>CM060389.1:52559013-54042945 GCA_030545235.1 Helianthus tuberosus | reverse complement strand
ACCAAAGAGTTCAAAAACATTTATTTTCCACCCGCCGCGTTACGCCAGACCCCCCTGACCCCTCGCGTCGCGCGAGACCCTACTGAACCGGTTTAAAACGTTTTTAATTGAACCTGTCGCTGAAACTTCATTCCCTTTTCACATCTAAAAACCCTAGTCGCGATTTTCACCAAAATCACCATATCTCACTCAATTCTTCACCAAATCACTCCATTCTTCTTCCTAAATCACCACAATCACTTTCCCCACAATCTTCACCATAAATTTCACCCGAATTCGTGCTACATTCTTGCGTTTTTGGACAAACTCGTGCACCACAAGTTCAAGGCTTCACTTTTCTTGCTAAATCTGAATCCAAGGTATGATTTCTGTGATTTCTCGTTAGTAGGTAACTTTATTGCTCATTTGTAGTGTCGGGTCAGTCATGTTTTAGGTCTAGGGTTTGGGTAGTTGGCTAAAGTTGGGATTTTTGACCCGTTAGTGATGCTAGTGGTATGCGGGTGGTTTTGTTTGGTATGTTTCCACTGAATGGGGCTTGTGGATGGTTCGGGTTGGTTTACTTGGGGTTGTTTTGAGACTTGTGGGGTATGTTTGGACGATTAGGCCACGTGTTTGAGCTTTAGGGGTTTGTTTGGCTAACACTAAATAGTTTTTGCTAAAAGAAATAGGTTTTTGAACTGATTTTTGCAAATCTAATTAGTTTTCTAAAACGGCTTTTGTTGCCAAAACGTCGCTTCATGATTTAAAAGTTTCAAACTCTCACGTGCTTAGCCTCAAGTGTGGGGATATTTTGGAACTTATGCTTAATTGAGGACAATTAAAGTGCCGGGAGGAGATAGTGTACATTGAGTCTTAGGTCGTTCGGGTTATTGAGTCTAGTAGTTCTCTTAGAGTAGTATTTTGAGTCTAGTGTCGGGTTTACTTATATGCATGTACAAGTTTACAACATTTTGCCCGTACTCAATCTCCATTTGGGTAGAATGATGTTTAACTTACGCTTTTGTAAACGGTAACCCATGTTTTTCTTCAACTTTATTTTCAGAATTAGCCGCGAATGAAATGCTATACGGCTATTCTAAATTTTATTTAAAAAAAAACACCTAAAATATTTTGTGATTACTAACATTCTGCATTGTTTTTCTTGTCAAATCTTTCTTATTCTGCAGAAACATGTCAGGTGAAGGGTCATCGTTTAATCCGAAAAAAAGGAAGATCAAGTATCGGGGGAACGATAGGAGAGTGTATTCCCGAGTCGAGAGGATAGTTGATCACCCGGTCTTAGATTTTGAAGAAGACAGTGATGAAAGGGTGAAACTAAAGAAATATGCGGTAACTCATATGTTGGAGCATCGTACGATTAGTTGGGAGTGGTTGCAAAGTATGGGAGCGAGTGACCGGGTGGCGGAGTTGTTGGGGCCACGACTGAGAGCGGCAATGGATTGCCGTTGGCCGCAGTATACTGAACTTACACTTGAGTTCCATTGTACCTTCCATTATAAAGAGGGTACTTTTGCGGAGAAAAACGCGGTTTCATTCTCATTGGGCCTGAATTTGTATGAAATGAGTATTGCTCAGTTTGGAGTGGCGTTGGGTTTTTACACGGAGGAGGAGGTACAGACAGATGAGTTTGTCAATGGTTTAAGGGGTGTGTACAATCATCCTCGGCCGAAGTGTTTGGATTCGGCGGATTTGGCTAGATTTTAGGAGGAGATTGCGACCCAACCGTTCGCCCAAACGAACCTTATCACATCGGTTCGTGATCCTATACATAGGTATATTTTAAAAGTATTGGCGACTACGGTGGTGGCGAGGAAGTCGGGTGAAAATAAAGCAAATATGTTGGAAATCTTTGCTCTAATGTGCATGGTGGAGAAGAGAAACTGGAACTTGGCAAGTTTCTTTGCATGGTCGTGTAGTCGACCTCGTCGGGGAGGCAAACGGGCCGCTATAGATCTTGGGCCCTATATATATAGGTTGGCAAGGAATTTACGGACCTTCACGAAGTACAAGGAGGAGCACATGCATGAGAGTTTTCCGACGGTTTATTGGAATGTTGCGGACTTACAGTTGGCGGGTATTCAGACAAATACGAACCCGCCAGAGTGGAATTATGCACATGGTGCTCCTCCGCAGCGACAGCCGATGCCTCGACAGAGGCGTGAGACTCCTCCTCCACAGCAGCCAGTTAGACAGCAGCGACCTGACCCGTTCACTCCTGAAGCTGCATATGACATGACCCAGCAGCGATTTGATCAGCTAGAAAACAGGATGAGAGTTGATCAGCAGTGGACGATGCAGAGCCACCATCGCCAGGATGACATGATGAGGTATATGATGTCAGGTATGCACTTAGATGTTCCTCCACCTTTTGCCGGGTTACTTCCTCCACCATAGTATGGAGGTGAGCAGCAGACCCCGTACGTCTACGGACAGTACCCGGGGTACGATCAGTGGGGAGGACAGAGTGGTTATAGTCATGGATGGCAGCAGGTTGGAGGCTCGGGAGTGCAGCAGATGGAGGAGGAGTCAGATGAGGAGTGAGGCAGACATACTGAAGCAGCTTATATCCTTTCATGTTTATTTTATTTTACGCTGTTTTGGTAGTTCGATTTGGTTGTATCGGTAGGACATATATTTTTATTTTTCATTTGAACTATGGTTGTTGGTACGTTGAACGTTGGGTAGTATTTGGCTTGTTATGGTATTTATGTTTTAGGTTGATGATTTGGAGCCGCTTTCCGTTCGTGTGAGAGAGAGTTTGGTATTGTTTGCTGAGCACATTCGGTATTGGAGGGCTTTTGTGGAAACAACTGGCACTTTGATAGTCTCACATACTCAGCTAAGTTGTTTCCCTTTTTGTTGTTGTTGTATTTTTTTATTTATTTCGTTTGTAGTTTCTATTTTTAGGTAGTTGTTGAGTCGTATTTTCGTTCTTGCATTAGGGACAATGCAATCTCTAAGTGTGGGGATGGGATACTTGTAAATATTTGAGTCATAAATATGAAAAAACACAAAAAAAAATTAAAAAATTCAAAAAATAAAAAAAAAATGAAAAAATCAGAAAATGTCTTTCGAATATAAAAGAAGTTTGCAAAATAAAGCGGAAAATGATAGAAAAGATGAATTGTTGCTCGGGTTCGTATAATAATAATATGAGATTATAATAAATGGAGCTTGCGTCTAGTTAGGGATATGTGGATAGGCCGGGGTTTGGTTTTAAGTCCCTTTGAGTTAATATACCTTAATTGTCGGTCTGCTAGTGGGTTTTCGCCTGGGAAATATGGGAAATCAAAACTGCCAATAAGAGTATAAGGGGCACCGTTATAAGTTAAAACTGTTAGGGTTTGTGATCATGAAAAAAATAGAATAAAAAATGAGCTAGAAACTAAATGAAAGTAATGCATTCCTATGTAGTCTGAGCTGGGGATAAATAAAAAAATAGATTACCGCTAGGGTGTGTGAAATCGATCGTGCAAAGAAAAAGAAAAGAAAAAGTACCGAAACCTAAGTTATCTGTGGTTGGGGATAGCGACTCTACAGCCGGATTGCCACTTGGTTAGGGAAAGCATCGTCTAGTCTCACAAAGTAAGAAAAAAAATGGAAAAAAAAATTTGATTGTAAACTCTCTTGGTTTTGATATAAGACGGTTAGGAATTGGTCTAGTGATCGTTCTTTTAGTCCTATAATCTTGAGGCGGGAGTAGGTGGACCGTAAATTCTGGTGTGAGGCCCTAGGTGGATTGACCGCACTTAAATTAAAATCACATGATAAGGGCTTAGGATTGGACTTGGGTTTAAAGTGGACAAGTATATTCGCAATCGCGACTAACGCAAGTCTTGGTTTTAATTAATTATACCTATGTTTTTAACCCGAGTGATTATTCGTTTCTGATTCCGTTCCATAATTCTTTTTCGAGGACGAAAAAAGAGTAAGTGTGGGGATGTTTGATGTACTGAAAAGTACATATGTTTTTAGTGTATATTTTGGTCAGTTTTCGGTAGTTTGGAGTCTAGTTTAGGTTAGAATTTTGATACTGCTGACGTTAAGCTTTGATTTCAGGTCCCGTAGCTTAAAGTGATGAAAAACGAGTCAAAACGAGCAGTTTGGAAGAAAAACGGGATTCGTACGCGAACTGGAGAGCTGGAAATAACAAAAAAAATAATAAAATCAGTTCTGGAGGCGCCGCGTGATGCCACCCCCACATCGCGTCACGCCTAGGGTCAGATTTCGTCAAACATGTTTATCAGCTAGGGTTTTGGATTAATTAATTCCCAACAAACTTAGAAAAACCCTAATTACGAATTTTGGGACATCTTTGGGTAATCTTGGAGCATTCTTGGTGCATAATCGGAGATCTCAAGGCTTTGGAATCATTGGTACGAGTCAAGGGCGAAGAATCGAAGAATCTATCGGGTTTTCTAATCCCTTGTTTTGTCGATTATTTTTCTTGAAACTTGTTACAATGAATTCATATTTAGACATCTTTGTTTTGTTTTCATTTACTGAGATGCTTGGCTAAATTTATAAACCACCTAGACTTGATGAATGGATTAATATAAAGTTTTTACCGTTTTCGTTATTTGCATGATTATTATGGATTAATTGTGTTTAGTAAGTGATTTGATTTAATGATTTGATGTGTATGCATGCTTTGAGTTGGTTTATTGTTATCACTTGCTTCATATGATTCTTAGTGACGGTCTATATCATAACATAGAGTCATATTAGGGTTTAGGGTTTCGGTGAGTGTCTATAACATGTTAGAAAACCTTCACTCTTTAGGGAGAATTGCGCAATAACCCCTAGAAGTAATTGGTAATAATTTGCTAAGTCTTAGTGTTCTACTAGTCCTAATACCTGGAAAGTGAGGGGCTATTGGTAGGTCTTACCCGGCGAATTGCTTTAGATAGTCCTTGGAAAAGGTCATGTCTTGGTTTACCTGTCGGTTTTATTAGTCTATCAAGTCAAATTAATTACTTCAAACTACCCTAGATCTATGATTGGAAAATATTAGGTCAACATTAGGGTACCTACACAATAATTAGACAACTGGAAAGGCGTCTAATAACCGGTAGGATTAACGGCCTAGGTAGTTCCACAGGTTTCTCCTTGAGAAGGGTCGAGGGGCTTAGATGGTTCTTAATAGGTTTAGTACTTTAAGATCCCGGTTCCATAACTCGTGCATTTAACTTAATCGGTAATCTCTTAAAAACGATCCAGGATTCTTGTCTAGGTGGTCTTGTTCTCATATAAGAAAAGTCCGCAGTCTTTATTCGTTTTTAGTCTAGCTCTAGTTTAATTTAGTAGTTTAATATAGATTTCTTTAGTTTACCGTAAACCCCCCCCCCCCCCCCCCCCCCCGCAAAACAAATAAACAAGTTAAGTCGTGTCTGTCAGTGTCTAGTCAGAGTCTAGTCTACGTGGTACATAGAGTCATGTGGTTCGATATCTGGACTTCCTAGGTTATACTACATTGATCGGTACACTTGCCGATTGTGTGGTTTAGGTCGAGTCTAGAATTAAAGCTTTTTAGTGTCTAGCTTAGAGAGTCTAATATAGTAAATTTTTATATTGTGTTTAGCACACATCAGATAACATCTTTTTTTCACGACGCAGCTTGAAGACACATGCATACACCTGCCAGATCCACTAGTTCCCTGAAATACATGTAGTTTAAAAACATCAACAAAAGTTGAGCGAGTTCATGTGTTCGTGAGTATGTATAAAACCTTTGTAAACTGTGTAAGTATGAATGTCCCGGTATGATAGCAAACAAGGAAAAGATCACCAATGGTTTGCAAGGCCACTGATATGTGTGACGGTGTAGGGAGACTCAAACCTAGCAAAGTTGCACCGGGCTTCCGACTGGAAGATATAGTCACCCTATGGGCCACCCTGGTCCTCATGGGTGTGGGCTCGCTACACCCAAATAGATCTATCACTCATGCCCCTTGGTCCTTATACGAGGATTAATGGTCCCAAGTATCCGCCTACCCAATCACATGATCTATGGTTCTTTCCTAGGCTAATCATACCAATAGTATTCGTATGTAATCCTTTTGTAACATGTATTTCACCTCCGAAGTAAATAAACAAAACAGTTTAAAGAAAAGGGGGACATGAACTCACAATATTGCGTCTTCAGAATCGTAACCCAAATTTCCTCAGTGAACACGACTCCCTACAATGTACTAATGTCTATTAGACAAACGGGTCGTGCCTTGCCTTTGCATTTATATTTTTGAGTTACGTTTCTTATGTTCCCTATAGTATTCCAAGTTATAATTACTTGTTAAAATAATAATTACTTTAACTTTAAATTATATTTAGTTTTGGAATAATTGTTAACCAATATTTCTGTATTAATACTTCTCAAGTATTTAACTCCGTATTTCCTTCCCAAGGATGGGGGTATCTTATACATGTATTCTCGTATGCTCGTTTTCGTATTCTCAAAATAATATATTTTCAAGTCTCACTTTAGAAAATATATATATAACTTATTTGTCAAAAATAATGTATTCGAAGAAAATACATATTTTCCCAAAAATCATATATCTTCTAAATATACTAGTATACTAGGAAAATATATTTTTATCTTCCAAAAATAATATATTTTCTTCTTGTTGAGAATTTGTCATAACTTGGTAATATGTACAAAAATCATATTTTCACTTCTTTCGTTTCCAAAATAATATTTGCCAAAAATATACTTATAAGAGTATTTTCCGGAATATTTTGTAAGTTACGTTTTTGCGTTCGGTTTCACAATATCAAGTGTGTAACTTATGTATTTATCCCGCGAGATTTTTGGTATTATTTTGGATTTGTAAGTTCTTGGTATTTGTAAGTTATATTATTTTACCCTAAAATAATATAACTGATGTGTGCAAAATGCAACATATAAATTACATCAATTGTGGCATAAAACTTACCCTTTTTTAGTACTAATGTTGGAAAAAGTGTGCTTTTGTCTTCCTTTTGTATTTTCAGGATTAAATGAGCTCAAATTAACAAAAGAAGCAAAAAGACATCAAAATCTAACATAAATACAAGAAAAGGAACAAGATGTGACATGCCCGACCCCACGACAGCATCTTCCCAAGCAAAACAAGATAACAGAAGACTGAACACGCCCCGTGCTCAGGCAGCACGGGGGCGTGCCCAAGTATCAGCAGAAAAGACAAAGTGGTAGAAGCATCTATTGCCCACCAAGGGGCTGTGCTCAGCGGACACGGGGCCGTGGTCAACTATAAGATTCGCACAATCTAGGCAAATCTTCATAGTACAAAGATTCTTCTGCACACGGGGTCGTGCTCAGCGGACACGGGGGCGTGGTCAACTAATAAGACAAAGCTGCATTAAATGAAGAAAGAGAAGGATGTGGACACGGGGCCGTGCCCGAGCTTCTGTTCAGCCTATAAATAGGAGTGCTTGGCTCAAGCTCAAACCATCCCTTGGCACACCACCTCTCTCACACTTCACCCACCACCCACCACCACCATAACACCATCATCCACCACCATCATCCATTGTCCATCATAGAGTGTGTGAGTCGTCTCAGGATCCAAGATTGATCGTAAGAGTTCTTGACAATCAAGGCCATGTTTTCCTAAGTCTCTTACATCACTTGGTGAAGACAAAGTGTCTAGTGTAATACTTTTTATTTTTAATATTTTCGCACTTTTTACTTGGTTTTGTATTAATGACTTTAATAACTAGTTTCTTATGTTGAAGGTGATCTTTCCTTATCGTTTGTCCGTGGTGTCTTGAAATTATTTTACTGTCTATATAAAATAAAAGATTTTCACCATTCATATCTCCACGGTCTATATGGAGGTATGTTGGCTACCTGGTCGGGGGTTAAGGGAACGGTTTGGTAAAGGTCTTGCCATTGTTCAGCGTTTAGAGGTCCTGCAATGGACCTGGGTCAAATTTAGTAGGACCTCCTTCAATACTTAACGGTATTGGATGGCGGGGGTGCAAACTCTTTGATCCCCTCATAAGTTAACTATTATTAATACTATAACCCGACTATTTAGGACTGTATCCCTGCTGACTCAGACTACTTAGTCGAGGGTAACGTCACCTCCAAAAGAGGGGCCTACCATAATTTGCATTAATAACTTAATTAATTATCTTTCAATAATCCACCCTTTTAGGATTGTATCCTTACTGACTCAAACTACTGGGGTGAGGGTAACGTCACCTTCAAAAGAGGGGCCTACTACAATAACTAAGATAATCTCTTAAATAGTGCAAAAGTGCGGAAATAATCAAAGGTTACACTAGATACGAGTCAGAACCAAGTGATTCATCTTGTGTATCTGTTTTTCTTTTATTTTTATTTTTCAGCATTTTTAGTTAGTTTTTATTTTTCTTAGTTTAAAACATTTTTGTAAACTTTTTGATTTGATTATGTAGGATCGCGATCTGACCCGAATGAGTCGTGCAGAGGAGTTTTACTTCGTTTCAGGTGCAGAATAACAAGAAACGAAGGTAGAAACAGCTAGATCTTCACTTAAATCACCTTGTTGATTGATATAACAGTGTTTACAGCCAAATCTCATACCGGCAGCACCTCGGTATGGAATCGTACAACTGTTATAAATGATTTCGCTCAAGACCCTATATATAGTGTTGATGATTTCGCTCATATGTACATGTACTTATAAGCGAAACCTCAACATGTCCATATAAGCGAAACCTCATGCCAATGACCATATGAGCGAAATCTGCTTCCTAAACACAATATACTTCCTATTTTCTCGTAAATCGTGCCCTAATCTATACAATGCAATCTAAGACTCGATCCAAGACGAAGTTGACAGATGTAGTGCACCAACAGACTCCCCCTCAGATGTTGACGAGTCGTCCATCGAGTCTTTGACAATATCATGTCTTCACTTCTTCAGTCTTGATCAGTCTCTGGGCTTCTCTCTCTCTGTCTTCATCAACAGACTCCCTTTAACAGTATCTGCTAGAATATCTTCAGACTCCCCCTCTCGATTTGCTGGCATTTTTTTGTTCTTCAGCAATATCTGATACAGGATCGTTTTCTGGCTTTCACAGGTTCAAGATAGATTCCTGTCTTTAACTTTCACCACAGAATTGAAACCTGGTTCAAACTACAGAGTCTTCAATTTCCAGGATGGAAACTTGGCTCTAGTTCTGTTCATAGAATCTTCAGGATCAATCAGCTTGGCTCTTCAGGAGTCGGAAACCTGGCTTTCTTCTATCAGAGTCCTTAGGTATCGTAACCTGGCACTCTATCTTCAGGTTTAAGATCGAAACCTGGCTAAACCTGCACATTCTTAACCCAGAAATAAATTTTCTAAATTTAACAATTTGTATGCACCAACATGCTGAGATAATCAGATGACTCCCTCTCATAAACATATGCATCAACACCGACTCTCCCTCAGATCATACACACAAGATGAACCACTTGTTGATTTAAAAACATATTTTGACAAATAAGACACACTCCCCCTCACAACAATGTCATCATGTTTAGCACTTGGAATTTTGAAAATCAGCTCTCCAACATCAGTTGTCGAAAATCTTTTTGAATTTTCAAAAATTTATGCTAAAACACACTGAAAATCTTTTTGGACTTTTTAAAGTAAAGAAATGCAGTAAAAAAATATTTACAGACAATATTTTTGTGAGTTCGTGCAAGAGGATCATATCAGTTTTTGACAAGCCACAAGTACCGTTGAGCTTAGTTACACATTAAGAATTAAACAATTCACTTAGAATGCCGATATACTGATCCACTTAAATTCTCACACAAATTTCAACTGATTCAGGATATGTGTTAGATGTTTTAAGGACTTAAACTCATTCATGTGTCCCACCTCTTGAATATACTCCCGTATCCAGATCCCAATATTCAGTCTTACAGGTGAGTATACCACAGATGATATCTGTAAGGGAATAAATTATAGTACGAAACCGTGAGAGCTCAGGTCAGAACTTCCGTTCAGCAGAGAGATAACGGCTCGACTTTTGGTGTGTCCCCTTTAGAGGATCTTTTGAATTACAACAGCAATGACTATCAATTTTATTGTTTCATCAATTTGCTGAGGGCGGCGCTATGTTTCAAGCAAGCAGAGAGTATTATCCAGGGACTAGGTCAGAATTTCCATTCAGCAGAAGTCCCGGGATAATACCCCAGATATCACTGAGCATAAAGACCTAGTATCTTAGAAAGTGGGACCTTTCAAACGAGATTTCTGGGGTTACCTATATATCCAAGTAGTGTTCCCCACAAAATAAGCAAGTTTGAATTTAAGTTTATATCCCAAAAAAGTTTACTAAATGTGTAAAAACCTATCGGCATATCATCAGTGAGACCGTTTAACGCTATATAAACAATACAATTCTTTAGCATACTGTAACTGTCTACTGATGTACTATCATTTCCTCTTCTTTGACACAAAAACTCATTTTTGATTTTATCATGTTTTTGTCTTTTTCAAATTTTCAAATGTTTTTGGATTTTCAGAAATTTCTACTCCCCCTAAAATGCAAACACATTAAAGTAAATTTGAAAATACAAACTGTACAAAACTTGACAACCGACATCGAATTGCATCAAATCGCCATACACTAGGCATAAACAATTAGAACTCCCCCTTTCAA
Organism: Helianthus tuberosus; assembly: GCA_030545235.1. Lineage (NCBI taxonomy): Eukaryota > Viridiplantae > Streptophyta > Magnoliopsida > Asterales > Asteraceae > Helianthus > Helianthus tuberosus. Next base: position 54,032,298 of record CM060389.1, on the reverse strand, counting down.
CAAACCATTTTCTCATTTAGATTTCAAAACACTTAAGTTTGTTTTAATCAAAATGATTTTTCCGGAAAATGAGTTTGTTTTTACCACTTGTAAGTTTACCACTTGTTAAGTATGGGGATATGGTTCATCATCTTGTCAGTTTTTATCAAATGTAGTAAATCAAGTACAATTTAATGTCCCTGATTTACCGTTTGCAATTAAGCAACCTCTGTACCAATTGTAAGAATTACCACTTTTAGGATCACAAACAATACCACTTGTAGGTATGACTAACCAATACCAACTGTAGGAATGTTACGTCTACATGCATCATTTTATCAATCTGGATGCCGATTCCTGCTTCGCACTTACCAACCTGGAAGCTCCGGCGTAGTCATTCAACCTGTAAAATTTTAACAATTTTAACGACTTTCATACAAACACTTTAAAATATGAATGATGCCGATTCCTGATCCACGATATAAACTTGGGATCTCCGGTATAGTCCTAAGACTTTACGGGAAACAAACTTCCATCCAAGTCTTCTCAGACTTGATGGCTTTCAGTTCTTGCGCAGTAGGGTTGTAAGTTGCCTTTTTAGTTGCATAAAAATCTTTAACCCCCTTAGCTTTCCCATTCAACATTTTCCCAAAAATTTTCTTAACACTTCCATTGAATGTTTTCTCGACATCAAATTCATTTTTCTCTGAGTAAAACTGATTCGAGATCTCAACTTTACCAATTTTCTTTTTAATTTCTTCAAATTTCAGTGATGGAAATTCATCATCATTCACTGAATCTTTTGTCTCAACCTGTGGCTCATCTGGCTTTGTGGAACCAGATTCATCGCCGACCTTCTCATCAACTTTCTTAACAATCCACACTTGATTATCTTTCTCTTTCTTTTTATAAAAATTCTTTTTAGAACACTCACCAACCTCATAAGTTGAACTTTCAAAAATTTTAAATTTTTCGGTTGGTGGTTCAATATCAACAACTTTTCCTTTCAACTTGTTAGAAACTCCCTGTTTTGACTTGGCATTTTTCGGATAGTTCCATGCAATGTGACCAGCTTCATTGCATTTGTAACAGGTTCTAGTTTCTTTTGAGTGACAAACTTCAGTTCCATTCTTCTTCTTTTCAGCAAGAAACTCTTGATTTGACTGTCTCCAGAATGGTTTCTTCTGTTCCTCTTCTGCACTTCCACCTGACACAAATTCTGTTTTTGTTTTATAATTTTTCAAATTTTTATGATTTTCTGGTGGAATAAATCCAAGACCTTTCTTTTTGTAGCTACGATTTTGGTTTGGTTTCTTTTGAAAACCAGAACCAGAATTGTAACCCTTTTTCTTGTTTAGACGTTGTTGAACTCTTCAAGTGTACTTTTTAGGTTTTTCAGTAAGATTTAAATCTTTTATTTCAGAAATATTAATTTCTGTCATTTTGAAAACCTTTTTGATCATGTCAAAACGAACACTTCTTATTGGAAACTCTTTGTCAGAGTATAATTTGCCCGAATCATTTAAAGTGTATGCAACTTCAAATGCTTCATCATCCAAATTTGCTTTTGATAACAAAAATTCTTTACTGTAAGCCTTTTTGACCGACGACTTTGGACTGTTGACTGACGAATTTGACCCTTCAGACTCAGACTTTGACTCGGACTCCTCATCAGTATCCAACACTTGATCGACCACCTTTTTGATTAACTCAGACTCATGATCAGTGTCAGATGAGGTAAACGTGACGTCAATGTTTTCTGGTAATTCATTAGTTGTGTCGGTTTTTAGCTTTATATTGACTGCTTTTTCAAGTTGCTCCTCGTTTGGTTTTCTAGGAGAGTACCCTTCCCAAATTGGAGGCGGACACTTGTTATAGCTAACAGTCGGTTTCTTACCACTATCTTTCTTTTTTTCGGCTTCTCGTCTTGAAAAGCTTCCATACCTGCAACAGTTGGGTAAATACGATCAATGAGATAATCAGAACTAGAATAACTTTGTAATAAACGTCTAATTCTCTCATTCTCGATCTTTTCTGTCTCCAACTCTTGCTTCCATTTAGCACTTTCTTCGATGTAAAAATTGATGGCTTTCTGCTTTGTCATCATTACAGCATTCATCATCGTTAGTGCTTGTTCTCTTTCTGAATTTGTCTTTTGGAGACCAGTTACTGTTTTGTTCAAGATAACATAAGATTCTTTCACATAGTTGAGGTAGAACAGTAACTGCTCTTTCTTCTTTTCATACTCAGCAATTATCTCGTCTTTTGCTGCACAACCCTTGCATGCTTCCAAACACTTCTCGCAAGGCTTTACAACTTCAACAATCTTCTCAATCTCGATTGTCTTTACCACTTCAACCACTTTTTCTTCTTCAATCACCTTCTCTTCTACCTTCACTCGCTCAGTTTCAACCATCTCCTCAGCAACACCTTCAACATTCTCTTTCTGAACAACATCTTCAGATTTCTTTAGTTGTTGTTCTTTAGCAGCTCGTTTCTCCTTCAGTTTCTCCATGCGATCTGCAAAATAGAAATGAAAAATTTCAGGAGAAAGATGAGATTTAGCAATATCGATATGTTTTTCTTCCTCATCATCACTGCTGCTGTCATCAGTTGGTGACTGATCAAACTGTACAGATTTTTCAGAATTATCATCCGATAAACCAGAAACAGATGGTGTTTAATCAAAAACAATTTCCTTTTCTGAACTGTCATCTGAGCTTTGTGAGCTTTCATCTACACTCTGTGAACTTTCATCTGATGCAACAGACTTTACAGTTTCACCAATAGATTTCATCCATGTAGTAAACATATCTGGTTCTTTTACAATCTTGGCAATGAAAGCTTTGAAATTTCCATTCTCATCCGCAAACATATCCCAGCTGAAGCCTTCAGGTAGCCTCTCATCATCTTGATCGACTATGCATGCTTTGCTTTCAGGTGATATGTAGTTGCTCTAGTTTCCCTGTTCTTGCATTCCCATTTGAATCTTGTGATCGACCATGAGCCGTCTGTGAATCTTGTGATTGACCAACCTGTTGATAAATGGCTTTCCGGTAGTAATCATCTTTTCCAAACGGATTCTGAGCACCACTAGCTTCCCTGTTCTTGCATTCCCGTTTGAAATGGCCTTTCTCCCTGCATCGAAAACAAGTAACTTTAGATTTATCAAAACCTAAAGTAGATACATGAGCATCAAGAAAGTCATTTCTCCCGGTAATCGTTTTGAACTTTTCAGCACGTCTAAGAACACTAGCAAGACACCATTTGATATCCATTAATTCCATCTCTTCGGCGTCTATTTGATCGTAATCCTCCTTTGTGAGTATAGGATTTCCGATTCGACCAGCCACTAGACCCTCATAAGATAACAACACAGAACCAAGTAGAGCCATGTGGTCTTTAGCAGTGTCTTCTGAAAAACTTTGACCTTCTGGAAGATTTAGAGCGATATTGCACTGAATCACATAGCCATTTCCTGTCTTTGTGCTTTGAGACTGAAAACTCGTGTTTGACTCTTTAGGATTTACACTTGGAAATGATGAAAATCCACTGCTGCTTTTGTTTGATCCCTGATCAGCTTTTTCTGATGAATCCCCAGCACTGAATGCAATTTGGATTTTCGGACTTCTCTCAGATTCTGGAATTGGAATACTACCTTTATAATACATCTTTACGTCCTGTTGACCATTCGGACTATTCATCCTCGCGATCTTTTGCTGTTACAAATCCTGACTCTCGATCTTTTCTATGAACTGAGAGATAGTCAACCCATCATAAACACCCGTATTTTTTAGAATCATCAAATACGTTCCCCACTCTTTCTGTGGTAATGCATCGGCTAGCTTGTCTACCCACTCTTCACGATCTTTTGTAATACTCAACATCGACATTGATCGTACAAGGTGGCAATAACGTTCAATAAGCTTCTTTGTGTCCTCTCCTGGTAAACTGCTGAACAAATCAAACTCTTTCTTGAGCAGTGCCTTTTTGCTCTTTATCATATTATCACTACCCTCAAATTTGACTTTAAGTGCATCCCATATTGATTTTGCAGTTTTGTCGTGCTGAAGCAGAATGAAGATGTCTTCTTTGATAGCTTGTTGAAGCAAACTGATCATCATCTTTTCGGCTTTATACATAACCCGTTCTTGATCTGTGAATTCTGACAGATTTTTAGTAACCTGCAATTCTGTTCGAGGCAACACATATTTCTTCAAGATACATTCCCATGACCTAAGATGGTTTGCCTGAACCCAGTTCTCGAATCTGTCTTTCCAATCGTAGTATTCTTCAATACTCATCAATTTCAGGGGCTTTTGGGTGGTTCCCGTCTCATTTTCCAAACTCATGGCTTGAGCAATAGCAGCTGGACCAGACGGTGTTGCAAACGCGTTGTAGAACTCGGTATCCATGATGACTTAGTACGTTTTTCAAAATCAGTGACAAATAAGCGAAATCAGATGATCCTTAAGAGCGGAATAGGATGTTGGATGACCTTAAGAGCGAAACCTGATAGACCTTATAAGCGAAACCCCAACCAATGTGCCTCAGGAGCGAAACCTAATGTGTACTAAAAGCGAAATCAGGGTTTTGTTGACACAAGAGCGAAATCTGATGTTCTCAAGAGCGAAATTAGGGTTTTGATTGTTCACAAAAGCGAAATCAGGTGTACAAATCAGCGAAACCCCTTCCTAATGTCCGTATGAGCGAAATCTAGTCCGAAGGTAATTTGGTCCATTTTTAGTCCGAATTTCAGTGTCAAACTTTCCAGGGTTTGTCTATGTCCAATTGTCTATGATCTGTGAAATTTTGAGCGAATTTTGACCGGTAAAACTTTCTAAAATGATAAAAGAAGGTGTAGAAGTAAGAAAACAAGATGAAATCCAGCTAATCTCTGCAGAACTCCTCCTCCTGAGCTCTGATACCACTTGTAGGATTGCGATCTGACCCGAATGAGTCGTTCAGAGGAGTTTTACTTCGTTTCAGGTGCGGAATAACAAGAAACGAAGGTAGAAACAGCTAGATCTTCACTTAAATCACCTTGTTGATTGATATAATAGTGTTTACAGCCAAATCTCACACCGGCAGCACCTCGGTATGGAATCGTACAACTGTTATAAATGATTTCGCTCAAGACCCTATATATAGTGTTGATGATTTTGCTCATATGTACATGTACATATAAGCGAAACCTCAACATGTCCATATAAGCGAAACCTCATGCCAATGACCATATGAGCGAAATATGTTTCCTAAACACAATATACTTCCTATTTTCTCGTAAATCGTGCCCTAATCTATACAATGCAATCTAAGACTCGATCCAAGACGAAGTTGACAGATGTAGTGCACCAACAGATTAGACGTTGAGGATAAACCGGTACTAAAAGCTCTTGTGTCCTTGGATGACCTCGGTATCTTACCAACACTATACTACGCTCACGATGGGTGCACTTGCCCATATGTGTGTCTAGTGTTAGTAAATATCGTGTTTTATAAATTTAAAACTTGACTAAAAAAGTGTTAAAGGGGCTTAAAATATACACCTAATATATATAACACTCGACACCCATCAATAACTATTTCACAAAGTATACAAATATTCACACAAGTGTCTTAATATATATATATATTCTAAATATATATATTTACCCATTTTTATTTATAAAACCAACCTCCAATATTTGTATTTTTGTTACAAAAATTATGGCTAAGTTTATATTGAAAACCATAGTTAAAATACGCTAGTAAATATTTGTTAGAAAATATTTCTTTAAGTGTTTATATTTTTAGAAAATTTTGTCATAGTTTCCTTTGAAAATGGAGGTCTCCGTGCTATTTAGCATATCATTTTCTTTTCAAAATCAACACACAATAATCAACAATCAACCCTAAACAATATTATACTTACCAAGTGCAAAAACAAGCTATCTACATAAAGATCATGAACTTGAGTTTTCGTAAAAAGTTGTAGTAACTTGGTAAAGTGTTTAGTGGGTTTAGTTACCCTTTAAAGTGTGTTTATTCCTTTAAAAATCTCATTCTTAAAGAAATTAGGTGTTTACAACTTGTAATCATATTTTACAAAAATGTTTATTTATTATATCTTCTTGTTTCATAAGTGTTTATGCACTTGTGTTTCCACTAAAAATAGTGTAGCATCAAGATCTTCTAAAAATCACATTTTAAACTTGGTTCTTTTGGAAAACCACTCATAGATCTTAGATTCATAAGTTTACTAGCTTACTTTGTTTGTTATTTTTCAAGAAATCATCTTTTTATTCAAGTTCATGCTTATGTATGAGGATGATCTTCTTGTGTTAACACATAATCATCCTCTAACTTGCTAGATCATGTGTTTAATCACAATCTAGCAAGCTCCTTATGATGATCAACATCATGTTCCCAAGTAAACAATAAGCAAGTATTATACATACACTAAACAACTTTATTTCATCAAGATATCAATATATGTTAAGCTTTTGTTCAAGATTCATGTTCATGTCTTTTAATGTTCTTATGATTAACAACCTAATGCATCTTTTAACCAACTAAAATAGAAGTAAACAAAGGGTTAAGAGAATCTTACAACTAGCTCTAAGCTAGGGAAGAACACTAGAAGATGGTGATGACAAAAGTGATGGATAATAGCAAACAAAAGAGGTCCTTGATGATCCACAAGCACCAAGCTTCCTTAATCAGCTTCTAACACCCTTGAATGATCTTGGATTGCATGAACTTGAAATGAAAACAATGGTGGTGTTTGGATGGGGGTTCGGCCGAAGTGGGGAGAGAGAAGGAGAAGAGATGTGGTGATGAAGATGAAGTGCTCAAGTGTTCTACTTATAACCACAAATCCCTATTATCCAATGGTTCTAATGTCTCAAGAAGTACATACATAATCCTTTCACAATCTAAGCAATATCCAAAGAGATTTAGGGGAAATCAAGGGAAGATTTGGGGTGTGGGGCCACTTCTTGTGACCGTAAGTGTGAAGGGGGGGGGGGTTATGTGTAAGTTTTGATCATAGTTAAGCAATTAGTTGGAGGTTAAGTGTAAAGTCTAGTGTTTATGTGTAGGATGCATTATATAGTGTATTAGGGTGTTCGGAAACCATAACTAGCCAAGAAATAATAAAACAATGCTTCTAGTAATATTTTGGTGTTTCGGGTAATGTCCGGTTGTTCGGTTAGATACCGGTTCGTTAAAGTGTCAAGTTATTCCGTTTAGTGTTTATTAAGTACCCTTTTGTGACACTTTTAATTCCCGACACTTACGAAAGCATACAGGAACATTTTGCCATATTTTTGCACATTACTAGCTTATTTAAATGCTGAATTTTGCTGAAATATGCAGAATTCTGCACTTTTAGTGGGTTTTAGGCACTTTTCGGCACTTAAACTATCACCTAGTGACGCATTTTTATGGTCCTTACTTCCCTACACATCATACTAGTGTAGTACCTTGTCTCTGGCTCTTACGGGGCCTCAAAACACTGTCTGTCTATGTACTGACATTGTCAGCATATTTCTAAGTCATCCGCTAACTGTGCTAACCGTGCTTTGTGCATCGTTTATGTCACTAAAGTTTTATGTGATAAATGATGTGACGATATGAAATGTGATGCACATGTATGTATGATACATAAATCAGATAGCAGTTTAAGTCATCAGTTGTAATTAAGCACGGTCATTAAGCATTAATCATTATTAATTAGTTGTACGGATACCTGGATTTATGAGGTTGTCACATTAGACGATGAGGCACTGTCTGTTGGGATTGAACCCTATCAGAGGAACAGATAATTAAAGCCAAAACTGGATCAGAGCAGTGGATCCAGAATAAACAGACGATTACAGTTAGTTCATGCAAATCTCTCCCCTTGAAAGTGGCTTTGTATCTGCTGACCTCCTATCTGCTGATCTTACCAAGTGCTGATTCACAACTGCTGCCTTGCATCTACTGCCAAATGTTAAAGACTGATGGAAGACCAAAGCTCTGCTGACTCAATCTACTGCCTTGAGTCAAGTACTGCTGATCCGGACAAGCACTGCTGGGTTCACAGCAGTGGAAGGATGCAGCAGCTGTTTAAGTGTCTTTTATGTAATGTAATGTAATAGCAGTAGTTAAGTACATCAGTGTTTATAGATCAGAGGTTAGAATTTGTTAGGAGGTTAGATGTCACTTTCATGGTGACGTCAGCTAAGATGCTCAGTGGTTTGCAAGTGCCTATAAATAGTTCAGTACTTTGTACTGTTCTATTAGCTCTTTTCACCACATCGTCTTCTTTGCACGAACAAACTACTGAGCTCTGGCTGAGGGGGAGTTTGCATTCATTCATCAATCATTGTAATCGGTGTTGAAACAAATTCAATCTTTCGATTCATTGTGTAAAGATGTTTGATAAAAGTATTACTCTCGTTTGATTGTATGCAAAGTTTGTTTTCATTATAATTCCGCTGCACAACTCTTTCATTTCCATCTTAATTTCAAACGAAAATACAATAAAAAAGAAACTCAGATCTAACAATTGGTATCAGAGCTTGGACAGTCAAATTTGATTTAACAATCATATTGACGTAAATAGTTTAGCTCATAACAGTTGATACTGATCGTTTGTTCGTCCGTTGAAAAACAGAGCAAGGATTAATCACCATTAAAGTTGATTTCTCAGTGTCTGTAAAACAACAAGAATGACGTCACAATCTCAGGATGATAAAAACAACATCGGCTCACTTTTTAAACCACCTATGCTAAAAAGAAATGAGTACAACATCTGGCAGAGAAGGATGGGTCACATCCTTGCTCAACAAAGCACAGGTTGTTGGAGGTCTGTCATTTATGGTCCCCATGTTCCTTCAGTGCCAAGCGCTGAAGATGCTAAAAAGTTCGTTCCAAAACCAGTTGAAAATTATACCGAAACCGACTTTCAAAAGATCGAACTAGATGCTAAAGCTTTTAGCATCATAGCATCAGCGCTGCCCAATGAGATATATGCTGGACTGTTACACTGTAACAGTGCCAAAGAGTTATGGGACGCACTTAAGGAACAGTTTGGGGGAACTGAAGAAGTCATAGAAAACAATAGGGAAATCCTGAACCAACAGTATGAAACATTTTGCTACGTTTAAGGCGAATCACTAATGCAACAATTTGAGCGTTTCAGTTGTCTCATCAGTGAACTGAGGCTTGTTAACACCACTTTTACGAACTCAACTCAAAATAGCAGGTTCCTCAGGTCACTGCCAGAAAAATGGGACACCATAGCTTTTGTCACCCGAAACTCACCTGAATTCAAGGATCTGACCTTGACCCAACTCCACGGTCGACTCCTGACCTATGAAAGGGAGTTGAACCAGAAAAGGAGGTTACAAGAGTCAGGAAAAGTTACCGATGATTACACTTTCGGTAATACTGCTCTTCTGGGTCAAGAAGAATCTGGGAGCAGTGGTAAGGATCAGGGTTTTGATCACTTCATTGACATAACTGCTGGTGCAAATTTTAACAACCCTGATCCTCACTCTGCTAGTTATGCATTCACTGCAAATGAAAACCAGATGTCAGACAATTTAAGTTTTGAACTAAATGATTTGCAACATTTTGATCCCACTGATTTAGAGGAAATGGACATCCTGCACCAACTGGCTTTGCTAAGTGTCAGAACTAGCAAGTTCTACAAAAGAACAGGGCGAAAATTCCCAGGTTTGCATAGGAATCTAAGGGTTGGGTTGGATAAATCGAAAATCAAGTGCTATAAGTGTAATAGGTTGGGACATTTCGCTAGGGAATGTAGGAGTCAAACTACTGGTCCCATAATTACTCATCCTAGCTCAAATCCTAGACCTCAAAACCAAAACACTGTGCACTATGCCCAATATGTCCCAGCAGCTCAAGTGAACACTGCTCACTATGCTGCTGCCCTTGTGCCAGTACATTATGTCCAAACTACTGTTCCACAAATCCAATATGTTCAAACCCCTGCTCCACAGGTACAAGTGCAACCTGTTGCACCTCAAACCACTGCTCCAGTAGCAACACAACCAGATCAACAAAGTTTTTTCACTCAAGGGTTTGTTGACTGGAGCAGTATGCCTGAAGACCTTAATGATGAAAATTTTGCACTCTATGCTTCTAATGATTCTTCTTATGATGAGTTTTGTTTGATGGCATTAGAGTCAATACAGGAGGGGGTTGAAACTGAGGAGGAACAGCAGTGTTTTGAAACAGTGGAAGAGGTGACTGAAGCAGTGGTTACTGCTGTGGCTGGTGAACTACTGTTGGGAGAAAGTTCAGGTACCCTGATTGAACCAATGACAGATCCATGGTCCGTAGAGGACAAAGAGGAAGAGAAAGAAGAAAAGGCTGGTGAAAAGAAGGTGAAAGCTGATGATGAAGAAGATCATAAATGTGATTGTGCAATGATGGCAGCTGCCAAGGTATCTCCTCAAGTTCTTGAAAAACTGTGTTCTGACAATTGCATAATTGCTTTTGCAAACATTAAAGAGGTGAATGAAAACCTTCGTGATAAAATCTTGTCTGATGAGGTCAAATTTGAAAGCTCTTTAAAAGAACTTAAAAACAAATTGACTGAAAAAGAAAAAGAAATCAGCTGTCTAAAAGAAGAGCAAAGCATCACCAAAACCCAACTTCAAACTATGGTAGAAAAATACCAAAGTTGCAAAAAGGAGTTGGAATCCACCCAGATTACTTGTGAAAGATGGGTGGAATCCTGTAGAGGATATGAGGTGATGCTTGCTAAACAGATTGAAAGTAATGTGAAATTTGGGGTTGGGTATAGAAAATATGATGATGAACACATTGCTTGTGAAAAATCTGGTCAAAACACTGATGTAACCACTGAGTTCATCTCCACAAACAAGAATGGCCAAGAAGTGAAAATCACTGACAAACTTGGTAACAAAATCACACTTGGCAGAACAAGGAGTTCCTCAACTTTTGAAGAACTTGAAAAATATCAGTTTAAACCTACCTGGTCTGACGAGTGTGATATTCTTGAAAATTTCAAGCCAATGGACTTTACATCAACTGATGGTGTTAAAGCTCCAAAAGCTAAAGTTATACCTCTCAAGGACATCCCAGCAGTGGTTAAAACCTCTGCTGCAAAGGAGTCTGAAAAGAGAAAGAAGAAAGAAAAAATTGATAACTTGTTTTGTGAATTCTGTGAAAAAAGGAATCATCTAACAAAAGATTGTTTCCACTTGAAAGCTTATGATTTAAACAAAACAAGTGTCATTGTTTCAGCAGAAAGCTGCATTGTTTGTGGTAAGACAAACCACAAAACTCAAGCATGTGTGTACCTCAAAAACTTTGATGTGAAAAAGAATGAGTACATGGCTAAAACATCCTTGAGTCCATAATCATCATCAACATCTGTCAAATTCACAAAGAAACAACCACTGTTTATGCCAGTTCAAACAGCTGTTACAAAACAGCTGAACCAAACATCTGTCAAAAGAGATGTTCAGGTTACTGATGCACCCCCTGCCAATCAGTTCAGAAAAGGCAGAGAAAAACAGTCTTACAAAAGGATTCCTCACGTTTATGAGGCCTACAAAAGGCCTTCTAAACCCAAAGTGAACAAGCATCCTTTTGGTTACCAGCAGATGATTGGTCAGGACCCACAACAGTGGTTAGAGAAACACTGTCCTAAAACAGTTCAAACCCCTGACCTAACCACTGTCCATCATCTTGCATCCATCCCAGACACTGTTGAGACCCCATCCAAAGCCTTGTTGGCTTTGGAGACCTTAATGAACTAATCCTTTTACTTCATGTGCAGGGAGCTTCTGCATGCTTTGATAGTCTTTGGTATGTAGATAGTGGAGGCTCCAGGCACATGACAGGATGTAAAGCCCTCCTCAAAGACTTTAAAATCCATGGAGGGGGTGATATATCCTTTGGGAATAATAGTAAAGGAAAAGTTCTGGGGTCGGGTACAGTGGAGTCTGGAAAAGTAAAATTTGAAAATGTCAATCTAATAGACAATCTAAAATTCAACCTTCTGAGTGTGTCCCAAATGAGTGACAAGGGTTTTGGGTCATTCTTCACAAAAGATTGTTGTAGGATTGTTGGACCAGAAATGGTCAAAAAGATTGAAGCAATAATCAGAACTGGTCAAACTAAACTTGTTGCTCAAAGAAGTGGCAATGTTTATGTTGTTGACATGTCAAAAGAGTGTCCCAGAGCTGATGCCTGTCTGTTCTCAGCTGCCTCTAACAAAGAGACAGAACTTTGGCACAGAAGGCTGGGACACACAAATCTTAAGACAATCACAGAAATTTCAAAAAATGGTTTGGTAAGAGGCCTACCACAAAAATTGTTTTCATGTCCTGAACATTGCATTTCCTGTTTAAAAGGGAAACAACATAAAAGTTCTTACAAGTCCATTGAAGAGTCCAAAACAACCCAGTGTTTGCAAATGCTACACATGGATTTGTTTGGCCCAGTTCAAGTCATGAGCCTCAAAAAGAAAAGATATTGTTTGGTTATTGTTGATGACTTTTCTAGGTTCACATGGACTTTCTTTTTGCACTCAAAAGATGAAACTGCAGGCATTTTGCAAGACTTTGTAATACAGGTTGAAAAGCAATTTGACCTTCCAGTAAAAAGCTTCAGGAGTGACAATGGCACAAAATTCAAAAATAGGGAGTTGGATGCCTTCTGTGTGAAGAAAGGGATTGTAAGGCAGTACAACATCCCAAGAACACCAGAGCAAAATGGGGTAGTGGAAAGGAAGAACAGAACTCTGATTGAGGCTGCCAGAACCATGCTTGCAGATTCAGGTTTGCCATTAACTTTCTGGGCAGAGGCAGTAAACACTGCTTGCTATGTTCAGAACAGAGTTTTAATAAACCCCAGGCACAAAAAGACTGCCTATGAAATTCTGTATAAAATTAAACCACTGATCTCATATTTCAAAGTGTTTGGCTGCCCATGCTTTATTTTGAACTTAAAAGATTCCATTTCAAAATTTGCAGCCAAAATTGATTGTGGTTACCATTTGGGATACTCAACCACTGCCAAGGCCTACAAAGTGTTCAATACACGGACCAAGGCAGTGGAGGAGACTTTGAATGTAAAGTTCAATGAGCTTTCATCAATGAAAATCCCAGCAAACCCTGCAGATCTGTTTGATCTTGAAAAATTCACTTTTGAAAATACTGCTATCAAGACTAACAGTGCAGGTCCATCAGAGGATACAACACCAGACTATGGGTATGAAATCATCATCCCTCAAAGGTCTGCCACAAAGGGAAAAGCACCAGCTGTTCAAAACAGTTGTCAAAGCTCAACCACTGCTACCTCAACAGTTGTTGACCAAAGTAGCCCATCAACCACTGCTTCCACATCCTCAAACACTGCTGACAAAAGTCCTCAAACAGTGGATAAAAGTCAGCAGTTGTCCACTTCATTACCTCCTATACCACCACCTTTTGAAACCACTGCTGGATCATCAAAGTCCCCAGCAGTGGTTAGCTCAGATGATACACATTTACAGCCTTCACCAACCAATGCCATCATACCATACCAAGGAGATTTAATCTTCTTGAGATCTCATCCACCTGATCAAATCATTGGCAACATAAATGAAGGGGTGCTCACCAGAAGCCAAACCCAAAACATTTGTCTTTTTGCTGGTTTTCTATCACTCCATCAGCCAGTCAAGTACCAAGAGGCACTGAAAGACAACAGCTGGGTAGAAGCCATGCAAGAGGAGCTCCAACAGTTTAAAAGACAACAAGTATGGGAGCTTGTACCACTGCCAGAAGAGGTTAGTCCCATTGGCACAAAGTGGGTCTTCAAGAACAAAACTGATGAAAGGGGTATTGTTGTCAAGAATAAAGCCAGGCTTGTGGTTCAAGGTTACAGACAGGAATAGGGGATTGATTATGATGAAACATTTGCCCCTGTTGCAAGATTGGAAGCCATTAGACTGTTCCTGGCCTTTGCTGTCAACCACAATATGAAGGTGTTTCAAATGGATATCAAAAGTGCTTTCCTCTATGGTACAATTCAAGAAGAGGTGTATGTTTGTCAACCTCCAGGTTTTGAGGATCCATTTTATCCAGATCATGTCTACAGGCTAAACAAAGCCTTGTATGGCTTGAAACAAGCACCAAGGGCCTGGTATGAAACTCTTTCCAACTTTCTACTCTCAAATGGTTTTAAAAGAGGTACCATTGATAAAACACTGTTTTTAAAATGGAGAGGGAAGGATTTAATGATTGTCCAGATTTATGTGGATGACATTATTTTTGGAAGCACATGTAACTCAATGTGTGAAGAGTTTAGAGAACTCATGACAGCTGAGTTTGAAATGAGTGCTATGGGTGAGCTGCAATGCTTTCTTGGTCTCCAAGTACAGCAATTGCAAAATGGAACTTTCATTCATCAAAGCAAATATGCTAAAGAACTTTTAACCAAATTTGATATGAATGATTGTAAACCATGCAGCACACCCATGGCAACAAATAAGCTGGTCATGTCTGATGAAAAAAGATGAGCTGATTGACCAAACACTTTATAGAAGCATGATTGGGTCTTTATTGTACCTAACTGCATCTAGACCAGACATCATGTTTGCAACATGTGTCTGTGCAAGAAGTCAATCAGCTCCCAGAAAATCAAATCTCATTGCTGTAAAAAGGATCTTCAGATACATAAAAGGTGCTCCCACACTTGGTATCTGGTATCCAGCTAATGGGAACATCAAGCTTTCAGGTTTCTCAGACAGTGACTTTGCTGGATGTCACACCACAAGGAAGTCAACATCAGGAGGGTGCCAGTTTCTAGGTGATTGCTTAGTTTCATGGCAAAGCAAAAAGCAAGCAGCTGTTTCAACATCCACTGCTAAAGCTGAATACATTGCTGCTGCAAGCTGTACAACCCAACTCCTGTGGCTTCAAAATCAGTTGCTGGATTTTGGTATTACTGCCTTAAAGACACCACTCATGTTGGACAGTCAGGCAGCAGAAAATATCATCAAAAATCCAGTTTCCCATTCAACCACCAAACACATCGACATCAGACATCACTTTGTGAGGGATTGCTATGAAAAAGGTTTGATTTCTCTGCATCATGTCCCAACTAAAGATCAGCTAGCTGATGTGCTCACAAAAGCACTTGATACAGCCACTTTTGAAAGCTTGGTCTCTAGAATTGGGATGCTGAACATGGAATAACAAGCAACATCTTGTTTTTCTATGAATAAAGCAACAAAATGTTTTCAGAAAATCAAAACTCCATCCTTAAAAATAGCTAAAAATGAAAAATTTTCATTAAAGTCCTTAAAAGTCTGCCATTAACCACTGATTGTTCAAAAGTCTGCTCTACTTCAAAAGCCTGTCCACTGCTGAAAGTCAACCCCTGCTCTCTCATTATTTTGATAAACTCTGTTGTTCAAAAGCAGTGTCTTATCCACTGATATGTTATCCGCTGATAGTAAAAATCATCCACTGCTTTCATACCACTGCCTTCATCAGTCACTTTCACAAAAGTACTGTCCTTCACTTTCAACAGGGGTTGTCACGTGGACAGTACATATTGGTCAGACCTTTTGTAACGGCTACCACCTCAGCATTCACTTTCTTCCCTATAAAATCCCCCACTCACCATCAAAACAGGGTTTTACTGTCGAATTGAATTCTTAAAAATTCTCTTCTCAAAGCAGTTTTTCATCCCATTTCTTCACAAATTTCTTCGATCAATCATCCTCAAAATGACAAAATCAAAGAAATCTTCAAAACCCTCATCCAAATCATCATCGAAAACAGCCTCTCAAAAGGCAATCTCCACTGAAATTCCACATAAACCATCTCACAATCTCCTGGGTCTTCTCACAAAACCAGGAACCACCAAAGTTTTCGATTCCATCATTGATCTCATGGCAAAATCAAAGTACAAAACTTTGTTCACTGCCGATGCACCAATCTATTTGGCGACCCAAAGGGAGTTCTGGAAAAATGCAACCCTTGAAAAACAAGGAGACACTGCAACCACCATAAACTCTTCGATACAGGGTAAAGCTGTCCAAATCACGCCACAATCCATTTCAGAGGTCTTTCAACTCGGTGATCAGGAAGGTAAAATTTCTTTCACTAAAAACGAGTTACAAACTGACTTCATTGAGAGAGGGTATGAAGCCACAATGATGAAGAAAATTACCTTAGAAAAAGGTTATTTTCCTTCTGCAACCAGATTTTTATTTCATACCCTCCTACTATGTGTTTCAAATAAAACCACTTCTTTCAATGAAATCCCTTTAAAGATTCAAAATCTGGGATATGCAATTCTTCAAGGAGAAAATTTTAACTATTCTCGGGAAATTTTTAAAGATTTGGTTAATAATGTTGAAACAAAATCATTCTTACTGTTTCCAAGGTTTTTAAGTTACTATTTTGCAAAGAAATTCAGTAAGGATGATTTAGCTGTAATAAACCAAGGTGATTCTACTCAAATAAACAGTTTAACAACTGAAACTTTTTCAAGAATGTTAGCACCTTGCAAAACACAAGCAGAGGTGCCTGAGCAGATTTTAGCAGTTACAACTGCTCCTCAGGTATCTGCTGCTGAGCCCACTACTCAAGGTGATCAAAGCAGCAGCACAACTGCTTTGAAACCCACACCTAAACTCACCAAAAAACCAACAAAAAGAAAAACACAAAAACCCCCCAAAACCATCAAAACGGCATCTCTGGAGGATGAGATACCAGAGCGTCTGCCAGTGACAACACAAAAGTCACAAGAAACCACTGCTGCTACTTCCTCACAGCAGTTGGTACAAATATCTCAAACCATAACCGAAACTCCTCCTGTTTCTTCACAAAAAGAACAGGTTGTACAAATAGGGCCTCCACATCATGATGCTCTGGAAACACTCGTTTCTATCATCCACAGTCCAATGCCCGGGACACATCCTATTTCTACACCAATCCTCACATCCAAAATTCCCTCACCAATAAAACCACTGTTGGATGCAATTGATTTGAACCAGGCATTATCCAGTCCTTCTCAATCACCTATTAATGAGAATATACCTCAACAACTGACTGGGTCTGATGTATCAATCTTTGCTAACCCACCAACACAACCTGAGGAGGTTACACCCCTTGAGTTACAAGTAACTCTTGGTGGTAATCCAAGTGAAGCAGCCACTATAACTGTTACACCCACTGGGTTACATTTGGACAGTGGTTACATTCATAAGACTTCCTTGGAGGCAATTCCTTTTATAGCACCTCTGCCAACCACCAGTGGATTTATTTATCCTACTGGCAACATCAAAAGGTTGTCAAGTGTTGAAGGAAGAAGACCCCAGTACCAAGAAAAAGGGGCATCAGTGGTTAATGTTTGGAGTATATTCCCTACATCTACCACTGATAAAACCACTGCTAGTGGGAAATCAGATGATCCCATTAACTTGGGTGATGGTTTAAAGTACCAGAAATTGACGGATCGTATTGCAAAGCTTGATCACTCTGTTGCAGAACTCAAAGATATGCTACAACAGGTGTTACAAGTTCAGAAGGTACAATCAACTGCTGTTCCACCTCAAGCACCTGCTCCACAAAGGGCACCTGCTACAAATGAGCTCTGGAATCTATTTCAATCTTTTCTCCAACAACAAGCACAATTAGCAGATCAGCAACATGAAAAACAAGTACAACAGCTGAGAAATGCAATGGAGTCAAGGTTCAAGAACACTCAGGCTGATTTAAAGGCTCTCAAAACTCAGATCTTGCAAACCACTGGCACTGCTCCTCCAAAAGTCCGCTACATTTATCAACTCCCAGAAGATAATGCCAAAAAGGGGGAGAAAATTAAGGAGTGGAAAAGGAAGGGTATAGAGGATGGTCTCTATCTTGAACCAGAAAATTCAAACATGACCAAAAAGATCCCTTTGCCAGATGGCAGCACGAAAATTGATGTGACAACAAATGCACTAGCAGAAGCAGTTGCAAGTGTAAAAAGGGATAGAGAGGCCAAAAAGAAAGCCAGGGTGGACAGAATGGATCATCCAGATTAGGGTACTTCTGGGTCAAAGGATCATGAAAATCCTGTTGAGGAAAAGAAGAAGCCTACTAGAAAAGTGAGGCAACCCAAATCCATTTCAACCAGACGTTCAAAGTCTGCTAAAAAACCACCATACAAAACAACTGATGCAACAGGAGTTACAAAAACTACTGCTTGCCAAACAGCTGTTCCATCAACACACACCACTTCAACACACACAACATCCACTGCTTTACCATCATCACCACCAAAAACAACACCTGCTGACATACAGCAGAAGACAGCAGATGTTATAACATCTGTTGTAATGACAACAGTGGTTGAAACACCAGTTGTTTCAACAGCTGTTAGTCAATCACAATCCACTGCCACTACATCTACCACCACTGTTCCATCCAAAACATCATCAGTCCCTCCTACAAAAAGGAGAAGACTAATTCTCAAAGATGATGACAATTCACCACCACAAACATCTTCAAAATCTTTAGCACTTGTCACAATTCCAAAACCTGTTCCTCTCTCTTCAGTCAAAATGTACAAGCCCTTACCTCCTGCAGGTGTTCAATTTCCTCTTGAATTAGCAGCTGTTAGAGAAGAAATAAAATCCTTTTACCTTGAGGATGACCCTGCCAAAAGGAGTTTGCCATCAATAAAAGGATATCCCTGGCCTAAAAATGTTGATGAATATTTGGAAATCAAGGCCAAGCAAGCAGAGGATATCTCAAAGAAAAACACACAAGGGAAATCTGATAAAGAAATTGCACAGAGAAGTCAATATTTGCTCACACAAGTCAGATCCCTAGAGCAATTTGCAAAAAATGTTAGTCAACAAATTTCTGAAAGAGCTGCTGAAACTCTGAAGAAAGACTACATTGAAAGCATTATGGCTCACAAGAAGTACAAAGGAGAGAGATACATGTACAAAGAGTGGACTATTCCTGAACTTGAAAATGAAGCAGCAAGAATTCAAGACATGATAAACAGGAAAGTCACTCACACTCCTCCTAACTGGGCAAAGTTCAGAAAGAATGTACCTGACAAACAGGAAGAGCCGAGGAGAATGAAAGAGGAACTGGTAGCAGCTGATTATGGAAACAAAAGACAAGTTGCTAGATGGAAAGAAGATGTGGTCAGGGCTACTTACAAAAAGTTGGAACAATTAAGAAAGAAAGATCCAAGAGTTCCACAAAAGCCTGACTATTCCAAAGCAGAGGTCTCAAAAAGACCACCAAAGCTGCAAGTCAAAAGAACCACTGCTCCAGCTGGTGCTGCCATCTACAAAAGAAGGAGCAAAAACCAGTTTAGCATGGAAACTATTCAAGATCTATTAGCTGGAGATGCCATTGTAAAAGCAGGCACGAAAGTAATGATAAAAGAAGATCTTGAATTGGAACAATCTGCAAGTACTGCTCAGCCAGTCATGAATAGGCCAGCCTCTCCAAATACTTCTGCAAATAAACATCTCCCAAGAAACCCACCAGGCTCAAAAATACAAAAGTGGGAAACTGACAAACAGACCTGCGTATTGACTTTGCTCAGGTCTGGTGGAGTAGTGGAGAAAATATCAAGGGAACAAGCTCTTGGCCTGAGTCTTGAAGATTTGCAGGATCTCCTTGATCTTCCACTTAGCAGGGATGATGAAGATACAGATGCCCTAGACTTTGAATTACAATTTAAAGGTCAGATAAGGGAGCTGTTGATGAGGCAATAAAGAATTCCACAAATAATGAAGAGTTTTGGCATTATCTGTTCTAGGGGGAGATTGTTGGGATTGAACCCTATCAGAGGAACAGATAATTAAAGCCAAAACTGGATCAGAGCAGTGGATCCAGAATAAACAGACGATTACAGTTAGTTCATGCAAATCTCTCCCCTTGAAAGTGGCTTTGTATCTGCTGACCTCCTATCTGCTGATCTTACCAAGTGCTAATTCACAACTGCTGCCTTGCATCTACTGCCAAATGTTAAAGACTGATGGAAGACCAAAGCTCTGCTGACTCAATCTACTGCCTTGAGTCAAGTACTGCTGATCCGGACAAGCACTGCTGGGTTCACAGCAGTGGAAGGATGCAGCAGCTGTTTAAGTGTCTTTTATGTAATGTAATGTAATAGCAGTAGTTAAGTACATCAGTGTTTATAGATCAGAGGTTAGAATTTGTTAGGAGGTTAGATGTCACTTTCATGGTGACGTCAGCTAAGATGCTCAGTGGTTTGCAAGTGCCTATAAATAGTTCAGTACTTTGTACTGTTCTATTAGCTCTTTTCACCACATCGTCTTCTTTGCACGAACAAACTACTGAGCTCTGGCTGAGGGGGAGTTTGCATTCATTCATCAATCATTGTAATCGGTGTTGAAACAAATTCAATCTTTCGATTCATTGTGTAAAGATGTTTGATAAAAGTATTACTCTCGTTTGATTGTATGCAAAGTTTGTTTTCATTATAATTCCGCTGCACAACTCTTTCATTTCCATCTTAATTTCAAACGAAAATACAATAAAAAAGAAACTCAGATCTAACACTGTCATATATTACCGGAGCATGTACATTGTTTGTTTAATGGAGTGGAAGGACTATGGCCTGAACTGACCCAGCCCAATGCCCATTTAAGTTGACGTTTTTCGGAAGCCGACGTGAATTTATTGATGAAAAGGAATATGTTCCACCATAACCATTTCGGATTGGAGGTAAAAGGGTGTTATTTTTCATTTTGAGTTGTTCCAAGTCTATATCTAAGCTTTAACATATAGATGATCTGACCTGTTAAAACTGGGATTTATAAAGTTTTATATTAATATTAAGATTAGATAAACTGTGTAATACATATGTGTGGTATGTATTAGAGTTTTTGTGGGGGTTGAGTTTAGATTTAGTTGAAAATTGATTTTTGTCAAAAAATTGTGATCGTATGAAGATCTAAGTGAAGCGAGTTGTTTTGACTGATGTGATTGTGATTAAGTATTGTGAAACGCAGGCTTCGATTAGATTGCGGCTTATAAGATTATGTTTTCATTGTGCAGTCGGTGAACAGACAATATCTATGCATTTTCCAGACAACTGTGTCTTATGCTTACAAGAAAGACACTAACAGAGAGCGTCATGGCACCCTTGCAGGTTTGGTTTTTTGCATTATTAAGAAATCAAATCACTAAATTCATGATTAATTATGCTTACAGTCTATTTTGCATTTTATCGCTTTCAATTTGCTGCAAAAGTATTATGGAATATAGCCTTTTAACCTTCAGCTGCCTAAATTGTATAGTTTCTTTTATGAAGTTAATGAATATTTAATGTGTTAATTATTTTAACAAAAACTATGAATATAATTCAACCAGTATGACATGGTTTAGCCAAGAATTTTTTTTATTTTGACCAGGTATAACCCATGTTTGGATAGACTGGTTAAGCTTCTCATTGTTAAAGTACACGGGTAAAAAACACGAAGTGCACGACAAGTCAAATATGGGTGAACGTACGAACGAACAATTCATTTTTTGTATGAAAGCTTGGTCAACACGAAGTCCGCGACAAGTCAAATATGGGTGAACCTGGTCAACTGAGTCCACTCAGTCAAAGTTGGTCAACTGAAACTTAAGTGAAGATTATGAAACTTTCTCGAGGTTCACTTTTAATTTTCCAGATTTTTTAACCCATCTTTTGACATGTTTTTGCTTACTGTATTTTACTCGCTTCACCTACTAAGAATTAAACATAAGTAAATTGGTTGTAGTTGCCACCTTTAGTCATGATTAACGTAAAATTCTTTGTACGTTATTGGAATTTTTACTGTTATTCTGTGTCATCACTAATTCTAGCTTGTATCAATTATGGAAATAAGTTTGGATGCTTGCATTCAAAAGGTAGATAAGATTCAAATAAAGATGCCCAATAAATGAGATAGTAAAGTCGAAGAAGCTTTAAACCTCTTGATTGGATATTCACAAGAAAAATTATAGGGTTAAAAGAAATTTCATAACTATTTAATTCTTAGTAAATAATATGGTTTGAAGTAAATAATATGGTTTTGGTTGAAGCCGCGTATTACGCGTGCATTAGCCTAGTAAAGTGTATATATTAGATCTTGTGCGTATTCATACTATATAGCTTTTTACAGATTCGACATTTTGGTGTGTAACTGTGTATTGCTTTGTATTGTTGTTATTGGATCACTCATAAGCCAAGTAAGGGGTGCAGAAGTTATAAGATGAGGTGTTGGGCCGGGATTTGTCCCAATTATTTTGGGCTCAACTCAAATAGTTGCATAGGTTGGGGTAGAGATGGGCAAATCGAGTTTTTTTAATACCCGGAACCGGTTCCTAACCGTACCCGGTTCTTGACTGAGTTTGAATGGAACTGATTCTTGTAGGAACCGGTTCCGGTTCCTACCCGGTTTCAAACCAAAATTACCGGAACTGTTAGTAGCCGGTCCGGGTATATTGTAACCGGTTCCTCCGGGTAACTTCCAAAAAAAGCTACAAAAGGCTGTCGGAATCGATTCCAACGGATATAAAGCCGTTAGGAATCGATTTATTGCCATTAAAATCGGTTTCAATTATTTATATGCATATCACCATCAAACAAAACTTACTCCCACTCAAATCAGTTTTAACGTTCAAGTTACACCTCAAATCGGTTATGGTGTTCAACATTGAAGTGGTCATGGTTTTGGAAACTAAAAGAAACCCCCAAGTTTGGAAGCACTTTGATCTGTGCTTGATGTCCGATAGCCATGAAATGGCACGGTGCAAAGGTTGTGAGAAGTTCATGAAGGCTACGGCGAACTCGACGCTTAAAAAACACCGACCGTCATTGTCCGGTGACAAAGGCTACGACGAAGAAAAGTGAAGGCGGTGAATCATCCGTAACCGGTTCTTCGAAGGTTTAGTGTGTTTATGTGATGTTGGTTTGAGTGTGTTTTATGTTAATGTTATGTTTAGTTATGATGTTTGGTTTTATGTTAATATTATGTTTTAATGGCATGTAATGTTTGGTTTTAATGTAATTGGTTTTATTTTAATGCAGCGGGTTCTTTTTGTTTACAGAGGAACCGGGTAGAAACCTATTTTTTATAAAATGTGGAACCAGGTAAGAACCTACGGGTTTTTTGAACCCGAAACCGGTTCTTCTATACAGGGGTAGGATCTGGAACCGGTTCCTGGTCGGGTCTACCAGGTCGTGTTTGGAACCGGTTATTATGTCCATCTCTAGGTTGGGGTTTTAGGGATGGCAAACCTTGTATTTTTCCCCGCTTGCGGTGTGCACATATAATGTATATACGTGTGGGCGCTCGTGGGGCAAAAGTGAAATGGTACTAACTTTAACGTTATTTTATTAATTTCGTGAAAATAACGTTTAAAGCGGTGGATGGTTAATCATGCATCATGTGGTAGCATTGATAGCTGAAAGACACGAAGGTACATGCACCAATTGGTCTCTGTCCTGATTGTTATGTGCCTTAGGTCCAAGGCTTGATACAAAACTACAATCGAACCGAGGGTCTCACTGGAAGCAGCCTCTCTATTCCTACGGGGTAGAGGTAAGGCTATTTACATCTACCCTCCTCAGACCCTACCTTAGCTTTGCTATTGGTAGTGATTTACTGAGTATGATGATGATGGTGATTGGTTCTCCTTTCATTGTTCGTAAACTATTATATATATATATATATATAAACAAGATCAGGAGAAAACGCTCAAAAGTGTGAGAACGGTGAGAATGCATCCTGGCCCAACACGTGTCACGCGACGTAGAGAAGGGCGAAGGGATTTTTTTTGTCTTTTCAATCTTCTTTTATTTTCCCAACGCGGTATAATATTTTCTAGCGTCTAAGTTTTTTTTTGTGTCACATAGATAATTTTTTGGCGTTATAGCGTTTTCTGGTCAATTTTTTGGCGTTTTGTGTTGTTTTGTATAATAATTCACTACGAGTCATTAATATTTGCATAAGATTACAATAAGACCAATTTTTTTTTGGCGTTTAGTGAATTTTTTGGCGTTTAATACATTTTACAAGGTTCTTTGCCAGCACCTGTTCTCCCCGTTTTCATACTTCTAGCGTTTTGGTGTTTGTAGTTTTTGGCGTTTTATATAATAATGCATTTTATTTATAGAGAATTAGATAACAAAACAACATATAACTTGATATCAAAACAATATAAAATGAAAATAAAAATGGTAATCTAATTTCTCTTCCGAATATTCACTGTCATCAGCCTCTATCTTCTTGAATTTGTTTTGGCGTTTTGAACCTTTTTTGAATACTTTAGTGTAACACCCCGAAAAATATAAAACTTTATATTAGAATTATAAAGTATAAATAAACGAGAATTTACTAACTAGGATTTTTTAACCTAGTTAGTTACAAGACTAGAAATAGCTTATAATAGGGTTAAAGGCTACTAAACAATATGTTGAACAAAGTTGAGGGGCCTAAGTTGTAAGAATTGAAACTATGATACTTATTTTAATAAAAAAATCAAAACCAAACACCATTTGAAGGTGTTGGTCGTACAAGAGATGAGCAGGGGCGACTCCCAACTCTCAAACCCCTAAAAAAACTCACTAAACTTGCAAATTGGAGGCTCAATTCAAGTTGAAATCAAAATTAAAGTGTAGATTATTGATCCTCATCACAAGGGGATTACAAGGTATGTAATATTTTGATAAATCTCTCAACTTGAAATTCTCATGAATTGGGAAAAATCTGAAATTATGGTTGCATGTGTGTGTTATGATGATTTAGGAACAACTATAGTGTCTAGGGACAAACCCTAGACAAATACAAGTTGAAATCATATGAAACTTTAGCTAAACCTATGAACACCATTGTAGGTGATTAGTGGGTTATGTGTAATTTGATGAACACTAGGTTATGGATTGTTGATCTAGTGTAATTTGAAAATCTTGAAGTAATTTCATATGAAACTTTAGCTAAACCTATGAACACCATTGTAGAAATTTAGAAGTTAATAACCATGTAAAAGGTTGAATTATGTGAAATTAGGGCTAAGAGATAAACTAGAGAATTGATGTTTAATCATATAAAAATCTGCCCTTGAAGTGTTTGTTGAAACGCCTCTAAGAAGGCTTAAAAACTGAAATTTCAAGTTTAAACGCATAATTTTAGTATTTCGGTGTATTATGCGAATTATGATTTAAAAGAGAGTTCTAAACATATCATAAATGAACTCTATAGGGAAGGATACCGGATCGTCAAGTGGACAAGCCGGTGGTGATTTGCGATTGAAGGGCGTGCACTAAGGTATGTAACTTGACCCGTTACATTTGATGGATTATTGTTAAACTATGCGTTGTTGATTAAAATTTTGTTGATTGTAATGACTTGATCGTTACCTAATTCGTAGGTTAAGAATTGGTTTGTAGTCGTTTGGTAGTCATCAAAATGGAGGTTTTCCGTAGATGAACTAAACGGGTCAAATAATGAGGCATTGTAGTAATAATATTGTAAGTAGATGGAATTGGCGAAAATGATCACAAGAGTACAAAGCCATAGTGTTGGTAATAAAGTGTCGGTGATCATAAGCCCCGGAAGTTGGGCAATAAGCGCCTTAGGCTTACTAGTCAAATGGTAGTAAAATAAGTAGAATTATAATGGGTCGAATAAATGCATAGCGACATTTAGTTGTTCGGTCCGTAAGTTAAATTTTAGGTATCAAAATTTTATTAGTTATGTCGGTAATGAATTTACAGACGTATAGGAAAAAGAATCACTTAAAACGGACAACCGAGTGGAAAGTTACGGCTGTTTAAGTAAAAAATCTGAGTTTTTCGGAGCTGGCAGCAATTGCAGGGTAAAAACCTGCACCTGTTGGAAAAACGGTTCCTCCGCGCCACGCGGAAGAATTCTTTAAATCTTCCGCGACACGCGAGGGTCTCTGCGACACGCGAAAGAAACAAGGGAACCTGCCGTGACTCGCGGCAGGATTTCTTTTGAAATTTTATTTTATTTGTTATGTTTTGATGCTAAGGCTTGCTTAATTAGTTTAAATTGATGTCAAAACTAACGTTTTGGATGGTTTTGACCTTAGGTAAAAGTGGGAACTATCAGGATGGCGATCAAGCTATTGTCGAAGAACCGAACACTCATTTTGAAGCTTCCGCTATGTTTTAAATCTTTGATAGACTTTGTATATGGGTTGTAAACAATTTCTAAACAACTTTTGAAACGTTTTACCTTAGTCGTTAGTTGACTAAGGTTGATGCTATTTATGAACTTCTTTAATGAAAGTATGTTAATTAAGAAATCTTTATTTGAAATAGTATAATCTATTATTAAAATGAAGTGAAAATTTAAGGGTGTTACAAGTTGGTAATCAGAGCTTAAGGTTGTCAACAAAGTGTTCGGTTCAAGCTTGATTGATCGTCCGGTAAGAATTAACTTATTTATGTTAGTAGATTATACCTTATGGAAGTATGAGAAATAAATTGAGATGCATGGGAAGAGTGTGTTAACACACTCAAACCCGGAAAGTGCATTAAAATGTGAACGGTTAAAGCAAGTTAGGAACTTGGCTAAACCGAAACAAATGAAGCAATAGTATAAATGAAATGTTTAACATTTAAATGTAAACATTTCAGCTTCAAGATGTCTGATGGGAATGATGATAATCCGGTGCAAACAAGCACCGAACAAATGAAAGAGATAATTGCCGAAGAGGTAGGGAAGGCAATTGAAGGAAGTCTATCCGGGTTTATAGACAAAATTCAAAACACGGTGTTGTCGCTTGTTGAAAAGCGAGTTAAAAGGTTGGAGGATATTGTCAACCTTATGAAGGAGAAAACGGGAGAACGCAAAGGGTGTTCGTACAAAGAATTCATGGCATGTAAACCGCCAATCTATAACGGGGAGGTTGACCCGATAATTTGCCAAAGATGGATAAGTGATGTTGAAGGAGTGTTTGAACGAACCCATTGTGACGTAGGTGACTTTGTTGCTTACGGAACGGGTCAATTGAGAAATCAAGCCAAGGATTGGTGGGATAACAAAAAGAAGGAAATGGGAGCCGAAGCGGCGAGGGCTATGACTTGGGACGAGTTTAAGGTACCATTCCTTAAACACCACAGTCCCAAAGCGGTTATTAACAGAATCAAAGAAGAATTCATCCAGCTGAGACAAAAGGGTGAAACAATTGATAAGATCACGGGCATCTTCATGGATAAGCTGAGATTTTGTGACGAGTTAGTCACCACTGAAGAGCAAAAGATATATTACTATTACAACATGCTGAGTGCCGAGTACCGGGAATTTATGACTCCATCAAAATACGAAACCCTCACGGAGATTATCAACACCGCCCGGGAGCGGGAAATTGAGTTAAAGAAACAAGTGGAAAGAGGTGAACGAAGGGCACAGGATGTGAATCCAAGCCCTACAAAGAAAGCTAGAACTGCTGAATCGGGAAAGAAAGTGGATGCTAAAGGCGGGTCGCCGAGTTGCAAAGTGTGTGGTAAAGGGCACAAAGGCGAGTGCTGCTTCAAAGACAAGCCGTGCCCGGTATGTGGGAAGACGGGGCACACCGCATCACTATGTCCCGGGAAAGTTTCTGTTTGTTACAAGTGTTATCAACCCGGTCACAAGAAATCTGAATGCCCCGAGTTGGTGGGAAAGAGAGACACAAAAGAGTCTCCAACAGAAGCTCCCAAAGCGAAGGCTAGGTCCTTCCAACTTACCGCGGCTGAAGCAAAGACAGAACCCGATGTGGTCTCAGGTATATTCACAATTAACTCAATTCCAGCACGTGTATTGTTTGATACGGGTGCGAATAAATCCTTCATTTCGCATGGATTTATTCGACATCCTTCATTTGTATTGACGAAATTATCTGTGCCCTTAGAAGTTGAAATAGGGGACAACAAAAGTTTTATAGTTTGTGATGTTTGTCGAGGCTGCAAGTTAAGCATCGACGATGAGGAATACTTGATAGACCTAATCCCGATGTCAATGGGGGAATTTCAAGTAGTCGTTGGGATGGATTGGCTAGCCCAGCACCATGCAAAAGTCGTGTGTTTTCGTAAAGAGATAAAAGTAACATCTCCAAGCGGGAAACACGTCACCATTTATGGTGAAAAAGGAGGTAACCCTATAGTGTGCTCAATGTTGAAAGCTCACAAGCTTATGAAGCGAGGATGCAAGGCATTCATGATATACACAAATGAGCCCGAGAAAGAATCACGAAAGATTGAAGATGTACCGGTAGTACGAGATTATGGAGATGTGTTTCTGGAGGATTTACCGGGGATACCGCCTGAACGGGAAGTAGAGTTCGGGATCGAATTGATTCCGGGCGCAAAACCCGTAGCTAAAGCACCGTACCGACTCGCGCCGTCGGAATTACAAGAGTTGATGTCCCAAATTCAAGACCTGCTTGACAAAGGATTTATAAGGCCGAGTGTGTCTCCTTGGGGCACACCGGTACTGTTCGTGAGAGAGAAAGACGGGAGCATGCGCATGCGTATCGATTACCGGGAGTTAAACAAACTCACGGTAAAGAACCGATACCCGCTTCCAAGGATAGATGATTTATTCGACCAATTACAAGGTGCGAATTGGTTTTCAAAAATTGACCTTAGATCCGGGTATCACCAACTAAAGGTCAAAGAAGAAGATGTGCCGAAGACGGCTTTCCGCACGAGATACGGACATTACGAATTCCTCGTGATGTCATTTGGGCTAACAAATGCACCCGCGGCTTTCATGGACCTCATGAACCGGGTTTGCAAGCCAATGTTGGATAAGTCGGTCATCGTGTTTATCGATGATATTTTGGTGTATTCGAAAAGTGAAGCTGAACACGCACACCACTTACAAGAAGTGTTAGAGACACTTAGACGAGAAAGGCTGTATGCGAAATTCTCTAAGTGTGCCTTTTGGTTACGAGAGGTACAATTTCTTGGCCACGTCATAAGTGCCGACGGAGTATTGGTGGATCCGTCCAAGATCGAGGCTGTGTCAAAATGGAATCCTCCGAAGAACCCTTCGGAAATTAGAAGCTTTTTGGGGCTTGCGGGATACTATAGGAGATTCATTCAAGATTTCTCCAAGATTGCGTCACCGCTAACAAAGCTAACCCGAAAGAAAGAAAAGTTCATTTGGGGTGTCGACCAAGAAAAAACGTTTCAAACGTTAAAAGAAAGGTTAACTCAAGCTCCGGTACTGACATTGCCGGACGGAGTCGAAGACATGGTGGTTTATTCGGATGCTTCACTATCGGGGCTCGGTTGCGTGTTGATGCAACGGGGCAAGGTAATAGCCTATGCCTCGAGGCAATTGAAGATACACGAGAAGAAATATCCCACGCACGATCTCGAGTTGGCTGCGGTGGTATTTGCATTAAAAATATGGAGGCACTACTTGTATGGGGTAAAGTGCACCATATTCACCGACCACAAGAGCTTGAAATACTTCTTCGATCAGAAGGAGTTAAATATGCGACAAAGGCGATGGCTAGAAACGGTGAAGGATTTTGACTGTCAAATACACTACCACCCCGGAAAGGCAAATGTGGTGGCGGATGCTCTGAGCAGAAAAGCGGACTATGTCCCAATAAGAGTAAGGTCGATGCAGCTCGTGGTGACCTCGGGTATACTTGAACGTATTAGAGAGGCGCAATTAGAAGCCGTGAAAGAAGAGAATTGGAAGAAAGAAAGAATAATCGGTCAGTTGAAAGATTTGACGGATGGGAATAACGGGTTGAAGACTCGATCCGGAAGGATATGGGTTCCAAATACTTGTGGGGTGAAGGCGCTTCTACTTGATGAAGCTCATAAATCCCGATATTCAATTCATCCGGGTGCGACCAAGATGTACAATGATCTGAAGCAAAATTATTGGTGGCCCGGAATAAAGAGGGATGTGGCGAAATATGTGGAAAAATGCTTGACATGTTTACAAGTCAAGGCGGAGCACCAGAAACCATACGGCAAACTCCAACCGTTAGAAATTCCGGTTTGGAAATGGGAACATATTACAATGGACCTATTAACCAAGTTGCCTAAGACGAATCTTGGTTTCGATGCCATATGGGTAGTGGTGGATAGATTGACGAAAAGTGCTCACTTCATTCCGATCCGTGAGACTTACACGTTGGAAAAGATGTCAGAAGTTTACACTAATGAAATAATAGCACGTCATGGAGTACCGGTATCCATCGTGTCGGATAGGGATACCCGGTTTACTTCAAATTTCTGGCGAGATTTCCAAGAGCAAATGGGAACCAAATTGTTCATTAGCACTGCGTACCATCCTCAAACAGATGGACATAGTGAAAGAACAATACAAACACTGGAGGACATGCTACGGGCGTGTATAATCGACTTTGGAGGAAGTTGGGATGTTCACCTACCGTTAGTTGAGTTTTCATATAATAATAGCTACCAATCTAGTATTAAGATGGCACCGTACGAAATGCTCTATGGTAGAAAGTGCAGAACCCCGGTATGTTGGGGTGAAGTGGGTCCACGTGAACTTGCTCACCAAGATATAGTACAAGCCACTAATGAAAAGATCGATGTGGTTCGGGCACATTTGAAAGCGGCTCAAGACAGGCAAAAGGCGTATGCTGATAAAAGGAACAGGCCAATCGAATTCCAGGTTGGCGACATGGTTATGCTAAAAGTTTCCCCATGGAAGTGCGTTATTAGATTCAGAAAAAGGGGAAAGCTAAGCCCGAGGTTTATTGGGCCATTTAAAATCATTGGAAGGGCCGGCAAGGTAGCTTACCGCCTTGAGCTACCGGAGGAACTAAGTGGAATTCATAGCACGTTTCATGTGTCACAATTACGAAAGTGCCTAGCGGACGAAACAACCTATATCCATTACGATGATATCGAAGTGGATAATAGTCTGAATTATGCTGTGAGACCGGTGGAGATTTTAGATCGAAAGGCCAAACACTTACGAAATAGATAAATCGACCAAGTCAAAATCAAATGGGAACATAGAAAAGGCTCGGACACTACGTGGGAGTCTGAGGAAGAGATGCGACGACTCTACCCTACATTATTTGGTACGTACTTCGGTTTCGGGGATGAAACCCTTTTTAAGAGGGGTGGACTTGTAACACCCCGAAAAATATAAAACTTTATATTAGAATTATAAAGTATAAATAAACGAGAATTTACTAACTAGGAATTTTTAACCTAGTTAGTTACAAGACTAGAAATAGCTTATAATAGGGTTAAAGGCTACTAAACAATATGTTGAACAAAGTTGAGGGGCCTAAGTTGTAAGAATTGAAACTATGATACTAATTTTAATAAAAAAATCAAAACCAAACACCATTTGAAGGTGTTGGTCGTACAAGAGAAGAGCAGGGGCGACTCCCCACTCTCAAACCCCTAAAAAAACTCACTAAACTTGCAAATTGGAGGCTTAATTCAAGTTGAAATCGAAATTAAAGTGTAGATTATTGATCCTCATCACAAGGGGATTACAAGGTATGTAATATTTTGATAAATCTCTCAACTTGAAATTCTCATGAATTGGGAAAAATCTGAAATTATGGTTGCATGTGTGTGTTATGATGATTTAGGAACAACTATAGTGTCTAGGGACAAACCCTAGACAAATACAAGTTGAAATCATATGAAACTTTAGCTAAACCTATGAACACCATTGTAGGTGATTAGTGGGTTATGTGTAATTTGATGAACACTAGGTTATGGATTGTTGAACTAGTGTAATTTGACAATCTTGAAGTAATTTCAGAAATTTAGAAGTTAATAACCATGTAAAAGGTTGAATTATGTGAAATTAGGGCTAAGAGATAAACTAGAGAATTGATGTTTAATCATATAAAAATCTGCCCTTGAAGTGTTTGTTGAAACGCCTCTAAGAAGGCTTAAAAACTGAAATTTCAAGTTTAAACGCATAATTTTAGTATTTCGGTGTATTATGCGAATTATGATTTAAAAGAGAGTTCTAAACATATCATAAATGAACTCTATAGGGAAGGATACCGGATCGTCAAGTGGACAAGCCGGTGGTGATTTGCGATTGAAGGGCGTGCACTAAGGTATGTAACTTGACCCGTTACATTTGATGGATTATTGTTAAACTATGCGTTGTTGATTAAAATTTTGTTGATTGTAATGACTTGATCGTTACCTAATTCGTAGGTTAAGAATTGGTTTGTAGTCGTTTGGTAGTCATCAAAATGGAGGTTTTCCGTAGATGAACTAAACGGGTCAAATAATGAGGCATTGTAGTAATAATATTGTAAGTAGATGGAATTGGCGAAAATGATCACAAGAGTACAAAGCCATAGTGTTGGTAATAAAGTGCCGGTGATCATAAGCCCCGGAAGTTGGGCAATAAGCGCCTTAGGCTTACTAGTCAAATGGTAGTAAAATAAGTAGAATTATAATGGGTCGAATAAATGCATAGCGACATTTAGTTGTTCGGTCTGTAAGTTAAATTTTCGGTATCAAAATTTTATTAGTTATGTCGGTAATGAATTTACAGACGTATAGGAAAAAGAATCACTTAAAACGGACAACCGAGTGGAAAGTTACGGCTGTTTAAGTAAAAAATCTGAGTTTTTCGGAGCTGGCAGCAATTGCAGGGTAATTAAGAAATCTTTATTTGAAATAGAATAATCTATTATTAAAATGAAGTGAAAATTTAAGGGTGTTACATTTAGCTAGATGCCAACTTTCCTACATAAACCTCGTCTTTTTCAGAAGAAGCTGCTTAGTGGTATCCTGTGTTTTGGTGTGATATTCTTGTTTGGTGGCATGTCATTGAAGATCAACTCTTGCTTGATGCTATTTATTATAATGGAGTCCAAAATAGCATTTTACACTTGTGTTGATCCCTTTATTCCATGCCGATATTCATCAAGAACAAAGCTCGCATGATGGCATATTACTGTCATCAGTCTCTTTTTCTTGAATATTTGTCCATCTCATTTAGCAAAATATTATTGAGATAACCCCCTCAGAAGAAGAATCCATTTCAGTGAAAGCTTTGCCATCTGTGGCGTTTTAAAGTGAGTGGTTTCTAGAGGATATGGCGTTTGTGTTGTCTGGGTGTGATCAATTTCATTATGTATAGACCCCTCTCTTATAGAAGTTTTTTGGCGCCTAGTTTAGGCGAGACTTTTTTATTGTAATAAATGATAGTAATAAAGTAACTGTCTTTTTCAGTTACTGTTTTTGTATTTATTGTGTTGATCAGCTTTTATCAGTTTTATAGGTGATAGACGTCCCATCTTCTAAGTTTGTCGTTTTTTTTAAATGGCGTTATGCAGACCAAGATTAGAAAATACAATAACAGAGTAAATAAAATATTAAGCAGGAAAAATATTTTTTGTTATTTTTGGCGTTTTGTAATGAATAACCATTTTTAGTATTTTTTTGGCGTTTTGCTAATAAAGAGAAAAATATATCATTTAATTATCTTAAAAAAAGAAGATTACACAGAAGAAAAAAAAAAGAGAAAAAAAAATTAAAAGCCTTAGTCAGAAGGTACTTTATCCGAATAGTATCCATCACTTGCGTCATCTTCTTCCTTCTCGGAGTCTTCATCTGGATCTTCATCCATGTCATCACCTTCATCAGCTTCTTGTTCCTGAAGATTCTGAAGCCTCCACTTGAATATGTCTTGCATTAACTCTAATTTTGAGTCTATTTCTGTGTTGGTACAAGTGGCGTTATGCAATTCTTCAATGATGTTTTCTAGCCAGTAGACTTCCTGCTCTCCGCTGTCGTATGTAACGGTCACCATGTCTGTTTCATCATCAAAACGCCATGATGTCATGACAGGGTCCGGCTTCACATCTGCTTTGATTGGTCCAAATTTGTCACACCCCCAAAATCCACCTGCGGAGTACCACCGCTTGGAGGCGTGACTGACCAGGATCCAGCCACCAATCATATTGAACAAGCATATGAATAGTTATAAAACCCAACCAATACAATTGGTGTCCAGACAAAATATAGTTTAAGTTGCCAGCGGAAGCAAAATGTTTAAAACCAAGACATAAGTTTAATTGTTCAAAGTTTAACATGGCACACAACTGTCCATGTCCCACAACGACCCTCTTCCATGCAAGCTCCAGCTAAGTACCTAAAGACCTGCAAAGCATGTAGTAACGAGTCAACAACAAGTTGAGTGAGTTCACAGTTGGGTGTTTGTTTAAGTTGTTCTGAAAACAGTTTTCCTTTATCTGGCATCCTGCCGTGGGGGTTACCCCATAGTTGAAAACGTGACTTGTTTATTCCCGGTTACTCTGGCAATCCAGCCGTGGGGGCTACCCCATGTTAGTTATCTGGCATTTCGGCCGTGGGGGCTACCCCATGTATACACTAGACTCGTTACCATATCGACTGCTGACTGTAGTCATGTTTATGTGCCCTGAAACTGTCAATGTCTATCATCATTGACGTGCCCCAGATCCATTAGTTCACGCCCGTCCTCTGCGGCACGGTGTGAGGTTTGTCAGACCTAAATAGCGCTATCTAACTAATGACCTGCTCGCCATTGGCCCGGAGATTAAGTCGATATAAAAAGGAGGGACTTCGTGATAGAGTTTTGGTCTAGTACGAGTTATCTGTCCATGAGGACGAGGAATTACATTCCTGAACCAATGCTGTCCTACCCAAGAAGGACGAGGAATCCACGTTCCTTAACCCCATTCCCAACCCAGGGAATCCCATGCTTTGTAGAGGGTGTGAACTCACCTTGGTTTGCTCGCCAGATACACAGAAAGGTCAATCAAGTTGTAAGTGGTCAACTACGTCCTAACATAGATACCATTCATGTCAGGTTCATATCCAAGTAGTGCACGTATGTTCTACACGTATTGTACACAAGTAACAATCATGGCATACATGTCTAGCATGGCAGTTCAACAACAGTTCGTAACAAGTTCCACAGTAACATTCACGTAACAACCGAAGTCCAAGTGTGCGGCCCAAACAGTTGGGCTCGTAATAGCATGCAGGTCCAAAACAGTGCACGACATACACAATTAACAATACACAGAAAGTCCATACATTCGGTCAACTAACTTAGGCCCGTAACTATGCAGGTCCAACATAATTAGGTGGTCTCGAGTCGAGACTATAGATCTCGAGTCGAGACTGTGCGGTCTCGAGTTATACCTACGAGTTCTCGAGTCGCAATCTGTGGAGGTCTCGAGTCATGCACGTTCTGGTCTCGAGTCGCAACCGGACTCGTAACCGTGGTTTCGAGTCATGCTGTTTTGTGTGAGGGAGTTGTGGTCTCGAGTCGAGACTAGAGGTTCTCGACTTCGCAACCGCTGATCTCGAGCTGGCTTCTAGATGGTCTCGAGTCGAAACCAGAGGTCTCGACTCCCAGCACCTGCTGATCTGCATAGTGTACTTAACCAATGGAAATCCGATTTCATGCACCCTTATGTACTATCCATATAAACATGTTTTCTTGTCTAACAATTTACTAAAATGGATCAAACAAGTATTTTTCAAATGTTCATAGCATGTTCATATCATATTCAAACACATTCAACACATATTCAAATATTCATATCCTCATTCAACACCTTTTCATCATATGTTCATCCTATATAAACTCTTGCATTTTACGGACAAGAATCATAATACCTAAACTAGATATCAAGATCATCTTGCAAACAAAACATTTGTTCCGTAACTTCATAAATCGGATGATCATAACAAATCCTCTAACTATCATTCTTTTATCACTCAAGCTTATCTTAGCAAGGCATTTATCATACAACATTCATACTTTTCACAAAAGAGAATATTTGTTTATTTTATGTATTTGGAACCAAGCATATATCAATAGCAAACAAGAACTCATCAAACCGGTTAAACACTTTAATCATGCATAAAACTTTAACAAGCAAACACATTATCAAGTATCTTCATCACACATCATCATCAACCGAAATATTACACACTATCATCAACCGATACAATACATAGCATGAATCACTAACCGGTTAGGTTTTCAAGGGAGATCTTAAGCTTGAACCGTGAGCTCTTGTGTTGCCACCGGTTGAATCCGAAAGAAGAGGAGAGAAGACTTGTGCCTCTAGGGTTTTAGAGAGAGGGAATGTAGGAGAGTATGTGTGAGAGTGAGTGTGGGTTGCCCAGAGAATGGCAAAGTTGGCTAGGAGCATGATATATATACTAGCTCTAAGTTGGTTCACCCTAGTGGGTTTTCGAGTAGGGTGAGGAGGAACATGGCCCAACCGGCCCAATAGTTACACTATTCACTCGAGACCGCATGGTCTCGAGTCGGGTTCTTGTGTCTCGGGTCACATACATACAAGCATACATATAAACATAACACATAATCACATAGGATGTTCACTTATATCATTAAACCAACAAGTTAACTAGTCACACAACGTTCAAGCATGTTACATCAAGATACAACGAAAGGTTCTAAATTTCGAGTTGTCACATCATCCCCAAGTTGAAAGAAATTTCGTCCCGAAATTTGGTAAGCACTCACTGAGGAAGCTAGTTAAGTTGTATGGTGTTCCCGGTTTTCCTGGGGTGTCACATCCTCCCCCCGTTGATCTGGAATTTCGTCCCGAAATTCCGTAGCTTCAGCCTCAGTAGTGGTTGTACTGTTTGCGAACAGTTGGGGATACTTTTGTTTCATCCGATCTTCGCGTTCCCAGGTGAACTCTGGGCCGCGACGTGAGTTCCAACGAACTCGAACGAGAGGTATTCTAGTGCTCTTGAGGACCTTAACATCTCGGTCCGTGATTTCAACTGGTTCCTCGACGAATTGTAACTGCTCGTCGATAGTGAGTTCCTTCAGGGGAACTATGTGGGTCTCATCTGACAGACACTTCTTCAGATTCGACACGTGGAAAACGTTGTGAACTGCACCGAGTTCTGCTGGTAAGTTCTGTCTGTAGGCCACCCTGCCTATTTTCTCGATGATTTCGAAAGGTCCGACGTATCGTGGGTTAAGTTTGCCTCGTTTACCAAAACGAACCACACCCTTCCAGGGTGAAACTTTGAGTAGTACCCGCTCCCCAACCTGGAGCTCAAGTGGTTTCCTGCCCTTATCGGCGTAGACTTTCTGACGGTCACGAGCTGCCGCCATGCGTTGTCGAATTTGAGCAATTCGTTCGGTTGTGTCTACCACATGTTCTGGACCAGTGATCTGACTGTCCCCCACCTCTGCCCAACAAAGAGGTGACCGGCATTTACGCCCGTACAATGCCTCAAACGGAGCAGCTTTAATTGTACGAGAATTCCACAAGTGGCAGATGCTTTTCCAAGCTGTTGCCAAAGTCGATTACACATGCACGAAGCATGTCTTCTAAGGTTTGAATAGTGCGCTCGGACTGCCCGTCCGTCTGAGGGTGATACGCTGTGCTCATGTCTAATCGTGAGCCAAAGGATTTGTGCATCGCCTGCCACAGTTCTGAAGTAAAACGCGCATCTCGATCCGAGATAATAGAGGTGGGCACCCCGTGCCTCGAAACAACTTCCTTGAGGTACACTTCTGCTAGAGTGGAGAACTTATCTGTCTCCTTGATAGCCAAGAAGTGAGCAGACTTTGTGAGTCGATCCACGATCACCCAAATAGTATCGTTTCCTCGTTGAGATCTAGGCAGGCCGGTAACAAAATCCATGGAAATTTGCTCCCATTTCCATTGCGGTATCTCTGGTTGTTGGAGTAGGCCTGAGGGTTTCTGGTATTCAGACTTGACTCTCGCACAAGTCAAACATTTGCTGACGTAAGTTGCTATGTGGGCCTTCATGCTAGGCCACCAATACGTAGTTTTGATGTCATGGTACATCTTATCCGAACCAGGATGTACCGAGTAGCGAGACTTGTGTGCTTCATCCATCACAAGCTCTCGTAAGTTGCCATAGAGTGGGACCCAAATGCGTCCCGTGACGTAGTAGGCACCGTCTTCCTTCTGTTCTAAGCGTTGCCTTGAGCCGCGTAGGGCTTCAGCCCTGACGTTTTCTGGTTTCAATGCTTCTACCTGAGCGTCTCGTATTTGGGAAGGAAGACTAGAATGTATAGTGAGTTGTAAAGCTCGCACGCGCTTAGGCACGGTGTCCTTTCGACTGAGGGTGTCGGCCACAACATTGGCCTTGCCCGGGTGATACCTGATCGAGCACTCGTAGTCATTCAGTAGTTCGACCCATCGTCGCTGTCGCATATTCAGTTCTTTCTGTTTGAAGATGTGCTCGAGGCTCCTGTGGTCGGTGTAGATGGCACACTTGGTACCGTACAGGTAATGTCACCATATCTTAAGTGCAAAAACAACAGCCCCCAGCTCTAAATCGTGCGTAGTGTAGTTCCTTTCATGAACTTTAAGCTGGCGTGAGGCGTAGGCTATAACTTTATCTCATTGCATCAATACACAACCAAGACCCTGAATTGATGCGTCGCAGTAGACCACGAAGTCGTCTGTGCCCTCTGGCAATGAAAGGATAGGTGCGCTGCAAAGTCTATCCTTTAAATGCTGAAATGCTACTTCCTGTGTGTTTCCCCATCGATAAACAACGCCTTTCTGCGTTAGTGAGGTGAGAGGCTGTGCAATCTTGGAAAAATCCTTAATGAACCTCCTGTAGTAACCAGCCAAACCCAAGAATTGGCGAATTTCCTTTGGTGTACGAGGTGCAGGCCAGTTCTTAATCGAGTCCCCTTGGATGGATCAACGTGGATCCCATCCTTGTTTACCACATGGCCTAGGAAATGGACTTCACGAAGCCAGAAGTCGCATTTCGAGAACTTTGCGTAAAGTTGTTCCGTTCGAAGGAGTTCCAAAACAAGTCGTAGATGCTGCTCATGCTCCTCCTGACTCTTAGAATAGATCAGGATGTCGTCGATGAAGACTATAACGAACTTGTCCAGGTAAGGTTTGCACACTCGATTCATCAAGTCCATGAAGATCGCAGGTGCGTTTGTCAGCCCAAAAGGCATGACCAAAAACTCATAGTGCCTGTAGCGAGTTCTAAAGGCTGTTTTAGAGATATCCTCTTCTCGGACTCTCAACTGGTGATATCCTGATCTCAAATCAATCTTTGAATAGTAGCTCGACCCCTGCAGCTGGTCGAACAAGTCGTCAATGCGTGGTAGAGGATAACGATTCTTCACCGTCACTTTGTTGAGTTCCCGGTAGTCGATGCACATTCTGAAGGTACCGTCCTTCTTCTTCACAAATAGCACTGGAGCTCCCCAGGGCGATGAGCTAGGGCGAATAAAACCCTTATCCAAGAGTTCTTGTAGTTGCGTAGAGAGTTCTTCCAATTCTGATGGACCTAATCGATAAGGTGCACGAGCTATAGGCGCAGCTCCAGGAGCTAGTTCAATCTGAAACTCGACCTGGCGATGAGGCGGAAGACCAGGTAATTCCTCAGGAAATACCTCAGGATAGTCGCGTACAATTGGAAAATCTTCTAGCTTCTTCTCTTTCTCCGAGGTGTCAGTAACGAGAGCCAAAATGGCGATGTGGCCCTTTCTCAAATATTTCTGGGCCTTAAGGAGAGAGATGACGTTCTCAACAGCACTCCTCCTGTCGCCACGAAGCATGAGAGGTTCACCACTGGAACCAAGAATACGAACAATCTTCTTGTTGCAAAGAATCTCTGCTCGGTGTTGGGATAACCAATCCATCCCAATGACAACGTCGAAACTACCCAAGACGATAGGGATGAGGTCGATAGAGAAGGTCTGGTTTGCAAGAATAAGTTTACAACCCTTGACTACGTGTGTGGCCTCTAAGCTCTTACCGTTTGCTAGCTCTACAGTGTGCTTGTTGTTCAAAGGTGTTGGAATACGCTTAAGCATTCGACTAACTTCTAGTGACATGTAGCTAGTATCGGCACCTGAATCAAATAAAACTGTAACATAAAAGTCGTCGAGAAGGAACTTACCCGCTACAACATTGGGGTCATTCCTTGCTTCACCTTGGCCAATCACGAATGCCCGCCCCCTGGCTCCATTGTTGTTGTTGTTCCCATTGTTACCATTCCCCTGATTGTTGTTGTTGTTCTGGTTCCTGTTCAGTTGAGGGCAATCTCTCTTGAAGTGGCCTTCAGCTCCACACTGAAAGCACCCTTTGTTATCACCTTGCTGCTGCTGCTGGCGCTGGTTCTGTTGAGCTTGTTGACGATTCTGATTGGCGGGGTATAAGCTCCTGCAATCCTTTGCAGCATGACTTGGCTTGTTGCACCGATGACAGTTACCCCTGGTGCATGGCCCGCTGTGGTGCAGGCTGCAGCGATTGCATTTGGGGTGATTCCCTTTGTACCCACCATGACTTTGACCACCAGGTGATTGCTGACTAGGGCTCTTGTAGTCATCAGTCTTTCTCTGCTGAGACTGGGACTGAACAGAAGTCGAACCCTTACTTGAAGCTCCATCCCATTTTCGTTTGTTGTCACTAGGGACACCAGAAGTAGTTGCAGCACCTATGCGCTTTGGTAACCTGTTCTGCTCCACCGCTTGGTCAGTAAGACGGTGAGCCAACTGAACAACCTGCTGGATAGTAGCGAGGTTTGCTGAAGTCACATGGCTTTGGATCTCTGGCACCAAGCCCTTGAGAAAGAGTTCAATTCGCTTAATTGGAGGGTCCACCATAGTAGGACACAGTAAGGCAAGCTCGTTCGATCTCTTAGTGTACGCTTCAATTTCTGACCCCGTCATCTTGAGGTTGAAGAACTCGACTTCCAGCTTATGAATGTCATCCCGACTGCAGTATTCTTCCTTGATCATTTCCTTAAAAGTTTCCCATGGGGTGGCGTTGGCAGCAACCAACCCCAGCATTTGAACCTGAGCGTTCCACCATGTGAGGGCTAAACCTTCGAGAGTACCGGTAGCATACTTCACCCTGCGCGCCTCAGGGCATTCACACATTTTGAAAACTGACTCGAGCTTCTCAAACCAGTGGAGGAGGCCTACGGCTCCTTCAGTGCCGCTAAAAGTAGTTGGTCGGCAGTCCATAAAAGTTTTAAAGGTGCACACAGGTGGCTGAGCATGTTGACCTATTGTGGGTGAAAGAAAGACAAAATTTAACACAATTGTTGGTTCACGAGAGTAGGATTCTAAGGATCCTAGAATGAGTTCGGACTGCAGGATAAACCTCCTGCGTGTGCAGCTGCAAGTGCCGCAACAACTCGTTCGTTAATCAGAGCCGTCAACTGGGCTTGTGTCATGTTAATGCGTCCAGACATGATCTTCATATCAAGGGGAACGTGAGTGAGAGGGGTTCGCGAAAATGCGATGACAGAAGTGAGTAAGTACACACGTGTTCAAGCAACAGTAGTTATACTAACCAAGCATACCATGAGCAATGTACTATGTAACTAACAAGTAGGCAATATACACATAGATCATATCACCTAGAATGTCGAGCCTTGCATGTGAAGCGTCGTTGTGGATCGTAGAGCAGGGTACAGGTTATAGTCTGATTTTAATAAAACCTTTCCCTTATTAAAACCAAGTTCACTATAACCAATGGCTCTGATACCAATCTGTCACACCCCCAAAATCCACCTGCGGAGTACCACCTCTTGGAGGCGTGACTGACCAAGATCCAGCCACCAATCATATTGAACAAGCATATGAATAGTTATAAAACCCAACCAATACAATTGGTGTCCAGACAAAATATAGTTTAAGTTGCCAGCGGAAGCAAAATGTTTAAAACCAAGACATAAGTTTAATTGTTCAAAGTTTAACATGGCACACAACTGTCCATGTCCCACAACGACTCTCTTCCATGCAAGCTCCAGCTAAGTACCTAAAGACCTGCAAAGCATGTAGTAACGAGTCAACAACAAGTTGAGTGAGTTCACAGTTGGGTGTTTGTTTAAGTTGTTCTGAAAACAGTTTTCCTTTATCTGGCATCCTGCCGTGGGGGTTACCCCATAGTTGAAAACGTGACTTGTTTATTCCCGGTTACTCTGGCAATCCAGCCGTGGGGGCTACCCCATGTTAGTTATCTGGCATTTCGGCCGTGGGGGCTACCCCATGTATACACTAGACTCGTTACCATATCGACTGCTGACTGTAGTCATGTTTATGTGCCCTGAAACTGTCAATGTCTATCATCATTGACGTGCCCCAGATCCATTAGTTCACGCCCGTCCTCTGCGGCACGGTGTGAGGTTTGTCAGACCTAAATAGCGCTATCTAACTAATGACCCGCTCGCCATTGGCCCGGTGATTAAGTCGATATAAAAAGGATGGACTTCGTGATAGAGTTTTGGTCTAGTACGAGTTATCTGTCCATGAGGACGAGGAATTACATTCCTGAACCAATGATGTCCTACCCAAGGAGGACGAGGAATCCACGTTCCTTAACCCCATTCCCAACCCAGGGAATCCCATGCTTTGTAGAGGGTGTGAACTCACCTTGGTTTGCTCGCCAGATACACAGAAAGGTCAATCAAGTTGTAAGTGGTCAACTACGTCCTAACATAGATACCATTCATGTCAGGTTCATATCCAAGTAGTGCACGTATGTTCTACACGTATTGTACACAAGTAACAATCATGGCATACATGTCTAGCATGGCAGTTCAACAACAGTTCGTAACAAGTTCCACAGTAACATTCACGTAACAACCGAAGTCCAAGTGTGCGGCCCAAACAGTTGGGCTCGTAATAGCATGCAGGTCCAAAACAGTGCACGACATACACAATTAACAATACACAGAAAGTCCAAACATTCGGTCCACTAACTTAGGCCCGTAACTATGCAGGTCCAACATAATTAGGTGGTCTCGAGTCGAGACTATAGATCTCGAGTCGAGACTGTGCGGTCTCGAGTTATACCTACGAGTTCTCGAGTCGCAATCTGTGGAGGTCTCGAGTCATGCACGTTCTGGTCTCGAGTCGCAACCGGACTCGTAACCGTGGTTTCGAGTCATGCTGTTTTGTGTGAGGGAGTTGTGGTCTCGAGTCGAGACTAGAGGTTCTCGACTTCGCAACCGCTGATCTCGAGCTGGCTTCTAGATGGTCTCGAGTCGAAACCAGAGGTCTCGACTCCCAGCACCTGCTGATCTGCATAGTGTACTTAACCAATGAAAATCCGATTTCATGCACCCTTATGTACTATCCATATAAACATGTTTTCTTGTCTAACAATTTACTAAAATGGATCAAACAAGTATTTTTCAAATGTTCATAGCATGTTCATATCATATTCAAACACATTCAACACATATTCAAATATTCATATCCTCATTCAACACCTTTTCATCATATGTTCATACTATATAAACTCTTGCATTTTACGGACAAGAATCATAATACCTAAACTAGATATCAAGATCATCTTGCAAACAAAACATTTGTTCCGTAACTTCATAAATCGGATGATCATAACAAATCCTCTAACTATCATTCTTTTATCACTCAAGCTTATCTTAGCAAGGCATTTATCATACA
The DNA here is from genome assembly GCA_030545235.1 of Helianthus tuberosus. NCBI lineage: Eukaryota > Viridiplantae > Streptophyta > Magnoliopsida > Asterales > Asteraceae > Helianthus > Helianthus tuberosus. Next base: position 53,988,878 of record CM060389.1, on the reverse strand, counting down.
ACATTCATACTTTTCACAAAAGAGAATATTTGTTCATTTTATGTATTTGGAACCAAGCATATATCAATAGCAAACAAGAACTCATCAAACCGGTCAAACACTTTAATCATGCATAAAACTTTAACAAGCAAACACATTATCAAGTATCTTCATCACACATCATCATCAACCGAAATATTACACACTATCATCAACCGAATACAATACATAGCATGAATCACTAACCGGTTAGGTTTTCAAGGGAGATCTTAAGCTTGAACCGTGAGCTCTTGTGTTGCCACCGGTTGAATCCGAAAGAAGAGGAGAGAAGACTTGTGCCTCTAGGGTTTTAGAGAGAGGGAATGTAGGAGAGTATGTGTGAGAGTGAGTGTGGGTTGCCCAAAGAATGGCAAAGTTGGCTAGGAGCATGATATATATACTAGCTCTAAGTTGGTTCACCCTAGTGGGTTTTCGAGTGGGGTGAGGAGGAACATGGCCCAACCGGCCCAATAGTTACACTATTCACTCGAGACCGCATGGTCTCGAGTCGGGTTCTTGTGTCTCGGGTCGCATACATACAAGCATACATATAAACATAACACATAATCACATAGGATGTTCACTTATATCATTAAACCAACAAGTTAACTAGTCACACAACGTTCAAGCATGTTACATCAAGATACAACGAAAGGTTCTAAATTTCGAGTTGTCACAAAATTTCCTGGTTAATGCTTTCATAAGCATATGTGTTTCATGGCATTCGTTGTCTAGAGCGATGCCAAGGGATAAGATTGCCCTCTGTATCTCTTCTTCCATCTTCAGAATTGCCCTGACCGTCTTAACATACACCCTCCTTCTGTTGTCAAAACGGAGGACGTATCGCCTGATTCCCAGAGTGTATCTCCAAGAAACGATTGTTGCCATTTTTGGCGTTTTGGTTAAGTTGGCGTTTTTGGTTAAAGATATTTTTTTTGCAGAATTGGATAGATTGAAGTTTATTATGGAAGCTATGTTTTACCTTGTTTATATAATGATGTTTTTGGCGCGTAATTTAGGAGGGAATTTCTTCTAATAAATGTTAATAACTGAAATTCAGTAACTGTGTTGTTTCATCTTCCTGTAATATCCAACGCGTTTTATCACTAATTTTTGGCGTTTTGTTTTTAATGGCGTTTTATTTTTTTTGAATGGCGTTTTATCATTTGATGGCGTTTTGAATATGAGGGGTAAAAGACCTTTTTATCCTTAATGAAGCGCGTCCCACATAATAAAATTGATGTTATTTACGAAAACGCCACCGCGCAATCTAGTCCGTGGATTGTTTTGATCGGACGACCCATAAGCGTTCTCACCGTTTTCACACTTTTCACTGTTTTCTATAAATCCTGACCCTATATATATATATATATATATATATATATATATTGTTGACGAGTATTGATGAATAGTAACTTTATTTTTATAAAAATATATATTTTTTTATTATTTTATTATTTAATATATTATAATAGTTTATTATTATATTCACTTTTAATAACAGTAACTTTATTTTTATAGTAATATGTAGTTTTTTATTATTTTATTATTTAATATACTATAATATGTTATTATTATATTTACTTTTAATAACATATTTTACTTTTTTTTAAACATATATTTCCTTTACCTTTTTCTTAATAATTATTTTTTCTTTTTTTGAACATATATTAATTTATCGATTAATTTGATACTTCCTTAATAATTTACGTTTATAGACTTTTTCTAAAATCTTAAGTACGTAGTTGTGCTTGATTTCTTTGTCTGATATTCCGTTATAAGTTTTGTTAAAACCGAAGTTGTACTCAAAATAAAATATTTATTTGGTATCATAAAACGGTACGATAATACACTAAATCTTTCTAATGGTTTGACTTTTTAAACAACATACTTTATTTTCAAATCACGTTTGTTTTACATTATCATTTGCTCGGTTTCGCAGCAACGCTGGATCTAAAAAAGCTAGTTTTTTATAAATTTATAAACTTCACTGGAGTTAGGGCTGTAAACGAACCAAACGTTCGGCGAACAGTTCGTTAACCGTTCCGCGGGAAGTTCGTTTGTGTTCGTTCGTTTACTAAACAAACGAACACGAACAAGAAATTTCGTTCGCTTAGTTAAATGAACAAACATGAACAGAGGTCGTGTTCGTTCGTTTATGTTCGTGAACATTCGGTAACGTGTTCGTTTGTGTTCGATACTTCATTAGTGTTTTTAAATTTTAAATTTTTATTTAAATACTTTAAAATTCTGACAAATTAAATATCTAATAAGTGTCGGTGTATTATATATTCTGTTCATGAACGATTGTTTGTGTTCGTTTGTTTTCATTTGTGTTCATGAACATTAGTTTGTGCTCATTTGTGTTCGTCAACGTTCGTTGCCTAAAATTAACAAACAAACACAAATGAACATGAACAAGTTCATTTGCTTAACAAACAAACACAAACATAAAATCTCGTTCGATAAGTGTTCGTGAACGGTTCGCGAACACATATAACAAACGAACATGAACAAGGTCTTGTTCGTGTTCGTTTGGTTCGTTTACAGCCCTAACTGGAGTATCATCCCCTTTATTTCTTTGAGAGTTAAGGCATAATGTATCATATATCAAGATTTTTCTAAGACGATCTCGACTAACATGTCTTCATTCATCTCATCGTCACCATCATCACCTCAGTCGCCCCATTCACCATTGTCTCGAACAATTAAAGAACATACGAGAAGAAGCAAAGTGAAAGTGAAAACTTACAAATTAGAAAACATAATATGTAATATGATATTAGAGATTTTTTGAAAAGGGTCGTATTATTGGCACACCTTGGGGATTAAATCGACACCCTCAATACGCATCTTATAGGCCTATACGATGCGTATTGAGGTGGGTTCAAACTTCTATGTTTGCCAAAGGCTGCCATTGTCCCCTACCAAAGTGTTAAAATTGGTTAAAATAGGCTAAAATACGTTAGAATACGCTCAAATACGTCAAAAATACTACGAAATACGCAACAATTTGTTAGAATACGTCAAAATACGCAAAAATACGTCAAAGTACGCGACTAACGATATTTACACACACGTATACATATAACACGGCACTATGGAGTCCAAGTGGATTTCAAATAAAACTGTACGTAATCATTGAATACGATATTCGAACGCAACCGAACGACACCGAAACGACTTATGTTGAAGGTATACGTCATAAAATGATAAAATATGCGAAAGTTCATCAAAAAACGAGACGTATACGCATCGAACCGAGGGAAACACGATAAAACTAAATTTGAAATAATGCCCAATACGATCGTATAGGCCTATGTCGTATCGTATATCAGCTTAATACGCATCGTATAGGCCTATACGACGCGTATTAAACTTTGAATTTTCTCAAAAATACCCCTGAATTTATCAGAAAAACAGGGGTATTTCAGTAAATTCATCGTTCAATACGCATCGTATAGGCTTATACGATGCGTATGGAACTATAAGTTTCCAAAAAATGTTTTTCAAATCAAGGGTTCCATCATTACTGTTTTGGTCAAAAATTACCGAAGTAATTAAGTGATCAAATTAGTTAAGTGAGGTAGTGTGCTAGAAATGAGTGTCGAAAATATGTTAATCAAGTTAATTTGTAAAAACAGTTTCAGGATACGGCTCAGGATATAGAGCTGTATCTATGATCAAACAATGAGCAAAAGTAAAGTAAACGACACGGGATGTACGAGGAAAGCCCTTGATCAATCTAGATCGCCGACATAAAACCTCGGGAGCTGACAATCGCAGCTGCCTAGTTCTTCTATTGCTTCAAAAATCAGGATACAGTGCAGGATGTGGTACGGATCGACTAAGTGTTACAACGAAACTTGAATACAAGTGTGGTGTTTGCAATGAGCTAGAGAGTGTAAGTGTATGAGAGTGTTAGTGAAAAATTGTGTGTTCTAAGCTGATCCGCACCCATCTATTTATAGTAAAGATAAAATAACAAACTACCCTAAACTTGCGGGATCCACCGAATATTCCCTCTTCGAACGTTGTAGACCTGGTCTTTCGGGCTCAACATCTCTTCCTCAACAAATTCGTCCGAGTCTTGAGGAGAAGAAGTCCTCTTGACCGTTAGCAAGTCTCATCCCTTAACCTGCACGTGGTTAATTCAATAAGCCTCAGGATATCGCTCAAGATGTTAGCAATATCCTCTTCCAGCATCCTGGTCACAAATGAACAAACATAGGCAGGATATTGGTCAAGATATATACGTTAAGAAAATGACCCCTAACAATTGTCCCCAAATATATCGGTTGGGATACCAATCCAACGGATATATTTCAAAAATCTTATCCCACAACTCAAGGCATTTAAAACGAAGCGACGGTCAAGATCACATCGTAACTTCCAACGCGTTTTTTACTCAATGGAGATCCACGATGCCCCTATATCTTCTCTTTTCTTGTTTGAAAAGCAGATATCTTCAACAGACCCTTCAGGTAATTCTCCATTTCTGATTTTCTTCCTGTCAACTTACTTCATCTTTCTAGCAATGGCTGCCGAGACCTTCACCCAGCAGAATCTTCTTAAAAATCCCGAAAAGGAGATCTGCGCTTTTGAAAACGCAGACATTGCAGCTTTAAGAGCCTCCGGTGCTTTCCCCGACAGCACAGTCTTTAGGCCATTCGATCGGTCAATCCGATCGGATGTTTCTTCTACCGAATGGATCTGTTTCCCAGCATATCCTTTTTCACTAGGTCTTCGATACCCTTTTCCTGAATTCATGATGCAATTCTTTCGTATTACTGGCATCTCTTTTGCTCAAACCATGCCCATGGTTTGGAGAGTACTAATTGTACTCAACCAAATCAAAAACCTTCATTGCTCTGACCTCTGCATCGAGGATTTACCTATTGCTTATCGCCTCCGATCCCGCGGCTCTAGCCGATTCTTGCTCTTCTCGACTTCCAGCAAACCCCTGATTCTCAAAGCCACCAAAAACGAAGACGGATGGCAACCCAAATTCTTCTTTGTCAAACGAGATTCCATTGCTGAGGGTGCCAACCTTCCGGTGGAGTGGTTAACCACCGGTAGGATCATAAATATCCTCATAGACGATTTGATTGTTATCCTCTATTAATATTCTTCTTTTTAATCTTTATGCAGTGAACTTCAAGGAAGTTGCTCCTCCTACCGCTGAGTCAGAAGAGAGAATCAATACCGTTTACCGGTTACCTGCAATAGACAGGACTTTCACCACACACGTCCCGAGTTCAAGTCAGTACTCATCATCCGAGATGTCTGGTAAGAATTCCTTTCAAAATAATTAGTCAAAACAATATAATGATAAAATAAAGAGTAAAACTTTTCCCTTTATGCAGCACCAGCTAAGATCCCTGAAGTCTTTGACCTTGATGAACTGGATAGCTATTCTGACCAGATCCAAGTCAAGAAAGAACCTGGCTCCAAGACCACTGCTACATCCAAACCCAGCAGCTCCAAAGCCATCATCATTCCTAAACCTTCACCGGCTACCAAGCCCCGGAGTTCAAGTTCCCGCAAAAGGAAAGAACCCGATTCCCCTGTTATTTCTGACACCTTTCCTTATGAAAAGCACGGGTTCATTGAAGCCAGTGGTTTTATGACTTCTTTTCTTAACCAGGTTAGTATCTTCATATCATATCCTGCAATTTAGACTATTTTCAAAGATTTAATAATATTAATCCCTGTCCTCTTACCTTTGTAGGGTCTTGAGCGTTTGGTTCATTTATATCAAGAATCCTGCAAGCTTAACAAAACACTTGAATCTAAGCTAAAGGAAGCAGAAATCACAATCTCTGACCAAGGCATGATTGCGGCCGCCAAGTCTCGTCATTACGAGGAGAAATACAAAGCTATGACCCAAGAACACCAAGTTGCTCTCAACAAAGCTACTCTTCAAGCCCAGGCCGATCTGGAAGCTGCCCATGTGCAGTACGAACGGGATATGGTCAGTTACCGAGAAAGCCTCAAAAGTTCCGTCGTCATTTCTCTTCTCCAGGCTAGGTTGAAGATGGCTCATGAAGCCAAAACATTAGGCTTCGAATGCCCTTCTTGAGACGTTGGTGCTTGGGAGACCAAGCTGAAGAATCTTGGCGGTACTTCTTCCAAATCAACTGTCGATGAATCTTCTAAAGCAGTTGAAAAGGCAACCAATGCTGAAAAGGATGCTGAGGCGGATCCCAAGATGGATGTTGCTGAAACCGCTATGGACCAAGAAGGCACTACCCCCTAGAGCTTATTTTCATTCGAACAATTATATGTCTTTATGAACAATTTTCATTTCTGTCTCTAAACAATTTGATAACCGAAGGCGGATGGGTCCTGGGTTTCAGGATGAAACCTTCGGTTATCAACCAGTATTGATTGCTTTAAGAATAATTTCATCTTTTGACTTATTTTCTGTTACCTTGCATTACTTTGCATTACTTAGTGTGAGTCTTAGCTTTGTAAAGATTTTGTATTGTTATCTTATAAAATATCCTGATCAGTATGCTCAGCAACATACTGTAAAAGCCTTTTATTAGATAGATCTTCCAAACGTTCTTTCAACTTAGTAAAAATTTCTTTAGAAAGTAAAAAATAGTTTATCTTTTCAAAACCAAGTTTTGATATTTAAATGATCAGAATTCCAAACTAATACTGGTTTTAAACACCCTAATCAAATATCTTTAAAAGGGCTTTGAGGATACATATCAGGATACTCAACATAATGTCACTAAAAACTTAAATGAGGCTTACAAAGGAAAGATCATACCAGAAATAGGATATAAACCTATTACCAAACTTCAATCCCTTTGCAACTTTTCCAATGAAGATGTCCCCTGTGCAAGGTACTTAGTGCATTAGTTCCAAACCTCATCCTTTTAGCTTTACATCACCACCTTAGTGGGAATGTCCCCTGTGTACAATGTCTTTAAACACATTAGAAATCTTCTGAATGTCAGTTTCCATAGGCAATTTTTTACGTCCCAAGGGTAAAACCCAAGGATGTACTGGAGATAAATCCCTTGTATCCTAGGGAAAATCCCAACTTTTCATGCGCTACAGGCGGGAGTGTATAAACTCCAAGACTTAGAAAGGTGAAAACCTTTAAACCTTAGAGAGTATGAAAATACCCTTTCGTGAGAGAGGGTGATCAATCCTCATACACCTTTAGGATTCAGGATATAGCCAACAGTAACGAAATTGTCAGCCACTTTTACATGGACTGGTCCCGCCACCTTGAACTATCCCTGAATAACTTGCGCTCCAGGCGGGGTGTTTAAACCCAATTCCGAAGAAAGGTGAATACCTTTAAACCTGTGAAGGGATCATTATCCCTTAAACGTAAGAGAGGGGGCCAATCCTCTAATCTTCTGAGTTATCCTGAGTGCATATCCTGGAGCTATATCCTGAAACATACCTTGCAAAACAATTGTAAACTAAGGTGGGTGTTAGCTTGGCTAACACCCCTCCGATGCTTAAGTCAGTATTGAGTTTCAAAGAATAAATTAAACCAAAACATATTTAAAAAAGATAGAATTCATACCATTCTGAGTTAGAAATTGCATTCTAAACTCACTTGAAATAGAGCTTAAGGTGTATAGCGTTCCAATATCTCGGTAGCATATCCCCCTCCATATTCTTGAGTCTGTATGCTCCTTTCCCTGCTTCTGATTCAACTTCATATGGTCCTTCCCATTTTGGAGCTAACTTGCCATCGGCAGGATTAGTAGTATTTTGAAAAGCCTTTCTTAATACCCAATCTCCAACCTTAAATCTTCTGGTTCTAATATTCTTGTTATATGCCCTGGATATTCTCTGTTGATATGCTGCCATCCTTAGCCTTGCCGCATCTCTCTTTTCATCTATAGTGTCTAAATCCTGACTTAAGGCTTCAGGATTCTTCTCAGGATCACTTAAGACAGATCTTGCAGTAGGTATCGTCATTTCCGTTGGAATCATTGCTTCTGCTCCAAACACCAAGGAAAATGGGGTTTGGCCTGTTGCATTCTTTACCGTTGTCCTATCAGCCCATAAAACAAAGGGTAATTCTTCTGCCCATCTTCCTTTTTTGGCTCCAAGCCTCTTCTTTAAGTTATTGACAATTATCTTGTTTGAGGATTCTGCTTGTCCATTTGCTTGAGGATGTACCGGAGTAGACGTGATCATTTTGATTCCCCAACTCTTGCAAAATTCAGTAGTCCTCTTACTTATGAACTGAGAACCATTGTCACAGATTATCTCAGCTGGTACTCCGAATCTGGTCAGGATATTCCTCTTTATGAAGGATACTACTTCTTGGTCTCTAACTTGAACAAATGCTTCAGCTTCAACCCACTTAGAGAAATAATCCGTCATTGCTAGCATAAAGACTTTTCCTCCCGGAGCTTTCGGTAGCTTTCCCACTATATCCATACCCCACTTCATAAATGGCCAAGGGGAAACAATAGGATACAATGGTTCAGCAGGTTGATGCAGTATGTTACTATGTCTTTGACATGCGTCACATCTTCGAGCATATTCTGCGGCATCTTTTCTCATTGTTGGCCAATAATATCCTGTCCTTAATACTTTTGAGAATAACGACCTGCCCCCAGTATGGTTACCACAACCCCCTTCATGTATATCCTGAAGTACTTCCTTGGCTTCAGGATCCTCCAAGCACCTCAAATACGGTCCTGCAAGAGATTTCTTGTATAAAATATTATCTATAATAGTGAATCGTGATACCTTCATCCTAAATGCCTTAGGATTTTCATTTCCAGGGATGTGTCCTTCTTTGAGATATTTCATGATTGGAGCCGTCCAGGATTTAGGATCCTCTTCAGGATGTTCTATTCCAGGATCCTGAATACCAGCTACTTCTTTATCCTGAGGATTCGTTGCAGGATATAGGACATGTAATATTGGTATTTGCGTCCCTTCAGGTATCTTGATCGATGATCCCAAATTTGCTAAGGCATCCGCTTCAGCATTATCCTCCCTTGGTACCTGTTCAAGTATAAAAACATCGAAATATCCTGCTAATTTTTTGAGAATATCGAGATATTCGATTAATTTCTCACCCTTAACTGCATAGGATCCATTAAAATGGTTAGTAATTAACAAAGAGTCAACATATACTTGCAAATTTTTGATACTCATGCTCTTTGCCAACTCTAATCCTGCAATTAAAGCCTCGTACTCTGCTTCATTATTAGTAGCAGGAAATTCACACCTAATAGCCTGGGGTAATATGTCCCCCTGTGGCGATTTTAGTAGTATTCCTAATCCTACTCCTCTTACATTAGATGCACCGTCAGTATATAATGTCCAGGATCCTGAGGATTCTCCTAACTGTTGAACTTCTAGGTCTACCTCGTCCTGAATGTCACTACTAAAGTCAGCCACAAAGTCAGCTAAAGCCTGAGATTTTATGGCATTTCTAGGTTCGTATACTAAATCATAAGCACTCAACTTTACTGACCACTTGGCCATCCTGCCTGACATCTCTGGTTTCCTAAGCACATTTTTGATAGGATAATTTGTTTTAACATGTATCCTATGTGTCTCGAAATAATGCCTAAGTTTCGTTGATGCCATGACTAATGCTAGTATCAATTTTTCTAAATGAGAATACCTAGTTTCGGCATCTAACAAACTTTTACTAACATAATAAACAGGATATTGCTGACCTTCATGGTCTTTTATAAGAACGGCACTTACAGCATTCCCTGATACAGCAAGGTACAGGGATAGTGATTCACCATTTTCCGGCTTCATCAATAGAGGTGCGGTTGAGAGATACCGTTTCAAATCCTGCAGGGCTGCTTCATGCTTTTCCCCCCATTCGAATCTTTTGTTCTTCTTTAGGATATCATAGAAGTCTTTGCATTTCTCTGAGGATCTTGAGATAAACCTGTTTAGAGCTGCTACTCGGCCTGTTAATCTTTGTACGTCCTTCATGTTTGAGGGTGATTTTATATCCAGGATAGCTTTGATCTGCTCTGGACTTGCTTCTATCCCCCTCTTTGTCACCATATATCCAAGAAACTTTCCTGCCCCCACTCCGAAATGGCATTTAGCAGGATTCAGCTTCATGTTGTATTGATCCAGGATATCAAATGCTCCCTTGATATCCTGGAGGTGATCCTCAGCCTTTTTAGATTTCACCACCATATCATCGATATATACCTCCATGGTGTCCCCCAGTTTGTCTTTGAACATCATGTTTACCAATCTTTGGTATGTTGCACCTGCATTTTTCAAACCAAAAGGCATAGCTGTATAACAATAGATACCTGTTGGTGTCATGAAGGCAGTATCCTCCTGGTCAGAAGGTTCCATTTGGATCTGTTGAAATCCTGAAGATGCATCCATGAAGGTCAGCATTTCATGCCCGGCAGTGGCATCTACCATTGCATCAATGTGTGGAAGAGGAAATGGGTCTTTAGGACAAGCTTTGTTCAAGTCTGTGTAGTCCACACAAACTCTCCATTTCCCATTTTTCTTCTGTACTACAACCACGTTTGCTAGCCACCTTGGGAACTTAACCTCCCTGATCATTCTGGATTTTAATAATCTCTCAACTTCCTCCTGGATAATTGTGTTCCGCTTAGGAGCAAATTTCCTTCTTTTTTGCTGCACAGGCTTGAATGATTTATCAATTCCAAGCTTGTGAGTGATAATATCTTTGGATATGCCTGTCATATCCTCATGCTTCCATGCAAACGTAGACATCCTGCATTTCAAAAAGTTAATTAATTGTTCTTCAATATCCTGAGGGATATTGGTCCCTACGAGCACCGAAATATCAGGATTATCCTGGTCCAGGATGATTTTCTTCACATCCTGCTCCGGATCCTCCACGATATCCTGGGCCCGTGTCTTTAATTGCTATGCTGCACTAGGTTTGGTTGAGGATTTCATCGAGGATGAGTAGCATTCTTTCGCCTCCTGCTGATCACTATCAACTTTGACCACTCCCCAAGGGGTAGGTATCTTGATGCATTGGTGATATGTTGATGGCACGGCCTTCATATCGTGAATCCACGGTCTTCCCAGTATGATGTTATAGCAGGATAGAGATAACATCACACAGAAGCGTTGTATCGAGTTAACCCCTTCAACGTATACTGGCAACTTTATCTCTCCCACTGTGTTTCTAGCCTCTCCACTGAATCCAACAAGCACAGTAGACTTTGAAGTGATATCCATTGGAGATACATTCATTCTCTTCAGAGTTTCTAGTTGGATTATGTTGACGGAGCTGCCATTATCAACCAGTATCCTGCGTACAAAATGGTTAGCCACATATAACGTTATTACCAGAGCATCATGGTGAGGATCTTGGACAGTATCCCTGTCATCAGCATCAAAGGTGATCACTTTGTCAGTTGTGAGGGTAGTCATCCTGACAGGTTTGTCTCCCCTTTCAGCCTTGGCTTCCTTTGCATGTCTCTTTGCTGCCGAATACGAAGTTCCACAAATGTCGGATCCTCCCGAAATGAAGTTGATTATCTTGGCATCCGCGGGAGGTGATGCTGCTCGCTCAGGATCCTTCTCAGTATCCTGACCCTTATTCTTCTTTCTTCCTAAGAGATCTTTCAGATATCCCTTGCTTAGAAGATAGCTTATTTCTTTTCTTAGAGCAATGCAATCCTCAGTCACATGTCCGAAATCTTCGTGGTAGGCACACCACTTTGACTTATCTTTCCAGTCAGCCTTTTGTTGATTCTTTCGAGGCCACCTAGCCTTGTCTCCTAGACCCTGCATAGCATACATCAATTCAGGAATATTAACAGAAAATCAATATTCGGACAACTCAGGATACTCTTCAGGATCCTCATCTTCGACAGCATTCACTCTTTTGTTTTCATTTCTACTATACGGCTTAGGCCGATACGACTTGAACGAGGATTCTGACTTCCTATTAGTTGACTCATAAGTGTTGGATGAGTTCATCCTTTCTTGCATCTTCCTGTCATCTTCCAGACGGATATATCTCAAAGCCCTGTTACGAGCTTCGTCGAGATTCCTGCAGGGATTCATTACAAGATCCTGATAAAACTGAGAATCCTTTTGTAATCCCATCTTGAAAGCTTACACAGCTGTTGCAACATCAAGATGTGGGATATCCAAGGATTCTCGACTGAATTTGTTCACATAATCCCTCAAGGATTCCTGAGGCCCTTGAGTTATCCTGTAAAGATCACTGGTTAGTTTCTCAAAACTCCGACTACAAGAAAATTGACTGTTAAATAAATTAACCAAATGAGCAAATGAAGTAATTGAGTGAGGAGGAACGTTTAATAGCCATTTTAAGGCCGATCCTGTTAGAGTAGAACCAAATCCCTTGCACAAGCACGCTTCCTTGAGCTCCGGAGGGATAGGGTTAATCTCCATTCTTTCCCTATACTGAGCAATATGCTCCTCAGGATCCGTACTCCCATCATAAAGCTTCATGTTGGGAGTTTGGAATCTCTTTGGGATCTCAGCATCACAGATAGGATATGCAAAACGAGATATCTTGTGGCTGTCTTGAGACACTTCCGGGATCGGCTGGACCACCCCAGGTACACTAGATATCATGTCCTTCAACTTCTGAAGTTCCCTGGTAAGTGCTGATGTTACACCTGTATCCTGCAAAGATCCACCACTGTTAGTAGCATGAGTATTATTATTATTCGACACGTTACCCATTGGAGGATTTTGCCCATATCCTGAAGCATATCCTGAGCTCCTCATTGTTGACATCCTGGCCGATGAGGGTATTTCAGGAGTATGATTCTGAGGAAGACTGGGCACGATATTCCCCCTGTTATCCTCGGTATATACAGCTGAACTAAAGTTCAACGCTCTGGGGTGTAATGGAGTGACATTGTCCTCAGCAGATCTGCTCGAGCCAGACTTCAGGAGCTGTATTTCCCTCAAAAGCATTTGGTTTGTTTCCTGTTGCTGCCTCATTTGTTCCTGCACACTTCCAAATAAGGTTAAAATTTCATCATTAGAAGCTAAAACGGGAGCAGATCCCTGGACACTCCGAGTAGGGATAACATCTTGAGATTGTGTAGAGGCTGGCATCCTTGGAGGAGGTGGTGGAAGCACCGAACCGGTAGTAGCAGAAGTCATAGCAGACATAGTAGAGGAACTCATGTTTGATCTTGAGGCCATTATGGACAATGTGGCAAAAAGTTTTGAAAATAGAAAACCGATTAGCGATTTGACAAAAAATTTTAGTAAAGAGAGCACCACTTGCCCCACGGTGGGCGCCAAATTGTTTTGGTCAAAAATTACCGAAGTAATTAAGTGATCAAATTAGTTAAGTGAGGTAGTGTGCTAGAAATGAGTGTCGAAAATATGTTAATCAAGTTAATTTGTAAAAACAGTTTCAGGATACGGCTCAGGATATAGAGCTGTATCTATGATCAAACAATGAGCAAAAGTAAAGTAAACGACACGGGATGTACGAGGAAAGCCCTTGATCAATCTAGATCGCCGGCATAAAACCTCGGGAGCTGACAATCGCAGCTGCCTAGTTCTTCTATTGCTTCAAAAATCAGGATATAGTGCAGGATGTGGTACGGATCGACTAAGTGTTACAACGAAACTTGAATACAAGTGTGGTGTTTGCAATGAGCTAGAGAGTGTAAGTGTATGAGAGTGTTAGTGAAAAATTGTGTGTTCTAAGCTGATCCGCACCCATCTATTTATAGTAAAGATAAAATAACAAACTACCCTAAACTTGCGGGATCCACCGAATATTCCCTCTTCGAACGTTGTAGACCTGGTCTTTCGGGCTCAACGTCTCTTCCTCAACAAATTCGTCCGAGTCTTGAGGAGAAGAAGTCCTCTTGACCGTTAGCAAGTCTCATCCCTTAACCTGCACGTGGTTAATTCAATAAGCCTCAGGATATCGCTCAAGATGTTAGCAATATCCTCTTCCAGCATCCTGGTCACAAATGAACAAACATAGGCTGGATATTGGTCAAGATATATACGTTAAGAAAATGACCCCTAACAATTACAACCACTTGTTTTCAACAAGGATGTAATGCAATGATTCCTCACAATTGAATAGACAGAAACTTGCTTCATAGGACTCACTTGAATTGTCTTGGAAGTACTGAACAACAGAAATTACAGCTTCGGTTTCATCAGCTACATCGTTTACCGTCGAATGCATCCTTATTTTTTGTATGCATGCCTTGAACGACTCTAGAACACTCGTAATCCTCAACTGGCTTTGAAACCGGACGAAATCTATGAAGAAACTGTTCGATTTCACCGTGAGTGGAGAAATTAGCGACGGAGAAACTGTTCGACACAGAAACTGTTCGATTTCACGGTGAGTGGAGAAATTACAAGTTTTCAATAAAATTTCATTCTGCTGTGAACTTGTTCTCTATGAAATGCCACACTTAACAAGAGAAGCAACTAAAAAAGTGGTGAACGGTATTTAACGTACACATCGCATTCGAAGATCCTTGCATTAGACATAATTTGTTGGAATTTCTGGATTTCGGTTGGTTCATATCTCTATTCGGTCATCTTTCCTCACAATTTGGATCTCTATTCGGTCATTAAACAGGCATGCCTTGAAGTACTGAATCAACAGAAATAACTGAAATAACAGCTTCGAAATCTATTAACCCACAATTTGTTGGAATTTGTGGATTTCGGTTGGTTCAGACAGACACAATTTGTTTTCAACGGGGATGTAATGCAATGATTCCTCTCAATTGAATATACAGACACTTGCTTCATAGGACTCACTTGAATCGTCTCGGAAGTACTGAACAATAGAAGGATGAGATAACGGTAGTTACGAGATTCTTCGAGAATTAGAAAAGGAGAAAATACGGAACGGAAAGGGTAGTATGAGTCTGAGTCCATTGTGGTTCGTGTTAGGTTTGTATTTCCCATAGCCACCGTTTCCGTAGTAAAAAACAGTTGCGGTTTTCCACATTCAATCTTCATTGCTTCATTATAATTAATAATGCGGTCTCGATTAAAGATGTAATTGCAAGACTGTTTGCCGGGCATCCAATGCCCACACAGGGTGATAAACAACGCTGATATTGAACAGATTATTAAACCAAGAAAGTCATCAGACTGCCGCATATGAAGTCAAATGTGATCAAACTTGGACATCAGACGTAAATCTTGAAGAAACTGAACATAATCCCAGATTGTCTAAAGAAGCGCTTTTATCATGTGTGATCCAGAGGTCGGTCTCAGGTGGGTATAAGATCCGTGGGCCCTATTGTCAGATTATTGAACCAAGATAGTCATTGGACTGCCGCTGATGAAGTCAAATGTGTTCAAACTTGGACATCAGACGTAAATCTTGAAGAAACGGAACATAATCCCAGATTGTCTAAAGAAGCGCTTTTATCATGTGTGATCTAGAGGTCGGTCTCGGGTGGGCATAAGATCCGTGGGCCCTATTGTCGAATTATTGAGCCAAGATAGTCATTGGACTGCCGCAGATGAAGTCAAATGTGATCAAACTTGGACATCAGACGTAAATCTTTAAGAAACGGAACATAATCCTAGATTGTCTAAAGAAGCGCTTTGATTATGTGTGATCCAGAGGTCGGTCTCGGGTGGGCATAAGATCCGTGGGCCCTATTGTCGGATTATTGAACCAAGATAGTCATTAGACTGCCGCAGATGAAGTCAAATATAATCAAACTTGGACATCAGACGTAAATCTTAAAGAAACGGAACATAATCCCAAATTGTGTAAAGAAGCGCTTTTATCATGTGTGATCCAGAGGTCGGTCTCGGGTAAGTTGTGGTTGATTTATAGGAGGAGGTTATGAAACGAATATATGTTTATACGAATTTAAAGGACAATTCTGACAGAGGTGCTGGTCTTTTCTCCCACTGTGCAAACTTGAAAAATCTCACCATAACACATCTAATATGACACATGATAAAAGCGATTCTTTAGACAATCTGGGATTACGTTCTGCAAATTGGGAACCACATATTCGTGTGTAAAAGCTTGGAAAGATGAACGAATAGAGATCTGTATTGTAACACCCGAAAATTTTAAAACACAAAATGTAACAACCATTATGATTTATAGTCCAATAGGAAACCCTAATTAAGACACCCAAGTGATTCTGCACAAACCCTAAGATTTTCAGAATTTTCAGAATCAGGATTAGGGCCCCTAAAACTCAGGGGGGTAGTTCCTACTTGATGATTATCTTAGATAACTTGCAGACGAAGTAGAATTTTAAGAAACTGTCGACTCAGCTAGGCTAGTCCCACGCGTGGCAACCCTATAGTGTTTAGGTGTCCCTTACGGACCGTAAGGTTATTAGTGTTACGGTGCGCAAGGTTTTGTTACGGACCGTAAGATATTATTTGTTACGGTCCGTAAGGGGGGGCAAAATTCAGCTATAAATAGAGGACATTGGCACTCGCTTTCTGGTGTTCAAACGACGAAGAAATTCGTTTCGTAGACTGAGACAAGCTCTGTTTACTTCAATTAACACACACGAAATCACTAATTAGTATAGCAGGGTGCTGCAGAACAGGGTATTAACTCGATCGCTATTACGATTCATTGTCCGATCGATCAATGTACTCAATGGATGTTTAAGTGCTGCCCACATTAGGGTTATACTTTGTCGTTCGTCATTAATTCGATGAATGAGTTTAAGTATCGTACTTTGTCATTCGTCGTTAATTCGATGGATGAGTTTAAGTATCGTACTTTGTCGTTCGTTGTGAGAATTTGATCTCGTGAGTTATCGTAAATGCTGTATTAAGTTAATTACCTAGTTTGTGTGCAAATTAGGTTAAGAGGGTAATCAGTAGGCTAAACTCTGCCCGTATAAATCTGCAATTGAAAACAAGATAGCATCACTTGGAAATTTTAAGGTACGGATAGACTCCTTTCTTTTGATTTATGTCGTTTGGATATAAGTATATCATTCCTGATTTTAAATTCTATATTAAGATTAAGTTATGAAATAAGTTATAAATTCCGTACGTATAGAATCCTTTCTTTCGATTTATGTCAGTTAGGTACGGATAGACTCCTTTTCTTTCAATTTACGTCGTTTGGATATAAGTATATCATCCCTGATTTTAAATTCCGTATTAAGATTAAGTTATGAAATAAGTTATAAGTTCCATACGGATAGAATTCCTTTCTTTCGATTTATGTCCGTTGGGTACGGATAGACTCCTGTCTTTCGATTTACGTCGTTTTGATATAAGTATATCATTCCTGATTTTAAATTCCATATTAAGATTAAGTTATGAAATAAGTTATAAGTTCAGTACGGATAGACTCCTTTCTTTCGATTTACGTTGTTTGAATATAAGATTCCCGATTTTAAGTTCCGTAATAAGATTAAGTTATGAAATAAGTTATAAGTTCCGTAAGGATAGAATCCTTTCTTTCGATTTATGTCATTTTGATACAAGTATATCATTCCTGATTTTAAGTTCCGTATTAAGATTAAGTTATGAAATAAGTTATAAGTTCCGTAAGGATAGAATCCTTTCTTTCGATTTATGTCGTTTTGATACAAGTATATCATTCCTGATTTTAAGTTCCGTATTAAGATTAAGTTATGAAATAAGTTATAAGTTCCGTAAGGATAGAATCCTTTCTTTCGATTTATGTCATTTTGATACAAGTATATCATTCCTGATTTTAAGTTCCGTATTAAGATTAAGTTATGAAATATGTGTTGGAAGTTACAAACGTTTTGAAAAAGGTTTTGTTTTACATCAGTTATTTAGAAAATGGGTTATGAAAAATATTCTTTTCGTATTCACAAGTATACATGTTTGTGAGTTATTTGTTTTTCATACTCTAGTGGTTCCTTATTAACGAGTCAAGGTTTTATCTTGTTTCGTTTAATAAACCACATTTTAGGGACGAAATTGTCAAGATAGGATTGATATCCATACCTTGGTGACTGGTTCCACTCTTAGATTTTAATCTCTCCAAAGATTCGTATTTTCAATCAAATTATTATTTACAAGTTACAAGTTAAATATATTAAGGCTTACAAGTTACAAGTAAATAAATTACAAGTTTAATATTATATACAAGTATTAGGTTACCCAAGTTAAATTGTTATAATACTATTATATTACTATGTCTTTTCAAAACTCCTCACGTCTTTGATTATCGATTCATTTGACAGTCCGTTCGATTTCTATTCTAATCATTTGATTTAGCTTTCATGACATGCGATAGTTTTCTGTTAAGTTGTACTCATTATCGCATGTTCCAATATATGTTCCGTTTTGTTCTGAAAATAAGTTTTATAAGTTATGTGAATAAGACTCTTTGTACTCTGATACCCTGAGTGTCGCTTCTCGTGGAGTGTCCCACGAGCATGTTGTTGTGGCATCAACCTCATGTGCTCCACCCGTGACGGAGAGATTAGTTCACGGCGTCTCTTAAGTACAAGTGTGGTACATATAAGTTATTAGGAGGTGTATGGATCGATCCTAGGATTTAAGTTATAAGGAGATGGATAACGGGTATGCCAACTCGCCATTTCATGTGATAAGTATGCAGGAGTAGCTACCTGTGTATTGTCACGTTTTAAGTTTGGCTCATGGGTACATCCGTAAGATATGATTATGAAATTATGTTTTTGCGAAATAAAATAAGCTTTTGTTTTCCTCTATCCGCACACTGGGCAAAACTTTCCAAATTTTGCTCAGACGTACGTTTTTTGTGTTTTCTTCTTTACGTCAGGTTATCAAGACAATCTGGGACGGAATATGGAAGAGTGCTCGAGTGTTTGGAAAAGACGGTAGAAATAATTGTAATGGATTAGATATCCGTCATTAAGATGTAAAGCCTTGTAATACATTTAAGTATAAATGGAATTATGTTTTTGATCTGACTACTGTTATAGTGACACGCCGGCCCGTTCCGGGACGGGGTGTTACAGCTATGGTATCAGAGCAAAGGCTATTTCCTGTAGAAAACTTAAACATAAGTTAAGACCTGTGAGGTAATGGGTAGACATTGGGTTAGGATTTCGATGTTCAATCAATCAATATATCGGTTAGTAACTTTTCTTTTCACTTCATGATAGTCTCGAACATAAGTATTTCGTCATCTTCATTATTTTTACTCTAGCTTTATTTCAAGTATGACTATTGATCATAGTAGGCCGCGTTCAAGTATGATTATTAATATATATATATATATATATGTATGTAATAATTTCGAGGACGAATTTTTTTTTAAGAGGGGTAGATTTGTAACACCCGAAAATTTTAAAACACAAAATGTAACAACCATTATAATTTATAGTCCAATAGGAAACCCTAATTAAGACACCCAAGTGATTCTGCACAAACCCTAAGATTTTCAGAATTTTCAGAATCAGGATTAGGGCCCCTAAAACTCAGGGGGGGTAGTTCCTACTTGATGATTATCTTAGATAACTTGCAGACGAAGTAGAATTTTAAGAAACTGTCGACTCAGCTAGGCTAGTCCCACGCGTGGCAACCCTATAATGTTTAGGTGTCCCTTACGGACCGTAAGGTTATTAGTGTTACGGTGCGCAAGGTTTTGTTACGGACCGTAAGATATTATTTGTTACGGTCCGTAAGGGGGGGCAAAATTCAGCTATAAATAGAAGACATTGGCACTCGCTTTCTGGTGTTCAAACGACGAAGAAATTCGTTTCGTAGACTGAGACAAGCTCTGTTTACTTCAATTAACACACACGAAATCACTAATTACTATAGCAGGGTGCTGCAGAACAGGGTATTAACTCGATCGTTATTACGATTCATTGTCCGATCGATCAATGTACTCAATGGATGTTTAAGTGCTGCCCACATTAGGGTTATACTTTGTCGTTCGTAATTAATTCGATGAATGAGTTTAAGTATCGTACTTTGTCATTCGTCGTTAATTCGATGGATGAGTTTAAGTATCGTACTTTGTCGTTCGTTGTGAGAATTTGATCTCGTGAGTTATCGTAAATGCTGTATTAAGTTAATTACCTAGTTTGTGTGCAAATTAGGTTAAGAGGGTAATCAGTAGGCTAAACTCTGCCCGTATAAATCTGCAATTGAAAACAAGATAGCATCACTTGGAAATTTTAAGGTACGGATAGACTCCTTTCTTTCGATTTATGTTGTTTGGATATAAGTATATCATTCCTGATTTTAAATTCTATATTAAGATTAAGTTATGAAATAAGTTATAAATTCCGTACGT
Organism: Helianthus tuberosus; assembly: GCA_030545235.1. Classification (NCBI taxonomy): domain Eukaryota; kingdom Viridiplantae; phylum Streptophyta; class Magnoliopsida; order Asterales; family Asteraceae; genus Helianthus; species Helianthus tuberosus. Next base: position 53,968,642 of record CM060389.1, on the reverse strand, counting down.
ATAGAATCCTTTCTTTCGATTTATGTCAGTTAGGTACGGATAGACTCCTTTTCTTTCGATTTACGTCGTTTGGATATAAGTATATCATCCCTGATTTTAAATTCCGTATTAAGATTAAGTTATGAAATAAGTTATAAGTTCCATACAGATAGAATTCCTTTCTTTCGATTTATGTCCGTTGGGTACGGATAGACTCCTTTCTTTCGATTTACGTCGTTTTGATATAAGTATATCATTCCTGATTTTAAATTCCATATTAAGATTAAGTTATGAAATAAGTTATAAGTTCAGTACGAATAGACTCCTTTCTTTCGATTTACGTTGTTTGAATATAAGATTCCCGATTTTAAGTTCCGTAATAAGATTAAGTTATGAAATAAGTTATAAGTTCCGTAAGGATAGAATCCTTTCTTTCGATTTATGTCATTTTGATACAAGTATATCATTCCTGATTTTAAGTTCCGTATTAAGATTAAGTTATGAAATAAGTTATAAGTTCCGTAAGGATAGAATCATTTCTTTCGATTTATGTCGTTTTGATACAAGTATATCATTCCTGATTTTAAGTTCCGTATTAAGATTAAGTTATGAAATAAGTTATAAGTTCCGTAAGGATAGAATCCTTTCTTTCGATTTATGTCGTTTTGATACAAGTATATCATTCCTGATTTTAAGTTCCGTATTAAGATTAAGTTATGAAATATGTGTTGGAAGTTACAAACATTTTGAAAAAGGTTTTGTTTTACATCAGTTATTTAGAAAATGGTTTATGAAAAATATTCTTTTCGTATTCACAAGTATACATGTTTGTGAGTTATTTGTTTTTCATACTCTAGTGGTTCCTTATTAACGAGTCAAGGTTTTATCTTGTTTCGTTTAATAAACCACATTTTAGGGACGAAATTGTCAAGATAGGATTGATATCCATACCTTGGTGACTGGTTCCACTCTTAGATTTTAATCTCGCCAAAGATTCGTATTTTCAATCAAATTATTATTTACAAGTTACAAGTTAAATATATTAAGGCTTACAAGTTACAAGTAAATAAATTACAAGTTTAATATTATATACAAGTATTAGGTTACCCAAGTTAAATTGTTATAATACTATTATATTACTATGTCTTTTCAAAACTCCTCACGTCTTTGATTATCGATTCATTTGACAGTCCGTTCGATTTCTATTCTAATCATTTGATTTAGCTTTCATGACATGCGATAGTTTTCTGTTAAGTTGTACTCATTATCGCATGTTCCGTTTTGTTCTGAAAATAAGTTTTATAAGTTATGTGAATAAGACTCTTTGTACTCTGATACCCTGAGTGTCGCTTCTCGTGGAGTGTCCCACGAGCATGTTGTTGTGGCATCAACCTCATGTGCTCCACCCGTGACGGAGAGATTAGTTCACGGCGTCTCTTAAGTACAAGTGTGGTACATATAAGTTATTAGGAGGCGTATGGATCGATCCTAGGATTTAAGTTATAAGGAGATGGATAACGGGTATGCCAACTCGCCATTTCATGTGATAACTATGCAGGAGTAGCTACCTGTGTATTGTCACGTTTTAAGTTTGGCTCATGGGTACATCCGTAAGATATGATTATGAAATTATGTTTTTGCGAAATAAAATAAGCTTTTGTTTTCCTCTATCCGCACACTGGGCAAAACTTTCCAAATTTTGCTCAGACGTACGTTTTTTGTGTTTTCTTCTTTACGTCAGGTTATCAAGACAATCTGGGACGGAATATGGAAGAGTGCTCGAGTGTTTGGAAAAGACGGTAGAAATAATTGTAATGGATTAGATATCCGTCATTAAGATGTAAAGCCTTGTAATACATTTAAGTATAAATGGAATTATGTTTTTGATCTGACTACTGTTATAGTGACACGCCGGCGCGTTCCGGGACGGGGTGTTACATGTATATACACCCTTGTTATTTGTTTACCACATGACACATGATAAAAGCGCTTCTTTAGACAATCTGGGATTATGTTCCGCAAATTGGGAACCACATTGTAGACTGATGGGCTTGAATGGTTTTAATAATACTTGAAAATGGAAATAATCATGTCAAGATCTTTATCTATCATATCATCGACCAACTGCTCGAAATCCCTTTCGTTTCTCGGGTTCGCATTCGACACAACACAACCACAAATATATTCAAAAAAAACTGTGGGCTGATACGCATCGTATAGGCCTATACGATGCGTATAAAGCCCGCCGCCAGACATAACCTGCACCTGTCAGTCTGCCACGTCTTTTACTTTATTTCAATACGCATCGATCTTGGGCTTTGTTTCATCAATGGTAACCTGTGCCATATAAATGACACGTCCTTTCTTCATACACCTTGATGCCTTAAGCATAGACACTTGCTTAGGAAATCCATACTGAGTATCTCCTCGAATCGTAAGTGGCTCACCATAAGGAGTCTTGATAACTACTTGCTTCTTATCACATACAATTTGGGTCTGGTTATGAGATAACCAATCCATGCCTATCATTATGTCGAATCCTGCTAATTTCAACGGAAGCAAAGATAGCGGAAAAGAGTGATTCCTAATGGATATAAAACATCCATCTAGAACTGTTGAGGCAGTCTCTATGGTACTATCGGCCAATTCTACTTCATACTTTATGCTTAGAGTCTTAACAGGCAGATTTAGCAATTTAAAAAACTTATTGTCTACAAAAGACTTATCCGCACCTGAATCAAACAATACTCTAGCATAGACATCATTGATAAGAAATGTACTTGTTATAACGTTGTTATTCTGAATGGCCTCTTGAGCATTCATCTGAAAGACCCGAGCGTTGGTCTTTTTAGCCTCCTCAGGCTTCTTCGCATATTTTGGGCTGTTAGTCTTGATATGCCCCTTCTCATTACAATTGTAGCAAGTCGCATCTTTTAACTTCTTGCAATCCAAAGTCTTATGTTCCTTGGACTTGCAGATCCCACATCCAAAAGTCTTTGATTGTTACTGCGACTTCAATTCCAATATGCACTTCCCAAAGTGATGCTTATGACAGGTTTTGCATTTGGGTTTCTCACCCGACTGTTGGTTGTCTTTCTTGAACCCCGAACTCATCTTGTGATCAGAGTTCCCTTTATGTTTCTTATCAGAACGTCTTGAGTTCTCATCCTCACGTTTCCTTTTCCCTTCTTTAGAACTCTTGAGCGATCTCTGCCTAACCGCATGGAGAGTAAGAGATAAGTACAGATCAGCCACTAACCTAAAGGTAGTAGGTCTTGATTCTTTCACACTTGCCTTAATTTCCGGAGCTAAACCTCCAATAAAACGAGCTATGCGTTTTGGTTATGGTGTGACCAAGTATGGAACCAGTCGTGACATGGTATTGAAACTCGTAAGATACGGCTGATAATCTAAGTTCTTCATGACCAAGGTTAAGAAGTCAGTCTCAATTTTCTCAACTTCATGTTGAGGGCAGAAATTTTCTTTGATTAGAGCAACAAACTGATCCCAAGTCAGATTATACAACGGGATCTTCCCTGTAGCTTGGATTAGGGACCTCCACCAAGCTAAAGCTTCTCCTTTGAAGGATTGTGAAACAAACTTCACAATGTCCTGCTCTTCACAACCAATAATATCAATCACTGTATCCATGGCTCCTTTCTCTCATTGAGCCAATTCATACAATCAATGGCTCCTTTCTCTCCTGTGAAGTCGCTGGGCTTGCAGGAGACAAAATATTTGTAAGAGCAGGTCTTAACACGGGGCTCTTGATTGGGAAAAATCTTCTTAGACGGGATACTTTGCTGATTCGACGAGTGACGAGCATCGTCCTTCTTTGACTCGTGTGTTTTAGAAGGGGGCTTACTATGAGCCACAGATTGAGTCTTAGAGCTTGTACCACTTGATTCCTTGAACCGTCTGTCAAGTGCCCTAGTAACAGCATTGTCTATTAATGCCTGAAGATCTACACCAGCTACATAAATTCTGGTGGTATCATTATTCTCTCTCGGGTGACTGTTAACCTCCTCTGATTCAGCCATGTAGCTTGATTGCTACAAAACAATTGACAATATTTTATTCAGAGGTTATTATGGAATCATCATTTTCGTTGATTTATTAACCATGGTAATATAAACCACATTGGTTAATTTGTTAATCAAGCTTTTATTTTAAACTTTATGTTCTAATTAATCCCTAGTTATAAAATGTTAAGGGCATTATTAATGGCACATAAGGCCTAGTCACAAGGACAGTTTTAAGCCATGATTTCATAGAATCAAGGCATTAAGGTTTGAACGTAGTTCATTACCTTTTCTTGACAGGGAGTCGTAGACTACAACTGTCTTTTGTCTTATTTGACAATTATCATGGCCCGTAGGCACTTCATCACTAATGGAAGTTTCATATATGATCATCTTTATTGATGATTTGAACCCATGATTTATAGATCATTGGGCTAGAATAAGGGATTGGAAAATCCCTATATAAAGGTGACAAGTGTGATTTTATCATATCACTGTTGTCAGGAGTGCTAACATGTTTTCAGATGTTAACAAGGATTTGAATCTTTTTTAAATAGGTTTTACCATCATGGCCAGGTCTATAATGACATTTAGGCTAGGTTATACCTTTTAAGATTCTTTTTATTATTTAATGGCAGATCAATTCAAAAAGGAATGATAATTTGATTTATTTCATATATTATATTCTAAGTTTGTCGTTTTTTTTAAATGGCGTTATGCAGACCAAGATGACAAAATACAATAACAGAGTAAATAAAATATTAAGCCGGAAAAATATTTTTTGTTATTTTTGGCGTTTTGTAATGAATAACCATTTTTAGTATTTTTTTGGCGTTTTGCTAATAAAGAGAAAAATATATCATTTAATTATCTTAAAAAAGAAGATTACACAGAAGAAAAAAAAAGAGGAAAAAAAATTAAAAGCCTTAGTCAGAAGGTACTTTATCCGAATAGTATCCATCACTTGCGTCATCTTCTTCCTTCTCGGAGTCTTCATCTGGATCTTCATCCATGGCATCACCTTCACCTTCATCAGCTTCTTGTTCCTGAAGATTCTGAAGCCTCCACTTGAATATGTCTTGCATTAACTCTAATTTTGAGTCTATTTCTGTGTTGGTACAAGTGGCGTTATGCAATTCTTCCATGATGTTTTCTAGCCAGTAGACTTCCTGCTCTCCGCTGTCGTATGTAACGGTCACCATGTATGTTTCATCATCAAAACGCCATGATGTCATGACAGGGTCCGGCTTCACATCTGCTTTGATTGGTCCAAATTTCCTGGTTAATGCTTTCATAAGCATATGTGTTTCATGGCATTCGTTGTCTCGAGCGATGCCAAGGGATAAGATTGCCCTCTGTATCTCTTCTTCCATCTTCAGAATTGCCCTGACCGTCTTAACATACACCCTCCTTCTGTTGTTAAAACGGGGGATGTATCGCCTGATTCCCAGAGTGTATCTCCAAGAAACGATTGTTGCCATTTTTGGCGTTTTGGTTAAGTTGACGTTTTTGGTTAAAGATATTTTTTTGCAGAATTGGATAGATTGAAGTGATTATGGAAGCTATGTTTTACCTTATTTATATAATGATGTTTTTGGCGCGTAATTTAGGAGGAAATTTTCTTCTAATAAATGTTAATAACTGAAATTCAGTAACTGTGTTGTTTCAACTTCCTGTAATATCCAACGCGTTTTATCACTAATTTTTGGCCATTTGTTTTTATTGGCGTTTTTTTTAATGGCGTTTTATTATTTGATGGCATTTTGAATATGAGGGGTAAAAGACCTTTTTATCCTTAATGAAGTGTGTCCCACATAATAAAATTGATGTTATTTACGAAAACGCCACCGCGCAATCTAGTCCGTGGATTGTTTTGATCGGACAACCCATAAGCGTTCTCACCGTTCTCACACTTTTCACCGTTTTCTGTAAATCATGACCCTATATATATATATATTGTTGACGTGTATTGATGAATAGTAACTTTATTTTTATAAAAATATATAGTTTTTTATTATTTTATTATTTAATATATTATTATAGTTTATTATTATATTTACTTTTAATAACAGTAACTTTATTTTTATAGTAATATGTAGTTTTTTATTATTTAATATACTATAATAGTTTATTATTATATTTACTTTTAATTAGGGGTGTTCAAAATCGGATATTCGAAAATTTCGGATAGTGAATATTGACATCCGAATCCGAAATTTCGGATACCCGATTTTCGGATATCCGAAATTTCGGGTTCGGATTAGGATATCCAAACGGATATCCGAAATAAAAAACAAAAAAATATAATTTCTGCCTAAATCAAAACAGAACTTGTAGTTGATGAAAACCCATATCCAAAATATATAATCTTCCAAGCTTATAACATCTAAATTCTAAAACATTATCAAATAACCATTTAAACAATTCAGTTCAAAGTTTCCAACAACCACAGCCCACAAATACAAGACAATTCAAAGTTTCAAACTAACCACAAATAATTCCATGGCATCTGTGTATTTAATAACATAGATAAATAGAAGATTCTTGATAAAGATGTGAACTCAAATATCAAATCTAGAACAACAAAATAACTTATGTAACAGAAAGTAGAAATTTTCTTTGGAAGATGTGAACTAAAAAACCAAAGAACAACCAGGTGTCTACAATAGAGATGGTGCTTTCTTGATCGTAGACACCGAGACAGGATGACGAAATAGAGATGGTGGTTATGCGAAACGACGGCGGACGATTGAAGATGGGAGAGGGACGACGGAGAGGGGGCGACGGGGCTGTGAAAGTTTGAAACCCTAGAATTTGATATGTGAATGTTTGTACTGATGAGATGGTCAATGGTGGTCACGTGATATATGTATTTTAGGTTAAATGGTTAATATTTTTAATGTATTATTTATTATATACCTACTTTTTATTTTTTTAGATTTCGGATTCGGATAATCCGAATATATTTTACTAACATATTTTACTTTTAATAAAATATTTTACTTTTTTTAAAACATATATTTCCTTTACCTTTTTCTTAATAATTATTTTTTTCTTTTTTTGAACATATATTAATTTATCGATTAATTTGATACTTCTTTAATAATTTACGTTTATAAACTTTTTCTAAAATCTTAAGTACGTAGTTGTGCTTGATTTCTTTGTCTGATATTCCGTTATAAGTTTTGTTAAAACCGAAGTTGTACTCAAAATAAAATATTTATTTGGTATCATAAAACGGTACGATAATACACTAAATCTTTCTAATGGTTTGACTTTTTAAACAACATACTTTATTTTCAAATCACGTTTGTTTTACATTATCATTTGCTCGGTTTCGCAGCAACGCGGGATCTAAAAAAGCTAGTTTTTTATAAATTTATAAACTTCACTGGAGTTAGGGCTGTAAACGAACCAAACGTTCGGCGAACAGTTCGTTAACCATTCGGCGGGAAGTTTGTTTGTGTTCGTTCGTTTACTAAACAAACGAACACGAACAAGAAATTTCGTTCGCTTAGTTAAATGAACAAACATGAACAGAGGTCGTGTTTGTTCGTTTATGTTCGTGAACATTCGGTAACGTGTTCGTTTGTGTTCGATACTTCATTAGTGTTTTTAAATTTTATATTTTTATTAAAATACTTTAAAATTCTGACAAATTAAATATCTAATAAGTGTCGGTGTACTATATATTCTGTTCATGAACGATTGTTTGTGTTCGTTTGTTTTCATTTGTGTTCATGAACATTAGTTTGTGCTCATTTGTGTTCGTCAACGTTCGTTGCCTAAAATTAACAAACAAACACAAATGAACACGAACAAGTTCATTTCCTTAACAAACAAACACGAACATAAAATCTCGTTCGATAAGTGTTCGTGAACGGTTCACGAACACATATATTTCTTAACAAACGAACATGAACAAGGTCTTTTTCGTGTTCGTTTGGTTCGTTTACAGCCCTAACTGGAGTATCATCCCCTTTATTTCTTCGAGAGTTAAGGCATAATGAATCATATATCAAGATTTTTCTAAGACGATCTCGACTAACATGTCGTCATTCATCTCATCGTCACCATCATCACCTCAGTCGCCCCCTTCACCATTGTCTCGAACAATTAAAGAACATACGAGAAGAAGCAAAGTGAAAGTGAAAACTTACAAATTAGAAAACATAATATGTAATATGATATTAGAGATTTTTGAAAAGGGTCGTATTATTGGCACACCTTGGGGATTAAATCGACACCCTCAATACGCATCTTATAGGCATATACGATGCGTATTGAGGTGGGTTCAAACTTCTATGTCTGCCAAAGGCTGCCATTGTCCCCTACCAAAGTGTTAAAATTGGTTAAAATAAGCTAAAATACGTTAGAATATGCTCAAATACGTCAAAAATACTATGAAATACGCAACAATTTGTTAGAATACGTCAAAATACGCAAAAATATGTCAAAGTACGCGACTAACGATATTTACACTCACGTATACATATAACACGACACTATGGAGTCCAAGTGGATTTCAAATAAACTGTACGTAATCATTGAATACGATATTCGCACGCAACCGAACGGCACCGAAACGACTTATGTTGAAGGTATACGTCATAAATTGACAAAATATGCGAAAGTTCGGCAAAAAACGAGACGTATACGCGTCGAACCAAGGGAAACACGATAAAACTAAATTTGAAATAATGCCCAATACGATCGTATAGGCCTATGTCGTATCGTATATCAGCTTAATACGCATCGTATAGGCCTATACGACGTGTATTAAACTTTGAATTTTCTCAAAAATACCCCTGAATTTATCAGAAAAACAGGGGTATTTCAGTAATTTCATCGTTCAATATGCATCGTATATGCCTATACGTTGCGTATGGAACTATAAGTTTCTCAAAAATGTTTTTCAAATCAAGGGTTCCATCATTACAACCACTTGTTTTCAACAAGGATGTAATGCAATGATTCCTCTCAATTGAATAGACAGACACTTGCTTCATAAGACTCACTTGAATCGTCTTGGAAGTACTGAACAACAGAAATTACAGCTTCGGTTTCATCAGCTACATCATTTACCGTCGAATGCATCCTTATTTTTCTAAATCACACAAACAAGCATGCCTTGAACGACTCTAGAACACTCGTAATCCTCAACTGGCTTTGAAACCGGACGAAATCTATGAAGAAACTGTTCGATTTCACGGTGAGTGGAGAAATTAGCGACGGAGAAACTGTTCGATTTCACGGTGAGTGGAGAAATTACAAGTTTTCAATAAAATTTCATTCTGCTGTGAACTTGTTCTCTATGAAATGTCTCACTTAACAAGAGAAGCAACTAAAAAAGCGGTGAACGGTATTTAACGTACACACCGCATTCTAAGATCCTTGCATTAGACACAATTTGTTGGAATTTCTGGATTTCAGTTGGTTCAGATCTCTATTCGGTCATCTTTCCTCACAATTTGGATCTCTATTCGGTCATCAAACAGGCATGCCTTGAAGTACTGAATCAACAGAAATAACTGAAATAACAGCTTCGGAATCTATTAACCCACAATTTGTTGGAATTTGTGGATTTCGGTTGGTTCAGACAGACACAATTTGTTTTCAACGGGGATGTAATGCAATGATTCCTCTCAATTGAATAGACAGACAATTGCTTCATATGACTCACTTGAATCGTCTCGGAAGTACTGAACAATAGAAGGATGAGATATCGGTAGTTACGAGATTCTTCGAGAATTAGAAAAGGAGAAAATACGGAACGGCAAGGGTAGTATGAGTCTGAGTCCATTGTGGTTCGTGTTAGGTTTGTATTTCCCATAGCCACCATTTCCATAGTAAAAAACGGTTGCGGTTTTCCACATTCAATCTTCATTGCTTCATTATAATTAATAATGCGGTCTCGATTGAAGATGTAATTGCAAGACTGTTTGCCGGGCTTCCAATGCCCACACAGGGTGATAAACAACGTTGATATTGAACAGATTATTAAACCAATAAAGTCATTGGACTGCCACTGATGAAGTCAAATGTGATCAAACTTGGACATCAGACATAAATCTTGAAGAAACGGAACATAATCCCAGATTGTCTAAAGAAGCACTTTTATCATGTGTGATCCAGAGGTCGGTCTTAGGTGGGCATAAGATCCGTGGGCCCTATTGTCAGATTATTGAACCAAGATAGTCATTGGACTGCGCTGATGAAGTCAAATGTGTTCAAACTTGGACATCAGACGTAAATCTTGAAGAAACGGAACATAATGCCAGATTGTCTAAAGAAGCGCTTTTATCATGTGTGATCCAGAGGTCGGTCTCGGGTGGGCATAAGATCTGTGGGCCCTATTGTCGGATTATTGAACCAAGATAGTCATTGGACTGCCGCAGATGAAGTCAAATGTGATCAAACTTGGACATCAGACGTAAATCTTGAAGAAACGGAACATAATCCTAGATTTTCTAAAGAAGCGCTTGGATCATGTGTGATCCAGAGGTCACTCTCGGGTGGGCATAAGATCCGTGGGCCCTATTGTCGGATTATTGAACCAAGATAGTCATTGGACTGCCGCAGATGAAGTCAAATGTAATCAAACTTGGACATCAGACGTTAATCTTAAAGAAACGGAACATAATCCCAAATTGTGTAAAGAAGCGCTTTTATCATGTGTGATCCAGAGGTCGGTCTCGGGTGAGTTGTGTTTGATTTATAGGAGGAGGTTATGAAATGAATATATGTTTATACAAATTTAAAGGACAATTCTGACAGAGGTTCTGGTCTTTTCTCCCACTGTGCAAACTTGAAAAATCTCACCATAACACATCTAATATGACATATGATAAAAGCGATTCTTTAGACAATCTGGGATTATGTTCCGCAAATTGGGAACCACATATTCGTGTGTAAAAGCTTGGAAAGATGAACGAATAGAGATCTGTATATACACCCTTGTTATTTTTTTACCACACGACACATGATAAAAACGCTTCTTTAGACAATCTGGGAATATGTTCCGCAAATTGGGAACCACATTGTAGACTGTTGGGCTTGAATGGTTTTAATAATACTTGAAAATGGAAATAATCGTGTCAAGATCTTTATCTATCATATCATCGACCAACTGCTCGAAATCCCTTTCGTTTCTCGGGTTCGCATTCGACACAACACAACAAAAAATAAGTTCAAAAAAACTGTGGGCTGATACGCATCGTATAGGCCTATACGATGCGTATAAAGCCCGCTGCAAGACATAACCTGCACCTGTCAGTCTGCCACATCTTTTACTTTATTTCAATACGCATCGATCTTGGGCTTTGTTTCATCAATGGTAACTTGTGCCATATAAATGACACATCCTTTCTTCATACACCTTGATGCCTTAAGCATAGACACTTGCTTAGGAAATCCATACTGAGTATCTCCTCGAATCGTAAGTGGCTCACCATAAGGAGTCTTGATAACTACTTGCTTCTTATCACATACAATTTGGGTCTGGTTATGAGATAACCAATCCATGCTTATCACTATGTCGAATCCTGCTAATTTCAACGGAAGCAAGGATAGCGGAAAAGAGTGATTCCTAATGGATATAAAACATCCATCTAGAACTGTTGAGGCAGTCTCTATGGTACCATCGGCTAATTCTATTTCATACTTTATGCTTAGACTCTTAACAGGCAGATTTAGCAATTTAAAAAACTTATTGTCTACAAAAGACTTATCCTCACCTGAATCAAACAATACTCTAGCATAGACATCATTGATAAGAAATGTACCTATTATAACGTTGTTATTCTGAATGGCCTCTTGAGCATTCATCTGAAAGACCCGAGCGTTGGTCTTTTTAGCCTCCTCAGGCTTCTTCGCATATTTTGGGCAGTTAGTCTTGATAGGCCCCTTCTCATTACAATTGTAGCAAGTCGCATCTTTTAACTTCTTGCAATCCAAAGTCTTATGTTCCTTGGACTTGCAGATCCCACATCCAAAAGTCTTTGATTGAGACTGCGACTTCGATTCCAATCTGCACTTCCCAAAGTGATGCTTATGACAGGTTTTGCATTTGGGTTTCTCACCCGACTGTTGGTTGTCTTTCTTGAACCCCGAACTCTTCTTGTGATCAGAGTTCCCTTTATGTTCCTTATCAGAACGTCGTGAGTTCTCATCCTCACGTTTCCTTTTCCCTTCTTCAGAACTCTTGAGCGATCTCTGCCTAACCGCATGGAGAGTAAGAGATAAGTACAGATCAGCCACTAACCTAAAGGTAGTAGGTCTTGATGCTTTCACACTTGCCTTAATTTCCGGAGCTAAACCTCCAATAAAACGAGCTATGCGTTTTGGTTATGGTGTGACCAAGTATGGAACCAGTCATGACATGGTGTTGAAACTCGTAAGATACGCCTGACAATCTAAGTTCTTCATGACCAAGGTCAAGAAGTCAGTCTCAATGTTCTAAACTTCATGTTGAGGGCATAAATTTTCTTCGATTAGAGCAACAAACTGATCCCAAGTCAGATTATACAACGGGATCTTCCCTGTAGCTTGGATTAGGGACCTCCACCAAGCTAAAGCTTCTCCTTTGAAGGATTGTGAAACAAACTTCACAATGTCCTGCTCTTCACAACCACTAATATCAACCACTGTATCCATGGCTCCTTTCTCTCATCGAGGCAATTCATACAATCAATGGCTCCTTTCTCTCCTGTGAAGTCTCTGGGCTTGCAGGAGACAAAATATTTGTAAGAGCAGGTCTTAACACAGGGCTCTTGATTGGGCACAATCTTCTTAGACGGGATACTTTGCTGATTCGACGAGTGACGAGCATCATCCTTCTTTGACTCGTGTGTTTTTGAAGGGGGCTTACTATGAGCCACAGATTGAGTCTTAGAGCTTGTACCACTTGATTCCTTGAACCGTCTGTCAAGTGCCCTAGTAACAGCATTGTCTATTAATGCCTGAAGATCTGCACCAGCTATATTAATTCTGGTGGTATCATTATTCTCTCTCGGGTGACTGTTAACCTCCTCTGATTCAGCCATGTAGCTTGATTGCTACAAAACAATTGACAATATTTTATTCAGAGGTTATTATGGAATCATCATTTTCGTTGATTTATTAACCATGGTAATATAAACCACATTAGTTAATTTGTTAATCAAGCTTTTATTTTAAACTTTATGTTCTAATTAATCCCTAGTTATAAAATGTTAAGGGCATTATTAATGGCACATAAGGCCTAGTCACAAGGACAGTTTTAAGCCATGATTTCATAGAATTAAGGCATTAAGGTTTGAACGTAGTTCATTACCTTTTCTTGACAGGGAGTCGTAGACTACAACTGTCTTTTGTCTTATTTGACAATTATCATGGCCCGTGGGCACTTCATCACTAATGGATGTTTCATATATGATCATCTTTATTGATGATTTGAACCCATGATTTATAGATCATTAGGCTAGAATAAGGGATTGGAAAATCCCTATATAAAGGTGACAAGTGTGATTTTATCATATCACTGTTGTCAGGAGTGCTAACATGTTTTCAGATGTTAACAAGGATTTGAATCTTTTTTAAATAGGTTTTACCATCATGGCTAGGTCTATAATGACATTTAGGCTAGGTTATACCTTTTAAGATTCTTTTTATTATTTAATGGCAGATCAATTCAAAAAGGAATGATAATTTGATTTATTTCATATATTATATTCATGCATATAATGACAAGTGAAATTTAAATAAAACATTCCAATAAATTGAAAAGAAGTACATAATTTCCCTAAACGGGACTTTAAAGAAATACATTGTCCACATAGGGACTAAAACAAGAAATACTCGCAGGGACCTGTTACATAAATAAAAATGTCCACGCAGGGACTTGATTGAAATTTAAAATTACAAAACAAACAAATAAGGATTTTCAACAATCCCTCTTCTTCCCCTTGATTAGGTCTGCCAAACCCTTAAGTAGTCCCCGGCGGCTTCTACGCTCCTCTTGAACCTCTCGCTCCACCTGGTTCAACCTCTGAAGAATCTCCTGCTGCTGCGGTGGTTGGATCAGTGACGGCTGCTGCTGCGGAGGTTGAGGAGGTGGTGGGTTTTGATACCCATATGCTTGGTACTGTTAGTGCATACATCTATCGACTTCGTCTTGTATCGAGTCTTAGACTAGATTGTATAGATCAGGGCACGTATAACGAGGAAATGTCTATTTTTATGTTGTATAAATGATGATTTCGCTCCTAGGTCTAATTTCGCCCGAAATGTCATGTTGACACTTTCGAGCAGAATCACAATAGTTCTAATTCCGCTCCAACTGGTTCTGATGTCTTTCGAGCGGAATCAAGACTACTATACATAGTTGTTCAGAGCGAAATCAGAGGGAGAGTCCTTGTATTCCATACCGAAGTGCTGCCGGTGTGAAGATTGATTGTAATCAGAGTTTTATCAATACAATCAGTGTTTAAAGTGAAGATTTAGCTATTTCTACCTTTGTTTCTTAGTTTCCGCCTCTGAAACGAAGTAAAACTCCTCTGAACGACTCGTTCGGGTTCGTACACGATCCAACAAGTGGTATCAGAGCTCAGGAGGAGGAGTTCTGCAGAGATTAGCTGACTATAGACAAATCCCTGAAAGTTTGAGACTAAAATTCACAGTAAAAATGGACAAAATTGACCCACGAACTGATTCCGCTCGAACATACAATTTTTGATTCCGCTCGAAATGAATGTTACTTGTCTGATTTCGCTCCAAAATCATTGCTGATTACGCTCTAGGATACCTTCTCTGAGATTCCGCTCCAGAATCTGTGGTGATTCCGCTCCAGGATAAAGTTTAGATTCCGCTCCAAGGTTCATCTGTTGATTCCGCTCCTAGAAACTTTTGATTCCGCTCCAGTGAATTGGGATTTCGCTCCAAGTGTACAAATTGGTGATTTCGCTCAAGAAGTGTTGTTTGTTATTTTGCTCGAACCTGATACTAGTTAATTCCGCTCGAAAGTTACTGTTTTTTGAAACACGTGATACGTCATCATGAGTGAAGAGTTCTACAACGTGTTTGCTTCATCTCCTACTACTCCGGCTTCCATTGCTCAGAATATGAACTTGGAAAACGAGACCGGAATGTTACAAAAGCCCCCGAAACTGATGAGTATTGAAGAGTACTACGGGTGGAAAGATAGATTCGAAAATTGGGTTCAGGCAAACCATCTTAGGTCATGGGAGTGTATTCTGAAAAAAATATGTTTTACCTCGTACTGATTTGCAAGTTGTGAAAACAATTTCTGAGTTTAGTGATCAAGAACGAGATATGTATCGTGCTGAAAAGATGATGATTAGTCTATTACAGCAGGCAATCAAAGAAGACATTTTCATTCTGCTTCAGCATGATAAAACTTCAAAGTCAATCTGGGATGCTCTACGTGTTAAGTTTGAGGGGAGTGAGAACATGATTAAGAGCAAGAAAGCGTTGCTCAAGAAAGAGTTTGATCTATTCAGTAGTTTACCGGGAGAAGACACGAAGAAGCTGATTGAACGTTACTGCCACTTGGTGCGATCTATGTCGATGATTGGTATAACCAAAGATCCTGATGAGTGGGTAGACAAGTTAGTGGACGCTTTACCGCAAAAAGAGTGGGGAACATATTTGATGATCTTGAAGAATACGGGTGTTTATGATGGGTTAACGATTTCTCAGTTTATCGAGAAGATTGAAAGTCAGGATTTGGAACAGCAAAAGATCGCAAGGATGAACAGTCCGAGTGGTCAACAGGATGTAAAAATGTACTACAAAGGCAGTGTTCCAGAAGTTGAAAGAAGCCCAAAGATACAAACTGCATTTAGTGCGGGAGATTTTACTGAAAATGTTGATCAAAGTCCTAAAAGCAGTAGTGGTTTCTCTTCATACCCAAGTGTTAATCCAAAGAGCCCAACTTCAAGTTTCAGTTCTCAAAGTACAAAAAGTGGAAGTGGTTATGTGATACAATGCAATATTGCCTTGAATCTTCCAGATGGTCAAAGTTTTTCTGAAGAGATTGCGAAAGATCACATGGCTTTACTTGGTTCTGTGCTACTATCATATGTAGGTTTGGTTGCTGGTCGTATCGGAAATCCTATGCTCACAAAAGAGGATTACGATCAGATAGACGCTGAAGAGATGGAACTTATGGACATCAAATGGTGTCTAGCTAGTGTTCTGAGACGAGCAGAAAAGTTCAAACTGATTACTGGGAGAAATGACTTTCTTGATGCACATGTGTCTACTTTAGGTTTTGATAAATCTAAAGTTACTTGTTTTCGATGTAGGGAGAAAGGCCATTTTAAAAGAGAATGCAAGAACAGAGAAGCTAGTGGAGTTCAGAATTCTTTTGGAAAAGACGATTACTATCGGAAAGCTATTTATCAGCAAGTTGGTCAGCAACAGTTGCAAGAACCACAGGTGGCTCATGGTAGAAAAGTGATCGAGGATTCAAAAAGAGCATGTTTGGGGAATCAAGAGAACTTTAACTGGAATTTTCAAGATGATGAAAAATTGCCTGAAGGTTTTAGCTGGGATATGTTTGTGAATGATAAAGGAGATTTCAAAGCATTCATTGCTAAAATTTTGAAAGAACCAGATATGTTTACTACATGGATGAAGTTTATTGGTGAAACTGTGAAGAGTACAGAAGAAGTTTCGGTTGCATCTAAAGAAAGCTCACAGAGTTCAGATGAAAGTTCACAAAGTGATGAAAGTTCAGAAAAGGAAGTTGTTTTTGATCAAACACCAGCTGATTCTGGTTCTTCGGATGATAATGTTGAAAAGTCAATTGAGTTTGATCAGTCACCAACAGATGACAGTAGTGATGATGAAGAAGAAAAACATATTAATATTGCAAAATCTCATCTGTCTCCTGAAAGATTTCATTTTTATTTTGCAGATCGTCTGGAAAAGCTGAAGGAGAAATGAGCTGCAAAAGTACAACAAGACATGAAGTCTGAAAGTGTTGTTCAGAATGTTGAAGCAGAGAAGGTGACTGAAGATGAGAAAGTGGTTGAAGTTGAGAAAATTATTGAAGTTGAAAAGATTGTTGAAGTCATCAAGCCTTGTTTGAAGTGTTTGGAATCTTGCAAGGAATGTGCAGCCAGAGATGAGAAGCTGGCAGAGTTTGAGAAGATTAAGGAACAATTACTGTTCAATCTTAACTACGTGAAAGAATCATATGATGTTTTGAATAGAACAGTAACTGGTCTTCAAAAGACAAACTCTGAAAGAGAAAATGCTTTGACGATGATGAATGCAACATTGATGACGAAGCAGAAAGCTATTAACTTTTACATCGAAGAAAGTGCAAAGTGGAAGCAAGAGTTGGAGACCGAGAAAATTGAAAATGAGAGAATCAAATGATTATTACAGAGTTATTCTAGTTCTGATTATCTTATTGATAGAATTTATCCGACTGTTGCAGGTATGGAAGCTTTTCAAGATGAGAAGCAAAAGAAAAAGGATACTGGTAAGAAACCGACTGCTAGCTATAACAAGTGTCCGCCTCCGATCTGGGAAGGTTATTCTCCCAGAAAACCAAATGAGGAGCAAGTCGAAAAAGCAGTCAATATAAAGCTAAAAACTGATACAACTGATGAATTACCAGAAAACATTGACGTCGTTTTTACATCGTCTGACACTGATCATGAGTCTGAGTTAATTAAAAAGGTGGTCGATCAGGTGTTGGATACTGATGAGGAGTCTGAGTCAAAGTCTGAGTCTGGAGGTTCAAGTTCGTCAGTCAACAGTCCAAAGTCGTCGTTCAAACGGGCATATAGTAAAGAGTTTTTGTTATCAAAAGCAAATTTGGATGATGAAACATTTGAAGTAGCATACACTTTAAATGATTCTGACAAATTATATTCTGACAAAGAGTTTCCAATAAGAAGTGTTAGATTTGAAATGATCAAAAAGGTTTTCAAAATGACAGAAATTAAGATTTCTGAAATAAAAGATTTAAATCTTACTGGAAAACCTAAAAAAATACACTTCAAGAGTACAACAACGATTAAACAAGAAAAAGGGTTACAATTCTGGTTCTGGTTTTCAAAAGAAACCAAACCATAATGGTAGCTACAAAAAGAAAGGTTTAGGTTTTATTCCACCAGAAAATTATAAAAATGAGAAAAAATCTAAAACACAAACAAAATTTGTTTCAGGAGGAAGTGCAAAAGAAGAACAGAAGAAACCGTTCTGGAAACAATCAAACCAGGAGTTTCTTGCTGAGAAGAAAAGGAATGGAACTGGAGTGTTTCATCCAAAAGAGACTCGAACCTGTTTCAAATGAAATGAAGCTTGTCATTTTGCATGGAATTGTCCGAAAAATGCTAAGACTAAACAGGGAGTTTCTGAAAAACTAAAAGAAATAGTTGTTGATGTTGAACCACCCACCGAAAAATTCAGATTTTTTGAAATTCAACTTATGAGGTTGGTGAGTGTTCTAAAAAGAATTTTTATAAAAAGAAAGCCAAGAACAACCAAGTGTGGGTTGTTAAGAAGTCTGAAGAGAAAGTCGGCGATGAATCTGGTTCCACAAAGCCAGAAGAGCCACAAAGTGAGGTAAAAGAGGTAAATTGTGTATCTTCAGTGAATGATGATGAATTTCCATCACTGAAGTTTGAGAAGATTAAACAGAAAGTTGGTAAGGTTGAGATCTCGGATCAATTTTACTTTGAGAAGATTGAATTAATGTCGAGAAAGTTTTTAATGGAAATGTTAAGAAATTTTTTGGAAAAATGCTGGATGGGAAAGTAAAAGGGATTAAAGATTTTTATGCACCTAAAAAGGCAACCTATAACCCTACTGAGCAAGAATTGAAAACACTCAAGTCTGAAAAGACTTGGGTGGAAATTCTTTTTCCTTGAACATCTGACTTGCCGGAGATCCCTAGTTTGTAATCGTGGATCAGGAATCGGCATTTTTCTTAGTAATTGATTGTGTGATTGAATCTTATAAAAGTTAAATTTTACAGGATAAGTGTGAATTGCCGGAGCTTCCAGGTTGGTAAGTGTGAAGCAGGAATCGGCATCTTTATCGGTAAAATGATTTTGTGTAGATGTGGTATTCCTACAAGTTGATTGATGAAGGTTTACACCTACATGTGGTAAATCAAGGACATTAAGTTATACTTGTTTTTTCTTCAAATGGTTAATCAAAGGTCATTAGGTTAAACTTGATTGAACCAAACTTACAAGAGGTATTAGAAGAACAATGTGATGAACCAAACCCCTAAATTTACAAGTGATTAAATCAACAAAACTTATTTTCCGGAAAAATAATTTTGGTTAAAACAAACTTAAGTGTTTTGAAATCATAATGAGAAAATAGTTTTGTGAAAGGGGGAGTTCTGATTGTTTATGCCAAGTGGATGGCGAATTGATGCGATTCGATATCGGTTGTCAATTTTTCTTGTACAGTTTATTTTCAAATTTCCTGAAATGTGTTTGCATTTTAGGGGGAGTAGAAATTTCTGAAAATCCAAAAACATTTGAAAATTTTGAAAAAGACAAAAACATGATAAAATTAAAAATGAGTTTTAGTGTCAAAGAAGAGGAAATGATAGTATATCAGTAGACAGTCACAGTATGCTAAAGAAATGTGATGTTTAAATAGCGTTAGACGGTCTCACTGATGATATGCCGATAGGTTTTTACACATTTAGTAAGCTTTTTCGGGATATAAACCTAAATTCAAACTTGCTTATTTCGTGGGGAACACTACTTGGATATATAGGTAACCCCTGAAATCTCGTTTGAAGGATCCCTCTTTCTAAGATACTAGGTCTTTATGCTCAGTGATATCTGGGGTATTATTCCGGGACTTCTGCTGAATGGAAGTTCTGACCTAGTCCTCGAATAATACTTTCCGCATGCTTGAAAAATAACGCCGCCCTCAGCAAATTGATGAAACAATAAAATTCATAGTCATTACTGTTGTAAAAAGGATCCTCTAAAGGGGACACACTCAAAAGTCGAGTCATGATCTCTCTGCTGAACGGTAGTTCTGACCTGAGCTCTCATGATTCTTCATAATTTATTACCCCTTACAGATATCATCTGTGGTATACTCACCTGTAAGACTGAATATTGGGATCTGGATACGGGAGTATATTCAAGAGGTGGGACACATGAATGAGTTTAAGTCCTTAAAACATCTAACTCATATCCTGAATCAGTTGAAATTTGTGTGAGAATTTAAATGGATTAGTATATCGGCAATCTAAGTGAATTGTTTAATTCTTAATGTGTAACTAAGCTCAACGGTACTTGTGACTTGTCAAGAACTGATATGATCCTTTTACACAAAACTCACAAAAAATATTGTCTGTAAATATTTCTTTATTGAATTTCTTTACATTCAAAAATTCAAAAAGATTTTCGGTGTGTTTTAGCATAAATTTTTTTAAAAATCCAAAAAGATTTTCGACAACTGGTGTTGGAGAGCTGATTTTCAAAATTCCAAGAGCTAGACATGATGAAAAACTGGTTTGGGATAATGTGTTTTGATCAAATTTTAAAGTGGTTCATCAAGATTATCGTTTTATTTTTGAGGAAGAGTTAATGTTAGAGCTTACATTTAATTGTTAAATGTATGAAATTTACTTTGAGGTAGAGATTGTGCAGGTTTAAATTTGAGCTAGGTGACAATCCTGAGCAGATCGAGAGCTAGATTACGATCTTGGAACAACCTCCAGAAGAGACAGGTCATTCGATCTTGACAAGCTTGTGTTTTAAAGAGCCAGGTTTCCTATACCTGAAGACTAAGAGAAGAGAATGTAAGCCAGTCTACGATCCTGAAGCAGATGATGCTGATGTATTGAAGGAATGCCAGCACATTGTTAGGGGAAGTCTGGTAATGCTGAGTGAAAGAATGAAGCCTAGAGACTGGTCAAGACTGAAGATGGGAAGACATGACACAGTCAGACTCGACACTGAAGACTCGTCAACATCTGAGGGGGAGTCTGTTAGTGCATACATATGTCGACTTCGTCTTGTATCGAATCTTAGACTAGATTGTATAGATCAGGGCACGTATAACGAGGAAATGTCTATTTTTATGTTGTATAAATGCTGATTTCGCTCCTAGGTCTAATTCCGCCCGAAATGTCATGTTGACACTTTCGAGCGGAATCACAATAGTTCTAATTTCGCTCCAACTAGTTCTGATGTCTTTCGAGCGGAATCAAGACTACTATATATAGTTGTTCAGAGCGAAATCAGAGGGAGAGTCCTTGTATTCCATACCGAAGTGCTGCCGGTGTGAAGATTGATTGTAATCAGAGTTTTATCAATACAATCAATGTTTAAAGTGAAGATTTAGCTATTTCTACCTTTGTTTCTTAGTTTCCGCCTCTGAAACAAAGTAAAACTCCTCTGAACGACTCGTTCGGGTTCGTACACGATCCAACAGGTACCCAGACTGGTATAAAGACGCGTAAGGCCCTTCAGGGTGAAGAGCATTGTAGTTGGCCGCCTTGAAGTATGGGTCGACGGCAGGAGCATTGTAGTAGTTGTAGCCAGGGTAAGCTGGTTGCTCAAAAGGGTTATACGCCGCTGCACCGGCGTATGAAGGAATTGGGTTATCATAACCCATGTGTGGTGGTGGTGATGCGACTAGCGCAGAGTCGACTTCTGAAACTGGGTTTGAATGCCCACCCATTTATGGGTCTTCATACAGTGGCGAGTAGTGGTTGCCACTGGAGTGTTGAGGGGTGCTGAAATGGAAATCCCCTCCTCGCACAGACATCCGTGCACCTGTTCTTCTTCGCCTTGGTGGTTCCGGAGGCAGCTGCTGCTCTAGTGGCGGCGGTGGAGGTGGCGTGGCCGCCTCAAATGTGGGCCCTCAGAGGGGACCTGTTGGTGTGGTGATGAGTTGTGGGAAGGTGTGTACTCCCAATGATAATTGCTCCACCATTGAGCAAATGAATCGGGGCCTCTATATGGCGAACCATGAAAAGATGATCCATCAGAAATCTCTATGGAATGCGTGGGCGTCCCAGTTGGTGGCTCGGCAGGTTCTGGATCTGGATCCTCGTCCATATCCATATCCTGGGCTCCAGGAAAGTGGTCTTCTGGTCCCAATGGGTTATGGCCCATTGGTTCTTCACTCACGTTCGCCGGGTTGAACCGGCTCTGAAAGTACGGGGTCGGGTCCTGAAATGCCCGGTGTGAGCTTGACCGCTGCAGCGGTATGAATGAGTGGTGAGAATCATTGGGCTCATTTTGTGAGTGTGGCCCAAAGGAGTGGTGATATGAGGGCGAAGAGCTAAGCGAGACAGAACGCCTCGCGGGTTCCAAATATGTTCTCCAGTCTTCTTGAGGACTAGAGCTCATGGTTGCTGAAAGAGTTCGCCGGTGAGAAGGACCGGCTTCATGATCATTTGGAGCAGTGATTGGCGCCTTGCCTCGTCCACCTCTTCCTCTGAATCGTGGCGGCATTTTCTTGTTCCTTCCAAAACAAACAAAAGAAACCAACAAAAAGAAAACAATTAAGATTAGGATTAGTCCTAAGTCATTTGCCTAGACTCGGAGGTCAAGGAATGTGTAAACTATGTCATTGAGATTAAACACAAAAGGCTAGTGTTTAATTCACTCAATGTTGGCTCTGATACCAACCTGTCACACCCCGATATTTCCACGTTTTACCGGTGGGCCTGGTGGGGAGTATCGTGACGTAGTTGATATCATCATGGTCAATTAATCACAGTTCAATGCACAGTGGAAGTCTAAAGTAATAATATTACAAACCGATTCGAAAGTACAATAAAATATTATACAACGGGTTGTAAGATGGATCCACAGGCGGATCAAAACAAAAGAAGTATTATTCAATAGACTTAAAGTGATAAAAGCTTGCAAGACTCTTTATTTAATCACTCAGGAGTTCCAGCCCATTACGCTTAGTACCTGCACTTAACTTTTTGAAAATACGTCAGTTTACACTGGTAAATACAATTAACTGACTCTTTTGAAAAGTGTTTATAAAAAATTGATTTAAATGCACAAGGCATAAATATTCTTTATTAACTCGGGAGAATTATTTTAAAATAATCTTGTATACAGTTATACATGTTTGACGTCCATTTAGGACCCGGTTAAGATTAATAGACACACCACTTGGTATAATACCCACAAGAAGTTTCCTTACAAGTGGGGTACCTTTTTACATACGCAACTGTCAGGTGTATGCCTACATCCCGTGCTTAAGTCGTGGCCATTTCTAATGAATGAGCCGAGGATATCCAGGACATGGTCATTAACCCCCCAAAGGCATTGCATCAAACAAGACATATTAAAACGGTTTATGCATCTTTTTAATCACATTCCGATAGTACGACTTCATACCCGACCAAGCGGTATTATTATAATACCGTATCCCAAGCCTGTATAAGGGAAAATAAGTTAAAAATATTTACCTGGGCAAAATATAATTTTAATCTCAGCCATTTAACAATCAGCAAGTGCAAATAGCTTTTACTGGGCTCCTAAATCTGGAACGAAAGTTTTAATAACATGTTAGATTCCTAACGAGTCTTATTTAAGTCTTAACTTAGACCGGTTAGTTTTAATGAAAAGTTTACGGTTCAAAATGAAAGTTTTAAGCGAAGACCGGATTTGAATGTGATTTAGACCCGACAAGTATGAAGACTTGTATAAAATGGGTAAATTAAACACATTCTGGATTTTGAAGTAAAAGTGATAAGGTTTGACCCGTTTCGGTTAATTTATGCAAACTAGTTACATAAACCTTACCGAACGTGAATATGCATAACGGGTAACCAAATGAGTCATATACAGGTTTCACAAGTTAATATGCTTAAAATGTGTTATGATATCAGTAGGATACCTTCCATTATGCCCAACACGAATTTAAAACCAATTTATGCCCCGTAGGGGTATTTTGGTCATTTTAAAGTTCATAAAAGAGGTTAAATAGTAATCTAAGGTTCTGGTCTAAAACAATCAGTAAAAATATTTATTTTAATAAGTTATATCAGCAAGATATCATACATATGTGAATTTTTATCATTTATGGCCAAACTATGCATCGTAGGGGCATTTTGGTCATTTCACATATGCTATAAGGGTCAAATTTGGAAATCTGAGTTCAAAACGTTTACTTACTATTAAAGTATACAAATTTATCCATAACATCAGTAGGTAACAAGCTTTAGGTGCCAAATATGGTTTTTAGACCATACTATGCGCCAAAATCGCATAAAAGTCGGTATTTGACGATATTCGGGTTGAATAAGGAAATCTGAGATTTTGATTAGCCTTTACTGTTTAAAATAACTTATTTAATATATAAAATCAGTAGAAAAAGGTTTGACATGTAAAGGATGTGTAAAACTCATTTTATTAGCAAAAAAAGGCATAACCGTCAACTACCGAGTCAATGCAAGAACCCTATGTTATGATCAGTTTAAAATTGGGTCATTTACATATATCCTCATCCTAAGATCATTTATTACATATATACCCAACCCTTAAAATCAATTACATATTTCCCCCTTTTAAACCATACATATTACATATTTACCCATTTTATTAAAATCACTCCTATTAAATTACTATTTTACCTTTAATGAACTTATTAAATGATTATTACATTTTTCCTCTTTCTAATACCATTACTTACATATTTTATGATTTAATGTGTAATATAATTGTTTACAAATAAGATATTAACCTAATGATATGAATTCATTTTTTTATAAGCCCTGCCTATTTTTTTATAAGCCTCTGCCTCTGTTATGTGAAAATTGAAAGTTTTGCTTATATATAATACGTCATAACTCTTAAGCATTCATTTTTTTTAAAGAAAACAGTCATGCGACCATGGTTTAAAAATTTACTTTTTTTTTAAAGGTTTTAAAAATTTACTTTTGCTGTAAAACAGTTTTTTCAATATTATTTTGAATGTTTAAAACATGACAATTAGATTTCTGAAATAGCATTACACAAAAAATGGAAATTTAGCTCCTGCTTCAAAACAATTAAAATGTTGATGATCGAACTAAGATTTAGGCTAAAGAAAAATTGATTACGACTTGAAAAAAACAAACGTATATTGTATAACAATATGTTTTTTTTATATAAGATATTTTAGATAATCAATATTTTAACGTAAATTGTTAGTGTAGTTAACTAAAATTTAAATGTATAATGGGTCGGTTGTAAAAAATATGTAAACTAAAACTTAACCAGTAACTAGATATGTAAAAAGGTCACTTGTTTTATAAAATGGGTATGGCCGTTTTTTTTTTCAAAGAAATATTTTAAAGATTTTATCACAGCATATAGAGTGTAGACTAGATTGATTTTGAAGTTAAGAGATACGAAATTAAGAAAAAGGGTAAAGGGGTAATTTCATAAAGAAAGCGGGAAATATGTAATTGATTTTAAAGGTTGGGTAAATATGTAATAAGGGCTTTTAACAAGGGGATAAAATTTAACAAAAATTCCTTTAAAATTTAATAAAAATTTCCAAAAATCCCTAAATATTATATCTTAACAATGGGTAAAAAGTTTGGTGTCAAAATTTGGGTTTAAATAGGTTTTATGCCAAAAATGCCGTTTAATTAATAAAAAGCTTTCAATTTACGATATCGAGCATAACTCCTATTTTAGACCACAATCTGATGTCAAACTTTTAGGACATACTTAACTATCAATAATAAAGGTTTTTGTCCTCTCACATTTTCAAAAATCTCATTTTAATAACAAAATGGCATAATGGTCAACTTTTAAGCATTTAATGGAAACATGCAATGAACTAGGATTTCTATGGAACCAAGTTGTATAACCTCAGAGGGTTATACTAACTTATAATATGGTCCTAAAGGAACCTTAAGACATATCTAAAACAAGCTAAATCGGGTCAGAACTGAAAGTCAAAGCAAAGGTCTACTTTTGCGACTTTCGGTTGCGAACCTAGCCTAAACTCAGAATTGTCGGGTTGAACATGCCTAAACATGTTCTTATATTATTTACCAAGTTATTTTAATGTTAAAACATGTTCCATAACCTCTGCATTATCAGTTATGAATTTATTTGTAAAAATTGCTTCTGTTGACTTTTTATTAAAAAGTTTGACCCGACAATTGACCAAGTTAGAGTGATAATCAGTAGGTGCCCTCTTAAGGGTTTATTACCTACATAATTACCAACTCATAGCCACTTTCAATTCGAATAATGGCTGGACCATTAGTGATTAATCACTAAGTCAAAGCTTAATTACGATGGCTTTGACTTTTGGTCATTAAACTAATAAAACTTGAACTAGAGAAGCTAAGAATGCTTACAAGGACTCTTAGCACGAGATTAGAACAGAAGAAAGCTTTCGTGAACTCCAGGAAGCTCCAGAGAAAGAGTTTTGAAGTGAAAACCAAAGTGTGCAATTGAACAAGTGAAAACAAGGGTCTTATATAGGAACTTTGATGCATCCAGATCAAACCACATGTCCCTACATTGATCCCAGATGTTACCAGGTGTCCCTAGTGCATGAAAAACTGTTGGCTCAGACCCTGGTATCGAATTCAGGCATGCAAAGGCGGTGGAACAGGCTAAACATGCAGTTGTGCATTTTTTGGTTGCTGGTGCTTCTCTCGCGGGCCGCGTAAGACTCTTAAAAAGTCTACGCGGGCCGCGAGGACCTCCTGATCCGGTAAAAAGTTTGTAAATCTTGCAATTTCAGTCCCTGGTCCATTTTAACTTTATTTAACTTTCTCTTATTGCACTTAGGACCCCCATAGTTAACTCCTTGGGTCATTTTTAACTCCGTTAAGCTCCCGGTTAGTTGTAAGATCACCCGAAAAGTCTTGTTTTCATCGAAACTCCACAAAATTAATATCCAATATTCTTGAGAGCAAAATATACAATTATTACAATGTTTTTGGGATCGTTAAAAGGTCACTCAGAGGTAAATTTTAACATGTTGACACTTTTAACCCCTATGTTTCATAAAGTCCTTATTTTAAACACAAACGACTTTCTATGTTCGACAATTTATTCGTTAAAGAGTACGAACGTCGTGTGAGGTCAATCAGAGGCACAAGAATGCTATGTTGGCACTTTGGATCCTTTTACTAACATATTTACATTGTTTGACAATTTTAGTCCCTCCAGGTCAATCCATTACATGTTTAAAGTCCATGACACGTGTCTTTATTATATTGGTCGTGATTTTACGAGGTGTTACACATGTGTACCTGTAATATTTTATTCATAGTATATGTATATATTCATTATTACTTAATTAATATAGAGATAATTATACACATTGTTGCAAGTAATTCTCAGTCAAAGACAAGTGCTACTCCAGTGCACCCTAAGACTCATAGTGTCCTTACTTGACTCTTTGAAAATAGTTTCAGGTAGTGGATGTCGCGGAAAGTTTTATGCAATGAAAACTTTTGAAAATTTATTTTCGTGAGAGGATCCTAAAGATTGTAGTCTAGCCTCGAGAAGGAATCCTGGTTCACTACAATCGCAACTCTGATACCAATCTGTCACACCCCTTTCTAAGGCGGAAGCGCGAGGTGTGATCCTGAAAGGTTCTTATTACATACGAATGGTAAACATACTACATGCTAGTAAAATAACTCCAAATGCCATTAACATTACATAATTAAAAACATAACATTAGTTAAGTGTTTACATCACAAGATAACATATTGTCTGAAAAGTTTACAACTTTATTTAAAAGATAGACATCAAGGTTTTGGTTCTTATATCACCACACGGGTTAGAATATAATAACCAAATCCCACAAAATAGGCAAAGGAGTCTTGACACGACATGACTAAAACATTAGCGACATCTAGGAGCAAGAGTGAGACCACGCGTACATCCACTTTAGTTACCTGAAATACATGTGAGTTTGGAAAATCGTCAACATAATGTTGGTGTGAATTCATGCATTTTTGTGTAAACATTTAAGCATTCGTTGTAGAAAACATGGTATGTAATTGTACTGAAATAAGTACTTCTGTAAATGTAAGGAAATCGAGATCACTAATGGTTTGCAAGGCCATTAACATGTGACACGACATAGGAAGCATCCAAACCATAGTCATTTTTACTTGTCGATTCACGACTAGAGACACAAAAGCACTGCTTGGTAAAAGTGTGGCCAAGAGTGTGGTTGCATGAAACCCATTAGATCTAACATTTTGTTCCGCGGTCTAGGTATGTAATTGATTAATGGTGCTTATGGCACCCTATTCGTGACATAATCTAAAGTATCATTCCTTAGTTTTTGTATTCAACATACCATAACACATGTATTTTCCCCAAGTTTAGAAAACAAGTTAAAGTTTAAAAGTGTGGACATGAACTCACAAATTTGCGTATCCTGCGTCGTAAACTTCACCGGGTTGGTTTCGTAGCGTCGTGACCTATACGTGTTCTATTAATGTTAGTCACTAGACTTGTATCACACAAGTACAAGTCACCATCTTTTGTTAATGTATATGTTCTTTGAACGTTCATTCTTTGTGAGGGTCGTGCCCTTGTTCGTCAGGTCTTACCCGTTGAGTATATATTTTTTATTGTAAATATATATTTTCCTTCTCAAATATATATATTCATTTATAAAGTCTTTCTCAAGGTAATAAGTGTTAAAAATAATTTATATTTTTAACGTTTCATGTATGTTACTTATATTATTCTCCAAAAATAATTATAAGTATTTTGTGAAATAATATTTTTCAATATTATTTTTTGTACAAGTATTCTTAGGAAAGTATATTTGTATTTTATGTAAATACTTGTGTATTTTGTATTTTTCATCAAAAATCAATACTTTGATTTTTATTACTTTCCGGAATTATATTTCTTAAAAATAATATATTTTTAAGACTTATATGAAATATATATATATATATTTTGTCATGTTATATAATATATATAATCATTCTTGTCATCCACCCGATTTTTGTATAAATTCCATTACTTGGTAATGGTTATATATTTGTCCAAAAATATATATTTAAGCCCAAAGTGTCCATAATGTGTCCAATTTCAATAATGTGTTAAGGAATATATTTTCATAAATATATTTTCTTGTATTTGTCCATGTGCTTCTTTGTGAGGTATTTTGAATACTTTTATACTCATGTATTTGTTTGTGTATTTTTGTATTCATACTCCATGGGAGTATTTAGTGTATTTTCAAGTTCCTAATATACTAATATATATAATACACATAATATACATTTAGCACAAAATTTGGTGATCACTAAATATATATATTTTCCCCTAAAAATATACATACTTAATATTAATTTTAACTTGAAGAAATCACCATTTCTTGACTTGTAATTTTTACACAAAAATTAGGGAAACCTTGGTAAATATTTTTAGGTTAATTTTTAGGGAATAAGTTTCACCACAACTTATAATTTCTAAGTGTCAAAATTTTATAAAAATTTTGACATAGTTTCCCCTAAAAATGGAGGTTTCCCATGTTTTCAAAACATGTGTTTATTTTCTTTTCAACACCAAAAACAATTTTCAACAATAATCATCAACAAGATACACAAATTTTTCCATATGAAACATCATGGTGAACTTGATTCTTGTTAAAAATGTGTAGTCTTTTAGATCTACACTTAACATATTATGATCTTTCAAAAAATAAGTGTTCTTGAGTATTTTAAACAAACTTATGTGAAACTTTAATCCACTAACTCAATCATCCATGAGTTTTATGGTTTCAAAACTTTGTAAATCATGTTCTAAGACCACTTTTATGTTCATTAGAAAGATCATTATTTTTAACATCATGTTTCATCATGGATCTTTCAAGATTCATGCTTAATAACTTTAGATCTTTCAAAAAAAAGCTTTATGTTAAATTTTAACAAACTTTCCATGAGTTTTAGTTTCAAAAATTAGTTCTACACTCACTTTATTACTTCAAGATTACAAGATTATGCATCAAAATTCATTTTTCATGTTCACATAATGCTTCATATGTTCATCTTCAAGTTTAACTATGGATCCTTCAAGATCCATGCTTAAACTTGTTAGCTCCAAGCTTTAACATACTTGATCTAAACATAAACACAAGATATAACATCAACAACTTCATTACATACACTAAAAACTCATGTAATCACTTGATTTCTTCATAAATATGTTAGATCTTCTCATTTTCTTCTTTAAAAGTTAAGTTGTTTAGATGGTGAAACTTGTACATAACATAATCATGAACTATTTTAGTGATCATGAAGCTTACTACTAGCTCTAATGGCTAGGGAAGTGGCACAAGAATGAAGAAGATGAACAAGGAAGAAATCAAGTGGTTAAAAGCTCCAAAGTGAGGTCCTT
The DNA here is from genome assembly GCA_030545235.1 of Helianthus tuberosus. Taxonomy (NCBI): domain Eukaryota; kingdom Viridiplantae; phylum Streptophyta; class Magnoliopsida; order Asterales; family Asteraceae; genus Helianthus; species Helianthus tuberosus. Next base: position 53,938,281 of record CM060389.1, on the reverse strand, counting down.
CCACTTCTAGCACCTTAAACCTTCTTAGATAAGCTTCTTGCACCTTCTAGTGGCCTTGGATTGCTTTGTAGTGAAGTGAAAATGGTGGTGTGTTGGTGGTGTATATGAGCCGAGAGTTAGAGGAAGGGGATGAAGGAGATGGTGAGTTTTATGAATGATGGACAATGAAGACTACTCTTGGTCTTTATAAAAAAAATATTCCAACAACATGATCTCTTTAAAGATTTTTGGTGTAAGATTAAGGGGACAAGATAAATAAAATATTCCAAAGCCATGTGGGACCCATAGGGGCCGGCCATGGTGAAGGGGGGGGGGGGGTAAAGTGTAATATTTTGGTAGTTAAGGGTTTAAAGTGCAAACGAGGGGGGGGGGGGGGGGGTTTAAGTTAGTTTAAGTGTGTTTAGGTGTTTTTATGATTTTTAAGGTGTTCTAGCACCAATACTAGTTTAATATCATAAAAACATTACTTCTAGTCAAATTTTGATGTCCCGGGTATTGTCCGGTTGTTCGTTTCGTTACGGTTCGTTAAAGTGCTGAATTGCGCAGTTTCACTAAATATGAAGCACCTTTTGTGGCAGTTTCAATTCCCGACACTTTGTAAGTTATTCTGGACAATAAAACATAAATTTTGCATGATATTATTGTGTTAAAAAGCTGATTATAGCTGAATTATTGCTGTTTTATGCAGAATTCTGCATTTAAAGTGAGTTTCGGGTGCTTTTTAGTGCATAGTTTAGCTTCCAGAAAGTTTATATGTTAACCCTTGTATCCACACTTGGGTTTTAATGTATTTTAGATGTTGGACCTATTCCTAGGCCCTAATTCTATTATCTGACTGTTTTCGGTAGAATTGCTGAGTCAGTGTGTCTTACCGGTGAGTTGACTAGTCTTTCTGACGCAACGCTTAAAGTAATGCATAAAGCAATATTTGAAGTATAAAACGTGCATGAATTCACATGTATAGCATGTAATCAGACAATGTTGGCACTTATGCACATAATTGCAGATATTAAATAATAATTAAAACTTGTACGGAAATTACCGGTTTTGTGCCAGTTGTCACAATACACATTCCCGATAGATGCATGATTAACCATCCACCTCTTTTAACGTTATTTTCACAAAATTAGTAAAATAACGTTATAATTAGTGGACTTTATTATACTTATCCAACATAATAAAGATAATTTTTAGTTTTATAACTCATATTCTACTACCATGATCAGTTCACTTTCACATCTATCTTTCAAACTCTAGAAATAAATAAACCCAACTTAAAAGACATTTAAACCCCGGGCCTTGACCCATTTTATTATGTGAACAAAAACGACTGACTCAAACAATCACCCACCTAATCGTTTGTTCATATTATCCCACACAGCTCCCACAACGATCACATCTTGATCGTAAAACCCCGTTCACCAATCAAAAATTAGTCACCAGATTTGTTTTCTACCAAACGAAAGATCCAGTCACGTGGAGTTTGTTTATACTGCATTTGTTTGTTGACTACCACAATTGAAGAAATTGCTAACCCATTTGTGTGAATGCCACCATCCTGCCTCTCTCTCCTACTTAATTTTAGATATTTATTTTTTTAATTAAAGACAATTTTTAACTTTTTATATCATCAACCAAATTAATTTAATATGAAACTAATTATTTTTTTTTAATAAAATATTAAAAACGAAGAATAATAATAATTGTTTTTATTATGTTCTGTTTTCGAGTTTACTTAAGGAGGGAAAATAGGAGAAAGACTATATTTTCATTTCCTTTCATTTATCTTCTCTTCTCTCCAACTCCTTCCAATTTGGAAGAATAATTTAGCCTATTTTTTCTTTTCTTTCTTTTATTTTCTTTCAATTTCTCTAAGAAAATAAATAAATATATCTTCAAAACACAATCAAGTTTTTTCTTCCATTTCCCTTCTTTTCTTTCATTAATTAAACTTCGAACACACAAAAGCCTAACTTTTGAGTTCGTTATGACAAGTCTCATTCAAGAATTAAAATGTCAATTGTATTAATTAATTATGACGTTACTTTTTTGATTACTGAATGAGTGTATTAATTAGGTCTCAATTTTTTTAACGACGTACGGTTAGGATATCGCTAAGACTGAAGGGAGTGGGGCGTCTCCCCTACCCAAGCCGCCCCAAGCCGCCTCGCACACCGCCCCCCATCGGCGTCCCATGGGGCGTCCCCCCTTTGGGCGTCCTCTTCTCGTCGCCAACTCCTCACACAAATCAAGAATTCCCCCTACTTTGACCAATTATTGTTTTTTTAACCAAATCACCTATATATATAACACTTTATATTTTTAAATGGGTGCCACGTGTCGCAAGACGCCCTACCCAGCAAAGTTGCCTCACTCCCCATTTTTTGCTCAAAATCCTCTAATCTGACGTGGCGCCACGTGTCGCAAGACGCCCTCTCAAAAGGATGCCCCACTCCCTTTAGTCTAACCGGGTTAGTAGTTAGTATGTTTTTTTTTAAATGTGAACTTCATTAAGAAACGCCGAACCCGAAAACCGGGCCGAACAACAACAAAAAGGATGCCCCACTCTCAAAAGGATGCCCCACTCCCTTTAGTCTAACCGGGTTAGTAGTTAGTATGTTTTTTTTAAATGTGAACTTCATTAAGAAACGCCGAACCCGAAAACCGGGCCGAACAACAACAAAAACAACCTACATATTAACAAATTTACACCAATCTGTCCATTCTATCAAACCTTCTTGGACCTATGTTTATACCAAAGATAACTAACCGCTCTAACTTCACTAAAAATCTCTTCAACGCTGCTCGATTTTCCGTTAAACCGGTGGTCATTCCTAGCCTTCCATAAAAACCAACAAGCAATGATCACAGTCCCTTGCAACGCCATTCTCTCCGAAGGTCTTCTACTTCCGAGGTTGTGGATTTCTAGTAAATCTCTGAACGAAAAAACAAATAAGTTCATGACCCGACACCAAAAGCTGTTTTTTTCTCCAAACTCCGAGCGCCAAAGGACAAGCCTTGAACAAATGAGACACAGAGTCGGGACCGCTATCACAAAAACAGCAATCGGCATCCGGCACCGATACACCTCTTCTAGCAAGGGCCTCTACCGTTGGAATCCTATCCATATCCGCGCGCCAAACAAAGATATTGCATTTGAGCGGAACCCAATTACACCAATAAAAAACATACCGATTGCTGAAGTCTTTCACCGAAATGATTTTCTTTTTAACGGCCGCAACCGAAAACTTGTCCGATCCGCTGCCCGCCCATTCCCAACAATCGGCCATCCCAGATAAGCTAACCGAATTTAGAGCCAAAACGAGCGACTGTCACTCTGTTTCCTCCGGACCCGGCCCCGGCTCATGCCTCCATAGCCATAAACCTTCCCCGTGTAACCTGTCGTGAACACTACATGATTTCACCATATCTAAACAAAAAAGAGAGGGAAACTTGACTTTCAGAGGGACTTCGAATAACCAAGGATCGAGCCAGAACATTATGTTATCACCGCTCCCCACCAGTCCTCTAAACAAGCTTCGAATTGAGACATTTCCCACCACCGGTTTCTTTAGAAGCGACACAATGTTACTCCAAACCCCTCCAAAAGTTTTTTTAACCAGAAAGAAATCCCATTCAGATCCACCAGAATGAATAGCTTCGACAACTCTAACCCAAAGATTATCCCTCTCAGTTTTGAATCTCCATCCCCACTTAGAAAGCAAAGCCAAATTCACCTCCTTAAGACTATGAAGACCCAGCTCTCCCATCTTTCTCGGAGAAGCAACCCTATCCCAAGCAACCCAGTGAAGTTTTTTCTCCTCTGCCAAGCCTCCCCAAAGGAATTTTCTGAATACCTTCCAAATCTTCCACAACTTTAACTGGAGCACGATAAAGCGAAAAAAAAAATATGTAGGAAGACTCTCAAGAAAAGACCTAATTAAGGTAACTCTACCACCTATGGAAAGGAAGGAAGCTTTCCATAGCGATAAACATTTCTCAAAGATATCATACACCGACCTTCAGTTATTTATCCGGTTCATATTTGCCCCGACAGTTAAACCGAGATATTTAAAAGGAAGAGCATCCGCTTTACAACCCACTAAGACAACCATATCTTCGATTTCCTCCATACTAATCCCAAGCCCGGAAAGATTGGATTTGCCGTAATTAATTTGGAGACCCGAACAAACGTGAAAGCACCTCAAAATTCTAACCACATTATGAATGTTCTCCCTAGTATCACCAAGTTAGTATTAAAACCCCCCATACCTAGACTTGAACCCAAGACCTCCAAGAAAAGCAAAACTTCCCACCTCCTCCTTAACCACTAGACCAAGAGATCATTGAATTAGGTATCATATTACTTTTTGATTATTGAATGAGTGGTTGACTTATTTCTCTCTCTTTTTTTTGACCGGCTTATGTTTCACACCAAATGGGTATCAAACCCCACACCTCCAAGTTAGATTGTTAGAAAGTTCCCACCACACCACAAAGGGTGGGCCATTTATTTCTCTCTTGGTTGAGTGAGAGAGTGTGAGTTGGGTGGATATCGTAGGGATTGATATGGCTCTTTAACTAAAGTTCACACTTATCATACCACACAAGTCCACTTTGTTGTTCTTGGGATCCTAATCATTTGCATATAAATACGAACGCTAGGGATCATAAATTGTATCAAATAATTCACCGAAAGATATCACATTATTCTAATGTTAGGCATAAAAGGTTAGATCTGATTTTCTTTTATTTATTATTTTATGTACACTACTATTGAATAAGATGATATTTATTTATTTATTTATTATATATAAAAAACCAACTGTTACGCCAGTTAAGTTGGTTTCTTTTGAAAATTGGCCACCAAATTTTTTCTTTTAATTCTGGCGCTTTGTTGTCCCCACACGTCTTCACATACACACCCGGTCTTTTCGAGGGCCCGTCGGTAATCACTTAACCACCATGGCTGCCGCTTCCGGAGTTGTTATGTAAACCATGGAGGAAGGGGTTGTAGGGTAAGCAAGACTATTGTTGGTCAAACTTTGAATTTATTCATCGTTTTCTTAATTGTTTGATATAATTTCGTTGAAAACGGAGCTGTATTCGCAATACAATATCTTTTTTTAGTACCGATGCTGTACTATACCAAACAAATACCATTTGAAAAAAAAAAACGGCAGTGTACTGGTAGCCGTTTTTATCTCTTTGGATTGCTATACTAAGTGTATACTCGTACTCTAACGAAATCGAACTCATACCAACCAAAAGACCTCCGCGAAGCGCGGAAATCTTACTAGTTCCTGGTTTATATTATATATATAATATATGATGATTAATAGGTCTTGCAGGTATGGATCTTACAGTCATGGACTACAATGGCTCCGGTTTTTGTAATTATAAGGTTCTTCGTTTTTTTTAAAGTGACTTTAGTTTGTTATGATTAAATTTATGATAATTTCTTCTTTTCCTATTTTACATAATTGTGGATTCGTTATAGTTAAATGTGATCGTACATCCACACAAGTAAATTATCAAAGGGACCTCTTTTGACTAGTATAGGGTTGAGATCCTGTACAAACAGTGCTAATTATAAGAACCGTAAGAACAGATCTGAACCATTGATAATTTAAATCAAGGGTTGATATTAATTATAAATAAAACCCTTATAATTAAAAATTACTACTAACAAATTAGGGGTAATTTTGTAAAATTGCTAGTCATTTGACCATTTTCCATTAAATACAAATTCCACCAAGTTTTTTAAACTAAAATAACTTTTATATACTTCATTATTTAAAAAAAAATATACCATAAAAATCAAGTATTTTTTTATCTTTAATATGAGTACTATATTGCTATACCTTTTTTTTGTATTTATAAAAGTGAGTTTTAAAAAAGTTAACAAAAGGTGTTTTATAATTGTGCTGATAAAGTACTGATTATGTGTTAATTACAAAATAATACAAACAAACATTGAAAGTAGATATAATCAGCACATCTGGTGTGCTGATAATGGAGAACGATTGAGGATGTTGTGCTAATGTCGTTTATGTTGATAATGGAGAACGACTGAGGACGATGTGCTGATAATGAAGAACAATTAAGGATGTTATGCTAATTATATAGTGTTGTGCTGATTATATTTTTTGTAATTATTTTTAATTAGTTATAAATAAATATGGTCAAAAGGTCTAAATAACCCCTAAACTAATTTTTTATTGATGAACACTTGTCAATTATGTGTTGGTTCTTACGGTTCTTACAAACTTAAGTGTTTGTATTTGATCCCATTCCGTATAATATTTTCACTATTCTTGTAACACCAAATGCAGTTTTCTTCTTACATGTCTACCAACATCACTACGCACAAGATCTTCGAGAAGTCAAATACCAAGATTCCTGTAGTTTGCACCGCTACCCCAAACTGTTCTAAAAAGGTTCAATGTGCGATAATCTCGTCTCAGTTGGTGGAATCTGGGGAAGAAATGAATGGAAAATGGTGATCGTTGGAGGGTACGGTCAGCTGCTCCGCAAATTATGTTCCTTTATCGCCCATTAGCTTCTTGGAGTGAGCAGCCGAAGTTTACAGAGAACGAAAGTCCATCATCTATGGGCCCATCACCTACACATGGCAAGAAACACATAATCGGTGTGTCAAGCTCGCATCAGCTCTTAACCACATTGGGGTTTCTCGTGGCGACGTAGTAAACATTGACTCATCCGAAACGATTCATACATCCATTATCTTAAGGGGAATTTATATATCTCCTCAAGTTGCAAAATTGCATATTTAATAAAAGGGTTATTGGATTTTAATAATCCTAAGTTTCACCGGTTGGCCGATAATAATAACAACTTTAAAAATTCCCTCCAATAATCCCAACTTGTAAAAGTTTGGCCGCCATTGATCCTTTTCAAACATAGGTGCACTTAAATCAATTAAGGAGTTTCTAGGTGTAATTGAATCTATTGAGGAGAGCAAATTCTTATATGTTTGAAAAGAATCAATAGCGGCCAAACTTTTACAAGTTGGGATTATTTGAGGGAATTTTTAAAGTAGGGATTATTATCGGCCAACTGGTGAAACTTAGGATTATTAAAATCCAATAACCCTTAATAAAATTAAAACATTTAACCTATAATGTACAATGATTTTCTTCAAGCATGATTTGGGCACTTTTTTAATAAAATAATTATTTATTGAACTTAATCTTATGAACCGAGTATTGCAGGTAGCAACGCTAGCACCAAATGTGCCAGCAATGCTAGAACTTCAATTCGCTGTCCCTATAGCTGGAGCCATTATTTGCAATCTAAACACACGTCTTGACCCTAATATGCTTTCCACCCTTCTCAAGCATTCGGAAGCCAAGATCTTATTTGTTGACTATCAACTATTGCAAGTGACGGAGGAAGCTATTGATATCCTCAAGAAAACACAATCAAAACATCCTGTGGTTGTCGTTATATCTGATCCCTGGTTCACTATGCGAGTACGAGAGCCTTGTAGACAGTGGAGAAACTGAATTCTCCATAATCCATCCAAACAATGAATGCGATCCTATAAGTCTAAATTATACATCTGGCACAACATCAAGGCCGAAAGGGGTTGTTTTTAGCCATCGAGGTGCTTATCTAAGCGCCATATCGTCTGTGTTCATGCGTGGTTTGGGTGAGATGCCAACATACCTTTGGTCATTACCTATTTTTCATTATAATACAAAAATGTTATTTAATGATCCTTTTTTAAAGAGGTAGAAGTTTAGATGTTGAGTTGAGTGGTACAAAGAAATGGATCATAAATTATAACAAAATACCAAGGAAAAAGGACACAATGAATCGGAAAAAAATCATAATGACGAAAATGAAGAAAAACGCAATGAAAAGTAAAAAGACACACTGATCTCAAACATAAAATCCAAAATCTACAAGCTAAAAATCCAAAATCCAAAACCAAAAACTTAAAATCTAAAATTTAAGATCGTATAGTTTGACAAGATTGTTACAATTCCGTTAGAATAAGTTCAATTGAGTTCCGTTTGATATATTTCCTACGACTTCCTAATTTTAAAAGACCATGTATTTGAACATTTTCCAGGTACCTATGTTATAAATAAGAAATATGTGTCACAAAACTAGTCATACTTTTGTGCTATTTTTCACATCTATTGATACTTTTTGTTTGTCACTAATAACAATTTTATTGTGGTAAACAGGCAAGTAAATAGTTTTTCAAACTCTAGTTCAAACCCCGTTTATTATTGATTAACTAATTTATATACATGTGTATATATATAGAGGAATGTTAAAGTATAATAGCCCCTTAACGTGCGACGATGCACGAGTGAATTATGCATGTTCATTTTAAAAATACGCACACTATAATACATAATTATGCACATTATTTGCATAATTACCCAAGGATGGGGTTAAACCCTAATTACGCGCGTTATTTGTATAATTACGCATGGGTTGGGTTAACCTGAATTACACACATTAATAGCATAATTACGCACGTTAATTTTTCACTCACGCACCGTTGCACATTAAGACCCTTTTGTATCTAAAACTTAATGTACAATAAGATAATTTTACATGATTTTTATTGTTTAATCAATTACAACTTTTGAAACATATGATCCAATCCTTTGAAACATATACTATATCTTTAAACCAACCCCACCCACAAAATTTACGGTACCCGTAAACACAAACTTGTGGTGCTCAATTTTTTTTTTGATTTATTTTTTACAAATGTGTTTATAATACACGCATCTACGTTTGTGAAAATTTTTTTTGCTCCACCTCGCCTCGTACGTTGTAGTTCTCACGGTTCTTACAAATCGAGGTGGTTCTCATTTTAGCATGATTATATATATATATATATACATATATATATATACACACACATATATATACACACACATATATATATATACACATATATATATATATATATAGAGAGAGAGAGAGAGAGAAAGTATAATGTACTTCACGGCTTAACGTACGTTAATGTACGCGACCAAAACACAACTTGCATGATAATATATAGATAACATGCGTGATTACATGTTCATCAACTGAACGTGCGTGATTTTTCCTCCCATGCGTGATTAACTGCTCCCATGCGTGATTATAGCCCTGATCTGATGGTTACGATTGTCGCGTACGTGAGGTATGATAAGGGCTTTTGTATGTTAACCGCTCCCTATATATATATGATAATGTTCATTTGAGAAGAATCTTCTTGAAAGAAGAAAACTAAATTAATCTTGACCCTATATTTCTTGATCAATGGTTGTGAATAAAGATATCATTTTTATCCACTTTTAATTTATCTTTAATTAATAAGGGTATGATAGACAATTTAATGTAGAATACTAATAAATGTTATAAACGGTTACTCAACTCTCATTAATGCCAGCGTAATTTTCTCATTCATCACCATTAATGTGTTGGGTCCTACACCAATTTTATTAGGAGTGACAAAATTATTTAAAAGTGTTGTGATCCTACACATTATGTACCTACACCATAACATTATTTGTATGGTGTAGGAAACGTTGTTTTTATGATGTAGGAAACGTTGAATATATAAGATCATGTGCAAGAATGTTTTTATTGTGTAATGTGCACAACTATTTTATAGGATACACTCATTAATTAGAATAGCAAAAATAAATGATAGACTAATTAAATGATTGGTTTAAATTACCTTTATACCCTTTATTCTTTTATTCTTAATTTGTGATTTCTTCTCATTTGAACTCTCCACTATATATATATATATATATATATATATATATATATATATATATATATATATATATATAGGGGACCGCTAAAATGAGAACCACCTCCAGTTGTAAGAACCGTGAGAACTTTTTGATCCGGGGCGAGTTTGACCAATTTTTTTTCATAAACGTAGATGCTTGTATTATAAACACATTTGTAAAAAAAAATAAAAAAAATAAAATGTCGTGTGTGTAGTTTTGAACGCCACAAGTTTGTGTTTACGGGTACCGTAAAATTTACGGTACCCGTAAACACAAACTTGGGGTGCTCAAAACTACACACCCGACATTTTTTTTTAATTTTTTTTACAAATGTGTTTATAATACATGCATCTACGTTTATGAAAAAAAAATTTGGTCTACCTCGCCCCGTACGATGTAGTTCCCACGGTTCTTACAACTGGAGGTGGTTCTCATTTTAGCGGTCCCCTATATATATACATATATATATATATACATATATATATATGGTAAGTATTTTTGTCATAGTTTTATATAAAATAAAATAATATAATATTGTATGTATCTGTATTAGGTATATTGAATACAATTTTTTAAATAATAGGTTCATATACTAACGAGTCAGCTCAAGCTCGATAAGTGAAGCGTAAGTTTGTACTCAGACTTGTATATTATACATGCCTAAGCTCAAGCATGAGCTTATTTAAAAATGTCATGATTAAAGCTTTTAGCTAGCCGATCTTGATTAATTTACGAGTGGGCCGTCTGCTTTACACCCCAATTTATTTAACGCCATTGTTTAATATTTCAGGTGTCACCAATGTCTGCATTCGACGTTGCGATCCAAAGGACATATTCGACAATATAGTGCATCACAATGTCACACATATGGATGGCGTTCCAACTGTCTTGAACATGATCGCGAATTCTCTATCGACATATCAAAAACGACTTCCACACAAGGTTGACATCCTAACTGGCGGCGCCCCTCCACCTCCAACGATCATTTTAAAGATGGAGGAGCTAGGGTTTCATGTGAGACACGTTTACGGTCTCACTGAAACCGGCGGTCCATCGACCTCAAATTTATGGAAACCCGAATGGGATCGGTTGCCTCGTGAAGAACAAATGGAGATTAAAGCACGACAAGGAGTACCAAGTTTCGCAACAGAAGAAGTCGACGTTAAAGATCACGTTACAATGGAAAGTGTAAAATGTGATGGGAAAACATTAGGTGAGGTTATGTTTAGAGGTAATACAATCATGAGCGGATACTTTAAAGATTTGAAAGCAACTGAAGAGGCTTTCGCGGGTGGTTGGTTTAGAAGTGGTGATCTCGCGGTTAAGCATCCAGATGGGTATATTGAAGTAAAAGATCGGTGCAAAGATATTATTATTTCGGGTGGTGAAAATATATGCACGATTGAAGTAGAAACAGTGATTTATAGTCATCCTGGTGTTTTGGAGGTGGCGGTTGTTGCACGGCCAGATGATCATTGGGGACAAACTCCGTGTGCATTTGTGAAGTTGAAGGATGGTGTTGATGTTGATGGTCGGGAGATAATCGAGTACTGTCGAGATCGTATGCCGCATTATATGGCACCTCGTACTGTTGTGTTTGATGATTTACCAAGAAATTCGACAGGTAAAGTGCAGAAGTTTGTGTTGAGGGAGAAGGCAAACTTGATGGGCAGTTTATGTTATCAAAAAGTGTAAGTGTCCAACTGTTAATCGAATGAAAGTCGAATCTGTTTACCTTTTAAATATTTGTATCTTCAATTGTAGCGAAGAGTGTATTGATGAAGTTTCAAATATTTGGTGGTGTTAAATTTTTAAGTATCAATAAATCATCTCTATTTTCTACATGAAGTTAAAAACATGCATTTAAGTATCAATAAATAATCTCTAGCTATTTTCTACACGAAGTTAAAAATATGGCGAATAAATAAACTGTTTTAATAAGCGAACTTAAATATAGTACTCTTAAAATGCTAATGCTCTTGCCTCTTAGTGGAAGGTTTTTCGGTTCAATTCTAAACAAGGAGTAGGTCAGGATTTTGTTAAAAGAAGAGAATTAATTCATTTGTTTTATTTATTGGGCTGCCCAATGATGAGCTGGTAACAATTAAACGTTAATGGACTTGTTTTTGTTTGTGGCCCAATTCACTGGCCCAGTTCACTTACTTAACTGGTTGTTTGTTAGTTTGTTGTAACAGGTGGAATATTGTTAGAAGATTGAGGGTGTATTATGAAACATTTGAAGGGCCACGATTATCTCTTGACATTCTTTTGGACTTAAGTGTAAATTGTTGGTGTAGACATATAAAAGAGGTCCTTTTGCACAGATGTTCATTAGCCACTCCTCACATTCTCTCTCACCTGTGCGCATATCAGTTCTTCATTTTTTCAAGTTTTAGGGTTTGTATTGATCTATTGTTGAAGATCAACTTTTATTCCTCTCTGTTTGTGAGAGTTTGATCTGCAGTTGTTAATGATCATCTGTCGATGACCATCTAGGTATTGTATTGTACTTTGTCTTTCATTTCTGATCTCACATATTGTGAGATCTAGGGTTTGGGGGGATTTTTGGTTTGGGTGTAAGACCAATTCTAATTTAACATTACTATATCATTAGAGTAAGTATTTTATGTCAAAAATGTCACTTAACAAAAACTTTTACATCGTAAGTATTCATACATGTTTAAAAGATTCAAAAACCATGTTATAAGTGTTTATATAATTTACTTTTAATAAAACAAAAAAAGATCAAATGCAGAAGCTTCATTTAAACTTGTGTTTGGTTCTTGTTTGTCGCTTGATCTTCATCCGGAGACCCATAACGTTCACCTACATTCAAAACCAACATAAACATTAGTTATGAGGCTTTTAGAACCCTTTAAAACAAGTTCCATAAGCGTATTAACAAAATTAATTTTTTTTGCCAGATATAAGGCTTCTCGCGTGCCGCGAGAGCCTTGGCCCTTTCCTGTCGCGGGTCGTGACAACGGTCGCGTGGCACGACGGTGAGACCGGGATATGGTCGCGTAGCGCGACAACCCATATTCGACAGAAGGTTTCCTTCTTTTTGAGCTGCACATGCCCAACTATATTATTTCCAACATCAAACTTTAAATTGGCATAACTTTCAATATACATATCCGTTTTACACGATTCTTGTTTCTCGTAATGCCCGTACCGTGTACGGAAAGTCGTCTTTGGCACATCTTCTTCTTTGACTTTCAATTGATGATACCCCGACCTTAAATGGATTTTTGAGAACCAACTTGCACCTTGTAGTTGGTCAAATAGGTCATCAATCCTCGGGAGCGGATACCGACTCTTCACCGTGAGTTTGTTTAACTCCCGGTAATCGATGCACATGCGCATACTCCCGTCTTTCTTTTTCACGAACAACACCGGTGCACCCCACGGGGACACACTCGGCCGTATGAATCCCTTATCCAGTAAGTCTTGTATCTGCGACATTAACTCTTGTAGCTCTGATGGCACGAGCCGATACGACGCCTTAGCTACCAGTTTTGCACCTGGAATCAGTTCGATTCCGAATTCCACTTCCCGTTCTGGCGGTATTCCCGGTAGATCCTCCGGAAATACATATTCATAATCCCGTACCACCAGTACGTCTCCAATCTTCGGTGACTCTTTCTCCGATTCGCATGCGTACACCATGTACGCTTTACATCCATGTTGCATGAGTTTGTGGGCTTCTAACATCGAACACACCATGGGATTACTTCCTTTTTCTTCGTAAATAGTAACAATCTTTCCGCTCGGAGATGTTAGTTTTATCTCCTTACGGAAGCATACGACCTTCGCGTAATGTCGGGACACCCAATCCATACCGATAACCACTTGGATTTCTCCCATCGACATTGGGATCAGGTCTATTGAGTATTCATCATCATCGATACTCAATTTAAAATTTCGACATACATCACAAACAATGAAGCTCTTGCTATTACCTATCTCTACTTCTAAAGGCATAGGTAACTTCGTTAATAAAAATGAAGGATGTCGAATAAATCCATGTGAAACGAAGGATTTATTCGCACCCATATCAAACAAAATACGTGCGGGAATAGAGTTTATGGCGAATATAACTGAAACCACATCGGGTTCAATCTTGGCTTCTGCCGCGGTCAGATGAAAAAAATCTAGCCTTTGATTTCTAGGTTTCCGCTTGCGTATCCTTCACATCTTTCTTTCCTACCAGTTCGGGGCATTCAAATTTCTTATGGACCGGTTGTTACACTTGTAGCAAACTGAGACTTTTCTGGGGCATATCGAAGCCGTATGCCCTGTCTTCCAGTAAATAGGGCAAGGTTTATCTTTGAAACGTCATTCACCCTTGTGAGCCTTGCCACATATCTTACAACTTGGCAACCCGCCTTTCACATCCGACTTTCTCGAAGATTCCGTCATCCTTGCTTTCTTTGTAGGGCTGGGATTTATATCGATGGCCTTCTTTCACCGCGCTCGACTTGTTTTTTTTAACTCAATCTCTCGTTCCCGAGTAGTGTTGATAATCTCGGTGAAAGTCTCGTACTTTGACGGAGTCATGAACTCCCGATATTCAGCACTTAGCATGTTATAATAGTAATATATTTTCTGTTCTTCGATTGTCACTAACTCATCGCAGAACCTCAATTTATCAAGGAATATACACGTAATCTTGTCTATTGTTTCACCCCGTTGTCTCAATTGGATGAACTCTTCATTGATCTTATTAATGACGGCTTTGGGGCTATGATGTTTATGGAATGGTGCCTTAAACTCTTCCCACATCATATTCCTTGTCGCCTCAACCCCCTGCTCCTTTTTCAAGTTATCCCACCAGTCTTTTGCTTGTCCCCTCAATTGACCCGTTCCGTAAGCTACAAAGTCACTTACGTTGCAATGAGTTCTTTTAAACACCCATTCGATGTCACTCAACCAACGTTGACATATGATCGGGTCATCCTCCCTGTTGTAAATCGGAGGTTTGCAAGCCATGAATTTGTTTTAAGGACAAGACTTTCTCTCTACTTGCTTGTCTTTCGTTTGGTTGAAGCATTCCTCCAACCTTTTTATCCGTTCGTCAACAACCGATAGTATCGTATTCTGGATTTTGTCTATGAATCCGGATAAACTGTTTTCTATAGCCCTTCCGACCTCCTCGGAAATTTTTTCCTTCATTCGTTCGGTGACTATCGGCACCGTATCATCATTATTTCCACCAGACATCTTGAATCTGAAATGTTTATATCAATTGTTAAACATTTCATTACGTTATCATTTGCATCATTCACTTTTGGTTTAGCCAAGTTTATAACTTGCTTAAACCATTCGTGTTTAGTGCACTTTCCGGGTTTGAGTGTATTAATACACTCTTCCAATGCACATAAATTCATATCCTTTTCCTAATGTTTTGTTAAAATCTACTCAAATAATTAGTTCTTACCGGACGTTTGATTAAGCTTCGAATCGAACATGCTTTGTCAATAACCTTGAGCCCTGATTACCAAATTTTAAGACCCATTCTAATTTAACATTACTATATCATCAGAGTAAGCATCTTATATCAAAAAGGACACTTAACAAAAACTATTACATTGTAAGTATTCAGACATGTTTAAAAGATTCAAAAACCATGTTATAAGTGTTTACATAATTCACTTTTAATAAAACAAAACAAGATCAAATGCGGAAGCTTCATTTAAACGTGTGTTCGGTTCTTGTTCGTGGCTTGATCTTCATCCGGAGACCCATAACGTTCACCTACATTCAAAACTAACATAAACATTAGTTATGAGGCTTTGAGAACCCTTTAAAACAAGTTCCATAAGCATATTAACAAAATTAATTTTTTTTGCCAGATATAAGGCTTTTCGCGTGCCTCGAGAGCCTTGGCCCTTTCCTGCCGCGGGCCGCGACAACGGTCGTGTGGCGCGACGGTGAGACCGGGTTATGGTCGCGTAGCGCGACAACCCATTTTTGATAGAAGGTTTCCTTCTTTTTGAGCTGCACATGCCCAACCATGTTATTTCCAACATCAAACTTTAAATTGGCATAACTTTCAATATACATATCCTTTTTACACGATTCTTGTTTCTATGCGACCATAATACAATCACGGTTACGCTTATCACTTTGGTTCGCAATAAAATCTTATTAATAAGCTATTGGCTTATAAATCCTTTAGGTGATTATTCGACCCGTTTCATTTAATCATCATACTACATGTCATATAACAATGGTCAGTTCTTGCCATTTTACCCAATTCCGGGCTTGTCAAACATTAGCATTTTTGCTTCCATTTCATGGTTTGCGCACGCATTTTTGTCATGCTTGTTATTTACAATTCAAGCATACACTTTTTTATCAACAATCAATGAAATCAAGTTTTTCTAAGTTTTTGACCCAAATCCAAGGGTTCATCAATCAAATTTTGGCGTGTTGTTTCTCGGGCTTACGCACTCATTCTACTGATTTGTTGCATGACATTCGAGTCACTTTAAGTCACTATTGTTTTAAGGGGCTGTTTGTTTACCTCTTAATGAGGCTCTTAATGGTTAAGACCTCTTACTGGTTCAACACTTAATAGTTCAGACTGTTTGTTTCACGAGCAGATGTCTGAATGGTTAAGACCTCTAATCTGAATTGGTCAGAGATTTGCCTCTAAACGGTTAAGCATCATACAGGATCTTAATGGTTCAGACCTCTTACTGGTTCAGCACTTAATGGTTCAGACCTCTTACTCGTTCAGCACTTAACCATTCAGATGTTGCCAAACAGCCCCTAACTATCTATTTGACCCATTTGGTTGTCGAGTGAATTCCATCACTTAAATGACATACCAAACATGTTCTATCTATCTATTTCGACCCATTTAGTTGTCGAGTGAGTTTCATCACTTCAGTGACATACCAAACTCATACATTTCACTATAACAACATTAACATAATTACGACTAGTTTATCTACATAATGTAACAAAACTACAAGTCGCGTACATGTCAAAGCTTATCCTTCAAGCGCGAGTCCGCTCCGACTTGACCGCTTGAAGATTCAACCACCTTGCGTATAGAGTTCAACCAACAACGTGTTTAGAACTCATAACATTTCATATTACACGTAATTCACCATATTATTCAATTACGCGTTTCATTCGAAATTTCCGACATATTAGCATTTGTTTAGGCATTTTAACAAACACCTTGCGGGCATGATTTTTATACTTCTTCTATCTAGTTCATAATTAACTTTTAACCAAGTTTAAATCATAATAATCAAGCCCTTATGCCTAGCATTATCAAACAATATCAAGAATTGCATCATAACATAAGTTTTACACTATTTCAACATTGAAATTTATGTGTTCATCTCATAGTTACAATACCCACTTAACACATGTATGGGTGATTATTAAATTTGTATTTAATCATCAAATTTTCGACTAGGGTTTGTTCCTAGGCATGGATTCAATCATAACATCACTCATACATTCAACATTCAAGCAATAATTTCGATTATGAGAGTTCACCACGAATTCAAGAGATCACCAAAAGATGAAATTTTACATACCTTGTGATCCTCTAACTTGAGTGATCACTAATATCAGCTTAGTTTTGATTTAGACTCGATTTCCTTCTTGAATTTGGTTGAATTTTATGATTTTAGGGTTCAAAAGAAGAACCCCCTTCCTGGCTTGTGAAAGTGTCGACCAGAACACACACTTGTGTGTGTTTTGGTTTTTGTTTTATTTTAATTAAACTTCTTTCATAAATGCCCCTTTTAGTCCCTATAATTTCAAAGGTTTTTAAAAAGGGTTTCAAAATTAAGTTTCCTTATTATTTCAAGAACACATAACTAACTAGGTTAATTATTCCTAGTTATTTTATCTTTGGTTATAAACAACTTTTAATTTTATATATAATCTATATTTTTGGGGTGTTACATTGGGTTAATCAATAAGATTTTCGTCATCGTTTTTGTCTCTTCTTCTTCTGTTCTGTGTTGTTCTTTATGTTATGTTGTACATTCATACCATTTGACATGGTATCAGAGCTATCACATAGCTCTTGAATCTGATTTTTGGGGTTTCCGTTGTGTTCTTGAGTTTTGATCTTTTTTTTGTTTACTTCTTCTCGTTTGTACTGTTTGATCTCTTTCTTGGAGTGTGTGAAGGTATAGATCTTCTAAGATCTGTTCGGATTTTGTGTGACACAAACTCTAATTTGGGATTGTTGGTGTTGAAGAAGGAGATCTCTTGTCTTCGGCTTGTTGAAGACCTGTGTTGGTCTCTGTAACCCTAGAAGGTTCAGGACAAACTGACCAGGTTTGTTTCGATTGATTGTGGCTTGATCAGATCTTGTTGTTCTTGAAAACTACGGTTCTGATCTCTCTTGGAGTTATACGCACCCTCTGTAAGATCTTTCCATTTGTGTTCTTTATTTTATGTTGTTGAGATAGTTGATGCCGAGGTAGTGAGGACCGACTTGATTGTTGTTTTTGTTTAGTTGATATCGGGGTAGTGAGGACCGGTCTATTTGTGGTCTTACTTATTGTTTTCTGTTTGTTGATTGTTCTGTGATATATTTGTGTTCAGAACATTGTTCTGGTAGTTTTCATTATTCACTTGTTGTTATCTCTTTTGTTAGAGAGTGGCTCCTGTATAAAGACCTGTACAGGCACTATAAGTGATGAACCTGGAATATGGACACTGATACAGCTTCGCCTTAGGGTTTTGTATCTTGATTGGTTGTTCTTCTGTGATTAGTTATCTCTTTGATAACTTGTGTTCTTTTGTTTGTCATCTGTTTATATAATGTTTGTTTGTCTTCTTATTGTGTTGTTTGTCAAATATGTGTGATGCTAGTACATCTGTTACTCTCATTAGTAGATTAGACATAGGGTCCTCTCTTTACTTGCATCCTAGTGATTCTAGTGCATTGACCATTGTTAGTATAAAACTTAAAGGTACAGAAAACTATACTGTTTGGGTTAGTGCAATGAAGCTTGCACTAGAAGCTAAAAATAAATATAGTTTTATAGATGGTAAATGTGAGAAACCTAAGGATGATGATGTCTTGTCTGCCCAATGGGATAGGTGTAACTTAGTTGTGCTTACTTGGTTGTTAAACTCTATATCTGAAGAGTGTATTGATGAAGTTTCAAATATTTGGTGGTGTTAAATTTTTAAGTATCAATAAATCATCTCTATTTTCTACATGAAGTTAAAAGCATGGCATTTAAGTATCAATAAATAATCTCTAGCTATTTTCTACATGAAGTAAAAAACATGGCGAATAAATAAACTATTTTAATAAGCGAACTTAAATACAGTACTCTTAAAATGTCAATGTTCTTGGCTGTTGGTGGGAGGTTTTTCGGTTCAATTCTAAATAAGGAGTAGATTAGGATTTATTTGATATAATTTAGAAGTACATAAACATTGTCATTAAAAAAAACTCTTCAAATATTTCTAGGAGGCAGAAAAACAAATGAATAAACTTGTAATGATTTATGTATATAAACACCGGCAAAGTTTTAATTTTGGTATGATCTAATAAAGTGTTTTTTAGCAGCTAACTCACACATCCTCTGTGCTAAAGATCATGATTTTCCAAGTCATACTTAGGTCATTATTTGGTCATGATAGATCTAACAATTTTTAATATCCGATAATTTGGAATACTAATCTTATTAAAGATGTAATCCTAAGAGTGAACGGGGTGGAAGCGGTAAGGGTGCGGTGAACCCCTTTACCGCTGGGGAAACACTGCCACCAACCCCTTATATCGCGCGACAAGCCTTCAAAGCGGGGGATATTCACCGCATGGGAAAGAAGACCGTTGGGCATGCCTTTTGACTTCAATGACTATATAGCCATTACTTTAAAAAAGTTTTTTTTATATATTTAAACTATATAAACCTAACCCATTTTAAACAAATTCACACCAACCCATGGTGGAAGAAATGCCAGTGTTTTTCCCACCCGATAGCAGTGATTCATCCGATAGTAGCATAAGTTTTTTTTTTCCAAAAACTCATCGACGAAGTCGAACTACAAGACACGGGCACATCTTGTAAGAAACGTTATCTTCATCGTGATCGTGAGAGTGGCCACGAAACCCTTTTGGCGGATTATTTTGTCAAGGAACCGAAATACAACAAAGATATTTTTCATCATAGGTTCCGTATGTCAAAACGTTTGTGTTCCACAGAGTTTCGGGGCCAATATATGAGAGGAGATCACCGTCACCCTACACTTATGCTAGAAGTGGTGGCCTCTCAAGATTTGTGGGTTTAACATGCTTTTTGCGCTCAACCAGGTGCACAAAACAACATCAATGTGCTTCAGCAATCTCCATTATTTCATATTGAACGAAATGGAACGGCCCCAAAATGCCCATTTCGTATGGAGAATGTGTCCCACAGAGTTTCGGGGCTAATATATGAGAGGAGATCACCGTTACCCTATAGTTATGCTCGAAGCGGTGTCCTATCATGTAACACCCTTATTATTATTTAACGGTTTAACGTATAATTTACGAAAAACAATCATGTAATTAAGATTACATATACATCGGAAATATGGCTTATTAAAAACCTCTTACAAAAGTTAGAAGTTTAGAACACAATGTAATTAAGTCGTCATTTAAATGTAACAATGAAACGTCGTGCGGAAGCTTATTTCTTGATCGTGTTCGGTTCTTCATTGTGCTTGATCGTCCTCCGGTGCTAAAATTTTACTTGAAACTCATAAAACATGAGTTGGATTAGTCATACGTAACTTAGAACGTATTTAAACGGGTTCGCAATGCATCAACGGTTAAAATAAACGATTTTCGCGAAACTGACACATGATCGCATAGCGCTAGCACATGCTCGCGCTACGCTAGCACCTGTTTTCGACAGAATGTTGTTTGCTGGTGCTGCAGATTCCCAGCATGACCCGATTTCACGGAAACGAGCATAACTCTCTCGTTTTTAATCCGTTTTACCCGATTCTTTTTCCTACGCGTCCGTAATTTAATTCTCCATCGTATGGAGTTAAAATCTAACATCCGACATAATAAAATTTCAGACTTTTAACTCTTCGGCTTATTACCTTTTTTACCAAATTTTGACCCGTTCATGATTTCATCATCAAACATGTTTATTTGATCTTTAAACTTATGAAATTCCTAGTTTCAATGTCTCCTATCATGTTAATCTCAAATCACGGGTTTCTTACATAATAAAAACCCGTTTACGCTCAAGTGCTTATTTTGACCCGTTAAGGGTATTTAAGCACTTTCAAGCCTAAAATCACTTTCGATTGCTTCTAGCATTCCATCACCGCATTTCTCATCCTATAATCTTCCACCACAACTGTATTTATGGTGGGTTTAATGTAGTGATCTATATAAACCAAATTTTACCTCTCGAATCATTATTTTACGGCAAAAACTCAAATAGTGCCATTTGACTAATACAATACCTCTTTCAGATTCTATACTTATTCTAAGTATTTACCTAATCATAAAACTCGTTTCCAAAAAACCTTTAAGGGTTGTTTGTTCAATTTAGCCTACAAGGGCGTTTTGGTCGATTTTGGTCCTTTTACTACGAAGGACTCTCTCTCAAATTATTCGACCAAAATAGCACTTTTAACTACAACATAATTTTGCGTACCTGGCCCGGATCAACAAGTAGACCCGATTTATACCTCGTTTTCATTATCACACCATCAATGGTGACGCAATTATCCGATTTGCTAATCGGTCCTGTTAACATAAGACTTGACAACCACATTAGTCGATATTGTCAAATGGTGTTATCGCCACCATTCGACCCGTTTGGACTATATGCCCAACATTATCTATTTAATCAAAAACATCGTTTTTGATCTCCAATTCATACATCCATCCCATCCCGGATTTTATTACCATACCCTTTTTCTTTTACACTCTTTTCTTACAAATTTCCATATTTCCAATATTATCGTTATCACGTTTACAACGTATCGAATAAACGGGTATTCTACATAAGTGTGTAAATTACAGTTACCTCGCATCCACGCCACGCTTTTCTTTCCGTACTTGCTTCGTTTGACCCGCTCACTCATCAAGCTTCCCCTAGCTTGTTAAGCGCCAACTATCATTCATTATTCACAAGGTTGTTAGATTAGTCATTTCAAATCATGACTTTCACACCTTATGATTCTTTGACTATTTTTCTCTTTAAACTCATGAAATTCATCATTTCATCTTATTATTCAAAAACCCATTTCATGGTAAATATGATTTATGTACCCAAACACCTAAATTGTTCAAGTACTTTGTCTTTACTAACTAATATGATGATTCTAATCACAAGTTTGACACTAACATCATCATATCATAAAAACCCATCTCAATCTTGTATGAACAAATACCCAATCATGTAATTTGTTCTAGTACCTTGTTTCTATTATCAATTATAATGGTTTTTAAACACAAGGTTATCATCATCTTCATTATTAAATCAAAACCCACTTAGCACATACAAGGGTCTTCATCAAATCCTTTGCTTCTAGTGCTAATTCATCAAGTTTTCATCTAGTGTTCATTTCTAAACATGAATTTCATACCATATCACTCATAAACTCAACATTCATTTACGAATTCTGATTTTGAGTGTTCATCATAGATTCCAAAACATTACCAAATTATAAAATTTGACATACCTCACGATCCCCTTGACTTGGTGATCGTTTGTAAGTGATCATGCATTTGATTTGAGCTAGTTTTGACCTTCAATTTGGTGAATTAGCTTGAGTTAGGGTTTTGGCTTCTCCTTGATTCCCCTGGCCTCTTTCACGCACACACACACACTCACACACTAGTTTGTGTGTAGTGTTTTTAATTAAAATAAATATTAAGTTTCAATCCTCCTCTTTTGGCCCCTCAAGTTTGGTTAGTTAGTTAGGTAGGGTACAACCCACTTATTTCTAATAATGTTCCCCACTTATTAACTAGGTTAAGCATTCCTAATTAAATTAGTGGGTTCGGGGAATCTATGACTAAGTTTATCTTGAGTCTCGTTAACTCGGGCCTTTTTATCCATTTTAATTTCCTCAAAAGGATTTGTTCACTTTTTATTTAATATTAGGTTTATTTAATTAAATCCTAATATTTACCGGGTTACTTTTACCACTAACGGTACTTTACCCGTCTTTTAGTATTAACGTGGTTTGATTACCAAACCCGTTTTTGGGGTGTTACATATCAAGATTTGTTGGTTTGGCATGCTTTTTGCGGTCCACCAGGTGCACAAAATGACATCAATGTGCTTCAGCAATGGAACGGCACCAAATGTCCATTTTACGTTAAGAACCATTTATACGAACATGGTTACTATCTCATGGATGGAATCTACCCTACATGGTCCATGTTTGTCAAATCATTTCCATATCCTCACGAACTGGAGGAAAAGAAGTTCAAGAAGCAACACGAGGCAGCAAGAAAAGACGTGGAACAAACTTTTGGTGTTTTGAAGTCAAAATGAGGTATAATGAATTGGCCAATGCGTGCTAGGATTGTGAAAAAAATTAGGTACGAGGTGTATACATGTATTATCTTACATAACATGATTTTAAAATGTAGGATCGAGATTCGATCTAAACGAGTCTATCAGAAGAGTTCTAATCCAAACCAAAGGCGGAATTCAGTGATTCGAACTTGATTGCATCTTGATTCACACACAGATTCACTTAAACTGTCTTGTATATTGATTTGACTCGATTACAGACCACTTGACACTTCGGCGGCACCTCTGCTCCGGAATCAGCAATGTTACAAATGAATGACAAAGCTCAGCTATATATAGGGGTTGCCAATTCGCATGGAATGGACATGAGGAGTCCAGTTCGCATGGAATGGACATGACCACTTCGTGTGAAATGGTCACTTGGCCACTTCGTACGAATTGGCTCTGCCAGTTCGTGTGAACTGGTCCAACACCTCCAAAACCCTAATTTCTTTGACTACCGAGCTTTGGATTATCCTATCTAGATACAAGACGAAGTCGACATACATATGCACCAATAGACTCCCCCTTGGATGTTGACGAAGTCTTCGGTGTCGAGTCTTCAGTATGACAAGTCTTCAGTCTTGATCAGTCTTCGTGCTCTTCCAAAGTATCTGACACTGTAAGCGCCCTTCAATCTCTATCATTGTTTTCAGCATCATCAGCTATACTCCCCCTTGAATATTGATCTAACAAACTTCAATCTCCTCTTTCTCTTTCCTCAGCTTTTAGCAGCTGGCGTGAATGATAGGATCTGAAACTGGCTCTACTATCTTCAGACTCCTCTTTGCTAGCAGACTCCCCCTTAAATTGTTCCAGGATCGCAATCTGACATAACTCTCGTTCTTGGATCGTATCCTGGCTCAAACTCTGTTCAGACTTTATACGGATAGTCTTCAGGAAACGAAACCTAGCTTACCTGCACATCCTCTACCCAAAACATAAGTTTTTCATATATAACAATTTAATCTTCTGCTAACCACTTGTAATCGAAACATTCAAGTTTGGTTTCAACTTAATGAACCATTTAATCATTTCAAAATAAAACTTCATTTCATTCAAACTCTCCCAACCTGTTGTTCATCATGTTTAGCACTCGGAATTTTGAAAATCAGCTTTTCAACATCAGTTGTCGAAAATAATATGAAATCAAAATCTTTTTGATTTTTCAAAAATTATATGCTAAAACTCACTGAAAATCTTTTTGGATTTTTGTTTTTAATGAAATGCAGTAAAGAAATATTTACAGACAATATTTTTGTGAGTTTGCGTAAGAGGATCATATCAGTTTTTGAGACAAATCACAAGCACCGTTGAGCTTCATACACTTTAAGTTCTAAACGATTCACTTAGATTGTCAGTTTACTGATCCACTTAAATTTTCACACAAAGTTCAATTGTTTTGAGATACGAGATTAATGTTTTAAGGACTTAAACTTATTCGCGTGTCCCACCTCAGAATATACTCCCGTATCCAGACTCCTATATTCAGTCTTATAGGTGAATGTACACTAATGATATCTGTAAGGGGTTAAATACGAGACCATGAGAGCTCAGGCTATTGCTTCCGCAAAATCAGAGAGATGATGGTTCGTCTTTCGGTGTGTTCCCTTTAGAGAATCATTTCTTCAACAACACATGATTAGCATTTTTCAATGTTTCATTATTTTTTATGCTGAGGGTGAGCTTTAAGATTAAAGCAGTGTAAAGTATTATACGAGGACTAGGCTATTGCTCCCACAAAATCAGAAGTCCTGGTATAATACCCCAGATATCATCACGCACAAAGACCTAGTATGTCAGAAATAGAAAGCCCTTCAAACAAGATTTCGGGGGTTACCCATATATCCGAGAGATGTTCCCCACGAGATAAGTAAGTTTGATATTTAGGTTTATATCTCGAATACAATCTACTAAGCGTGCGAAAACCTACTGGCATATCATCAGTGAGACCGTTTATCACATTTTAACTTTCCAATTCTTTAGCGTACTGTGACTGTCTACTGATGTACTATCATTTCCTCTTTTTCACAACAAAACTCATTTTGAATTTTCGATGTTTTGGATATTTAAATTTTATCATGTTTATGGATTTTTCAAATTTTCAAAATTTCTAAATTTTTTACTCCCCCTAAAATCAAAAATATGTTTCAATTTTTGATTTTACGGGAAAATTTGAAAACAAAAGCAGTAAACTGTACAAATATGTTGACAAACTGATGTGAATTGCCTCAAATCGCCATTCACTTGGCATAAACAATTAGAACTCCCCTGACAACAAACTATTTTCCCATTATGATTTCAAAACACTTAAGTTTGTTTTAATCAAATGGTTTTTCCGGAAAATTAGTTTGTGGGGTTTCATCACATTGTCTTTCAACCACTTGTAAAAACTAACAATTTTAGGTTTTTCACAAAAACATTTTTCAAGAATGATGCCGATTCATGCTCCACGATTACCAACTTGGGAGCTCCGGCAAGTCAGGATTTTAAGTAGAGATTGCTGTCACCCAAGCCTGACCAGCCTTGGGTGATTCCGAGTCATCTTTACTCGGCCATCTTTTTGATTCATAAAATTCTTTAACACCTTTCACCTTCCCATTGGCCATTTTCCCAAAAATATGTAACACTTTTCCATTAAAAGCCTTTTCAGCATCAAATTCTTTTTTACCAGGGAAGAATTGATCTGAGATCTCAATCTTTCCAACTTTTAACTTCAAGTTTTCTTTTGACAATGGTGGAAAGTTTTCATCGTTCATTTCTGGAACGGAATTCTCATCACTTGACAAAACAGATGACTCCTCTGACTTTGACAAGTCAGATTCATTGTCAGAACTAGTTTCAGATTTAACAACCAATTTTTGAACTTTTTAAAACTTTCTGTTGATTGTTTCTTTTCATCAACACATTTCTCTTTCAGTTTAGAGTTAGAAGCAACTTCCTGTTTTGTGTTGTTGGGCTTTGGGCAGTTCCAAGCAATGTGTCCAACTTCTTGACATTTGAAATAGGTTCTTCTTTCAACTCTTTGTTCAGATTTCTTCATCATATTCTTTTTCTTTTCAGCGAGAAACTCTTTGTTTGACTGTTTCCTGAACAGTTTCTCCTTCTCTTCCTCTGAACTTGTACCTGAAACAAATTTAGTTTTTGGTTTATAAGTTTTCTCATTTTTAAGATTTTCTGGTGGAATAAAACCTAAACCTTTCTTTTTGAAATTACTGTTATGGTTTGGTTTCTTTTGAAAACCAGAACCAGAACTGTAACCTTTTTTCTTGTTCAATCTTTGTTGAACTCTTGAAATGTATTTTTTAGGTTTTTCAGTAAGATTTACATCTTTTATTTTAGAAATATTAATTTCTGTTAATTTGAAAACCTTGTTGATCATTTCAGTTTTAACACTTCTTATTGGAAATTCTTCATCAGAAAATAATTTGTCAGAATCATTCAAAGTATATGCTACTTTGAATGTTTCATCATTCAAATTATTCTTTGACATCATAAAATATTTATTATAAACCCTTTTGACTGGTGAACTCGAACTTCTGTCTGATGAACTCGACTTTTCAGATTTAAACTCCGACTTTGACTCTTCATCCATATCCAACACCTGATCGACCACTTTCTTTAATAACTCAGACTCATGATCAGTGTCAGACGTTGTGAATGTGACGTCAATGTTGTCTGGTAACTCATTAGTTGTTTCAGACTTTAACTTTATATTGACTGCCTTTTTTAATTATTCCTCATTTGGTTTTCTAGGAGAATAACTTTCCCAGATCGGAGGCGGACACTTGTTATACTTGACACTTTGTTTCTTACCAGTATCCGTAACTTCCGTCTTTTTATCTTGAAAAGCTTCAAGACCTGCAACAGTAGGATAAACTCTATCAATCAAATAATCACAAGTTGAATAACTCAGCAGCAATTGTCTGATTCTCTCATTTTCAATCTTTTCGATTTCCAAATCCTGCTTCAGTTTTGCACACTCTTCAATATAGTGATTGATGGCCTTCTGCTTAGTCATTAATGTTGAACTCATCATTGTCGAGGCAACTTCTACTTCTAAGTTTGTCTTGTTCAAACTATCAACCGTTCTGTTCATCACATCATACGATTCTTTTAGGTACTTAACATCAAACAACAATTTTTCTTTCAACTAGTTTAGTTCACTATACTTCTTGTCTTTCTCTTCACAATGTTTGCATGGTTCCAAACATTTTAGACAAGGTTTTGTGACCTCAACAATCCATTCAACTTCGACAATCTTTTCAACTTCGATGATTTTTTCAACATCAACAATTTTTTCAACTTCAACAATTTTTTCAACATCAACAATTTTTTCAACTTCAACTATTTTCTCAATCACCTTTTTCATTCACATTCGGTTCTGTCTTAACTTCTATCATCACTTCACTCTCTACAACCTCAATCTTTTCTGTCAGTTTTTCTTCAACTTTTTCTTTTTCAGCTTCCATTTTTGCCTTTTCTTCAGCAACCCTTCTTGCTTCAAATTCTTTCTTCAGTCTAGCAACCTTTTTCTCATTCAACATCTCGATCTTATCTGCAAAAAACAAATTAAAACTATAAGGATCCCATTCTAATCTAGCGTTATTAATATACTCTTCCTCATCATCAGTATCTTCATCACTTTCTGATGACTTGAAAATCTTCTTTCTTTTTGGCTTAGATTTGACTAATTCTTCTCCTGAGATTGAGTCTTCAAGGATTTGAGCAACAAATGCTGTTTTTTTCTGAATCAGCCGGAATGTATTTATCCCAGCTAAATCCCTTTGGCAATCTTTCATCATCTTGATTAACTAGATAAGCTTTCTTCTTTCCGTCTTCAATTTTAATAGTATTTGAACTTGAAGGTTGTTGTTGATATGGTTGTTGAGCAACCTGATGATAAATTGCTTTTCGATGATAATCGTTGTTTCTAAACGGATCTTGTCTTCCGGTTTGTTGGACCGGTTTAGACCCTAAATAGTCAGTAGAGAACGTTCATCTTCGTGTATAAAGGCGGAATCAATGTACACGAAGTTACAACAGCTTTTCCTCTTCAATTCCTTCTCTATTTATGCTTTCTGAATGCAATTTGACAAAGTTTCGTTACACAGCATATGACTAGGTTTCGCTCCAAAGGTTACAACTGAAAACACACATCAGGTATATATAGTCCAGCTGATTTCGCTTATATGGCAGTCCATATAAGCGAAACCCCATGTGCACTTATAAGCGAAACCTCCTAGTAACCACATGAGCGAAACCCTAATGATGACCTATAAGCGAAATCACCTATCTATTATGTACACATGAGCGAAACCTCTCTAATAAACCTAATTTTGACTTTCAAGCTCCTATCTTGACTTATCTTGACCTAAGACTTAATGAAAACGTAGTCAACAGACATTTCATGCACCAACAGACTCCCCCTTGGATGTTGACGAAGTCTTCAGCTCTGAGTCTTCAGTCTTGGTCTTTTCTCCAACTCTGTCTTTTCATCATAAACATTCTATCTTCACAGGTTCACAATCTTGTCCTGGCTTCATCTTCAGACTTCCCTTTGATCGTTGATCCAGACTCCCCTTTTCACAGACTCCTCCTCTCAATATGCTAGAATCTGAGGTCTTGATCTGGTTCAAGCTTTGACATTTAGCTTCCGTAGGAATGATGAAGTCCAAAACCTGTGTCTCAAACATCAAACATTACAAACTATCTTTTCAACAATAAATCACAAACTCAATCAGTTTTAGAAATCCACTCAAGTATTCAGGTCCAAGTTAATGACCCTGATCACTCGATTAATCTACCAAGTTCAATTTAATGACCTTGGTTGATCATTTGACAAATCAAACTGATTTTAAAAAACAACAATTTACACATTTTCTGAAAATAACAAGTATCAAGTTAATGAACTTGTTTTTGACTTTTCAATAAATCAAACTTCATCAAGATAAGCTCTCTTCATTCTTCAGCTCAGAACCTCCTGCATCTGCTTCAACATCTGAGAATCCAACAATCAACTCTCCACTTTGGTTTGTCAAAAAATAAAGCAGAAATAAAAAATCTCTTTGAATTTTTAAAATGTTCTAAACTAAGAAATGAAATACAGAAAACTTAAATTGCAGAAAGTAAACAAAGTAAACTATTTACAAACTTAATTTTTTTTTTGCGAGCCTGTCAGGGAATCATATCAGCTATCAGACAAATTACAAGTACCGTTAAGCTTCATTTCATACTCAGACTTAAACAATTCACCTCGATTGTCGATATACTGATCCATGTTAAATTCTCACACACATTTCAAATTACTCAGGATACGATTTAGATGTTTTATGAACTTAGCTCATTCATGTGTCCCACCTCTTGAATATACTCCCGTATCCAGAATCTCAATATTCAGTCTTACAGGTGAGTATACTACAATGATATCTGTACATAAATTAGGTAATGCGAGGGCCGAGGGATCTCAGGTCGATACTTCTGTATGCGCAGAGAGATATCAGCTTCAACTTTACGGTATGTCCCCTTTAGAGGATCTTTTAGCTACAACAGCAGCGACTATCAATTTTATTATTTCATCAGCATGATGAGGGTTTATACTGTGTTTCAAGCATTTGTGGAAAGTATTATCCAAGGACTAGGTCAGAACTTCCATTCAGCAGAAGTCCTGGAATAATACCCCAGACATCATTGAGTATAAAAACCTAGTATATCAGAATACGAAACCTTTCAAACGAGATTTCAGGGGTTACCTATATATCCAAGTAGTGTTCCCCACGAATTTCGCAAGTTTGAAATTTTAGGTTTATATCCCGAATAAATTTACTAAATGTGCGAAAACCTATCGACACATCATTAGTGAGACTGTTTAACTCATTTAAACTTTACAAATCTTTAGCATACTGTAATTGTCTAGCCGATGTACTATCACTTTCCCTATATACACAAGCTCTTTTTCAGATTTTATATTGTTTTTGTATTTTTGCATTTTTTACTGTTTTTGTATTTTCTGCAAATATATCTATATACATCTATCTACTCCCCCTAAATACTAAAACAAGTAAAAAATCGACAAACCATTGCAGATTGTTTTTCGTCTTCATCCGCAACAGTACTCTCATCAACGCCGATAATTCCATCCGACACCGAAAGAAGCTTCATACCATTCAGTTTTAACAAATATTTAAACCGATTTTTATCAAAAGCTTTGGTATGTAAATCAGCTTTCTGTTCGTCAGTGTGGATTTTCTCAATTCGTATCAACTTTTTCTCGAAACAATCGCGAATAAAGTGATGACGAATTTCTATGTGTTTAGTTTTAGCGTGATGTACTGGATTCTTTGTTATATTTATAGCTGCCTCATTATCAACAAAAAGAGGTGTGTTAAGAAACTGCAAACCGTAATCGCGCATCTGTTGCTGTATCCACAGGATCTGAGAGCAGCAACTGCTAGCAGAAACGTACTCCGCTTCACATGTAGATAGCGCCACAGACGTTTGTTTCTTACACTGCCAGGTAACCAATCTAGGTCCAAAGAACTGGCATCCTGCAGTTGTTGATTTGGAATTGACTTTGCAGCATCCGAAATCCGAATCGGAATACCCTTCGAGCGTAAAGTCGCCTTTTCTAGGATACCACAACCCCAATGAAAGAGTTCCTTTCAGTTAGCGCAATATCCTCTTCACAATGATCATATGCGAAGCTCTCGGGTTAGATTGATATCTTGCTGCGAGGTACGTTGGGTACATGATATCAGGACGTGAAGCAGTTAAGTACATCAATGAACCTATCATGGATCGGTAGAACATTTCATCAGCCCTGTCTCCGGTGAGATCTGGGTGAATCCCATGATTTATTGCAAGTGGGGTAGCAGCTGGAGTAGAACTTGACATCCCAAATTTCTCTAGAATATCACGAACGTACTTTGTCTGGTGAATGAAAATTCCCTCAGAAAGTTGTTCAACTTGTAGACCCAAAAAGAATTTCATCTCCCCCATTGATGACATTTCGAACTTTTGCTTCATCACTGATTCAAAGTCTTTGCACAGACTCTCATTTGTTGACCCAAAAATTATATCGTCCACATAAATCTGAACTATCAGAAGATGACCATCGACCTCTTTAGTGAAGAGAGTGGCATCCACTTTTCCACGAATGAACTTGTTGGCTAGTAGGTGTTGAGACAAAGTCTCGTACCAAGCTCTCGGGGCCTGGTGTAAGCCATACAGCGCTTTGTCCAATAAGTAAACCTTGTTTTTGTGGATTGGGTCGGTGAAGCCCGGCGGCTGTCCGACATAAACCTCCTCTTTGACCTTCCCATAAAGAAACGCCGATTTTACATCTAGCTGATATACTTTGAAATTCTTCCAAGACGCAAATGCAAGGAAAATTCTGATTACCTCTAGTCGTGCCACAGGAGCATAGACTTCTGTAAAATCAATCCCCTCCTGTTGACTAAAGCCCTGAACAACGAGTCGAGCTTTGTTCCTTACAACAACTCCTCTGTCGTCTCTCTTACACTTAAATACCCATTTTGTATTGATTTTTCTATGACCATCCGACAAATCCACTAACTTCCACACTCCCAACTTTTCAAACTGACTTAACTCTTCTTGCATCGCAATGACCCAAGAGTCTTCAGTAAGCGCCTCTTTGTAAGTTCGCGGTTCGATCTGCGAAATGAAACATCTTAGTGAAAATTCAGTTTGTAAAGGTGCTAATGTAGAATAAAAACATGTAAGGCCCTGGTCAATTTGACGTCTCGTGCGAACGCCTGCTTGCAATTCTCCTATGATCAACTCCTCTGGATGATATGAAAGAGTTCGCGGCATCACTTCGCATGGAACATCTACATTGCCCTCCAGATTAGTAACATTCTGATCTGCATCTTGTTCACCAACTTGATTTGTTTGACTTGAAATCTGAATTTGCTCCCCCTCAGAATCTGAATCACCATGATCAAAGACTGGCATGTTTTCAGCTTCTTGATTATCATTCTGATCCGACTGATTATCCTGAGCAACTTCATTCTGTTGGACATCATCATGTTCACCAGCATTACTCGGACCTGCTTCATCGTCATTTGAAGTTTCCCGTGGTCGCCTCGAATACTCAGCTGGGAACCTTTGCTGTGACTCGTATTTGCGCAAAATATCCAGCTCATCAAAGAAATCTTTATCTTCCTCGGATTCTTCTCTCATGTCAAACGAATCCCACAGTTTGTCATAATGATAACGCCATGAATCTCCAGGATTCTGCGGCGGCATAGTATAACCTTGACATTCAACATTTCCAGCTTCAATAATCCGCTTCTCACTTGGAACGAAGACACGTCGCATCGGATTTGCATAACCAACAAATATTCCCTCAATGCACTTCGGACCAAACTTTCCATGAGGCTCTATAACAGTACAGGGTGACCCGAACGGTTCTAGATACTTCAAATTCGGTTTGCGGTTATTGATTAGCTCAAAGCATGTTTTGTTTAACTTCTTGACAGTGAGAACCCTGTTGAGCGTATAGCATGCAGCGGAAACAGCTTCAGCCCAAAAATTTATCGGTAACTTTGAATCTGCGAGCATAGTTCTAGCCGTCTCGATTAGTGTCTGATTTTTGCGTTCTGCGACTCCATTCTGCTGCGGAGTGTACAGAGCACTAAACTCATGCAATATACCTCTTTCATCACAAAATTCTTCCATCTTACTGTTCTTGAATTCAGTACCATTATCACTTCGAATATTTTTGATATGCCGTTGGTACAGATTCTCAATCTTTTTGAACAACGCCATCAAACTGTCAAACGTTTCGTCTTTCGTTTTCAAGAAAGAAACCCATGAAAATCTTGAATAATCATCAGTAACGACCAAACAGTAGTAATCTCCTGTAATACTTTTGACATTCACAGGACCAAACAAATCCATGTGAAGTCTTTCCAGAGGTCTCGAAACTGAATTGACTTGCTTTGTAGGGTGTGACTTTTTCTTCTGCTTGCCTTTAACACAGCTAATGCACTCCCCTTCCAGATGAAAACCTTTGACATGAACTCTTGTAACCAAATCGTTGTGCACCAAGTGATTCATCTTCCTTAGGTGAATATTCCCCATCTTGCGGTGCCACAATCTCGATTCTTTCTCAGTTGCTCTGGACACAAAACAATGAGCCTGACCCGTGGTTGTAGTAGCTACGCTCATGTCCAACACGTACAGATCATTAACTCTCGGTGCCCTCATGATAATCCATTCCTCAGGTATTATAAATCCCGGTTTCAAGATCAAACATTCTTTATCAGTGAAGTGAGTAGTATACATCCTGTCACAGATCTGGGAGATACTCAGCAGATTGTTCTCCAGCTCAGCAATGTAATTAACTCTTTCAAACGTCACAATCCCATTGGATAATGTTCCTTCACCAATAATCCTTCCTCCTTGATTACCCGCAAATCCTACGTATGCTCCATTTATGTTTCTCACATCATACAGCAACGCAGTCTTCCCTGTCATATGTCTTGAAGCTCCACTATCCATGATCCATCTGGATACAAGTTTTGGAAGATCCTGCACATAACAAACTTTGACTTAACCAACTTCAATAAAGATGCCGATTCATGCTTCTCGATCAAGGAAGCTCCGGCAATTCA
The DNA here is from genome assembly GCA_030545235.1 of Helianthus tuberosus. NCBI lineage: Eukaryota > Viridiplantae > Streptophyta > Magnoliopsida > Asterales > Asteraceae > Helianthus > Helianthus tuberosus. Next base: position 53,904,333 of record CM060389.1, on the reverse strand, counting down.
AACTGTTTAGTCGAACATGGAGTCCACCCAGGCCTCATCAGCCTTGGGTGTAACCTTGACTCTCGCAATTTGAATTTTGAAGTTTTCAGCCTTCAAAGGTGGAAAATTTGCATCATAATCAATTGGAATTGAATCCTCAGAAGGTGAAATCTTTTTCTCACTTTTTGGTTTCCAAACTTGTTGAGATAATGCAAACCGCTTGTAAAATTTGTCATTTTTAGTTACCACTTTCTTTACAGGTTCAATTTTCACTTTAATGTTGTTATTTTTCACACTCTTTTTCTCAACAACGATTGGTGCTTTACCCTTCACCTCAACTTTCTTCTTTTGAATCTTCACAGTTTCAGTCTTAGGCTTCACATTGGTACACTTTCATGCAATATGACCGACTTGATTACATCTGAAGCATGTTCGAGTATCAACCACTCGACTTGTGCCTTCAGACTGAGCCTGTGAAGCTCTCTTCTAAAAGAATTCTTGATTTGATTTTGAAAAAAATTCTTTCTCTTCATCAGCAAGTGAACTCGAACTGTTCACAAACTTTTTCTTCTCAACAAACTTCTTGTTTTGAACATTTCTCTTCTGATAAGACTTACTCCCCTGATAACCACCCGACCAATTGTTTCGATTGTTATTATAAAAACGCGGTGGAACTACAGATTTCTTGTAGTAAGCTTTATCTTTCTCAAAACTCATTTTTCTCTTTGTTTGACTCAGATTGTTCACTTCTGACAACTCAACTTCGACCAACTTGAAAACATTTGTCAATTTGTTCATATTAACATTCTCAATCGGAAACTCAGAATCCGAAAACAACTTATCTGAACCCAACATCTTGTACATGACAAGATTTGATTCTTCATTTAAGTTGTTCTTGGACTTTTGTTTCGGAATGTAGTTGTCCAAGAAACACCCATCTTCCTCAGTAGTGTCACTATCCGTTTTTAGCACATTTTCAACAACACCTTTTACAATATCATTTTGGACACTATCGTCATTGGAAGATGTGAACGTGACATCAATTGAATCCGGAAGATTCATTTCACTTTCTTCTTCAATTTCAACCAACCCTGATTGCTTTTTCGTGTAATTATCCAAAATCGGCGGTGGAACTCTATGAAAACCCACCCCGGTTCCATCAGAATAAACATCTTCGCCAACTTTGTTTTCCCGATGGGTTTGGGAACAATGTGTTGCAAAACAAAGCTTGCGGAGCTGTAACTGTTAAGCTTCAACTGGATTCCCTCGCTTTCAATTTCAGCCTCTTGAAATTTAAGTTTCAGTTTAGCGATTTCATCCAGTTGTTGGTTGATTAATTCTTCTTTTACTCTAAGCACTGCTTTTAGTTGAACGTTTTCTTTATAAGTTTTACCATTTCGATCATCATTATCTTTCATTGTGCTTTTGAGTTTTTCAAACTTCTCAGAAATCTGACGGTTTTCAAGAATTAACTTTTCATTTTCCTTTTTAACTCTTTCATGATCAATTTTATCATTTTCAATTTGGTTAGTTAATTCTTTTATCCGTTCAGTTGAAGCTTTAACTCTTTTGTCACGATCAAGAATTTGATTCTCAACACTTCTGACTTTTGCTGTCAGATCTTCAACTTTCTTACCGTTGAGATACGTGACTGTATTACAAAATTTGCACTCTTTGATGCAATTTTTACAATCAACATTTCCATCAATTTTCTTACCTGACACATTTGTTGACAAGTTTGAACTGACCTGGCTTTTTGACTCAGACACGGAGTTAGAGTCTACCTCAAGTGCCTTAGCAGCCAGCACTTTGTCAGCCATTTTTCCGAGGTTTTCAGCAGTTAACTCCTGCGTTGTGTCAATAACCCCAGTATCAATTTTCTTTGACTTCTCGATCTCTTCTTTCTCCTTCTTCTCTTTCTCTTCTTTCTCCTTCTTCTCTTTCTCTTCTTTCTCCTTCTTCTCTTTCTCTTCTCCAGTTCCCCACCATTTATTCTGCCAATAATCATCCTCATCTTTGAACTCCTTGATTATGGCTTCCAGATCAAGAGTTTTGTCATCAACTGCAATATTTCCATATGGATCAAGATAACACTCCCTGTCCGGATCCCATCTTCTCGCTCTCTTCGCTTCCAAATAGATACCAGATATTCTAATTATTCTGTTTTCAGCCAACATTTTTCTGTATCTATACTTCTGCTCTTCAGTCCTGTTGTCTTTCCACGGAATAGGTTCGTTTTTCGCCATGAATGCGTAACCAACCGCATCTTCCTCCGGTAGAACCTCTTGACTCCAATCATAACCCTCATCATCATAAATCACCGCAAGAGCTCTAGATTTCTCTTTGTTGTCTTCAACCTGCTTCAATCTAGGCGGCTCAGATTTATACCGGTGATAAATTGCTTCTTGTAGTAATCTTCTCTGAAAGGGTTCTCCGACTCATCAGCATATGCGTTTCTGCATTCTCGCTTGAAGTGACCTTTCTGCTTACACTTGAAGCACGTCACCTTGGACTTATCAAAACCTAACTTGGTAGATGGACCACCAATTGTCTTCCTGCTGGTTATTTCCATGAAATGCTGTGCTCGACGAACCGCACTGGCCATGCACCAACGAATGTCGATTAATTCCATTTCTTCAGGATCTATTTGATCATAGTCCTCTTTCGTTAGGTTGGTGTTGCCTATCTTCCCTGCTACTAACCCTTCATACGATTCCAACACAGATGCTAGAAAGATCATCTGCTGTTTAGCAGACTCCTTGTCAAAATTCTGAGCATTCTTTAAGTCTATTGCGATGTTACATTGAAAACGATTCTTTGCATCAGAATGACTTGCAGATGATGAAGATCCACTGTGATAACCACTGTGATTTCCACTGCTTTGACCACTTTGACTTTCTTTGCTTGCTGTGGACACATTTTCAGCAGAAAAAGCAGTCTTGGGAGAAGTTGCTTTTGGCATCATGCTCTTTGGATAATACAAATCCAAATTCTGTTGATAAGATAAGTGATTGACTTTGAATGTCTTCTTTAGTTCCAGCTCGTGACTCTCGAGTTTCTCAATCAACAAATCTAAAGTCAACTTTTCTGGATCCTTGATGGTATTCTTCAGCATCAATGCATAATATCTCCAATCCATCTCGTCTGGCAACGAATCGAACAATTTGTCGATAAGCTCATCCTCAGGATATCTGATATCATGTCTTGCTAATTCCAGCTTCAGATGACCAAACCTTTCTATCATTTTACAAACTGACTCGTTCTTTAAACATCCAAACAGATCAAACTCTTTTCTAAGAAGTTTTCTTTTGTTTTTCACAATTTATGAACTTCCTAAACATTTTGTTTCTAGCTTCTTCCAGAGATCTTTTGCATTTGAATAATCGATCAATGAGATTATGTCCTCCCGAACGGACTGAAATAACAATGCCACACATTTTTGCTCAGCCACAAATGATTTAATCTCCTCAGCTGGTGTTAAAGTTTCACCATTTTTGTTTCCATGTTCATAGCCGTTTTTCAGACTCTTCCAGCTAGGAAATGCAAATGCCATCAACCAGTCTTCAAACTTTCTTGACCACCGACTATATTCCTCGATAGCCATTAGCTTTGGAGGTTTATTGAAGGTTCCAAAGGCACTTTCAGATTCCCAAGCTTCCGTTAACTTTTTCTTCGTATTCGGCGGATTCTCATTGTTGTTGCTTGTAGATGAATCGTCTCCCGAATTTCCAGCAAATGCGTACATGTCGCTAAACGGGTTCAAGAATATGTCATCCATCTTGAATGTACCTGCAAAAATCAGCCAACACTTAAACAAATTTTTGAAATTTTTGAAAACAGTGACTGATAAGCGAAATATCAGTTATTGTGACACAAAAGCGAAATAGCAATATGTCAAATAAGCGAAATCAGGAATGTGTTCCTATAAGCGAAATCAGGACATGACAGACAAGCGAAATCAACAAACACTGTCCTTATGAGCGAAATAGGCAATTACAAGTCCGTATGAGCGAAATCAGATAGGTTCTAATGAGCGAAATCAGATGATTATGTCCGTATAAGCGAAATTAGACTGTATCTAAAAGCGAAACCCCTTCGATGTCTTAAAAGCGAAATCCAGTTTTTAGGTAGTTTTTACCATTTTTAAGCCGTATTTTAACCTGATTCTTTCTAGGGTTTGTTATTACTGTGTTTCACACGTTATATTCAAAATTCAGGTCATTTCAACCGTAGGAACCAGTTCAAATCGAAAAAGTATAAGAAGAAAGTGAGTAGAAGTAAGAGAATCTGGTAGAATCAAGCTGTAGTAGTATGAACTCCTCGTCCTGAGCTCTGATACCACTTGTTGGACCGGTTTAGACCCTAAATAGTCAGTAGAGAACGTTCATCTTCGCGTATAAAGGCGGAATCAATGTACATGAAGTTACAACAGCTTTTCCTCTTCAATTCCTTCTCTATTTATGCTTTCTGAATGCAATTTGACAAAGTTTCGTTACACAGCATATGACTAGGATTCGCTCCAAAGGTTACAACTGAAAACACACATCAGGTATATTGTCCAGCTGATTTCGCTTATATGGCAGTCCATATAAGCGAAACCCCATGTGCCCTTATAAGCGAAACCTCCTAGTAACCACATGAGCGAAACCCTAATGATGACCTATAAGCGAAATCACCTATCTATTATGTACACATGAGCGAAACCTCTATAATAAACCTAATTTTGACTTTCAAGCTCCTATCTTGACTTATCTTGACCTAAGACTTAATGAAAACGTAGTCAACAGACATTTCATGCACCAACACGGTTGCTTCTCTGTTTGTGCACTCTCGTTTAAAATGCCCTTTTTCTCGGCAACGAAAACAAGTAACCTTTGATTTGTCAAAACCTAGCTGTGATGTAGCAGCATCACGAAGATCATCTCTACCGGTGATTTGTTTGAATTTTTCAGCTCTTCTCAAAACACTAGCTAAACACCACTTGATGTCCATCAACTCAAGTTCTTCAGAATCAATCTGGTCATAATCCTATTTGGTGAGCATTGGATTCCCGATTCTTCCAGCAACTAAACTTTCATACGATTCTATCACAGTGACAAGCGATGCCATGTGTTGCTTTGCAGTTTCTGGATAAAATTTTTGACCATTTTGAATATTCAATGTAACATTGCATTGCAGATTTGTTGAACTCTGTTGTTGAGAAATTTGGATCAAAACTTGAATAAGACGAAGAGTATCCACCACTCTGAGTTGTAGTGCTAACATTTGTTCCGGAAGTACCATCAGCACTGAAAGCAGTCTGAATCTTCGGACTCGGAGTAGTCTCAAATTTGCTTCCTCTATAGTAAAAACTAACATCTTGTTGAGCACTTGGATTATTCTTGATAGCAGTTTTCTGAACATCTAATTCATGTTCTTCAAGCTTCTGAATGAACTTACACAAATTCATACTTTCAGATTTTCTCATATGTTTTAAAATCAACAGATATGTTCCCCATTTATCTTGTGGTAATGCATCAGATAGCTTATCAACCCATTCATCATCTTCTTTTTTGATGTCCAATCTTTTCATTTCCTGGACAAGATGACAATATCTATCGATAGTCTTCTTAGTCGGTTCACCTTTACAAGCTGTAAACATATCAAAAGATTTCTTTAGTAATGCACGTTTGTTTTTTATCATATCAGCACTTCCCTTAAACTTTTGAATCAACGCTAACCAAATTGGTCTAGCAGTTTCCTCATGTTGAAGCAAAACAAAAATATCTTCTTTTACCGCTTGTTGGAGAATGCTAATCATCATTTTTTCACTGGTGTATTTTAATTTGTCAATCGCTGAATAATCACTTAAAGGTTTTTCATTTCCACGTTCATCTATTGGTTTAACGTAATCTTTGTCTAACGAAACCCATGCATCAAACTTATAAGCTTGCACCCAGTTTTCAAACCGATTCTGCCATCCTTTAAAATCCTCAATGTACATAAGCTTCGGAGGCTTTTGAAAGGTTCCTGTTTCATTTTCGATTTCAAGAGTTTCGGCAACTGTAACTGGAGCAGCTGGAGTAGTAGCAAATGCGTTGTAAAACTCTTCTTCCATGTTTCAGCGTAGAAAGTTCACAATTTCACAAAGTACTGCTTATTCAAACGGGCTGATCAAAGTTTCAAATGATCTGAACATAATTCCAAACGAACTGAACTTTCTCCAAACAACCCGAATCAAATTTCAAACGAAATGGATGATTTAGAGTCCAATACGTGCGAATTGGGACACTATTCACACGAATTGACACTTTCAAGCGAAATGGAAGTCTCTTTCAAACGAGTTGGCAATTTCACGCGAAGTGGAGGTCCATTTCATGCGAATTGGATGAGTTTCATGCGAATTAACACATTTCATGCGATCTGGAGCTACTTTCAAACGAGCTGGAAATCCATTTCATGCGAATTGAACATTTTGGTGCTACGAGGGTCAATTTCAAGCGAATTGTAGATCTTAAAGTTCAATTCGTGTGAATTGAATGACTTAGAGTCCAATTCAAACGAATTGGTTCACAAAATGACCACTTTCAAGCAAACTAGCACTTTTCAAGCGAACTGGGAGACCAATTCATGCGAAATGGAGGTTTTTTCAAACAAATTGATGCTGATGTCACCCAATCGGCCGGATTTTTGTCAAATTGATCAACTTTTAGTTCGATTTTAGGTCTGATTCTTTCAAGGATTGATTAAAGCTATGTTTCGCACGTTACATGTGAAAATCAGTCCATTTTAACCGTAAAAACTCCGTTAATTTTGAAAAATGTGAAGAAGAATGAGTAGAAGTTAGAAATTTTGATGAAAACAAGCTGAATCGGTATGAACTCTTCCTCCTGAGCTTTAATACCACTTGTAGGATCGAGATTCGATCTAAACGAGTCTATCAGAAGAGTTCTAATCCAAACCAAATGCGGAATTCAGTGATTCGGACTTGATTGCAGCTTGATTCACACACAGATTCACTTAAACTGTCTTGTATATTGATTTGACTCGATTACAGACCACTTGACACTTTGACAGCACCTCTGCTCCGGAATCAGCAATGTTACAAATGAATGACAAAGCTCAGCTATATATAGGGGTTGCCAATTCGCATGGAATGGACATGAGGAGTCCAGTTCGCATGGAATGGACATGACCACTTCGTGTGAAATGGTCACTTGGCCACTTCGTATGAATTGGCTCTGCCAGTTCGTGTGAACTGGTCCAACACCTCTAAAACCCTAATTTCTTTGACTACCGAGCTTTGGATTATCCTATCTAGATACAAGACTTGATACAAGACGAAGTCGACATACATATGCACCAACATAAAAGATGACGGAAATGCAATAGCACTGGTACACATTCGGGATCCTCCAGTCGAGCCCGCTGTTGATGACAATGTGTTAAACGAGCTTATGGATGAAGATACGCATTGGAGACTAAAACATGATCTCGTTGAGCATCTCAGAAGAATGGATTTACCCCACGTTATTGGTGGAAGCCGACGAAGAGTAGTAATTTTAGTTAGTTTAATCTAGTTTATTTTAAGTATTTTTAATTAATGTAATGTTTTTTTATTTTTAATTTAATGTAATATTCCTTTTTTTAATTTATTGTACTTTTATTAAGTAAGTAGTTTAAAAAAAAAAGAAAAAAAAAATTAGTTTACCCTCATGGCATTAGTGGAAACCACCTCTTATCTTTTTTGGGCAATAGTGGTATATGAGAGGGTAAATGACATGACACATCATGATTGGGTGGGTGAAAATTTCCCCCCATCTCATGCGGGGTGCATCCTCTTCACCCTAAAAATAGACATTTAAACTTATCTTAACCAGTTTTATGCATGTGGAAACTTAAAAAAAGGCTCAGGCTATTCACACACGCCCCCTTGACTATTCACACACACTGAAACGCAGTGCTTTGGCCAAAGTGCATCGTTTTGGTGTAAAGTCAACAGACAAGGACTGAACCTGTTAGTCCTTGTCTGTTGACCTCGTACCTAAGTGCTGCTCTTTAGCCAAAGCACCGCGCTTTGGTTGGACTGTTTGTTTTTGGGTGGAAAAAGTGAGGTTTTGGTGGGGTGTTGGTTTATTGTTTGGTTGTATTTGGTTGTGTTTTTTTGTTGAAAAGTTGTAGATTTTTGTTTTATTTTTATAAAACATACATAATTTAAAGTTGATTTATAACGGTCGTTTAACATGAGTGTACCGGTTATAGTTGATTTATAACAGTCGTTTATAAGATACGTTTCATTATGCCATTGTTTTTATATATGTTAACCGATTTTATTTTGTTAAATTACACGAACAGGTTTAATTAAAACACCGTACAATAAGTTGTGAAAGAGACGTATGAAATAAACACAAACAATTGAAACAAACATCGTGTAAATAAAAGATCAACTGCATAAATATGTATAAGATCAGTTTGTACAAAACAAAAGGTACAACTGAATATCTAATACAAAAGTACAACCGAATCTCTAATACAAAATAAAAACTAAAGCTACTTATCCTCTGGCGGTGGGGACGGTGGCAGTGGATGGGACGGAAATCCCGCGTAAGCCCGGAGCTCCATTAGCGTCTCTATAATCCACATCTTGTATCGCTCCGAACGTCAGAGGCGCCGATCGAAGTCCTGAGCCACCGCCTGCGCAGCATGAGGTAGGTCTACATAGACATGCTGTGGGTACGGCGGCTCGTGTGGAGGTGGCGGCGACGACGGTGGTGGGATCTCGTCGTCAACGACGTGATCAGCTGGAGGCGAATGCGGCGGAGGCGGAGTTGTACATAGCTCTGCTCACCACCGTAACCATGGTCGGGTTAGTTTGGCAGACCATATGGATATTCAGCCTGAGGATATGGTTCACCTCCGTATCCATAATCCGAATAGCCGTGTTGTGCGTACGAGTCTTCCACAGGGATATTCACGTCCAACTACACCGTATTGTCACGATAACGAATGCCAGATACAACCTCCTCATCCCTCGTATTGGAAGGGATCAGTTTATCGTACGAGGTAGAAATAGCGGTTCCCTTGTAAGAATCTGGAACAATGGACTCGTCACCGAAAAGGTAGTTGCTAAACCACGACATCGTATTTTGAAGAACACTACTAAAACAACAAAACACCCGAAAGAATGAAACATGGTTTGCGATTTTGAATTTTGAATGAATATCGAATGCATGGCCAGCCTCTTAAAAGCACCAGAATTTGGGGTCGAAGCGACGCGCTTTGGCCAAAGCGCGACGTTTAGGGTTACGCGTGACACATCTGACAACCTCGTACAGAATATAACCTTGTATCACAGTCACATCACCTTTTGTGTAGAAAAGAACCCTAAACGCCGCGCGTTGGCCAAAGTGCGACTTTTGGGGGGGGGGGTGTGGACATAAAAAACGTGTGTGAATATCATGGTCCTAAAAATGCAAGAAACACTTATGTACCTTTCACAAGTGATACGGTAAAAGAGGGTGTCCTCGCAAGGGAGAGGGGACAGTGTTAGAGAGGAGGCACATAGAGAGAGGGTTTGAGAATTTCTGCAATTGACAATTAACCCTAAATATCTGTTTTATAGGCCTTCCATAGGGAAAAAGTTAAGATTTGACTTGAATTTCTTAATTATCCCATAATTATCTTTATATTAATAAACCAACCTATTATTATTATTATTTTATATTTTATATTTTATATTAATAAACCAACCTAATGAATAGTGATAGACCCATTAAGAAGTTGCCACCTGGCTCTTGGCCCATTAAGAGGTTGCCATGTTTTTATTTTTTATGTATGCTATATAATTATGAACTAGGCTAATGCCCGCGTTACACGTGACTTCAACCAAAAACTTATTATTTTTATTCAAATTAGTACTATTTAAAAAGACACGGGCTGAACAACAAAAACGATAAAATTAATAAAAGTGTAACGAACTTTAATGATTGAAAATACATATCCTGACATACAATTTTGGATTTTACATCAACTGGGCTCTAATTTGTCACCGTTCTATAAGAACACCCACTACAAAAAAATGCATGCAAAAAGTGCCACAGAAAAACAAGAAAGTGCCACTAAAGAACCTTGTAAGAATGGGCGGCAAACAAAAAAAGTGCCACAAGAAGTGCTGACGCTAAAGCCTTTTAGTGGCACTTTTTCAATGTGTCGCAGAAAGTTTTTAGGCCTTTAGTGGCACTTTTTTATCTGCCAGTACAAACGTTTGAGCTTTTAGTGGCACATATTTTTTGCCACAAAAATCACATCAAATTAAATGTCATTGACGTTTATCATATTAATTCTAATTAATTACAATTATCATTTATTTACATTAAAAAATAAAAACAAAATTGTAAAATGTAAAAATCATAAAATAATCACTTCAGTTAAAAGTTCAATCAATCTTCCAAAGATTCCAAATGTCTAATAAGTGTCGATCTAAGTCTAATGATCAAACATTTATCCCAAATAAACTAACAAGTGTATGAATAAAAACTCAAAACTTCATTGTGTTCATGAATCTCTTTCACAATCCTCATGTGAGTTAAATAATCACCGTGTTAACGTTTTCTTAGTAGTCATACTTCCACTTCATAGTTCCCAGCACTTACTACTTATTGTCGCTACATCAGCCAACTGACTATACTCAACCTGAAATTTCACAATTCATGTTAAATTGATCAGATCTGAATAGCTATCAAAGATGTAAGAGCAGTTAATAAAAGACAAACTTACTTCTTTTGACATCACTTTAAGCTCTTCGTTGTTGGAATTGCCATCACCTAACAACAAGCGAGTTCATGATGAGAATGTTTACCCTTCAGTTTATAATGAGTCGAATTGAGTTATCTTCTGTCTTAGACAAGTCAATTGATGAACTAAAACATTGCTAAAAATATGGTGAATGGGTCAATAGGGTCAAAAGATGCCCAAAGTATATTCTTTAAGCATGAAATCTCTATTTTTAGTACTGATGTTTTTTAATCAATTAAAACCCGCTAACTAGAAGTTACACCTCTAGATGGAGTAATAGAACACATGCATACCTGTAAACATGGTAGGCTCTTAATATCTTGTTCGGTAAAAAGCCTCCTAGATAAAATGCATAAGTGAATTAAAGTTAACACAACACACCTTCAAATTTGTAGCATAAAAAGATGAGTAACCTTGGTTGCAATCAGCGGTTTTGAAACTTGTGCCCCCATCAATTCAACCATGGTCTGAAATATAGCACATAACAAAAGTTTCATATGATGTAAATCAATTAACTTATATAATAAGAAAGTTTGCAGTAAAAATAGCAGAATGAAAATAGACTAACCATAATGCCCTCTCGAGCCTAATAGTGGACACAGAGCACTTATTATAGAGTGTGTGGTGGGGGGGATGAATTAGCTTATAGAGAAGTAATGCCCAACTAGTAATGACCAACTAACATATAATTAAATAAAAAAATTATAGAAATTTGGTCAAAATTTGTTTCGGGCCGGCCCGTTTCAACCTGTATGAATAATGTAATGAACATTTCACTTTTGAAATGGAGAAAGAAGCATACTTACTTAAAGATTATTTTTCCAGTCAGTAGTGTCCTGGAAGAATCTCTCCGGTCAGAGAGTTGTTCTGTATATATCTGCATGAAGAATGATTAAAATGAACACATAATTCATATATCAGAATATCATCGAAACATATTAAAATTTAAGATTTGAAAAATCACCACATACAGTTCTTTTAAGTTTGGCAAACTACCAAAGTAAGATGGTAAAGAACCAGTCAGTGAGTGACAAATGACTCCAAAAAAATATTCAAAATGGTAATTTGTTCATACTAACTGTCAAAAAATTAGAAAAGAACTGCTCACCATAACCATCAAAGTGGGCACTGGTGTGACCCTATTCATAATATCAGGTCCCACACAGGTGTCCCCTTATCCATAATACCAAGTCCCAGAGGTGTGTTAACAGCAACACGAAACATGGTCATCATGGGGTATGTATATGTGTAAAGCTCAGTAAGACACCACAAAATTATAAAAAGATGCCACCGCTGTTCTTAGTAACCTAAGTGCATATTGATTGGCATGAATATTAATCCCATCATCAATTGTTGGTACAGCCAACAAAATCCCTTCTTTGTTAAATCTAGTGTAAGAAGAAGCCTGCAAATACATAAAGAACTTAAAAAGGTTAAAAAAAAGCTGGCAAATAACCCTGTTTATATAATAATTGGTCGATCTGGGCTATTTTTTTATCGCTAACAAAAAAAAGCTAAGGGAATCAAACGCGTTAGCCTAATCTGACTTTCGACCAGCACAAATTATTCGTTTGAACCTACAAGTGATAAGATGACTCACCTTGCCCAACATCTATGGCAACTCTATAAAAGAATCTGATGAGTATTTGTAAACCAAATTCAATAACTCTAATTACAAACAAATAAACTTGGGCTTTACGTTTGTGATCAAGCAATACCAACTTTGATTATAATAAAAAAAACCCAGTATATTATCAATCAAGAAATAACTTTTAGATGACCCCATATACATCCATATCCAATCGACTCATGAAAGTTTTGAACGATAACATTAGTCGGGGATGATTATACATGATAAATTCATAGTTTTAAACGTGTATGTTGGACATACAAATTGAATAAAACCATATTCTTAGGTAACTATATCAAATTTACATATGGGGAATCAACCTTCCACTCATGAAGAAGGGGACTGTATCATTAGGATTCCACTTGGCAAGACGAATAGTTTGCACTCTTGTAGTAAACTTAAAATCAACTCTCTCTCATCAAAACTATTCCGGCAAGAACCGAAGCACTTAAAGGGGAAAAAATCTTGCATACATACCTGAAAATACAAAGATTCAAAAGGACAATATGAAGTTAGAGACCACATTGCAACAATAATGCATTAACCTTTATCACTTAAAAAATGGATTACCAAATCTTGAAGCTTCTAGAGTGATCTTTTGCAAATAATTCAAAGAATTCTAAAACTCTTCTTACTTGGAAAGCATACAGAGCATTCTCGACATTTATGCGTCTAGTCAAGATCATTTAGGTCAATAAGTTAAGCTTCTAAAGCATCCACATGGGAATCAGCAACATTTAGCAATTCCTCTTTCTCGTAAGGCATCTCTAATGGCTTTGTTTTGAATGTATAATGCGTTGTTTACTTATTATTATATTATGGTAATTAAAAATTATACAACAAAAACTAAAAACAACAAAATTAGTGCATCTAGTACACAAACAGAAACCTAACTATGTTTTATGTATTAGGGTATACAAATAAAATACTTTGAAATCAATACCTACTATAATATAGTATTTTAAGCATGAATCACATCAGTAAGAAGAACACAATTACCTCAATAATTCAAGCACAAATTGCATCAACAATACCATCACTGTGTCCCACTGCTATCCATCAACAATTATGAGATCCGTAATAACATCCAATGCACAAAATCTAAAACAACAACAGCAAATAACAAACCAAAACTCAGAAATCAAACACACATCAACGTCTACATATATATAAAAGTTAAAATAAGGTAAAAAAACTCAAAATGATTCTAAATTTTATGCGAGTATCAAGTGGTTGACCCCACTGATCAACATCAGGAATGACGTAACCAAGACGCTGATACATGTTTGAAAATAATAGGGGACTTATTCTTTAATTTACTTATTTATCGTATCCGTATACGATAAATGAGTAAATTAAAGAATAAGATCCGTTTCAAATAATATTCGGGTTATGGATCACCGTGTGATCCGGTTCACTAAAAATCAAGGGGGAAAACCTTATGGAACTCACTTCATAATGTGACAAGTGTGGTTACAATCTAGGAAAAAATAAAGCATTCTAAAAGCATGCTTACAATCTAGGAAAAAATAAAGCTAGATATGTGAGAAAATTGGTAGATGAGATTAAAGTCCATGGTGTTAACTGATTTATAATAAATCAGTGTGTTTCAAGTCCTTGATATAACCTCCAAAGGTATCTCTAGTTGGTGATGTTACATTGGTTTAGTCTCTAAAATCACTTGTGTAGCTTATGATACGGTTGTAAGAGTGATCCTTTTTGTCAATAGTAATGGGGTGTAAAGCAAAACAGAATGCAATTTTAAAACCCGTGTAAGTGAGATTATTCATAACCTCTTGCAGCAAACATTTTTTATCAATACCAAAGCTCGTCTTACAATTCAATAAGCGACAACGAAGAGGTTAGAAGGCAAGATAAAAGAAAGAACAGTTCAGACCTCCACTTGATGGATTGGATCTTACTGTGGTTACATTGAGTAGCATATTTTGCGAGCAAGTTGACCAGCTTCCATATAGTAAAAAGAGAAGAGCTTGCTAAGTCTGTGGCTTCCCCATCTTCACACGACAAAATAGTCTGCAGGGGAGGTGTCACCAAATATCTACTGATTAAAATTATTCACCATTTAGCTTTCTCAATTTATATTTTGTTGAAGAGAAGAGACTTCTACCCTCTTATGTTGATAATTCCAACCTAAGCCAGAACAATTCACAATCCATAAACCCTAATATTTTGATCTTCTACTATAACACATATACTGTAACAAAATAAAAAATATAAATAAGCTATGAATTGTGAAATTAAAAAAAACTTGTCCAATGGCCACGCCATCTATTCTTTAGGCTGGTGATTGGCCAAGTTAATTGGTTCTAAATGTGTCAATCTCGACTCATATAAATGATGTGATTAAAAAAAAAGATTTTTCAGGATTAGCTTGTGTTTATCTAGATAATTGATTGAAGAACAATAACTAACCTGGCGATTAAGCCACACTGAATCACTCTTAACAGGCGATTGAACCCAAACAACTTCGGGCTATTGAAACGCAGATCACCGGAATTTGAATCCTTATGGCGATTGAACCAAATACGACCACCAAAATCAAGAATCTCAAATAAGGTATAAACAGAGTGAAGATGAATCGTTTGATTAGTGTTTCTCCAATACATGAAAAAGTTTGATCGAGGTTAGGGTTTGTGATAAGATGGTGTAGAGAAGAAGGATCAACAGATGAAAGGAACGAATGAGGGGTTTCACAAAATTAGGGTTTCTATTCTCTTAATATAGTCGGGTCGGAAAGATGATAAACGAGTTTTTTAAAAGAATTCGGATCCCGTGCCTTTTTAAACATTATGTATTGAAATTGAATGTGGGAGTGACACATGTGCAAAACCTCCAAATGGTTGCATAGGGGGATGCCACATGTGCAAAACCATTTGTGATAAAGTCATTGGGTGACATGTGACCCCCAATGGTTTGCTTTATTAGAGACTAGGTTATATACCTGTGAGCTTCACGGGTTATGGGTTGTGTTAAAAAAAAAACTATATCTATGAAAGTATTTTTTTTGTATGATTTATATCCTGATATGTCTTCATGCTAAGATCCATTTTTGACAAACCTTACCAAGAAAAAAAAAACAGAAATTGAATTACTTAGGGCATTTACTTTAATATGGCAATAAATAATAGAAATTGCAATACTATTAATTCTCTACAAAATACCTATTTAATTTCAGATGGACACGGATACGAATGAATATGGTTCGGACCTTTTGATTCAGATCATCGAACTTGTACTAACGGATTATGAGTTCTAACTCTCAAACGGTGGAAATTGAAGTTATTTAAATTAAATGTTCCAAAATAATTTCATAATGGTATTTTAACAAGTATAATTGAAATTATACGGGTAAATGGTGTATATATATATTCATCACTTAGGTTTGATCCACTCGTGCCTTGTGCGGGACTCGTTTATGTAATGATTTTCAAAAATTGGGTTCCGATTTTACAATTTTCTAAACTGCTTTAAGTATACCAGCTAATATATGCTGGTGGGTGGCGATTAGCGTGTCATAGCTATTTGTATTCTAAACATTGGCTTCCCAGCAAGACGTTTTGCTTGTGGGTCACGGTTAAGATTAAATTTAACTTAATATATAGCCTCTCTAACACAGCTATTGATAGAGCTTCCAAATACAGTTCAAAATGTTGTGCCGACAATGAAACTGTGTACAACACAACTTGTACGAATAAAAAGTCTTCTTTAGTAAATAAAGTGTTTATGGTCATACTGGTGCAAAGTTTGAGTAGGCTTACGAGCAAAGCTAATCTTTCTACACAAAATAATAACATATGACATAAACTTTGTTGATCAAAGGTGAATACCATAGCTTCTTCTTCTTCTTCTCCTTTTTTTTTTTTGAAAGAAATAGAAGAATTTTTTTTTTTTTTTACAGCACCATGAAAATCAAGAAAAACAAAACCCAACCTAACCTTACATATGTTTTGCTGTTTTGGTTCAAAAGAGGAAACGTTTTTAAGTTATAGAATTTTCATACAAAAAGATCTCCCAATATCCAAAAGATAAAAATAAAAACATAAAGAACACTCAGAGGCTGACACAAAGACATAATAGGATATAAACCCAACACTGATTTTGACTGGAAAGTCAAAGAAGCTACTGCCCTCAAGTTCTCTCAATGGCGGATTCAATGCCATCTTGAAATACACATAAAAAATTATAACAATAAAAAACATCAAATTCTAAAGCAATTATACCATCTACATATAGACATATAACATAATTAATAAGAGAACACTACATAGTCACCAAATTTAAATATATAATCCCCATACAAAAGTTTAAGCACATCAATGTTTAACCAGAATTTTGGGTTGGGTTGCAGCCTGCATCCATATCATAGTCTAACCAAACAATTTCTTCATTCCATTTTCACTTACAAACTACAAATTCTTCCACATCTACAAATAAGAGATAGTTATAATTATTGCATCCATCATCTTAATACATCCGGATTTAATATTTAGCGTTATCCGTTCGCTTCTAATGTGTTAATAATATATAAACGGGTCGTGTCGCCTTATGCTCATTTGTCTAACACGTAAATAATAACCCGCGAGTTTCGCGGGTGGCTTAACATAAACATATAATATCTACTGGCATTGAGATAAACTTTGTAATCAAATTTTTTTCAATATAAACGTATAAAATGATACTGAAATAAAAAAAAAATTATAGATAAATGAGTAGCCCAAGCCCACTATCAAAAGAAAAGCCCGAAGGCCCACTACGACAAAAATATACCTTCGTGTTATCGCTTCAAGTTCAGCCCATACTTTGAAATCAAATTCATTGTGTTGTACAAAACTAAAGAAATGATAAAGCACAATATAAGCAGGTATATCTATTTAGTTATGCATCTATGAGGATTGTATTTAGTTATGCACAATATAAACATCATCATAGACATGAAAAGCATACAAAAGTTACCTACTTACAGTGGGTCCACTTTTCAAAGCAGTTTCTGAGCAAAAGTGCATGCTTATGAATCCATACCAGAACCTATACAAAGATTTCATTTAAGATCATCAATATAATCTATACAAAGATTTCAATTAAGATCATCAGTATAATCAAACAACACTAATACTCGGTATGAAAACTTTGAAATGCAACCTTTCTAAAAGTTTACAACCTTCACCTTAAAATAACATATTGTTGTTTCACATCTGAATAACAATTTAATATATGATCTTGAAATTGTTAGATCAGAGGTAGAAACCCAGAAGATGATTGTTAACAACACTCCATCCCCAACATTAGATCTTAATGCTAATGAACCTAATGCTAGTGATGTGGATTACACTCGGGCCACGTGAAAGAAGAATGTCACGGCTACTAAAATTAATGATAAAAGTATATATAAATGTGGATCATCCAAGCCCGTACCAACTAACACATTTCACCCAATACCCAGCCTGACTAACCTGCCCATTTTACCACCTCTAGTCATATACGATGTAAGTGAGAAGATTACCTTCAAATCACTCCTCAACTATCCTTCAGTTACCGTAGCGAGACCTCATATGTGAAAATCAAGTTCTATGTTTTCTTTAGCAAGAAATATCTTCAATTGATTGTTATTAGCATCTGATATGACCACATAAATTCTAAAACCAAAAAAACATCCTTACAAATTAAACCAACTTTGTTAAAGTTCAAATGAGTCATCATTTATAAAAAAAGCAAATTGCATGTAAAACAAACCTGGTTTTAGTAAAGAAATAACAATTAAGTAATTATGGACTAATTCAAAATACAGAAAAGATGATAGAAGAAAAAAAGAAAGTGTGATATTGCCGAAATTCTAAGCAAAGTACTTCACATGATTATTCATAAAACATTGAGAAGTTAACAATATATAGCATGACATACTTGCAGCCCAAGTTGGAGATGATAATAGAACTTTTACTTCGATAAAGTATCTCTCGATCAGTGCTTCTGCAACTGGAAGGGTGTGACAACCCTGAAAATCACAGGTACTGTACAATTAATTAATGTTAATTATGTGCTTAATGACTGTGCTTGATTACAACTGGCAATTTAAAATGCTTTATGATTTTTGCATCATAGATACATAAGCATCGTATTTTATACTGTCACTCCATTTATTACACACAAACATTAGTGACATACATGATGCACACAACACAGTTAGCACACTGAGCGGTTAATTCAGAAACATGCTGACAATGCCAGCACATAGACAGACAATGATATTATGGCCAGTATGAGCCAGGGACAGGGTACTACACTAGTATGGAGTGTAGGGAGGTGAGGACCATAAAACTGCGTCACTAGGTGATAGTTATAGTGCCGGGAAGTGCCTAAAACACACTATAAATGCAGAATTCTGCATTTATTATTAAAATTCAGCATTGTATTATGCTAGTAAAGTGCAAACATATGGCAGAATGTGCCGGGAATAAATTGTGTTAGAAATATATATATATATAAAAGACATTTTTCGGACTAGTTAAACACCTTAACGGAACGGTATCTACCCAGACAACCGGACATTACCCGGGACACCAATTTTTTGTCAGTTACATAGTTTTATTATTTTTGGCTAGTCTTGATCCCCGTTTGCCATAACACCCCTTAGAAACCAACAAACTAATATATATGATCATCATACTTGAAATAAGTATGAGAGGGTGAAGTGAGAGTGAGGGTGTAAGATTGTTTACATTTTGGTTGCAAAAGTTACACCCAACCCCCCCCCCCCCATATAACCAAAATCGGTCCCAAGTTGGACCCACCAAATCACCAACTTACTTCCACTCCATACTTCCTTGATTTGTTTTCTTATTTAATTAGATTATGCTTGTTGAAGTGAACATAAAATGTGGAATGATCATTATAAGTAAGGTCTCTTAGATTACTTTATCATTCTCAATCTTACACCCTCACTCTCACTTCACTCTCTCTCTCTCTTTCGGCTCCACCCCAAACCGCCACCATCACCACCCTAAAACCACCATATCTTCCATTTTTACAAGTCTCATTCAAGTATAGAAGAAGGTTTGAAGGAGTTGCATCTTGTGGAGCTTCAAAGGAGCCTTGTTCTTGCTTTTTCATCATCTTTTCTCAACATCTTCTCACTAGAATTCTACCCTAGCCTTGTGCTAGTAGTAAGTCTTATTACACCTTGCTTCATCTTGTTCTTAGTTAAAATATGTAGTATGATGATTATGGTTAAATCACAAGAACAAGAACACTAAAAACATAAACATAAAAGTTTAGACATAAAGTTTACTTGAAGATGTAAAATGATGAGATGATGTTGTTACAATATTGTGGTAAACATGTTATTTTTATGATGAGTCTTGGATGTGTGATGTTAATCACCATATGAATCTTGTTAAATAATATCTAATAATATGATTTAACAAGATTAGGGAATGGTTATGTGTTATATAAATAACCACTTTCTAGTTAGTCATGAACTTGAAAAAGAATGATTTTCTAAAAATATAAGTGAACTAGTAGGTTGGTAATCATGTTGATTCAAGTCTTACTAGAATCTTTTCTAAGTAAACCAAGTTAAAGAGTCGGGTTTTAGAAAATCATGATTTTACATATACTTACATTCTTTTAAGAAACAAAATAAGTGTAAGAACATTTATTTACAAGAAGAGTTCAAGAAGTTAATTTTTGCAAATAATGTTTACAAGTTGTAAACTCGTAACTCGTTTAAGAAAGTGATTTTTAAAGAAATAAATACTTTTCGGAGGATAACTAAGCTCACTAAAAGTCTTACCAAGTTACTACGCGCTTTCGAAATATATCAAGTTCATGACTAGCGTATAACGCATATATTTTTGCTCTTGGTAAAGTAAGAATTGATTATTGATGATTGTTGATTGATTTCGAAAAGAAAACGATATGCTTATTAGCATGGACACTCCCGTTTTAGGGGAAACTCTGGCGAAATTTTCTAAAAATCCCAAGACTTAGAAAACTATTTTCTAACAAGTATTTACAAACTGTTTTAACTTTATTTTCAAAATAAATTTCGCCATCATTTTTATTACAAAAAAATACAAAGTCCCGGAGGTTGATGTTCGTAAATAAAATTTGATAAATATATATATATATATGTAGAATATATATTGTATACAAAAACTCTTGTGTGATTATTTGTTTATTTTGAGAACTAGTTATATTATTTTTAGGGAAAAATAATATAACTTATGTATACCATGAAATTACGACTCCAAAATGATACCAAAACTTTCACGAAATAAATATTTAAGTTACGCAAGTATTATTGTATTACGAAGCGCTAAAACGTCACTTATATAGTATTTCGGAAAATACTCTTGCACGTATGTTTTTGGTAAAAATATTATTTTGGAAAATTTATGAAGTAAAATATAATATTTTTGGGAAAAATATATATATATTTTGGAATTAAGATGTTTTAGACAAGTGATTAAAATATATTTTTCTAAGTTGGACTTAAAATATATTTTTCAGAATTACAAGTGTACATGTATAAATACCCCCATCCTTGGGGAGGAAATACACTTATAAATAATTAAGAAGTGTGAATACGAAATAGTTGCCTAACTATATTTTTCCTACAGACAAGAGTTAAGTTAAAATAATTATTATTATTTTGACAAGTATAATATCAAAGTAATGCAACTCAAAACACTAAACCCTAAACCAAGGCACGGCCCGTTCGTCTAATAGACGTTAGTACGTGTAGGTCGTCGCGCAGCAGATCGAGTTTGAGATTGACGTTATAGGATACGCACTTCAGTGAGTTCATGTCCCCCTTTTCTCCTTACTGTTTTCAATTTTATAATTCGGGGGTGAAATACACGCGACAATTATTACAGACAATTATTTACATGGTATGGTTAGCTTAGGGAGGGTTTATACTACTAGATCATGTGAAGGGTGGGCACAACACTTGAGGCCATTAATCCTCGTTGTTAGGACCGAGGGACACAAGAGTGATAGATCTATTTGGGTGTAGCGAGCCCACACCCGTGAGGCCGGGGCGGCCCATAGAGGTGACTGTGTCTTACAGCCGAAGCCCAGTAACAAATATGCTAGGTTTGAGTTTCCCTGCACCTTTTCCCACATATCAGTGGCTTTGCAACCCATTGGTGATCTTTTTTTTCCTTAATGCTACATACCAGGGACTTTCATACATACTTTAAAGGTTTATACATACTCACTTTTACATGAACTCGCTCAACTTTTTGTTGATTTTTCAAACTACATGTATTTCAGGAAATTAGTGGATCTGGCAATGTATGCAATCACGTCAAGCTGCGTAAGGAATAATGATGTCATCCAGGTTTAGGAAGTGTGACCCTTACCTGGACGGGTTGCAAGTCTTAAACCGTATTTCTAGTCAAGTCTTTTGTCGTGTCGTATGAACATGTTTTTAATTATGTCATGGTTGTATGTTGTTTTATGTGTCGACTTTTAAAAACAATGATGTTGTGGTAACTTTTAAAACTTAATGAATGGATGACTATCATGTGTTTTATTTCATATAGCATTGTTATGATTGTTCTATGGTATTAAGAAGTCACACCAAATAAACCCACGCTTCCGCAAAATCCAGGGTGTGACAACTTGGTATCAGAGCCTCGATCATAGCGAACTAGGATTCTTCTCGAGTCTAGACTATGATCACTAGGGCTCTCACGAAAACATTTTTACATTGCATACACTAAACGTCCAGATCCAGGGTACAAAACATTTTTACAAACAAAAAGGAACAAATACACTTTTCAAAAATATTATTTCAGTCTTAGAGACTGAGGGAGTTCAGTCTTAGAGACTGAGGGAGGTTTAGCCTTAGAGGCTAGGGAGGTTCAGTCTTAGAGGCTGAGGGGTTCAATCATAGAGATTGGGGAGTTTAGCCTTAGAGGCTGGGAGGTTCAGTCTTAGAGGCTGAGGGGTTCAATCTTAGAGATTGGGGAGGTTTAGTCTTAGAGATTGGGAGGTTGGTCTTAGAGACCAGGGAGTTAGTCTTAGAGACTGGGAGGTTGGTCTTAGAGACCAGGGAGTTAGTCTGAGAGGCTGGGAGGGGTAGTCTGGGAAGACTAAGAGGATTGCTTACTTGCATTATTGTGACTTACATGTTTATTTGATTGCATATTGATATTTGTGCATATGTGTTGTTGTGTTACAGACACCATGGTTTCTTCTTCCGACACAGGAGTATCAGACACAGTGGACCCCATGGCAGTTGTGTCAGACGATGAGATACCATCAGAGGGAGACGTCTACACGTCTGACACCACGAGTACAGATGACGATGATTTTCAGCCGTTCGCGCTGCCAGACATCGGAGTTGAGCCTGCTGATGGCATTCCTGCTGGGGATCTACCTCTTGCGGTGATCCCTGCTCCCTTACCGCTTGCTGCTGTCCCCATGGTGGATATGCCACTCGATGTCGCATCTGATGACGACATTGATCTGTTCGAGGAGGGTCCCCCTGAGGGCGACTATGAGGGCGGTGCCCCGATCGATGTTGATGCTATCCTTCCTATTGCTGAGGCCCCTGTAGAGGAGGCCCCTCTTGGTTCACCTGTCCCAGACTCGTTGGAGTCTGTGGCATCCGCGTCCTTGCACGACCAGGGTGTGCAGCATCACTCTCCTGACGCCGACCCCGACATGGCGATGTCAGCTGCACCTGGTCCGTTAGACGAGTTTGAGTTGGACCACGAGATCGATGATGATTTTGATCTAGTTTTTTCCCCTGGTTTCGATCCTGATCTTGATGTCGAGTTTATTCATATGGACCAGCCTTTAGAGGCGCCAGTGGCTCCCATTGATCCGTTGTTTGACATTCCTGCCGATTTTGATATGGACCTTGACGACCCTGAGCCTGTCGTAGCACCCGAGCCTGTTGTTGACCATGGCCCTGTTCTTGATGGTGCACCGGCCATTGCACCTCTTGTTGATGATATACCAATTACTGACCTTCCCGTTGTTGCACCACCATTGGTGGATGATCTTGTTATTGATGCACCCATTGTTGCACCTGTAGTACCTATTTCAGCCCCTGTACATGCTGCTCATGCGCCGTTCGCCACGCATGTTGACCCTCGATACGCCGACACCCTTAACGGGTGGATCGATGATGATGACTACCCACCGTATGTGTTACCAGTCACTCCTCCCGTAGCACCTATTTCTGCACCCACTGATATCCCATTGTTCCACCCACACACCACTGACGCCCATCGCACTTATCTCCCCATCACATTCCTCCAGGACATACCGCCACCTCGTCCTGGAGAGGGTTCATCGAGGAAGCCGCCTCTTTCTGTTCCACCCGTACCGCCATCATCTTTTTCGTTTATGTCACAGTTTCCTCATGTTGCACCACCTTCTGCACCATTTTCCATACCATCGGGCGAGCCTTTTTTGTGGACTACGCCCCATGTTATGCCATTATCTGACCCGTACCACCCATTTCATGTGGGGTATGCTACGGAGGATATACTTGTGTCGCTGCAGCTACAGCAGGACGCACTGAGCCGTCGTATTCAGGAGTTAGAGAGAGCTCCACGTCCGCCTTGTCACTGTCAGACCCCCTTTGCAGCACCGCACACTCTCCTTCCGCTTCCACCTGATTCAGATGTTCGTTTCCTTTCATCTGAGCAGCAGATTGTCTATTTGCTGCGCGTCATTCATGCCTTAGAGGAGGATTGGGTGCACATGCGCCGGCTGCTTTTCTCTTATCTTCCTCCTCCTCCACCACCATCAGCATAGACATTTTTTGTCTGTTGCAGGTATTACTTTTGGTGAGAAGACAGTGATTGAGCCGACTACACAACATTTTGAAGACCGCATTTTGACATCATGACTTTTGATATGTGATTTTTGGTGGTTGTATATTACTAGATAGTTTCGATAGGGGTGATGTGGCCCCTAGTCGCTTTTGATGTACGATACAGTTATAAAACTTGTAAACATTGTATTGTGGTCTTGATTATATAATAGCTCAATCGCATTATTCTCATTACATGCATTGTTGATTTATTTGTTTATGGATTATGACATGGGATGTTATGTGTTATCGTGTTGAGGGATGTTATTACGTACGCATATTATTTACTTACTATGACCTGACCAATATGATCATCTTTTAGAAGATGCCTCCAAGACGCAATGTACGCATGTCTACTTCAGAGGCGGAACTCAAAGGGATAATTGTCGCGGCCATAGCTCAGTATGCGGCCTCCCATGGAGAAACAAGCGGAAATATCTCGAACAACAACGGCAACAACAATCTACCCAATGGTAATGACAAGTCGTTTGAGACATTTTACGATACATTTGGATGTTTCTAGCACGTCCGCTGATACCATCTGTAAATTTTAACGTATGTGCAGGGTGCACCTACAAGCAATTCCTTGACTGCAAGCCCGTAAATTTCGACGGCACTGGGGGTGCTATTGCATTCGTCCGGTGGGCTGAGAAGACAGATTCCATTCTGAGAATGAGCAAGTGTGCTCCACAACAACAAGTCACCTACATCTCTGGGCTGTTTCTGGATGGTGCCCTATCGTGGTGGAATCTACAAGTGCAAACATTGGGAGAAGCGGCAGCTTATGTGTTAACCTGGAATGAGCTGAAAGAGTTAATGAGGAAGAAGTACTGCTCGCGTGCTGAAATACAGAGGCTAGAAACGGAATTCTGGCATCTAAGAATGGATGGTCCTAAGATTGCAGAATATGTTCAGAGGTTTCATGATTTGTCCCATGTAGTGTCGTACATGGTCACGCCCGAATTTAAACACATCGAACGTTTTATCTGGGGATTGGCACCCCAGATCATGAGTATGGTTACCACGTCTAAGCCTGCAACGATCACGGAAGCCATCGACCTCAGTGTGGCACTTACTGAGGAAGCGATTAGATTGAACAAGTTTTCAGTTTCCGAACCAAAGAAGAAGGAGACTCATGTGGAGTCGTCTGGTGAAAACAAGCGGAAATTTTCCAATTTCAAGCAAGGTACCAGCAACGTAAGCAAGAAGGGTGAGTCGAGCACACCGGCCAGGGCCACAACCGGTGTTGAAAACAAAGGAAAGGGTTACATGGGCACTCTGCCCAGGTGTGATACATGGCAGCGCCATCATTCTGGCCCATGCAGATTGAGGAAATGCGAGTCATGTGGGAAGAACGGCCACTCGAAGGATACATGTTGGGCCGGAACTGGTGCTGGGCGTGGTGGTAATCGAGGCTATGGGAATGGTAATGGAAACCACCAACAGGGCGGAAATGGCGGGAATGGAAACCGTGGAAATTTTGTGAACCAAGCTAGTAGTGGAAATCGCAACCAAAACAACACTTAAGGTGGAAATGGTAATGGTAACGCTCGGGGACCGGGATGTTTCAATTGTGGAGACATCGGGCACTTTAAGAGGGAATGCCCAAAACTAAACCAAGCACGGGGAAAAGTCTTTAACATTGGTGCAAGGGAAGCGCGCCAGGATCCAAACGTTGTCACTGGTACATTCCCTATAAACCAACGCTTTGCATCTGTTCTGTTTGATACTGGTGCCGATTATAGCTTCGTATCGTTAGAATTTAAGAATATGCTTGGATTAACTACTAGTAAGTTAGACGTTTCGTACTCGATTGAATTGGCGAATGGGAAACTAGTTGAAACGGGTGAAGTCATCAGAGGATGCATGATAGAACTGGGAGGACACAAATTTATGCTAGATCTACTGCCAGTCGAGTTGGGAAGCTTCGACGTGGTGGTAGGGATGGATTGGTTGTCAAGTAACAAAGCCGAGATTGTTTGCCATGAGAAGACCATCTGCATCCCAGTGGCAGATGGAGAGACGATCGTAGCTCATGGAGAACAACGCGATACGCCTCTAAGAATCATTAGCTGTCTGAAAGCTAGAAAGTGTTTACAGAAAGGATGTGTTGCCTTCTTGGCACACATCGTGGATAAAGAAGCTGCGGAGCTAAAGATCGAAGACATTCAAGTCGTAAAAGAATATCCTGAAGTCTTTCCAGAAGACTTGCCAGGATTTCCGCCACAGTGACAAGTCGAGTTTCACATTGACTTGGTTCCAGGCGCCGCGCCTGTAGCCAAGGCACCCTATAGACTTGCGCCTTCGGAAATGCAGGAGTTGTCGACACAACTCCAGGAGCTATTGGACAAAAGATTCATCAGGCCAAGCTTCTCACCCTGGGGAGCTCTAGTTCTGTTCGTCAAAAAGAAGGATGGTAGTTTTTGTATGTGTATAGACTACCGCAAGCTTAATAAGTTGACTATCAAGAACAGATATCCTTTGCCAAGGATTGATGATCTGTTCGACCAATTGCAAGGTTGGAGCTTTTATTCAAAGATCGACCTTCGTTCAGGATATCATCAACTAAGGATAGAAGAGGAAAGTATCCCAAAGACGGCCTTTAGGACTCGTTACGGACATTACGAGTTTCTGGTGATGCCGTTTGGGTTGACAAACACGCCAGCCGTTTTTATGGATCTAATGAACAGAGTCTGCAAGCCGTACTTGGATAAGTTTGTGATCGTGTTTATTGACGACATTCTGATCTACTCGAAGACGAAGGACGAGCACGAACAACACTTAAGAGCTATTCTAGAGCTACTTAAAAAGGAAAAGTTGTACGCTAAGTTATCGAAGTGTGAGTTTTGGCTGCGTGAAGTCCAATTTCTTGGACATGTGGTTAATGGAAATGGAATCCATGTGGATCCAACAAAGATCGAGGTGATCAAGAATTGGGAGACTCCAAAGACGCCAACCGAGATTCGACAGTTCTTAGGTTTGGCTGGTTATTATCGAAGGTTCATTGAGGATTTCTCTAAAATCGCTCAACCTCTGACCGCACTCACACAGAAAGACAAGAAGTTTGATTGGGGAGATAAACAGGAAGAAGCGTTTCGGTTGCTGAAAAACAAACTTTGTGACGCACCGATTTTATCGCTACCCGAAGGAACGGACGACTTCGTGGTATACTGTGACGCCTCGCGTCAAGGTTTGGGTTGCGTGTTGATGCAGCGACAGAAAGTTATAGCTTATGCTTCCGGCCAGTTAAAGGTCCACGAGAAGAATTATACCACGCACGACTTGGAACTAGGCGCGGTGGTATTTGTGTTGAAGATCTGGCAACACTATTTGTATGGCACGCGATGCACGATCTTCACTGATCACAAGAGCCTGAAGCACATATTTGACCAAAAGGAGCTTAACATGAGACAAAGACGTTGGGTTGAACTATTGAACGACTATGATTGTGAGATCAAGTATCACCCAGGGAAGGCAAATGTGGTCGCCGATGCCCTGAGTCGAAAGGAAAGGATCAAGCCCATAAGGGTAAGGGCTTTGGAAATGATTGTCCAGACAGATCTCTCATTGCGCATTCATGTCGTGCAAAGAGAAGCACTTAAAGAAAGGAACATTGAGAATGAGTATCTCCGTGGGATGGAGAAGCAGTTGGTACCAAACGAGGAAGGAACTTTGTGCTTTATGAAACGAATTTGGGTTCCTATGTTTGGCGGATTAAGGAAGGTTATTTTCCATGAGGCTCACAAGTCGCGGTACTCGATTCATCCAGGAGCGGATAAGATGTACCAAGACCTAAAGGACTTTTACTGATGGCCAAGGATGAAAGGCGACGTGGCGATATACATTGGTAAATGTTTAACTTGCGCCAAAGTAAAAGCCGAATATCAAAAACCGTCAGGTCTCTTGCAGCAACCTGAAATACCCAAATGGAAATGGGAACAGATTTCCATGGACTTCATAACGAAACTGCCAAAGACGCCCAAGGGCCACGATACAATTTGGGTAATAGTAGACCGCCTAACAAAATCTGCGCACTTCCTGCCAATTAAGGAGAAGGACAAGACTAGTAAACTTGCTGAAATATACATGCGAGAGATTGTTGCACGTCATGGAGTGCCCCTCTCGATTATCTCTGATAGAGATGGACGCTTCGTGTCAAGGATTTGGCAGTCCTCCCAAGAAGCTTTTGGCTCACAGTTGAATCTGAGTACCGCTTTCCATCCACAAACTGATGGCCAAAGTGAACGAACTATTCAAACACCGGAAGATATGCTAAGAGCATGTGTGATGGATCTGGGTGGTAGTTGGGATAATCATTTACCATTGGTCGAATTTTCGTACAACAACAGCTACCACACAAGTATTGGAGCCGTGCCATTTGAAGCTCTTTATGGACGCAAGTGTCGATCACCGCTATGCTGGGCAGATGCGGGTGATAGACAGCTTGTTGGTCCCGAAATAGTGCAAGAGACAACAGACAAGATCTTTCAAATTCGAGAACGCATCAAGGCGGCTCGCGACAGACAGAAAGGCTATGCAAATCAAAGGAGGAAGCCTTTGGAGTTTCAAGTTGGGGATATGGTTTTGTTAAAGGTTTCACCCTGGAAGGGTGTGGCACGCTTTGGAAAGCGTGGGAAGTTGAATCCGCGTTACATTGGCCCTTTCAGAATCCTGCAAAGGATTGGGCTTGTAGCATACAAATTGGACTTACCTGCGGAACTTAATGGCGTTCACGATACATTTCACGTATCTAACCTGAAAAAGAGTCCAACACAAGTGACAGTGATCATTCCTGCGGACGAAGTGCATATCAACGACACGCTCCACTTTACCGAAGAACCCGTTGAGGTTACGGACTGGAAAGTTAACAAAACACGCCGGAGTAGTGTCAAGCTCGTCAAAGTTCGATGGAATGCACGGCACGGCCCAGAATTCACGTGGGAACGTGAGGATCGTATGAAGGCCAAGTACCCACATCTGTTCCCCAAGACCCCTGCAACTAGAGGCAGAACCTAAAATTTCGGGACGAAATTTTCTTAACGGGGGGAGAATGTGACAACCCTCAAAATCACAGGTAATGTACAATTAATTAATGTTAATTATGTGCTTGATTACAACTGGCAATTTAAAATGCTTTATGATTTTTGCATCATACATACATAAGCGTCATATTTTATACTGTCACTCCACACAAACATTAGTGACATACATGATGCACACAGCACAGTTAGCACACTGAGCGGTTAATTCAGAAACATACTGACAGTGCCAGCACATAGACAGACAATGATATTATGGCCAGTATGAGCCAGGGACAGTGTACTACACTAGTATGGAGTGTAGGGAGGTGAGGACCATAAAACCGCGTCACTAGGTGATAGTTATAGTGCCGGGAAGTGCCTAAAACACACTATAAATGCAGAATTCTGCATTTATTATTAAAATTCAGCATTGTATTATGCTAGTAAAGTGCAAATATATGGCAGAATGGCCCAGTATGCTTTCCTAAGTGCCGGGAATAAATTGTGTTACAAATATATATATAAAAGACATTTTTCGGACTAGTTAGACACCTTAACGGAACGGTATCTAACCAGACAACCGGACATTACCCGGGACACCAAATTTTTGTCAGTTACATAGTTTTATTTTTTTTGGCTAGTCTTGATCCCCGTTTTCCATAACACCCACTAGAAACCAACAAACTAATATATATGATCATCATACTTGAAATCTAACTTATGTTTACATTTTGGTTGCAAAAGTTACACCCAACCCCCCCTATAACCGAAATCGGTCCCAAGTTGGACCCACCAAATCACCAACTTACTTCCACTCCATACTTCCTTGATTTGTTTTCTTATTTAATTAGATTATGCTTGTTGATGTGAACATAAAATGTGGAATGATCATTATAAGTAAGGTCTCTTAGATTACTTCATGATTCTCAATCTTACACCCTCACTCTCACTTCACCCTCTCTCTCTTTCGGCTCCACCCCAAACCGCCACCATCACCACCCTAAAACCACCATATCTTCCATTTTTACAAGTCTCATTCAAGTATAGAAGAAGGTTTGAAGGAGTTGCATCTTGTGGAGCTTCAAAGGAGCCTTGTTCTTGCTTTTTCATCATCTTTTCTCAACATCTTCTCACTAGAATTCTACCCTAGCCTTGTGCTAGTAGTAAGTCTTATTACACCTTGCTTCATCTTGTTCTTAGTTAAAATATGTAGTATGATGATTATGGTTAAATCACAAGAACAAGAACACTAAAAACATAAACATAAAAGTTTAGACATAAAGTTTACTTGAAGATGTAAAATGATGAGATGATGTTGTTACAATATTGTGGTAAACATGTTGTTATTTTTATGATGAGTCTTGGATGTGTGATGTTAATCACCATATGAATCTTGTTAAATAATATCTAATAATATGATTTAACAAGATTAGGGAATGGTTATGTATTATATAAATAACCACTTTCTAGTTAGTCATGAACTTGAAAAAGAATGATTTTCTAAAAATATAAGTGACCTAGTAGGTTGGTAATCATGTTGATTCAAGTCTTACTAGAATCTTTTCTAAGTAAACCAAGTTAAAGAGTCGGGTTTTAGAAAATCATGATTTTACATATACTTACATTCTTTTTAGAAACAAAATAAGTGTAAGAACATTTATTTACAAGAAGAGTTCAAGAAGTTAATTTTTGCAAATAATGTTTACAAGTTGTAAACTCGTAACTCGTTTAAGAAACTGATTTTTAAAGAAATAAATACTTTTCGGAGGATAACTAAGCTCACTAAAAGTCTTACCAAGTTACTACGCGCTTTCGAAATATATCAAGTTCATGACTAGAGTATAACGCATATATTTTTGCTCTTGGTAAAGTAAGAATTGATTATTGATGATTGTTGATTGATTTCGAAAAGAAAACGATATGCTTATTAGCATGGACACTCCCGTTTTAGGGGAAACTCTGGCAAAATTTTCTAAAAATCCCAAGACTTAGAAAACTATATTTTCTAACAAGTATTTACAAACTGTTTTAACTTTATTTTCGAAATAAACTTCGCCATCATTTTTATTACAAAAAAATACAAAGTCCCAGAGGTTGATGTTCGTAAATAAAATTTGATAAATAAATATATATATATATATATGTAGAATATATATTGTATACAAAAACTCTTGTGTGATTATTTGTTTATTTTGAGAACTAGTTATATTATTTTTAGGGAAAAATAATATAACTTATGTGTACCATGAAATTACGACTCCAAAATGATACCAAAACTTTCACGAAATAAATATTTAAGTTACGCAAGTATTGTTGTATTACGAAGCGCTAAAACGTCACTTTTATAGTATTTCGGAAAATACTCTTGCACGTATGTTTTTGGTAAAAATATTATTTTGGAAAATTTATGAAGTAAAATATAATATTTTTGGGAAAAATATATATATATATATATATATTGGAATTAAGATGTTTTAGACAAGTGATTAAAATATATTTTTCTAAGTGGGACTTAAAATATATTTTTCAGAATTACAAGTGTACATGTATAAATACCCCCATCCTTGGGGAGGAAATACACTTATAAATAATTAAGAAGTGTGAATACGAAATAGTTGCCTAACTAAATTTTTCCTAAAGACAAGAGTTAAGTTAAAATAATAATTATTATTTTGACAAGTATAATATCAAAGTAACGCAACTCAAAACACTAAACCCTAAACCAAGGCACGGCCCGTTCGTCTAATAGACGTTAGTACGTGTAGGTCGTCGCGCAGCAGATCGAGTTTGAGATTGACGTTACAGGATACGCTCTTCAGTGAGTTCATGTCCCCCTTTTCTCCTTACTGTTTTTTCAGTTTTATACTTCGGGGGTGAAATACATGCGACAATTATTACAGACAATTATTTACATGGTATGGTTAGCTTAGGGAGGGTTTATACTACTAGATCATGTGAAGGGTGGGCACAACACTTGAGGCCATTAATCCTCGTTGTTAGGACCGAGGGACACAAGAGTGATAGATCTATTTGGGTGTAGCGAGCCCACACCCGTGAGGCCGGGGCGGCCTATAGAGGTGACTGTGTCTTACAGCCGAAGCCCGGTAACAAATATGCTAGGTTTGAGTTTCCCTGCACCTTTTCACACATACCAGTGGCTTTGCAACCAATTGGTGATCTTTTTTATTCCTTAATGCTACATACCAGAGACTTTCATACATACTTTAAAGGTTTATACATACTCACTTTTACATGAACTCGCTCAACTTTTTGTTGATTTTTCAAACTACATGTATTTTAGGAAATTAGTGGATCTGGCAAGGTATGCAATCACGTCAAGCTGCGTAAGGAATAATGATGTCATCCAGGTTTAGGAAGTGTGACCCTTACCTGGACGGGTTGCAAGTCTTAAACCGTATTTCTAGTCAAGTCTTTTGTTGTGTCGTATGAACATGTTTTTAATTATGTCATGGTTGTATGTTGTTTTATGTGTTGACTTTTAAAAACAATGATGTTGTGGTAACTTTTAAAACTTAATGAATGGATGACTATCATGTGTTTTATTTCATATAGCATTGTTATGATTGTGCTATGGTATTAAGAAGTCACACCAAATAAACCCACGCTTCCGCAAAAGCCAGGGTGTGACAAAGGGACCCGGTTCCTGTGAGACCTTAAATGGTGGCATTTTAGGGGTGTTACGGGCCGTGTTCGCGGGTTGGCGAGTTCAACCCAACCCAAACCCGAAAATTTTAGACGAACACGACCCGAACCCGAAAATCATGTCATACATATGAACCCGAACACAACCCGAATATTCACCGGTTGACCCAAACCCGACCCATTCAACCCAAATTTATTTATTTATTTATTTGGCAAATTAATATTTTAGAATTAAAATTCACTAATAAAAACACAAATGTATATAACACAATTATGTTTAAATTATAAAATAGGCAAGTTAATGCTTAAATGATCGAAAACCGCATTAGATATCCCGAGATTGCCTTAACTGTTTTCAAAGTCAATGGGATTGACTTTGTGAGGCATTGTTGATGATCCAATTTCACTGGCTTAGTTAACTACATAACACAAGCTTTTACAACGTCAGAATCAAATAGTTATTAACGATTGCTTACTTCTTAAAATCTTGTTAAACGTGCACCTACTTGAAGTAGCCGACAGAGATATAGCCCCATATGTCTCTATTGAAATCAAGTAAGATGTTATTAAACCAGATGAATGAATGGAAAAGTTTAGCCATGTAGTCATGAGACTCAA
This sequence comes from Helianthus tuberosus, assembly GCA_030545235.1. Taxonomy (NCBI): domain Eukaryota; kingdom Viridiplantae; phylum Streptophyta; class Magnoliopsida; order Asterales; family Asteraceae; genus Helianthus; species Helianthus tuberosus. The sequence goes on along the minus strand of CM060389.1, from coordinate 53,870,795 downwards.
TCTGCATCACAAATATGGTTCCAGATCATGTCAGCTGATCTTAAAGATGATGATTTCAAAAGGTAAAAGCTTAAAGCTAGTAGATATCATTTCCTAGCCTCTGCAACACCCCCAGCCCCTATGCACTTTTGAGCAAGATATTATTGAAATATAGGGACGGACGTCCTTGAAAACAAAAGTGAAGTGCCATTATTATCGGCCAATTAGTCAAAGTTTGGATAGGAATTAGTGACGACATTAAGGATAAGCACATAATCGATTTGTTTTTTACTGCAAAAGTACACACCCTGTTATTTTTTGAGCAAGATAGATGATAACATCAAAATTTAAGCAATTATCCAGGTGTTGAATTCACTTGTCGTAGTCCAAGAAGTCAGATGCAGGGGATTCTTCATTTTCACATTTACCCCAAGATTCAAACCCCCTTTGAATCGTGTCAGCACTATCATGATGTGGCGGATGACAAAGCGACATTAGCCCAATAAACTGCCACAGTCCTCCAGGACTCCCTTTAGGTCTCTCTCGAACTTCCTATCTTAACAAAAAGATATAAATAAAGTAAAGTAAAATAAACATCAAATCCTAAAACCAAATAAAATAAAATCAGCAAAGCAAGCTTTATGAATTAAAAAAGGCATTAATTGATCACCTGGTAGTATGCTATAGCAAGTGACCTTAACCCGTTGTCTACAAATTTCTCAATGAAGGCATGAATGTCTGATTTGTTGTGCGCAAAATTCAAAATCTACACCAATTTAAAAAAAAATATTAACTAACTAAGAAATACATAAATAAAACTTTTTTTTTACAACAGTCAATAATAACCACAAAAAATCTCAAAACAAAAACATAAATTATAGAAAAAGAGAAAAGAAAGATCATGTACGAAGTGAAGAAACGTGATGATTACCTGCTAAAGAAGACACAACCTTCTTGACCCTCCTTTCATATAGCCATCACAGAAAACCAAACAAAATTTAATTTAAGTGAAACAATAGAATCGTAAATTGAAGTTGAATATCGACGGAAACCCTAGAACCCAAATACAAACAGAAAACCAAACAAAATTTCAATTTCAGTGAAACAAAAGAAAATTAGGGTTTAAGAGTTTAAGGAATTTTATAAAATATGCATGAACAATGTTGTTACCTAATAATGAACATCAAAGATTAACCCCTGGAAAGTGGGTTTCACAGCTGGAACCCTAACTACCGCTGTCACAGTCGATCTTCAAAGGTTCCACCACCGTTGTTCCATCGCAAACCTGACACAAAAGTGGCCATCTCTAGAACCCTAATAATAGCAAAAGGGGAAATCAAGAAAAAGCTTCCTGTGATACCTTTGATTCAGTTTCGATCGAATCATGTATAAAGGAATGGGGAAATATTGAATTTGAATCATGTAACAACTGATTCATAAGGCACAGAGCAGGAAAAATAGGGCGATGAAAGAGAACCAAGAAAGAAAGAGATCTGTATTTTGAAATCTGATTAGGGTTTTTGTCATTTGAGAATGAAGGGGGAATTTAGAGGCGGGTGTTCGAAATCCATTTGAATTTTGAAATCTGATTACCTCTTTCATGTTTAACCTTTTGTTTGTTGGTTCTGGTCTGCAGGAAGAGATTACCTCTTTCATGTTCAACTGAGTGTGTTCAACATACATGCAGGAAGAGAGAGACGTATTTTATTGGCCACCTCATTCATCTATTTGACTTTAGGTTTAATAAAAAAAAAAGAAAAATCTCAGAAATTGACACATAGGATTAGAAAAAATAGAAAAATTCAAGAAAATGACACCTAGGAGAGAGAGCAGGGAGGTGGCTTGTGGTGATGACACCTCAGCCAAACCCACTTTGATTTATTATAATAGAGAGATACTAGCGGTAAGACCCGTGTGCAAACACGGGTCGTTTCTTAGAAAACCATGCATAACACATATTGATAGAACATATACATATGTGTATAGATATTGTACCAAAACGTGTTATCTATTATAGCTAAAAGATAACTATAGACATGCATCATCAGTTAATATATAAGATACGTATGAGTATTTCCATTGTGCTATCCACAAAAAAAGTAGCACCCACCCATTGACAATGAAACCTGTTTATAGACATAACTACATATAGAACATGTCTAAGAAGCAAAATTAGTACCACCAACGAACCAAATATACAACCACAAACAATCATGGCATCAAACTAAGAGGACTTTATCTTTGTCACGATATGCACAACTTTTTTTAACTTCAGCAATTGAGTAGACTTGTGAAACTCTAACGAAAGTTCATCGGGACTGTTATAACTAACCACTGCTCCTTATAAAATATTATTTAGCTAGGTTATTACCCGGGATTGCTTCCCGGGCTCGGGAAACTTAGTTATATTAATTACTATTTTTTTATTAATACGACCACATTACATCAAGCATCTCATTCGATTCAACAACAATGTCTTCAAATCACCAGATTAGATCATGAACCCATATTAGAGGTCAAACAAAAGCACAACAGGACCACATGAATACATCATTTCCACTTTTACTTCAATGCACTTAAATGATAGGGTGATTTGGGATTTTGTAAAAATGTTTGTTTTTGTACTACTTTACAAAATTACATAGAATTCAAGAAAACGAAACAACGAATTAAACAGATGTTGAGTTATTCAAAGTTCTGTTTAATACTAAATGAGATGTTGACCAAAATTCAAACAGATGTTGACCAAAAGTCAATCAGATGTTGACCAAAAGTCAATCAGATGTTGACCAATAGTCAAACAGATGTTGACCTTAAACAGATGTTTGGTTTAAGGTCAAACATCTATTTATGGCCAAACATCTGTTTAAGGTTAAAATTCTGTTTAAGTCCAAATATCTGATATAGAAGGCCAAACATCTGTTTAAGGTGAAACATCTGTTTATGGCCAAACATCTGTTTAAGGTCAAACAACTATTTAAGTCCAAACCTCTGATATAAAAGGCCAAACATCTGTTTAAGGCCAAACATCTGTTTAAGCCTGAACAAATGTTTAACTTAATCAGATCTATTGTCTTCTCACACTGTTTTCCTCTTCAAAACACTATTGAACCTAACATGGGTTTCCATTAACTATTGACCAAAAGGCAAACAGATGTTCAAACCACTGTTTGTTATTGTACTTCTTTACAAAATTACATAAAATTCAAGAAAACGAAACAATGACTTAAAGAACTATAATTTAACACATAATCTAATCGAGCAAAGCAATCTATTATCTGACAATTCCCTGGTTTTTACAATACAGTCATATATATCCATCCATTATTCTGAATTCATAAACCCATAAATGCAGAAGAATGTCACATTTGCAATTAATAAACCAAGTTTCTACTAATTGCAGTTACAATTAGCAAAAAGAAGCATGATATCATCTATATATAAAACATAAAGTGCTAATAATAGTGTTTTATCATCTTAGCCATACATAGCAACAAAACATCAAGTTAATAATTAAAAAAAAAAACATACAACATCACCATCAAAAAATTCATAGTTATAATATCTGATATCAGAACATACTTAAATGTCGTTGTTAAACTGAGGTAACTTGATTTAATACGATCTTCTGTTGCGAAGACACGCATGTGAAGTGCAACATATCACCAAACCTCAAGTTATTCTCAGTCATAAACTTTCGCCAACCGTCCAACGCATAACGTGGCTTCAATTCATTTAACTCCGACTTAACATCATAAACCTCCACAACTCCAACCATGTTTTGAACTTTCAAAGGATGAAGATCAACAGAAAGACCTGCTCGTCTGGCAACTTCAACAGGAAGACACTACATGTATTGTGTGGAAAAAAATAATAGTCAGACAAATAAACATAAATCATTAGTTTGTTATAAAAAAAATGGTATACCAGCCTATAGTTTCCTTTGTGATCAAAATGAAAGAACTCAGGGTCGAGAAAATGTCCAGAATGTTTTTTTGCAGTCTTTGTAATCCTATTTCTACTGTTAAGCTTTTTCTAAACGTTGGCGGCCCTCTTCCCCTTGATGAAAAAGTAAACATATACATGTGAATTAAAGGAATGTTGAATATATGCACACACAAAAAAAAGTGTTTATATAACATATACTAATTAAGTGGCGAGTATAGATACCTTAACTTTATGAGCAGATGAAGAACATCCAATATGATCACTTATGTCGACAGGTAAGGCAGCATTTCCCTTAGTCATATTCTTGACCGTCTCCTTTCTCTCAGAAGTAACTTTACCTTTCTTCTTAACCTGTTGTCATAGAGTAACTTTAATAACCATAGTAATATAACAATCTTTAAGATGGTAAACTTACATCTTGTGTTTTGTTCAATCGTGAAGACATGCATCTCTTCGTCGTGCATTCGGCATTGGTTGGTAACTTCTTCTAAATAATACATTATTGGATAAATGTAACATCAGTAAACAACATTACTAATAGTTGTAAAAACATTAAATTCTTATATGTGTTAAATTAAAAATAAATAATTTTGATAATTTAGTAAGTACTTGAGTAACGGTTCTTCCTTCACCTACAGACACAACTTCTTCATCCTCATAGATGTCCTGGTCAACATTAATGAAATAATTAATATAATGCTAAAATAATTAAAACTTTTACTGCTAATGCTAAATACATACGTACCTTGAATACATTCTCAACATAATCAGCCTTCGATATCTTAAGTACACTATCATCGTCAGATTCAGGTTTCTTTGAAAAGCAAATCTCAGTCTCATCTCTATAAACTACTACCTCAAAAACAACATCATCAATTCTGCTAAACACAAGCAAATCATCCTCCAGTATCCCAACATCGTTGAACATTTCCGGCCATCCTGTAGCAAATACAAAGTTGGTATCAACCTTAGACGCCTCAACATTCCAATAGGAACCCTTATATCAGATTTGAAATTTGCCACTTGGTGGGCTGTTTACGTAAAATTGTTTAATGAAGCAATCTTCGATTACCTGCATAAAATTAAAAATAATGAATACTATACGTGAAGTATGTAACTTATGAGAATAAGTGTTGACACGTTTAAGATGCAAAAGAATTCAAGTTAAGATCAATAGTCATACCGTAAAACCAAATCTTGCATAACGATTAAACGTGAAATAAGATTCACCACACATGCCATCAACAAAACATGAAAGTTCAAGCCCAAAATCACCTAACGGTCTGAAAACCAACAAAGTATCCCTCGGCAGATTGAGATTTTTAACAACACTGTCCCAACCGTCAGTTATTATTGGCGTTGAATTTTTTGTTCTGACCCTCACAACCCATTTTTTACCAGACTCATGATAGATTCGCAACTTATTTTTTTGCCAACAATCTCCCCACTTTTGATTAGCAAAGGCTAAAGGTACATCCTATATATAATTTTTAAGTAGTGTAAGAAAATATAAACCATAACAACTGTTAAATATATATCTCAATAAAAATAAATTATGTATATAAAAACATGTCATACCAGTTTCAAAGATTCTGGGTTATCAAGAAACTTGAAAAATGTAGTATACATGATAAAACCTGAATCAGTAAAAATGTAAAAGATTGAAATTAAAAAGTTGGCTTCGAAGATGAACATTAACTTTTTGTATTAACAAAGTATCTACTGAAATTAATCATAGAAACAGAGTATGAGTTAAAAATTTTCTGCAAATAATAACTATTTTAACATGTTCTCAACAAATGATTTAAACACCTAACTAAACCCTTCTTGAATGTATAGCAATAAACGTTTAAAATTGTATTTGTAGCAAGATAGGATTTGAATTAAGATTGGTTAAACAATATAAAGTTCAATACAATATGAATGTACATACCAGTTGCTGAAGAAAAAACAATAAAACCTCCGGTGATTGAAGTGTAGACGACGGAGAATAAGAAAGTTGAAACCCTAGAAAATGACTGGGAAGAAGAGATTTTTGAAAGAAGAGATGATAAATGTTTGATGTGTAATGATGCTAAAGAAATAATGACGGTTGTGTTTTCGTTTTCCCATATTTTCAACTGATGAAAAATATTTACACATACACCCCTTATTGAATTTGTTATTTACATTTACATTGAGATACAAGAGTAAAGTGGATGATTAGTTGAATTGATTTGGTATTCACATTAACAAAGAATTTTTTTTTCTTATAGCAAAACCATTAATATATCATACCTTTTCTATGCTTTAAATCATGTATTAATCATAATTAGCTTTTAACATAAGTAAGTTTCGTGAGCACGGAAGCAATCCCGGGTGAAAATCTAGTTTTATCTATTATAATTAGCTTTTAACATAAGTACTTTGACTTTGGTCAAACAGACTTTGGTCAAACAGCGTTTTAACTTTGGTCAAACAGTGTTTTAACTTTGGTAAAACAGACTTTTGAAACCACTAAGAATCATATCTTTCCAAACAGTTGTTTGACATTGGTCAAACAGTGGTTTGACTTTGGTCCTAAGCATGATCAGCTAAATAATATTTTTAAAACTAAGAGGAACTTTGTTCGAGAACACTAGCTAAATGATTACCGTTGAGTTGTGCTGTCATTTGGTCATGTGAAGTTTTTGGTACAGCTGGTTGTTAGGAGAGATCCTAGAAGACCTGACGACAACAACCATCTAGTGATGCATACAAACTGGCAGCGTATCATGGATGAAACGGGAATATCTGTGGGGAAAAAGCTGAAGTTTGAGATAGTCGAAGAAAAAAGTGTAACAGGAGATAAAATACACTTTGAAGTTTGTTGAAATAGTCTTTGAACATCTTTTCAGTCTTTAGTTATGCATGTTTTAGTTGACATGTTTGATGGACACATTTCTTCTTTGAAAACTAACTTAAGAATGAAGTTATGTAGTGTTAGTATATACTTTCAAAACTTTGTGGTTTTACCTTTTTATATTTTTCAAGTAAACATTACTATATTTTGCATCTAAACATTACTATTTTCCATTACATTTCCCGGTCACTCAACAAAAAGAAATATAAGACTTAAAATTAATAAAATAGTATACAACTTGTAATTACAAATAACAGTGTTTTAACAATCTGCTCCTACCAAAGGGACAAACTCAACATCTGTTTCGCTAAACTTTTCTAAGAAACGTCTGCTGAAGACAACCACTGTTGAAAGAAAAGTATGTTAAACAAAACAACCTCAGCTCATGAGCCAAACAGACTCTGCTGATGAACCAAAAGGTCTGTTAAGACAAAGACTGCTGGAGCAAAGGTCTGCTAAAGAGAACCTCTGCTGATGAAGCAAAATGTATGATGAACCTAAGTTCTGCTGTGCACCAACAAATATTACACAATTCAGCAGAAGATCTATAATATAAGATCTTTAATAGATGATGATCAACAGCTCATAAAGTTTGTTGAAGCACGCTATAACAGTGCTTAGCATTTAACAGATCTTTAACAGTACTTAGGGGTTAACAGATTTTAGCACGCTATAACAGTGCTTATCCTCTAACAGATGTTAATGTATCTCAGACCCCAACAGTTTTCTGACTAACCAATTGATTAAATTTTCATTCATCAATCTACCAATAATATAAAACCTTATTACTTATCCAGTCCATTAATATCACCAAAAATGTATATAATGTATAATAACAATATTATATAACAAACAAAAGGTTAACCTTACTTGATATTCAAACCGTAGACATTACATACCATATTCATCATTGTAGCCCTTACAAACTAAAATTTTAACCACAGTTTGTTAAAACAACAGTTAACAGACATAAATAAAAACCACAAGGATTCTTAAAAAATAAGTGGTTTCTACTTATCTCTCATAAGAATTGTTTTTTCATAAGCATCTAATTGTTAAGCTTAGTCAGCTTCTTCCGGGTTTTTCTCACATTAGTGGATAGCTCACCAGCGTTGACAACATCAGCATCTTGAGCCATCCACTTTCCATTGGGACTTGATCCCGAATCCTTTTCAACTTCAACGACTGAAGAGTCGGCCGTAACAGAGACAACATCCTTGCAACAGATCACAAAACAACTATTGATCTCATTTAATAAAATAATGAACTCTTTTTAAACATACTTAAAAAATAAATACTCACCCTTGAAGTTCGTTCAGCAGACACCTGGGAAGATTCTGAAAGGTTAACATCTTTAACTTCAGCTACCTCTTGAGTAACCTAAAGGATCATAATATATGATATCATATAAAAAAGTGCAGAATCCAGTGTTTAAAACTCAAAAGAAAAATAAATAGATTGAAAGAGTAATTTTATATGCTACCTCATCAGTATTTTCATCACCATTACCATCTCCACCAACCAACTCAGCAATTATTACTGGATCATCACATGTTTTTTGCACAGTATAAACACGATAGTCATTTTTAAGATTGAACTCTGAAACATCAATCTTAAAAGCAGCCTTCTTATCAACCAATCGAAATATCTCATGAGGGAATCCAGTATCATTGGCCTTAACCTGCCTCTCTCTTATGTCACTCGCCGCTAATCCAAGAAGCTTCTGAACATCTCTATCAAACATAACAAAAGAAACACTACCACTCTCATCCTGCACCCGCACTTGCACCTTGAACCTGAAATATACACAACTAACTAAGTAAACTGCAAAACTATATTCAAATATCAGTCTTAGAATGTTACTTATATAAATATAACGCTAAATAATCATCATTGCTTACTTTTTGGTGATCGATGTACATTCACTATGACATTTGGGACAAACCAAAGAAGTCGCAGGCAATCGAACAATATCGTCTGAAACATTTTCAACATTCTGCAAGTATTCACTTTTACCCATCACCTTCTTGAAACACTTACGACATGCAGCATAAAACCAACCATACTCTTCTTGCACAATCTTAATTGTCGCAACCACAACACAAGACACTTCTTGTAAAACATGCAGGTGACAAACCAAACAAATAACCAAACTATATAAAAAGATGTGAAACCTTTTCTATCTCACTAATCTCATCAACATGTTTCTTCACACCATCAGTTACAAATTCTTTATGCAATGGAAAAACACTCTGAGACGATAGTATTGTTTGAGAAGTAGAACCACTCCCTTGTCCAAACTTCAGTATAAGCCTTTTGAATACCACAAATGATTAGAATTAGTATACAAATAACATGAAACCAAGTATTTGACTTGAACATCTATATACAAGAGAAATTACATTGACAAATTACCTCCTCCTTAGCTCATTAACTTCATCAATTTCTTCATTCAGAAAAAATTCGTGTTGCAAACTTATCACTTAATTTGAATAGTATATTCACCTACATGGAAAAGTATATAGATATTTAATGTATACATGTCTTTATATTGCCAGAAATAAACAGTATAGTTATGATTTGCAGAAAGTAACAAAAATACCTTTCCATTCCTTACACTTTCCATGCTGTATAACAGCCATCACATGCTCATGAGGTGGGATTTTAGAAATGAAGTCCTTAATATGCAGAGCATAATCATTCCACACAGTACACCGCAAAACCTTACCCCTACATGAAAAGAATATTCATATGAGCATATACTAAAGACTAATTTATGACCATTTCTTTAAAAATCTCTAATATGAAAACAACATTGAATGAATAAAAACATAAAATCAAAGGAAAATTATGACATTTATTAAAGTAGCAAATGAGCCATAAATTAACTACCATATTCACTAAGAATAAACTGTAGACCTCATTTATTACCATGATTCAGTATTACATACAAACACCATAGATCTCATTTATTACCAATACCATGATCCCACATTAAATACCAACATTCTTCATCTTATTTATTAACATCATTAAATACAAACAATGATCAGTACATGACTGCACATGTAAACAAAAACTTACTCCAAGTCTTCAATATCGAAATTCATCTTCTTAGTCTCCTTTGGAGGTCGATCAAAGATTTCAAGATCTCCAGAACAAATCACAGATTCAGCAACATCTATATATGATCACATTATACAAGAATATAAGTAAAACTCTCTAATATTATACAAGCAAGACATGATTACAAAAATATACACTACCAACACTCAAAGCATTTAACGCCTCTCCTTGAAGAATATCTTCATAAGATCATCTGAAGTTGAAACCATACTCAACACCTTGCCAATCTCTCACAGGAGTAACAGTTGTGCATCTATAAAAGTTGATTTTATAAGGCTGCACTACTACTTTATATAAATCTTTATTCTCACCAACACCAAATTTCGACAGAATCACAACAGCATCTTCTTGAAGTTGTCCATCAAAAACAGGTATCAGATGAGTCTTAATACCTGCTTGAATCTTAGCACCCTGAAGAACATTTAAAGAAAGTATCTTCTTAGCATACACCACTACATTCTCTAATAAAACGGAAAAGCAGAGATACAAATTATCTTTTCATCAATGAAGATGAGATCCATCTTGTAACCCTGATTCCATTTTTGAATAATTCTCGCTTTCATGTTCCACATATCTTTCCGAGGATTCAAATCGTTAACAAAACTAAGATTCTTACTGTCAACTGATATTGACATGCTTCTAATTCGGAATTCGGTTTGTGATTAAATTTCAAATTTCAAAATCAGAGAAGATGAAAGCGTGATGAAATATGAAGAGAGAAATGAGAAGAAAAGCCTTATATAAGAAGGATGATTGACAGGAGTTTCTTGATGACATGCATTAATTGCTAATTACTTATTCCCATGCATTTTTGAATTTGAATTTCCCAGTAATTAGCCTTAAACATCTGCTGATCTAAAAGCATTACGGAAGATAACAACAACTGCTGCTACGTATTAAAGTAAAGTCACATATAAATAAGCAAATGTTTACCCTGGCAGATGGTTTGCCCTTTAGAATGTGGGCCAGATCTTTAACATGTCACACCCTGGCTTTGCGGAAGCGTGGTTAATTTTGGTGTGACTTCTTAATACCATAGCTTAACCATAACAAAGCTATATGAAATAAAATCATGCAAGATCATCCATTTGATTAAGTTTTAAAACCAGAGTAACACAACATTGTCTTAGAGACTTACAACCTCATAACATAAAACATTGTCTTAAATAACATAAACACTGACATGAAATAAACGCAGTTTAAGATTTGTGACTTGTCCAGGAAAGAGTCACATTTCCTAAACTGGGATGACCTTGGAACCCTTATGCAGCGGGAAAACATAACATACCGCGCCAGATCTTTAATTTCCTGAAATACATGTAAGTTGAAAAATCAACAATAATGTTGAGCGAGTTCATGTGAAGTGAGTATGTAAAACACTTGTAAGTATAAAAATTCCCTGGTATGTAGCAGTGTAAGGAAAAAGAGATCACCAATGGTTTGCAAGGCCATTAGTATGTGTGAAGTGCAAGTAGGAAGACTCAAACCTAGCAGATTTCGCGTTGGGTACAAAGTCACTCCAAGGTCCGTTCTGTTGGGCCTCTCAGAGGTCCGTTCTGTTGGGCCTAGAGTTGGGCTCGCTACACCCAGATAGATCTACCGCTTACGTCCCTCGGTCCTACAATGAGGATTAATGGTCTCCAGTTTCTACCTATCCACTCACATGATCTAAGTAGTAAACCTCCTTACGCTAACCATACCATGTATAAAGTACTTGTAATCAAAGTAACATGTATTTCACCCCCGCAGTTTAAAAAACTGAAAACAGTTAAGAGAAAATGGGGACATGAACTCACAGTGAAGCGTCTCTACCAAGTATCTCCTGCTCACGCAGCTGTGCGACGACCTACAGGTGCTAATTTCTATTAGACGGACGGCCGTGCCTTAGCTTTATAGTTTAAGTCTTTGGGAAATAGTTAGACAACTATTTCGTGTTTACATTCTGTATATACTTGGTAGTTAATCTCCTTCCCAAGGATGGGGGATTCAATACATGTGCGTTCAAATTATATCATTAAGTCTCACTTAATATATATATATTTCCAATTCCAAAATATAAGTATTTTTCTCAAAAATATTATATTTTCATTTCACATAATTTTTCTCCAATAATACGTTGTTAAAATACGTGTTCATAAATATTTCCGTAAGTGCGTAAGTTACGTTTTAACAATCGAGTGGTAATATACTTACCGGTGTAACTTATATATTTATGGTGAAAGCGTTCGTATTATTTTGGATTCGTTAACGTTCGTAAATATTATTTTTACTCTAAAAATAATATGTATTTTCACAAAATAATCATAAACAGTGTGTGAAGAATATATATTTATCACGTTAAATTTTGTGAAAATCCCACCTCCGAATATTTAGTAAATAAAGTCATGGCGAAATTCATATTTCGAAAACATGTCAAAAATAATTCTAACACTTGTAGTGTAAATAGTTCTAAGTGTTAAGTTGTTAGAAAAATTTCGCCAGAGTTTCCTCTGTAACTGGAGGTGGCCACGCTTTCAAGCGTATCATTTTCTTTAACAAATCAACTCAACAATTTTCTTTATTTGATCAGAACAACTTTTCTCACAACAATTAATCAACATATGTGTAAATTGCCAAAAATTTCATGAACTTGCAGTTTTCCCAAAACTGTGGTGTAAATCCCCTTAAATTTAGTAGATCTTCATATAAGGTAATTTGATCTTGTAAAAACCTCGTTTTTAGAGAAAATCCATCTTTACAACTTCCTGTCATCTTTTACAAAAACTGTTATTTTGTCGGATCTTTTCATTTCACAAGTGTTTACACACTTGTGGTTTATAAAAATCATGTGTGTTAGTGTAAAATCCATCTTTTAAAATACATGATTTCTTTAGTACGTGGTCCTTTGAAAATACCACTTGCAGATGCGTAGATCTGCTAGTTTTAAACACAATTTCACAAGTAAAACTCTTTTACACAAGTTCATGATTCGCGTGTGGTAGAGTTTCACCTTTTAACCCTTGTATTATTCAAAACAAGCTTATGTTAAGATCCATGATCTTACCAAACCGGGTTAAACGATGATCCGAGCTACCACATCATAGATCGGGCCTAAATAATCATACATTTCGAATACTACATCATTTACACAACATATAAGCTTTTAACCACTATTTTTAGTGTTTTTAGCAAACTTTAAAGCATCATCTTGCATGTTAACGAGTTTTAACAGATAAAAATCCTTTTAACCACTTTAGAATAGTTCAAGATAGGGATTTAAACATCATACCACTAGCTCGAGGCTAGGGAAGAATCTTGACGAAAATGACGTGGATAAAAGCAAGAGAAAGAGGTCCTTCAAACTCCGAGTGCACCAAGCCTCCTAATACGTGATCCTTGAAGCTTGTATGATCTTGTGATGTGAAGATGGGAGCCGAAAATGGATGTATGGGGAGGGGGGTGTTCGGCCGTAAGCTTCTAGGGGGAAAGAGAGAAGAGTGGTGTGTTGTGAAGTGTTAAGTGACAAATGGTTTAAGCTTAGTTACTTATAGGCAATTCTAATGTTAATTACCCAATGGTTAATGTGTCTAGAAGATATTAAGCAAACAAGATTTTAATAATATTGCAAGGACAAGTGTGTCCCCCCTTAGTTGGGGACGGTTAGGAGGGGGGGTCTTGGTCCGATTCCAACTAGATAGGTAAGTATTAGTTAGGTTAAACCAAGTTAGTTAAGTGTTTAACCCCGTTACTAATGTGTAGTGTGTTATGACGGGTGTGAGGGTATACGGGGACCCTAACTGGCTCAGAAAAAGATAAATAGTGTAAATGACAATATTTTCATGTTCCGGGTATAGTCCGGTTGTTTGGTTGGATAGTAATCCGTTAAAGTGCTTAACAAAGCTTAAAGTGTCGTTAATACTCTTTTTAGTGACACGACTCATTCCTGACACTTTGGAAAGTGTCTAGCAATATTTTTCTCATGTATTGGCACTTTATTAGTTAGCTAAAAGCTGAATTATTGTGTAAAGTGCTGAGTTTTGTACTTAGAGTACGTTTTAGGCACATCCAGTCATTGTGACTTATTCCTAGAGACGCAGTTCTACAACCCTTGTATCCCTACACTCACCACTAGTGTAGCAAAATATTTCAGGCTCTTACAGGCCTTAGAGGCAGTGTTTGCCTGATGCTGGCTTTATCAGCATGTTCAATAGGTTATCCGTTATAGTACTACTGTGCTTTTTGTGCATCATGTTTGTCACTATGGTGCTGTAAGCAAAATATGGAGTGACAGCAAATAAAGTATGATGCAAGTAAGTGCATGTATCAGTATGCAAGTAGCAGTTTATTCACAAGTTCAAGCAAGCACAGTAATTAAGCAGTAATTAATTATTAATTAAGTCGTACGGATACCTGGTTTAGTGAGGGTTGTCACATTCTCCCCCCGTTAAATAAATTTCGTCCCGAAATTTAAGTTCTGCTTGATGATGCAGGGTTCTTAGGAAAAATGTGGGGGTATTTCTCTTTCATCCGGTCCTCACGCTCCCAGGTGTACTCAGGACCGTGTCTGGCATTCCAACGAACCTTGACGAGCTTGACACTGCTCCGGCGGGTCTTGTTTACTTTCCAATCCGTAACCTCAACCGGTTCTTCAACGAAATGGAGCGTGTCGTCAACATGAATCTCGTCGATGGGAATGGCAATGTCATCTTGAGTTGGACTTTTCTTCAGGTTGGATACATGAAATGTATCGTGAACACCATTCAGTTCAGCAGGTAGGTCCAACTTGTATGCTACTAGTCCTATTCTTTCCAGAATTCTGAAAGGACCAATGTAGCGCGGATTTAACTTCCCACGCTTCCCGAAGCGTGCCACACCCTTCCAGGGTGAGACTTTCAATAACACCATTTCTCCAACTTGGAAATCCACATGTTTTCGGTTTGGATCCGCATAGGCCTTCTGTCTGTGGCGAGCTGCTTCGATGCGTTTAAGAATCTGCGCGATCTTGTCTGTCGTCTCTTGGATGATTTCAGGACCAGCAAGCTGCCTATCACCTGCGTCAGCCCAGCATAGGGGTGATCGGCACTTGCGTCCGTAAAGGGCTTCGAATGGCACGACACCAATACTGGTGTGGTAGCTGTTGTTGTATGAAAATTCGACCAAAGGCAAATGCTTATCCCAGCTACCGCCCAAATCCATAACACATGCTCTCAGCATGTCTTCCAAAGTCTGTATCGTTCGCCCGCTTTGACCGTCAGTTTGCGGATGAAACGCAGTGCTCAGATTCAATTGTGAGCCAAAGGCTTCTTGGAAGGATTGCCATATCCTTGACACAAACCTTCCGTCTCTATCAGAAATGATTGAGAGAGGCACTCCATGGCGCGTGACGATCTCTCTCATGTAAATTTCAGCCAATTTGCTCGTATTATCCTTCTCTCTGATAGGTAAGAAGTGTGCTGACTTCGTTAATCGATCCACTATCACCCAGATAGTGTCATGGCCTCTTGGCGTTCTTGGCAATTTTGTAATAAAATCCATGGAGATTTGTTCCCATTTCCACTTAGGAATCTCAGGTTGTTGCAGAAGTCCTGAAGGCTTCTGGTATTCCGCTTTAACCTTAGCGCACGTTAAACATTTGCTCACGTAAACAGCAACATCGCCTTTCATCCTAGGCCACCAATAATAATCTTTGAGATCCTGGTACATCTTATCCGCTCCTGGATGGATAGAGTACCGCGACTTGTGAGCTTCATCGAAAATAACCTTCCTTAAATCTCCAAACGAAGGAACCCAAATCCTTTTCTCAAAGCATAACGTTCCTTCTTCGTTTGGTACCAAAAGCTTCTCCATCCCACGGAGATATTCTTCTTCAAGGTTTCCTTCCTTGAGAGCTTCTTTCTGCGCGGCACGAATGCGCAAGGAAAGATCGGTTCGTATAATCATTTCTAAAGCCCTAACCCTTATGGGCTTGATTCTCTCTTTACGACTTAGGGCATCGGCGACCACCTTCGCCTTCCCTGGATGATACTTTATCTCGCAGTCGTAGTCGTTCAGCAATTCAACCCATCGTCTTTGCCTCATATTCAACTCCTTCTGGTTGAATATATGCTGTAGGCTCTTGTGATCTGTAAAGATCGTACACTTCGTACCATAAAGGTAGTGTCTCCAGATCTTTAAAGCAAAAACCACTGCGCCGAGCTCCAAATCGTGTGTGGTATAGTTCTTTTCATGCACTTTCAACTGACGCGATGCGTAAGCAATAACCTTTTGGCGTTGCATCAACACACAACCCAATCCTTGACGCGATGCGTCGCAGTATACCACAAAATCATCAGTACCTTCTGGTAGAGCTAAGATTGGCGCGTTACAAAGCTTATCCTTCAATATCTGAAACGCTTCATCCTGTTTGATTCCCCAATCAAACTTCTTATCCTTCTGCGTGAGGAGCGTCAATGGTTGAGCGATCTTTGAAAAATTCTCAATGAATCTTCGATAATAGCCAGCCAAACCCAAGAATTTCTGAATCTCGGTTGGCGTCTTTGGCGTTTCCCAATCCTTGATCGCTTCGATCTTTGTTGGATCCACGTGGATTCCATCTCCATTTACCACGTGCCCAAGGAATTGCACCTCTCGTAGCCAAAACTCGCACTTAGAGAATTTGGCATACAGCTGTTCCTTCTTCAGCAGCTCTAGAATGGCTCTAAGATGCTGCTCGTGTTCAGCCTTCGTCTTTGAATAAATTAAAATGTCATCGATAAATACAATCACGAACTTATCCAAGTACGGCTTGCAAACTCTATTCATTAGATCCATGAATACCGCCGGTGCGTTTGTCAAACCAAATGGCATAACGAGGAACTCGTAGTGCCCATAACGAGTTCTGAAGGCTGTCTTCGGAATGCTTTCCTCTTGTATCCTTAACTGATGGTATCCAGATCGAAGGTCGATCTTTGAATAAAAGCTTGAACCTTGCAGTTGGTCAAACAGATCATCAATTCTTGGCAGAGGATATCTATTCTTGATCGTCAGCTTGTTCAGCTCCCGGTAGTCGATGCACATACGAAAACTACCGTCCTTCTTTTTGACAAACAGGACCGGAGCTCCCCAAGGCGAGAAGCTTGGTCGGATAAAACCCTTGTCTAACAACTCTTGAAGTTGTGTCGACAGTTCCTGCATCTCAGACGGAGCAAGTCTGTATGGTGCCTTAGCCACAGGCGCGGCGCCTGGAACTAAATCGATGTGAAACTCTACTTGCCTCTGAGGTGGCGGTCCAGGCAAGTCTTCTGGGAAGACTTCTGGATACTCCCTCACGACAGGGATGTCTTCGATCTTTGGCTCAGCAGCCTTTTTATCCACAATGTGTGCCAGAAAAGCAACACATCCTTTCTGCAAACACTTCCTTGCTTTCAAGCAGCTGATAATCCTCAACGGCGTCTCACGCTTCTCTCCATGAACAACAATGGTCTCACCATCATCGGTTGGGATACGAACAACCTTTTCGTGACGAACTATCTCAGCTTTGTTGCCTGATAACCAATCCATTCCTACCACCACGTCGAAGCTTCCCAACTGGACTGGTAGTAGATCTAGAGCGAACTCACGCTCTCCCAATTCAATCACACAACCTCTGACAACTTCATTGGCTTCTACTAACTTCCCATTGGCCAATTCGATCGAGTAGGGAATATCTAACTTATTAGCGGCTAGACCAAGCATATTCTTAAATTCTAACGATACGAAGCTATAATCGGCACCAGTATCAAATAAAACGGATGCATAGCGTTGGTTCACAGGGAACGTACCAGTAACGACATTGGGTTCCTGGCGCGCTTCCCTTGCTTCGATTTGAAACACTCT
Organism: Helianthus tuberosus; assembly: GCA_030545235.1. Lineage (NCBI taxonomy): Eukaryota > Viridiplantae > Streptophyta > Magnoliopsida > Asterales > Asteraceae > Helianthus > Helianthus tuberosus. The sequence continues at coordinate 53,853,028 of CM060389.1, read as the reverse complement.
TCCACGGGCTTGATTTAAGTCTGGGCAGTTCTTCTTAAAATGCCCGATATCACCGCAGTTAAAGCATCCAAGTCTTTGCCCGTTTCCACCAGCTTGATCATTCCTCTGATTACGATTCACGGCGCCCGCTTGGTTAGCATTGTTGCCTCGATTCTCGTTACCTCCATAGTTTCCTTGTGGGCGATTTCCATTCCCACCCCGGTTGTAATTTCTGTTTCCGAATCCTCCCTGGCCTCCCTGACCAGCAGTGGCCCAACAAGTGTCCTTCGAGTGGCCACGTTTCCCACATGCTTCGCATACTTTTGGCCCGCAATGACCAGAATGGTGGCGCTGGCAGGTGTTGCATTTGGGCTGGGTGCCCATATACCCTTTTCCTTTCTTTCCTCTACCAGCTGTAACCTGAGCTGGCGTGTCTGGTCCTCCTTTCTTAACCACCACACTGGCGCCCTGCTTGAAGTTCGAGAACTTCCGTTTGTTACCTCCTGATGACTCGACGTGAGTCTCTGCCTTCTTGGTCTTGATCTCATCAAACTTGTTCAGGCGAATAGCCTCCTCAGTGAGAGCTACGCTCAAATCGATCGCCTAAGTAATGGTCGCAGGCTTTGATGAGGTTACCATGCTTATGATTTGAGGAGCTAGTCCCCAAATGAAACGTTCAATTCTCTTGAACTCAGGAGTGACCATGTAGGGTACCATATGCGATAAGTCATGGAACATTTGAACGTATTCTGCTATCTTTGGACCGTCCATTTTCAAGTGCCAGAACTCGGTCTCCAATCGCTGGATTTCTGCGCGGGAACAGTACTTTTTGCGCATAAGTTCCTTCAGTTCGGTCCAGGTCAGCGCGTAGGCAGCAGTTTCGCCAAGTGTCTGTACTTGCAGATTCCACCAAGAGAGGGCTCCATCCAAGAATTGCCCTGAGATATAGGTGACTTGCTGATCCAGTGCGCATTTGCTCATGCGAAGAACAGATTCAGTTTTCTCAGCCCAACGAACAAAGGCGACAGCACCTCATGTGCCATCAAAGTTGACCGGTTTGCAGTCTAGAAACTGCTTGTAGGTGCATCCATGAGGTGGATTATTGTTGTTGCCACTGTTGCCAGAGTTGCTTCCACTAGTCCCTCCTTGAGAGGCGGCGTATTGTGCAATGGCAGCAACGATAATTTGCTGGAGTTCTGCCTCATTAGTAGGCATGTGTGTCTCACGTCTCGGCGGCATCTTCTAAAAGATGGTTTACGTTGGTCAGGCCATAGTGAAACGTACGTATATAGTAATAGTAATAGCACATAACATCTCATGTTATCAATACATCACAAATATCAATCACACAACATCCCATGTCATAAAAATATAAATAAGCAATCAAGCGATTCAAATATGGTGAGAATACTGCGATTGCCATATATCGAGACCACATAGTAAGTGTATCAGTACATCCCTGTGTCATACAATCATCAATCAACTAGGGGCTACATCACCCCTGTCCAAAAACTATATCATGTCCATGTCAAATACGTCAAATACATGTCAACAAAAGTCAGGATCATAAAGTAGTCTCCAAAAATGCTGTGCAGTCAAAAGCATTCGCCGTCTTCTCACCAACGTCTACCTAAACAGCACTGATGAGCTCTATACAGATGGCGGTGGAGGAGGGGGAAAGTGGGTGTAAAACAAACGACGTAACTGGAGCCAGTCCTCCTCCATGGCTCGCTGGGTACGAATGATAGAAGCAACCTGCTGCTCTAGTGTAAAGAGACGGGCAGCATAATCTGGAGGTAAGGGTCGAAATGGCTGCAGAGGAGAGTGTGTCTGACCATGGCACTGGCATGGTGGCAGCTGAGCTCTCTCAAGCTCCTGGATGCGCTGCGTGTGTGACTCGTGCTGGGCGACAAAAGACATCAAAACGTCCTCAATAGTATACCCCACGTGGAAAGAATGGTAGGGGTCAGTAGGTGGCACAGCAGAGTCTGGTGCCCAAAGGAACGGCTCACTGGTGGGATCAAAAGGTGCCACATGAAATGGAGCAACAGAGGGTGGAACAGATGACATCTGGGGCATGAAGGGGATAGACATCGGTACATGCCCAAAAGGATGGGCTGAAGAACCCTCTCCAGGCCTCGCTGGAGGTACAAACTGTGGAACCCGAAAAGAAGAATCAACATGTCGTGTATCAGGGATCTGAGGGGGAAAAGGTGGGACATCCTCATCAGCAGGTATCCAACCGTGCTGTGCATGCTCATCTGGTGGATCCATGTGTGCCGCGAACAGTGCATGCTCGGGCTCTAGTGGGATGGGATCAGGTGGGGGAGCAACAAAAGGGTGAACAGGTGCAATGTGCTCAACAGGATGGTCAACAGGTATATCGACAATAGGTAGAGGAACAACCAGATCAACAACAACATGATCGCCCTCTATCAAAGGAACATCCACGGGGAGATCATCAACAGGTGGGTCTGCTATAACAGGCTCAATAGGGATGCCAGCATGTACGGGGTCATGCTCAAGTATGGGGTCTAGAGCGGCTTCCTGCTCAGGAGAGACGACAGGCTCGGGATCATCAAAAGCCATCTCGAAGTCAAACTCGGGGTCGATAGGGTCTACTGGGTCAGCTGGATCCTCCATGGGCTGATCCATAGGTACAAACTCGATATCACGATCCGGGTCGTATCCCGGGGGAAAGATAGGATCAGAATCCTCTATGTCATCATGGTCAAACGCAAAACTGGGAATAGGTGCAACAGAGGATGCCTGGTCAGGATCAGAATCATGCGCAAAGTGCTGTGCGCTCAATGTGTGAGAAGGTGCGGATGCCACAGACTCAAAGGAGTCTGGGACAGGAGAATGTGCAGGCGAATCCTCAGCGGGAACGTCAGCGATCATCAGAAGATCATCCGCAGGAAGAAGGGCCTCGCCCTGGATCTCATCCTCAAAGGGCTCCTCCTCAAACAGGTCAACATCGCCGTCAGCCTCGGCGTCAAGAGGGAAATCATATGCTGGATAAACGGCTAAGGGTATAGGAGCCGGAATCTCTACTAGGGGTAGGTACTCAGCGGGAGGGCCATCTGCAGGCTCATCAGCACCATCGGGTAGTGCGAAGGGCTGGAAATCATCCTCGTCAGTACTGGTATAGTCGGATGTGTGCACCTCGTGCTCGGAGGATGTGAGGTCATCAGATATGATAGGTATGGGTCCAGTGGTGTCCGACTCGCCAGTACCGGCTGAATCCATGAGTCTGTATCATAAACACAAATATGCTCAAATAATCAGTCATACAATCAGATAATCACATAAGTCACCAAGTAAGATATCACATAATTCTCCTAGTCCCACTAGCCTCCCAGTCTCCTAGACTGCTCTATCAACTACCTCGACCTCTCAGATCGAGCCTCGGTCTCCGATACCGAGCCTCAGCCTCCAAACTGAGCCTACTCTTCCTAGTCCAACTAGCCAACTACCTCGATCTCTCAGACCGAGCCTCGGCCTCTCAGACCGAGCCTCGGCCTCTCAGACCGAGCCTCAGCCTTTCTAGACTGAGCCTACTCTTCCTAGTCTCACTAGCCATCTACCTCGATCTCTCAGACCGAGCCTCGGCCTCTCAGACCGAGCCTCAGCCTTTCTAGACTGAGCCTATAAATAATAAAATGTGCCCAACATTTGTTTGTAAAAAAAAGTTTTGGATCTGGACTTAAGTGGTATGCAGAAAAATGTTTTCGTGAGAGCCCTAGTGATCATAGTCTAGACTCGAGAAGGAATCCTAGTTCGCTATGATCAGAGCTCGGATACCAAGCTGTCACACCCTGGCTTTGCGGAAGCGTGGTTAATTTTGGTGTGACTTCTTAATACCATAGCTTAACCATAACAAAGCTATATGAAATAAAATCATGCAAGATCATCCATTTGATTAAGTTTTAAAACCAGAGTAACACAACATTGTCTTAGAGACTTACAACCTCATAACATAAAACATTGTCTTGAATAACATAAACACTGACATGAAATAAACGCAGTTTAAGATTTGTGACTTGTCCAGGAAAGAGTCACATTTCCTAAACTGGGATGACCTTGGAACCCTTATGCAGCGGGAAAACATAACATACCGCGCCAGATCTTTAATTTCCTGAAATACATGTAAGTTGAAAAATCAACAATAATGTTGAGCGAGTTCATGTGTAGTGAGTATGTAAAACACTTGTAAGTATAAAAATTCCCTGGTATGTAGCAGTGTAAGGAAAAAGAGATCACCAATGGTTTGCAAGGCCATTAGTATGTGTGAAGTGCAAGTAGGAAGACTCAAACCTAGCAGATTTCGCGTTGGGTACAAAGTCACTCCAAGGTCCGTTCTGTTGGGCCTCTCAGAGGTCCGTTCTGTTGGGCCTAGAGTTGGGCTCGCTACACCCAGATAGATCTACCACTTACGTCCCTCGGTCCTACAATGAGGATTAATGGTCTCCAGTTTCTACCTATCCACTCACATGATCTAAGTAGTAAACCTCCTTACGCTAACCATACCATGTATAAAGTACTTGTAATCAAAGTAACATGTATTTCACCCCCGCAGTTTAAAAAAACTGAAAACAGTTAAGAGAAAAGGGGGACATGAACTCACAGTGAAGCGTCTCTACCAAGTATCTCCTGCTCATGCAGCTGTGCGACGACCTACAGGTGCTAATTTCTATTAGACGGACGGCCGTGCCTTAGCTTTATAGTTTAAGTCTTTGGGAAATAGTTAGACAACTATTTCGTGTTTACATTCTGTATATACTTGGTAGTTAATCTCCTTCCCAAGGATGGGGGATTCAATACATGTGCGTTCAAATTATATCATTAAGTCTCACTTAATATATATATATTTCCAATTCCAAAATATAAGTATTTTTCTCAAAAATATTATATTTTCATTTCACATAATTTTTCTCCAATAATACGTTGTTAAAATACGTGTTCATAAATATTTCCGTAAGTGCGTAAGTTACGTTTTAACAATCGAGTGGTAATATACTTACCGGTGTAACTTATATATTTATGGTGAAAGCGTTCGTATTATTTTGGATTCGTTAACGTTCGTAAAGATTATTTTTACTCTAAAAATAATATGTATTTTCACAAAATAATCATAAACAGTGTGTGAAGAATATATATTTATCACGTTAAATTTTGTGAAAATCCCACCTCCGAATATTTAGTAAATAAAGTCATGGCGAAATTCATATTTCGAAAACATGTCAAAAATAATTCTAACACTTGTAGTGTAAATAGTTCTAAGTGTTTGGTTGTTAGAAAAATTTCGCCAGAGTTTCCTCTGTAACTGGAGGTGGCCACGCTTTCAAGCGTATCATTTTCTTTAACAAATCAACTCAACAATTTTCTTTATTTGATCAGAACAACTTTTCTCACAACAATTAATCAACATATGTGTAAATTGCCAAAAATTTCATGAACTTGCAGTTTTCCCAAAACTGTGGTGTAAATCCCCTTAAATTTAGTAGATCTTCATATAAGGTAATTTGATCTTGTAAAAACCTCGTTTTTAGAGAAAATCCATCTTTACAACTTCCCGTCATCTTTTACAAAAACTGTTATTTTGTCGGATCTTTTCATTTCACAAGTGTTTACACACTTGTGGTTTATAAAAATCATGCGTGTTAGTGTAAAATCCATCTTTTAAAATACATGATTTCTTTAGTACGTGGTCCTTTGAAAATACCACTTGCAGATGCGTAGATCTGCTAGTTTTAAACACAATTTCACAAGTAAAACTCTTTTACACAAGTTCATGATTCGCGTGTGGTAGAGTTTCACCTTTTAACCCTTGTATTATTCAAAACAAGCTTATGTTAAGATCCATGATCTTACCAAACCGGGTTAAACGATGATCCGAGCTACCACATCATAGATCGGGCCTAAATAATCATACATTTCGAATACTACATCATTTACACAACATATAAGCTTTTAACCACTATTTTTAGTGTTTTTAGTAAACTTTAAAGCATCATCTTGCATGTTAACGAGTTTTAACAGATAAAAATCCTTTTAACCACTTTAGAATAGTTCAAGATAGGGATTTAAACATCATACCACTAGCTCGAGGCTAGGGAAGAATCTTGACGAAAATGACGTGGATAAAAGCAAGAGAAAGAGGTCCTTCAAACTCCGAGTGCACCAAGCCTCCTAATACGTGATCCTTGAAGCTTGTATGATCTTGTGATGTGAAGATGGGAGCCGAAAATGGATGTATGGGGAGGGGGTGTTCGGCCGTAAGCTTCTAGGGGGAAAGAGAGAAGAGTGGTGTGTTGTGAAGTGTTAAGTGACAAATGGTTTAAGCTTAGTTACTTATAGGCAATTCTAATGTTAATTACCCAATGGTTAATGTGTCTAGAAGATATTAAGCAAACAAGATTTTAATAATCTTGCAAGGACAAGTGTGTCCCCCCTTAGTTGGGGACGGTTAGGAGGGGGGGGGGGGTCTTGGTCCGATTCCAACTAGATAGGTAAGTATTAGTTAGGTTAAACCAAGTTAGTTAAGTGTTTAACCCCGTTACTAATGTGTAGTGTGTTATGACGGGTGTTAGGGTATACGGGGACCCTAACTGGCTCAAAAAAAGATAAATAGTGTAAATGACAATATTTTCATGTTCCGGGTATAGTCCGGTTGTTTGGTTGGATAGTAATCCGTTAAAGTGCTTAACAAAGCTTAAAATGTCGTTAATACTCTTTTTAGTGACACGACTCATTCCTGACACTTTGGAAAGTGTCTAGCAATATTTTTCTCATGTATTGGCACTTTATTAGTTAGCTAAAAGCTGAATTATTGTGTAAAGTGCTGAGTTTTGTACTTAGAGTACGTTTTAGGCACATCCAGTCATTGTGACTTATTCCTAGAGACGCAGTTCTACAACCCTTGTATCCCTACACTCACCACTAGTGTAGCAAAATATTTCAAGCTCTTACAGGCCTTAGAGGCAGTGTTTGCCTGATGCTGGCTTTATCAGCATGTTCAATAGGTTATCCGTTATAGTGCTACTGTGCTTTTTGTGCATCATGTTTGTCACTATGGTGCTGTAAGCAAAATATGGAGTGACAGCAAATAAAGTATGATGCAAGTAAGTGCATGTATCAGTATGCAAGTAGCAGTTTATTCACAAGTTCAAGCAAGCACAGTAATTAAGCAGTAATTAATTATTAATTAAGTCGTACGGATACCTGGTTTAGTGAGGGTTGTCACATAACATTTGAATACACAAGGCAATGCTTTGAAATTAAATTAAATGTATTTTAAAGTGATTTATATATTAGGCTTTATGATGTAATAATAACATAAGAAAAACATTGTTGGACAGCCTCTCCTGCTGACACATCAGCTTTTCTTATGTCATTGGGATTTCTCCTTTTATAGAAAGTATAGATAGATAGTGACAGACACATTAAGAAGTTGCCATGTGGCGGTTGCCCATTAAAGAAGTTGCCACATGGCGGTTGCCCATTAAGAAGTTGTCACGTGACAACTTTTTATTTTTATTTTTTATGTATGCTATATAATTAAAAGAAACTAAATTCTTAACTTTGCTTAAAATTTTCGGGCGTTTTGTTGTAAATTTTGTTGAGAGCAGAGTTCCATTCAAAATAAAGTGCACATTTTATTTTTTATATATATGTTATATGAATGCATGCTAGTATCGTGGTGGTACCCTGACGAACCGAACCGATTCCTACCGAACAACTGTTTTCAATAGACGTATATCACATGTTGTATCATAATTTTATTTATTTGTTTTTCTTTTTTCTGTTGCTATAACGAACGTCGGTACTGTAACATAACGAGATGAAGCGATACAAATCAAATTCTTATCGCGTAGCATGGGGAATCTAAAATCGCAACGCGCCGGTTTTGATACCACTAGTTAATTTGAATCTTACAACTATCTACATAATTATATATTTAATTATTTAATATTATAGTTATAAACTCTTGATAATTAAAAAACTAATTCCTTTTTATTTATTATTAATAATAACATTTATATAATAAAATAATTAACTTGTAATCTAATTACAAATAATTAATTTACAACCCTTCAAGTTTATTATATATTATATAATACTATAATTTTCAACATTTGTGTTCATTTATGTTTGTACGATGTGCAACATATGCTTGTATGGTGGTTTTTATTGAAATTGTGATATGCTTTTCTGAGACTGAGACAGTGGTTTGGTTTTTTGGTAGGGGTATATAACCCCACCATCGTCACATAACTCATAAGTTTTGTCTCTCTCTTACTTTGTACCGATCTATTTTAGGTGAATGTCGCTGTATAGCGTTTAGGGATTTACAACTGTTTTTTACAGTCGGTAACTTTATTGTCTTTTCCGGAAAAATCTAAGGCGTTTTCCTCTTTGTCTCCGACTAATCTTCATGTTAGCCGTCGAAGACGACCGAGTTGAGATGCCTTCTACACTGTGACAATGTCAACGGTGACGCCGTTTGTTGTGGTTGATCCGATGATGATGATGCAACACTCATTTGAGGTTTTCCACCGTGTTTTTTTTAGACCGACAACGATGTTTGTGGCGATTTTGGGTTTTAACAGTTATGCTTTTGTCTTTGTCGATGATGATTACCTTAAGGTTATCTGAGATGAAATACATGACGATTATGCAAAGTTAAACTGAGATGTGCAAAAAAAGTAAAGGGATGGGTTGATGATGATAATGGGTTATACCTTATCTGAACCATTATTTCTTATACATTTACTACTCTGTTCTACAGGCTTTAAAATTTTCTGACTGTGGTACCGATTGTTTTAAGTTGTTTTAGAGGCTATGATGTTGTCTGAGCCTTTGCTTTATTTTCTCTGAATGAAACGATTGAGATGGTTGGTTTGTGATGTAGCTTGTGTTATGATAACGAAAAACAAATCACATTGATTCTGCGAATATCCGTGATGATCTTCCCCAAACCCCCAAAATTCAACCCAAAAGGCAGAGAAATTGAAGTGAAAAGTGATTAAACTTGAAATTGATTTCTGACCATAGGAATTACAAGAGCAATACATAAATAGAGACTGAAATTCAAAATGGGCCTCAAAAAAGTCATGGGCCAAACACAAGCCCAAAAACAAAATGCATAAAACACCGAAAAAACATAAAAAGTGTCCAAAACTCCCATTAGAATGCGTTTTCTAGGGCAAAACTTGGATAAGGCCCCTCTGGGCTTGCCTTGACGTGCTCCTCATTTCAAGCTTCAATTTGACTGGTTGAACGCCTAAAACGGAGACCCGTAGCCAAAGTTATGCTCGTTTTCGTAATTTACCCTTGGAAGCTCGATCGTGGGCCTCCAGAAATGTCATGGCCCGATCCTCTACACTTGGGCCTGCATCAGTTTGTCATCCAAGTTTGTTGTCCAAGAGAGATGAAGATAGCGATGGTTATGTGGTGGCGCCATGTTGACCTGGTTGCAGGTGGATGTCGATATAGAGGGAGTGTTTGCTAAAACCTTTTTATCAGCTCATAAACTAGCTCCAAATACGGATATTCACCTGGACCCAAAATAAATCCATTTTTAATAGAAATGATAGAGAGAGAAAGTGAGGGTGTGGTAGCGATGCAGAAGGTGTTGTTGATGTCGTGGACGACTGGAGTTCTGACGGAAATAACCTTTTCACTCTTTAATGTCTGAACTCTAAACATCAACTGGTTCTTGATTTTGATTTCCAGGTGAAGCTATAAACTCTTTCAAGATTAACAGTGATGATTTTGTGGGGGGTGATGTTTTGTGGTAGTGGTGGTCTTTTGTGGTGGTATTGTTGGTGGTTGTAGAGACTAGAGAGGATAAGTTTGCTGGTGTGGCTTCTATTTTTTTTCGAACTACAACTTTCATTAAACACACCCCCTAGCAAGCTGCTAGGAAAGGGCCAAAACAAACAAACAATCAAACATCAAAAGAAAGCCATTTGCTCCAATCCATTCAAATTTCTTTCGATCTATTCCTAATCCACAAATAACATAAGGATTTTACGTCACCGACAATCTTGTCCACTCTCACCAGCTCGTCCTCGAAGATGAGTTTGTTCCTAGCCTTCCATAAACAACAACATACCACCAACATGATAACATATAATATCTTTCTCCTTTTGTTTGTTCCAGTCACTTGTTTATGAGTTTGTTCCTGCCCATTCCCAAGCATCTTGATCGCTCCCAAACCGAAACCCCACAAACTTCTAAAGCAAAGTTTGTAGCTCCATATTTGCACCATCTGACAATCTGGCCCATTTCCAGACCCATTGGAAGTGTAACTCTGCCTTATTAAGCTTTACTCGGTCTTTTATCACGCAAGATTTCTACTTTTCCTCAGCGAACAAAATAGGAAACAGGTTTTTGAGCGGAATCTTATCTAGCCACGGATTGATCCAAAAATGGATTTTCCCGCCATCCCCCACTTTCCCTTTAATCTCGTTACCCAAAGTAGTGTTTGATAATAATTGGTTTTCAAGATTAGCTATGGTACCCCAAGCTCCTGCGATGGTTTTATTAAAAGGAACAATCGGCCAAGTCCTTGGGTTTGTGAATTGCATCTATATATCTTCTCCAAAGATTGTTTTCTTGGAGTTTATATCCCCACCACCATTTTATCAATAAAATTTCCTACTATGTTTTGTTTGTTATATTTGCAAAAATGTTTTATTATTAGTAAATAAATAGCAAACGGGCCAACCCTATGGCAGACTCGACGTTAAAGTATTAATTAACCATCAAGCTAAGCTCGAGTTTTTGAAATCTTGATGGAAGTGAGTCGTAAGTGTACCATCTTAGATTATGTAGTGTGGGGACTTGAAAGGAGATATAAGTGAAAAAAAGATCCCTCTAATAATTTGTTTAATCATTGTTTTAGACATTGAAAAATAATATTAATTTGTAACTAAATATTAAAAATCCAATAAATAATTTGTAAATACAAAGAAGAAGATGGGTTTTTAAAGTGTGAAAGGAATATGTGCTCATTATTCTAATGAGTAGGCACATTCCCCATGCACCCAAACGGTCATCTTCACTTACTCCATGCTTGAGAACCCACCAAAGCCCTTGCCCTATGCCTCACCGTGGTGGCTGGTGTGCACGTCACGAGCCCTGTTGATGTGGTAGCTTTGAACCACCAAATGAAGCCCACAAGACAATGTCTTATATTCGAGTAGAGCTAACTGGCATTCCATCCATGATGTGCAAATGAAATTTCTGAATAGTTTCAACTATCAACAAGAAAACAAGGCAGTTGCTTTGAGTGGTTATACAGTGATGGGGAATAGATCAAAGAGAGCTAACCCATTCCTATGTGGACCAACTAGATAAAGGGAAACATGGGAGAAAAGACCCAAAATTTAAACATGGTAAATAGGGCTACGATTGGAGTTATGGGGCACACGAGTAGGCGTCAGAAAGATCTCGATGACCTGTAATTCCTTGATTTAGGGCTCTGAATTCGTCAGTCACGAATTTCCCCCAATTTCGTCAATCTTCTAGACATTCCTTTTTAGCTAATATCACGTAAATCAAGGATTAGCGTGATTTGCGTTTTTATTTATGGTGTTAATATTAGTTTATCTCAGATAGTTTGTAATTTCGAAAATTTGGCAAACTTGCCATATTTAGAAAAAAAATCCTATAAAAGGGCTCCTCATGTATTTTATTTTTCATTCATCAATTATTCGGTATTCTTTTAGATACAATCTTTTTATTTTTATGGTTTCCGCTCAGCATCATACGTGTGTCTGAGTCCATTTCTCCGCGGGTCAAATATAAAATCTGTTCCATTTTGAGAATCAGGATTCCAATTGTCCGATTTAACGATGCCCAGTGAGCGGCAAAGTAAGGCTTTTATGAACCGTATTATTTTATTTGGGAGTTGTCCCAATCGGCAACAACAGTTGCATCACAATTGGCCAACCTGTATTCTAGTTCAAAAGTTCGTCAAAATGAAAGGATCTATGAGTACCATGAAGAAACAACACTTGATACAAAGGAGTTGAGAACGAGAGATTATGAAGTGTGTGTTTTGTAAGATTAAATATATTATTATTGTAATATTTAATCTTGTAGCCATTATAATCATTTATATTATATAGATCAAAATATATTAATAACCTATTAATAATTAGTTGGTAATTGTTGATGGACCATATTACCCTTATTAACTAATTAGGTTTCCTCTTGGGTGTATATATAAGGAGATTATTAGAGAGATAAAGGGTTAGACAATTACACAAACCTATTAACTAATAACATCAAATTTCATCTCTCTCTCCCCTAATCGAAACCTCCCTAGTTTCGGTTCATCACCATCATAATCTTACACCCTAAGGAGGAACCAGATCATCCTGACAAGAATGTCGAACTCAATGGCTGCATCTCTGACTGGATTCTCTGCTGGCCTGTCTGCTGTAATAGGTACGTTATTCATGTTTTCCATCATGTTTAAACAGAACTGATCAACATGTGGTATCAGAGCATATGTTGATAAATCAGTTATGTTTTCATATCCATTATTTTGGGATTGAAATCTGGAAAACAGAGTTTTGAAAACTTATAATATTACGGCTGGTTTTGAGTCCCATTGTGCTGAAATCACTGTTTTCAGAAAAGTATGTTTAATAAATTGACTCAAAATCATAATGGGTAAATTAATGTCCGAAATCTGTTAACAGAATGTCTTAAAACTCATGTTTCGGATCCCAGAATTATGTTTTAATTTTTTAGGGTTCATCACATGTTCCTAGGAAAATTCAAATAGTCCTTAAGTTTTGGAATGTAATTTGGATGTGTGGGTGTTTTTTAGTATTTTGATCTGAATTATATCTTTTAAAAACTTCGAAAACTGTTAAAAGATAATCAAGTTATAATTTTTGAAATCATTTGATAAGTTTAGATCAACACTAAAACAGGAAACACTATCCCACAATCCCTAAAATTTCAAGTTTTCAGTTATATTTCACATTAATAGCTATTGACAGTAGGTTTCTTAACGAGTCGAAACCATGAGATTCCGACTCAAAACCATAAGATTGCGACTCTAAATCATAAAATTTTCGGTCTTCATAACTCGAGACCAAGATTTCGACTCGAAATCATAAAGGTTTTAATCTTCATAACTCGAGACCAAGGTTCCGACTCAGATTCCGTCTCGAAATCTCACTAAAATTCGAGGACAGCTGAGATTGCGACTGAGATTTCAACTTGCAACCAGGTGGTTGCGACTCGAAACCTCGAGATTTCGACTGAGGTTTCGACTGACATTAGTGACTCGCAACCAGGTGCAACCAGGTGGTTGCGACTCGCAACCAGATGATTGCGACTCAAAACCTTAATGACTCAAAACCTCATGATGATTCATTATTGAGTCGAAACCTTACTCGAGATCTCACTCGAAACCTCATTACTTTATTAAGCTGTTAATGTGATTCAATATTCAATCCGCGCTAACAGGTGGTTTGCTATTAAATACTTGGTTTTTTAAACACTTAATTACTTAATCATAATCAGATAATTTTTCACAAAACCAAAAATAGTTTAACTTGAATGAGCTTCTGATGTATCAATTCTGGCCTAAGAAGATTTGATACATCTATTTATTGTTCAAGTATTATAAAAGCTATGTTAAGAATGCATTATAAACATGAAATGTATTAATTTCTGGCCAAAGCTGATTTAATTCATTTATGTCTAGCATACTTAACAAGTGCATAACTAAAGTGATTGTCTCATTTCTTGCCAAAGCTGATTTGTCACGATTACTTTCACACATGCTTTAATGATTACACTTCTGGCCAAAGCTGATTTGTCTTCGTTTAAGTAGAATTTTAACTAAGTCTATTATTTTGATGTTAGTAATAGACAATATCACAGCTTCATAATTAAAATGGTCATTATTTGTGCCTGCCTTAGTATAACAGGTCCTTAGATCACATTAGGACTTCTTGATTATTATCACAATTCGCTCATCTTATTTCCACTAACATCACCCAATTGCAGGATTCCACCTTTGACTGGTGATAACTTTGCTGCATGGAAGGATGCCCTCATGCTTACGCTTGGATTGCTGGACTTCAATTATGCTCTAAGAGAGAATAAGCCAGCGGACCTTACTCCTCAAAGTACTGCTGCTGAGCAGATAGTTTATGAAAAATGGACTAGGTGTAACCGCATGTCTCTCATGTTCATGAAGCAGTCCATACACAATGCAATTAAAGGAGCTATTCCTGATTCTGAAGATGTTAAAACCTACCTGGCTTCTATGGAGGCACAATTCAAGGGGACATCTAAAGCACACGCTAGTACTCTTATCCTCAAGCTGGTGACAACTAAGTATGATGGGAGGAGCGGCATTTGCAAACACATCGTGATGATGCATGACATGGCCAATAAGTTGAAGGGGCTAGAGTTGGAAATCAGTGATGGTTTTCTTGTTCACTTCATTATCACTTCGCTTCCTTCATCCTATGAAGCATTCAAGATCAATTACAACACTCAGAAGGAAAAATGGACGATGAGTGAGCTGGTCGCTATGTGCGTATAGGAGGAAGAGCTCATGAAGATGGATCGCACTACTGATGTTGCAAACTTCACCACCTCCAACTCGAAGAAGAGGAAGAACAATTATCAGAGAATGCATGCTTCCAAGGTCCAAAGGCCCAATCCTAATACAAGTGCACCTTCCAGCTCTAAGAACTCCTTAGGAAAACCCTACTGCAAGTTCTGTAAGAATACAGGACATAAGCAAAAGGAATGCCCTGACTTTAAGGAGTGGCTGGCTAAGAAAGGTAACGACTTTTTCATGATACTTGAGTCCTATAATTTAAATGCTCCTACTAATTCTTGGTGGTTTGATTCTGGTTCTATGGTTCATATAACCAACTCTACTTAGGGATTCCTTTCAATCCGAAAGCTGGGAAGAAACCAAAGAACACTTAAAGTTGGGGATGATCGGGAATTAGAAGTGAAGGCCATAGGAACATTACAATTATTTTTGAAAACTGGTTTATGTATTAAACTTTATGATACCTTATATGTTCCTGAGGTAACTCGGAACCTTGTATTAGGACCAAAGTTAGACATGGATGGTTTTGTTGTTTCTCATGGTCATCGCAAACTCTCTATTCTCTATGATTCCGTTGTTTATGATACTGGCAATCTGGATGGTGGTCTCTATAGATTAGAACTAGATGATGATTTTTCTAAATCTTTGTTGTCATATAATATTAATGAATCACTCACAAAGATGAAATAGAATCGAGACTTAGAGACTTCATCCATGTTGTGGCATCAACGTTTAGGCCACATCTCAAGAGAACGGTCTCGTAAAGGACGAAGTCCTACCTCCTCTCGATTTCACTGATTTTGGAACATGTGTCAAATGTCTTAAAGGTAAAATGACATTAGCGAATAAGAAAGGTGCCACTAGGAGCTCTAATTTATTAGAACTCATTCATACTGACATTAGTGGTCCTTACCAAATCGCTGGCATAACAGGAC
The DNA here is from genome assembly GCA_030545235.1 of Helianthus tuberosus. Classification (NCBI taxonomy): domain Eukaryota; kingdom Viridiplantae; phylum Streptophyta; class Magnoliopsida; order Asterales; family Asteraceae; genus Helianthus; species Helianthus tuberosus. The sequence continues at coordinate 53,837,506 of CM060389.1, read as the reverse complement.
ATACTTCATTTATCACTTTCATTGATGATTATTCTCGTTACATGTACTCATATCTCATTAAGGAAAAATCTGAATCTCTTACAACTTTTAAAGATTATAAAGTTGAAGTTGAAAAGCAACTAGATCATCCGATTAAAGTTGTGAGATCAGATAGAGGCGGTGAATGTTATGGAAGACATACTGATGTGGGTCAAGCTCCTGGTCCATTTTATGAGTTTTGTAAGGGCCAGGGGATTGTAAACCAATACACCATGCCTGGTACACCTCAACAGAACGATGTAGCTGAACGAAGAAACCGTACCCATTATAAACATGGTGCACAGTATGTTAGCCAACACTAATTTACCATTATTCCTCTAGACTGAAGCGTTAAAAGAAGCTGTTCATATACTCAATAAAGTTCCTTCTAAGTTTGTCCCTAAAACTCCTTATGAACTTTGGACAGGAAGGAAACCGAGTCTTAAATATATGAAAGTATGGGGCTGCATTGCTGAAGCAAAACTTTATAATCCTTTCCTAAGGAAACTTGACCCTAAAACAGTTACATGTTTCTTTACCGGGTATCCTGATCACTCAAAGGGTTATCGTTTCTATTGTCCTTCCCATGTCACCCGTATTGTTAAAACCAAGCGTGTTGCGTTCCTGGAGGATTTCAAGGTCATTGGGAGCAGTACCAACCCTTACGAGGAATTGCAAGAAGTACAAGACATGGGGGGAGAGACTCGTCGCTTACCATTACTCCGTTTACTCCTCTTGTACCCAATGCAACAACTGCACCTGAAGCTACTGCACCAATTCCATCTCCACAATCAGAACCCATTATACCTCATAACGAAGGCACATCAAACGCTCAAAACCAAGACAACGCTGAACCCGATAATTAACTCAGGAGGTCATCTAGGCAAAGAAGGCCTACTAATTGGGATGATTATGTTACCTACCTGACTGAAATGGATGCTGGAAAGCTCAATGATCCTATCTCTTACAATGAAGCTATTAGCAGTGATCAGTCTTCTGAATGGAATAAAGCAATGATTAATGAGCTTGAATCCATGAAGAAAAATGATGTTTGGGATTTGGTAGAATTACCCAACGGTGTCAAACTCGTAGGATGTAAATGGGTGTTCAAAACAAAAATGGATCCGAATGGGTACGTTAAACGCTATAAAGCGAGATTGGTTGCAAAGGGCTACACTCAGAAAGAGGGAATTGACTATCAAGAGACATTTTCACATGTCTCTCGTAAAGATTCATTAAGGATCGTTATGGCCCTAGTAGCTCATTTTGATTTAGAGCTGCATCAGATGGACGTTAAAACCGTTTTCCTTAATGGAGACTTAGATGAAGATGTTTACATGAAACAACCTGAAGGCTTTAAACTTGAAGGTCAGGTGCATCTAGTCTGTAAGTTGAAGAAATCCATTTACGGGTTAAAACAAGCATCACGTAAATGGTATCTCAAGTTTGATGAATTCATGAAGAGACAAGGTTTTATAAAGAATCAAGTGGATCAATGCACCTACCTCAAGATGAGTGGGAGTAACTTTACTATACTTGTCCTTTACGTAGATGATATTCTATTGGCAAGTAATAGTTTAGACATGTTGCATGAGTCGAAGCGGTTACTCTCGCATAACTTCGACATGAAGGATCTCGGAGATGCATCTTACGTCATTGGCATCGAAATTCTCCGAGATAGACACAAAGGGATCTTAGGATTGTCTCAAAAGACTTACATAGATCGTGTCCTTACACGTTACAACATGCAACAGTGCAAACTCTCCGTCGCTCCAGTAGTTAAGGGAGATGTTTTTGGTTCATTCCAGTGTCTGACAATAGAGGTTGAAAAGGAGCAAATGAGCCAGATACCTTGCGCGTCAGTAGTCGGGAGCCTGATGTATGCTCAAGTCTGTGCTCGCCCAGATATCGCTTATATTGCTGGAATGTTAGGCCATTATCAGACTAATCCTGGCCTAGATTACTTGAAAGTAGCTAAGAAGGTCCTTAGATATCTGCAGGGGACGAAAGACTATAAACTGACTTATAGAAGAAGTGATCATTTAGAAGTGGTAGGTTATTCTGATTCTAACTTTGCTAAATGCAAAGATGACAAGAAATCCACTTCAAGCTATATCTTTATGTTAGCAGGCGAACCTATCTCATGGTAGAGTCATAAACAACAATTAAAGGATTGTGTAGATTAGCACACGAATAAATAGTTCAAATAGGAAAAAGGTATATTTAAAATTTGTGGCACTAATCCATTGGTGATTAGACCATGCGTAGTCGAGTGTGATGAATGCTTCGTATTGGGCATAGCGCCCCATAGCACCAGGGCATACCCCCTCATCGCTATGGGCTGAAAAATTTGATGCCCGCGATGTGGAGATACCTTAGTAGCAGCCATCAAGCCACAATCATAATCATTTTTACTGGGATTCAGGGATCATTGTTCATCATAACCTCTGCATCAACCTTTTCACAAACAAGTGTTTGTACTAGGTTGACCGCCATCTCAATATCATCATTTGAAGCCTTGGTCTCAGTCATTTCTTCTTCAAGCTCATTTTCTTTTTCAATAGATTCAAGTGCCATGAGACAAAAAATCACAGATTCCTCTGCAGGTTTTGCCATAAGGGCAAAATTTTCATTTGTGAGTTCTTGAGTCAAACTACTGTAGGTCCACCCGGAGGATCGAGTAACCTCTATTCCCTGTTTTCCGACAAACCCGAAAGTGCGGAATCCAAACGGGTAAGTTAAACCAAGTTCGAACACGTAAATGATAGACACGAGACTCAACGATTAACACTCCATTGTATTAATACTTGAAACGGTTACAATACAAGTTTTACAAAATAATCTCTGCAAACTCTCTCTGGTTCTCTCGTGTGTGTTCTTTGTTCTATGAGTTCTATCTGAATATATATAGTGAAACACATCGACGAAATCAGAAACTGGACGGAATCTCAATATATTTGATGAAATCATAAGGATTTCGTCACATGCACATGCTGTTTTCGTCCCAACTGTTTTCTTCACATGTGGGATTGGGCTTGTGTCTTGGATTTCGCCATAGGTGTTTGGCCCAGTGAAGGTTTCGGACCATTCAAGAGGTTAGGCTCAAATGGTTTGTTACGGCCCAACATGCATATGTTTAAATGATTGGCTCAAACATAATGCACATGCTATACGTTAATCTCCAACATTCAGATTTCATAGATTAGTCAAACTTGTGACATCATCATGACATCATCATGATGATGTCATGGTGATGTGTCAACGGGAACCGGCTCGCGGCGCTTCGTGCTTCGCGTGTCGAACTCTGGGGCGCACGACGGGGGAATGTCGTGACGTCGGGCTTGAGTCGAACTTAACCGGCTCGAACCGAACCGAGTCGAACCGAACCGAGTCGCGTCCAGTTAATATGTATCAAGAAACTCCCCCTTGGATGCTACTCGTGAGGTTCGTCTTCCATGTCTTCCATGTCGGAGGATCTTCAAAGTCTTCACGTGTTGTAAGTAGAAAGTGTATCAACAAACTCCCTTTTCATTTAGGTAGTGTGTAAACAAACTCTCCCTTTGATTATGCTTGGGAATCTTTTGACTTCAATGCTTGAGATCCTTGTGGTGTTGATGATTGATCAGCGGCAACTCGATCATCTTTATCATTTGAGTGGCTTCACGTCGTGTCTTCATTCCGAAGCTTATCATCGAACATTTTCTCCTTGCCTTTAGCATCTGCACATGCAAGAAAGCTAAACGTGTAATGAGAACAACTGCTTGGAATATAGTTAACATTAAACAAATGACACACATGTGACCAATTCTTATTCAACTACCGTCCGACAGTTTAGTTTGAAAAGTTAACAGATTTTTCAATTTAGATTATTAACTTTCAAAACTTGCAAACTCTAATCGTTTATGAAGATTCAGTCGTTTTGGTTTTTAATCAGATTTCAGGCAACGAAGACTTGAGTTCCAACATCGGTTAATCAAAACTAAAGCAGAAATAAAATCTTTTTGACTTTTATAAAGTTTATATTAAAACACACCTAAAATCTTTTTGGTATTTTGAATATTTCAAAAGTAAAGAATGAAAGCAGTAAATAAATATATACAGAGTTGCAGAAACTAAGAAAAGTAAATATATACAAACATTCTTTTTGCGAGTTTCGAGGGTAAGAGAATCATATCAGTGTACGGTCATGCCAAAACGCTCTTGTTGTTCTTTTTGTTAACATATAGATAAACATCCTATAACGATTATCGATATTGTTATCCACATAAGCTCAACTTATCAGATGTAATCATGGCGAGGGGATACGTTAAGGTATAATTTATACTTACCGACCGGTGTTCATCCATATCACGACACATTCCCGTATCAAGGTATGCACGAGGATTCATCTTACTGGTGAGTATACCATTTATCATCTGTTTTGCCGTATAAAAAGATGTGAGTAACTCACTTATTTTGATTGAAAACAAGCCCTATGTGATAGAATCACTTATTGATCAGGAACTTGATTTTCAGATGCATGAAGGGCACAAGAGCAAGTCCGTGAACAGGTCAGTACTTTCGTACAGCAAAGAGACGAACTTGACACCCGGATAATGTGATATATTATCACTTGTTTTGAGGGACATGTGATTGTTGATCACTTATTGAGGTCGTATGCAGTATGTACACGTATGTATGGTATCATGGAAGATCTAGACTTCGTCCCCGTTTGTTTTGGTAAAAGAAACAACCATGATACCCAGATGATAAACATCATAAAGACCACATATCTCAGAACCTCGGCAATCTCTCAAACGAAATTTCGGTACTAAGACCATATGCCAATGATTGGTTCCCACCTGGTCTTCAGTCGATTTAAGTTTATATCTCCCTGCACACTTTAAGATGATTGTGAGCCTACCGATACATCTTATATATAGTTGCTTAACATTTTTCATTTTGCATTTCAGTTTAAAGAGGTTTGGACAGACCACTAATGTACTATCATTTTCTCTTTTGCTCGTCAGGAAACTCATTTTTGTTTTTCTATTGTTTTTTAGTTTTGAAATTTTTTGATGTTTTTGAATTTTCAAATTTGGAATTACTCCCCCTAAAATCAACAAACTTACAATAATTTAAAAACACAAAGATATTTAGAAAAAAGATTTTCTGATGCGGATTACTCTTGCTTTACCTCAATGTCGTTTACTAAAATTAATTTTAATCAGAATTGATTTATCGAATTTTGGAAAAATCAGTTGGCACGTTGGTAATTGGTGCGGACCATGACAACATTGATGAGTTTCATAGTGAAACAATCACGTGTGAGGTGATATTGGAGTTCAACGTGTCAGGTCAAAGAGTGTTGTTGTCACACCCCGACCACGTAGAACATACAAAACGTGGCGGAAACATCGGGGAGTGTTGTAACAGAATTAATGTTTCACAACCATGGATATTAAAGTTTCGTTTTATTGATTAAAAGTGTTACAATGTCTTAACAAACAAGGAATTTCAACATAATTAACTAGTCTTGCATCTTTTATTGTCACTAAAGCCCAAGTCTGCCTATGTGTATCTTGGTCATCTTATGCAACAGCTCCTGAAAAACACATGTGAAAATAGGTACGTCAGCATAAAAATGCCTGTGAGATACATAGGTTTTGTGAAAATAAGATTCATGACTTATGTTTGAGAAAATGTTTAGTCATGAACCTTGTTATTTGCTTTGTCTTTAAATCATTTGAAAAACGATAAGATCAGATGATAAGTATAAATAAATGTAAGGTTAAATGGATAACCAAGTAAAATGTGTTTGTATAAGATAAGTTGTTTATAAATCAATGTCTTGTGAAAAGTATGTTATTTGTATGAAATGTTCTATGTCTCAAACTGAAATGATTCAAATAACGTGACGACATGTAATACCATACAAACACTTATATATAGGAAGTACCAGCGGCGTATCCACCATGCTTGTATCATATTACACACGCATCGTTACTTAATCACTTAATCAAACCAAACCAAACAATGTAAAATGTTCATGTCAAGATGTAAATCATGTCAAAATGTCTATGTCAAATATCCAAGTCAAATGTCTATGTCAAATATCCATGTCAAATGTCTATGTTTAAACCAATAGTCAAAAGTCCTTGTATAAACCATGTCAAATGTTGATAGTCCAAAAGTAGTCAAGTAATGTATAACCAAAATGATATGTATGGTAAGTAAAATTTAGACTACTTAAACCATAAGTAAAAATGAACAAAACAAAGTATTGAAGTAAAACTTGGTTTAAATCAAAGTTATGTTTTGTAGAATAATGCATGCTTTACTGATACAAACACTTATGCAGTATGTTAAACGCAAACATTTAAGCCTTGAGACAGCCGGATAACTATGTAAAAGTGAGTTATCAAGAGAATATGTATTCGGATTCGGTCATTCCTTTCATCCCCTTTCCCTGGGATGTCCGGAACAGGATTTGTCAAGTCCTATGGTACCACTACCTACTACCGAGCGGCGTTGCAAATGTTAATGAATGTTATATAGACCCGTTAAACAAACCAAATGTCATACCAAAATGTAAGCATGAGATGAAGATAATGTACCTAGTATGCTAGAGTAAACATACAAGGTAGAGTTGTAAAACAATGTGTCCATATGTTACTGGAACATATGCAACAGAGATGCAATGTAAAATGATGTACTAAGTATGCTAAGTTAACATACAAAGCAGAAAAGTCATGTAAATCAATGTGCTTAGCATGTTATCAGTCAACATACATAGCAGAAAAGTAATGAAATCATGTACTATAATGTACTAACAAACATAGTCGGTATATGATGTGAAAACAGGAAAGCAGGAAAGTAACAAGTAGGCACATGTGTTCCACCCCAAAACAGTTTGGAAAACAGTAAAAGAGGGGTCTATGTACTCACTTGAGATTGCTCAGTTGTCTAAAGATAACCACCAAATAGTGCTAGAGATCTCGGAATCAAACGGCACCTAATATAGGTAACTATGTTAAATAACCGGACCTAAATCGGAAGACTGGGTAGCATTAGGGTTTGTAAACCAAACGAGTGTGGAGACTCGTGTGATATGGTTTAACAAAGCCTACATACTAAATGAAACTTAACCTAACTGCTTACGACCCATTACGACCCGTTTAGGTAGCTTATGCTACTTTAACGCGTCGTTCGCGTGAAACGCGTTCGGACCGCCTAACTAGTCCTATGACAAGTGTTATATGCCTAAACATGTTACATAATCAGTTATGTGACAAAAGTTTAGGTTACATATGCTTAATTACCAATTATACATGAAAAGGGTATTCTGGTAATTTACCTAAGGCATATAAACTACCTATCATACAACTACTTAAACGATGTGACCATAGGGTATAACCTCGGAAGGTTATTCCCTACCTACTATGGTCACCTAATGTATTTGGTCGGATCCTAATGATCGACCAAACTGGGTCGGGTTCGAAGGTATAGGCGATTTATTAGATCGCCTACCCTACGACCCTAGACAACGTGGTAATCAGTGGGCATAGTCCCAAGGGACTATGACCAACGTGATTACACTCACGTTGCGAAGTTCAAACGAACTTCGCATTGACCATTACTGGTCAACGCTGAAAGTCAAACAAAGTTTGACTTTCTGACTCGAAAAGCAATAAAATAAGGAAAAGAACGAAAGAATACTTACGAAGGGTCCCTGAATGCTAATCCCGATCCAAGAACTCAGGTATGAAACAATGGTTTCAACTTAGAGCTCTCAAATCAGAATTCTTGTGCAAAATGAGGTTGTGTGGGTTGGGTATTTATAGGAATACCCGAACCGTTAGGATCGTTTCATGGAAAACGTGCCATGATCCAACCCGTACACTTGTCGGAACCTTATGGAAGCTTAAAATGGTTCTTATCATCATGACTAGGCAATTGGGAACATGTGGTGGAGGATCAAACAGCTGCAGCCTGCTGTTTAAAAACTATGAATCTGGTCAGCAGACCCCTAGCGCACCGCTACGCTAAAAGTGTAGCGCACCGCTAGGCTTAAGTTTGGCAGATTTACACTTTTGGTCCCTGTCATGTATTCAGCCCATTTTCGACACGTTTAAGGCCCGTTAACCCCATTTCAAAGCTATAAAATGAAGTTAAAGTATAGGGAACTTAAAATGTGCTCAAAAATATCTCGGATGTCGGTTCGTTTAGCCGTACGAACGCGATGTTCGCTTAATTACGACGGAATGCGCACAAGCGCGAAAAACGATCCAAATGACGCGACGAATGGATTTTTCTTATGCCGAACACTAAAATAAAATATTTTAGTGCTTACATAAATTTTTGGATGTCCGGATGTATTCAGAACGTAAGTTACGCGTAAAAATGCAAACTTGTGCACTTTTTGACGCTTTTAGTCCCTGAATGCCACAAAAGTTTATTTTAGCATACCGAACACCTCAAAGCCTATTTCTAAGCTATGTAAAGGATATTTATGGTATGTTTAACTTATGGTCATGTTTCGGAAGGTCTGTTACAGTTCAAATTGGCATACTTTCGCAGTTTGTCAATTTTAGTCCCTGTAAGCGATTAAACTTTGATTTCACCACACCAAACCTTCCAAAACTTATATCTAAGTTATGTAAAGGTTATTTAAGGTATGTTAAGCCTATTTCACTATTCCGGAGTGTTTGTTGGATTAAACTGGTTATATTTACGCATCAGTGCGCGTATAGCCTTCCAGAAAGCGATTTAAAGCTTGAAATTGAACAAGAGTTGATATGTGTAAACTATACACATATTTTTACAAATCCCAAGTATGAAATATAATATTTCATTGGTTTGGTATTTGTTTGATGGCCGTGAAGGCACAGGTGTTACAGTCTCCCCTACTTTAGGAAATTTCGTCCCGAAATTTATTTAGAGGAAACTTGTAAGAGTTTAAAACTTGAAGTTGAAAAGATCGAACAATATTGGCTAGATTTCTGAACTTCTAGTAACTTTAATAATCATCATGATTGCAACGTAAGAGGGATACCTATATATACAAGTATATAAAGCGTCATTGGTGCGTCCACCGTACCTCCATTACATCGTCCTCATTTTGTTATTGTTGTCGCTATCGGTTCCTTCACATAATAAATCTTACTGGATTTCTGGGCACTAAATTTCATAATTATGTGCGCATCCATAATTAGAGAATTCCTTGCACAGTTCACACAGTCTATTTTATAATGTGTAGGGTAAAACCAAATGAACAATCCTGTGATGAGCGTGACTTAGACCGCCATAGAGTCCTTTAGACTAAATCAATAAATGATTTAAATAGACTATCAAGGAGTCTGTTCAGCTACATCACTAGATGTCATTTTTTTTTAACCAAATTGTGAATCAATCTTTTTTACTAGACCACTAAAGGGTCTCTTATGAATCTTGGAGTGGTACTATATAATCCAAGGGTCTTAACTATTACATAGAAGCCCATTTAAGGATTAAAGGTAGTACCTTTTGAATATCCTGCTACGAATCCCTCATATGAAGATATGAAAGATCCTGCAAGGATTTGGATAAAGAATATCCAGAGTAGTAAAAAACACCAAAAATGCATAAAAGAAAACATAAGATGAGTAAACACATAGTCACATAACCACAAAATTGTTTGTTAATTTGTCTTGTAAATTGCGTACATGCATTTAAAGCACACTAGGAATCCATTCCGTGGATTTCATTTGGTACTTTAAACGTTATCAAGAATCCAACTATAAAGATAGAAAGATTCAAAAAGAAAATTCGACTTCGATTATTTGGAACCGAAGTGTTCGAATTAAGGTACATAAGGAATCCAATTAAGGACTCTGATTTGAATAATAATCATCCACAAGGATCTAATTGTGAGGATAAAAAGATCCCATATGGATTTAAAAGTTGGAGATGTTTTGAAACCTTGCACTGGACGTGCTTAGGTCAAAACATGATGTAAAATGCTTAAGAAGTTGAGATGCTTGATATGTCAAGGCGACATATGAAGCAGAATTTTGAAGGTTAAGTCAATGTATGAGGAAAATATTTTTGAAAACTATGCATGGGGTTCTTTTAAGAAAAATGTGTTTAACGTTTTTGAAACCTTATATATAATACTTTTTGAAATCATAAAGTAGGTGTATTAGGTAGATATATTTACAAAAATGTTTTAAAATCATGCGAGATGAATTTTGAAATTATGTATATGGTTTTTGAAAGACATGAATGATGCTTTTCGAAATCATGCACTTGATCAGAAAATGTATTGTATTAATATTGTCTTCAGACTATATGAAATATTTTGAAATTAGAAAGGTTGGTTTTGATAACATGGCCAATGTTTTTGAAATAACATAGACAATGCATCTAGAAAAATTGTTTTCAAACTATATGAAATGTTTTGAGATCATGAAGATTGTTTTGAAATACTGGTACTGTGTATGTTGAAAAATTAAAACGTAATGGGTATGAGATTTGAAAACACCCTTAGTTATCTAACCAAGGATTCAAAGGCACTGATGTGCAGAAACATGATCACTCATAATGTCACTTTATCTTCTGTACTTTGTTTCTTAGAATGAAACGAGTACTTAAAATGTTCGAGGGAATCACGAGCGATCATTTGAAAGAGAGAATCACAAGAGTAGTTTGTAAGGAACATAGTTCCTTGATGTAGGTATCATAGGAAAATCCTACACATATGTAACTACAATTGTACATCAGAATCTGTGAACAACTACTTTTATTTATGAACGAGACTGATTGTTTCACAATCAAGAAAACGAAAGAAACAAAAGCATAAGATAGCAACATCTTCTACTCGGCCAACTGCTCATCCGTGGGTCAGATTTGCCTTAGCAAGCTTTGGGCAATCCCTTAGGAAATGGCCCATCTCGCCACAGTTATAGCAAAGCCCTCGTGAGAAACGAGCTTGAGCAGGAGTGTCGCCAGCTTGATTTGGTACAGCTGTAGTTGGGCAAACCCTTGCTGTATGACCTATAAGTCCACAAATCTGACATTTGCGGCACTTCACACAAGGGTGATGATGAAGGTTACATTGGTTGCACAAGAGTGCAGTTCCATTGTATGACTTCCTAGCAGGGGGTTGAGCTGGTTGGTTGGGGAAGGCTTGACCATTGTGAGCGACAATGGCGAAGTTCTGAGAAGCCTTTCGCTTCTTTGACTTCTTAGGGGGTTGTTCATCCATGGTCTTTGATTCCTCGATTGGTTTATTGGCTGATGGTGTTGTCACCTGACTAGGTCCTGCCTGTCTTGGTGACTCTTGAGTGGCTTCATCCAGGAGACGATACATGGCAGTAGCTAATTCCACAGTCTTCAGGACTACTTCGCCTATTCGCTGAGCGAATTTGGCTGCTTGCTCAGATATCTGGGCGTCATCGTGATGAAGAGACATTCTTGAAGAAAAAGAAAGGCATAGGGAGAAACAGGTGAAAGATTATTGGACAATCAAAACAGAATGATAACGCATGAAGATTGCGATCATTTGTTTGTTACCTAAGGCAAACAAATGAGACGGTGACTAATCAAAGTAAATGGGTCAAAAATAATGTATCGCGAAGACATGCTCGCCTATAAGTGAACACTCATCCCAAGAATTCCCAGGTAAGCACAACTGGTCTCGCGTCTGATGAGATGTATACGAAGTGCTTGCCTAGCCAGAAAACCCAGAATACAGGCATTCACCCTTCCAGTTTGCACGTGTTCACATTATTAAAAACCCAAAACCTTGACGAGATTTTGAAAACTCAAAGGGTTCAAAACCATATAATAGAGAGTTCAAAACCTTACAATAGAGGGTTCAAAACCTAGTAATCAATCATCCTAGAACAGATGATTAGTTTTCAAAGCGGTTTTGAAATTTATGTTCTTGTTGTGATCGTCGCCTAAGGATAGGTGACGGTATTGTTTTATGACTAAACGCAAGTAAACTCGCGTTAGGGTCCTAAGAAGGTTATAGACTAGGTCAAAGCATTTCTAATAACCTAATTCCCTATAACCATTAGCTCTGATACCATCTTTTTTGTCACACCCCGACCACGTAGAACATACAAAACGTGGCGGAAACATCGGGGAGTGTTGTAACAGAATTAATGTTTCACAACCATGGATATTAAAGTTTCGTTTTATTGATTAAAAGTGTTACAATGTCTTAACAAACAAGGAATTTCAACATAATTAACTAGTCTTGCATCTTTTATTGTCACTAAAGCCCAAGTTTGCCTATGTGTATCTTGGTCATCTTATGCAACAGCTCCTGAAAAACACATGTGAAAATAGGTACGTCAGCATAAAAATGCCTGTGAGATACATAGGTTTTGTGAAAATAAGATTCATGACTTATGTTTGAGAAAATGTTTAGTCATGAACCTTGTTATTTGCTTTGTCTTTAAATCATTTGAAAAACGATAAGATCAGATGATAAGTATAAATAAATGTAAGGTTAAATGGATAACCAAGTAAAATGTGTTTGTATAAGATAAGTTGTTTATAAATCAATGTCTTGTGAAAAGTATGTTATTTGTATGAAATGTTCTATGTCTCAAACTGAAATGATTCAAATAACGTGACGACATGTAATACCATACAAACACTTATATATAGGAAGTACCAGCGGCGTATCCACCATGCTTGTATCATATTACACACGCATCGTTACTTAATCACTTAATCAAACCAAACCAAACAATGTAAAATGTTCATGTCAAGATGTAAATCATGTCAAAATGTCTATGTCAAATATCCAAGTCAAATGTCTATGTCAAATATCCATGTCAAATGTCTATGTTTAAACCAATAGTCAAAAGTCCTTGTATAAACCATGTCAAATGTTGATAGTCCAAAAGTAGTCAAGTAATGTATAACCAAAATGATATGTATGGTAAGTAAAATTTAGACTACTTAAACCATAAGTAAAAATGAACAAAACAAAGTATTGAAGTAAAACTTGGTTTAAATCAAAGTTATGTTTTGTAGAATAATGCATGCTTTACTGATACAAACACTTATGCAGTATGTTAAACGCAAACATTCAAGCCTTGAGACAGCCGGATAACTATGTAAAAGTGAGTTATCAAGAGAATATGTATTCGGATTCGGTCATTCCTTTCATCCCCTTTCCCTGGGATGTCCGGAACGGGATTTGTCAAGTCCTATGGTACCACTACCTACTACCGAGCGGCGTAGCAAATGTTAATGAATGTTATATAGACCCGTTAAACAAACCAAATGTCATACCAAAATGTAAGCATGAGATGAAGATAATGTACCTAGTATGCTAGAGTAAACATACAAGGTAGAGTTGTAAAACAATGTGTCCATATGTTACTGGAACATATGCAACAGAGATGCAATGTAAAATGATGTACTAAGTATGCTAAGTTAACATACAAAGCAGAAAAGTCATGTAAATCAATGTTCTTAGCATGTTATCAGTCAACATACATAGCAGAAAAGTAATGAAATCATGTACTATAATGTACTAACAAACATAGTCGGTATATGATGTGAAAACAGGAAAGCAGGAAAGTAACAAGTAGGCACATGTGTTCCACCCCAAAACAGTTTGGAAAACAGTAAAAGAGGGGTCTATGTACTCACTTGAGATTGCTCAGTTGTCTAAAGATAACCACCAAACAGTGCTAGATATCTCGGAATCAAACGGCACCTAATATAGGTAACTATGTTAAATAACCGGACCTAAATCGGAAGACTGGGTAGCATTAGGGTTTGTAAACCAAACGAGTGTGGAGACTCGTGTGATATGGTTTAACAAAGCCTACATACTAAATGAAACTTAACCTAACTGCTTACGACCCATTACGACCCGTTTAGGTAGCTTATGCTACTTTAACGCGTCGTTCGCGTGAAACGCGTTCGGACCGCCTAACTAGTCCTATGACAAGTGTTATATGCCTAAACATGTTACATAATCAGTTATGTGACAAAAGTTTAGGTTACATATGCTTAATTACCAATTATACATGAAAAGGGTATTCTGGTAATTTACCTAAGGCATATAAACTACCTATCATACAACTACTTAAACGATGTGACCATAGGGTATAACCTCGGAAGGTTATTCCCTACCTACTATGGTCACCTAATGTATTTGGTCGGATCCTAATGATCGACCAAACTGGGTCGGGTTCGAAGGTATAGGCGATTTATTAGATCGCCTACCCTACGACCCTAGACAACGTGGTAATCAGTGGGCATAGTCCCAAGGGACTATGACCAACGTGATTACACTCACGTTGCGAAGTTCAAACGAACTTCGCATTGACCATTACTGGTCAACGCTAGAAAGTCAAACGTTTGACTTTCTGACTCGAAAAGCAATAAAATACGGAAAAGAACGAAAGAATACTTACGAAGGGTCCCCGAATGCTAATCCCGATCCAAGAACTCAGGTATGAAACAATGGTTTCAACTTAGAGCTCTCAAATCAGAATTCTTGTGCAAAATGAGGTTGTGTGGGTTGGGTATTTATAGGAATACCCGAACCGTTAGGATCGTTTCATGGAAAACGTGCCATGATCCAACCCGTACACTTGTCGGAACCTTATGGAAGCTTAAAATGGTTCTTATCATCATGACTAGGCAATTGGGAACATGTGGTGGAGGATCAAACAGCTGCAGCCTGCTGTTTAAAAACTCTGAATCTGGTCAGCAGACCCCTAGCGCACCGCTACGCTAAAAGTGTAGCGCACCGCTAGGCTTAAGTTTGGCAGATTTACACTTTTGGTCCCTGTCATGTATTCAGCCCATTTTCGACACGTTTAAGGCCCGTTAACCCCATTTCAAAGCTATAAAATGAAGTTAAAGTATAGGGAACTTAAAATGTGCTCAAAAATATCTCGGATGTCGGTTCGTTTAGCCGTACGAACGCGATGTTCGCTTAATTACGACGGAATGCGCACAAGCGCGAAAAACGATCCAAATGACGCGACGAATGGATTTTTCTTATGCCGAACACTAAAATAAAATATTTTAGTGCTTACATAAATTTTTGGATGTCCGGATGTATTCAGAACGTAAGTTACGCGTAAAAATGCAAACTTGTGCACTTTTTGACGCTTTTAGTCCCTGAATGCCACAAAAGTTTATTTTAGCATACCGAACACCTCAAAGCCTATTTCTAAGCTATGTAAAGGATATTTATGGTATGTTTAACTTATGGTCATGTTTCGGAAGGTCTGTTACAGTTCAAATTGGCATACTTTCGCAGTTTGTCAATTTTAGTCCCTGTAAGCGATTAAACTTTGATTTCACCACACCAAACCTTCCAAAACTTATATCTAAGTTATGTAAAGGTTATTTAAGGTATGTTAAGCCTATTTCACTATTCCGGAGTGTTTGTTGGATTAAACTGGTTATATTTACGCATCAGTGCGCGTATAGCCTTCCAGAAAGCGATTTAAAGCTTGAAATTGAACAAGAGTTGATATGTGTAAACTATACACATATTTTTACAAATCCCAAGTATGAAATATAATATTTCATTGGTTTGGTATTTGTTTGATGGCCGTGAAGGCACAGGTGTTACAGCTGTACGAGATGACAATAATTCATAAAGCAGCTTAAATATCGACAAGTATAGGAGAGATTTAGAAATTCAAAACCGTATCCTGTAACTGCTTCATGCATTGCAAGGAATCTGAGTGCTCTCCCAAGCTGGATATCCACCAGGTGTGGATTTCAAAGTCGATTTTGTAGCTACTGAGAAATCTCTTCACAGCAACAAGATCATAAACCTCTGGGTCCGGCTGATCTTCCACATTGCACCAGCGAAGGTCTTTGTCTTTCTCTTTGAGAAGTAGTGTGCGGTTGTTCAATCCACGCCAAGGCATCCGCACACCTGGTTGGTTTGTTCAACAAACACATTTTCTTCAATCACACCGTAGAGAAAAGTACCCTACACGTTCATCTTGTGGACTTTGAACTTCTTGTGGAAGAAAAATCCATAAATCTTTAAAAAGGCTTCAGACGTGCTGCAGGCGCGTACTTTTCATTGGAATCTTTCCTGTTGACCCGATCAAAAACCATAACAACCAAATTTTGGCATATATTTCATCTTGTCGAATTTTTCAACTTCATTCCTTTTTCCTCTCCATCAATGGCAACAATATTCTCCTAGATGTAACAATGTTTCGGAGCCTTATGTCGCCGATCTTGTGCATGGACGCTCCACTATCAACAAATCCTAAGACTATCAATAGTTCCTCCTGGAACATCCTGCACATTCATTCAGAGATTAGTTGGAGAGGGGGACCCAAGCCTTCACAGACTTGGGTCGTCCGTCATCATCGAGAATTGTAACATCCATTTCCCGATGATTCGGAAATGATGTAGCTCCCCCTGAAACAATTTCCAATTTTGGTTTCCAAATCTGTTTTTGTTTTTCATTTTTAACATTTGATTTAACAGACTGCGTTTGGACAACCTCTGGTTTTAAAACCTTTTCAACATTTTTCCGTTGTTTCTTTATCTGTTTCACTTCTTGTTGTTTAACAAGACGAGGGTCCTATTTTGGTGAAATAGATCTTTTATGGTAATTGTTACCATGGGGGGAATCAACTTTTGCCTTTCCTTTCGTGAGATATGGACAATTTCTAACAATATGCCCATACTCACCACATTCAAAACATGATCTCCGCTCAACAAACCTCGGAGTATCATAACTGTAGGAGCTTGATGATGAACTTCGTGATCTTGAGGTACTAGGTCCTACATCACAACCGTTTGTGTGTTGTGTGTAATTGTTTTGACTGTTTCTTTTCAAAATTTTAACTTGCTTAACAAAATCTAAGTTAGATTTGTTTTCAAATGTGTCAATTTTATCCGTTCCCCTTGATTTCACAAAGTTTATCTTCTTGTCATTTTTCTGAGTCTGTTTCTTTTGACCTTGAGTCGGTGATTTACTCTTTGGTTTGGTGCGATTTTGCTGCTTGTTCACTGTTGGTAATTTCTGATTGCCACATTGTTTTCGAACTTCAGCCTTTGGGATAGGAGGACACTATGTTACCACAACGTGTGATCCTGTCTTTCCTAAAAACTTACTTGTTGAATCCTCAAAAATTTTACTAATTAAAGATTGATTAACATTCTTAATAGGAAAATCTTTGTCAGAATAGATTTTATCATCACCAACAAGAGTGTACAACAAATTCACACTCTCAGACTCTTGTGAGGAAGTAGACGTAGACTCGGTCAGAACAGTCGTAGCAGGTTTTGCGGGAGGATCACATAGAATATGATTCTCGAGAGGTATATCCTCTTCTTTGATTACCGCATCTGACTGTGCTGAGTCAGTATCATTAGATTCATCACCTGAAGAATCAATATCCTCAACAATGACTGGAGGATCCTGATTCAGTTAAGCAGAAGACACACTTGTATCGGCTGACACATCCGAATCTGATGGTACTTCCGGTTTGTATCCAAGTCCCGTTGCAAATTCCTCAATGTCTAAAGGAACAGATTCTTCATAATGAGTTCTATACTCCTCATCAGGCAGTGCATCATAATTTTGTCTAACAGGTGGTGGACATTTCTTATATCCAATGCACGTGACATCCTTTTTCTCTTTTTGTGTGCCAATGATGTGATCCAGCACATATCTAGAGTTAGAATAACTGTCTAGTTTAAGCCGGATCGCCTCACTTTCACACTTTGTGCAGGCTAATTCTTTTTGCATGCTTTCAAGACGATTGATATAAAGGTTTATGTCAGTTTGTTTTCTTGAAACCATTTTTGTCAGTTCGGTTTTATCTTTTCTTAAAGTTTCAACCATTGTTTTAAATTCCTTTTCATGGTTTTCATAAAACATGTTAGCCTTTTTGCATTTTGAAAGATCCACTATCAACTTTTGATTGTGCATATTTGTCAATTCAAATTTGTTTTGCAAATCCTCATGTTTGCTTTGCAAATCCTCATGTTTGCTTTGCAAATCACACCACTTAGCATCTAAAGAAACATGTTTGTTTTGCAAGTCAAACAATTTAGCATTTAAAGCATCATGTTTGCTTTGCAACTCAGACATATTAGCATCCAAATCAGCACATTTAACATTTAAGCTAGCACAATTATCACAATTAACGACAGTTGGTTCATCGACACATACCTGGCTAGAATCACTCTCAGATGTTGACCTATATGCATCAGAATCAACAACCTCCCTTGATGATTCACATTCAGATCCATCCTCGCTTGAACTTGAAGTTGTAACATCTTCAACTGAAGTTGAAACGTCTTCAACTGAACTACTATCATGTTCAGAACTGTCATCGTTTCCCGATGATTCACCATTGACAATTTTAGCATAAAATGCCGTTTTTGTTTGACTATAGTTCATTGGATCAAGAGATAATGGTGCTACAGTAGAACGTTGGCACTGTGAGGCAACTGGTGGTAGTGGATTTCCATACAAGTCTGTGGTTAGAGCTGGCTTTACAGGAACTTGTATCAGATTGCCATACAAATCTGTGCTTGTGACAAACGCCGTTTGAAGTGGAGCGTGTGAAGAAGGTCTTGCAGAAGTGCTAGGAGTTCCATAATACATATCAGTATTATGTCGCACTGGTATTGTAGAAGTGCTAGGAGTTCCATAATACATATCAGTATTTTGTCGCACTGGTATTGCAGAAGTGGGTGCGGGATTTTCGGCCCATGAGGGAGATAAATGTGACGGATTACCCCACCAATTCATTTTGATGTATGTTGATGAAAAACCTGTTTAAATCACTTAAACAAACAGTTAACAAAGAAATAAAAATCTCCTATTAAAAAGATTTCAAGTATGAAGGACAAAATCAGATGTTTTCGTTGAGTAGATGTAGGTGATTTCGTTGCTTGAAATCTAATGAAAACAAGAAGGTGATTTCTGCCAGGTCATGAAAACAAAGAGGTGATTTCGGTGCTAAGGGATTTCGGCCAGGTAAGGATTTCGACCAGGGGGTGTTTTCGTTGATAAGTGTTTTCGGCCCAAACTGATGAAAGGCCCAGAACTGATTTCGGATGAACAGTGAAGACTTGAAGTGATTTCGGCTGATATTGTTTTATGAAATGGTTGTTTTCGTTGAACTGGGATTTCGGCAACAAGACAAGTGATTTCGGCAATAAGGGATTTTGGCCAAGACAAAAGTGATTTCGTCCAAGCTATGTTGATTTCGTGGATTGGTGTTCAGCTTGATATTGTTGACTTGGACATAAATGATTTCGTTGACTGGAATGTGATTTCGTCCAGTTGTTTGAGCTGGGATTTCATCCAGAATGAGCTGGGATTTCGTCCAGAATGATAATGACGAAATCTAGGTGTTTTCGTTCAGATCAAATGTTGATGAAAATAGGTGATTTCGTCCAGCCAAGTGTTGATGAAAATATGTGATTTCGTCCAGCTCAAATATTACACGACATGTGATTTCGACCAGCTTACACGTGATTTCGTCTGGACATGTTTCACAAAATCAGATGTGATTTCGGCCAGGGAGGGATTTCGACTAAAAACTGATTTGGGCCCAGAAAGTTTGATTTCGGCCCAGATGTTTTTGATGAAGACAAGAGGGATTTCGTTGAATGTGATTTCGTGAGATGGCGATTTCGGCCAATTGATAGTGATTTCGTTGAGGAGATTTCTTCCAGCCGACTTTGTTGACAATTGAACCAGACAAAAGACAAAGACAAGAAGATATATTATCCAAACACAAATCTTATCTACTGACACAAATGGTCACTTTTGTCAAACACCACTTTATCTTTTGAACCTGCTTTTCAACGTTTCATCATGCTTTTGTACAACAATTTCAAACAATTAATATTATAAGAATAACAACTCAATAGTTCATCAAACAAAGATCAAACATATATATATTTGAAGAACACTATGAACTCGTTGAAGATCATGAAGAACTCGATGAGTTTTCCGGTGCCGGAAAGTTTCCGAACAACAATTTTTGCGCAAATGTTCAATAAAAATCTTTTCTTAACAAGTATAAATGAAAACTAACAAGATTTTTATAAGAACAATCAGCAAAAACACAAGATTTTCAAAGATTTAAACCTGATTTTTCTAAAA
This sequence comes from Helianthus tuberosus, assembly GCA_030545235.1. NCBI lineage: Eukaryota > Viridiplantae > Streptophyta > Magnoliopsida > Asterales > Asteraceae > Helianthus > Helianthus tuberosus. The sequence goes on along the minus strand of CM060389.1, from coordinate 53,817,378 downwards.
ATATAAACTTTTTGTTTCAAAAATCAAGAACAAATCTGGAAACACATGAAAATCTACTTGGTTTTAACAAGGAATCGAGCCAACGCTCTGATACCAATTGTAGGTCCACCCGGAGGATCGAGTAACCTCTATTCCCTATTTTCCGACAAACCCGAAAGTGCGGAATCCAAACGGGTAAGTTAAACCAAGTTCGAACACGTAAATGATAGACACGAGACTCAACGATTAACACTCCATTGTATTAATACTTGAAACGGTTACAATACAAGGTTTACAAAATAATCTCTGTAAACTCTCTCTGGTTCTCTCGTGTGTTTTCTTTGTTCTATGAGTTCTATCTGAATATATATAGTGAAACACATCGACGAAATCAGAAACTGGACGAAATCTCAATATATTTGACGAAATCATAAGGATTTCGTCACATGCACATGCTGTTTTCGTCCCAACTGTTTTCTTCACATGTGGGATTGGGCTTGTGTCTTGGATTTTGCCATAGGTGTTTGGCCCAGTGAAGGTTTCGGCCCATTCAAGAGGTTAGGCCCAAATGGTTTGTTACGACCCAACATGCATATGTTTAAATGATTGGCTCAAACATAATGCACATGCTATACGTGAATCTCCAACATTCAGATTTCATAGATTAGTCAAAGTTGTGATCATGGTGATGTGTCAACGGGAACCGGCTCGCGGCGCTTCATGCTTCGCGTGTCGAACTCTGGGGGCACGACGGAGGAATGTCGTGACGTCGGGCTTGAGCCGAACCTAACCGGGTCGAACCGAACCGAGTCGAACCGAACCGAGTCGCGTCCAGTTAATATGTATCAATAACTACTCCGGTCAACAAATCCCTGAGTATTAAAATTTGTTGTTTGACCTCTACAGGTGCAGGGGATAGGGTAGTTGGTGGTGCCTGAATATGTGAAACTAGTACTTGAACATATTGGACATGAGGAACAGTAGTTTGGGCATGCTGCACATGGTCATGGTTTACAGATTGAGCAAAATGTGCAATGTTTGAAACATTTGGTCCAGAGGTATTTTCATAATTTTGATAAAAGTATTGTTGATTGCTAGAATAAGGTCTTTGATTGGGGTAGATTATCATGGGTGTAGAATTTAACTGACTGACTTTTGCACTCCCTAGCAAAATGGCCATCCCTATTGCACTTATAACATCTTATCTTGGATTTACCTAACCCTACTCTTGACCTTCCATTTAAACCTTTAAACCTGGATACTTTCTACTAGTTCTTTTGTAGACGTTGTTTGTTCTAACATGGAGTAGGGCTAATAGATGCAAAATGTACATTTCCTCTAAGTCAATGGGATCAATATGCTACAAGTCATCAAGAACAAAAGACGGGTTATTAGAACTTTGACGATCATCATTTACTGTAAAACCATATTTTTGAGATTATTGATCAGGGTTAATTCAAGTGGATATGTCAATGAATTGATCATAACCCTAATAATTTACTATTCAAGATAATGATTCTTCTTGACTAAAAAGGTGTTGTGTTGCCAAAAATATAGTCATCAGACACTTTTCCAGTTTCCTAGAGTTTCTTCTTTTGGACAAGCTCTCTTTCAAAGGTTAAGAGCTTGCTATGAAGTTGAGTCAATGTCATATCCTGGAAAACTAGTGTTGTTCTAATAAAAATGACTATAGTGTCCCACTTTTTAGTTAGTAATCTAAGAAACCTATTGCTCAAAGTGGAGTTTGAAAATTCTTTGTTTACCAATTTTAATTCACTAATCAGACAGGTGAATCTTTCAAATTGTCGAGTCTAAGTCTCCCCCTTAACATGATTGAAGGTCTCTTACTGTTGGTTGAGAATTTCATGCGTGTTTCTAAACATTTCTTCAGGCGCAAACAGATGTTTAGACTTCTTCTTCAGTGCTTTAGCCTTCAACAGGAATTTGGCCTTGAAAAGACTTTTATACTTCTTCAACAGAGCTTTTATGTCTTCAAACAAATTTTTCGTTAGTGTTCAAGATTCACTATCTTTGGACGGTGTTGATCTTCATGCCTTGTTTATTTCTTGATCAAAATAGTATATTTTGGCTTTTGCAATCATTTATTCATTTATAGGTTGGTTCCTTATCATTCGAATAAAAAATGGAGATCATAGTCGAAGAATAATGGATCAACCTTTGTGGTGTGATCATTCGACTCATATTCAATCACAAATTGCGTGAGGTGTGATAAGATTTCTGAAAATGGACGGAAGTGGTTTTTTCGATTGGAATAATCAGGGAAGTCGTAAGAAGCTAGTAGCAAAGAACGCCACGGGTCCATATCAAAATTAGAAGGGAGATTGTTGGAGATAACTCTAATTTGTTTATTTGTGAGGATAAAGATGAGGAAAATGAGATAAAGTAGAAGATTTAAATACATTTTTTGTTTAGTTTAAATGTTTAGATTTATCGGTTAAGATTAATTTGAAAATTTAAATAGACTTTGACTTGGATTAGAATTAGTGTATGTCTAGTATAAATATAGGGTTTTGTATTCAGTTTTATTTGTCTAGTTAAGTTTATATTAATTAACGAGTCGAAAGTGTTGGCATTAAATATGTTTTCTTGTGTTTTTGTTTATCGAATCTAGGCCAACAAAGGATGAGTTAATCAACTAAAAGATTGATGTTGAAATTGAGGTTTGAGCTTACTAGGAAGAAATAACTATGCAATTCTCAGCTTGTGAGCATGGAGATTTATGATATCCAGACAACTTAAGATGAAAGGAATTCTACATAAGAAAGATGTCGACAATGACATTCATGACATGCAATAAGTTTTCTTCAAGTGGTTATGATGAAACATCATGAACACTTCTTTATCTAATGTCAACAAATTCAAGGTAGATAATATTTGGTAAATTCAGCCATTGAATCTCCAATAAAAGCAATATATGTCTACTCACTTAAGCATATTTGATGGAAATGGGACTTCTAACCGAGTGCTTTGTGGATTTCCATTTGAGGGCGCCTTCAACAAACTGATTTGGTGCAGATCCTACAGGATTGAATGTCACCTGGTACGACAATTTCTGGTTAACTGCCGAGAAGATGAGTATTGAGGGTGACACAGTAACACTCACACCTGGGGCTTTGACAATGTTCACAGTGTAAGATGAATTAGCATCCCCAACATTGGTCACCGTTCTCGTGTACGCTTTTGTCACATTACCACTTAGTGTGATTGCGAATGAAGGATAATTTAGTTGTGCTTCAGGGATACTTGTTAAATTTGAGCAAGAAACTTTCTTTTGGACGATGGTTGTAACTTGTGCGCTTGAGTATCCTAATCCGCACAAGTAAGGTATGTAATCATCAGCTTGGATATCGTAAATGAGTCCAGGGTCATTAGCTTTCGATGGATTGACATGGCCAGCCCCAACGGCAAACAAGCTGGCGGGAAGCTCCCTTTCATCCTGAATCAGTTGGTTGTTTAGGTTCATCAAATCAGCAGTGGTCATGATAGCGGATTTGATTCCAGCAGGAGACCAATCAGGATGTGCACTTTTCAATAACGCCGCTATCCCACTGAGATGAGGGCAAGACATTGATGTACCTGAAATAACATTAAATGGGTCGGTTGTTGTTGTGTTGTCTACAGAGGTAGGCCAGGCCGCAAGAATGCTAACTCCAGGCCCAATAATATCCGGTTTTAGAATTCCAGGACTTGCTAGATTAGGCCCTCGTGAAGAGAAAGAGGCCACTTGAGGAGCTGATTTATCTCCAATGACAGTTCCATGGAATATGATGGTAGCAACTGGTGATGGACTTGACCTCAAGTATTCTAGAATTATAAGTCCATCTTTATAATTGACATATGATGCAGGGAGTACATGTGCAGCAGCTATTGTACTTGCTCCATCTTTCTCCTCGTTTGTGAGAATCATAGCAGCTCCACCAACATATTTTACTATTTTTCCTTTATCAGTTGGTCCAACGCCACCACCTTTGTGGCAAATCACTACCTTTCCTTTTACATCGGTCTGGTTTAAGGATCCGGGGGTATCACAAAACATGGCATTTTGATTGCCACTCATCCCTGGGTAGACCAGTGGCAAGAGGGTTTCTGGGAAATCTTTCGGCTGGAAGAGCGATTCTCCATCTAGTAACGCCCCGTTCCCAAGTTTCACAGTAGCAGTTACCTTTCTGTCAACCGTACTAGCTCCAACTGTGAGAATCCATGGTGCCTCGTTCTTCAAAGTTCCATTCAAAGGCCCCGAATTTCCTGCAGAACAACTCACAAATATCCCATTTTGCATTGCGGCAAAAGCACCTATAGCCATCAAATCGTCATAAAAAGTAGTGGATCTTGCACCAATGGAGATAGAAAGCACGTCTACACCTTCTTCAATAGCTGCATCCATAGCAGCTAATATATCACTCTCACTACAAGTAACCGCACCACACACTCTGTACATGGCTATGTGTGCAAGTGGAGCCATCCCGACAGCAGTACCATTGTCATTTCCAAGAGTGGTAGCACCTTCAACAAAGTTTCCAGCTGCAGTACTTGAGGTGTGTGTTCCATGTCCATCTTCATCAAATGGAGAGACGGTTCCCTCGGCAACGAAATTCCTAACACCAATCAGTTTGTTATTACACCCCTCCACTTCACATTTGCCTTTCCATTTAGCTGGTGGAGGGTCTATGCCTTTGTCGTCAAAAGAAGGATGACCAGGAGTAATCCCGGTGTCAAGAACACCAATAATGATTCCCTTCCCATAGTTTGAATCTCTCCAGAAACCTAAATTCTTGTGCAATCCCAAGAAGTTAGGAGTATGCGTTGTATGTAAAGACAGTACACGCTGAGGTCGAACTAATAGCGCTCCATCTAGTTTTTCAATTTCCCTTGCTTGCTCAACCGTCATTTTTGCTGCAAATCCTTTGAGTACATTACGGTATGCGTAAACCATCTGTGGTTTCTCATCCAAGTCCAGTGCATTTGTGTGCAGCAAGAACTTGTTGTACCAGCTTTCAAGATCTTGGGTTTCAACAAATGTGTGGTCATGTGGAGAGTGTAACTTGACAATATATGTTTCGGTTTCTTTGGCGACAACTAGTGAGAGGTTCAAAAGGGTGGTGAAAGTGAGAAGTAACGTGATCATAAGAACCCGCTTGCATTTATTGTTCTCCATGATTATGAAGAACTTAATGATTGATGTGGTGCATTAGATAGTTCAGATGGTTTGTATATATATATGAATTTTAGGCCGGCAAAAGGTCTTTAGTCGAAACTTAGTAATATGTCGAATTATATAATCTTAGGTAGCATCAAGAAATATTAATTCCTATAATTACCTATATATTAAAAAAGAAACCTAATGAATACTAACATTTTAGTAATTATTAAATTAAATTCCTATTTGTATTCCTATATATTAAAAAAAACTAATGAATGGTAACATATTATTAATTATTTAATTTATTACCTATATATTAAAAAAGAAACCTAATTAATAGTAAGATATTATTAAATTAAATTCCTATATATTTAATATATTAAAAAAGAAAGTTAATGAATACTAACATATTATTAATTATTAAATTAAATTCCTATTCCTATATATTAAAAAAACCTAATGAATAGTAACAAATTATTAATTATTTAATTTAATTTAATTATTACCGTCGTTCGACAATGTTATTATGATTTCTTTTTTTAATAAATGATTCGCTACAAAAGAATTTTTTTGAGTAAACATGTCACAGCTTCCTTCTATTTTTTTTTTTTTTTTTTTGTAAAGACGAAGAAAGAAATTCTATTTTCTCTCCTATTTACCACGGCGACGAAAAATCAAATTATCACAATATTTATCTTTTTCTACTTCTTTTTCCAAGTGCAGGATAACCCCAAGGGGTTGTGGGTTTTTTTCTACCAATTGGGGCCCTCCCTTCACCACCCCCATGTGGATGGTCTACATGGTTCATAACTACTCTCCTTGCTACAGGGCGCTTACCTAGCCAACGCTTAGGTTCGGCCCTACCAAAATTTATCTGGTTCACCCCAACATTCCCCACTTGTCCGACTGTTGCTGAGCAGTTTTTAGATATCAAACGGACCTCCCCATAAAGTAATTTTAATGTGGCCGATTTCCCTTCTATTGCAATCAGTTTCGCTACAACACCCGCTACTCTAGCTAATTGTCCACACTTTCCAAGTATGATTTCTATATTATGCATGGCCTCATTAGGTTATTAATTTAATAATTAAATTAAATTAAATAATTAATAATATGTTACTAGTCATTAGGTTTTTTTAATATATAAGAATAGGAATTTAATTTAATAATTAATAATATGCTAGTATTCATTAATTTTCTTTTTTAATATATAAAATATATAGGAATTTAATTTAATAATTAATAATATCTTACTCTTAATTAGATTTTTTAATATATATAGGGAATCTATACTATTATAAAAAGGAGAAGTGATGGATATGAATGTAATTTTACATCACGTACAACTTTAAAAGCAATATGTACAAATAAAAACAACACATTTGAAAGGGATATAATAGTAATTAACATTAATTTTTAAGACACTAGAGGGATATAATAGTAAATTAATCATGCTCCTATAGTTAAAATCTAGATTTTATTTCCATCTTTACCCTTTTGACCCTTTCTCTACCCCAAAACTGTTACAGCTCTTTATTTCTTGAGTAAATTGCAGTTTTACCCCCTGAGGTTAGGGGCCATTGGCACTCTTACCCCCCTAAGGAAATAAATGCAAAATTACCCCCTACTGTTAACTCTTATGTCGCACAATTACCCCCCGGCTTGAAAGTCAATGACAGATCTGTTGACTCTTAGTTGAAATGACTATATTACCCTTCCATTTTACCCCCCAACATTTCTGTTAAGTCGCACAATTACCCCCCCATTGGTAAATTACTAATTTGTCCTTCCTTATTACCCCCTGTACTTTGAGTTAAGATACAACATTACCCCCTGCAACTTCCAAAAACCTTCCCGCCAAAATCAAAAACCTAATCTATGATTCTATAATCATAAGTCTTAACCTGTTCTATGATCTGAAACCTAATTCTGAATCAATTCACATGTAATCTGCTTCTGAATCATATAAACACCTAATTCTGAATCAATTCACATGTAATATGTTTTATTTCTTCAATCATCAAGCATACCTCAAGCATACCTGTTGCATACCTGCTTACCAGCTGCAATGTGTTTTATACTCAAGCAAACATGTTGCACACCTGCTGTGGTGACTATTAACCACTGATTAAGCATACCTGCTGCACATTTTGACTATTAACCAGACTAGAATATGTGGTGACTATTAATCACCATAGAAGCTGTTATGACTACTAACAATGTATCAAACCACTGTTATGATTGCTAACAGGTTGTTGATCAAATGCACAAAATGTATATCCTAATCAAACTATCAAATGCACATTTTGATCATGTAAGATCATCTAACTGCCATAACCATGTTCTTACATCTGCACATATAACTATCATCAACTATGATCATGTAAGTATGTAACTGCCATAACCATGTTCAGTAACTTCACATACACCTGTTGATACACCTATTGACCTATATGCATTTGTAGAGACTGGGTATTAAAACTGCACATCCTGTATATGCATTGTACAAACCTGTTTGACTAGAAATCAAACTGCACATCCACATTACACATAATTCATAACCTCAGGTGATAATTCATTAACAGGTTCAGATGTCAAACTAGGTTCACTGTCAGCAAAAATGGTTCACATGTCCATTTGTACAAGCCTGTTTAACCCACATTATGAAATATAACCCACATTTGTACAAGTCAAGCTTCATATACCAACATTAACAGTCAGTCTATGATCAAGCATACCAAAAACCAACATTAACAGTCAGTCTATGATCAAGCATACCAAAAGATCCTAATATATAACCCACATTAACAGTCAACTACACTACATATTAACCCAAAACATCCTAATATATTAGAGTTCATAAGTAAACTACACAACCATTTCCTGCTGCGGGGGAAACTGGAAGTGCAAGAAAGGGCGGCCCCGCATTTTCACCACCACGGAAACCACAATCGAGCGGAGTGAAAAACGAACCCTCATGTCCACTGCAAACAAAGAAAGATGGTGTTTCAATAACCCCCTGTTTCTAACTTCTTCACAAAAATCGATTTTATACCTGACAGCAGAGATAAAAAGGATGATCGGTCGCCGGAAACCAGCTGCGTCGGCGGAGGTATGCTCGCCATTGTGGTCGCCGGAGGTGGAGGTGGAAGGATGGGGTTCTCTGATTCACTCATGGTTAAGTGGTCGCCGGTTGTGGAGGTGAAGGTGGAAGCCGGTGGTGGAGGTGGAAGCCGGTTGTGGCAGTGGTGGATGGATCGCCGGTGGTGGATTGATCGGAGATGGAGGTGGAGGTGGAAGTGAAGAACCTTAGGGGGTAAGATTGTGAAATAGTGTTGAGTTTAAGGGTTATTATACTATATAAGATACTAATGAACGTGAAATTACCTATTTACCCTTTGACTCTTCCATGCTTTTATTGACCGGTCAACATATTTGAGCTTAGGGGGTAGAACTGCGACATAAGAGTTAACAGTAGGGGGTAATTTTGCATTTATTTCCTTAGGGGGGTAAGAGTGCCAATGGCCCCTAACCTCAGGGGGTAAAACTGCAATTTACTCTTATTTCTTTAATATTGGCCATTATTTCTTTCAGTAATGGTCTTTTAATACTGCCCTTATCGACTACCTTGTCAACATTGGAATCCACCTTATTTCATCATCGTCAACACCAAAAAGCCAAACAATGGCAGATGGTGGAGTTTGAAAAGAATAATTGAGACTCTTGAATGGCGATTTGAGCTAGGGTTTCTCTGATCGCAGAAAGCATTCGATTCGCCATGGTGTAAATAATATTCACATCCCCCTCATCCCTAACTCCGATCACCTCTCTCCAATACTTTCCGACATCGCGTCATTGTTCATGTATCATTCCTTTTCTATACTACATTATTCGTATCAATCATGTGTTTCCGTACTTGTTCGATTTACTAATCTCAGAGAATAATAATACAGGTTACTGATTCAATCAGCCACCATCACTTCATTGATTGATACATGAATCGTAGTCACATGTTCATATTCTTTCCAGAATTCACAGATCTTAATTTTTGATTAATTGCTTGTGTTTTGCCCTAATTTACTAATAATTAGTCAATCATTTGGTTAAATCAAAACGATACAAATTAGTCTAGGTTTGAGTTGATGCTATTGTAATTTTGAATCTATATGTGTTTGGTTTGTTTATAAATCTTTGTCAGTTATGGATGGATAGGTTTCGATTGCATTTCTGCTGCTGGCAAGTTTCCTATCTTTTAATTTCAGTTTGCAGTTTATTATTGAGTTTAATTGTGATTTTGTTTCAAATGAATCCATTAACGTTGTCTTTGGTTGGTAAGGAAGGAATGCACCTGGTAGATTTCAGAACAATGGGTGAAGAAGATACATGTTGTTTTCTAGGGTTTGCTTTGTTTTGACTCCATCCATGGCATTTTTTGCATAGATTTTGTTGCTTATATTTATTATTTGTTTCTTCAGTCTTGATTCAAATGACTCAAGAGCATCTGGGCAACAACATAAATGGCACCCTCTTCTAAATGGCGCAACAAGATAAATGACACTAAAAAACAACCCATGGATGCTGTTGGTGGTGGGTCGGGAGTTACTGACCCGTCTAGCTTCTGGTTTTCAAACATTCTGAGCTTTTTGGAATTAGCCCCTCTTGTAAAATGGCAAATTAAAGTAATGTGGTGAAAGCACCAAATTGGTGTATGCTAATGTCACCACCCAAGATGTGTCTTCTTTTGGAACCGACTGATCAGAACAAAGATGTTGAAACGAAGTTGAATAGGGCTGATGGTATACCAGGTGTGCAGTTCTGACATTCCCGAGCAAAGTGGTGAAGTATCAGTGTATCACGATCTATATCTAGATTCTGGACAGCTTTTACCAGGTAGTCAGATTATTCTAATATATTTTTTACCTGTTCTATTCTCTTGGTACATTTTTTATTATGGGTTATTGCACATTTCTATCAACATTTGTATTATTAGATGCAGTCTCCTGTAGTAGCTGTTGATAAGACCTGATTAGTTGTGACACGGGTTAATTGGGTCAATTTTAATAAGCTGATGAGTTGTTATAAGCTTGAACCACTGGGTGTTAAACGGGCCAGTTTCATGAACCTGGTAAGTTTTTATAAATGGGCACTAGCATTTTAATCTTATGCTAAAAAAATTGTTTGGCTCTTTGTGTTGGGTCAAACGGGTCCAAGTTTATAGAATAGGCCAATCGATCTGTTTTTAAATGCTCAAGCATATCAATTATATTAAACAAGTAAAGCAATCATCCTTTCTTAAACTGGTCACGTGGGTTACTTTGATTAAATGAACAGTTTTTTTTACAAGGGCCAACTGGGTCAATTTTAATAGGCTGATGAGTTTTTATAAATGAAAGTTTTTTTTTTAAATAAGGCTCGAACAAATGGGTTAAACAGGTCACAGTATTAAGCTGGTACATTTTTATTACTGGTCACTAACACTTTTGATATATTCCATCATTTTTGTGTCTGTGTGGCGCATTATTCTAAATTTTATTACATGGGTCGAACGGGTCAGCTTTATAGAATAGGTCAACCGATTTGCTTTACTAAATGAGCCAAGTGGGCCAGTTTTATTAAATGGGTTGAACGATTAGTTTCTCTTTAACGTTGAATAAGTTGGTTCTATTAAACGGGAAAGTTTTCTTACACAGGCTAACTGGATCAATTTCAATAACCTGATGAGTTTTTATAAACGTCTAGAATAGTTTTAAAATTGAGGGCATCCAAGCACCTAAGATATTGCGTAAAACATAAATCGACTCAAGCGTGCTTGTTAAAACCGAGGCGCGGACGATCTCAAGGAACTCACGAATGGCTTCCCTCGCTAACACCTATGCATCTTACTTTATTGATTGCTATGATATGATTTTTTTTCAGCGTGGCAGATGTATTTAAGAAGCTAAATGAATACGTAGAAGATTTAAACAAAAATATCGAGAAGATTCCTACAAGGGGGCCAGTCTCAAAATACATTCTACCAGATGAGGACCTTAGAGGGAGGTATGTCAAATCTTTATGAATATTAACAACAGTATAATGTCTCAAAGTTTGTACCCATGTACTTATTATATACATGTTCTGTGATCTAAGAATAATGTTGTGTTATTATACCACATACCAGAATGGAGATTTCGTTTGATGAAGCGTCATCGGGAGTAGCATGGGTCAAACGGGTCGAACGGGTTGAACGGGTCAGCTTTATAGAATAGGTCGACCGATTCGCTTTACTAAATGAGTCAACTGGGCCAGTTTTATTAAATGGGCTGAACGATTAATTTCTCTTTAACGTCGAATGAGTTGGTTCTATTAAACGGGAAAGTTTTGTTACACAGGCTAACTGGATCAATTTCAATAAGCTGATGAGTTTTTATAAACATCTAGAATAGTTTTAAAATTGAGGGCATCCAAGCACCTAAGATATTGCGTAAAACATAAATCGGCTCAAGCGTGCTTGTTAAAACCGAGGCGCGGACGATCTCAAGGAACTCACGAATTGCTTGGCTCGCTAACACCTATGCATCTTACTTTATTGATTGCTATGATATGATTTTTTTTCAGCGTGGCAGATGTATTTAAGAAGTTAAATGAATACGTAGAAGATTTAAAAAAAAATATCGAGAAGATTCCTAAAAGGGGGCCAGTCTCAAAATGCATTCTACCAGATGGGGACCTTAGAGGGAGGTATGTCAAATCTTTATGAATATTAACAACAGTATAATGTCTCAAAGTTTGCACCCATTTATACTCATTATATACATGTTCTGTGATCTAAGAGTAATGCTGTGTTATAATACCAGAATGGAGATTTCGTTTCATGAAGCGTCATCGGGAGTAGCATGTAACCTGGAGTCCCGTGGCTACCATGTGTTGTGCCAAGCTACTAAACATGCAGTTGGGCATGTAAAACCATACTCTATAACCGGGACTCTGCCCCTTATACGAGAACTACAAGTGAGATACAATTTGCAATATTTATGGTTATAAGTTTCGCTTGCTTTTTTACTTTCTAACTCTTTGAACCTTATTGTAAACAGGATGAAGGTTTTGATGTTCAAACTGCAGGTTATGGTATGTGTATCTGTTTCTGTCATCAAACGGGTTTAAAATATGATAAAATATCTGGTTTTCTTATAACCTTCTACCTTGTTATGTAGAAAATAAAAAAATAAATCCACTGATCATTTTTTAATTCGAAGCTTGGTTTTTTATAACCACTAAATATTTAGAAACCATTTTATTTACCATGTATTTATCAATTTTTGTCATTTTATTTATCTTATGTTGAATACAATGTTTGTATAATCACATTATATTTATGTCAATGAATAAACTATTTCTAAAACCATATTGTGTGTGTGGATTTGTTTGAGCAGGTTTGATGGCTACATACCATGCGAAGAATGAGTATTGTCTTCTTTCTGAAACGCGGTTAAAAATAAGAACATGTCATAAGTCGTGGTTGTGGTTTTTCATTTGTGCATTTCAGCTTTCAATAACAGTTATGACATGTTTGAGTTTGTTTGTAATTAGCCTTGAGTTTCATTTCAAACGATAATTTAAATGTGTTCTTGATTGCTCTTTAATGTTATGAATTTTAGTTTTAGTTCGAATAAAGCAAAGAGATTAAAAGTGTAATTTAAACACAGCTGGTTTAACAATAAAAGTTTAAATTGCTTTGCCGATAACAGTTGTGCCTGGTAAATCTCATACTATTGATAGAGTTTGGGGACATTTTCTATCCCTGAAGACAAATACATGAAAACAAAACAATCAGTATAGAAATAAAAAAACTACAAATAACAAAGGTGATGAAAAAGTTTACATAGTAAAAAATAGAGACATATATATGTTACAGATTAATTAACTAACGGAAAACGAGTACAATGCAGTAAGTTATCGATTCCGCCGCAACGCGCGGGTTCCCCACTAGTAAATTAAATAGTATGTTAGTATTCTAGGTTTCTTTTTTAATATATAAATATATAAAAATTTAGTTTAATAATTAATGTTACTATTCATTAGGTTATGAATTTAATAATTAAATTAAATTAAATTAAATAATTAGTAATATGTTACTATTCATTAGGTTTCTTTTTTAATATATAATATAATATAATATAATATAATATAATAATATATAATATACGTAAAATTAATAATATATTACTATTTATTAGTTTTTTTTAATATATAGGAATAGGAATAGGAATATAATTTAACCTATATCTATACTATATTATAAAGCATTTGATAAGGGTACTAGTAAAATTTAAGTAATTACAATATGTTGTGCATACAATACAACAAATTAATAAAGTTAGTGAGGGGTAAAATAGTATTTCTACATTAATATTAAAAAATTAAATAAATGAAAATTTATCACAATTAATTATAATAAATTGAATATCATCCGCATAATAAGTTTGGTAATATGCACGTTAAGACAAAATGAAAACCTTTTCAACTTTCCAATCAAGACAAAATTCGAAGAACTTCACAAGTCGCACACTCCATTTCGTAACTGACATGTATTAATCACACAATCAATGACTTCAGTTAATATTTGTTAATTAGTAACTTATATATAACCTCATGTTCATCATTTCCATCACCCATCTACCCTTTCATTTGCACCATGCATGTTAATCTTAATGTTTCATCTTCTTTAATACCAGATGTTCTAGGAAGTATTTTCCAAGTTCTGTGAGAGTTACAAATCGACCACGAATCTGGTAAGTGATTACATCTATGCAAGTTAGAATCTTTTATGTAAGCCTAATCATGTTTCGTTTTCTTGATTATGATCATCATCATCTGGGTGTTGCAGGTTCTGGAATCAACCTAATCGTTTAAATATGTTCTTCAGAAATATAAACATGGTAAGCCCGTCTTCATGCATGATTCTGGTTGTTTTCATATGCTTTATTTTTGTAGGAGGAACAAATGAATCAAATGACGATCGTAGTTCCGATGAAGTGCATCAGCCTTTGTATTTGGTTTAAGGTTTTTTTAATCATAAAATAAAGTACTTTTGTTGCTTATATTGTATCTGTACAGAATGTATGCATCTGAGGCTAAAACTATTATGCAACCAACCTTAATGTGTATTAGTGTTTGTTTGTTTTGATTTTGATTGCATCACTAATAAACATTAACACGGTGGCTTTTTTATTATAAAACCTCATTTGGTTTATTTATTTGTTGTCTTTTATGTATGTTCATTTTATTCATAAGTTTTGCAACTTGACTTCACTGTACCGTTTCTTACAAATTGGTAGATAAATTATGAAAACCACATCACCAAGATAAACTTTTGACCGTAACTTGTCGTATAAAACGGACTCCCAAACTCTTTTCATTATCATGGATTTAATGATTTTTGAGGTGTGTGCAACTTGTTCGGTTCAGTTCGATTTAAAGCCATACCCATAACCAAATCCGAAGTGTTATGGTTCCCGCCGCAATGCGCGGACATCGTACTAGTAATTAATAATATGTTACTATTCATTAGGTTTCTTTTTTAATATATCCAATTTTCTTTTTTAATATATAAAATATATAAGAATTTAATTTAATAATTAATAATATCTTACTTTTAATTAGATTTTTTTAATATATAGTACTCATTAGGTTTCTTTTTTAATATATAAATATATAAAAATTTAGTTTAATAAATAATGTTACTATTCATTAGGTTATTAATTTAATAATTAAATTAAATTAAATAATTAATAATATGTTACTATTCATTAGGTTTCTTTTTTAATATATTATATTATATTATTATATTATATTATATATATATTATATATATATATTATATATATATTATATATATAATATTATATATATAATATATATATAATATATATAGGTAAAATTAATAATAAATTACTATTTATTAGTTTTTTTAAGATATAGGAATAGGAATTTAATTTAATAATTAATAATATGTTACTATTCATTAGGTTTCTTTTTTAATATATAATTTATTAGTTTTTTTAAGATATAGGAATTTAATTTAATAATTAATAATATGTTACTATTCATTAGGTTTCTTTTTTAATATATAACTAGTGTTTAGGACCCGCGTGTTGCGACGGGATCATTAACCAAACGAAAAGTAGACGGAAAAAACGTTAAACCACGCAAGCCTGTTGCGGTGTGTTAACATGCGAAAATTAGACCGAAACGTAAAACATATAAAAAACTAAGTCGGCCTAGTATTTGCGCGTTGCGACGGGACACTTTGAGAAAAAAATAGTTTCTACCAAGCACACGTGGTGCAACATTTTAACTCGCAAAATTTAGACGGAAATGTAAAACAAAAAATTTGTAAATGTGAAAAGTATATGAAATCAAAGTTGAAAGTAAAAAAGTATAGGAGTTAAAAATGAAAAATGTGTTGTGATAAATTTATAAAACATAAGTATAGGAGGTTAAAGTAAATAACCTATATGAAAGTTTAATAAAGAGAAAAACAATACAACATTATGTGGTGAAAACTATTTTGAATAAATTATATGATTTTAATAAAATATTTATTAATAATGAAAGTTGTATAAATCAGTTGTAATATATGCCTTAGATTGTGCACAAAATTGAATAGTAAAAGATACACACATTAGAAAGTTGATAAATTATAGTGGGGATAATATATATATATATATAGGGAGGGGCTCATGCGAGAACCACTCTTATTGTGAGAATCTTGAGAACCAATGTGAACACAACCTAAAATAGCTAAAAAAACCTAAAAAAAACCTAAAAAAACCTAACCCCCAACCCCCAAAAACCTAAACCCCCCCCCCACCCCCCCCGCCCAAAAAAAACCTAACCCCCCCCCCCCAAGCTAAATGCTAAAAAAAAACCTAACCCCAACCCCCCCCCCCCCCCCCAAAAAAAAAAAAACCTAAACCCCCCTCCCCCACCCCCCAAAAACCTAAGCCCCCCCCACCCCCCCCCCCCCCAAGCTAAAATGCTAAAAACTAAACCCCCAAAAAACCTAAAAAAATCTAAAAAAAATCTAAAATTTTTTTTTTGATTTTTTTAATATTTTTTAGGTTAAAATCGCTACTTTTCGAAGCAAAAAAAAAAAAAATTAAAAAAAATTTTTTTTTTTTTTTTGGCTTCGAAAAGTAGCGATTTTTTTTATAAAAAATATTAAAAAATTCAAAAAAAAATTTTTTTTTGTGATTTTTAGCTATTTTTAGGCATTTTTGGTGTGTTCACATTGGTTCTCGCGGTTCTCACAATAAGAGGTGGTTCTCGCATGATCTTCTCCCTATATATATATATAGGTAAAATTAATTATATATTATTAATTTTTAGTTTTTTTAATACATAGGAATATGAATAATAAATAGGTAAAATTAATTATATGTTATTAATTTTTATTTTTTTTAATATATAGGAATATGAATATGAATAGGAATTTAATTTAATAATTAATAATATGCTACTATTCATTAGGTTTCTTTTTTAATATATAGGTAATAGGTAATAAGTAATATAGGTAATTTTTTTTAATATATAGGAATAGGAATTTAATTTAATAATTAATAATATGTTACTATTCATTAGGTTTTTTTTTAATATATAGGTATTGGTAATTCTTATATATTTATATATTAAAAAAGAAACCTAATGAATACTTACATATTTTTAATTATTAAATTAAAAAAATTCCTATTTCTATATATTAAATTAAAAAAATCCAATGAATAGTAACATATTATTAATTTTACCTATACATATATTAAAAAGGAAACCTAATAACAAATTATTAATTATTTAATTTATTTAATTTAATTAATAACCTAATGAATAGTAACATTAGTTATTAAACTAAATTTTTATATATTTATAAATTAGAAAAGAAACCTAACGAATACTAATAAATTATTAATTGTTAAATTAAAAAATTCTTATTCTCCTATATATTAATAGACGAACGAAATGAATAGTAAACTTAAGGGCCTATTTAAGGTTTTTTTTAACAAATTAAAATACCCACCGCTTCTCATAGAAAGAGATAAAGAGAGACTGGGCGGCGGAGGGAGAGAGAGAGAGCTACGCTAGACAGAGGCGCGGCGATGATGGAGGAACCGGCTATGGTTCCGGCGGGTGTTCTAGGGTTCCGGTGGGACCAAGTTGTATGCTTAAATTCCTCCACGATTGTTTATCTCCTCACCGTCATGAACTCTCTCAACAACTTCTCCTCCGGCCATTCTCGATTTTTGGCGTGTTTCACCCTGCTTTCTTACATCTTCTCAAAAGAGATATACAGGCACAGAGAGAAGGGATAAAGACAGATGCGGAAGATAATAGAGAGAGAGAGCCGGAGCCGGCGAATCTCCGGCAACCAACCCCAAGCGTGTTCGCCTCACACCCACAGAAACGAAGTCGTCGAGTCTAGGGTTTCCCGGCTAGGGTTCCGATCAAGTTCTCGCAATTTCCAGTTAGCCTTTTTCTCTTTTGGGGATTTGCATAACCTTTGATTTGTTATATGAAAAATGCTTTATTTTGCAACTATACCTTTTTTTGCACTTGTGCGTTGTTTTTATTTTGCTTAAATTTGTTCTAAATTTGCATGGTCCCTTGAAATATGGACAACGCTGCTCGAATTTGGTCGGAATTCAAGAATAGGTATGTTTGATTTTGTTGAAATTTGTTTGGGTCTTGCAATTGAGCAACTACGCCTGGATGTTTATAATTATCAAGTACCAATAATTTTAGATATAGATTTGTGATTTACATTTGGCTAATTTATCTGTTTGGTTCTAAATAATTCATTTATAGTGGCAGCTTAGAGTTGGATTTTACTAGATGAAAATCCATTTGAAACAAGAATCACATAACAATATGTTTACTTGAACATTCATTGGATAAATGTCGACGACGATGATGATAGTGGTTGTCTCAGTGGCAGCGATGGTAGTGACTGGTAGTACCTATGACGGTAACAGGTTTGAGACGAATGGTGGCGACGGTAAAGGTTATGATGGATTTAGTTGACGACGGTGGCTTAGATCGACTCCGACGTGTTTTCAGACTATCATCGGTAAGGACCATCCCACATTTGAAATATATTCCAATTATAGAATCCTAAACATAAGTTTGAAAATTAGAGATGGTGAACGCGAGTTAAACATCGGGTCAAAGCCGGATTCAACATGGTCAACAAAAGTTAACTCGGGTCAACCGAGTCAACTCAGTTAAAGCTGGTCAACATGGTCAGACTGAAAATCGAGTACCCAGTACTAACTCGAACCCGATAACATAATTATTTATAATATGTTATAGATTACATTGATGTCACTGGGTGTGGGACAAATGAGCTTACTGAACCTCACCGACCAAATTAGGCCTGGATAACTCAAACAGAAATATATATGAATATAGGCCACAAATTTATAATTTGTTTGGTTTTCGGTAGCCACTTTTTTATTTGTGGGACTTATTAGGTATGGTTGTTGTTTGGTTTTCGGTAGCGAGAATGCCGACATTGGGACGGCCCAGGGTAAAAGGTTTTTGGGCTGTGGAGGTGGTGAGGGCAGGTTTTCGAGCCCAACAGTTGGCACGTTAATATTGGTATTATAAGTTGTTTTTGTGGGTCAACCGACCTACATTAAAAGATGACATGTGTGACCTGACGTTCTGACCCGCAACTCTTGTCACCTCGAGCCGGACCTATATGTTAATTCATGTGTCATGAATCATGATGCACACACACATCTATTTCACAATAGTGCTTTGTTCATTTTTCTATTATTTATTTTAATTTAATTTGTTATGGCTTCTACATGTTTGGCATAATATTTAACGAGTATGAAGACTACGACTATGCTAGGACTGGTAATATTGCTACAGAAACGGTAGTAGTTATATGCTAGGACTGCATTATATTTGTTTACATGCCCTTTTAAATCTCTACCAACAGCCACATTATCAATCTTGGTGACTCTTAATTCGACTAATGTGTCTTTATCTAATCAAGACATAGTTGTAGTTAGGGCGGTTTGTGTATATTGATAAGTTTGAGTTTGATTGACCGGTACCGCGTGTAAGTGGAGTGCGTCTGCTTACTGGACGCCATCCGTTATCCGTTTGTGGAGTTTGTAATCGAGCTAGATTGTGAATATATCGTGTTGCTGCTATTGATTTTTAATGTTGTTGATTACCGGATTCAAGTAATTGTGTTGTTTATGTTTAGTTATTTAGTTGTTCCCAATGGTACGTGATTGGCCAAGGGTCCAACACTTTTCCGGAAACATGAACGCCACTCGCGCAACGCGCGACATTGATAACACTAGTTCCTATATATTAAAAAAAACCTAATGAATAGTACATATTATTAATTATTTAATTTAATTATTAAATTAAAAACTTAATGAGTATTAACATATTATTAATTATTCCCCTATATATTAATAACTGAACGTATTGAACAGTAGAAGGCTATTTTTGTAATTTTTTTGTCAAACTAAAGCAGCCAGATTGAGAACCCAGTTGAGAGAAAGCTATGTGAAAGAGAACATGAACGGAAGGGGATCTGGCCGGCCATCCTGTTTCGGTGACCATCTCTGTCTCTCCCCCCTTCCAGCGGCAACGTGTGTGGTTGATACCAGGATGGTGGCGACGTTACCGGTAGCGCCTAGGGTTCTAGCATAACTCCGGCGAATCAGATCTGTTGTACATGTCCCGTTTTGGTGTAGATCGGCAAACACTGAGGTAACCCTAATCTACAAGAACGCAATTTCTTGATTAAACTTCGCTTTTCGTTTAATTGTATATGAACCCTCATCTATTTTCCACTTTCTTCCCAAATTATTTCTGGGATTTGACTGAAAACGTCAAAATCTCTTTCCTTTTTTGACATTTGTTATGACTTTCTTGATAGCTTTTTGTGTACAATTTGATCCGAATTATTGTTCCATCTTGATCATTAATAGTATAATTTGAATTCTTCCTTACCCTTTAATTTATGATAGGTCATATGTAATTTTCATTAATGATAAGTCATCTGCAGTTTTCTTATATATGTGTGTATAATCTTTTGTATGCTGTAGGTTGAAGGGCTTATAAAGTGACAACCCAACAAGAAGCTCAGCAGACAAGGAAGTGGAACAAGATTAAGTAGCAAAGGTATACTCACAGCTAATTCTCTATACTAGATAAGATAATTTGTTCACATATTCCTGTTTGCTTATAAAATAGAACTCAAGTAATATAAGTATAGTTATTGTTGTTGGTAGCGTTTTAAAGCAATGAAATGAACAGTAAGTTGAGGGGGGTATTTAAGGTTTTTTTTTTTCAACACATAAACAAATCCAGCCGCCGTTTCAGGTTAGAGAAAGAGAGAGCGTGAGAGAAGGGAAGGGAGTGGAGACGGTGGTTCCATTGCGTCTGCTCCGCCACTGCGCCAACGCGTAAACCAACTGTCTCTCAAAAGCGAGGAGCTCTCCGGTGATGATGGTGACGGTCCGGCGAACCAAGGGTTCCACCATGACCTCATATGGCGGCGGCGTTGATGGTGTTCTGAGCAACCAACACCGATGGTTAACGGATTCAACGGAGATAAAGACGACTGCCATACGAGTTAGTTCCGACATATTTTTCGGTGAGTCTTCGGTAAGCCTCTTTTCATTTGCATATCGTTTTTTAACCAAGATCGGTGTTTTTGAAGGCGTTTAAGTGGCAGAGAGAAGATGCTAGGGTTCTGGTAAAGGTTTGGCAAAGTTCCGGTACCCTGATTCAGATGTGCGAGTTCTAACTACAGTTAGGCCGGGGTCATATGGCTCTTAAACCGATGATATTTGTTGATTCAGTAACCGTAGGTGCTCCGCTGAAAGCTGACTAATTATAGTCTCTGGCGAGTTCCACAACAGTGTAGATCGATAACCACAAAGGTTAGTTTTTTGGGCTCTTTACGCATTTTCCTTGTTTCAAGTTACTGATGATGATTCCGACAATTATTAACGGTGGCAGTTTTAGGGCTGCACCATGGTCAGTGGCTGGTGACGAGTAAAGGTGGTTCCGGTGATGAAGTTGTGGTTGTTGACGTTTATGTGGGTGGTCTGCAATAGTGATCACCTGCGACTAAGGTAAAAATATATTTAGTTTCGTTTTTTTCTTTCATGTAGATTTTGATTTTAAGACCTTTGAATATGATTTAATACAAACATTTATTTGATTGTATTATTACTCTATAATTAATTAAAGAAAACTATGTGTTGATTTAATGTTGGAAGATAAAATTTAAAGCTGTTATAAATTAGTTAATTTACAAGTTTTGTGAATTTGTTGATTTTTCAGTTGAAAATATTGCAATTTGAGCTAGAAAAGATGAACACAGAGAATCAAAGGTTAAGAGGGATGCTTTCACAAGTGACCAACAATTACATGGCGTTGAAAATTACATGTGGCTAATGAAATGCAAAGGCAACAAAATCAGAAAGTTGATCATCATCAGGAAATGGTTGCGAAACAACTTATCGAGTTAGGTCCGACTTCTCATGATTCTTCATCGGAAGAAAGAACTCAATTGGGCTCGACTAAGAATGGTGATCATAAAGCTGGTAAAAGAAACGGTCGGGAGAACACCCCAGATTCGGATGCTTGGATTGCTAACAAGGTACCAAAGTTGAACGGTTCAAAGATTGTCGAGCAACCAAATGAATCTACCATGCGTAAAGCTCGAGTCTCGGTCCGGACTCGGTCAGAAGCACCCATGGTAATTTAGTTATTATAATTTTTGTATGTTACAATACAATAATTTTGGTTAAATGCTAAAAAGTTTCCTTGTATTTTTACGACAGATTACCGACGGATGTCAATGGCGAAAGTATGGTCAAAAGATGGCTAAAGGTAACCCGTGTCCAAGTGCCTGCTACCGATGCACAATGGCGGTCGGCTGCCCGGTTAGAAAACAAGTTCAAAGATGTGTTGATGAGTGTAAGTTTGAAGGATGCTAATTTAAATTTTTGTAAGCTAATTTATAGATAGAATCTGTAGTTTACTCTTTATTAAACTTCTCACTCATAGAATGGTTGTAGTTGCTTAGAATGTTTACAACTATTCAAATAAAATATGATGTGTAATCTGTATCATGGACCTAATTTGGTTGTTGAAGACGAGTCAGGGACGAAGGAGGAGCAAACATCGTTTATGAAGGAGCTAAAGACTTTCCACTAGGAGAGGTGCTTGGAGTTCAAGCTGCCTAGGTTTTATGCAAAACAATTGAATTTTCTCAAGTGAGCTCCTCTATCCACCTTGCATAACCTATTGCATCATCGTTTTAATTTTGGACTAGCTTATATGTCAGGTTATGAATATTAGATATGGACATGTTTTCTTAGCCTCACAAATCTAGGTATAGCGTGTTTAATCTTTTTTTTAAATTGTACATGCGATTTTATCACTGTATGCTTTAGACAAAAAACACGTGATGTAAAACATATTTTTTCTTATATTAATATAGTTGGTTTATGAAAATTCTAGGTCATGGAAGTATAGATGTGGAACTGAAGGAATTGCTAAGAAGAAAGGAATAACATGATCATTTATGGAATATGCATTCAAGAACTGAAGTCTTAATAGTAATTAAGATAGTTGTATAATATTATTAGTTATTGTATGTTTCGACGCTGCGGTAACGCGCGGCGACATATCATGTAATTACACCACGAATGATTTGGTTTAGCATGATCGTGTTATGAGTTGTGATGTAAAAAGTACACACCAAGAATGATTCGGTTTAGCTTGGTCATCTTTGAGTTGTGATGTAAAACATACACACCAAGAATGATTTGGTTGAGCGTGCTTCAACGCGACGCTGCGCATAAAACTAGTTAAATAAAAAATGAAACCTAAATCAAAGCTAATGAATAGTATATAATAACATAACGCACTATATATTAAAAAAGAAATAACATATTATTAATTAGGGTAAATTACACTTTTCATCCTTTATGTTTGTATCGGGTTACAATGGAAAAATCTTTAACTTCAATAATTACAGTCACAATCCTTTATTTCAAAACTTATTGCACCTTACGTCCTTTGATCCTAACTAGGTTAATTTTTTTATTTAACTTTGATCACATAAGAGTAATATAGCCTTTCTACCAATTTGAGTTAAAATTATTATTATAAATAAAACCAAAAGAGTTTTTAAAAACCAATATATATATATATATCATTCACTTTTATCTTCGCTTTCCCATCTCTCTCTTCCACCATCACCATCTTTTACCACCACCCACCACCACCTCCCACCCCTATTAACACATTTTCAAATTATCTATATATTAAAAATAGAAGCAATGAATAGTAACTTTAATATTAAACTAATGGACTAAAATAGTGATTTTTGACAAACCATAGGGACAAAAACAGTAATTAATTCTAGTTTTTTTATATATTAATAATAGAAGCTAATGAATAGTGTTTTAAATATTATAATAATATATATAGTTTTCTTAAATATTTTTATTATTTTAATACTATAATAATAATTATTATTTTCTTTACTTTTTAAGTTGGATACGTTTGGTGTGAACCGATACTGGTATCGAAAATACCGGGACGGTCCGGTTTGTTATCGGTACATGAAGGTAAAAACCGGCACTAACCGGTACTGAAAACGCCGAAAGTCGATACCGAATTGATTTTGAAATCTTTTAGTTTGGGAAATTTGGTACTGCCCGGTACCATTTGCTCATCCCTGATCACGGGTACCGTACGAACAACAACGGTATCATACAACTTTCTTTGTTGATTTTTGACGTGCGTGGGTGAGTTTATATATTTTTAGTTATTTTTAGCTCTTTTTACTCGCCGAATTCAAGTTTTAAATTTATAAAACACGATATTCTACTATCACTCTACACACACGCTTAGGGCAAGTATACCCATTGCAGACGTATTATAGTGATGGCAAGATACCGAGGTCGTCCAAGGACACAAGAGCTTTTAGTACCGGCTTATCGTCAACATCTAATCGAACCAACTTTTGAGAAAAAGGTTTTTAAGTTAATAAAAAGATAAAAACAGAAAATAAAAATAAAATAAAATGATAGACAAGAAAGAATCACTTGGATCCAACTTATTTTTCATGTACACTTTTGATGATTTCCGCACTTTAGGCAATTTAAGAGAGTATATTAGTTATAGTAGTAGGCCCCTCTTCCAAGGCGACGTTACCCTCAACCAAGTGGTTTGAGTCAGCAAGGATACAATCCCTAGAGGTTGGATATTGAAAGATAATTAAGTAAGTTATTAATGCAAAATGTGATGGACCCCCATTCCAGGGCGGCGATCACCATCAACCCGTTGGTCTGAGTCAGCAGGGATACAGTCCTCGCGGGGTTGGTTTAATGTTTTAATAAAAGTTTAAGAATAAGGGATTTAAGCTTTTTGCACCTCTCCCGTGGTGGGTAATGCCTGCTTCGACTCGTGAGGTGTTACTGGGCTTGAACCAGGTTCTCGCATGATCTATACACTGAACGAGACAT
The DNA here is from genome assembly GCA_030545235.1 of Helianthus tuberosus. Lineage (NCBI taxonomy): Eukaryota > Viridiplantae > Streptophyta > Magnoliopsida > Asterales > Asteraceae > Helianthus > Helianthus tuberosus. Next base: position 53,792,682 of record CM060389.1, on the reverse strand, counting down.
AGAATTACCCAAACCACCCTTCTAACCCCCTTCCAGGCAATTAACATGCTTTATATAGAACGTAAAGACATGAATATGTTGAATCAACGAACATATGAAGAATTATTGAGTAATTTCGCCTTCAATATAAAAAACTATTTATTAACGTCGTTAATACATACCCAATTAAAAAGGAGCCAAAGTTTGGAGATCATAAAAGAAAAGTATTCACCAAGTGATGTAAGAATTTAGACAATCATGGCCTTTGTTTGAAAAAGATTCTTACGATCAATCTTGGATCCCGAGACTACACACACACTCTAAAGATGGAAAATGGATGATGGTGGTGGATGATGGTGTTCTAGTGGTGGCAAGTGAGAGAAAAGTGGTTTGCCAAGGGATGAGTTGAAGTGAAACCAATCACTCCTATTTATAACTATAAACAGAAGGTTTAGCACGGCCTGTGCCCGCCTGGCACGGCCTTATGCCCATCTCTCTCTCTCATCCTCATTAACTGCTTATCAGATATTGTACTAACACGGCCCCGTGTGTCAACGGCACCGCCCGTGGCCAAAGTACTTGCTGTATACTATCGCAGATTCTACAAATCTTTGAGTTGACCACGCCCTGTGTTGGCTTAGCATGGCCCCGTGTTGGTTGCCATTTTTGTCTTTTACTGTTGCCTTTTTCTTCTGCCCAGTATCCACTCTTGGACACAGCCCGTGTTGAGTGAACACGGCCCCGTGTCGGCCTTGTGTGCTTATTATTTTTGAGGTTTGGATGTGAGTCGGGGCTTGGCGATCTGGGGCAATTCCTTCTTCTTTACATTTGTGTTGGATTTTGCTGTCTTTTTGCTCCTTTTGCAAATTTAAGCTGTTACCTCGAGCAGGACCTATATGTTAATTCATTGTTAGTGCAGTAATGTCTATCGCCTTTGTCAATCCGAGCCGTAGCGAGAAACTGAAGATAACGAGTCTTTATGATGTAATATGTAGTTAAAAGGGTAAGGTGGCAAACTTGTAAATAAGGAGAAATCCTTATAATCCTTGTGCCTATAAATAGATGCCTTAGGCTTTAGAAATAAGACTTTTGCTCATTTTGGGAATTAGAGAGCTAATCTTAGAGAAAGAAAGTCTAGAGAGAGAAAGTTCTCTCACGTGATTCTCGGCACTTTGTACTCGTTATAATCAATTGAATCACGGTTATAGTACGTTCTTGTGTGTTCGGTCACGCACGTTCACGGATTCCTCACGTCGAACGTGTTGTTACGCAATCGCTCATAGTCAAAACCGATCCTACAAGTGGTATCAGATCAGGAGCTCGATTGCACTGATCAAACACATAGATTCGTACAGGATTTCATTGATTTCAGATCCGAATTTCATCTATTTCTTCATCTTTTTCATTTTTATCACGTTTTTCACTGAAAATCGTCAAATTGAACTGGTTTTTACGGTCGAAAATTCATGATTTTTTTAATATGTGTGCGAAAACACCTGATCTATAACCCTACCAAGTTTGAGATCCTAATTTCTAGCCGTTTAGGAGAAATCTGAGTTTTTAGGTCCGATTTCGTGTAAACAGCCTGATTCGGCTTGAAAAAAAAAAACGTCTAATTTCGCTTGAAAAAGCATATTCCGCTTGAACTAGCTTGTGTAATTTCAAGCGAAATCAGCTTGAAATAAGTGATTTCGCTTCAAAAGTTGTTTCCGCTTGAAAAATCAAATTCCGCTTGAACATTATTGTCCTGATTTCGCTTGAAAAGATTATTCAGTAATCGGCCCAATTAAAGTGTCTTGTGATTCTAAATTGTCGGTCATGCATATTGAGGTCCAATGAGAGCTAAGTTGTGTGTTGGTCAATGAGACACATCAAGAATTGAAGTTGTCGAACTAGTGGTTTTTTCGGTCAAATCATACATTGATAATTGAATTAATCAGATCCATTATTGTCACACCCCCAAAAATCCACACGCGGAGTATCACCGCTTGGAGGCGTGACTGACCAGGATCAAGCCACCAATCATATCAAACATCATGAGTATCAAAAGTAATTTAAACCAACGATATGAAAGGTGTTTAAACAAAACATGTCAAGTATCTAGCGGAAGCATAAATGTAAACCCAACGTAAGTAATCAGTTCAAGTGTTTAATGTTTTATCATAAGATCCACCATTCGTGCCCACAACGACCTGCTCCTCCCTGTGCAAGCTCCATATGTACCTAAGGTCCTGCAAGGCATGCAGCAGAGAGTCAACAACTAGTTGAGCGAGTTCACAGAAAGTAAGTTCGATGCATATCATTACGTTATTAACTAGACCGTTTGCATGTTCGATAGGTGGGGGCTTCCCATGTTGTATGTACTAATGGTGGGGGTTTCCCATGGTCATATGTATTACTAGTGGGGGTTTCCCACGTTTATCTTTACTAATGGGGGCTTCCCATGTGTGCACTTACTAGACTATTTGCAACCATGTGTTCTTCTTAATCCGAGAACAGGAATACGTACAAGGTCACGTAGGATTTACGCGAGTGCCCTTCCCCGAGGACAGTGGTACGTGTGGGGTTTACGTAGGATTTACGTAAGTGTCCTTCCGACCCGGAAGACAATGGTAGGTATTAGTTTACGTAGGTTTTACGTAAGTGTCCTCCCGACCCGGGAGACAATGGTAGATACTAGTTTACGTAGGTTTTACGTAAGTGTCCTCCCGACCCGGGAGACAATGGTAGATACTAGTTTACGTAGGTTTTACGTAAGTGTCCTGACTATCCTGAGGACGATGGTCTATAGTCTAGCGATAGCGTAAGTACGAGTAGTTATCCATTTCAAATAATCCAACCCGATTCCCAACCCGAGAATCCCATGCCTTGGCTGTGTGAACTCACCTTGGTTTGCTCGGTATGCTAAGTATGTGCTCAAGTAAATCAATCACGTCCTATAGTGCACGTATACTAAATCAGTTCATATTCGTAATGTTTCACATGTAACTAGTATCACGGTAATATCACAGAGTGTGCTAGGCAGTTAGCATCTTGTATCATGTAGGCAGTTAATCAGTTCAATCTCACGTAACTCATGTTTCACATACAAGTCTTTCACAGTTTAATCTAACAATATCATCCGTACTTAACTGGATTAATACACTTTGCATATTTCACATGCATACCGAGTTAATTAGAAACATATTATAGTTAACTCACATAACATAGTTGTCATAACAGAGTTCACATAGTTAACATACTTAGCATATTTAACAGCGTTAATAAACTTAATGAGTTTAACTGAGTTAGTGACTTAGCAATGTAACATACATAATGAAATTAATAAAGTCAACAGAATAAAGAACACCTGGGCCGAAAACCCCTTTTGGGCGAAATCACTTTGTGGGTGACAAAATCCCTTTTGATTTCGTTGGAATGTGTTTTCGTCAAGACACATCATCATCATCATCATCAGTTACAAAACAAAACCCTAATGATTTTCTAATGATTTCAACGGCTGCAACAAGCTTGAATTTGATCAGATCTAGACACTCACCAATGCCAAATCAAGCAATAATAAGTTTACACAATTTCAAACTTAAAAGCACATGTAGTCAGCACATGATTTCTGCCATTCTCATGCAAATGAGAATCTTATCTAACAACAACAATCATGACTTCTATATTGGTGGCCGACCTATTTATGTATTCATACAAAGGTCTGACATCTTCACATGGAATCGAATAAACCATTAATCACTTTACTCCCATTGGACCATCACCAAATATTCACATATCACCCAATTACATAATCACAACAATCAGCAGGAAACCAACAAGAATTTCAACAAGATCCATATGTCACGATTTTCATATACATTCGATATAAACCTTTTCATACACAACACCAATTTAAACCAAACACATCACATAATTAATCTAAAACATACGCTTACTTGATTAAGATATAATAGAACACACGAATCGAGGGGAGTGGGGTTTCGATCCAAGAAGTCTGCCGTCCAAGGTAGAGGGGTGAGGAAAAATAGTAGGGTTTGGTTTAGTATAATGTGTTGATGTGAGGCATAGCAAGGTTACGTACAATTAATTATAGTGCCAAAAGTCTAATAAAGTGGGCCGACCCTAATACTCATTTTGTTTCCACAAGTGGGCTCGGTTCTTGTTAGTTTGGGCCGAAGTGATGTGTATCACAAGGGTCACTAAAGTGACCCAATGGCTTGCAGCCCAAAAGTGCAAATATGATAGTTTACCAAAATAACACGCACGTTTAACAGATTTATAAAAGAAACGCGGAGTAAAGATTATCAGATTAAACGTTACAAACCTTGAAAGTTCGGGTTGTCACATTATCCCCAACTTGAAAGAAATTTCATCCCGAAATTTAGCATGCAGTTACTGAGGAAGCTAGTGGTGTGACGTTGTTTACCTGTATCGTATCGCGGCTCCCCGAGCAGGTTTGCGAAAATTACTGGTTTTCTTGGGGTGTCACATTATCCCCCCGTTGATTTGGAATTTCGTCCCGAAATTCTGCGGTAGTAGCTTCAGCCTCAGTAGTAGTTGCATTGGTTCCGAATAACTGGGGATATTTGAGTTCCATTTGATCTTCACGCTCCCAGGTGAACTCTGGGCCGCGACGGGAGTTCCAACGAACTCGTACAAGAGGGATTCTCGTGCTCTTGAGGACCTTAACATCCCGGTCCGTGATTTCAACAGGTTCCTCGACGAAGTGCAACCGCTCGTCGATAGTGAGTTCCTTCAAGGGAACTATGTGGGTCTCATCTGACATACACTTCTTCAGATTCGACACGTGAAAGACGTTGTGAACTGCACTGAGTTCAGCTGGTAAGTTCAATCTGTAGGCTACCTTGCCTATCTTCTCAATAACTTCGAAAGGTCCGACATAACGCGGATTGAGCTTGCCTCGTTTGCCAAAACGAACCACACCCTTCCAGGGTGAAACTTTAAGTAACGCTCGATCCCCAACCTGGAATTCGAGTAGTTTCCTGTCTTTATCAGCGTATGCTTTCTGACAGTCACGAGCTGCCGCCATGCGTTGTCGTATTTGAGCAATCTTTTCAGTAGTATCAACTACCATTTCTGGACCTGTGATTTGACTATCTCCCACCTCTGCCCAACAGAGAGGTGACCGGCATTTACGCCCGTACAATGCCTCGAATGGTGCAGCTTTAATGTTGGTGTGGTAGCTGTTGTTATACGAAAATTCCACAAGCGGCATATGTTTTTCCCAACCATTGCCAAAGTCAATTACGCACGCCCGAAGCATGTCTTCTAGGGTTTGAATGATGCGCTCAGACTGCCCATCCGTCTGAGGGTGATAAGCTGTGCTCATGTCTAAACGAGAGCCAAAAGATTTGTGCATTGCTTGCCACAGTTCTGAAGTAAAACGTGCGTCACGATCAGAGATGATGGAGGTGGGCACCCCGTGCCTTGAGACCACTTCTTTCAAGTAGATGTCTGCTAGTGTAGAGAACTTGTCTGTTTCTTTGATGGCCAAGAAGTGTGCAGACTTTGTGAGTCGATCCACGATCACCCAAATAGTATCGTTTCCGCGCTGAGATCCAGGTAAGCCTGTAACAAAATCCATGGAAATTTGCTCCCATTTCCATTGTGGTATCTCGGGTTGTTGAAGTGGACCTGACGGTTTCTGATATTTTGCCTTGACTCTCGCACAAGTCAAGCATTTGCTAACGTATGTGGCTATGTGGGCCTTCATGCTAGGCCACCAGTATGTAGTTTTGATATCGTGGTACATTTTATCCGAACCTGGATGTACCGAGTAGCGAGACTTATGAGCTTCATCCATTACGAGCTCGCGTAGGTTACCATAGAGTGGAACCCAAATGCGTCCTGTGACGTAGTAAGCACCATCTTCCTTTTGTTCTAAACGTTGTCTTGAGCCATGTAGGGCTTCAGCCCTGACATTTTCTGATTTCAATGCTTCTACCTGAGCATCTCGTATCTGAGAAGGAAGACTAGACTGTATAGTGAGTTGTAAAGCTCGCACGCGCTTAGGCGCAGTGTCTTTTCGACTGAGGGCGTCAGCCACAACATTGGCTTTTCCTGGGTGGTACCTTATTGAGCATTCGTAGTCGTTTAGCAGTTCGACCCATCGTCGCTGTCGCATATTCAGTTCCTTCTGTTTGAAGATATGTTCGAGGCTTCTGTGGTCAGTGTAGATAGGACATTTGGTACCATACAAGTAGTGTCGCCATATCTTAAGTGCAAAAACAACCGCTCCCAGCTCTAGATCGTGTGTAGTGTAATTCCGTTCGTGAACCTTAAGTTGGCGCGAAGCATAAGCAATAACTTTATCCCGTTGCATCAATACACATCCAAGACCCTGGATAGATGCATCGCAGTAAACTACAAAATCGTCCGTGCCTTCAGGCAATGAGAGGATAGGTGCGCTACAAAGTCTATCCTTTAAGTGTTGGAACGCTGTATCTTGTGCATTACCCCAACGGTAAACCACACCTTTCTGCGTCAGTAATGTGAGCGGCTGAGCAATCTTCGAGAAGTCTTTAATAAACCTTCTGTAGTATCCCGCCAAACCCAAGAATTGGCGTATTTCTGTTGGTGTGCGAGGAGCGGACCAATACTTGATTGAATCCACCTTGGATGGATCGACATGTGTGACAACTCGAACTTTAGATCTATCATTGTGTAACATATGTGAACTCGATTGACTAAGTGAACGATTATTAAATGTTATGTGATATGTGTTTTAATGATTGTGTACATGATACGTTATGTGTTGTATGTATATAAGTTACACGAAACCCGAACCGCACAACACTAGCTCAACCGCACAAGCCTTTGGGCTTTACAAATCTCGGCTTACTTCTCTTGAACCCGAACCAAAGGGGAGCCCATGTGAAGGGTTCGGCCCACCCACCTCACACGCATAACATTAGGATGTTGTAACCATTCTACACTTTACCAAAAACACACACAAGTTTACAAACCCTAGAAGCTCTCTCTCTCTTTCTCGTTTCTCTTGGAACCCGACGGCAACACCTCTCAATTCTCGAAGATCCTTGTGTTCGGATCATCCTCGCTACACACTCTAATTCGGTTAGTGTTTCATGATACGTGTTTGTTTAATGTTGTTATGAATCTATGTTCAACTAAACGATTAGGGTTGCATGTATGATGAACAATGATGTATGAAGGATAATATTCTTGTTAAACGGATGTGTATAATAAATCGGATATCATGTATTGTTTTATGATTGAATGATGTTATGATTGATTTGAATAAGTTGTGATTAAACATAAATGTATGTAATCGGCTGTATACATGTTAGATTTCGAATGGTTTGATGATGGTGTTAGGATGATTTGGATTTGTTAAAGATGATTGGAAACCGAATGCTTGTTAAATCGGTTGTTATATGTTTCGGGTGATCGATAGATTGTTATAGTTATAAATGTTGTTAATCGAGGTTCTTGAAGCATAGGATAATGAGTGTGATTATTGTTCATATGTTAGATTTGAATTCTTATGGATTATGGAATGGATGCTTGTTTTGATCGAAATATGGCCATGATTGAAACTGTTTGGTTGTTGATTGATTTGGTAAACTTGGAAACTGTTAAATGCTTGTAACAATATTGCTTGAAATATGGAGACTATCCAACTGTTTGGCATAGATTCGGGTGCACAAGCCCAACCGTACAAGGTCTCTTGGTCGCACAAGAGGCCCATTCGCACAAGCTGACCTAATCACACAAGACATCCGGCCGCACAAGATGTCTTGATCGCACAAGGTTATTGGGTTAGTCTGACTGTTGGGCCGTAGACATCTGGGCTGGATAACAAAGCTGACCGCACAAGTCAGCCTTGGTCGCACAAGTCAATTGTAAACGCACAAGTGGACTGTTATGTTAATTGGGCCGTATATGTCAAGTTGTTACTTGTTTGCTGGGCTTAGATCTTTAGTCGCACAAGAATGTTATGTGTTTGGTGTATTGGGACGATATGCTATTGGATTGTATATTATTGATGGGCCGGGTTTGGTTGGATCGCACAACATGTTGTGGATCGCACAACATGTTGGGCCAGATAGTTTTGGGCTTACTTGTTTAAACCATACAAGTTGTATGTATTGCTTAACTGTCAAACGCTGCCATGATTTATACGTGATAGTAACGTGTTAACTAATGTGACGCATACGTGTTTTACCTTAGTCAAAACCTGACTCGTGTGGTAACCCTGTTAGGACGTGGTTGACCACTTTAGTTCAAGAACCCTTTCTTTTGTGTATCTGCCGAGCAAACCAAGGTGAGTTCACACAGCCAAGGCATGGGATTCTCGGGTTGGGAATCGGGTTGGATTATTTGAAATGGATAACTACTCGTACTTACGCTATTGCTAGACTATAGACCATCGTCCTCAGGATAGTCAGGACACTTACGTAAAACCTACGTAACCTAGTATCTACCACTGTCTCCCGGGTCGGGAGGACACTTACGTAAAACCTACGTAAACTAATACCTACCATTGTCTTCCGGGTCGGAAGGACACTTACGTAAAACCTACGTAAACCCCACACGTACCACTGTCCTCGGGGAAGGGCACTCACGTAAATCCTACGTGACCTTGTACGTATTCCTGTTCTCGGATTAAGAAGAACACATGGTTGCAAATAGTCTAGTAAGTACAAACATGGGAAGCCCCCATTAGTAAAGATAAAAGTGGGAAACCCCCACCAGTAGTACATACGACCATGGGGAAACCCCCCACTATTAGCACATACCTACATGGGAAGCCCCCACTAATGCATATACGATTTGTTATAACGAACTTATTAACTGTGAACTCGCTCAACTAGTTGTTGACTCTCTGCTGCATGCCTTGCAGGACCTTAGGTACAATTGGAGCTTGCACAGGGAGGAGCAGGTCGTTGTGGGACATGGATCGATGATGCCATGTTAACTATCTAAACATTTGAATTTATGATTTACCTTGGGTTTACATGCTTATGCTTCCGCTACACACTTATTGATGTTTGGTTTTGAAAACACCTTTCGTATTGATGAATGACTTTTACTATTTACTAATATGTTCAATATGATTGGTGGCTTGATCCTGGTCAGTCACGCCTCCAAGCGGTGATACACCGCGTGTGGATTTTGGGGGTGTGACAGATTGGTATCAGAGCCATTGGTTATAGAGAACTCGGTTTTAATAAAAGGAAAACGATTTTTGTTAAAACCAGACTATAACCAGAACAGTGCTCAACGATCCACAACGACGCTTCGCTCCACGTGCAAGACTCAACATCCTAGGTAATAAGGTTTACGTTTATTGCCTACATGCTAGAATTACATAGAACTTTGCTCGTGGTATGCTTAGATTACATTGCTCACTATTTGTTAGTGCATGAGAACACCCGTGTGCTTACTCTCTTCTGTCATCGCACTATTCGTGAACCTCTCTCACTTACGTTATCTTTACTATGAAGATCATGTCTGGACGTATCAACATGACTCAGGACCAGTTGACGGCCCTCATTAACGAACGAGTTACTGCGGCAGTTGCAGCCGCACAAGCAGGAGGTCAACCACCTGTTTGCACTTTCAAGACATTCATGGACTGTCGTCCTACTACATTTAGCGGCACGGAAGGAGCCGTAGGTCTTCTCCACTGGTTCGAGAAGTTAGAGTCTGTGTTTGAGATGTGTGAATGCCCTGAGGCACGCAGGGTGAGATATGCTACTGGCACTCTCGAGGGTTTAGCCCTCACATGGTGGAAAGCTCAGGTCCAAATACTGGGGTTGGTTGCTGCTAACGCCACCCCATGGAACAATTTCAAAGAGATGATCAAGGAGGAGTACTGCAGTCGAGATGATATTCATAAGCTGGAAGTCGAGTTCTTCAATCTCAAGATGACGGGGTCTGAGATTGAGGCGTACACCAAGAGATCGAATGAGCTTGCATTATTGTGTCCTACTCTGGCAGACAAGCGTATTGAACTCTATCTTAAGGGTCTGGTACCAGAGATCCAAAGTCATGTGACTTCAGCAAACCATGCTACCTACCAGCAGGTTGTTCAGTTGGCTCACCGTCTCACTGATCAGGCGGTGGAGCAGAACAGGTTGCCTAAACGCATCAACGCTACTACTACCGCTACCACTTCAGTTACTCCTGCTACCCCCAGTGACAATAAGAGGAAATGGGAGGGGGATTCCAGCAAAGGTTCAACTACCATTCAGTCTCAAGCTCAGCAACGCAAGACCAATGATTATCAGGGTCCGAGTCAGCAGACATCTGGTAGTCACGGACAGAGAGTTTATCGAGGAAACCACCCCAAGTGTCACAATTGTAACAGGCACCATAGTGGCCAGTGCAACAAGGGTCGTTGTCAAAGATGTCTAAGGATGGGTCACGAGGCCAAAGACTGTAGGAGCCCACGGCCTGCAAATCAGGACCAGCAACCGCAACAACCAGCTCCACAGAACCCACATCAGCAGCAGCCACAGCGTGGAAACCGGGGATGTTTCCAGTGTGGAGCAGAAGGTCATTACAAACGCGATTGTCCCCAATTGAACCAGAACCACAACAATAACCAGGGCAACGGGAACAACAACAACAACGGGGGAAACAACAACAACAATGGCAACGAGGCAAGAGGTCGAGTTTTCGTGTTAGGACGAGGAGACGCAATGAACGATATTTGAACTTATAACTTATTTTAGGCTTTCATTATTATGTTTCTGCTACTCAAACAAAGTTTGGTTGAACATCAATAGTATTGGGTTTTATGAATTATTTTAACTGCTATACCTTATGTTTGATATGATGGATGGTTTGATATATTTGAACGCACCTGCCGTATTTAAGGACCTTATGAACAGGGTGTGCAAACCCTACCTGGACAAGTTCGTCATAGTATTCGTGAAGCCCACTTCTTAGGCCACGTAGTGAACAAGGATGGGATCCATGCCGATCCATCCAAGGTAGACTCGACCAGAAACTGGCCTGCACCACGTACTACAGACGGTTTACCAAGGATTTCTCGAAGATTGCTCAGCCGCTTATGCTACTGACACAGAAGGGTGTCACCTACCGTTGGGGAGACCCCCAGGAGACTGCTTTTCAGCACCTAAGGGATAGACTTTGCAGTGCACCTATCCTCTCTCTCTGCCAGAGGGCACAGATGACTTCGTGGTTTATTGTGATGCATCCATTCGGGGACTTGGATGTGTGTTAATGCAGCGCGACAAGGTTATTGCTTACGCTTCACGTCAACTCAAGATTCATAAACGGAACTACACGACGCACGATTTAGAGCTGGGAGCTGTTGTTTTCGCGCTTAAGATACGGCGACACTACCTGTACGGTACCGGGTGCACGATTTACACCGATCACAGGAGTCTCGAGCTTATCCTTAAACAAAAGGATTTGAACATGCGTCAACGGCGATGGGTCGAATTGCTGAACGACTACGAATGCGCCATCAAGTACCATCCAGGCAAGGCCAATGTTGTGGCTGACGCCCTCAGTCGGAAAGACACTCTACCACGGCGCGTGCGAGCGCTACAGCTTACAATTCAGTCTAGCCTTCCTACACAGATACGAAATGCTCTAATAGAAGCATTGAAGCCCGAAAACGTCAAGGCTGAAGCCTTACGCGGCTCACGACAGCAAATGGAACAGAAGGCCGACGGCGCCTACCATGAAATGGGGTGTATTTGGGTCCCACTTTATGGCGGTCTACGCGAACTTGTAATGGACGAAGCTCACAAGTCTCGTTACTCGGTACACCCAGGGTCGGACAAAAATGTACCACGACATCAGAACTGGTGGCCTAGCATGAAGGTCCACATTGCTACTTACGTCGGCAAATGCCTGACCTGTGCGAGAGTCAAGGTGGAATACCAGAACCAACGGGCCTACTTCAGCAGCCTAAGATACCGCAATGGAAATGGGAAGAAATTTCCATGGATTTCGTTACAGGCCTACCTAGATCCCAGCGTGGGAATGATACCATATGGGTGATCGTGGATCGACTCACCAAGTCTGCACACTTCCTAGCTATAAAGGAAACGGATAAGTTCTCCACTCTCGCAGACGTTTATCTTAAAGAAGTTGTTTCGAGGCACGGAGTGCCCACACCCATCATTTCGGATCGCGATGCTTGATTCACGTCAGAGCTATGGCAAGCAATGCACAAAATCTTTTGGCTCACGATTAGACATGAGCACAGCATATCACCCTCAGACGGATGGGCAGTCTGAGCGAACGATTCAAACTCTTGAAGACATGCTTCGAGCATGCGTTATCGACTTTGGCAACGGCTGGGAAAAGCACCTCCCTTTGGTGGAGTCCTCATATAATAACAGTTATCACACCAGCATTCAAGCCGCTCCATTCGAGGCATTGTACGGGCGTAAATGCCGGTCACCTCTCTGTTGGGCAGAGGTGGGGGATAGTCAGATCACGGGTCCAGAGATTGTAGTGGACGCCACAGAAAAGATAGCACAGATACGACAACGCATGGCGGCAGCACGCGACCGTCAGAAAGCCTACGCGGACAAGCGTAGAAAGCCTTTGGAATTTCAGGTCGGGGACCGGGTATTACTTAAAGTCTCACCCTGGAAGGGTGTGGTTCGTTTTGGCAAACGGGGCAAACTGAATCCGCGGTACGTCGGACCATTCGAAACCATAGAAAAGATTGGCAAAGTAGCATACAAGCTAAACCTACCAGCTGAACTCGGGGCAGTTCACAATGTCTTTCATGTGTCGAACCTAAAGAAGTGCCTATCAGATGAAACCCTCATCATTCCTTTTTAGGAACTCACTATCGACGAGCGGTTGCAGTTCGTCGAGGAACCAGTTGAAATCACGGACCGGGGTGTGAAGGTCCTCAAAAACAAGAGAATCCCTCTTGTTCGAGTACGTTGAAACTCCAAACGTGGCCCAGAGTACACCTGGGAACGCGAAGACAGGATGACAGAAAAGTACCCCCAGTTATTCGGAACCAATGCAACCACTACTGAGGCTGAAGCTACTACTGCGGAATTTCGGGACGAAATTCCAGATCAACGGGGGGAGGATGTGACACCCCGGGAAAAACCAGTGAACGATTGAACTTACCTAGCTTCCTCAGTGAGTGCGTACCAAATTTCGGGACGAAATTTCTTTTTAGTTGGGGATAATGTGACAACTCGAACTTTAGATCTATCATTGTGTAACATATGTGAACTCGATTGACTAAGTGAACGATTATTAAATGTTATGTGATATGTGTTTTAATGATTGTGTACATGATACGTTATGTGTTGTATGTATATAAGTTACACGAAACCCGAACCGCACAACACTAGCTCAACCGCACAAGCCTTTGGGCTTTACAAATCTCGGCTTACTTCTCTTGAACCCGAACCAAAGGGGAGCCCATGTGAAGGGTTCGGCCCACCCACCTCACACGCATAACATTAGGATGTTGTAACCATTCTACACTTTACCAAAAACACACACAAGTTTACAAACCCTAGAAGCTCTCTCTCTCTTTCTCGTTTCTCTTGGAACCCGACGGCAACACCTCTCAATTCTCGAAGATCCTTGTGTTCGGATCATCCTCGCTACACACTCTAATTCGGTTAGTGTTTCATGATACGTGTTTGTTTAATGTTGTTATGAATCTATGTTCAACTAAACGATTAGGGTTGCATGTATGATGAACAATGATGTATGAAGGATAATATTCTTGTTAAACGGATGTGTATAATAAATCGGATATCATGTATTGTTTTATGATTGAATGATGTTATGATTGATTTGAATAAGTTGTGATTAAACATAAATGTATGTAATCGGCTGTATACATGTTAGATTTCGAATGGTTTGATGATGGTGTTAGGATGATTTGGATTTGTTAAAGATGATTGGAAACCGAATGCTTGTTAAATCGGTTGTTATATGTTTCGGGTGATCGATAGATTGTTATAGTTATAAATGTTGTTAATCGAGGTTCTTGAAGCATAGGATAATGAGTGTGATTATTGTTCATATGTTAGATTTGAATTCTTATGGATTATGGAATGGATGCTTGTTTTGATCGAAATATGGCCATGATTGAAACTGTTTGGTTGTTGATTGATTTGGTAAACTTGGAAACTGTTAAATGCTTGTAACAATATTGCTTGAAATATGGAGACTATCCAACTGTTTGGCATAGATTCGGGTGCACAAGCCCAACCGTACAAGGTCTCTTGGTCGCACAAGAGGCCCATTCGCACAAGCTGACCTAATCACACAAGACATCCGGCCGCACAAGATGTCTTGATCGCACAAGGTTATTGGGTTAGTCTGACTGTTGGGCCGTAGACATCTGGGCTGGATAACAAAGCTGACCGCACAAGTCAGCCTTGGTCGCACAAGTCAATTGTAAACGCACAAGTGGACTGTTATGTTAATTGGGCCGTATATGTCAAGTTGTTACTTGTTTGCTGGGCTTAGATCTTTAGTCGCACAAGAATGTTATGTGTTTGGTGTATTGGGACGATATGCTATTGGATTGTATATTATTGATGGGCCGGGTTTGGTTGGATCACACAACATGTTGTGGATCGCACAACATGTTGGGCCAGATAGTTTTGGGCTTACTTGTTTAAACCATACAAGTTGTATGTATTGCTTAACTGTCAAACGCTGCCATGATTTATACGTGATAGTAACGTGTTAACTAATGTGACGCATACGTGTTTTACCTTAGTCAAAACCTGACTCGTGTGGTAACCCTGTTAGGACGTGGTTGACCACTTTAGTTCAAGAACCCTTTCTTTTGTGTATCTGCCGAGCAAACCAAGGTGAGTTCACACAGCCAAGGCATGGGATTCTCGGGTTGGGAATCGGGTTGGATTATTTGAAATGGATAACTACTCGTACTTACGCTATTGCTAGACTATAGACCATCGTCCTCAGGATAGTCAGGACACTTACGTAAAACCTACGTAACCTAGTATCTACCACTGTCTCCCGGGTCGGGAGGACACTTACGTAAAACCTACGTAAACTAATACCTACCATTGTCTTCCGGGTCGGAAGGACACTTACGTAAAACCTACGTAAACCCCACACGTACCACTGTCCTCGGGGAAGGGCACTCACGTAAATCCTACGTGACCTTGTACGTATTCCTGTTCTCGGATTAAGAAGAACACATGGTTGCAAATAGTCTAGTAAGTACAAACATGGGAAGCCCCCATTAGTAAAGATAAAAGTGGGAAACCCCCACCAGTAGTACATACGACCATGGGGAAACCCCCCACTATTAGCACATACCTACATGGGAAGCCCCCACTAATGCATATACGATTTGTTATAACGAACTTATTAACTGTGAACTCGCTCAACTAGTTGTTGACTCTCTGCTGCATGCCTTGCAGGACCTTAGGTACAATTGGAGCTTGCACAGGGAGGAGCAGGTCGTTGTGGGACATGGATCGATGATGCCATGTTAACTATCTAAACATTTGAATTTATGATTTACCTTGGGTTTACATGCTTATGCTTCCGCTACACACTTATTGATGTTTGGTTTTGAAAACACCTTTCGTATTGATGAATGACTTTTACTATTTACCAATATGTTCAATATGATTGGTGGCTTGATCCTGGTCAGTCACGCCTCCAAGCGGTGATACACCGCGTGTGGATTTTGGGGGTGTGACAACATGAATCCCATCCTTGTTTACCACGTGGCCTAAGAAGTGGACTTCACGGAGCCAGAAGTCGCATTTAGAAAACTTAGCGTATAGTTGTTCCATTCAAAGAAGTTCCAAAATAAGTCGTAAGTGCTGCTCGTGTTCCTCCCGACTCTTCGAGTAGATCAGGATGTCGTCGATGAAAACAATGACGAACTTGTCGAGGTAAGGTTTGCAAACCCTGTTCATAAGATCCATGAAAACCGCAGGCACGTTCGTCAACCCGAAAGGCATGACCAAAAACTCGTAATGGCCGTAGCTAGTTCTGAATGCTGTTTTGGAGACGTCCTCATCCCGGACTCTCAGTTGATGATACCCTGACCTTAGATCAATCTTCGAGTAATAGCTTGACCCTTGCAGCTGGTCGAATAAATCGTCGATGCGTGGAAGAGGATAGCGGTTCTTCACAGTCACCTTGTTCAATTCGCGGTAGTCTATACACATGCGGAAGGTACCGTCCTTCTTCTTTACAAATAGTACTGGAGCTCCCCAAGGTGGAGAGCTAGGACGTATGAAACCCTTTTCCAAGAGTTCTTGCAGTTGCTTAGACAGTTCTTCTAGTTCAGTTGGAGCTAAGCGTTAAGGTGCTCGAGCTATGGGTGCTGCTCCAGGAGCTTGTTACTATGAATTACCAAAGGCTCTTAACCAGCATGAGGAATGCGGACGTTCTTTTCTTTACGAAGAGGTTGAGGTAGTCCATCCCTACTAATTTCGATGTCGAAACCACCACAACGTTGGGGTCATTCCTAGTATCACCCTGACCAATCACGAACACCCGACCCCTGGCACCATTGCCGTCGTTATTACCCCCATTGTTGCCTCCATTATTGTTCTTGTTTCCTTGGTTGTGGTTCTGATTCTGGTTCTGGTTCAACCGTGGGCAGTGTCTCTTGAAGTGACCTTCAGCACTACACTGATAACATCCCTTGTTACCCTGCTGTTGCTGCTGATCCTATAGATCTTGTGTCTGTTGTTGTTGGTTCTGGTTTGCAGGACGTGAGTTTCTACCATCTTTGGTTCCATGACCAAGCTTGTTGCATCATTGACAATGATTTCGGTTGCACTGCCCGCTGTGGTGCAAGTTACATCGTTTGCACTTAGGGTGGTTTCCCTTGTATCCACCCTGCCCTTGACTACTAAAAGGTTGCTGACCAGGACTTTGGTTGTCATCGATCTTTCACTACTGTGCCTGGAACGGAATCGTAGTCGAACCCTTGCTAGAGGTTCCATCCCACTTTCATTTGTTGTCACTGAGAATAGCAGAAGTAGTAGTAGTACCAATACGTCTAGGCAGCTTGTTCTGTCCCACTGCCTGGTCTGTGAGACGATGAGCAAGATGAGTAACATCTTGAATAGTAGCAAGATTAGCAGTCATCACATGACTTTGAATTTCTGGTACTAAGCCTTTGAGGTACAGCTCTCGGTGCGCTTGATGGGAGGTTCCACCATAGTAGGGCACAAAGTTGCCAGTTCGTTAGATAGCTTCGTATACGCCTCTAATTCTGACCCCGTCATCTTCAGGTTAAAGAACTCCACTTCCAGTTTGTGGATATCATCATAGTTACAGTATTCTAGTTTGATCAGTTCCTTAAAATCATTCCATGGGGTGGCATTAGCAGCCGCCAGCCCCAGCATCTGAACTTGCGCGTTCCACCAAGTTAGCGTAGTGCCTTCGAGAGTATCGGTGGCGTACTCCTCCCTGCGAGCCTCAGGGCATTCATACATTTCGAAGACCGATTCGAGCTTTTCAAACCAATGGAGGAGTCCAACTGCTCCCTCCGTGCCACTGAATGTAGTAGGACGACAGTCCATGAAAGTTTTGAAGGTGCACACAGGTGGCTGAGCGTGTTGACCTGTCGTGTGCGTTAGAGTAACATACTTAAGCACGAGTGTTGGTTTACGAGAGTAGGATCTAAAGATCCTAGAGTAAGTGGTGATGGCAGGTTACACCCCCTGCCTGGGCAGCTGCGAGTGCTGCAGTAACTTGTTCAGTGATCGAAGCCGCCAACTGGGCTTGAGTTAGGTTAGCGCTTCCACTCATGATCTTGACATCAAGAAGAACATGAGTGAGAGAGGTTCGCGAATAGTGCGATGACAGAAGAGAGTGAGCACGTAAGCGTTTTCAAGCAGTAACATATAGTAGGTTCTGTAACCTAAGCATACCACGAGCAAAGTTCTTTGTAATTCTAGCAAGTAGGTAAAGTAACATGAATAGTAGTACCTATGATGTTGAGCCTTGCACATGGAGCGAAGCGTCGTTGTGGATCGTTGAGCACTGTTCTGGTTATAGTCTGGTTTTAACAAAAATCGTTTTCCCTTTATTAAAACCGAGTTCTCTATAACCAATGGCTCTGATACCAATCTGTCACACCCCCAAAAATCCACACGCGGAGTATCACCGCTTGGAGGCGTGACTGACCAGGATCAAGCCACCAATCATATCAAACATCATGAGTATCAAAAGTAATTTAAACCAACGATATGAAAGGTGTTTAAACAAAACATGTCAAGTATCTAGCGGAAGCATAAATGTAAACCCAACGTAAGTAATCAGTTCAAGTGTTTAATGTTTTATCATAAGATCCACCATTCGTGCCCACAACGACCTGCTCCTCCCTGTGCAAGCTCCATATGTACCTAAGGTCCTGCAAGGCATGCAGCAGAGAGTCAACAACTAGTTGAGCGAGTTCACAGAAAGTAAGTTCGATGCATATCATTACGTTATTAACTAGACCGTTTGCATGTTCGATAGGTGGGGGCTTCCCATGTTGTATGTACTAATGGTGGGGGTTTCCCATGGTCATATGTATTACTAGTGGGGGTTTCCCACGTTTATCTTTACTAATGGGGGCTTCCCATGTGTGCACTTACTAGACTATTTGCAACCATGTGTTCTTCTTAATCCGAGAACAGGAATACGTACAAGGTCACGTAGGATTTACGCGAGTGCCCTTCCCCGAGGACAGTGGTACGTGTGGGGTTTACGTAGGATTTACGTAAGTGTCCTTCCGACCCGGAAGACAATGGTAGGTATTAGTTTACGTAGGTTTTACGTAAGTGTCCTCCCGACCCGGGAGACAATGGTAGATACTAGTTTACGTAGGTTTTACGTAAGTGTCCTCCCGACCCGGGAGACAATGGTAGATACTAGTTTACGTAGGTTTTACGTAAGTGTCCTGACTATCCTGAGGACGATGGTCTATAGTCTAGCGATAGCGTAAGTACGAGTAGTTATCCATTTCAAATAATCCAACCCGATTCCCAACCCGAGAATCCCATGCCTTGGCTGTGTGAACTCACCTTGGTTTGCTCGGTATGCTAAGTATGTGCTCAAGTAAATCAATCACGTCCTATAGTGCACGTATACTAAATCAGTTCATATTCGTAATGTTTCACATGTAACTAGTATCACGGTAATATCACAGAGTGTGCTAGGCAGTTAGCATCTTGTATCATGTAGGCAGTTAATCAGTTCAATCTCACGTAACTCATGTTTCACATACAAGTCTTTCACAGTTTAATCTAACAATATCATCCGTACTTAACTGGATTAATACACTTTGCATATTTCACATGCATACCGAGTTAATCAGAAACATATTATAGTTAACTCACATAACATAGTTGTCATAACAGAGTTCACATAGTTAATATACTTAGCATATTTAACAGCGTTAATAAACTTAATGAGTTTAACTGAGTTAGTGACTTAGCAATGTAACATACATAATGAAATTAATAAAGTCAACAGAATAAAGAACACCTGGGCCGAAAACCCCTTTTGGGCGAAATCACTTTGTGGGTGACAAAATCCCTTTTGATTTCGTTGGAATGTGTTTTCGTCAAGACACATCATCATCATCATCATCATCAGTTACAAAACAAAACCCTAATGATTTTCTAATGATTTCAACGGCTGCAACAAGCTTGAATTTGATCAGATCTAGACACTCACCAATGCCAAATCAAGCAATAATAAGTTTACACAATTTCAAACTTAAAAGCACATGTAGTCAGCACATGATTTCTGCCATTCTCATGCAAATGAGAATCTTATCTAACAACAACAATCATGACTTCTATATTGGTGGCCGACCTATTTATGTATTCATACAAAGGTCTGACATCTTCACATGGAATCGAATAAACCATTAATCACTTTACTCCCATTGGACCATCACCAAATATTCACATATCACCCAATTACATAATCACAACAATCAGCAGGAAACCAACAAGAATTTCAACAAGATCCATATGTCACGATTTTCATATACATTCGATATAAACCTTTTCATACACAACACCAATTTAAACCAAACACATCACATAATTAATCTAAAACATACGCTTACTTGATTAAGATATAATAGAACACACGAATCGAGGGGAGTGGGGTTTCGATCCAAGAAGTCTGCCGTCCAAGGTAGAGGGGTGAGGAAAAATAGTAGGGTTTGGTTTAGTATAATGTGTTGATGTGAGGCATAGCAAGGTTACGTACAATTAATTATAGTGCCAAAAGTCTAATAAAGTGGGCCGACCCTAATACTCATTTTGTTTCCACAAGTGGGCTCGGTTCTTGTTAGTTTGGGCCGAAGTGATGTGTATCACAAGGGTCACTAAAGTGACCCAATGGCTTGCAGCCCAAAAGTGCAAATATGATAGTTTACCAAAATAACACGCACGTTTAACAGATTTATAAAAGAAACGCGGAGTAAAGATTATCAGATTAAACGTTACAAACCTTGAAAGTTCGGGTTGTCACATTATCCCCAACTTGAAAGAAATTTCATCCCGAAATTTAGCATGCAGTTACTGAGGAAGCTAGTGGTGTGACGTTGTTTACCTGTATCGTATCGCGGCTCCCCGAGCAGGTTTGCGAAAATTACTGGTTTTCTTGGGGTGTCACAATTATCATTTGAGGCCCAATCAAAGTAAACCTCAAATCTGTCCATTAAATCGAACCATGTGTTGACTGAGTAAAATTGAGAGGTCCAATGACAATAAATTGAGTATTAAGGGGTGTCGGCCATTATAAAACATCGGTACAGTGATACACAATATACATCGGCCCATGTGAAACATTAAAAGCACCAACTTACTAGATCATAAATCGAGTCTTGATACAAGTGATTCGACGTGATTTACAAGGCGCAAAAATCAAGAAGTTGAAATTTTGTGGACTTTGAACTTAAATTTTTTTTTCAAGTCACTTAACAAAGAAATTGTGATCAAAATGTTTGATGAACAGGAAAACAAGAATCTTGAAAATATAAGTAATTGGCCTAGTGAATCTTGGTATGAAAGGAGAAATGATAAGAATGTTTATGTTAAAAGATTCGAAAATTTCTTGTGTATGAAGAATGAGTCATTGGAGAAGCTGGATAAACAGTTTGATGAGTTAATTAACAAGTTGGATAGATGTGAGATAAGGTTTTCAAATGATGAAAAAAATTCAAAATTTGCGGATGCATTACCTTTGGAATGGAATGAATTCTTGAGTGAACTGAAAAGGGATTCTAGTTTCTCATACTTTGGTTTAAGAGATTTCATCAATAAGCTTAAACTAGACAAGCTTGATAAAGACAAAAGAAAAGAGAAGTTGATGAATGAAATAAAAGAGGATTTAGAAAAAAATCAATTTGGATGTGATTATTGAAATGAGGAAAAGAATCTCTGTGTGTCTTGCTGCAAAAAATGTCATGAAATATGATATTAAGAGAGGTTGCTATATAGATGAAAAGGCAAACCCTCTTGATTTTGTTAAAATTTTCTGTGCAGGAAAGTACAAAATGGAAACAAAGAAAGAGGCTGATGTTGGAAAGATAAATTAAAAATGCTCAAAATGTGATAGATCTGAAGCAGACAATGTCAAACTAGTGAAAGATGTGGAGAATTTGACAGTGGAAAACAAAGCTTTGAAAGATGAGAAGAAATCTTTTGATGAACATATTCTGGAGTTGCGCTTGAATTGTGAAAAACTGAAATCTGAAAATGACAAATTTTTAAAGAATGTTGAGAGTTTGTCATTAGAAAACAAAAATTTGAAAAATTTGGAAAATGATTTTGAAAATCAAATAAAAATTTTAGAAAAAGAAAAATCTATTTTTGGCAAAAATAATCTTGAAAAGCAAGAAGCAATAAATTCTCATCTTGAGAATATCATTCGACTTGAAAAAGAAGCCAAATGTACAAGAAATAAAATTACTGAGTTAGAGAATAAATTGAAAGGTTTTGTGACTTCTGCATCATATGTGTGTCCAGAACTGATCAATTCAGTTCCAATAAGTGACAATGTCACAAATTTTGACAAAGTCAAAATTGAAGATTGTGATGACAAAACTGATGATGAAAATGAGAAAAATGAGAAAAGAAAAATATTTTTGGAATTAAAAGAAAAATTCAAAGATACTGTTTTACATTATACTGAAATAGGTGAATGCTCAAAGCAAAATCCTGTTAAGAAGAATGTAGAACAAAAACAAAAAGTTAAAAATTCGGAAAATTTTCAAAATGAAATAAAAGCTCATCAGTTAAGTCATCCAATCATTATGAAAAACCACAAAAATTTAAAAATCAAAATTCACAAAAAGTTGGTAATAAGTGGTGCAAGTTTGATCACAGTGCTCAAATGCCAAATCAAGGATACAAGAGGAGACATGAGTACCACAAGGCAAATCAATGCTATGATCTGAGTGTTTGGTATAAAAGTGGTGAATGGTACGATAACAGGGTGTGCTAGACTTGTGGTGTTACAGGACACACTTCTGTTAACTGCCAAAGTCAGAGAATTGAAAAGAGAAGGTGCTATAATTGCCAAA
Organism: Helianthus tuberosus; assembly: GCA_030545235.1. Classification (NCBI taxonomy): domain Eukaryota; kingdom Viridiplantae; phylum Streptophyta; class Magnoliopsida; order Asterales; family Asteraceae; genus Helianthus; species Helianthus tuberosus. The sequence continues at coordinate 53,770,145 of CM060389.1, read as the reverse complement.
TCAAAGGACATATTGCAAGAGATTGTCCAATGAGATCAAAGGGAAGATCGAGGGCTGATTCTCAGAAATTGGCAAAGAAACCAGTCAATGTCAAGCCCAAAGCACAGAAAGTTCAAGAACAGAAAGTTCACGAACAGAAAGTTCACGAACAGAAAGTGAAGCTTTCGCAGGGACAGAAAGACAGACCGAGGAAGAAGAGAAAGAAGGCAAGAGAGTATCTCGAAAGGATTTTGTCCTCGGATACAGTCGTCAAAGTGAATAATAGTTCTGATAAATCGTTTTACTCTCCTAAGACCGATCAATCAAACAAAACGAATTCATCAGATACAAATCTGGGGACAAAAGAAAAGAAGAAGAAAATTGTCAGCGATGAATCTGGCTCAATAAAGTCAGACAAGCCATGTTCAGGCAATGATTCTGGTTCATCAAAGCCAGAAGAGCCATGTGTTGAGGTAAAAATAGAGAATTCTAGTCTAACAATGGATGATGAAAATTTTCCACCATTGTTGAACAAGAATTCTAAATCACCCAAGGACAGTCAGGCTTGGGTGAAACTTTTCAAATAGAAAAACCTGACTTGCCGGAGCTTCCAGGTTGGTAAGTGTGAAGCAGGTAGCGGCATCATTCTTGGTAAATGTGTTTGAGAAAGAAACAATGTGATGAAACCCCTAACCTACAAATGGTTTGTGTAAATCAACAAAAGTAATTTTCCGGAAAAACCATTTTGATTAAAACAAACTTAAGTGTTTTGAAATCTAAATGGGAAAATAGTTTGTTGTAAGGGGGAGTTCTGATTGTTTACGCCAATTGGATGGCGAATTGAAGTGATTCGATATCAGTTTGTCATTTTTGTACAGTTTGTTTTCAAATTTTCCTTGAAAATCAAAATTGAAACATATTTGATTTTAGGGGGAGAAAAACTAAAAAAAAATTAGAAAATTTGAAAATGTCAAAAACATTGAAAAAACAAAAATGAGTTTTGTTGTGAAAAGAGGAAATGATAGTACATCAGTGGACTATCACAGCATGGTAAAGATATGGAATGTTCAAAAGTGATAAACAATCTCACTAACTGATGTGACGATAGGCTCAGCAAGACTAGTAGATTTGCGATAACGATACAAACTTAAATGAAAAAGCATAGTTCTAGTGGGAAACATGGTTGAAAGCATAGTACTTAGTTTTGTCCTTCCTGATTGTGTACCTACTCAGTAATCGCTGATTGTCAAAAGTCATAAAACCGGTTAAGTCTGTGAACTTTCACAACTTGCTGAAAAAGTCACTGTGATTGTGCATTTTATTTTGCAAAGATTTAAACTTGTTTTATTTCTTTATTTTGTTTAAGCATTGGACATCCTCTGCGTATACGTGAGTATCGACATGGATGTTATTGCCTAAATATTCTGCTTTATTTTCTTTGGTGTTTCGTTTAGGCTTTGGATCACCTCTGCGTATACGGGAGTATCGATCTGGTGGTTAAAGCCTAAACAACTTCAACTTGTTTTATTTTTCTTATTTTGTTTAAACATTGGACTTTCTCTGCGTATACGAAAGTATCGACCTGATTGTTAATGTTTAAAAATTCTGAGTTGTTTTCGCACATATCACAGTTGATGAAAGTTTAAAAGCATTACTTGAGTTAGTGTATTGGATGATGAGGGGATATGCTGAGATCGTGGGGTCAATAAGAATTTAGTGCAAAGTTAATATACCTTAACGTATCGGTAAGCATTTCGAAAGTTTTTAGATTGAGCTTAAGAGGACAAATATATCGTCAATCTATGTGAATTTTTTAGAACTTAAAATGATTAAAGCTTAACGGTGCTTGTGATTGGTCTCATGAACTGATATGATCCTCTTACACAAACTCACAAAAATATTGTCTGTATATATTTCTTTACTGCATTTTTTCTAAAAACAAAAACCCAAAAAGATTGTGTTTTAGTATAGATTTTTGAAAATACAAAAAGGATTTCGACAACTGATGTTGGAAAGATGATTTTCAAAATTCCAAGTGCTAAACATGATGAATTGGATTGGGAGAATATGTTGAAAACATTGAATGTTATATATAAATGTTTTGAAAGATTGTGTGGTTAGTTAATCAAGGTCATTCATTTGAACTTGATGTAACTATACAGATTGATGAATGAATGAGTTCTACCAGTAAGTTTCTTAAATCTAAATGTTATAAATTTGTGAAACTTATATTGTGGTAGAGGATGTACAGGTTAGACAGGTTTCAAATCCTGAGCAGATGCAGAATAGAGCTAGGAATTGATTCTAAACTTGTGAACATGTGAAGGCCAGACTACGATCCCGACAGCTGAGTCTAAGGGGGAGTATGAAGACAAGCTCAACGCAAGGGGGAGCGTGCATTCAAGGAGCCAGATGACTATCCTGAAGGAGCTTGTATTCGGAAAGCCAGTCGTCGATCCTAAAAGCACGGAAGCTTGACGAAAACGGGGAGCCTGAAGAAAGAGTCTACTGAGAGGGAGAGCAACTGAGTCTGAAAACAGATCCATGGGGATTCTGTTCGAGAAAGAGAAAGACAAGACGCTACGAGATTGACTGCGGCAATATCCAAGGGGGAGTTTGTTAGTGCAGTAATGTCTATCGCCTTTGTCAATCCGAGCCGTAGCGAGAAACTGAAGATAACGAGTCTTTATGATGTAATATGTAGCTAAAAGGGCAAGGTGGCAAACTTGTTGTCACACCCCAACCGATGGCGGAAACATCGGAGTGAGACGAAGAAAGATTGCTCATCACACATAACGCTAAATTGTGACAATAGAATTTAAGATAAATTGATTTCTTTCATAAATAAATGTTACAATACATGAAATTTGAAATACAACATGTTAAATACAAAAAAAAAAAACAATACGACAACAAATATGACATTTATACAACGTATTTAATCTAAACGTCTAATGTGTATCTAGGTATCAATGCTACTTCATTTCATGGCATCATCATCCTCAACCTGTAACATGTTTAAAATAGAGTTCAATGCAAAAGCAAAGGCGAGTATACAAGTTTGGTACGTACATAACAAAAGATAAGTTTTAAACAATTCCTCATAGCAAGCATGTGATTCAAGATAAACAATAAATTTGGCATGTGTCTAACAAATCAACCCAAAAGAGACGCGAGATGCTGCATGACATAACCACAAGTCTACGGGCGGGGCGTCAATCCTATAGCGCTACATATGTCACGGTTAGGCTCGTACGAAGTTAATGATAAGTTCAACACATAAAGTTTCACCCAAGTTTAAAGTATCAAGCAATCACGTATACAAGCATGTTATAGGAATGTTCATGTGTTTAAGCAAAATGTTCATGTGTAAGTTTTTGATAAGTAAACATGTTACACCTCAAAAGTGGTAAAAGTAAAAAGGGGAATACGAGTATACTCACAAAGTTTGCATATGCTTTCCAATTATCCAATTATTGACGAGTTGATGAGGTTAAAAGGTTGAATGTGTAAGGGTTAAAGTTCAAGTATGCTTAGAGTCGAGATTCGGTATTTAAAACAACATAAAAATAAGATATGAGAATAACATGTAAAAATAATCATCTTCAACACATAACACTTGTATGACACTTGGTAACCACAAGGGTTATGATAATGTTTTCATGAGTTGAACACCCATAAGAATCACAACAAGGTTTAGGTCTTAGATGATGTTCTACTACTTTAACATGTAAACACAAGTTCAACATTAAAGGTTCGAATGAGTGTATATATATATATATATTTAGGCTAAGTATTACATATTTATTTAGTCCAATAATTCAAGTAGGAGGTAGAAGATTAGGATCTTCATTTAGGCACCTCGAGTTATCATAGATGTCATGTATGGGGTAGGAAGAACATGCTTCCATTTAGGAACCCCTTGAATGTTCACCACTTCACTTGATGTTAAAACAACCAAGGAGGGTCATGAACTAGGATTAACACAATAATATAAACAACCTAACTAAAGAGAAATCATCAAATTATGTGAGGATTGTATGTAGGACAACCCAAGTTGTTCCATAATCACTCATTCATCAAGATCTAAGCTTGACATGATTTGTGGGTTAAATACCCTAACAAAACAGAAAGTATTTGAGGTTTTAACCTCTGATTTATAGTGTCTCAACCTTGTTTTTAAGCTTAACCAACCATAAGAGAGGTTGTAAGCATTAGGACATAGGTGTGAGATGTGTTAGACACAAGTTGGATGAGTTTAAACAACTTTTGAAGAACTTGAAACAAAACAGAAAGTTTGTGGACAATTTCAAAGCAATTCCAGGTCTGATTTCTCCCAGGAGAAGTCAAGGAATCAAACTCCATGATTATCCAAGCAAGTAGGAAGAAGAATCGAGTAATTTCGTTGAGAAATGAGCAAGTTATGCTCATTTTTGTAAAGGTGTATGAATCTGCCCGAATTCTGAGTTTGCAAGTGATTTTGAGAGTGAATTTGTGAGATGATTTGAGTTGTGAAAGTGTAAAATGGTGAGGAGAAGGGTTGTATTTATAGTGGAAGAGGTTGGTGGTGATTGGAGGTGTTTAGAGGTGGATTAGAGGTGATTGGGTGAGTTTAAGTGTTGGGATTTTGTGCCAAATTCGCATAGATATGCAGCTGATGTGTTTTCTGCGAATCTGATGGCCATGCGGGTCACGTAAGGGACCAAGGTAAGTCCATGCGGGCCGCCCGGCCTTACTGATTCGTGTATAAGTTTCAAAAATTACAATTTGACCCCTAGAGTTGTTTATTTGATGCTTTTAGGTCTTTTAAGGACTATAAATGCCACAAAAACATAGTTTAAGATAAATTTAAGTATGAGGAATATAAACCAAGTATAATTAAGCATATAAGCATCCAAATCAAGTGTCATTCTCGTTCAAAACCCGTTTTATGCGTAAGTTTCATGTATTTACAAGTTTAGCACATTGTTTCCAAGAATTACGAATAAGTATCAATTGTTCCACGAAATCGAATGTATGAGCCTATATAAAGTATATGTATCATGTAATTAACAAAATACGAGTTTTATTCATAATCCAAGTCTCGGATCTTACATCGCTTTTAATGAAAGAATGATTACAAGACTACGAAGTTTCCAAAAATAGTTTTACGAACGATGGTTTCTAAATATAGAAAGTAGGAAAACGCGGGGCGTTACAGTCTCCCATCCTTTAGGAAATTTCGTCCCGAAATTTATTCAAGAGGTAGACGTGAAGTGTTTTAGTAAAAATTTGAGACTTGAAAATTTTGAAACATTTTGAAAGGCACAAAACTTTGGAGAGTGACAAGGTAAACTTGTGAGTGAGTTCATTGTTTAAAATAATTTGAGGTATCTAACATAGTTGAAAACATGTAGGTGCGTATATAGGTGCAGTGAGTCTAAGCAAGTTTGAATAACTTAAATTGGCGACGTATTTAAAAAGGTGACGTAATAATAGAAAGTGACGTATTAAGAAAGAAGATATTGACAAACGGCTTGTATCTTGATGGGACGTGGTAACCAAATCATATTTGTAGAAGATTGTTTATTGAGTGAAACGAGAAGGTTTGGCACTTTAAATAAAGCCTTAAAGGAATACTAAGTACAGTTACACAAGAATCCGGAATAGGAAGACTATTTTATAGGTAACGAGGTAAGTTAGGACTCGAATGTTTAAACAAGCTTGATTGCGAACGAGGTTTGTATGAACTAAAAGGATAAGGAGAATGATACGAGTGTAGAATGAACGAATGACTCTTAAAGAGTGCAGGTATGAGAATAGCATAAGTGTTGGATAGACGAACGCAGTGTGTTAAGGATGAAGTCTCGTCATGGATAATCGGATATAATGCGTTTGTGAGTTGTATAAAGTTTGTATTAGGTCTAAATAGGTCTGTAAAACACTGAATTTCTCATGACACGTTTCACGAAAGTTTGGTAGCGTGGTGAAAACACTTATATATAGGAAGTACCAGCGGCGTATCCACCATGTTTTGACCAAAATACTTTCGTTTCGCATCCGGTGTCATGTTACGTTCCGTGTCTTACCATACACAGTAGTACACTCTATGGTTCTCATACGCCGATCACTATAATCCCGTGTGCACCCGTGATTATATTGATCGTCGCATGGTCCGCATAGCTTGTACTAGTTGTGTATGAATTTGGGTAGGTACACTTAAAAAAAAAATAAGAATGTGTGCGTATAAGAATAAAGTATGTAAGCAAGTCCATGCTTAAGTATGTATAGGGCCCACGTAAGCGAATCACTCGAATTACGCTCGCGTATGGGTACGAATGTATGGATCATGAGTATGAACGAGAGTATGAGCATAAGTATAAGTTTAAGTATGAATAAGCACACACGTATGGGTATCAACATAACACGTATGTGTATACGTATAAGCATGCAACGTATGAGTATAAGTAAAAACACGAAACATATGAGTGTAGAAAAAAAATATACATGAAACGTATGAGTACAAGTATGAATATGAGTGTGAGTGTGAGTACGAATGCTAATGATTGCGTATATAGTATTATAACAAAAGTTAAGCAAGTAAAAGTGCTCAAGAGGTTGAGCATGTAAGTACAAACGATATAAATGAAATTGCCACGATGCAACGACTAAAACGTGTATGTTGATATGCATGTGTAGTTGTTTAAACGAAACGTTGAGTTCATCGAATCAAAATTAGATTGAGCTTGGGTTGAAAGGTAGACTATAGTTTACATATGTAAGAGGATATGAAGTACTCATTAGTTAAGTATAATGTATTTTGTAACGAATGGAAATTTGTGTAGTAAAACGTTTAAGATATGTTTAAGAGGCTCGTGTATAAGAGTTAAGTGAAAATAGGTTGTAGGATAGAAAGTACGCTTGATAAAACAATGTATTTTGAAAATTGTATACGTATTTATTTTGAATAATGATAAATAACTTAGGTATAAAACATGATCGAGTTTGCATAATAAGATATTTTGAAGAGACGTTTTGGTATTACCTAGGTAAGGGAATCACCCCTAACTCGTTGGTGATGTCGTTTTAAGAAAATGGGAGTGGGGTTAATCGTCAAGGTAAGGAAATCACTCCTATCTCGATGATATGTCTCCACCTTTCGTTACAAGAAATATGAATTTAAATTATATGAAATCATGCATACGTATAAGTGTATGAAAAGATTCAATGTGTTGTGTGCGTGAAAAGAGAATATCAATAGTAAATTCGAATTTGAAAGATTGCATCGTATAAAATGGATAATAGAAACACATGTTTGATCAAAATTTGGATGGTTCCATAACGGAACGTTGACTAACCAAAGTGGTCGAAAAGTCTTTCGAATTTGAGGAGCATGCTTTGGCCTAATAGGTGAAATACTCTTGCCGACAAGTCGGTTAACGGTATTTACCCTTCCAGTTACTACATGTCCCCAATTCAATTGAAATTTCGAGACTTGGCGGGATTAATGAAAGTCAAAGAATGGAACTAGTCGACAAGGTGCGGGTTTCACCCCTAACTTGGCGATTTAGTATCCTAAGTGTGGTTGGTACCCGTCGGGTCAAAATTAGATTTCAACACTTTGACGAGGGTCCACTAGAATTCAAAATTTGAATTTCTCCATCAAGGTAAGGATTTCACTCCTAACTTGGTGGTGAATTTCGTGTAAGAAAAGAAAAGTAGAAGGATCGAGAGTCATCCACCAAATTGTGGGTTTCACGCCTATTTTGGTGGGGTCGTCTCATTTTTGTAACATGAGTGTAGCCGGATTTAGAATAATCGAGTAAAATGCATGAGGGAAGTGTATGTCAAAGGAAATACATAAACAAGTATAAACACATAAGAAAGCATTACAAGAATGGTGCTTGGATAACGAAATGATAAAACATGTATTAACACATAGAGAAATATGTTTAAAGTAACACATAAAGAATCGAGCAATGGAACAAGTATTAACACATAATAAGACAAGCATTATTGCATAAGAATATTATGTTGAATATTACTCACGAGTGATGTACATGTTTAAAATAGCATAACTAAGAAACAAATAAAGTATCATGTAGTAGTTAGAGTAAAATATACGAATAAGACTCTAAAACTATAGACTAGGTAAAAGCAATCCTACTTTTCCTAATTCCCTATAGTTATGGCTCTGATACCAATCTGTCACACCCCAACCGATGGCGGAAACATCGGAGTGAGACGAAGAAAGATTGCTCATCACACATAACGCTAAATTGTGACAATAGAATTTAAGATAAATTGCTTTCTTTCATAAATAAATGTTACAATACATGAAATTTGAAATACACCATGTTAAATACAAAAAAAAACAATACGACAACAAATATGACATTTATACAAAGTATTTAATCTAAACGTCTAATGTGTATCTAGGTATCAATGCTACTTCATTTCATGGCATCATCATCCTCAACCTGTAACATGTTTAAGATAGAGTTCAATGCAAAAGCAAAGGCGAGTATACAAGTTTGGTACGTACATAACAAAAGATAAGTTTTAAACAATTCCTCATAGCAAGCATGTGATTCAAGATAAACAATAAATTTGGCATGTGTCTAACAAATTAACCCAAAAGAGACGCGAGATGCTGCATGACATAACCACAAGTCTACGGGCGGGGCGTCAATCCTATAGCGCTACATATGTCACGGTTAGGCTCGTACGAAGTTAATGATAAGTTCAACACATAAAGTTTCACCCAAGTTTAAAGTATCAAGCAATCACGTATACAAGCATGTTATAGGAATGTTCATGTGTTTAAGCAAAATGTTCATGTGTAAGTTTTTGATAAGTAAACAAGTTACACCCCAAAAGTGGTAAAAGTAAAAAGGGGAATACGAGTATACTCACAAATTTTGCATATGCTTTCCAATTATCCAATTATTGACGAGTTGATGAGGTTAAAAGGTTGAATGTGTAAGGGTTAAAGATCAAGTATGCTTAGAGTCGAGATTCGGTATTTAAAACAACATAAAAATTAGATATGAGAATAACATGTAAAAATAATCATCTTCAACACATAACACTTGTATGACACTTGGTAACCATAAGGGTTATGATAATGTTTTCATGAGTTGAACACCCATAAGAATCACAACAAGGTTTAGGTCTTAGATGATGTTCTACTACTTTAACATATAAACACAAGTTCAACATTAAAGGTTCGAATGAGTGTATATATATATTTAGGCTAAGTATTACATATTTATTTAGTCCAATAATTCAAGTAGGAGGTAGAAGATTAGGATCTTCATTTAGGCACCTCGAGTTATCATAGATGTCATGTATGGGGTAGGAAGAACATGCTTCCATTTAGGAACCCCTTGAATGTTCACCACTTCACTTGATGTAAAAACAACCAAGGAGGGTCACGAACTAGGATTAACACAATAATATAAACAACCTAACTAAAGAGAAATCATCAAATCATGTGAGGATTGTATGTAGGACAACCCAAGTTGTTCCATAATCACTCATTCATCAAGATCTAAGCTTGACATGATTTGTGGGTTAAATACCCTAACAAAACAGAAAGTATTTGAGGTTTTAACCTCTGATTTATAGTGTCTCAACCTTGTTTTTAAGCTTAACCAACCATAAGAGAGGTTGTAAGCATTAGGACATAGGTGTGAGATGTGTTAGACACAAGTTGGATGAGTTTAAACAACTTTTGAAGAACTTGAAACAAAACAGAAAGTTTGTGGACAATTTCAAAGCAATTCCAGGTCTGATTTCTCCCAGGAGAAGTCAAGGAATCAAACTCCATGATTATCCAAGCAAGTAGGAAGAAGAATCGAGTAATTTCGTTGAGAAATGAGCAAGTTATGCTAATTTTTGTAAAGGTGTATGAATCTGCCCGATTTCTGAGTTTGCAAGTGATTTTGAGAGTGAATTTTTGAGATGATTTGAGTTGTGAAAGTGTAAAATGGTGAGGAGAAGGGTTGTATTTATAGTGGAAGAGGTTGGTGGTGATTGGAGGTGTTTAGAGGTGGATTAGAGGTGATTGGGTGAGTTTAAGTGTTGGGATTTTGTGCCAAATTCGCGTAGATATGCAGCTGATGTGTTTCCTGCGAATCTGATGGCCATACGGGTCGCGTAAGGGACCAAGGTAAGTCCATGCGGGCCGCCCGGCCTTACTGATTCGTGTATAAGTTTCAAAAATTACAATTTGACCCCTAGAGTTGTTTATATGATGCTTTTAGGTCTTTTAAGGACTATAAATGCCACAAAAACATAGTTTAAGATAAATTTAAGTATGAGGAATATAAACCAAGTATAATTAAGCGTATAAGCATCCAAATCAAGTGTCGTTCTCGTTCAAAACCCGTTTTATGCGTAAGTTTCATGTATTTACAAGTTTAGCACATTGTTTCCAAGAATTACGAATAAGTATCAATTGTTCCACGAAATCGAATGTATGAGCCTATATAAAGTATATGTATCATGTAATTAACAAAATACGAGTTTTATTCATAATCCAGGTCTCGGATCTTACATCGCTTTTAATGAAAGAATGATTACAAGACTACGAAGTTTCCAAAAATAGTTTTACGAACGATGGTTTCTAAATATAGAAAGTAGGAAAACGCAGGGCGTTACACTTGTAAATAAGGAGAAATCCTTATAATCCTTGTGCCTATAAATAGATGCCTTAGGCTTTAGAATTAAGACTTTTGCTCATTTTGGGAATTAGAGAGCTAATCTTAGAGAGAGAAAGTCTAGAGAGAGAAAGTTCTCTCACGTGATTCTCGGCACTTTGTACTTGTTATAATCAATTGAATCACGGTTATAGTACGTTCTTGTGTGTTCGGTCACGCACGTTCACGGATTCCGCACGTCGAACGTGTTGTTACGCAATCGGTCGGAGTCAAAACCGATCCTACATTCATGTGTCATGAATCATGATGCACACACACATCTATTTCACAATAGTGCTTTGTTCATTTTTCTATTATTTATTTTAATTTAATTTGTTATGGCTTCTACATGTTTGGCATAATATTTAACGCGTATGAAGACTACGACTATGCTAGGACTGGTAATATTGCTACAGAAACGGTAGTAGTTATATGATAAGACTACATTATATTTGTTTACATGCCCTTTTAAATCTCTACCAACAGCCACATTATCAATCTTGGTGACTCGGTTAATTCGACTAATGTGTCTTCATCTAATCAAGACGTAGTTGTAGTTAGGGCAGTTTGTGTATATTGATAAGTTTGAGTTTGATTGACCGGTACCGCGTGTAAGTGGAGTGCGTCTGCTTGCTGGACGCCATCCGTTATCCGTTTGTGGAGTTTGTAATCGAGCTAGATTGTGAATATATGGTGTTGCTGCTATTGATTTTTAATGTTGTTGATTACCAGATTCAAGTAATTGTGTTGTTTATGTTTAGTTATTTAGTTGTTCCCAATGGTACGTGATTGGCCAAGGCTCCAACACTTGTTCCTATATATTAAAAAAACCTAATGAATATTACATATTATTAATTATTTAATTTAATTTAATTATTAAATTAAAAACTTAATGAGTATTAACATATTATTAATTATTAAATTAAAAATGAAACCTAAAATCAAAGCTAATGAATAATATATAATAACATAACGCACTATATATTAAAAAAGAAATAACATATTATTAATTAGGGTAAATTACACTTTTCATCCTTTATGTTTGTATCGGGTTGCAATGGAAAAATCTTTAACTTCAATAATTACAGTCACAATCCTTTATTTCAAAACTTATTGCACCTTACGTCCTTTGAACCTAACTAGGTTAATTTTTTTATTTAACTTTGATCACATAAGAGTGATATAGCCTTTCTACCAATTTGAGTTAAAATTATTATTATAAATAAAACGAAAATAGTTTTTAAAAACCAATATATATATCATTCACTTTTATCTTCGCTTCCCCATCTCTCTCTTCCACCATCACCATCGTTTGCCACCACCCACCACCATTAACACATTTTCAAATTATCTATATATTAAAAATAAAAGCAATGAATAGTAACTTTAATATTAAACTAATGGACTAAAATAGTGATTTTTGACAAACGATAGGGACAAAAACAGTAATTAACTCTAGTTTTTTTATATATTAATAATAGAAGCTAATGAATAGTGTTTTAAATATTATAATAATATATATAGTTTTCTTAAATATTTTTATTATTTTAATACTATAATAATAATTATTTTCTTTACTTTTTAAGTTGGATACGTTTGGTGTGAACCGCTACTGGTATCGAAAATACCGTTACGGTCCGGCTTGTTATCGGTACATGAAGGTAAAAATCGGCGCTAACCGGTACAGAAAATGCCGAAAGTCGATACCGAATTGATTTTGAAATCTTCTAGTTTGGGAAATTTGGTAATGCCCGGTACCATTTGCTCATCCCTGATCACGGGTACCGTACGAACAACAACGGTATCATACAACTTTCTTTGTTGATTTTTGACGTGCGTGGGTGAGTTTATATATTTTTAGTTCTTTTTACTCGCCGAATTCAAGGTTTAAATTTATAAAACACGATATTCTACTATCACTCTACACACACGCTTAGGGCAAGTATACCCATTGCAGACGTATTATAGTGATGGCAAGATACCGAGGTCGTCCAAGGACACAAGAGCTTTTAGTACCGGCTTATCGTCAACGTCTAATCGAACCAACTTTCGAGAAAAAGGTTTTTAAGTTAATAAAAAAATAAAAACAGAAAATAAAAATAAAATAAAAATGATAGACAAGAAAGAATCACTTGGATCCAACTTATCTTTCATGTACACTTTTGATGATTTCCGCACTTTAGGCATTTTAAGAGATTATCTTAGTTATAGCAGTAGGCCCCTCTTCCAAGGCGACGTTACCCTCAACCAAGTGGCTTGAATCAGCAGGGATATAATCCCTAGAGGTTGGATATTGAAAGATAATTAAGTAAGTTATTAATGGAAAATGTGATGGACCCCCATTCCAGGGCGGCGATCACCCTCAACCCGTTGGTCTGAGTCAGCAGAGATACAGTCCTCGCGGGGTTGGTTTAATGTTTTAATAAAAGTTTAAGAATAAGGGATTTAAGCTTTTTGCACCTCTCCCGTGGTGGGTAATGCCCGCTTCGACTCGTGAGGTGTTACTGGGCTTGAACCAGGTTCTCACATGATCTATACACTGAACGAGACATAGAATTACCCAAACCACCATTCTAACCCCCTTCCAGGCAATTAACATGCTTTATATAGAACGTAAAAACATGAATATGTTGAATCAATGAACATATGAAGAATGATTGAGTAAATTTGCCTTCAATATAAAAAACTATTTATTAACGTCATTAATACATACCCAATTAAAAAGGAGCCAAATTTGGAGATCATAAAAGAAATACATAAAAGAAAAGTATTCACCAAGTTATGTACGAATTTAGACAATCATGGCCTTTGTTTGACAAAGATTCTTACGATCAATCTTGGATCCCGAGACTACACACACACTCTAAAGATGGAAAATGGATGATGGTGGTGGATGATGGTGTTGTAGTGGTGGCAAGTGAGAGAAAAGTGGTTTGCCAAGGGATGAGTTGAAGTGGAACCAAGCACTCCTATTTATAACTGTAAACAGAAGGTTTACCACGGCCCGTGCCCGCCTGGCACGGCCTTGTGCCCATCTCTCTCTCTCATCCTCATTAACTGCTTATCAGATATTGTACTAACACGACCCCGTGTGTCAACGGCACCGCCCGTGGCCAAAGTACTTGCTATATACTTTCGCATATTCTACAAATCTTTGAGTTGACCACGCCCCGTGTTGGCTTAACATGGCCCCGTGTTGGTTGCCATTTTTGTCTTTTACAGCTGTCTTTTTCTTCTACCCAGTATCCACTCTTGGACACAGCCCGTGTTGGGTGAACACGGCCCCGTGTCGGCCTTCTATTCTTATTATTTTTGAGGTTTGGATGTGAGTCGGGGCTTGGCGATCTGCGACAATTCCTTCTTCTTTACATTTGTGTTGGATTTTGCTGTCTTTTTGCTACTTTTGCAAATTTAAGCAGTCTTTTCCCTGAAAATATAAAAGGAACGAAAACACGAGCTTTTTCCAACATTAGTGCTAAAAAAGGGTTACTTTTACGTCGTATTTGACATAATTTATATGTTGTATTTTGATTAGATCAAATACCCCCACACTTGAATCTTTGCTTGTCCTCAAGCATGAATCTATTACGTGGCTTACACACCTAAACGGAATACGTAGAAAAGAAGGTTTTTGGGTCTTATCTTTAGAGTGTCGGGTATCCAAGTTCTAAATATATTTTGTTTTTATTTTATTTACAATCCTATTTGTCATGATTTATTTAAAACTTAATTTACAAAAAATTATTTACTTTGGGCATAATATGCCTTTATAAAATCCCATTTAGTTATATACAATTTTACACACCTCACAAGTATTCACTCAACACTCGGCCAATATAAAGTGAAACGCTCGTGCCCGATTTGGAACTTACTCCTACCATAGGATTGACAATCGATCAAACCTCCTCCTTTTGACGTTAAATCCTTATAAATATCAAGAGGACTTTGAAGTGTAGATGGTGGTTCGGGTTTGGTGAGTTTTATTTGAAAAGGGGAAAAAACGTAAACTATCGGTTTTTCTATTGCTTTTTGGCTTAGCAAAAAATACTTTTGGCATATTTTTCAAAATTCTCTAATAAAGTTGAACCTGGGCCGAAAACGTAACTTCATTACTGATAAGTTTACAAAAATGAAAGATGAAAAATGAAAAGGATGAATTTTTGTGGGTTTGAAATGAAAAAAGGTTTTTAAGACTCAAAGGGTTTAACTAGGGGGTGTTTTTTTGTAAAAAGCAAAGAAAATAAAGGTTTTGTTTGAAAAGAATGGGTTTGATGTAGCGCGTGATACGGAAACGAAGAACAAACACGTTGATTCAAAAGAATACCCGTGTGTTCTTCCCCAACCCCCAAGATTCCACCCAAAAGGCACGGAATTTGAAGTGAAAAATCAATTTTGTCAAAATTCAAGTCTGGTCATTCATATTACTAGAGGGACATATAAATAGAAACCGAAATTCGAAATGGGCCTCAAAAAGAAAACTGGCCAAACACAAGCCCAAAAACAAAATGCCCAAAATACTTCAAAAAACATTAAAATGTAAATAACTAATAGTAATAAGCGTTTTTTTGGCTCGAACGATGACCCCCTGAAGCCCAACTTAGAGCCATTTTAGTGAAGCCCCTTTTGTTACACGATCTTGGGCCTCCAAATACAAAATAGCCCGCTCCTCAACACTTGGGCATGCATCATTCCCCCTAGATAGACAAAATTCGCCCTCGAATTACCAACATTGAAGTTAACACGAAACAGGCTCGGAAAGTCAAGGATTGTGACGTGGACCAAGATGAAGAAGTGCTTGCGGTCCAACTTTTTGCCTCATAATTTTCAAAGGTTGATGTACCAAAATACTTCAAAAAACATAAAAATGTAAATAACTAATAGAAATAAGCTTATTTTGGCTCGGACAATGACCCAAACCGCCATAGGCTGTTTGCAGCAAGATGGAGCTCGTTCTCACGTTCGTTTCGCCTGGTCGCACGCCCAAAACGGACCCCCGTAGCCCAAGTTAGAGCCATTTTAGTGAAGCCCCTTTTGTTACACGGTCTTGGGCCTCCAAATATAAAATAGCCCGCTCTTCCACACTTGGGCCTGCATCATTCCCCCTGGATAGACAAAATTCGCCCTCGAATTACCAACATTGAAGTTAACACGAAACAGGCTCGGAAAGTCAAGGATTGTGACGTGGACCAAGATGAAGAAGTGCTTGCGGTCCAACTTTTTTCCTCATAATTTTCAAAGGTTGATGTACCAAAATACTTCAAAAAACATAAAAATGTAAATAACTAATAGAAATAAGCGTTTTTTTTTTGGCTCGGACGATGACCCAAACCGCCATAGGCATTTGCAGCAAGATGGAACTCGTTCTCACGTTCGTTTCGCCTGGTCGCACGCCCAAAACGGACCCCCGTAGCCCAAGTTAGAGCCATTTTAGTGAAGCCCCTTTTGTTACACGATCTTGGGCCTCCAAATACAAAATAGCCCGCTCCTCCACACTTGGGCCTGCATCATTCCCCCCTGGATAGAAAAAAATCGCCCTCGAATTACCAACATTGAAGTTAACACGAAACAGGCTCGGAAAGTCAAGGATTGCGACGTGGACCAAGATGAAGAAGTGCTTACGGTCCAACTTTTTGCCTCATAATTTTCAAAGGTTGATGTACCAAAATACTTCAAAAAACATAAAAATGTAAATAACTAATAGAAATAAGCGTTTTTTTTGGCTCGGAGGATGACCCAAACCGCCATAGGCGTTTTCAGCAAGATGGAGCTCGTTCTCACGTTCGTTTCGCCTTGTCGCACGCCCAAAACGGACCCACTGGAGCCCAAGTTAGAGCCATTTTAGTGAAGCCCCTTTTGTTACACGATCTTGGGCCTCCAAATACAAAATAGCCCGCTCCTCCACACTTGGGCCTGCAGCATTCCCCCCTGGATAGACAAAATTCGCCCTCGAATTACCAACATTGAAGTTAACACGAAACTGGCTCAGAAAGTTAAGGATTGTGACATGGACCAAGATGAAGAAGTGCTTGCGGTCCAACTTTTTGCGTCATAATTTTCAAAGGTTGATGTACCAAAATACTTCAAAAAACATAAAAATGAAAATAACTAATAAAAATAAGCGTTTTTTTTTGGCTCGGACGATGACCCAAACCGCCATAGGCTGTTTGCAGCAAGATGGAGGTCGTTCTCACGTTCGTTTCGCCCGGTCGCACGCCCAAAACGGACCCCCGTAGCCCAAGTTAGAGCCATTTTAGTGAAGCCCCTTTTGTTACACGATCTTGGGCCTCCAAATACAAAATAGCCCGCTCCTCCACACTTGGGCCTGCATCATTCCCCCCTGGATAGACAAAATTCGCCCTCGAATTACCAACATTGAAGTTAACACGAAACAGGCTCGGAAAGTCAAGGATTGTGACATGGACCAAGATGAAGAAGTGCTTGCGGTCCAACTTTTTGCCTCATAATTTTCAAAGGTTGATGTACCAAAATACTTCAAAAAACATAAAAATGTAAATAACTAATAGAAATAAGCGTTTTTTTTTTTGGCTCGGACGATGACCCAAACCGCCATAGGCGTTTGCAGCAAGATGGAGCTCGTTCTCACGTTCGTTTCGCCTGGTCGCATGCCCAAAACGGACCCCCATAGCCCAAGTTAGAGCCATTTTAGTGAAGCCCCTTTTGTTACACGATCTTGGGCCTCCAAATACAAAATAGCCCGCTCCTCCACACTTGGGCCTGCATCATTCCCCCCTGGATAGAAAAAATTCGCCCTTGAATTACCAACATTGAAGTTAACACGAAAAAGGCTCGGAAAGTCAAGGATTGTGACGTGACCCAAGATGAAGAAGTGCTTGCGGTCCAACTTTTTGCCTCATAATTTTCAAAGGTTGATGTACCAAAATACTTCAAAAAACATAAAAATGTAAATAACTAATAGAAATAAGCGTTTTTTTTTTTGGCTCGGACGATGACCCAAACCGCCATAGGCGTTTGCGGCAAGATGGAGCTCGTTCTCACGTTCGTTTCGCCTGGTTGCACGCCCAAAATGGACCCCCATAGCCCAAGTTAGAGCCATTTTAGTGAAGCCCCTTTTGTTACACGATCTTGGGCCTCCAAATACAAAATAGCCCGCTCCTCCACACTTGGGCCTGCATCATTCTCCCCTGGATAGAAAAAATTCGCCCTCGAATTACCAACATTGAAGTTAACACGAAACAGGCTCGGAAAGTCAAGGATTGTGACGTGACCCAAGATGAAGAAGTGCTTGCCGTCCAACTTTTTGCCTCATAATTTTCAAAGGTTGATGTACCAAAATACTTGAAAAAACATAAAAATGTAAATAACTAATAAAATAAGCATTTTTTTCGCTTGGACCATGACCCAAACCGCCAGAGGCTGTTTGCAGCAAGATGGAGCTCGTTCTCACGTTCGTTTCGCCTGGTCGCACGCCCAAAACGGACCCCCGTAGCCCAAGTTAGAGCCATTTTAGTGAAGCCCCTTTTGTTACACGATCTTGGGCCTCCAAATACAAAATAGCCCGCTCCTCCACACTTGGGCCTGCATCATTCCCCCCTGGATAGACAAAATTCGCCCTCGAATTACCAACATTGAAGTTAACACGAAACAGGCTCGGAAAGTCAAGGATTGTGACGTGGACCAAGATGAAGAAGTTCTTGCGGTCCAACTTTTTGCCTCATAATTTTCAAAGGTTGATGTACCAAAATACTTCAAAAAGCATAAAAATGTAAATAACTAATAGAAATAAGCGTTTTTTTTGGGCTCGAACGATGACCCATAGGCGGTTTGCAGAAAGATGGAGCTCGTTCTCACGTTCGTTTCGCCTGGTCGCACGCCCAAAACGGACCCTCGTAGCCCAAGTTAGAGCCATTTTAGTGAAGCCCCTTTTGTTACACAATTTTGGGCCTCCAAATACAAAATAGCCCGCTACTCCACACTTGGGCCTGCATCAGGGTTTGTCCTAATGCCTCTATCATTTACTTACTTCGACTTTTGTCGGTAAGGATTTGGAACGTATCGGGTTGTCAAGTTCTAGATTCGTAAGAACCAAACGGGCTATTCACATAAGAAACGTAAATTAAGCAATTAGTAAAGATGTATATTTTATGCTCGGTAATGGCTCAAAACTCACTTTTGTGAGAAAAAGGGTCATAGTGTAAAAACGTATATATAATCAAATTTTACAAAGACTTATCATGCCCGTTTTCGTAATTTTTCGAAATTGGTTCTTTTTATCACGGTGCTACCGGTTGTAAATTTGTAAAAACATAATTTTTAGAACTTGTTTACCCAACTAAACTTAAGATAAGTGAAAAAAATGAAAAGAAATTTTTTGAAAAAGTTTGGGGTGTTTAGCAGTTCTAAAGCGAGTTTTGTGTAAGGCTTGGTTTGGGACAAACGATTCAAGGGGTTTTTTTTTTATTATCCTCCCCCCACACTTAAATTACACATTGTCTTCAATGTGTCCCAAAAAGGATTTATTTTGAAAAAAAATGTGTAAAAAGTATAAAAATAACAAAATTTTTTGGTTACTGGCACTTGCAGCACGGCCCCGTGCTATGGGGACACGGCCCCGTGTCCAGAGTGCCAGTAACAATTAAATTCAGAAGACTTACAGTGGGGTGGCCACGGGGGCGTGCTGGGTGAGCACGTCCCGTGTCACCTTCTGGACAAGAAATTTTAGATAACAGCAAGACGGGCACAGGGGCGTGCTGGGTGAGCACGACCCCATGCTGCAGCCACTGTTTTGCAGAAAATGAGTTGGGAGGCTTCTGTTTTACGTGCATGGGTTCCATTTCATCATCCATTTTGTCTTTCTAGTTTCTCTAACACATTTATTTTGATGTACCACCGTCGAACATCTATTTCTTTCCATTAAAAGAAAAAAACATTACATAGAAAAGAAAAATTACAAACCTACTTAATCTAGATAAATAGATAAAATCTTGGAAATACCTTTCGGAGATCAATTATTAACAACCTAAAAGCTACATTCCTAGATTTATGGATGTTGAAAGATGGAGGACTAATAGCTTTTGCCGGAAATACCCAAGCTAGAGGTCGTTGAACATTTCTTTAATCTCCCTTGGTAGGAAGATAAAAGGCTCTTCTTCCGTTTCGGCTTGAGCGGGTGCGGGGTTGATCGAAACCTCAAAAGTGGCGTTAGTCGGAGGAGGTTCCGGAATCTCCATATCCCAACCCGTAGGTTGAATAATCTCGTTGGCTAGGTTCCAATCTTCTTGTGGGAAGATTGGCTCCATGGGAGGTAGAGCCAAGATGTTCAACCTTTGATGTAAAAGGTTGATTTCTCTGAAGCAATCCTCCAGCCCCATGGTGAGGTAGTTCACTCGGTCAATTAGAACCTCCTATACCAATGTCATTTCATCAAGGCTTTCCCTTAAGGCACTCACGTATCGTACGAGAGTGGCCGCAATAGAGAGCCTCCTTCCCCTCCTTTGGCTTCTAGAGCTCGCCGACGATGTTCCACTCTGTTGGCTCGCCATCTTGAGAGAAAATGACTAACCGTTAGAAAGAAATGAAAGATCAGAATGTTCAACACGGCCCCGTGCCAGCCTGGCACGGCGCCGTGATCTGTTCCAGATTTTTAGTTCTAAAAATCTTATTTTAAGTTAGTTTTGACCGATTTTTGATTTTCTGAACGTAAATAACTTAAAATAATGTTTAACTAACGTGAATTTGCAAAACTTTGAGCTAAAAATCAAGAGTATGAGCCTCCTATTGAAGCTTTTGAAGCTTAAAGCTTCAAGCTTCAATGGAGTTCATGGAGGATCAAAAAGAGGAAATGTACAAAAAAGGAAAAGACAAGAAGGTTGAATGAGAACTTTTTAAGAATATACCTCTTCAGGTATGTGTGAAGAATCTCAGAGATCTTTCCTTTTGAGAATGGTTCCAAACATTCTCCAAAAGGCTGACTTTATAGACAGTGACAGCACGCGAGCATGGCCCTGTGCCAGATTCATGTTTCAGAGAATGTTGTCCGTTAGTTGAACACGGCCCACGTCACTATGGACACGGCCTCGTGCCAAAAAAATACGGGTGGCACGGCCCCGTGTTAATTCAACACGCCCCGTGTTTTTGGAAGAAAGTAGGCACGGCCCCGTGTTCAAGGAACACGACCCCGTGTAAGAGTTTTTTATTCATAATTATTTTATTACTTAATTAATTTTAAGGAATTCTTCGATCTCGGGTGGTTCCTTACTGGTTGGAACAACACCGTACTGTCGGATATACCGCCGACTTAGGCGAGGGATACGAAAACGCAAGAGGTTGTTGGAAAGGGAGGAGAGTTCTTTAAAAAAATGGAAAAATGGGGTTTTTCCTTATTTACCATTTCCGGGCTCTTGTTAAAGAAGGTGTGAGTCGATTCGCTCCTGTCCATGCTGTTGGTGTGAGATTCACACTCGGTAAGGGGGACCTCATGGCTAAATCGATGCAGGGACGACTATCGCTTTCGTCTTCGTGGTTATCTATGGTAGAGGTTTGGTTGACCTCGGTGTTGTTTTCTATGCCTGATTTTTCCTCCATTGATTCTCCTTCTGATGGAATCTTTGATGAATTTTGTGTCGCCAAGTAAGATTCTATCACTCGGATACTTTGGATGATCCTCTTTTCTATTTCACCTATGGGTTCTAGGTTGGCTAGAAAAGAGGATTGATGAGGTTCAGGCGAGGAGGTTTCTTCGTTATTTCCACCCCCGCTTGTTTCGGGGTGTTCGTTACAGGAAAACGATGGGGCTAAATAGTGGGGAGTGAAGTTTAGAACGCCACATTCCGCTTCTTCATGATCCTCCCCACAAAAATCGCACCATAACCCGTAGGAGTAGCAGGGATAGAAGTAGTCAAAGAAATCCATTTTGTTTTTTTTTCGTTTTTTAGACCTTCGGGATCAGGCGGCCACTATTTTCTTACAAACAGTGAGTTTGGCACGGCCCCGTGCCGCACTCTATATCTGGGAGAAAAGAGTTTTAAGACTCTGGAGAGTTGACACGGCCCTGTGTTGGAGCAGCACGGCCCCGTGTCAAGTCTACATAACGATGAAAAATAAAAGAAAAAGAAGAAAAACCTAAAGAGAAAAGGAAGAAAAAGATTAGGCCGTTAATTTTAAGCTTTCCTGAAATTCTTGTGTCCCCGGCAACGACACCAAAAACTTGATGTGTGTGGGTGAGTATATATATTTTTTAGTTATTTTTAGCTCTTTTTATTCGCCGAATTCAAGTTTTAAATGTATAAAACACGGTATTCTACTATAACTCTACACACACGCTTAGGGCAATTATACCCATCGCGGATATAGTGATGGCAAGATACTGAGGTCGTCCAAGGACAAAAGAGCTTTTAGTACTGGCTTATCGTCAACGTCTAATCGAACCAACTTTTGAGGAAAAAGGTTTAAGTTAATAAAAAGATAAAAACAAAAAATAAAAATGATAGACAAGAAAGAATCACTTGGATCCAACTTATCTTTCATGTACCCTTTTGATTATTTCCGCACTTTGGGCATTTTAAGAGATTATATTAATTATAGTAGTAGGCCCCTTTTCCAAGGCGACGTTACCCTCAACTAAGTGGTTTGAGTCAGCAAGGATACAATCCCAAGTGGTTGGATATTGAAAGATAATTAAGTAAGTTATTAATGCAAAATGTGGTGGACCCCCCTTCCGGGGCGGCGATCACCCTCAACCTGTTGGTCTGAGTAAATAGGGATACAGTTCTAGCGGGGTTGGTTTAATGTTTTAATAAAAGTTTAAGAATAAGAGATTCAAGCTTTTTGCACCTCTGCCGTGGTGGGTAATGCCCGCTCCGACTCGTGAGGTGTTACTGGGCTTGAACCAGGTTCTCACAAGATCTATACACTGAACAAGACATAGAAGTACCCAAACCACCCTTCTAACCCCCTTCCAGGTAATTAACATGCTTTATATAGACCGCAAATACATGAATATGTTGAATCAACGAACATATGAAGAATGATTGAGAAAATTCGCCTTCAATGTAAAAAAAAACTATTTATTAACGTCATTAATACATACCCAATTAAAAAGAAGCCAAAGTTTGAAAATCATAAAAGAAATACATAAAAGAAAAGTCTTCACCAAATGATGTAAGAATTTAGCTTGGCATGGCCTTCGTTTGACAAAGATTCTTACGATCAATCTTGGATCCCGAGACTACACACACTCTAAAGATGGAAAATGGATGACGGTGGTGGATGATGGTGTTGTAGTGGTGGCAAGTGAGAGAGAAGTGGTTTGCCAAGGGATGAGTTGAAGTGGAACCAAACACTCCTATTTATAACTGTAAACAAAAGGTTCAGCACGGCCCGTGTCCGCCTGGCACGAGCCCGTGCCCATCTCTCTCTCATCCTCATTATCTGCTTGTTAGATATTGTACTAACATAGCCACGTGTGTCAACGGCACGACCCGTGGCCAAAGTACTTGCTGTACTGTTGCAGATTTTGCAAATCTTTGAGTTGACCACACCCGTGTTAGCTGCCATTTTTTTCTTTTGCAGTTGTCTTTTTCTTCTGCCCAGTATCCACTCTTGGACACGGCTCGTGTTGGGTGAACACGGCCCCGTGTCGGCCTTATGTTCTTGTTATTTTTGAGGTTTGGATGTGAGTCGGGGCTTGGTGATCAGCAGCAATTTCTTCTTCTTTACATTTGTGTTGGATTTTACTGTCTTGTTTGCTTCTTTTACAAATTTAAGCTCTTTTATCCCTAAAAATATAAAAGGAACGAAAACACGAGATTTTCCCAACATTAGTGCTAAAAAAGGGTTGCTTTTACGCCGTATTTGACATAATTTATATGTTGTATTTTGATTACATCAATTTTCTTTTTTTAGTTTCAGGGGTAGGGATGAGCTCGGTGCCAACAGATATCGTATCGGTACTGGTACCGAAAACACAATTTATGGTACCGGTATATGAAGGTAAAAACCAGTAGTGAATCGGTACCAGAATGCCAAAAGTCGATACCGAATTGATACTTAAGATCTTTTGGTTAGGGAAATTGGGTACTGGTACCCACTACCATTTGCTCATTTACTTAACTCTGACCACGGGTTTCATACGAGCAATATCATTACCATACTACATTTTCTTTTGATTCTTGTCAGTGGTTCCATGCGCAACGCGCTCGTAGTGTTTTCAAAACACATGTAAACACAAATTAAATAACAAAAGAAGTTGCCGCAATGTGGCGACAGTGATAAACCTAGTTAAAATTAATTACTTATATTATACCTATATCTTAAAGCACAAAGTCGGTGCAACAGTGCACCGACAGAATTACAAAAATGCCCTGCATCTTCACGCACAACAGTTGTCTTCTCTCTCTCTTGTCTAGGGTTACACAACCACCACCATGGAATGAGTTAGTTTCATACCAATTCCCATTCCCATTACCATACCACCCCCTTCTTCCACCCCCTTCTTAACCTTATCCTGTTCAAACTTCCACTGCCTTCTCACCTTTTCCCCCACTTGTCATCACCTATCGTTTCACCAAAACCCCATTTCAAGTTGCTAATCAAAGCAAGATTTCAAGATCTGTTTAGATTCAAGGTAGGCCCTTGTGACCCTCTTCAGTTTTGACCTTAAAGTTGTTAAATTTATGATACCCACTTGAATCTTTAGACTGTTGGAATATATAAGGCCAAAAAAGGTTAGATTTTTGAAAATTTTTTAGGGCATGTTTGGCTAAGCTTATTATAGTTAAAAAGGACTTTTGGGAAAAAGACTTTTTGAAAAAGGATTTAAAAAAAAAAAGTGTTTGGATTAGCTTATTGATGTAAAATGACTAAAATAGGCATTCTTTTAGATATAAGAGGGTAAAGAAGGGGTATATTGGTAATTTGTAGTTTGAAAAGTTAAAAGCTGGCCAAGAAGTCACAATATTGTGACTTCTTGAAACCTCCTTTTTCTTCTTTGCAAAAAGCCATTTCTAAAAGGACTTTTAGCTTAGCCAAATACAAAAACAACTTATTGGCTTTTTGATAAGTCAATAAGCCAATAAGTTGTTTTGAAAAGCTTAGCCAAACATGCCCTTAGTTTAATAATATGGGTAATTGTTGTGCTACACCCTCCACCTCTGATTCAGAGAACAAAAAGGGGAAAAATAAGCGAAACCCATTTTCTGAAAGTATGTTGCCCCTAAGCATAATACTGGATACAAGTCATATGTGTTGGAGAATCCAACTGGGCATGAAATTGGGCAAACATATGTGCTTGGTGAGGAGATGGGTAGAGGGGAATTTGGGATTACATATATGTGTACCGATAAAGTTAGTGGTGAAATTTTTGCGTGTAAATCGATATCGAAAAAGAGGTTGAGGACTAGGGTTGATATTGAGGATGTCAGGAGAGAGGTTGAGATTATGAAGCATTTGCCACCTCATCCGAATATCGTGAGCTTGAAGGATACTTATGAAGATGATGGCACGGTTCATTTGGTTATGGAGTTGTGTGAGGGTGGAGAGTTGTTTGAACGGATCGTTGCTAGGGGGCATTACACTGAGCGTGTGGCTGCTGGTGTCACTCGCACCATTGTTGAAGTCATTCAGGTATTTATTGATCAAGTATATGTTGATTGTGGCGCTTGAATGTGCTAATATAAACATTAACCAATCTATTTCTTGCTTCAGATGTGCCACAAAAACGGTGTTATACATCGGGATCTGAAACCGGAGAACTTTTTGTTTGCGAACAAGAAAGAAACATCAGTGTTGAAGGTTATTGATTTTGGATTGTTGGTTATCTTCAAACCAGGTAAAGACTATCAATGATCACAATGTATCCATATTTGATTCATTTATACATGAAAACATGATCATTATTTTATTTTCACTAAATGGGCACGACTTAATCTACTTTAGGTGAAAGATTTAATGAGATTGTAGGCAGTCCATACTACATGGCTCATGAAGTCTTAAAACGAAACTATGGTCCCAAAGTCGATGTTTGGAGTGCCGGTTACATTTTGCTTTGTGGTGTCCCACCATTTTGGGCCGGTAAGGAGTTGCACAAGCGATCCTTAGATCGGTTGTAAATTTCGAAAGGGATCCATGGCCTAAGGTATCAGATAATGCAATAGACCTTGTATAACTTAAAGATGAAAGTCGGTATATTTTCCATTTTGGCTCCCTCAGTATTTTCCATTTTGGCTCCCTCAGTTTTTAACTAATTTGTTTTCCTTGTAAAACTTACACAATAACAAATCTATCATCTAAATTTCTGACTTTTCACTTTTACTTCCTTGGTTTTTAATGTTTTTCTTTTTTTCCCTTTGTGTTTTTAGTTTATGTCACGTTTACATGTTACTAAAAAATTCGAAACGGATAGTTGGTTCGTCACAACTTAATACATTTCGTTTAATCGTACCGTATCTTCATACGTTTCTTTCGTGTGCTTAAACACGTTAATGTCACCGCGCCAACGCGCTTTAGGAACGATAATGTGCCCTTAAATGTCACGCCACTAAGTGCAAGCGCCTTATTTTCATTCTTTAACTTAAAAAAATTTATTTCCTCACATGCTTATTTTTATGGACATTTCGGTACATATTCATCTATCGGCATTGGACGTAAACAGTACACATTCATGTTTTGACCTAAAGTTTTCCTAAAAATGAGTCGGGTCTAATATAATACATTTTCATGCCTACTTTTATGTATGTTTTAAGTTGTTATACGTTTTGATATAAACACTTTATTTTCTCACATGCTCATTTTTATATGTAGATGTGAATATAAATTCATGTTGATAAACATGGTCAAATATAATACGTTTCCGTTCTTATTTTTATGTACGTGTTTAGTTGGTTTATGATTTGACATACGAGTCACTGTGCGTATTAATGCGACTAAGTCTTAATAAAAATGTAAGGGTTGTGTAGTAATTAGGTGGAATCTCACTAAATGAACCAACCCGGTTTGGATTTTGTTATTTGATTTAAATGCTTATATAAGTTATATTGATTTATATCGGATACGTCAAAACACACGTTTTTATATGGTTGACATAGTATATAACGCTTGCGCTAATCTAATTGATGTTTGCGATGTACCCGCGCCGCAACGCGCGTGGCCTTATTTCTAGTTTTAGCAATAAGAAATGTTGCACCCAGTCGCGTACTAGCCGCTTTGTAAATAGTTTGCCACGTACACTTTTAATCACAACCCAACAAATTTTTTATTTTCCCACACATTAATATGTATAAAAAACAACCAAGAATATATCTTACTTGTTTTAAATATATCATAAAATTATTTTATAAGTATACTAACATAAATTTTATAATAAAGTTATTCTTTTTGAATTATCATGCAAATATAATAATTTCAATTAAATGTAATACATAAATAAATTATATATAATTACAATACAACTAAACTTGAGTTCATATTTTTGTAAAATAAGTCTCTCACATATTATCAAATTTATAACTAGGAGAAAATAATTCAATTTTTTTTAAATAGTTATGTAAACGGAAGTCATCCAGAATATGTATTTTAGACGTTAATATGTTACAAACTTGATTTGAGCTATTAATTAAAATACAAGAAAGAAATCATCATAACAGAAAAAATATGAAAGTTTTTAGAACAACATACTAAGCAAATCGATAAATATGTTTAGATCTGACTCCAAAACGCATCACGTTGAATTTCGTTTCCGGATTTGATTTGAAATTGAATCAAGTTTATTGAACTGTTTTGGATGAGCTCTGAATCAGAGCTGGTATTTTAAATATAAAATCTGAGCTTTTGTTTTGTTAATTGAAAGTGTACATATTCTTCAAATGCATCAGTCTTCTACGTTCAAGATCCGATTGATATTTGCGACAGTTCTGAATGTGATAAACTGAATCGCATATTGCTGGTTATTTTTTAAAGTTAAATATAGAACTTGAAACAAAGACGGATTTAGAAGATGTTATCGAACAGAAAAAGAAAGATAAATTTTTGTGTTGTTACTGAAAGTTTCTGAGTTGTTGTTGATCGAAGAAGAAAGTCGGATACTTGTGTTGTAGTTATCGAATGCTAAGATTGAATAGAATACAGATTTGTTCTTGTTAGACGAACAAATAAGAAGTTGTTGTGTTGATAAACTGAAATTAGTATTCAGATCCAAGTCTAAAATTGCAAGATTCTTCGAATTTTAATTCCAGTTCCGATCTGATCTCATATTAATCGAATTTGTTTCAAGTTGCTGGTTTTTAAATGTAGAAGAAGAATTTTAGTGGAAGGATTATATGTGACAGAGACTTTGCGACGATTGCATATGATAGTTTGAAAATGAAGAGCCTGCCGGAGAAGATGACCGGAGCTGGAAATGTTCAGAGCCCGCCGGAGAAGATGACCGGAGCAGGAGAAGATGACCGGAAAACATGAGGATGTGGGAAAGATGAAGCCTTGAAACTTTGTAAAGTGGGTCCCACCTTTAATTGTTTTGATTTATTTTTAAAAACAAAATAACTAAGGTGAAATACCAATAATACCCTTACATTAAATAAACCTAACGGAGTAATTTAACTCAGTTTGGTGTAAGGTACTTAAAGTGATATAAAACATGTGATTTAAGGACATAAACGGAAATTAAAACTTTTAAAGGGTACGTTTCAAAATTCAGATAATACATATTGAAGACTGATTCAAACTCCCATTGGATCCCATGCACATGCTCAAATAAAGATATGCTGGCTCCACTTGTGGTGGTTGAAGTTTACTGTTTTCTCGTACTTTTATTTAAACTATTTTGAATAAGGCTGAAGTCATAGTCTGTTATGAAGTCCGAG
This sequence comes from Helianthus tuberosus, assembly GCA_030545235.1. NCBI lineage: Eukaryota > Viridiplantae > Streptophyta > Magnoliopsida > Asterales > Asteraceae > Helianthus > Helianthus tuberosus. Next base: position 53,741,650 of record CM060389.1, on the reverse strand, counting down.
TCTCTAGCTAGGTATCCGGTGTTTGTTTTCCTATTTAAGTTTGTTTGCAGTTCTTTGTTTTGTATGCACCTTTCAAAGTTAATGAATTGAGAGCCTAAGCATTTGAGTCGAATTTGTTTCTTTGTTCTTTTTGTGAGTTATTTTTAGGTTCTTATACCAACAAATTTGGTATCAGAGTCCGGTTGAAGCTCTAATTCATAGAAGTGTGTATGTGTGTTGCAATCTCAAGTGGATGCTCTTCCTATAGCTCCCACTCCAATACCCGTCTTCAAAGGTGATGGTTATGAGTATTGGAGTATTAGAATGAAAACAACACTAAGATCTCGTGATCTTTAGGAGCTAGTTGAGAATGGAGTCGATGAAGTTGATGCAGATCAAACCAAGCTTAAATCAAATCGGAAAAAAAGATACTCATGCGATGGCCATCATCTAACAGGCTGTCCACGATCAACTCTTATCCCGTATCGCAGCTGCTGCAACAGCTAAAGAAACATGGGAGATCTTGAAGATGGAGTTCCAAGGGGACACACAAGTGAAGGCTGTGAAGTTACAAGGTCTAAGAAGAGACTTTGAGAATCTAAGCATGAAAGAAAGCGAATGCATTGGTGATTACTTCTCTAGGGTCATGGCCATTGTGAGTCAACAACGTTCTTATGGTGAGAAGATCGGTGATCAAACAGTTGAGAAGATTCAGAGAAGCCTTACACCAAAGTTCGACTATGTGGTACCCTCAATCGAAGTATCCAATGATCTGGCCACTCTAACTCCTGTAAAGTTAATGGGTTCATTACAATCTCAGGAGGAAAGAATTAATAGCAAGGGACACGAGAAAGTGGAACGTGTTGAAGAACAAGCACTACTAGTTTTTCAAGATGCAAACCGTAGTCCTCAAGGCAATAATAGAGGAAGAGGTAGAGGATACTATCCAGGCAGAGATCGAGGAAGAAGTAATGGGAGAAGTAGGGGTCCTCAATGCTATTTATGCAATAGGTTTGGTCACCTAAAGAAGGACTGCTGGTATAATGATGAAGGGCATGCTAATGTTGCTGAAAATGAAGGCCAAGAAGATGCAAACATAGGAGAAGAACAACATCTATTTATGATGTTTGTCCCTAATGACCAGTTAGCACTAATGGCAGATGCAAGCACTGAAGGTACATCCAACTATCTTTGGTTCCTAGACTTTGGTTGTTCCAACCATATGACAGGAAACAAAAATAGTTTCACTCAAATGGATGATACATTCAAACTTGTTTACACATGGTGTATACGGGCCGTATAACAGTATACGGCCCGTATACACCATGTGTAAATATGTTTGCCTGGTCGTATACAATGTATACGAACGTGTATACGGGCCGTATACTGTTATACGGCCCGTATGGAACGAAATTTTGATTTTTCAAATATTTTAGAGTCGTGAGGTGCTCAAAACTTTCTAAAAGTAGAAAAAAATAAAACATCAACAAGTAACAAAGATTGAAGAACAAGAAAACGTGTCGTATGACTGTAATAGAACAGAAGCTATCAACGCGGGATTACGGGCATGGTGTTATTCTTTATTTAATATTTATAGAATAAAAGGAAGGGTGAGGCATTTGATGAGAGTTGTAAGGAGTCTGAATAAAACGGAAGCTATCAACGCGGGATTACGGACATGCGTTTAATTCCCAACATATTTGTTTTGTCACGTACATTTCGTAAGAAACTTTTCGTGCACTGAACCTTCACCTCCAATCATTTCCTGGTCAAATCACACACTATAAAGTTTAAACTTATCGTGTGTTGTAGTTTATAAAGATGACCGAATAGAGATCTGAATAACAAACTGTGGAGAACTTGTTTGCGTTATCCACCAACAATCCGTTCATTATCTGTTGTTGTCTAAAACAATACCAATTAACGTTCAGTTGTGTATACAAATTCATCACCGGTTTCTACAGCACAAGCACATACACAGGGAGAATGTTCTCGAAATTGAAGGAAAAGAAAAAATGGTTGTTGATGTTTTTCTCTATCAGGATTTTGTTGGTTTGTTTGAGAACCAGATTCCAATGTCCTACTACTTCAATCCTTCCTACATTATTGAAAATTACTATATCACCCGCCATTCTCTTGCACCTGTATACATTGATTGTGGATTTTCTTGAGTCGTCGGGAAAACTTTTCCTCAGGGGAGGGTGAGTAGTATGAGTCTAAGTCCATTGTGGTTTGTGAATGTTGGAAGAACCCGACACATCTTCTGCTGCCTCTTCGGTTGGTAAAAGACATAGGATGGCTTCTAATACAGGCTCTTTGTCAGTTGTGGTTGATTTATAGGAGGAGGTTATGAAACGAATATATGTTTATGCGAACATCCTTATTTTGTCACGTACATGCGTTTAATTCCCAACATCTTTATTGTATCAGACTCTCTCCCCTCCTGATGCAATTTTACTCCCGAACAAACCATGCCCACCTTGACCAGAATAGATAAGCGTATCACTCGATCCACTGTCAAGATAATATTTGCAGAACCCGACATACTTGACAGTGGTACCAATGTCAAGTCAAGTTGAGCTTCCTGATGCAATTTTCACAGTGGTACCAATGTCCTACTACTACAATCCTTCCAACGCCTGACTCATATACTCTCGGTTAAAAAATGGTAAAAATGGTTTATTATCTTTAATCTATTAGAACGATCCTTGTCTTGAGAACCTGATTCTGATTTAAACAATGTAATTTGTGGATCAACAGAAATAACTAAAAATAAGTCGCCATTCAATACAAACTCTTCTGAAAGACAAGAATACAACGTTCATGTATCACAAGGAATGGCCGAGTTTGGAAACCGGACGGAATCTACGAAGAAACTGTTGGAATTTGTGGATTTCGGTTGGTTCAGAAACTTAACAAGAGAAGCAACTAAAAAAATGAAAGAAAGAATTTTTTTACCATTTTTTACCATATGTATACGGGCCGTATACTGTTTATACGGCCGTATACTCTGGGTAAAAAACAAATTTACCGATCGTATACAATGTATACGATGATTGTATACGGGCCGTATATTTTGATACGGCTCGTATACTATGGTAAAAAATGGTAAAAATTGGTTTATTCTCTTTAATCTATTAGAACGATCCTTGTCTTGAGAACCTGATTCTGGTTTAAACAATGGAATTTGTGGATCAACAGAAATAACTGAAAATAACTCGCCATTCTCTTGCACCTCTATACGTTGCAAGGTATAGAATGTTTGAAGTATTCTTGGTTCAATACAAACTCTTCTGAAAGACAAGAATACAACGTTCATGTATCACAAGATAATGGTTTCTCGACAAATGAAGTATTATCTAACATCATCTGTTCATCATTGTTCTTGAAGATGAAGATGAAGATGAAGAAACGAGACTTTGTTTTGAGAAATTAACAAGGTAAACCTGAATTTTCAGATTTTTAGACACTTACTTGAACATGAGCCTGAGTCCATTGTGGTTCGTGAATGCTTCGATTTCAACAAATCTTTTCAAGGTCTTAAGTGATGGACAACTGGTTAAAAGATGTAGAAGAGTTTGTGAAGAGATCTTTACGTACAAATTTGCATCATCCTTACGGTTACAAATGAACCGTTGGGATTCAAGGGTTTATGAGTAAAAGAATTGTGGATTTCGGTTTGGTCAGATCTCGGAAGTACTGAACAACAGAAATAACAAAGTTGTCATTTTCAAGTGTGAGATTAGTCAAACGAGGATGAAAGATACTCAAACCATCTGATCCCGTTGTTGCATACTCCTTTAATGTGAGATTCTTCAAGTTTGCACATTTTGAGAAAATACCAATGTGTTTGTCAGCTTCGTCAATACACAAAGTGACAGAATTTGTGGATTTCGGTTGGTTCAGAAACTTAACAAGATAAGCAACTAAAAAGTTAACATTCTGATTCAGATTCAGAAAGAAGATGTTTAGTAGTGTTTGAGAAACTAACAAGGTAAACCTTAATTTTCAAAATTTTAGACACTTACTTGAACCGTTAGTAATGCTAGATGTCATTTTGAAAATAGGCTTTGTTCTTCGTTTATTGGATCGTTCTAATAGATTAAAGAGGTTTTTACCATTTTTCACCATATATATACGAGTCGTATACGGTTTATACGGCCGTATACCATTGGTAAAAAATATTTTTACCGATCGTATACAATGTATACGATGGTTGTATACGGGCCGTATATTATTATACGGCTCGTATACTATGGGTAAAAAATGGTAAAAAAGGGGTTATTCTCTTTAATCTATTAGAACGATCCTTGTCGTGAGAACCTGATTCTGATTTAAACAACTAGCAGTAGAACCCGACACGTCTTCTGTGATGATTCGAAACATTCCGAATAACTAGCAGAAAAACCCGTACCGGTGATTGTTTATCCATACTATTCTTCATAGCCATATTCCCACTCACAATTTGTTGATACATATCGTCCGTTCAAGTTGAGCTTCCTGATACATATCGTTCGTAAGAAACTGTTCGTGCACTGAACCTTCAGTTGTGTACCCTTCAATCTTTGTTGAGTATTTTTCTAACTTTATGCTTGCATCCACCACAGTGAATATTAACTTTGTGTGAAAGAGTTTGGAAACCGGACGGAATCTATGAAGAAACTGTTGGAATTTGTGGATTTCGGTTGGTTCAGAAACTTAACAAGAGAAGCAACTAAAAAAATACAATTGATTTCTCTTCCGGTTACCAGGCCTATCATCTCCGTCTACGTTTGGTTTCCTCAACGAAGAACCATCAGCCATTATCAGCCCTTTTTTCCTTTGGTTTCTGGTTGATTTTTGAGGGTGAGGGTTTTGAATTGATTCCTGCGCTCAAGTTTCAACTACTGGAGTGAAAATTGGTAAAAAATGGTTTATTCTCTTTAATCTATTAGAATGATCCTTGTAACCATCAACCGTTCAAGTTGATATAGGAGAGTACTGAACAACTGAGATAACAGCTCCGGTATTTATCACCAACCCATCTTTGGTAGTGTTTGTTTGAGAACCTGATTCAGATACACAACGGTCTCTTTGCTTCGTCCACTAGAACTATTTGTGTATGCATTCTTTTGGTAGTTAACAACACTAATTAGAAAAAAATCTGAAAAAATTAATCATATCGATTGCAATAACAGGATGGATGTGACACACATAGATAGATAAAATGTCACAGTTGTCAAGACTGTTTGTCGGGTTTCCAATGCTCACACAGGGTGATAAACAACGCTGATACACGTAACATCTAGTTATATTTAGATTTAAACAATGTCCACCTCAATCTTCAATACTTCAGTAAAATACCACTAATAGAAGAACCCGACACGTCTTCATGTAACAGAGAATGTTTTAGAAATTGAAGGAAAATGAAAAGATTTGTTGAAATCGAATTTGACAACTATGACAGCTTATTAAAAGTATCGTGTGTTGTAGTTTGGAAAGATGACCGAACAGAGATCTGAATAACAAACTGTTGAGAACTTGTTTGTGTCAGGTTCTTCTGCTAGTTACTCAGAGTCGATAAATAACCAACACGAAGATCTCTGCGATCGCTAAGGTTTTCATCAACGGACTGATCGGTAACGTTACTCTACCTGTGCTCCGATTTAAGCGGCATGTTCCGATCAACGTTTATCGACATTGTTAAAGGTGATGAAGAGTTTAGAAACCCTAGAATGATTGTGTTTTCATGGGAATAAAACGTGATACTTGAAAAAACGCCAATATATACGGCCCGAATATAGTTATACGGCCCGTATACATGTGCTAACATCAAAAACCCACAAAAATAAATCAAATGAGCCGTATACGTTTTACAAATCGTATTCACATGTATACGACTCGTATAACTGTATACGGGCCGTATATAATAAAACAAAAAAAAACATTCCCTGCGCATTTTCCTATTAAAAAACATTCTATACGAGCCGTATAATTGTATACGGCCGTATACAATAGGGGATGTGAAAATAAGATATATGGTATGTGGGAATAAGGCACCCCTTAAAATACAAGAAAGAAATCATCATAACAGAAAAAATATGAAAGTTTTTAGAACAACATACTAAGCAAATCGATAAATATGTTTAGATCTGACTCCAAAACGCATCACGTTGAATTTCGTTTCCGGATTTGATTTGAAATTGAATCAAGTTTATTGAACTATTTTGGATGAGCTCTGAATCAGAGCTGGTATTTTAAATATAAAATCTGAGCTTTTGTTTTGTTAATTGAAAGTGTACATATTCTTCAAATGCATCAGTCTTCTACGTTCAAGATCCGATTGATATTTGCGACAGTTCTGAATGTGATAAACTGAATCGCATATTGCTGGTTATTTTTTAAAGTTAAATATAGAACTTGAAACAAAGACGGATTTAGAAGATGTTATCGAACAGAAAAAGAAAGATCAATTTTTGTGTTGTTACTGAAAGTTTCTGAGTTGTTGTTGATCGAAGAAGAAAGTCGGATACTTGTGTTGTAGTTATCGAATGCTAAGATTGAATAGAATACAGATTTGTTCTTGTTAGACGAACAAATAAGAAGTTGTTGTGTTGATAAACTGAAATTAGTATTCAGATCCAAGTCTAAAATTGCAAGATTCTTCGAATTTTAATTCCAGTTCCAATCTGATCTCATATTAATCGAATTTGTTTCAAGTTGCTGGTTTTTAAATGTAGAAGAAGAGTTTTAGTGGAAGGATTATATGTGACAGAGACTTTGCGACGATTGCATATGATAGTTTGAAAATGAAGAGCCTGCTGGAGAAGATGACCGGAGCCGGAAATGTTCAGAGCCCGCCGGAGAAGATGACCGGAGCCGGAGAAGATGACCGGAAAACATGGGGATGTGGGAAAGATGAAGCCTTGAAACTTTGTAAAGTGGGTCCCACCTTTAATTGTTTTGATTTATTTTTAAAAACAAAATAACTAAGGTGAAATACCAATAATACCCTTACATTAAATAAACCTAACGGAGTAATTTAACTCAGTTTGGTGTAAGGTACTTAAAGTGATATAAAACATGTGATTTAAGGACATAAACGGAAATTAAAACTTTTAAAGGGTACGTTTCAAAATTCAGATAATACATATTGAAGACTGATTCAAACTCCCATTGGATCCCCATGCACATGCTCAAATAAAGATATGCTTGCTCCACTTGTGGTGGTTGAAGTTTACTTTTCTCGTACTTTTATTTAAACTATTTTGAATAAGGCTGAAGTCATAGTCTGTTATGAAGTCCGAGTCTCTAGCTAGGTATCCGGTGTTAGTTTTACTCTTTAAGTTTGTTTGCAGTTCTTTGTTTTGTATGCACCTTTCAAAGTTAATGAATTGAGAGCCTAAGCATTTGAGTCGAATTTGTTTCTTTGTTCTTTTTGTGAGTTATTTTTAGGTTCTTATACCAACAGATTTGGTATCAGAGCCCGGTTGAAGCTCTAATTCATAGAAGTGTGTATGTGTGTTGCAATCTCAAGTGGATGCTCTTCCTATAGCTCCCACTCCAATACCCGTCTTCAAAGGTGATGGTTATGAGTATTGGAGTATTCGAATGAAAACAATACTAAGATCTCGTGATCTTTAGGAGCCAGTTGAGAATGGAGTCGATGAAGTTGATGCAGATCAAACCAAGCTTAAATCAAATCGGAAAAAAAGATACTCATGCGATGGCCATCATCTAACAGGCTGTCCACGATCAACTCTTATCCCGTATCGCAGCTGCTGAACAGCTAATGAAACATGGGAGATCTTGAAGATGGAGTTCCAAGGGGACACACAAGTGAAGGCTGTGAAGTTACAAGGTCTAAGAATAGACTTTGAGAATCTAAGCATGAAAGAAAGCGAATGCATTGGTGATTACTTCTCTAGGGTCATGGCCATTGTGAGTCAACAACGTTCTTATGGTGAGAAGATCGGTGATCAAACAGTTGAGAAGATTCAGAGAAGCCTTACACCAAAGTTCGACTATGTGGTACCCTCAATCGAAGTATCCAATGATCTGGCCACTCTAACTCCTGTAAAGTTAATGGGTTCATTACAATCTCAGGAGGAAAGAATTAATAGCAAGGGACAAGAGAAAGTGGAACGTGTTGATGAACAAGCACTACTAGTTTTTCAAGATGCAAACCGTAGTCCTCAAGGCAATACTAGAGGAAGAGGTAGAGGATACTATCCATGCAGAGATCGAGGAAGAAGTAATGGGAGAAGTAGGGGTCCTCAATGCTATTTATGCAATAGGTTTGGTCACCTAAAGAAGGACTGCTGGTATAATGATGAAGGGCATGCTAATGTTGCTGAAAATGAAGGCCAAGAAGATGCAAACATAGGAGAAGAACAACATCTATTTATGATGTTTGTCCCCAATGACCAGTTAGCACTAATGGCTGATGCAAGCACTGAAGGTACATCCAACTATCTTTGGTTCCTAGACTTTGGTTGTTCCAACCATATGACAGGAAACAAAAATAGTTTCACTCAAATGGATGATACATTCAAGCTTACGGATAGATTGGGTGATAAGAAGGGATTGGCTGTAGAAGGAGAAGGAACAGTGAAGATCACAACATCTAATGGCAGTTAACCACTGGAGCAGTTCTCATGTCAATAATGGTGGCAAGCAATAATATGTTTTTAGTGGATGCGTCAAATTCTAAACCATGTACTGTAGCACAGCCTCAGACTCCAGTAGATGAGTTGTCTAATCTTTGGCACATGAGGTATGGTCACTATCATTTTGAAGGTTTAAAAACTTTGCATGATAAACGTATGGTTGTTGGCTTACCACGTATCAGAAGTATCGTTGCATGTGATGGATGCACTGTTAGTAAACAGGTCCGACATCCTTTCAGTTCAAAAATGTGGAGAGCATCAAAGAAATTAGAATTAATACATGCTGATGTGATGGGTTTATTTCATAGCTAATAAGTCTGAAGTATTTGGAAAATTTAAGATCTTTAAAGCTAAGGTTGAAAAAGAAGCTGAATGCTCTATTAAGATATTGAAAACTGATAGGGGTGGAGAATTTTGTTCACAAGAATTTAATAAGTTTTGTGAGGTACATGGCATTAACGTGAACTTACTCCTCCATATACCCCTAAAAATAATGGCGTAGTTGAGCGGAAAAATAGAACCATTATGGGTCTCACTAGGAGTATGATCAAGCAAAAGGAACTTCCTAACTATTACTGGGCAGAGGCAGTGGCAACTGCTGTGTATCTCATTAACATAGCAGTCACAAATGTTTTAAAAAATCAAACTCCTAGGCATGCATGTGTTGGTTCAGGCCCCACTTAACTCACAAGTAAACTGCTCTCAAATACAAAGAAAAATGAAAATCTACGATACTTTTGTAAAGGGAAAAGTTGCACTTCTATTCAACAAAAACTATGGCTATAAATAGCCTACAATACCATCAACTTCAACCTAAAAACTAGACCCACTATCTCCTAATTCACAGCCACTCCAAACGTTCACATCCACCAAGTTCGGTCAAACTTTGAATTGGACAATGAATTAATAGCTGAATAAAACAAACCAAAATAACACTCAATTAAAACAAATAATAAAACTAAAATAAATTCAAGATTAATTCCAACAATCACCCCCTTAATCTTGACTATCTCGGTCTTGCTACACGAACCACATAGGTTCGGTCTTTCTCTTTCTAACGTGAACACTTTCGGTCTGCGGTTCACGACTCGGTCTAATGTGAACTCTCGGTCTTCGTTCACAATTTCGGTATTTCTTTCGATCATTCGGTCTAAGCTTTCTTTCCATAAAAGCTTTTTTCGGTCAACAATCTTTCTCGGTCTATCTTGGTGCGAACCTCGGGTCATTGTCACACCCACGGTCTCGGTCTTATGTGAACCTCTTCTGTCTCGGTCTCTTGTTCACAATTTCATTCTACGGTCTTTCAGTGGCAACCGCCGATCTAGGTTACCTCGGTCTCAGTCATGCCGTTCGGTCTTTCACGCGTCTTCGGTCTTTACGGTCTCACCGGTATATCTTTCTTACACTGGTATCTCCTTCCGGCTACGGTCACTTTCTTCACTTTCGGTTACTTTCTTCTATTGATCATCAGATTAGAGATCAGCCCTTGCATCTTCCTATCTTTCATCTTCAGTTCCTCCTACTGCTGCGTTTTACCATGCAGTGAAAAGCGCCGCGCTCTTTCTCGCCACCGACTCTCAAAACGACCCACTTTCTTTAACCTCCGCTCTGATACCAAATGTTGGTTCAGGCCCCACTTAACTCATAAGTAAACTGCTCTCAAATAAAAAGAAAAATGAAAATCTACCATACTTTTGTAAAGGGAAAAACTGCACTTCTATTCAACAAAAACTATGGCTATAAATAGCCTACAATACCAACTTCAACCTAAAAACTAGACCCACTATTTCCTAATTCACAGCCACTCCAACGTTCACATCCACCAAGTTCGGTCAAACTTTGACTTGGACAATGAATCAATAGCTGATTAAAACAAATAATAAAACTAAAATAAAGTCAAGATTAATTCCAACAACATGGTCTAATCTGAAGCCTAAAGTTGACCACTTAAGGGTGTTTGGTAGTATTGCATAGGTTGACCGATTTTGGTGTGCAAAATGGACGTAGAGGTGCACGTTAGAATTTGCTGTGTTTTAGGAGGTAGTGGCTACTTTTTAGAGAATTTTGTTTATTTCCGTTGGGTTCATGTAGGCTATTTATAGCCTTTAATCTATTGAAGAATGTGCATCCTTTTCTTTCTAGCGATTGAATCGCCTCTTCCTTCTTTCTTTACGTTCTTCAGCCCTACAACCTCAGGTTGTGCGCAGTTCTCGCCACCGACTCTCAAAACGGCGTCTCCTGTCTTCACCCGCTCTGATACCAAATGTTGATTCAGGCCCCAAAATATACACACTCACTGCTACAACTCTCATTTTATTAAAATAAGTAAGATAACTTTCAACAGCTTTCAAATTACATTCGTGAGTTTGAGTGTGTGATTTTGGGGCCTAGACCAACAGGGTCTAATGCTCAATCTTCAACAAGGCAGTCTTGTTGTTCTACTTCTCCTCCTCCACGAACAAAGGATTTGCAAGAAGTTTATGTGAATGCAAAGGAGGTACAAACTAACTGATGACTTTCTAAATGTTTTGCAGCGGAATTATCAAAGTAACTTGATTCCATGATTGAGTGATGAATCGTTAATGATCAAGATTTGTAGTAAATATTTGTGTGGACAATTCAGAAGTTTGAATTTGTCTTGGTGCCGGTAAATAGTTCCCGGCAACAATCATTTATACATAATAATAGACGGTTATGTGGTGGTTGAAACTGGTGGGAATAACTGTCTTTTGAATCGGTGTCAACCAACCAACATACCCGTTTGTTCATATCGTTACATACATACATATAAACATAAGTAATATAGCCTAAGTTGAATACATATAATCATACGAATAATTATGTTTATATTGTCTAATACACTCCCCTAAACATAATTATGTTTATGAGAGTATATCACTACGCTTCTGTTTGCATCATCTACAGCCGCCTTCGCTCGATTGAAATCGAATTTCCTTCTAGAATTCAGCTTCCTCATTCCTTGACAATTATTTCCGGCGTAGAATGCATAATGTTCAGATTCGTTCACAGCATCATCTTGACTGTCTTTGTTCTTCTCGGTATGACCTGCAACTTGCTCTGCTTGATCTCCTTCGCTTCGGCTACCTCTCGGATCCACCTTACCCATCAACGTTTCTTTTACTTTTGTCACTTCCTTATCAAGAACATTTGTTTGGATTGTTTTGAACTTGTGGTAGTAGACCAGAACATCTAAATACATGGCATACATTAAACTCATAAATTCACCATCACAATACTCGAAACCCATATCTTTGGCAACCATGGCCAATAGGTTGTTTTCAGTCACCCATCGATGCCCTCCTTCTCTTTCAACTACCAGGTACAGTTCTAACAAACTTACTTTTCGATTATTCGTGGCATAAGCAGGGATTGGCCTCGTCATCACTTCCAGTTTCTTGGTTAAAAACCAATCCACCATCTAATCGAATTTTGATTCCAGGATAAACTTATACTTTCGAACATATTCATCATCATCCATCATATCGAATAATGCTTTGCAATCCAAGAATTCCTTAAATTTCATTGATTGAAGTATCATTATGTTCCAATCAGGTTCATTGGATGATACGTTCAGTGTTTCGAAATATTCATTCAAGAAATCTGTTTTGAACTTCATAAATTCAGGTTCTTTACTCATCACTGACTGTTTTTCTAACATTCCAATCTCTTCTTCCTAGGTCATTCCAGATATTTCACTTTTCTTATTAATTAGGGGAACACTAAACGTAGGGAATAATTTGCACTTGTCTACGATGAATTTCTCCGTGAAACCTTGAGTGATTAATTGATCTAAACTTAACACATTTCTGTCTATGTCTTGAGTGTAAAACACACCCTGAATACGAATTTTCTCCGACCCAGAAATTACATCAACGACCCCTATGCCCCTTATGAAATAAAACTGATTCTCTCCAGTTTTTGTTTCAACATCAGACATGCATTTTATTCGTTTAAACATATCTAGATTGCCAGAAAAGTGATGCTTCAGAGATTTACTTACATACCACATCTCCGACCAGAAACCTCCATCGGTTTCGACTACCAGATACTCCATCCTCTGACCGCTCTCGTGATCATGATCTTCACTTTGTTGTTGCTGGGTTCCTGTGTTAATTGCAAGACGGATCAGTTGTGATTCTTCGTCATCTTCCTTCATCTTGCAAGTTGAGATTTGATGCCCTGGTTTGTTGCAGTAATAACATCGCCTCACCAACCATCTTCGTTCTCTCTTTTCGTCTGAGCAATGTTTACATGGTAACGTAGAAGAAGTTTGCCTAAGATCAGAATCGTTTATAGGTCCGTTTTCTCGGAGGATCCGATACGTAACCTATCCTTGTTTATCACAAATACTATCACGAGTGCGGAATCCCCTTAACAGTGCAAACCAAACAATGTAAAGCAAATAACATGAAGAGGTAATCAAAGATTCACTTAGATTAACAGGATGAGAACAAACTGCAAACACATACACATACACACAATGCTTGACAATAAACTCTCAATTTCTCTCTATGCTCTCATGGAGTTTCACAGTGGTCTCATGAACTCATAACTAAAACTATTAACAACTGAGCTATTTATACTGACCATCGACGAAAACAAGTTTTGGACGAAATCCCATCGACGAACACCCAATGTCTAGACGAAATCATGGGATTTCACCACATGTGGGATTTCGCCACAATGGTTTTCGGCACATGGGGCTTTGACGAAATCACATGGGATTTCATCACCTATTGTTTTCGTCATATGTGACTTTGATGTAGCAGCCCAATACATAAGTCTTCGTTGGAAGTAACAAGCCCAAACTAATAGACCATTCAAAAGAGTGGCCCAAAAGAAGTTGATTGGCCCTAACACCATTTTATACGTACATGAATTTCAACATTCATATTTGTTAAGTTTAGTCAAACTTGTGACATCATCATGATATCATCATGATGATGTCATGATGATGTGTCAGCGGGATTGGTTCGCGGCTATCCGTGCTTCGCGTGTCGAACTCTGGGGCGCACGACGGAGGAATGTTGCAACGTCGGACTTGAGCCGGACCTAACCGTGTCGAACCGAATCGAGTCGAACCGAGCCGAGTCGCGTCCACATAAAGTGTACCAACAAAATCCCCCTTGGACGCTACTCGTGATGGTTCGTCTTCCATGTCTTTCATGTCGGAGGATCTTTAAAAGTCTTCACGTGACACAATCAGGGAGTGTATCAACAAACTCCCCCTTGAATGATGCTCGTGAATCTTTTGATCTGCAATACTACAGATCCTTTCGGTGTTGATGAGTGGTCAGCTGCAACTCGATCATCTTGATCTTCTGATTGCATCAACGTCGTGTCTTCACTTTACGGCTTGTCATCTGAGACGTTCTCTTCGCCTTTAGCTGATTCTGATGTCGCATCTGCACATACAAGAAAACTAAACACGCAATGAGAACAACCGCTTGGAATATAGATAAATTAAACAAACGACACATATGAGATCAAATCTCAATCAAACACCGACTGACAACAGTTTGAAAGTTTAGAAAATGATCAATTTTAATCCCTTACTTTCAAAACTTGTTAACTTCGACTGTTTATGAAGGTGCAATTGTTTTTCGGCTTACAATCAGGATTTTGGGTAGGATAGACTTGAGTTCCAACATCGGTCAATCAAAAAATAAACTAGAAGCAAAATCTTTTTGGCTTTTATAAAGTTTGTATTAAAACACACCTAAAATCTTTTTGGAATTTTTCATTTTTCAAATGTAAAGACGGAAAGCAATAAATAAATATATACAAAGATGCAGAAACGAAAGCAGTAAACAAATATTTACAGACATTCTTTTTGTGAGTTTCGAGGGTAAGAGAATCATATCAGTGTACGGTCACGCCAAAACGCTCTTGTTGTCCATTTTGTTAACAATTAGATAAGCTTCCTATAACAATTATCGGTATTGTTGTCCACATAAGCTCAACTTATCATATGTAATCATGATTTGGGGATACGTTAAGGTATGATTTATACTTACCGACCGATGTTCATCCACACACGACACATTCCCGTATCAAGGTATGCACGAGAGTTCATCTTACTGGTGAGTATACCGTTTATCATCCGTTTGACCGTATAAAAGATGTGAGAAACTCACTTATTTTGATTGAAAATAAGCCCTATGTGATAGAATCACTTATTGATGAGGAACTTGATTTTCAGATGCATGAAGGGCACAAGAGCAAGTCCGTGAACAGGTCAGTACTTTCGTACAGCAAAGAGACAAACTTGACTCCCGGATAAATGTGATATATTATCACTTGTTTGTTTGGACATGTGATTGTTGATCACTTATTGAGGTCGAATGCAATATGTACACGTATGTATAGTATCATGGAAGATCTTAGACTTCGTCTCCGTTATATTTCGGTAAAAGATACAACCATGATACCCAGATGATAAGACAGTATAAAGACCGAATATCTCAGAACCTCAGCAATCAATCAAACGAAATTTCGGTACTAAGACCATATGCCAATGAATGGTTCCCACCTGACTTGAAGTCTGTTAGGATTTATATCACCCTGCACACTTTAAAATGATTGTGAGCCTACCGATATATCTTATATAGAGCTGCTTAACATTTTTCATTTTGCATTTCAGTTCGAAGAGATTTCGACAGACCACTGATTTACTATCATATTCTCTTTTTCTTGCCAGGAAACTCATTTTTGATTTTCTAATGTTTTTTTTTTCGATGTTTTTGAATTTTCAAATTTGGATTTACTCCCCCTAAAATCAACAAACTATGATAAAATTTAAAAAACACAAAGATATTTACAAAAAAAAAAAATTTCCCGATGTCGGTTTAACTCATGTTTTACTTCAATGCCGTTTACCAAAAATAAGTTAATCAGAAATGATTTATCGAATTTTGGAAAAATCAGTTGGCACGTCGATAAGCGGTGTGGACCATGACAACATTGACGAGTTTCATAGTGAAACAATCACGTGTGAGGTGATATTCGAGTTCAACGTGTCAGGTCAAAGAGTGTTGTACGAGATGATAATAATTCATAAAGCAGCTTAAATATCGACAAGTAGAGGAGAGATTAGAAATTCAAAACCGTATCCTACAACTACTTCGTGCATTGCAAGGAATCTGAGCGCTCTCCCAAACTGGATATCCACCCGGTGTGGACTTCAAAGTCGATTTTGTATCTACTGAGAAATCTCTTCACAGCAACAAGATTAGAAACCTGTGGGTCCGGCTGGTCTTCCACATTGCACCAGCGAAGGTCTTTGTCTTTCTCTTTAAGAAGTAGTGTGCGGTTGTTCAATCCATGCCAAGGCATCCGCACACCCGGTTGGTTTATTCAACAACACATTTTCTTCAATCACACCATGAAGAAATGTACACTGCACGTTCATCTTGTTGATTTTGAATCATCAGACGTGCTGCAGGTGCGTACATTTTGATTGAATCTATCCCGGGGACCCGATCAAAACCTTCAAACAATCAAACTTTGAAATGATTTTCATTTTGTCGAAGCTTTCAATTTCTTTCGATAGATAATTCTGTCTTCTTTTCTTTTTCTCTCCATCAAAGGCAACAATTTCTTTTGTCGCCGATCTTGTGCATGGACACTCCACTATCAAAAATCCGATGACTATCGATAGTTCCTCCTGGAACATCCTGCACACTCACTCAGAGATTAGTTGGAGAGGGGGACCCAAGCCTTCATTGACTTGGGTTACCCCTGAGAATCAAGAAATGTAATTTCAATCTCTTGATGATTTGGAAATTTTACGCCTCCCCCTGAACCTTCACCTGTTTTTGGTTTCCAAGCTTGTTTCCGTTTACCAGATTGTGTATTAATTACAGATTTAGAAATCTCCGGTTTTAATGGTTGCGACAAAATTGGTTTCCTTTTAACAGTTTCTGGTTTTAAAGCCTTTTCGATCACCTTCACATTTTGACGTCGTTGTTTTGTTTCTGTTCTTTAACAGTGAGTTTGTCAGTTTTTGGTGACACAGGACGACATTGTTGGAGACCTTGTTCAGAAGGGGCTCTTTCAACAAAATTTGGTTTCGGAGAGTTTGTGCAATTTCTGATAATGTGACCAAACTCCCCGCATCTAAAGCATGATCTCCTTTCAACAAAATTAGGAGATTCTGTTCGAGGACCTGACGTTGAATTTGTAGACCCGAGGTACTAGCTTCACACCCGTTTGTGTGTTGGGTGTAATTGTTTTGAGCGTTACGCTTTAAAATTCTGACTTTTTGAACAAAATCAGTGTTTGATTTATTTTCAAAAGTCTCCACCTTGTCAGTACCCTTGGATGCTACAAATTTAACATCATTGTTTTTCTTCTTGAAACGAGCTCCTTTGGTCTCAACCTTCGGTTGTGAACCTTTAGAATTTTGAGCTCGCTGCTGTTGATGTTTACCCTTAAAAGCGACAGGTTGTTGCTTTGTTGGTGATTTTTTATTTCCAAATTTTCTTCTAAGTTCAGATTTTGGAATCGGATTACACTGAGTTACTGAAACTCTCGGGATCCCTTTTTCCAAAAACTTACTGGTAGTATCTTCAAACACTTTATCAATCAAAGATTGATTGACATTTTTAATTGGAAAAGTTGTGTTTGAATAAATTTTGTCATCACCGACTAAAATGTACAACACATTATCACTTTTAACAGTAGACACTGTCTCAGTGATAGGATCTATCTCTTGTTTAGCACCAGTTGATTGCACAACAGGAGTAGGAGGATCACACAGAATGTGATTCTCAAAAGGCACTTCTACTTCTTTGTTCTTCTCAAGAGATTTATCCTCATCACTCACATCTGGTTCATCATCGTACGAATCATAGTCCTCAACTGTGGGAGGACTTTGATTTGAAGCACATGATGACTTTTCTTTCCGATCAGATGAGCCCTCCGATGAATTGTCCGTTTTAAACCCTAAGCCAGTTGTAACTTCCTCATAATCAAGAGGTACAGTTGGCTCAAAACGTGGCATTTTTCCTCATCGGGCATTCGAGTATAATTTTGTCTCAAAGCGGGCGGACACTTCTTATACCCAACACCTCTCACGTTTCCCTTCAGTTGTTGAACGTCAATAATGTGATCGAGCACAAATCGGGAGTAAGAATAACACTCCAACTTGAGCTTGATTGCATCATGCTCACATTTGGCAATGGCTAGTTCCTTTTTGGTTTCCTCAACAATGTTAATGTAATCGTTAATGCTAACTTGTTTATGATAAACAGTTTTGGTCACTTCGGAAACACTTTTCTTTAAGGTTCCAATTACAGATTTAAAATCCTTTTCGTTTCTAACTAAAGCCATATTTGCCTCTTTGCACTTTGACAGTTCAATAACCAAACTCTGATTGTGACTATGAACTGTTTCAGATTCAAGCTTCAATTCAGCACATTTATGTTTCATATCAGCACAATCACTACATATGCTAGGAGTTTCAGATTTTACCTGACTTGTAGAAGCTGTGACATTAGCCATAAAGGCAGTCTGAGAAGAGAAAGATCCATCTTCAGTGAGAATTTTCTCCATTTCTTCTGATGTAGCATCAGCTTTCTTGACTAAGACAGATTTTTGACATTTCATCTCCTTGGCATCATTCGACAAACTATCTTCTTCAGAATCCATTCCCTCCTTCTCGTCCGATTCTGAACTATAATCACTCACACCTGAACCATCTTTATCAGTACTGCCACTATATCCTGAACTGTCATCACACCATCATTAACATTCTTGACAATTTCAGCATAAAACACAGTTTCTCCTTGATTTCCACCTCCAAATTGTGCAGACCAGTCACTCCCTTCATCGGCTTTATTTGAGTTGGACGTGGATGTACTTGTTTGATTTATGAAAGGATTTTGGTTGTCTTGTTGAGGTTGTGGTTGGGCTTGTGACGGTGTCGGAATATATGCACTTGGATTGAAAACCGGAGGAGTAGTGGTAACTTGAGGCGTAAAAGGAATATAGGCACTACCAAATTGAGGTCTAGAATAAGCCTGAGCTTGAGCACTCAAATGCGCGCTGGCGGCTGATAGGCACTCGGATCGAAAACCGGAGGTGGAGCTGAAGGAGCAAAACCAGGCAGGTACATTTCAGTATAACTCATAATTGATGTATTGAATAGAGTTCTTGATCACACACTTGAAAACACACAGTTAAATTAGTTTTGCAAAGCCTTTGAGAGAAATACAAGTTTTGATGAATCTCTTCTTTGATGAAACTGTTCGACAAAACTTCTAATGAATAAAAACGAAACTGGTCTGAAAGTGTATTGCGACGAAACAAGATGATATACTTGACGAAACTGGATTCCTTTATTAAACAATCGACGAAACACTTTTGTTTTGTTTAATCGACGAAACACTTTTGTTTTGTTTAATCGACGAAACAGATTTAAGTGTTAAGCGACGAAACAGTTAGGTCCGGCGAAACAGATTGAAGTGTTTTGTTCGACGAAACTTCTTTCATATAATGACAAAACCTTGTCCTTTTTGTGTGACAAAAACCTTAATGTGTGTGTGAGACGAAACCTTTAATGAATTTTTTATTTATTTTTTTATGGTGAAACACTACTGATTACTTTTAGTCAAACAAAGAGATAAGGTGAGGTGAGGTTTGGTAAACTTTTTCAACGTAGCCTTATCTTTTAGTGACAAAGTGGTCACCCTTTTTCAAAGAATCCTTATACAATCTGACACAAGTACACCCTTTTCAAACTACCATGCTTTTCTCACCGAACACAACATTGTCACCCATATTTTAATAGATTTCCTTTTATCTATTAAATTTAAAAAAAAACACCAACAACTTATACAGTCACTTTGTCAAAGATCAAAAGGTTGAAATAATGAAGAACACTTTGAATATTAGTGAAGAACACGATGAATATTTGAAGATTCCGGTCACCAAACAACTTTTCGAAACCCGAATTCGCTTAAAACTTTTACTAAAAACCCGGTTTAACACGTAAACAATCAATTTAATAAGGTTTTTGATAAAAATTTTGAGCAAAACAAGCAAGATCTAACAGATTTTAGGAAAAAAAAAATTTCAGAAAATATATGAACTTTTCAAGAACGAAATCTGAAAGATCACAATAACACACTTGTTAAAACACGAACAATGTTTGGTTTTAAACAAGGAAAAGAGCCAAAGCTCTGATACCACTTGTAGGTCCGTTTTCTCGGAGAATCCCCGTAATAGTGCAAACCAAACAATGTAAAGCAAATAACACGAACAGGTAATCAAAGATTCACTTAGATTAACAGGATGAGAACAAACTGCAAACACATACACACAATGCTTGACGATAAACTCTCAGTTTCTCTCTATGCACTCATGGAGTTTCACAGTGGTCTCATGAACTCATAACTAAAACTGTTAACAACTGAGCTATTTATACTGACCATCGACGAAACAAGTTCTAGATGAAATCCCATCGACGAACACCCAATGTCTAGATGAAATCAGGGGATTTCATCACATGTGGGATTTCGCCACTTTGGTTTTCGGCACATGGGGCTTTGACGAAATCACATGGGATTTCGTCACCTATTGTTTTCGTCATATGTGACTTTGATGTAGCAGCCCAATACATAAGTCTTCGTTGGAAGTAACAAGCCCAAACTAATAGACCATTCAAAAGAGTGGCCCAAAAGAAGTTGATTGGCCCTAACACCATTTTATACGTACATGAATTTCAACATTCATATTTGTTAAGTTTAGTCAAACTTGTGACATCATCATGACATCATCATGATGATGTCATGATGATGTGTCAGCGGGATTGGTTCGCGGCTATCCGTGCTTCGCGTGTCGAACTCTGGGGTGCACGACGGAGGAATGTTGCGACGTCGGACTTGAGCCAGACCTAACCGTGTCGAACCGAATCGAGTCGAACCGAGCCTTGTCGCGTCCACATAAAGTGTACCAACATCGTTTTCGCCAGTGGCTCTGATACCACTTTGATGACTTTCTAAACGTTTTTGCAGCGGAATTATCAAAGTAACTTGATTCCATGATTGAGTGATGAATCGTTAATGATCAAGATTTGCAGTAAATATTTGTGTGGACAATTCAGAAGTTTGAATTTGTCTTGGTGCTGGTAAATAGTTCCCGGAAACAATCATTTATACATAATACTAGACGGTTATGTGGTGGTTGAAACTGGCGGGAATAACCGTCTTTTGAATTGGTGTCAACCAACCAACATACCCGTTTGTTCATATCGTTACATACATACATATAAACATAAGTAATATAGCCTAAGTTGAATACATATAATCATACGAATAATTATGTTTATATTGTCTAATACTAACTATGATGAATACACTATTTGCCAGTTTGCCTTGAATGTTGCAGATCCCGTGACTTATATGCTGAAGCTTCAGAAAAGAAAGAGTGGCAAGACGCAATGCATGAAGAAATAAAGTCAATAGAGAAGAATAATACATAGGAGCTAGTCAAGTTATCAAGTGGGAAGAATCTTGTGGGATTAAAGTGGCTGTACAAAACAAAGGTTGGTCCAAGAGGTGAAATTTTGAGGCACAAAGCCGGTGGCTAAAGGATACTCTCAGCAACAAGGTCTTGATTACCAAGAGACTTTTGCCCCTGTTGCACGATTCGAAACAATTCGTTTAATCATTGATGTTGCTGCTCAACTTGGGTGGAAAATACATCAGCTTGTTAAGTCTGCATTCTTGAATGGAGACTTAAGTGAAGAAATTTATGTTTAGCAGCCTCAGGGATTTGAGATAAAAGGAAGTGGAGAGAAGGTGTATCGTCTAAGGAAAGCGTTATATGGGTTGAAGCAGGCTCCGAGAGCCTGGTACTCAAAGATAGATGGTTACTTTCTCAAGAAGGGGTATCAAAGGAGCAACAATGAGCCTATACTCCATGTGAAGCAGTGTGATAACAAGAATCTCATCTATGTGTGCTTATATATAGACAACATAATATGCACAAGCTCTTGTTCCAGGTTGATTGCTGAATTCATGCAAGGAATGAAAGAGGAATTCGAAATGTCTGATATGGGTTTGCTAAAGTATTTTTTGGGTCCGGAAGTCAAGCAAACGAATCAAGGAATTTTTCTGTCACAAGAGAAATATGCAAAGAGTTTATTGTTGAAGTTTGGTATGGAAGGGTGCAATGTAGAAAATATCCCTATGATTGTAAATGATAAGTTGCATATTGATGACCAGGCAGACAAGGCTAATGAGGTTGCTTATAGAAGTCTAGTTGGAGGTTTGATTTACCTTATTCACCCAAGACCTGATCTAGCTTATTCAGTGAGTATTGTCTCGCAGTTCATGCAAGTGCCTTCTAAAATTCATTGGGGTGCAGCTTGCAGAATATTAAAGTATGTCGCAGGTACGACAGGATTTGGTATATATTTGGTACAACAAAGGTGCAAAGATTAAGCTTGTGGGTTTCACTGATAGCGACTGGGCCAGTTGTATTGATGATCGCAAGAGTATATCAGCTAGTATATGTTGGGATTCAGTGTATCAAAATAATAGCGGAAGCGGTTTATATAATTTGCCAAAAGCCGATTATATAAATTTGATTTATTAATCCGATTAATAAATATTCCCAATCAGGATCAAGGTTATACGCGTATAAACAAATAAAAGGAATAAACAACTATAGAGGGTTTTAGTAATAAACATTTGACGTCAACACCGGAATTGTAACACGCGGGTTACAACTAATCCTCGCTAGTAGGAAGTTCACAATCGAGCACAAGATACCCGAGAGTAGAACCGGCCATGAAGGCGGCGGCGGCGATCCTTGGTCGACGGCAAGTGGGTGACGGCCAAGCTTAGGAGGGTGGCTAGGGTTTTGTGTTTTTATAAAAGTATGTCTAGGGTTTCTACCTTAATCATCCTTTTATAAAACCCAATCTTACATTAAGGCCCTTTAAGATTATACAATTATAATCCTCTTAATAATAATCTAATTAATATTAAGTCCCTCGGGTTTAAACTATTATTATTTCACAAATAATAATCTACCTACTCGTGAACATATACGATTCGTGTACCAACGTGTAACTCTTCGGATCGTACCGAGTTAGTTACGTTGACTTTAATTACGATCGGACATACATATATCCAACAACCTCCCACTTGGACGATTTTAATTAAATGAGTCAACGTGTGCAGGGTTGGACGCCTAGCTGCATCGCACTGCTCTTAACACAGCATGACACTTTACAGTCGTCAACTAGTTCTTTGAGTTCAAGTAACACTTTACTTAACCAAATACTATAGCGCTGATAATTCTATCAATAAGTCCCTTCTGTATAGAACATTCATCGATCATAAGACATTGATCATTCATTCTTATATAGTGATCAACCATTCTCTGTTCCCGTCTTTAATTCAAAGTGGTTTAACGAACTACTTTTTGTCCGAGCGTGGCCACACATTTATTCCAGTTTGAGTTAACGAGGGCACCAGAATGTCTAAACTTCTTACCCTATAGAAGTACAAAATTCCATCAGCATCAAATAATTCCCACTTAACCTTGGATTTCTCCCAACGCTACCTGGATTACTACCCATGTTTCAGGACAGTGTTAGATAACATCAAAGATTATCCTTAATCAATGTAGTTTAATATGTGCCTAAGGAAAAAGGACAGATTGAACATATCAATATCAAAACATCTCATGACTTAGATCCATGGATATCGTTTTGAAGCGAGTCACATCCTATATCATTCCTTAGTGATATCTATGAATTTTGATTCTCAAACTCTTGAGTTATTCATCTCATGAATACAATCATCTCAATTCACAATAGTGTTACATTCAAATTCATTCCCATGTAATTTGATCGACTACGGATATTTTAGAATACGCTTATTCAAGGATATAAACATACAACTAACGAACACAATTACAAAATAATTAAACTTGCATTTAACCAATAAATCAAATAACTATTTCAATGTAACTGTTGTAGTTCAAAATTAAAACACCAATACTAACTACAAATAATGCCCACTGTCTTAGCAAATCTAAGCCCTGTTTTTTCAGCATGCTCCTCATGTTTAGCTTGAGGTAGAGGCTTAGTAAAGGGGTCAGCCAGATTTAGATCCGTATGAACTTTGCTTATTACGATGTCTCCACGCTCTATTATCTCTCTAATATAGTGTAATTTTCTGAGTATATGCCTTGTGGTTTGATGCGACCTTGGTTCCTTTGCAAGGGTAATGGCACCAGTATTGTCACACAGCATCTCGATCGGTTGCTTTATGCTAGGCACAACGTCGAGATCAGTAATGAACTTCTTCATCCAGGTAGCCTCCTTAGCAGCATCTGATGCATCATTATATTCTGATTCACAGGTGGATTGAGCAACCACACTTTGCTTCGAGCTCTTCCAAGTAACAAGCCCACCATTCAGAATGAAAACATATCCCGTCTGTGATCTTGAATCGTCACCATCAGTCTGGAAACTTGCATCAGTATAACACTTATATTGACAGCTTCTCATCCAGTCCTCCATATATTAAGAACATGTCCTTAGTCCTTCTTAAGTACTTAAGAATGTTCTTCATTGCAGCCCAGTGACTCTCTCCTGGTTTCTGTTGATATCTACTCGTCATGCTAAGAGCATACAAGACATCAGGTCTAGTACATAACATGGCGTACATGATGGAACCGATAGCAGAAGCATATGGAACTCTTTCCATTTTCTTCTTTTCCTCTTCGGTCTTAGCACACTGCTCGCTATTAAGGATGGTTCCATGTGCCATGGGCAAGAGCCCCCCTTTTGAGTCTTGCATTGAGAAGCGTCGTATGACCTTATCAATATATGTACTTTGACTTAAACCTAATAACCGCTTTGATCTATCTCTATAAATCTTTATTCCTAGAATATAAGCGGCTTCACCAAGATCTTTCATTGCGAAACATTTTCCCAACCAAGCCTTAACATCTTTTAGCATAGAGATATTGTTTCCAATGATTAGTATGTCATCTACATATACAGAATTAGAAAAGTGATATAGCTCCCACTAGATTTCTTGTAAACACACGGTTCATCTTCGTTTTTAATTTTAATGAAGCCAAACTCTTTAATTTTCTGATCAAAACAGAGATTCCAGCTGCGAGATACTTGCTTTGATCCATAGATGGATTTATTTAGCTAGCTTTAATCCATAGATGGATTTATTTAGCTGATTCTCTACTTCGTTTTGGTACTCCTTGAACTTTTCAAATGTCTCATGTTTATGCTTCATAAGATAAACATATACTGAAATCAGCAGTGAATGTAACAAAGTATCTTTCTCCATGTCTTGATATTGTTCTGAATGGACCACATACATCTGTATGTACAAGTCCCAACAGATCATTAGCTCTTTCTCCAACATTTGAAAAAGGTGCTTTTGTTAACTTTCCACTTAAGCATGATTCGCATTTGCCAAACGTTTACGGTTTTAAGTTGTTTAAGACGGTTCTCGCTTATGTGACCAAGTCTACAATGCCACATATATGTATCGTTAAAGTCCAACTTATTACGTTTATGGGAGATGTTGCATAATATGTTATTGTTTTGGATTTCTATCTCATAGATTCCATTGTTTGGTTTTGCATCAAAGTAAAAGACATAATTAAAATAAGCAGAAATAAATTCACCATCAAAACGATAATTGAGACCTTGTCCATGCAAAGCAGAAACCGAAACAATATTTCTAGTAACACTAGGAATAAAATAAACATTGTTCAACACAAGTTCTAAACCAGAAGGAAGTAAAAGAACATATTCTTCGATCGCCTTCACATCAACTCTTTGTCCATTGCCAACATGGACCTCCAAGTTGCCATGTTTAAGCTTCTTAATCTTTCTTAGTCCCTGCAAAGCATTATAAATGTGAAAACCACATTCTGTTTCAAACACCCATGTTTTGCCAGAAAAAGAAAAGATTTCAATAACATATATACGTGAGGACTCTCCTCCTAAAGCAAGGCTTCAGTTCAGCTAAATTCTTAGCATAGTTCCTCTTCCAATGCCCAATTTCATTACAATGAAAACACTTAGCATCCTTCTCAGGCTTCTTGTTTACAACTAATTTTCCTTTGCCCTGATTGCCCCTTTTCTTGGTGTTAGGCTTCTTAACATGACCCTCCTTGATCATCAGCACTGGTGCAGTCTTGGTGGGTATATTCACCTTAGCAGTTTTGAGCATCTGATGCAGCTCTGCAAGTGTATTCACCATTCCATTCATATTGTAGTTCATAGTGAACTGATCATATGGCTTAGGCAATGAGTTAAGGATGATATCCCCAGTTAATTCATCACTCAAGAGGGATTCCAGACGAGCCAAGTGATCAACATATGCCTTCATTTTTAGCACATGAGCGCTAACTGACGTACCCTCTTGCATACGAGTGGTTATAAGTGATCTCATTACATTAAACTTCTCATGACGAGCCTTCTGTTGGAACATTTCAACCAGGTGCTCATTCATCTCATATGCCATCTTGTCATCCATGGTCCTTTGAAGTTCAGGAATCATGGATGCTAACATTAAACATGAGACTTTCATAGAGTCATCAAAGTGCTTTGCATAGTTTTTATATGCAACAGTTCGCTGATTGATGGGTTCATCAGGGACTGGCGTTTCAAGAACATACAATTTGTTCTCCGCCTTGAGAACAATTTTCAAGTTGCGGTGCCAGTCTATGAAGTTGGAGTGGTTGAGTTTGTCCTTCTCTAAGATGGACTTGAGAGAGAATTGGGAGGAATTGTTTTCAGTTGACATATACAAAATTCAAAATTAATTAATTAGTATTTTATGTTTTTAATATCTTAATTTAATTTTATGACCCAAAAACAAAATTTTAATTAAGATAAGATCCCGATTCATCATATGACAGTGAATTGGCTTAAGCACAATCCACTGGTATGATTATGTAGGTAAACAAGGATTGTTAATTGTGTCCACTACACAACTCTCCATTTGGGGTTATCGCTTAAAACGATGTATGTTTAACCCCAACTATGCCCACTTGATGAACAAGCGATGTTTTGTCCTTTACTGTTAACTGTAACACTGGCCTATGTTACACAGGAAACGCAATGATTACATTCTTTCATGATGGACGCCCAAATGCAGGGTATAGCACTAACATTTGTGTTCGATTTAGAATGAAGTGTTAACTTGTTAAGGGTGGCATAAAACATCAATTTAAAATTTGGGCTTTATTTTAATATTTACCAAAAATATTTTGAATAACTCGTAGCATGAGGCGAGTTACACAATTATAAAATCCGATTTTATATAATCCGTGATAATAAATAGAAACTCATTTCCATGCTCGCACGATATAGTTTAAAATACCATATTAAGCTATGTCGGTCGTTTTATCGCGAATGATCTTGTTTTAAATATTAATAAAAACCTTTTATTAAGTATACTTTTCAGTTTTATAAAACTTGTTTTAATAAAACCGTTGTCTTGATTGTGAAAATTTTACTTATTTTGGGTTATCTAGATTATTTACAATAAATAAAACACAACCACAAAACACAATAATAAAAATCGAATCGAGCCCCTAATAGGTTGGCCGTTTCGTTTTAGCTAGAAACGAAACGAACTAGTCAAAAGGGTTTCAAAAGCTAATTTTTGAAAGCTCCCACTTGACCCAGGATCTTTATCTTCATGTACCTATTCGCCATTTATCTTGATCTTGTACTCGAATGATTACAATAATAAATTTGAAAATACAATAAAACCAAATCTATTCGAATCCTATCTATTACATCGGATCCAATATCCGCAACAAAATACAAATAAAAAAAATACTATTAAATCGGATCCAATATCCGAAAAAAAAATACAAATCAAAATAAAACCATAACCAACACAACCATGACAAAGGTCATAACCTAGGGCTCGATTCACATCACAATCCATAGACAACCAAAAGCTTTTGATTTTTTGTCAAAACAAATAATTTTTGACAAATAAAACGTAGATCAAAATTATAACTTTACCATCTATACGCGAGTAACCGTGGCTTTGATACCACTGTTGGGAATCAGTGTATCAAAATAATAGCGGAAGCGGTTTTTATAATTTACCAAAATCCAATTATATAAATTTGATTTATTAATCCGATTAATAAATATTCCCAATCAGGATCAAGGTTATACGCGTATAAACAAATAAAAGGAATAAACAACCATAGAAGGTTTTAGTAATCAACCTTTGACGACAACACCGGAATTGTAACACGCGGGTTACAACGAATCCTCGCTAGTAGGAAGTTTACAATCGAGCACAAGATACCCGAGAGTAGAACCGGCCAAGAAGAAGGCGGCGGCGATCCTTGGTCTACGGCAAGTGGGTGGCGGCCAAGCTTAGGAGGGTGGCTAGGGTTTTGTGTTTTTATAAAAGTATGTCTAGGGTTTCCACCATAATCATCCTTTTATAAAACCCAATCTTACATTAAGGTCCTTTAAGATTATACAATTATAATCCTCTTAATAATAATCTAATTAATATTAAGTCCCTCGGGTTTAAACTATTATTATTTCACAAATAATAATCTACCTACTCATGAACATATACGATTCGTGCACCAACGTGTAACTCTTCGGATCGTACCGAGTTAGTTTCGTTGACTATAATTACGGTCGGACATACATATATCCAACAATATATTCTTCTTGGGTAGTGGTGCTGTCACATGGAGCTCTAAAAAACAACATACAGTTGCATTGTCGAGTACAGAAGCAGAATATGTGGCCTCTACTACTGCTACTTGTCAAGCAGTATAGCTTCGGAGGATTCTTGATGAATTGGGCCTACAACAACTAACAGCTACAACTCTTTTCTGTGACAATCGATCAGCAATTAACTTAAGTCAAAATCCAGTCATGCATAGCTGTTCAAAGCACATTGAGCTTAAGTATCACTTTATCAAAGAGTGGTTGCACAACAGCAGGTGAGTTTGGAGTTTTGCAATACGAATGATCAGTTGGCAGATGTTTTAACCAAGGCGTTGAGTCGTGAGAAGTTTGCTTATCTCAGACATCAACTTGTAGTAAAGGAGTTCGAATCACAAGGGGGTGTTGAAGACTCATTCAAACTCCCATTGGATCCCCATGCACGTGCTCAAATAAAGATATGCTGGCTCCACTTGTGGTGGTTGAAGTTTACTGTTTTCTCGTACTTTTATTTAAACTATTTTGAATAAGGCTGAAGTCATAGTCTGTTATGAAGTCTGAGTCTCTAGCTAGGTATCCGTTGTTAGTTTTCCTATTTAAGTTTGTTTGAAGTTCTTTGTTTCGTATGCACCTTTCAAAGTTAATGAATTGAGAGCCTAAGCATTTGAGTCGAATTTGTTTCTTTGTTCTTTTTGTGAGTTATTTTTAGGTTCTTATACCAACAATACATAAAGGACAAAAAGTGAAATTTATACTTAAATATATGTAGCACATTATAAGATGACATAATCACATGTTCAGAAAAAAAAAAAAAAAAAAAACAGCACGCACAACTTTGTTAATAAGTTTATTACTTCAACACTGATTGATAATTTTAGTATACATCAAATATTAGTTCCTAAATAATAGAATTATGTAGTTCTTGTGCTATATAAAGTAATAATATCAGGTAAAAGTAACAAGATAAGATATTATTTACTGTGTCAAGTATTAAGCCTAACCATTGTTAAAAACTAACAGGCATGACCCTCACATGCACCAAGCCTAAGGGTATTTTCCTCCATTCGACTTTTTGTTTTTAAAAACCTTAATTGAAAAGGCCATAAACCTCGCATCTATCAAACTTATGATCAAAACCTCTTCGTTTCTAGAGCTAACATGATAGTAACGTGGCAAATCAGAAAGAGGATAATGATTATTATAAAGACTTTATGGTAAGTAGTTGTTAGGGTTAATCAATGTTAGTGTTACTCGTTGACTTACGTTGACTGACATGGTAGGTTCTGCACGTGGGGTGTTGCATGAAATCTGGGAAACATGGTGTTGTGCTCCACGTCTCATGCACATTTATTTTACTTTCTCAGCAAGTGTTTATTTTCATTAAATAGGATCAGTTGTGTTTGTTTTAGGGTCTGGTTATTCACACATCCCCTCAATTTATCCACACATCCCCTAACCCTATACACTCTTCATTGTCCTATACGCCTGAAAATGGACCCACCTGATAAGCCCCTCATTGCCCTATACGTTTACTTTTTGGTTACTTTTTCACACATCCTATTAATTGTCAATGATTGGGTGTCAGCCAATGATTGCCCAATCATTGGCTCTTTTGTGTGGAATAAAATTGGGGGGGATGTGTGGGTTTTCATTGGGATGAAATATTATTTAAAAAAAACTTTATATATTATTAATTGTCAATGATTGTCAATGATTGGGTGTCAGCCAATGATTGCCCAATCATTGGCTCTTTTGTGTGGAATAAAATTGGGGGGGATGTGTGGGTTTTCATTGGGATGAAATATTATTTAAAAAAAACTTTATATATATTTTTTTTAAATTGTTGTTAAAATAAAAAAAATATAAACATTTATATTTATTATTTATTGTTATAAAAGGAAGGTATATAAATGTCATTTTTTTTATTTAATATATTTAGAAAAATGGCAACATTTTTATTAGTTAATTATTATTATAAAACGTCAATATTTTTTTTAATTAATATTATAAAACTTCTACATTTTTTATCAAGTGTTAGTATAAAACGTCAACTTTTTTTAAATTAGTATTATAAAACTTCTAGCCACTTACCCGCGCGATGCAGCGGGAGTGACGATTTACAATAGGATATACTCGTTTACCGTTAGTTCATTAGTCGTCTCGTGATATATTGTATAGTACGTAAGTTAGTTTTCTTATTTCTGATATGTTGGCTCTCGTTTTTTCTGTTAGTTTATCAATTCTTTGGTGATATACTTTTGTTTATTTAAATGAGTAGCTTTTATATATACAACATTGATATCCTTAAAAAAAGTAACAATACAACATGAGTTTTAAAAACCATAAATTTCAAATATTAAATGCTAAAAGACCAATAGCAGCTCCAACAAAGAATAAATTGCAAGTTTAACTCAAAGTTCAAATTCAAGTCAACAGTTTTTAGTCAAATCCTATTGTATATAAAATCTAAACCATGCTCAATGACTGTTTGATTTGTAACCTTAATTGCCAAATAGGACATATAAAAATCAATCGCATCAACCACCACGTATTGTTGGACACATCAACCTCGCTACGGCTGCGCTCGCTTTAATAAAAGCCTACCTTCGATCACACTTGCCTGCAATTACATCTTCACTAAGTACAGCCAAATTCTGCAAACAAAACCAACAAACCTACTGAGCAGATAACAGAAGTTAAGGGTATCCGGGGCACTCCCCTCTTAGGGGAGTCCCCTCTCTTACGCACACCCAATCAGGTTATGCCACGTCAACTCCCCTCACACCCCAATTTGATGGCGGCACTCCCCTCTTAGGTGACTTGTTTTTTTATTCTAAAAAAAAAACAATTGATTGGTTGAAATAAGGGTGGCCCCACCATCTCTCTCCCTCCTTCGGTGACTTCTCCCCGATTCCCCTCCCCGCACCGATGGCGCCGGTGTTCCCGAGCGGTGACAGGGGTCACCGATCCCCCTCCCCGCGAGTGCCCCGAGTACCCTAATAGCAATATACGCACAACCTAAATGAGAGCCTACTGCCTATATACATGTAAAGAAGCCGCCATTTTAAATAACATAATATAAATATGATTTGAAAGATTCTTTTAAGGTAAACCCATACAGTTATATTTATATAAAAAAGAGAAAAATGCCCGGATAGTCCCTGTGGTTTCACCTTTTTTCACCTATAGTCCATATCTTTCTAAAATGACCCGGATAGTCCCCAAGGTTTACCGTTTTGTTCTCGGATAGTCCCTGGGTCTAACTTCAGTTACTTTTCTCTGTTAAGTGGCTGTTAAGAGGGTGTGAAATGACAAAAATACCCTTTCCTTAAAAGGCCAAACCACAGGGACTATTCGGGCCTCTTCTTCATTTTTATTTATAAAACCCCACCACCACACTTCATCTTCAACCTCCACCCTCCACCATCACCGCCACCATCACCCTCCTCCACCCTCCCCCACCACCCTGTGAATCATAACCCGCACACCAGACAAAACCCATGTGCCCTCTCCTTCTTCGATGATAACCTCACACCCAACTATCTTCTTCAGCGACACATACCAATCAACTACTGAACATCAACTACGAATCTGAAATCCTTTATCAATAACATTTAACTGATTCGAGTTATCTTCTCAAGTACAATGCCTTCAAATAACACCAATCAGTCAATACAAAAATCGAATAAGATCCAGCCGTAATACAACTCAAATCAATTTCACTTCTTATATGACTGAAACTCAGATTTTGTTCAATGATTTATAGTTGATTTAGACAATATGATCAACGTAATTAAACTTTCAGTTGAATTTTAACTGTTGAAACAATCCAAAATCTATAAACCTTGAACAGACACTCAATAAAAACTCTTCAAACAACTCATCACCAAACAACTGAATCGAGCAAATCTGCAACTTCTTTTTTAATCAGTTCTATTGCAACTCTAATTTCTTCGAACAAAAACAACAATATATTGATTCAGATCTACTTGCAGAATAACCAATAATTCGATTTTGACTCAGAAAAACACCAAGTCAGATCTGCATACTCATACGCACACTAAAGTAACTGAATTAAATTGAATTTTATCAGTCCGAAACTTTCAAAACTTGATTCGAAACACACTGAATTAGTTCGAAATATATGACACTTTAACCAGAATTCACGAAACACACTGAAAAACGAGACGAAGAAGATGACGAGTTCAGATGTTACCGCCGGACTCATCACCTCCATCTCCGCCTCCAACCTGAACCGGCCTTCCACACATCAGCCGCTGCCCACCTCCATCCTCTTCACACTTCAACCGCCGGCCGTCTTCAACCGCCGGACTGTCAAATCGGCACCGATTAGAGGTGAAAATTATACCATTCTACTCGTATTCATGGCCTAAATAAAAGCCCTATAGTTTTTAGTGGCATTCGTACCGATTGAACAAGAATTTCTGAAATGAAATCACATGGCGATTTCAAGGGTTTACACATGGAAGAAGGCACAGTGGGTGGAGGAGGCGGTGGTGGCTGATTACGGTGATGAAGGTGGTGTTGGCGGATGATGGTGGTTGGTGGTGGTTGTGGCAGTGGTGGCTTGGCGGTGAGAGACGGCGAGGATGATGGGTTGGTGATGGAGGTGTTGACAGGCGGTGGTGGTGGAGATGAAGGAGATGGTGGTTTAGAGAGAGAGAAAAGGGTCTGAAGGTGATTAACTGATGATGAAGAATGAATGTGGTAGGGAATTATAAATAAAAAGAGAAAAATGCCCGGATAGTCCATGTGGTTTGGCCTTTTAAGGAAAGGGTATTTTTGTCATTTCACACCCTCTTAACAGCCACTTAACAGAGAAAAGTAACTGAAGTTAGACCCAGGGACTATCCGAGAACAAAACGGTAAACCTTGGGGACTATCCGGGTCATTTTAGAAAGATAGGGACTATAGGTGAAACCACAGGGACTATCCGGGCATTTTTCTCTATAAAAAATTACTTAAAAATAGATAAGAAATTACATGAAGTTGGAGATAAGCTAGGCATCGATTCACCAAATTATAGACCTTTCTGCCAGCCTTGAAGCTTTCGCTACCCATAAATCACCATCTTGATTCAACAATTCACAAACCGATAAATTAGAACACGAAAAATAACATACAACCGATTAAAATCTGTACGGAAATCGAGTCCAGTTCTAACAAAAACCAGAGCAACAAAACTCATTTCCCCTGAAAATTTATCACAAAACCTAATTCGCACAAAAAAATCAAACTAAAAAAGATCCAATTTGTTCAAAAATTAACAAAAACTCAATTCAATTAAACAGATACTTCACTAACTAAAGATCAACATCTGTACGGACTCGATTTACTCAAAAACCTACCAACATTGGTTCGATTTTAGGGTTTTAAACAAGATGAACAATCTCATTAATAGAGAAATAAAAAAAACAAAAACAAATCAAAGAACCTAGGGTTAGGGGTTACCTGTTTCTGAATCTTCGTGGGTGGATCTCAAATCAACTCTAATCTTCATTTTCACCTTGCGGTTCTGACATTGAACCTTGCGAGGTGTCTGAGTTTTGGTTCTTGCAAGGTTTGGCTCTCACCAGATCTATGACTTTTGGGGTAGAAGAAGATTAGGGTTTGTAGAGAAATGAGGCGAAGTATGATACGTGGAATGAAGTGGTATACATTTTTCATGAAACGGGTCTGGTGATAGATCTGCCATGGTTTTGTGAGATGTGTGAGTTGTGAGAGAGATGAGAGAGAAGGAAGAGGAAAGCTGGATCAGTGTGAAAACAAAGTCATCCGTCAGATCACGATCCGTGTGAAGCATTGAAAGAAAATGGACGGCTGATGATGGATCCGGGTGATGGGTAAATGTTTTGTGTTTCTTGGTGCTTTAAGTCTTGTACATTGTGCATTGAGTATGTTTTAAGTACATTTTTTTTTCCAATTTTATCCTTTAAATATGTATTATAAAGTAGTATAGATTGTTGTTATTTTTATTATTTATTGTTGTTATTATTATTATTATTTATTATTATTATTATTATTATTATTATTATTATTATTGTTGTTATTATTTATTATTATTATTATTGTTATTATTATTTATTATTATTATTATTATTATTATTATTGTTATTGTTTATAATTTTAATTATTTTTATTATTGTTATTATTATTATTATTTATTATTGTTATTGTTATTATTATTATTTATTATTTATTATTATTATTATTGTTATTGTTGTTATTATTATTATTTATTATTATTATTCTTAATGTTATTATTTGTTATTATTATTATTTATTTATTATTATTATTATTATTATTATTATTATGTTGGTGGCAGTGGTGGTGGTGTGTCGGCTGTGGTGGTGGTGGTGGTGGTGGGTCGGTTGTGGTGGTGGTGGTGAGTCGGCTGTGGTGGTGGTGGTGTGTCGGCTGTGGAGGTGGTAGTGGTGGGTCGGCTATGGTGGTGGTGGTGGTGGGTCAACTGTGGTGGGTCGGCTGGGGTGGTTGTGGTGGTGGTGGGTCTGCTAGGGTGGTGGTGGTGGGTCGGCTATGGTGGTGGTGGTGGTGGGCCGGCTATGGTGGTGGTGGTGGGCCGGCTGGGGTGGTCATGGTGGTGGTGGTGGTGTGTCGGCTATGTTGGTGGCGGTGGTGGGTCGGCTATGTTGGTGGCAGTGGTGGTGGTGTGTCGGCTGTGGTGGTGGTGGTGGGTCGGTTGTGGTAGTGGGTCGGTTGTGGTGGTGGTGGTGAGTCGGCTGTGGTGGTGGTGGTGTGTCGGCTGTGGAGGTGGTGGTGGGTTGGCTGTGGTGGTGGTGGTGGTGGGTCGGCTGTGGTGGTGGTGGTGGGTCGGCTGGGGTGGTTGTGGTGGTGGTGGTGGGTCGGCTGGGGTGGTGGTGGTGGGTCAGCTATGGTGGTGGTGGTGGTGGGCAAGCTGGGGTGGTTGTGGTGGTGGTGGGTCGGCTAGGGTGGTGGTGGTGGGTCGGCTATGGTGGTGGTGGTGGTGGGCCGGCTATGGTGGTGGTGGTGGTGGGCCGGCTGGGGTGGTCATGGTGGTGGTGGTGGTGGTGGGTCGGCTATGTTGGTGGCGGTGGTGGTGGTGGGTCGGCTATGTTGGTGGCCGTGGTGGTGGTGTGCCGGCTGTGGTGGTGGTGGTGGTGTGTCGGCTGTGGTGGTGGTGGTGGTGTGTCGGCCGTGGAGGTGGTGGTGGGTCGGCTGGGGTGGTTGTGGTGGTGGTGGTGGGTCGGTTGTGGCGGTGGTGGTGGGTCGGATGGGGTGGTTGTGGTGGTGGTGGGTCGGCTGGGGTGGTGGTGGTTGTCGGTCGGCTATGGGGGTGGTGGTCGCCCGGCTATGGTGGTGGTGGTGGTGTGCCGGCTGGGGTGGTGGTGGTGGTGGGTCGGCTATGGTGGTGGTGGTGGTGGGTCGGATGGGGTGGTTGTGGTGGTGGTGGGTCGGCTATGGTGGTGGTGGTGGTGTGCTGGCTGGGGTGGTGGTGGTGGGTCGGCTCTGGTGGTGGTGGTGGGTCGGCTGGGGTGGTTGTGGTGGTGGTGGTGGTGGGACGGTTGTGGTGGTGGTGGTGGGTCGGATGGGGTGGTTGTGGTGGTGGGTCGGCTGGGATGGTGGTGGTGGGTCGGCTATGTTGGTGGAAGTGGTGGTGATGGTGTGTCGGCTGTGGTGGTGGTGGTGGTGGTGGTGGGTCGGTTGTGGTGGTGGTGGTGTGTCGGCTGTGGTGGTGGTGGTGATGGTGGTGGGTCGGCTGTGGTGGTGGTGGGTCAGCTGTCGTGGTGTTTTGTTTTTTTTTTACAATATATTTTCGAATGCCGAGTCTAATGCTAAATTGTATTTTTTATTAACAGGATATCGAAAGTCGGTGTTTTGACGGTGGTGGTAGCGTAATAGTTATGGAGAAACTACGTTCGTATTTGAGATTCATGAACTAGAACGCCGATCTACGTTCGTATTTAACAATTAAAGAAATAATAATAATTCATAAATAAAAAACTTTGTTATGATATATATACAATTCGTTTTTAAAAAAAAAAATTGACATTTAATAATACTTATAAAAAATTGGATTTTATAATATACACAATTCATTTCATAAAAATATGAAGTTTTTAATAATAATACTTAATAAAAAAAGATATGCACATTTTTTTAATTAAAAATATACACAATTCATTTCATAAAAATATAAAGTTTTTATAATACTAACAAAATATTTTATAACAACATTTTATAAAAAAATTAATTTTCTTAATATTTCACAACTTACTCATACAAATACCCTATCAAAATAAAGTTACTTACACCTCAATCATTGGTAATCATTGGCTGACACCTAATGATTTGCATTAATTAGATAGTAGGGGGTGTGTAAATACTTTTCAAACGTATTGGGCAATGAGGGGCATATGGGTGGGGCCAGTTTGAGGCGTATTGGGCAATGAGGGTCGTATAACTTTACTTTTTCTGACATAATTAATGCACTCAACCCCTATACAACCCTCATTGCCTTATACATGGCTGCTAGGGGGGTGTGTCATTACTTTTGGGGGATGTACCAATACCCTCACCCTTGTTTTAATTAGTTTTACGCACTTTCAATTCCATTTCCTCGGTTGTAATTCATTCCTTTGAATTTATTATAAACTAGAGAAAATTGCCCCAAACTGTTTGTTCGTTTAGCCTGTTTGTTTTGATATCAACTAACACTTGGTATCAAGCTTGGTTCGTGTATGCCCAAGTATCCCAGATTCAATAAAATGTTAGTTGTCTCAAGTTCAAAACTGCTCTGGCATTCATCTTCCAAGCGATCACAGAAGAAGTCTTGTTGCAGGTGGCAAAGAAGAAGACGACGAAAGAGATTTAGGAATCGTTGAAGACGAGATATGTGGGTGTCAGTCGGGTTTAGAAGGCACGTCTATATACTCTTCCTAGTGAGTTTGACTCGTTGAAGATGAAAGACGGAGAGTCGATTGATGATTTCACGGGAAAGTTAAGTGGCTTGGCATCTAAGTGCAACAGTCTCGGGTCGACTCTTGAAGACGGCAAGTTGGTTAGAAAATTGTTGGACACGGTTCTGGATAGGTACCTCCAATTCGTTGCGTCGATGGAACAATATTCGGATGTGGACAGTATGCCGTTTGAGGAGGCTGTTAGGCGGTTAAAGGCTTATGAAGACCGGTTGAAAGTTCGTCATGGAAACTCAAATGGTGAAAACAGTTTGTTTCTCACGAAAGTAGAAGGTACTTCGGTTTATAAAGGCTCGAGTAGAGGGACGTCATCCAGGTCACGAGGCCGGGGATCTTTCAATAATGACCGGGGTGGTCGAGGAAGCAATAGAGGACGAGGTTCGAGTAGGGGCAGAGGTGGTCGCTGGGGTGACAACTCATATCATTCACATGGAAACAACAAGCAGCCAAAAGATAAAAAACACATCAAGTGTTTCAAATGTGAAGAAATGGGACACTATACGTCTGAATGTAAAAATGGAGGTGGAAAAGGAGATGAAGCAAATTTGACTCAGAAAGATGATGCGGAAACAACATTATTGTTGACCGTGTGTGGAGAACAAACATCAACATTAGTGTTATTAAATGAATAGAAAGTATTCCTAGATTGTAGCGGTGAGGCGAGCGAGGGAAATCAAAACAGTTGGTAGGCTCAAAGAATTATTTGCAGATTTGAATGAGAATATTACCGGGCAGGTGTGTTTCAGTGACGGTTCAAAAGTTCAAATCAAAGGCAGGGGTGTACTCCTATTTGAATGCAAGAATGGAGATCAATTGGTGGTCCAAGATGTGTACTACATTCCGGCTTTGCATAGCAACATCCTCAGTTTGGCTCAAATGACGGAAGTTGGGTACGAAGTACAAATGCGCCAAGAATATCTAAGAATGTATGACAAGCGGAGCAGACTTGGATATGGCACGCAAGGTTGGGTCATGTTAACTTTCGTATCATGGAGGAGTTGGCAAATAAAAATATGGTGCGTGGGATGCCCAAGAATAGTCTCACAAAAGTGGGATTAACCAAATGTATTCTTATAAAAGTTGGCTTAGCCCAAGAATAGTCTCACAAAAGTGGGCTTAGCCCAAAACAACTTGTAAAAAGTGGGCTTTAGTCCAATTTAACGAAAAGATAAGTTAGCCCAATTTTAGTTTTAAAAGATGGGTTAGCCCATATGGTTATTAAGTTTGGGTTGATCCATATTTTATTACTTACTAGTAAAAATAATAACTTATAAAAATTTAGTTTAATAAAACTAATAAATATTTTGTATAAGTCACTAGTAAAAATAAAGTGAGTGTCGGTTTGTTTGTTTGTTTTCGATCGTTTCCTTCGTGTCGTTTTGGTTCATTCGCGTCGCCCGATTCATTCGTATCGTCGGTCTCATTTATGTTGTATATTTCGCCCGTGCCATATACTTTATTTTGTCCGATTTGTCAAAGTGTCCAAATTGTCCAAAGTGTCCAAATTGTCCAAAGTGTCCGAATTGTCCGATTGTTTGATTATGTCCAAGGATGGACATTCCATTTTTATAGTTTTCGTTTTTCAATTGTTATTATATATTTTTGTACTTTTTTGTGTAAGTGTATATTTTTGTATTTATTGCTACATGAACTAAATAAAAAATATATATACAAAATATAAGCTTGACACTTGATGAATCTTTAAAGTATATATTTTATCTAAAATATATACTTTCCATTAGGAAATCTTTATAAAATGTGAACTTATAACTTCTTGTCGGAAAATCCGTTTAATCAAGTTTTAAAGATCCCAAGTTGTTTTTTTAGTCACCAAATCCTTGGTTTAACACCTTTTGATCTTAACCGATTTTATAAAAATTTTGCCATAGTTCCACTTAAACTATGGACTTTTCCCAAGTTTAAACAACACTGTTTTTAAATCATCTTCAACTCAAAACATCATCAAGTATTAAGAATCATCTTTTCTTTCCAACAAAAGTGTCATGAACTTGTTGTAGCTTTAAACTTTCCTAAAAAGGAAACTTTATTTATGATTTTTACCAAAAATTTGTAGATTATTATTTTATATGAAAACTCATATTTTAAGTGATTCATGAAGTCATTTTAAGTAGAAATATGTGTTCATAACAATTCCAAGAACAAGTTCATATTCATGATCTTTCCAAAAATGGAAACTTCAATTACCCATTTCAACAAAATTTCTAGTTCATGAGTTTTAAATAATAATCCATATTTTGTATGATGCATATGACCATTTTAAATTTAAAAATTTATGTTCATGACATTTTGTTGGTGAATCTTGCTAGATCTAAACATACATTTGTTTAGATCATATTTTTAAACATGAAGATACAAGATCAAGTTTTCTACATAAACACAACTTTAAGATTATCAAGAATCATCAAAAATAGCATATGATCATATTAGTTTGTTTAGTTTTAGTTAGTGATTCTTGTGTTCTTTAAATAATCTTCAAGAAAAATACTTGTACATTTGTGTCTAAACATAAATCACAAAAAAATGTAAGTACAAGATTTGAAGCTTACTACTAGCACTTGGCTAGGGATGAACAAGTAGAAAAGATGATGACAACATGAAGATATGAATATGGTGATCATCTAAGAACTCCAAGATTTGTTAAAATGCTTCAAATGTATTTCCAAGCTTCACCAAAGTCTTGAATCATCCACGCAAGCTTGAATATAATGTGTTTTGAATTTTTGAAAGTGAAGATGGAGGTGAATATGTTTGACCGATTTCAAGAAAGAGAAAGGAAGAAGATGAAGAGTTTTGTTGTAAAAAAAAATGAAATGGAAATGATAAGTGATGTCTTGTGTTATGATCTTCCTTACATGTGTCCCTACACATAGCTTAATTAGATTCATTACCACATATCAAAAATCAAGTGAGTGGGTGGGGGACCCACACCAAACCGTGGACAAGGGGTGGTTTGGGGTTTTTGTTATTTTTTTTAAATCTTGTTTAAATATATAAACTTCATGAATTTGTTTATTTTATATAAAAATTTCTGCAAAGTTTCAAGGTTCTTGTAACAACTCTCATCAAAAGTCATATTTATTTAATTAATTTGCCCAATAGGAAACCCTAATTGAGACACCCAAATGATTCTGCGTAAACCCTAAAATTTTCAGAACAATCGGAATCAGGATCAGGGCCCCTAAAACTCAGGGGGGGGGGGGTAAACCCTAATTAGTATTATCAACACAGTTTGTTGTCAAGAATTCGAAATAACGCGAAACCAACTCAGCAAGCCTACAGGGACACAAGGCTACCCTAGGGTAGATTGTTACCTCCCTCGACACGCGACAGAAACAGGGACATCCTTCGCGACACGCGGGGGAAACAATTTTCAAGTATAAATAGAACAGTCTGTTTCATGCAATTGAGTGTCAGTTCGACGTAAAAATTCCATACGTACGTTGAGATATTGCTTAACTACTACAAAACACACACATAACACGAAGTGCTGCCGCAAAACAGGGTAATAACTCGATCGCTATTACGATTCATTGTCCGATCGATCAATATATCCAATGGATGTTTAAGTGCTGCCCACATTAGGGTTATACTTTGTCATTCGTCGTTAAATCGATGGATGTTTAAGTATCGCGCTTTGTCATTAGTTGTGAGGGTTTGATCTCGTGAGTTATCGTAAATGTTGTATTGATTACTAACCCAGTTTTGTGTGCATTGTTATTTAAATTAGGTTAA
The DNA here is from genome assembly GCA_030545235.1 of Helianthus tuberosus. Taxonomy (NCBI): domain Eukaryota; kingdom Viridiplantae; phylum Streptophyta; class Magnoliopsida; order Asterales; family Asteraceae; genus Helianthus; species Helianthus tuberosus. The sequence continues at coordinate 53,700,559 of CM060389.1, read as the reverse complement.
CAAGGCTAATCCATAGACTAGACTCTATCCGTGTTAAATCTGCAATGTGAGTCATTCTCTTTTTATCAAATTACGTTCAAAAGCATGATTATTTTCAAAAGTTATAATTACAGGGATTAAGTCTTTGTAATCACCAAATTACAGCCGGTATGTGGGGTATTGTATACATTACTTTTTCCCGCCACCATTGGACAACGAGTTAGCCAATGGGTGGTCTGACCACAGTCACAGGAATAAGTCGAGTGACAAATACTGTGGGTAGTTGGTTGATATAGAAACAATGTAATCACCCTTAATACTGTAAATTATAACAAACAAGTCTGTTCTATTAAATAGAATGATTCACTCAGTATTTCCTGCTGACAAAACCTTTTTCAAACATGTTTCAGGTGATCTGTTGTGATTCAGGAAAGGTGCTGTGGAGCACTGCAAGCTTAAGAAAGTGGCTCATTATAAAATAAAGAAATATATTTTGTAACATAAAGATTTTTCTCCGTGAAATCATAGTATTGTAAATTACTGGGGTTTTATCCCGAGTTGTGAAATAAAATAATCGGGAAAATTTTAGCTTTAAAAAGATCCTTATGATAAACTTCCGCTGTTAAACTCAATTAAATAAATACCACGGGATTTCTGTCTCGCGGCTCCTGAAACGGGTTAAACCGGGTTGGGGGTCGTGACATAAAAATGTGGTATCAGAGCCACTGAGTTAAGCTAATTAAGTATTTAGAAATACTTAATTTTTCCTGATTACTATTATGTGATTATGTGTTTTATTAACTGACTATTTGTTAGTTACAGTATGGGTAAACAAAAGCTTTCAAGCATCTATCTTAAATTAGATAGGTCATCAAATGAAAAAGGAAGTTCATCCCAAACCAAATCCTCAAATCAGTCTGTAATTCCTGAAGAAGGAATATTTGTGCGAAAGACACATTATGAGGAACCATTATCTCCTAGTAAAAGAAAACTGATTATTAAGAAAAGCCAGGAGAAAATAAAGAAACTCCGAGAAAAGAAGGTTAAACAGGAAACCCAGGAATTAACCAGTAAATCACCTTGGGAAGACAAGTTAGAAGAAAAATGGGCAGATCTTTATATGTTAGCTACAGTAGCAGTAAATGCAGATCTTTAAATAATTGGTTTCAGATTTAGCAAATCATATCACCTACAAGCTAGAAAATCCATCCAGTAAATAAATAAATTTACAATAAAACATAAGTATGTTTTAAATTTCAGTTGTTTTGTAATAATATGGTATGCAATAATATGTGAAGGTTATTTTGAAAGTTGTTATAAAATTTTTAATTTATTTTAAACAGCATGAATGAGTTATCTGGAGCCCTAGAGAATCTCAACCTTTACCCCGTAAACATAGAAGTTTCTAAAGAATTTACTGGGTATTTTCCTGATGTGGAATAACCAATAGAATTCAATGCTCCACCTCTAGAAAAGCCAAAACCAAAGAAAAGAAGGAGATACGTGTGGGGGAGTCATCTACGTAGGAAAAAGCCAGCTAAGAGACTTCCTAAAATAAATAATCCCTTAGAAAAAGGAAAAGCAATTGAAACCAGGGAAAGTTCTAAACAGAAGGAATTGGAGACTGAAGTCAGGGAAGAATCTAGGCAAATGGAAATACAATTTGAGGAATATTCTAAGGAAATAGAAACGGAGGATGGAAAAGGTACTAGACAAACTCAGATGGAAATTGGAGAAAGTTCTAAACGAAACCAGGAAATAATATTTCAGGAGGAAATAGATTTTATATTGGCAAGCTGTGATACTATTCAGCATGTCAATACAAATGTTTTTACTTGTCCTATTGAAACCCAAATCCCTATAAATCTTGAACCAGCAATCCCAGAACCAATAATCCATACCCAACCTCTGGGAATGGACGAATGGTGGACAAATGACTGGCAATTCCAAAACATTGTCAACAGTCCTTATTCCTTTCTCCCACAATTTGATCTTGAACCCCTACCCAATCCACCGATGAGTAACGAGAATATGGCTGAACTTCGTCATTTTGGTGAAGAGCTGATGGATGCTGGGAATAGGATCCGAGAGATAGGAGGACAAATTGCCTGGAAATATGATGAAAGGGGGCTTCGTTTTTAGGGAAACAAGTGACGAGAGAGAAGTGGGTAGTAAGACTATGATTGTGTAATAGTAATAGTAAAATCAGTATGTGTAAAAGAAATAATAAAACGGTTGTATATAGAGGCATGATATAATCTATAAATCAAATGGAATTTTAGAAAAATTTACAATTTTGTTTGTATGTTCATTTTCGTGATTATGTGCAATTAATTGTGACATTGGATTATTTCTTTTATACTAATTATTTATCTATAAATTAATTATCAGATGGCAAACATTGGTAATGAACCAGTAAATGAAGTAAATCAATCTGAGCAAATTCAGGAAGAACAATTGCCAAATAGACAAGATATAGAGGATATTGTTGCCAAGGAATAGCCAATGCTATTCCAGCAATTGTTGCTGCTGTTCAAAAACCTGTTAAACCTCAATCAATCATTCCTAGTAAACGTACTCAAGGCGACAACTTTAGTAACAGTATAAACGGAGGCGGAAATCATGTTAATAACAATAATGATCTGCAAGCCCCAATTTTCAAGAAAATGAAAGCTGCAACACCTGGTTGCACTTATAAAGAATTCCTTGCCTGTAAACCAACTGAGTTTGCAGGTAATGAAGGGGCTATTGCAGCATTACGTTGGTTAGAGAAAACTGAGGTAGTAATTGCTATAAGTAAATGTGTTGAGGAGGATCAAGTTATGTACGCTTCCAATCTTTTTAAAGAATGGGCGTTAGAATGGTGGAACACAGTATTACAAGCTAAAAGAAGGATTGTGGCCTATGCCATGAACTGGGAAGAATTTAAGAGTCTTGTAGAAAGAAAATTCTGTCCCGAGTATGAAAAAGATCAAATGGAAAATAAGTTCCTAAACCATCAGATGGTTAATGTGGATTGTCGTGGTTATACTTCGACATTCTTCGAATATGCAAGAATAGTCCCAACACTGGCTTCGCCAGAACCGGTACTCATTTCTCGCTACATTTGGGGATTAATTAGCGAAATCCGCAACATTGTTAAGGCTGCGAGACCTCGCACTATTGACGATGCGGTGGAATTAGCTAACACCATAACTGATGAACTAGACGCACAAGAGATGAAAACAGGAAAAAGGAACTGGCTCAGAAAATTACCCAAGGATTTCGGATGGGTAATAATAGCAACTTCAAAAGAAGAGGAACAGGGCAATCTTCAACTTTGCCATATTGCAGAAATTGCAAAAAGAAACATTATGGAAGATGTAATGTAATCTGCAACTTTTGCAAAGCCATAGGACATCGTGAAGAAGACTTCAGGAAGAAAACCAGAATCTGCTTCAACTGTGGAGAAACAGGACATTTTAAGCCAGAATGTCCTAAATTGGGCAAACCTGCAGATAACAAAGCCAAGACAGCCGATGGAGCTACTAAGAAGAATGTTAGAGCATTCCAGCTAACCACTCAAGAAGCAGAACTCATTCCAGATGTGATAGCTGGTACGTTCTTAGTTCACAACGTATACGCAAAAGTATTATTTGACTCTGGTGCAAACCAAAGTTTTATAAATATTTTATTCTGTCAAGCTCTTAAGTTACCTTTAACCAACATTAGGCAGATTTTTACAGCCGAAACTGCAGATGGGAATTCAGTTAAAATAGATCAGGTTTTGCAAAAAGTAGAAATAGAACTTTCAGGTCATAATTTTTTTGCAAATCTGTTACCTATGAAATTAGCTGAATTCGATGTTGTGTTAGGAATGGATTGGTTAATAGCCAACCATGCTCGAATTCTTTGTGATAAGAATTCCATAGAAATTCAAGCACCAACCGGAGAAGTAATCGTGATTACAGGAGATACACCACGTAAGCCCATGAAGTTCATATCAGTACTGAAAGTTGCTAGTTATGAACGAAAGCAAGGAATAGTATATATGATTTCGGTAATCATTAATACTAAGAACAAAGAACTTAAGGAGATCCATGTAGTCTCAGAATACCCGGATATATTTCCAGAAGAATTACCAAGATTACCACCAGGCAGGGAAGTAGAATTTAGGATTCATCTAATTCCTGGAACTACACCGATAGCTAAGGCACCTTATCGGTTAGCTCCTACCGAAATGTTAGAACTGAAAACACAATTAGATGAATTACTAAGTAAAGGATTCATACAACCTAGCTCATCCCCTTGGGGAGCTCCAGTGTTGTTTGTAAAGAATAAGGATGGTTCGATGAGAATGTGTATTGATTATAGAGAATATAATAAGGTTACAATTAAGAATCGATACCCATTACCTAGGATTGATGATCTTTTTTATCAACTCCAAGGAGCTAGATATTTTTCTAAGATAGATTTACGCTCTGGATATCATCAATTGAAAGTACAAGAAGAAGACATACCTAAAACTGCTTTCAGAACTAGGTATGGTCATCACGAGTTTACAGTCATGCCCTTTGGGTTAACGAATGCACCTGCAGCATTCATAGACATGATGAATAGAATCTGTAAACCGTACTTGGATAAATTTGTAATTGTCTTCATAGACGATATACTTATTTATTCCAAAAGTCAGGATGAACATTGTCAGCACTTGCATATACTCTTAACTTTGTTAAGAAAAGAAAAGTTGTACGCCAAATTTTCGAAGTGTGAATTTTGGCTACAAGAAGTGCAATTCTTAGGACACATGGTGAATCACGAAGGGATTCATGTAGATCCTGCTAAGATAGAGGCAATTACCAATTGGAAGGTTCCGCAAACTGCAATGGAAATTAGAAGTTTTATAGGTTTAGCTGGATATTATAGACGGTTTATTAAGGATTTTTCCAAGATAGTTGTACCATTAACTAAGCTAACATGTAAAGCCATTAAGTTTGAATGGGGATCTAAACAAGAAGAAGCCTTTAGAACATTGAAGCAGAAATTAACAAATGCTCCAATCTTAGCCTTACCAGAAGGAACAGAAGATTTTGAAGTGTATTGTGATGCTTCAAAACTAGGATTAGGATGTGTGCTAATGCAACGCAAGAAAGTAATTGCGTATGCTTCAAGGCAATTGAAAAAGCACGAAGAAAATTATACAACTCATGACTTAGAATTAGGAGCTGTAATTTTTGCCCTTAAGATTTGGAGACATTATCTTTACGGAAGTAAATTTACTGTCTATACAGACCATAAAAGTTTAAAATATATTTTTGGGCAAAAAGAATTAAACATGAGACAAAGAAGATGGATGGAAATCCTAAGTGATTACGATTGTGATATTCAATATCACGAAGGAAAAGCACATGTAGTTGCAGATGCCTTAAGTCGTAAGTACCATGAGAAACAACGACGGTTTCGTGCTCTCAGGTTAAATCTACAATTAGATTTAATGGAACAAATAAAGAATGTTCAGGAAACAGCAATCAAGGAAGATGCTAAAGGAATGAAAGGAAGAATAAAAGAATTAGAGCAAGGAGTTGATGGAATTTGGAGATTCCACAAAAGCATAATTTGGGTACCTAAGCAGGGAGAATTCAGAAATAAAATTTTAGAAGAAGCCCATAAATCTAGATATACCATACACCCTGGAAACAATAAAATGTACCAAGATTTAAGAAAGAATTTCTGGTGGAAAGGCATGAAGAAGGATATAGCTAGATATGTTTCTAAGTGTCTTACTTGTTCACAAGTTAAAGCAGAACATCAGAAACCATCAGGCCTATTACAACAGTTAGAAATGCCAGTATGGAAATGGGAACTCATAACAATGGATTTTGTTACTAAGTTACCCAAAACCAGAAAAGGTAATGATGCGATTTGGGTAATTGTGGATCGATTAACCAAATCTGCTCACTTTCTAACTATGAAAGAAACCTTTAGCATGGAAAGATTGGCAAAGTTGTATGTAGATAAAGTCGTATCTCTACATGGAGTTCCACTCTCCATTGTATCAGATAGAGATAGTCGTTTCACTTCTCATTTCTGGAAAAGTTTTCAAGAAGCTATGGGAACTCGACTAAACCTAAGTACTGCATATCATCCTCAAACAGACGGACAAAGTGAAAGGATGATCCAAACTCTAGAAGACATGCTCCGAGCATGTGTAATAGATTTTGGTGGAAATTGGGACGATCACTTACCTCTGATCGAATTCTCCTATAACAATAGTTATCATTCAAGTATTGAAACTGCCCCATTCGAAGCATTGTATGGAAGAAAATGCAGAACTCCAGTTTGTTGGGCAGAAATAGGAGAAAGTCAATTGTCAGGTCCTGAAATAGTGCAAGAGACAACCGACAAGATTACTCAAATCAAGGAAAGGCTTAAGACGGCTCGAGATCGCCAGAAAAGTTATGCAGACAATAGATGCAAGCCGTTAGAATTCCAAGTTGAAGGCAGAGTATTGTTGAAAGTTTCTCCTTGGAAAGGAGTTGTTAGATTCAGTAAGAAAGGAAAGCTAAGTCCCAGATACATAGGACCATTTCCAGTGATCCAATGTATAGGACCAGTTGCTTATCGTTTACAAGTACCAGAAGAGTTAGCTGGAGTACATGATGTATTTCATGTATCCAATCTCAAGAAATGTCTATCAGACGAATCACTGGTAGTATCTCTTCAAGATATAGAGGTAAACGAAAAGTTAAAATTTGTTGAGAAACCTCTTCAGATAGAAGATAGAAAGGTGAAATTTCTCAAGCACAAGCGACTAGTTCTAGTTAAAGTCAAGTGGGATTCAAAGAGAGGAGCTGAATACACTTGGGAGCTGGAATCAGAAATGAAGCGAAAGTATCCTCACTTATTCCAATAAATCTCGAGGACGAGATTTTTATTAAGGTGGGGAGAATGTAACAACTCTCATCAAAAGTCATATTTATTTAATTAATTTGCCCAATAGGAAACCCTAATTGAGACACCCAAATGATTCTGCGTAAACCCTAAAATTTTCAGAACAATCGGAATCAGGATCAGGGCCCCTAAAACTCAGGGGGGTAAACCCTAATTAGTATTATCAACACAGTTTGTTGTCAAGAATTCGAAATAACGCGAAACCAACTCAGCAAGCCTACTGGGACACAAGGCTACCCTAGGGTAGATTGTTACCTCCCGCGACACGCGACAGAAACAGGGACATCCTTCGCGACACGCGGGGGAAACAATTTTCAAGTATAAATAGAACAGTCTGTTTCATGCAATTGAGTGTCAGTTCGACGTAAAAATTCCATACGTACGTTGAGATATTGCTTAATTACTACAAAACACACACATAACACGAAGTGTTGCCGCAAAACAGGGTAATAACTCGATCGCTATTACGATTCATTGTCCGATCGATCAATATATCCAATGGATGTTTAAGTGCTGCCCACATTAGGGTTATACTTTGTCATTCATCGTTAAATCGATGGATGTTTAAGTATCGCACTTTGTCATTCGTTGTGAGGGTTTGATCTCGTGAGTTATCGTAAATGCTGTATTGATTACTAACCCATTTTTGTGTGCATTGTTATTTAAATTAGGTTAACAAGGCTAATCCATAGACTAGACTCTATCCGTGTTAAATCTGCAATGTGAGTCATTCTCTTTTTATCAAATTACTTTCAAAAGCATGTTTATTTTCAAAAGTTATAGTTACAGGGATTAAGTCTTTGTAATCACCAAATTACAGCCGGTATGTGGGGTATTGTATACATTATTTTTTCCCGCCACCATTGGACAACGAGTTAGCCAATGGGTGGTCTGACCACAGTCACAGAAATAAGTCGAGTGACAAATACTGTGGGTAGTTGGTCGATATAGAAACAATGTAATCACCCTTAATACTGTAAATTATAACAAACAAGTCTGTTTTATTAAATAGAATGATTCACTCAGTATTTCCTGCTGACAAAACATTTTTCAAACATGTTTCAGGTGATCTGTTGTGATTCAGGAAAGGTGTTGTGGAGCACTGCAAGCTTAAGAAAGTGGCTCATTATAAAATAAAGAAATATATTTTGTAACGTAAAGATTTCTCCGTGAAATCATAGTATTGTAAATTACCGGGGTTTTATCCCGAGTTGTGAAATAAAATAATCGGAAAAATTTTAGCTTTAAAAAGATCCTTATGATAAACTTCCGCTGTTAAACTCAATTAAATAAATACCACGGGATTTCTGTCCCGCAGCTCCTGAAACGGGTCAAACCGGGTCGGGGGCCGTGACAGTTCTACATTTTAAAGTAATGTGACACTAGATAAAACTAACCCACTAAAATTATTAGTTCGTTAATCGGTTGAAAATTTTGGTTCAGGTCTTGTACCGGGTTAAATACTAACATTGCATTTTACTTATATAAATCCATGTCAAAAATTGTTTTTACCCAAGTTTTATCATCCAACTTATTAGTCCAACTTTCCGGACTAAAAATTTTATTATTTCTGATACACTTCCTGTACCGGCTTTGTTGTGAGGCAGTTTACTGAACTAGACGTGCAACTTAACACAATAAGATTTAAGTGCGGATTTTGTGTCGTTTTTAATACCCGTTATATTATTTATGATAAATAATATTTATTTTTGGGTTTACAGACAGTTGCTGTTTCGTTCTGCGGAATGCTATACACTTCCACAAGATTAGTGTATTTTTCTGCGGACTTGGACAATTTGGTTTTTAATTGAAATTTTCTAGACAATATCAAGCACATGTTTTTTTCAGACGAAGTTTTTATAAAATGTTTGTTCAGATATATCTTTAGGTCTCGTTTTTGTTATGTCAGACAGTACCGCGACCGGTATTGTTTGTTCGCGTTTCTGCCGCCAGTCTAGGATATAGTTTTATTCGTCTTCAATCGTGATAGGATTGTTATCATACTATACTATGATTTTATACGATCCTAGAAATTTTAGGACTTAATTAAATAAATTCAAGTCGGAAAATGCGTAAACGTATATTATAATAGTTGTTCAGGTTGTACGGAATTACTGGTATTTTGCCGTGTGTCACACATATGAAGAAAAAAAGGGTTCTTCCCCAAAAACCCTATAAATTGAAGAAATTAATGGAAATTGGAAGCTAATCTCTTGCATGGATGAAGATTCTTCACCATCCAGCCTTAATAAACTTGTGGTAAGTTGTAAATTATGATTTGATGATCATTAATGAAATAGGTTATGTTTAATCCGTGACTTTATGTGAAATTAGAATGATGATGAATTAGAATCATCTCATGAAACATGAATCATGCTAGAATTTCTGATTATTTTGATGTTTTAATGAAAACCCACTTGTAGAAGTAATGTTATGAAGATGATGATGTTGCATGTGCTAAATCGAGTATAGTTTTGATTTATATGAAGTTGGATATTGTAGATTATTGCTAAATGAATTTGATTTAGAATGAAAGTTATGTGAGATTAGTGGAATTTGATGATCTTGATATGACCTAGTAAGATTATGCATAAAATACTTGTACATTGTGCTTTATTTGTGGTACGCACACCAAGTGTTTGATGAAATGTGTAGGTGAGCTTAATAGATGAAATTGTATGTAAGTAAAAGATGAATATGTGTGGAATGTGGAAATCATGTATTTGATAGTAAAATATCATGTGACATATATTCTTGATGAAATCCATGTGAGAATGTAGTCAATGTGAGATTTAGTAGAAGTATGATTTAAGAGCTTGCACTACATGCTTGTATGATGTAATGCACACGTGTGGATTGTTCGATCATCTTAATTGTGATTTAAGAAGTAGATGGGGAGTGTATGAGAATCCCAGAAAAGAGTAAATTCGAATGAAGTTGGGTTTTTAAGCATGGGTCATGGGGATAGTTGTAGGATTATGAGAATTACTAGTATAGACGAAATTGAATATGTTTGGTGTGTGTATATAACTAGGCGATCATGTGGTTGAACGCATATTTCATCATGAGTAGGAAATGTATATAATGTCATTTTCATAGTCTACTATGATTACAAGGATGTATGAGGTTAAGTCGAAAGTTCATATGATAAACTGTTGACTTCTGAAAGTCAACTGCGCATAAGAAGCATGGTTAGACTTGTTGTCACAATTGTAAGATTATAGAAAGTCATATGGTATGTGTTATATCAATGTGTGTTATATGTGATGACGTGATGAATTATATGAGTTGAAAAGATATGATTTTGGGAATATGCCTTATGTTTGTTAGAATTGACTAATGAAGGTCAAATGTGGATTATGAATTTGATATGATCATTAGTATATACAATCACGTATACTAACAAGAATGTAAATGTGATGACATGAAAGTATAGGGATCATGTCAACATGGATGGAAGCATGGAAGGCTAAGGGGTCAAAAGGAAGCAAGGAAACGGATACGAATACGGACGTTTAAGGTAAGTGATTTCTGGAATCACTTATTCTTTAATAAATGAAGTTTGGTGTGTTGAATATAGGGAAGCATGTATGTAGATTATGGGTATGAGTAAGTACTAAAGTAAGAAGTGTTATGGTAAGTCGAAGATAGTTGTTTATGTTAAAACTACACGGTTGAAACAAACGGGTCAAAATGTAGAAAGAAGTATGGCGTGATGTAGTAGTTGGTTTGATCATGAGATTAAGCTTAGAAGGATATGGAGCTTGATTATGATTAAATGAAAGTACATGGAAGTTCGATCTGTACAAGGCTTGAATTTTTTGTTGATGCCTACCGTAGCCTACGGCTGGCATACCCACAGGGTGAAATAAACGGCTGGGATGTGACAACTCGTCTAGGTTATGCCTAATAACCTAGAGGACCAGGTAACTTGTCTGGGTTATGCCTGATAACCTAGATGACTAGGTAACTTGTCTGGGTTATGCCTGATAACCTAGATGACCAGGTAACTCGTCTGGGTTATGCCTGAACCTAGATGACCAGGTAACTTGTCTGGGTTATGCCTGATAACCTAGATGACCAGGTAACTCGTCTGGGTTATGCCTGATAGCCTAGATGACCAGGTAACTTGTCTGGGTTATGCCTGATAATCTAGATGACAAGGTAACTTGTCTGGGTTATGCCTCAAAAATTAACTGATAAGGAATTGATGTCGAACCAGATATAGAAGATTAAAGGAATTCGACATTTATACCCCTTAGAAAGTATGATTAAAGGAATGTTAAAGAAATGATTATCATTACACAAACTCATTGAAGAGTGTTTATGAGGTGTGATGAGCGTGTACGTAAGTATGTGTGTGAATTAATTAAGTCTAGAGGCATGTATAAGTATGGGTATGGATTTACCTACATGTTAGTAACGGAATCCATAGGTAAGCATGATTAGAAATGAGTATGCACGTAGGTTGATACGTATGAGAGTTATTTATATAGATGTTTGTGACTAGGATATGTTAGTATAATCATTTGGGAATGTAAGTGTCATGTAAGAGGTTGTATGTATGTATGTATGTATGTATGCAGGTATGTATGTGTGTATAAATATACGTATGAAGGTACGTATGCACGAAGTAGGATTTATTGTTTCTGATAGAATGGAGCTTGTATATATATGTATACATGGCTTCAATACGGTTGAGTATTTATGTTACTAATCGTGTGCCTTGAGAATCAAAGGAAAATGCAGGTATACTATTGTGTCCTTATGAAGAGTTGATGATTGGGATGCAAGATTGTACTCGGAAAGATAATTGAAAAGATTGGCATGAATAGAAGAATGCGGAACAGTAATTTAATTGCGTATGTCTAGATTAAGAATGATGTCAACAAATACTAATGAGGCACATGTGTGTAGTGATTGCAGGTTGCACGGAATTAACATCATTGTGGAGACTAAGAGGTTGAAGATCGAGTCAAAGAGCAAGGATTGTACGGGAAGAGCGGTCTCATAGCTTGTATTTATGTATTACATTTTACACATTAATCAAGAATGAATGTTGTAAATCCTTTCAAGAAGTATCCGACAGATTATAAATGAACTTTCAAGTATGTTATATAGACAATATAAGAAAGAATTTTTGAGCCAATATTTCTGTTGCGTCTCTTATGGTCAAAACGTTTTAGGGTGTTACATTATGGGATCAAAGTTAACTGAAAATCTTTAACCTGGTTGGTGCTAAAGGACGTAGGGTGTAATAGGTTTTACAAATAAAGGATTGTGACTCTAATTATTGAAGTTAAAGGGTATCCATTGCAATCTAATACAAACATAAAGGACGAAAAGTGTAATTGATCCTATTTTTTTTTTATCAATAACTAGTTGAATAAATTGATTTAACCGTGATATCAATTAAGAAAATGAATTCAGGTTAATGGTTTTCTATTTTCTTTCGAAATCAAATCTCTACACATTATACTTCTACCGGTACCAAACCAGAGCAATCGAACATAAACCTTAACATATTCAATAGATCCTTGAAGCACAATGATTTGAGATGATTACCGAAGTTGATTTGGAATACACACATAACCAGATTTAGAATCACACACTCCAACCCAACTTGCAGGCACCCTGAAAGCTCTCTCTCTTCATTTTAATGCCAGCACACCCCAATCCCTAAAAACATATAAAACCTAGCCGGAAAATACCTCACGGTAGTTCGAAGCGATGGCGGCGGCAGTTGGTTTCATGTGGGTTTCCACCTGTGGCCAACATTGGTGGTCGAAACCAGCAGCAGGGTTGGCGTGTACAGAAATTGGGTTGCGACGAGCCCTTTCTGGTTCACGGTGGCGAGCGGTGGTGTGCGGTGGCTGCTTTACACAAGAACGACGATAATGGCTCACAGAGTTATGATAGTGTTTGATTTGAAGGTGAGTAACAATGATGGTATAGGATAGGAGAAAGAACTATTGTATATGTATATATATTTGTATAAGAATTGGCTGTAGAAATTTTAAAGTGGATGAAACCACATTTTGGGGAAATTTCAATGATTTCAACTAGGCTTGATGTGATTTCTTTTTCAACAATGGTTGAAACCACATTTTCGGGAAATTCCAATGATTTCAACTAGGCTTGATGTGATTTCTTTTTCAAAAATGGTTGAAATCCATCTGTGTTCATGGGATTTGGTTTCTTTATTCATAGTCAAACATTTATATTACAAAAAGGGTAAATGGTAATTTCAAAAGAAATGGAGAAATATGTAATTGATTTTAAAGATTGGGTAAATATGTAATAAGGGTTTTTAGCAGGGGAAATATGTAAAAATCCATAGTTTCAACTATCAACAAGAAAACAAGGCAGTTGCTTCGAGTGGTTATACGGTGATGGGGAATAGATCAAAGAGAGCTAACCCATTCCTACGTGGACCACCTAGATAAAGGGAAACATGGGAGAAAAGACGCAAAATTTAAACATGGTAACTAGGGCTACGATTGGAGTTATGGGGTACACGAGTAGGCGCCAGAAAGATCTCGATGAGAAATATCTCGATGACCTGTAATTCCTCGATTTGGGGCTCTGAATTCGCCAGTCACGAATTTCCTGAATTCGCCAGTCACGAATTTCCCCCAATTTCGTCAATGTTTTAGACATTCCTTTTTAGATAGTATCGCGTAAATCAATGATTAGCGTGATTTGCATCTTTATTTATGGTGTTAATCTTAATTTATCTTAAATAGTTTGTAATTGCGAAAATTTGGCAAAGTTGCCATATTTAGAAAAAAATCCTATAAAAGGGTTCCTCGTGTATTGTATTTTTCATTCATGAAATATTCGGTATTCTTTGAGATACAAGCTTGTTATTTTTATGGTTTCCGCTCTGCATCATACGTGTATGAGTCCATTTCTCCGCGGGTCAAATGTAAAATCTGTTCCATTTTGAGAATCATGTTGATACATATTTATGGACGCGACTCGACTCGTCTTGATTCGAGATTGTGGACGCGACTTTGCTCGGCTTATTTTGTGACGACTTTCCTCCGTTGTTTACAAGAATTCAAGCCGACACAAGAGACAAGACAAGGACTGGACTCAACATCACAGTCCTTGGGCTAAGACAAGTTGACGAAACAAGACTTGGGCTTATCTGGTTTGGGCCGAAGCCCATCATTGGCGAAACAGCCCAGAAGTCGACGAAACAGGTGTGTTTCGTCGACCATGATGCTGATTCGTCGCCTGTTTTCTGTTTCGTCGAGTATGTATGTGTCTGTAGTATAAATAGAGTTCTGTTGTTCTGTTTCGGCAGACTTGAACTGAAGAACAAGAGAGAACCCACAGAGCACACACACACGAGAGAGAGAGTTTACAAAGCACATTTGTAAACGTTGGATTGTAACTGAACCCTTTCATTCGTATTAATACAGTGGTGTTAAACGGTGATATTTGCGTGTCGTGTTATTACGTGTTCTATCTCGGTTTGCTATTCCGGTTGGATTCCGCACAACCGGAGTGGTTCGTATACAAGGATTAGGCGACTAGATCCTCCCCTAGCCGGACCTACAAGTGGTATCAGAGCCTTGGCTCTTCTCCTTGTTAAAACCGAGTGTTTTCGGGTTGTTTTTCGGGATTTAAAGTTCATATTTTTCTGGAAAACTTGTTAAAATCGGCTGAAATCTTGGTGTTTTGCTGGAAGTTCTTATAAAAACCACTATACTTTTCATACTCACATATTAAAAGTTGGTTTTTAGTGAAGTTTCGAGCAAAATTCTGGTTTCGGAAACTTTTCGGGTCACCGGAATCATCATATTTTTACCGGAAAGTTCATTGGGTTCTTTGCAACCTTCAAAGTGTTCTTGATACAATACACTTTTTGATCTTTAAAATTTAACTTGTAAAATTGTTTGGGGTTATTGGAAATTGAAATTGAAAAGAATTTATTTTAAAATACTACTCACCTTACCGGGTTAGTGAACTCTCCATACCAGTTGTTTGAAAAAGTTAACTGTGTCAGAAACAGATCTCACCAACCCAGTTACTTCTTCGACGAATCAGACATCAGACGAAACAGGTCCCTTTCGTCAAGCACCTTCACGACGAAACAGACATCCTGTTTCGTCGACATTACTTGTAGTTGGGCTTCTGTTTCGTGGACTTTGTTGTGGGACTGGGCTAGCATATTGGGCTTCTGTTTCGTAGTCAACCTTGGGTTTCTGTTTCGTCGAGTGGCAGCCCAAACACAAGTGGGCTTGTTTCTTCGACACATTTAGCCCAAATTGCTCAATATCAGTTTCGTCGAATACCTTTGTTTCGTCAAACCCAATACACATATCTGTTTCGCCACTCATAAAGAAACTGTGTTTCGTCATACATCTGTTTCGTGGGTCTGCATTTCGTCAAAACACTTATCAGCTTATAACAGAGGGTTTGCAAGTGTGTCTTAACAGTTTGTTTTGAGTGTGTTTCACAGGTACTTGTCATCCTAGATCAAAAATGAATCCAAGATGGAATACTCTGGTAAAGACAGACATGTATGGAAATCTGCTGGAACCAGTCCCTCAATCAGTACCACAACAACAAAGCCAACGACCTATCAGAGCAACTGATATGTTCGGAAATCCATTACCTGTTCGATCTACCGGATCAACAGACATGTATGGCAATCCTATCCAAGTTCCGGTTCCTCCAAAAACAGACATGTACGGAAATCCGCTTCAACCAGTTCCTCAACCGGTGCCTCAACAGCAAACCCAAAGGCCTCCTGTGACAACTGATCTACATGGCAATCCTATTCAAGTTCCTGTTAAGCCAGCTCAGCATGGGAACCAGAACCCTTTCAGAAATGAAGGAGACCAGCAGAATCAGAACAGGAACGATGAGCGTACGTTGATACCTGTCAACAACCAAAGCCAAGCAGGACCATCAAATACTAACCAGGCACTTGTGGTTCAAATAGGCGAAGGTGGTGATTGGTCAATCAAGTTGAGTAGTGATGCTTCAGTTGGAACAGCTTGTTTTGCTGAGGTTGTCAAGGATTTAAATCACGCCAGTGGTGGAGAATCTTCCGCCAATGGTGATGAGTCTTCTGAAGACGAAGACAGTTCTGGTTACAGCAGAAGTTCAGATGAAGAAACCTCAACTTCAGGCAATGATCATTTGGATGACACGTCAAGTGTGCCAGTTGAAGCAGAGGTTGATGAGGTATTGGGAGACACTGCAGCAGAAAATCATAGGAGATCTATATTGGTGGATCAAGCTGCTTATTCTTCGTCTTCTCTCCATTCAGCCTTTATGGCTAATGTCGACAGTTCATCAAGTCAGGTATGTGTAGATGAATCCACTGCTGTTAATTGTGATAATTGTGCTAGATTAAGTGTTAAATGTGATGATTTAGAGGCAAACATGTCTGAGTTGCAAGGCAAACATGATGCTTTACAAGCTAGTTTGTTTGACTTGCAAGACAAACATGTTTCATTGAATGATAAGTGGTGTGAGTTGCAAAGCAAACACGAGGCTTTGCAAGACAAGTATGATGTGACATTCATTCATAACCAGAAGTTGACCGTGGATCTTTCTAAATGCACTGAAGCCAACATGTTTTATGAAAACCATGAAAAGGACTTTAAGTCGATGATTGAAAAATTAAAGAAAGATAAAACCGAGCTGATAAAAATGGTTTCCAGAAAACAAACTGACATAAATTTGTATATCACTCGTCTTGAAATAATGCAAAAAGAGATGGCTTGTGTTAAAACTGAAAGTGAGGCGATCCGACTCAAGTTAGACAGTTATTTGAGCTCTAGCTATGTGTTGGATCACATCATTGATGTTCAGAAAGAGAAACGGGATGTCACATGCATTGGATATAAGCAGTGTCCACCAC
Source organism: Helianthus tuberosus (assembly GCA_030545235.1). NCBI lineage: Eukaryota > Viridiplantae > Streptophyta > Magnoliopsida > Asterales > Asteraceae > Helianthus > Helianthus tuberosus. Next base: position 53,683,764 of record CM060389.1, on the reverse strand, counting down.
CTGTCAGACACAATTATGATGCACTGCCCGATGAGGAGTATAGAACTCATTTTGAACCATCTGTTCCTCTAGATGTTAAGGAATTTGCAGCAGAATGTGCAACAGGTCTCGGATACAAGAAAGAAGTATCATCAGATTCAGATGTGTCAGCAGATACATGTGTGTCCTCTGCTGAACAGAATCAGGATCCTCCAGTTGTGATTGAGGATACTGATTCTTCTGATGATGAGTCTGATGACACTGATTCAGCAAAGTCTGATGCGGTGATCAAAGAAGAGGACATACCTCTTGAGAATCATATTCTCTGTGATCCTCCTGCAAAACCCGCTAAGACTGTTGCAACTGAGTCCTCTTCTGAGAAAGAGTCGGAGAGTGTGGATTTGCTGTACACTCTTGTTGGTGATGATAAGATCTATTCAGACAAAGATTTTCCTATTAAAAATGTTAATCAATCTTTAATCAGTAAAGTCTTTGAAAATTCTACAAGTAAGTTTTTGGGAAAGACAGGACCACATGTTACAGTCACACAGTGTCCTCCTATCCCAAAGGCTGAAGTCAGAAAACAATTTGGGAACAAGAAATTACCGACAGTGAAAACCCAGCAAAATCATACCAAATTGAAAGGTAAGACACCGACTCAGAGTCAAAAGAAGCCGAATCAGAAGAAGAAGAAGAATGTGAACTTTGTGAAATCGAAGGGAACGGACAAAATTGAGAAGTTTGCAAATCAATCTAACTTAGATTTTGTCCAGAAAGTAACAGTGATGAAAAGGAATGAACCAAATAGTTCAAAACCTAGTACCTCGAGATCACAAAGTTCATCATCGGCTAGGCAATCACATGATTCTCCGAGGTTTGTAGAGCGGAGAATGTGTTTTGAATGTGGTACTATTGGACACATAATTCGAAATTGTCCATATCTTCATAAGTTGAAAGCAAAAGTTGATGCCCCCCATGGTAACAATTACCATAAAAGATTTGTTTCACCAAAACAAGACCCTCGTCTTGTTAAACAACAAGAAGTGAAACAGAGAAAGAAACAACGGAAAAATGTTGAAAAGGTTTTAAAACCGGAGGTTGCCCAAACAAAATCTGTTAAATCAAATGTTAAACATGAAGAACAAAAACAGATTTGGAAACCAAAATTGGAAATTGTTTCAGGGGGAGTTACATCTATTCCAAATCATCGGGAAATGGATGTTACAATTCTCGATGATGACGGACGACCCAAGTCTGTGAAGGCTTGGGTCCCCCTCTCCAACTAATCTCTGAATGAGTGTGTAGGATGTTCCAGGAGGAACTATTGATAGTCTTAGGATTGTTGATAGTGGAGCGTCCATGCACAAGATCGGCGACATAAGGCTCCGAAATATTGTTACATATAGGAGAATGTTGTTGTCTTTGATGGAGAGAGGAGGAAAGAAGACAAAAATGTCTGATGAAAGAAGAATGATGATGAAAGAATTTGAAAAATTCGACCAGTTGAAATATGTGCCAAAATTGGTTGTTATGGTTTTTGATCGGGTCAACATGGAAGATTCGAATGAAAAGTACGCACCTGCAGCACGTTTGAAGTTCAAAATCAACAAGATGAACGTGCAGTGTATTTTTCTCCACGGTGTGAATGAAGAAAATGTGTTTGTTAATCAAACCAAACCGGGTGTGCGGATGCCTTGGCGTGGATTGAACAACCGCACACTTCTTCTCAAGAGAAAGATAAAGACCTTCGCTGGTACATTGTGGAAGACCAGCCGGACCCAGAGGTTTTTGATCTTGTTGCTGTCAAGAGACTTCTCAGTAGCTACAAAGAATCGACTTTGAAGTCCACACCGGGTGGATATCCAGTTTGGAGAGAACTCAGATTCCTGGCAATGCACGAAGCAGTTGCAGGATACGGTTTTAAATTTTCTAATCTCTCCTATACTTGTCGATATTTAAGCTGCTTTATGATTTATTATCCTCTCATACAGCACTCTTTGACCAGACACGTTGATCTCGAATATCACCTCACACGTGATTGTTTCAATATGAAACTCGTTAATGTTGTCATGGTCCACACCGATGACCAACGTGCCGACCTTTTTACCAAAGCATTTGACAAATCAAGATTTGACTATTTATTATTGGTAAACGGCATTAAGGTCAAGCAAGAGTAACCAACATCGGAAAATCATTTTTGTAAATACCTTTGTGTTTTAAATTTATCTTAGTTTGTTGATTTTAGGGGGAGGGGGAGTAAATCCAAAATTTGAAAAATCCAAAAACATTGAAAATTTTCAAAAACACAAAAACAATAGAAAAGCAAAAATGAGTTTCCTGGCGAGCAAAAGAGAAAATGATAGTACATCAGTGGTCTGTCTAAACCTCTTTAAACCTTAAATGAAAAACGATAAGCAGCTCTATATAAGATGTATCGGTAGGCTCACAATCATTTTAAAGTGTGCAGGGTGATATAAACTTAAATCGACTGAAGACTGGGTGGGAACCATTCATTGGCATATGGTCTTAGTACCGAAATTTCGTTTGAGAGATTGCCGAGGTTCTGAGATATTCGGTCTTTATGCTGCTTATCATCTGGGTATCATGGTTGTTTCTTTTTCCGAAAAATAACGGGGACGCAAGTCTAGATCTTCCATGATACCATACATACGTGTACATATTGCATTCGACCTCAATAAGTGATCAACAATCACATGTCCCTCAAAATAAGTGATAATATATCACAAATTCTTTCCGGGTGTCAAGTTCGTCTCTCTGCTGTACGAAAGTACTGACCTGTTCACGGACTTGCTCCTGTGCCCTCATGCATCGAAAATCAAGTTCCTCATCAATAAGTGATTCTATCACATAGGGCTTGTTTTCAATCAAAATAAGTGAGAATCTCACATCATATACGGTCAAACAGATGATAATCGGTATACTCACCGGTAAGATGAACACTCGTGCATACCTTGATACGGGAATGTGTCGTGATGTGGATGAACACCGGTCGGTAAGTATAAATCATACCTTAACGTATCCCCTCGCCATGATTACAAGTGATAAGTTGAGCTTAAGTGGACAACAATACCGATAATTGTTATAGGATGCTTATCTTAATGTTAACTAATAGAACAAAGAGAGCGTTTTGGCATGACCGTACACTGATATGATTCTCTTACCCTCGAAACTCACAAAAAGATTGTCTGTAAATATTTATTTAATGCTTTCAGTTTCTGCATCTCTGTATATATTTATTTACTGCTTTCAGTCTTTAAATTTGAAATATTCAAAAATACCAAAAAGATTTTAGGTGTGTTTTAACATAAACTTGATAAAAGCCAAAAAGATTTTATTTCTATTTTATTTTCGATCGTACGATGTTGGAGCTCGAGTCTTCGTTACCTGAAACCTGAACGAAAACCGAAACGACTAAATCTTCATAAACGGTCGAAATTTGCAAGTTTTGAAAGTTAAAAACCTAAAATTGATGAATTTATTAAACTTTCAAACTGTCGGACGGTGTTTATTTAAACAATGGTCACATGTGTGTCGCTTTCTTATGATATTCCAGGCAGTTGTTCTCATTACGCGTTTAGATTTCTTGCATGTGCAGATTCTAAAGGCAAGGAGAACATGGTCGATGACAAGCTTCGGAATGAAGACACGACGTGAAGGCACTCAAATGATGAAGATGATCGAGTTGCCGCTGACCATCATCAATACCACAAGGATCTCACTTCATAAAGAACAAGTATTTCACGAGCATAACTCAAGGGGGAGCTTATGTTAAGGGGAAGTTTGTCAACACACTTCCTACATGTAAATGGGAGTTTGTCGATACACTCTTTGCCTTCAAGATGTGAAGACTTTGAAGATCCTCCGACATAGAAGATATGAGAAGATAATCTCGCGAGTAGCGTCCAAGGGGGAGTTTGTTGATACATATTTATGGACGCGACTCGACTCGTCTTGATTCGAGATTGTGGACGCGACTTTGCTCGGCTAATTTTGTGACGACTTTCCTCCGTTGTTTACAAGAATTCAAGCCGACACAAGAGACAAGACAAGGACTGGACTCAACATCACAGTCCTTGGGCTAAGACAAGTTGACGAAACAAGACTTGGGCTTATCTGGTTTGGGCCGAAGCCCATCATTGGCGAAACAGCCCAGAAGTCGACGAAACAGGTGTGTTTCGTCGACCATGATGCTGATTCGTCGCCTGTTTTCTGTTTCGTCGAGTATGTATGTGTCTGTAGTATAAATAGAGTTCTGTTGTTCTGTTTCGGCAGACTTGAACTGAAGAACAAGAGAGAACCCACAGAGCACACACACACGAGAGAGAGAGTTTACAAAGCACATTTGTAAACGTTGGATTGTAACTGAACCCTTTCATTCGTATTAATACAGTGGTGTTAAACGGTGATATTTGCGTGTCGTGTTATTACGTGTTCTATCTCGGTTTGCTATTCCGGTTGGATTCCGCACAACCGGAGTGGTTCGTATACAAGGATTAGGCGACTAGATCCTCCCCTAGCCGGACCTACAAATCAGGATTCCAATTGTCCGATTTACCAATGCCTAGTAAGGGGCAAAGTAAGGCTTTTATGAACCGTATTATTTTATTTGTGAGTTGGCCCAATCGGTAACAATTGCATCACAATTGGCCAACCTGTAGTCTAGTTTTAAAGTTCGTCAAAATGAAAGGATCTATGAGCACCGTGAAGAAACAACACTTAATACAAAGGAGTTGAGAACGAGAGATTATGAAGTGTGCGTTTTCTTCTTACCATCTCCCTATATGTAATGCTTAACGTTATCAAACAACGCCCTTAGTAAGGTGGCCTTTAACAGGCGTTAAACACTAGAACAAGTGGCGTGAAAGCCATGTTAAAACCAAAGGGGGTGGGTGCAGCCACAACGTGAAAGCAAAGGTTTATGGGTCCCACCATCTCTTAACCAATCAAATTAATTCTTTTCTTTTTATGTTTGTTAATTTATTTGATATAATAATTTTAATGGGTAGTAGGTAGTAAAACCTCTTGTAAGACCATAACAATATAACATACAAATGTGAAAATATGTGAATGAGAGATTATGTCTACGTGACACTGACGTGGAGTGAAAAATTGTCAAGTATAACACATATAGCCTAATCTCTTATTTCCGATCTCTTTCATTAGGGTATTGTTTCAATTAGTAGTCGTAAATTACAACACGCAGAAAGTAATAGAAACTCAGCATACTATTCCAATTCAATTACCCGTAGTTGTGTTAATTAATAGTTCACAACAAGGTGGTGACTACCACTTGTGATTTTAACGATCCGCCAACCCCTACTATCTATCCATTTGTTTCCAAAGTCATGATTTTGTGGAGAACCGTTGAGTAGTACACGGGAAGAAGCAATTAGCGGCCCTATTAGACCATGTGTTGCGGTTAACTAAACTCATTGCCATATCACCGTCACGACACTGCCACGCAGATAAGAACTTGACCATTAACTAAGTACTCGTTAACAATGTGTTATGGATTAACTAAGCACGTAATACCAACAAAATAAAATAAAAACAAAAAATAATAAATAAAGCAAGACGGAGACTAGTTTAGATTGGGGTGGGCCTCACCGTCATTAGTTTTTCTTCCATTAGAATAGTCAACCCATTAATAGAATCACCATTCACTACCATGGTTAACTGGCGCGGTGTAGCGGCTGTTAACGGTCTACGTGGTACCGTTAAAAGAGCCTTAGTTAACCTAACCAGCCTCATGGGTGCCCCGACCCCCACTGATTTTTCCCGCGTAGTATTAATTTTACCGAAAATTTCCCAAAAAAAAATGTTTTTGTAGGGTAAAATATTGGATTTCAAGAGTCCGGCAATGAGGTGGTGGTCCATTGGCAAAGGCAAAGCCTTTAAAAACACCTAGGTTGGGAAGGGGAAAGTCTTGAGTTCAAGTCCCATAGACTACAGGGGACTAAAGAAATTAGCCGTTCAAAAAAAAAAAAGAAAAAAAAGAGTCCGGCCCCCACCGAGTTTCCGTTCAAGCCTTATTGCAACTGTAGAGCGGCCATAGTCGATAGGGGTGGTGCCATTGTGTGTTGCTAAACGAGTATTGCTTCATCGACCAGAAACTTTGCTTGAAGCTGATTAATGGTAGGTCTTACTTCTTGATTTTTATGTTAAGTACAAACATATTTAATTCTAGATTCAAAAGTGTTGCATCTGATACCGAAAGCTAACAGAAAAGTAGTTAGAATACAAGGTCTCCTATGTGTAAATATAGAAGCCTAGAAAGTACAAGGATAACTGACAAGTTAACAGAAAATACAAGGATAAGCGAAAGCTAACCGAAAATACAAGGATAAGCGAAAGCTAACAGAAGATACAAGTAAAAATAAACTGTATAACAGTAGCTATAAGCGTAGCCAACGGTTCTAATATGTTCAGTGACCTCACTTAAACATATTTGATGGAAATGGGACTCCTAACCGAGTGCCTTATGGAGTTCCATACAAGGGCCCCTTCAACAAACTGATTTGGAGGAGATCCTACAGGGATGAATGTCACTTGGTATGACAATTTCTGGTTAACTGCCGTAAATATGAGTGTAGAAGGTGACACGGTAACACTCACGCCGGGTGCCGTGTTAATATTCACAGTGTAAGTTGAATTAGCATCCGCGACATTGGTCACTCTTCTGGTGTATGATTTTGTCACATTACCACTAAGTGTGATTGCAAACGAAGGATAGTTTAGTTGTGCTTCAGGGATGCTTGGTATATTTGAGCAAGAAACTCGCTTTTGCATAATGGTTGTAACTCGTGCGTTTGAGTATCCTAATCCACACAAGTAAGGTATGTAATCATCAGCTTGCATATCGTAAATGAGTCCTGGGTCATTAGCTTTAGATGGATTGACATGACCAGCCCCAACAGCAAACAAGCTGGCAGGAAGCTCTCTTTCATCCTGAATCGGTTGGTTGTTAAGGTTGATCAAATCAGCAGTGGTCATGATAGCGGATTTGATTCCAGCAGGAGACCAATCAGGATGTGCACTTTTCAATAATGCCGCTATCCCACTGAGATGAGGGCAAGACATTGATGTACCTGAAACAACGTTAAATGGGGCGTTTGTTGAAGTGTTATCAACTGAGGCAGGCCATGCTGCAAGAATGCTAACCCCTGGCCCAATAATGTCGGGTTTCAGAATTCCAGGACTTGCTAGACTAGGTCCTCTTGAAGAGAAAGAGGCCACTTGAGGAGCTGACTTATCTCCAATGACAGTTCCACGGAATATGATGCTAGCAACTGGTGATAGACTTGAACTGAAATATTCTAGAATTATGCGTCCATCTTTGTAATTATGATGTGATACAGGGAGTACATGGGCATCAGCTACTGTAGTAGCTCCATCGCTTTGCGAGTTTGTGAGAATCATGGCAGCTCCACCAGCATCTTTTACCGTCTGCCCTTTTGCGATTCTTCCTATGTTACCACCTCTCAGGCAAATCACCACCTTTCCTTTTACATTTGTATTGTTCAAGGATCTTGGGGCACAAAACGTGGCATTTGTATCACCACTCATCCCGGGGTATACCAGAGGCAAGGGGGTTTCTGGGAAATCTTTAGGCTGGAAGAGTGATTCTCCGTCTACTAACACCCCGTTCCCAAGTTTTACCGTAGAAGTTACCTTTCTATCAATCGTACTAGCACCAACTGTGAGAATCCATGGAGCCTCATTGGACAATGAAGAATTTAATGGCCCAGAATTTCCTGCCGAACAACTCACAAATATCCCTTTTTGTATCGCGGCTAATGCCCCTATAGCCAACAAGTTGGAATAAAAAGGACGGGATGGTCCTCCAATCGAGAGGGAAAGCACGTCCACACCATCTTCTATGGCTGCATCCATGCCAGCTAATATATCACTCGAACGACAACCACTCTCATTGCATACTTTATACATCGCTAAGTGTGCAAGTGGAGCCATCCCAGCAGCAGTGCCGTTGTCATTTCCAATTGCGTTAGCGCCTTCAACAAAGTTTCCAGCGGCAGTACTTGAGGTGTGCGTTCCATGTCCATCTTCATCAAGCGGTGAACCGGTGCTACTGTTAACAAAGTTCCTAACACCAATCAGTTTGTTGTTACACCCAGCCACTTCACATTTCCCTTTCCATTTAGCTGGTGGAGGGCCTATGCCTTTGTCGTCAAAAGAAGGATGACCAGGAGTAATCCCAGTGTCAAGAACACCAATAATGATTCCCTTCCCATAGTTTGAACCTCTCCAGAAACCAAAATTCTGGTTCAATCCCAGAAAGTTAGGAGTATGCGTTGTATGTAACGACAATACCCTTTCAGGTTGTGCTAATATCGCTCCATCTAATTTTTCTATTTCGCTCGCTTGCTGAACAGTCAGTTTTGCTGCAAACCCTTTGAGCACATTACGGTATGCGTACACCATCTCTGGTTTCTCATCTGAGTCTGTATTAACTGTGGGCAAAAATGTTTTGTACCAGCTTTCAAGATGTTCGGTTTCAGCGTTTATGTGGTCAGGGGGACAGCTTAGTTGGACAATATATGTTTCGGTTTCTTTGGCGACCACCAGTGAGAGGTTTAAAATGGTGGTGAAATTGAGAAGTAATGTGATCATAAGAACCTGCTTGCATCTATTATTCTTCATGATTGTTGAAGAACTTGAAGATCGATGTAGTTGGTGTGGTGGATCTATTCCACATAGTTTGTATATATACTTGATTTCTAGACGTACAAAAAGTCTTCTATCGAGACTTAGTAATATCCATTATAAAACAAAGGGAAATAACAAAGTATACAATTAAGCAAATTATAAAAGGGAAATAACAAAGAATACAATTAAGCAAGTAGCAATTTAGCATTGACAAACGTTTTGAGTATGTCAGAGGCCTACACGTCATATATTTTTTTTATTTGTTCTTCAGTTATTAATAATCCGAAAATATCTCAACAATATGAATTTGTTCTTCGGTTATTAATAACCCGAAAATATCTCAACAATATGATAATGTTATAAAACAATTGGAATATCTAAAAAATTGAAATTTTAAGACATGTTTTTGATAATGGGTTGTGTATGTATAAGTTGGTGCAATAAAAGTATCTAGGTATATTCTTTTCTAGGTAAGGTGGTAACAACCTTTCAGTTAAAAGACATCTAGGCTCGTTATTGCAACTTTTGAGCACTTGTTTATGATAGTGAATCATCTTAAATATTCTAATGCCTTTATTCCTCTCAAAATAATAACTTTAGTCTTTAATAAAAATTGTTTTTAAGAGAAGACTCTTCTCAAATGATACTCTCTCTTATGTCATAACTGATGAAGTTTACTTTTAATTTCAAATCGATACAACTACTATGTAATTATTGATTTAGTTATACTCATCGAATTTAAAATCTACTTGTCATACTCATTGAATTCAATATTAACTTGCGACTTTAGGTTTTCCTAAATATGTGGTCACAATTTTTTTTTTCTATTTTGTGATTGGCTATTGTCTTCAAAGGGACATTCTAGTGGTAAAAGTGTTTATCTCACAGCTAAAAGGTAAGGGTTCAAATCATGCATAATATAAATTATATGTACTCATCCAATAAAATCTAGGAATTTACGTTCAAAAAATAAAGTAATACAGCCCGTTGACGATCCATTATAACTAAAAGGACTAGTTAAGAAAGTTAAATTATTCTTAAACACAAACAAACTAATGTAACTCATTAAAGCCAAATCTGATCAATTAAAGGATGTCATGAAAAGTTACAACCAAATATGACCCATTCGCCAAAAGGATTTTTCTCGTGTGGAGTGACCCAAGTTCAAATCTTGGGATGAGTAATTTAAGAGTGTAATCTTTATTGTTAATATATATATATATATATTACCGCTAAAATGAAAACCACCTCTAGTTGTAAGAACCGTGAGAACTACACCGTACGGGGCGAGGTAGACCAAAATTTTTTTTCATAAACGTAGCTGCGTGTATTATAAACACATTTGTAAAAAAAATTAAAAAAAAAATGTCGTGTGTGTAGTTTTGCACCACAAGTTTGCGTTTACGGGTACCGTAAATTTGGTTTAAAATTTACGGTACCCGTAAACACAAACAAAACTACACACACGACATTTTTTTTTTTTTGAATTTTTTTTTTACAAATGTGTTTATAATACACGCATCTACGTTTATGAAAAAAAAATTTGGTCCAACTCGCCCCGTACGGTGTAATTCCCATGGTTCTTACAACTTGAGGTGATTTTCATTTTAGCGGACCGCTATATATATATATATATATATATATATATATATATAGGGTGGGGTTCTAGAGTGAACACTAATGTATTTGCGAACAGAGTGAACAAATCTTGGCCATTGATTTACAAACGTGGATGACTAGGATTTCATCATCAAATCGTAAAATACACTAGTGTATTTCATCATCAAATCCTGGTCATTGATCTACACACATGTATGGCCATGATTAGTTCGCTTACTTCGCAAACTACACTAGTGTTCACTCTTGAACCTAATCATATATATATATATATATATATATACATATATATATATAACCCATTCAAACTTCTAGTAAACCATAACATGTTATGGCTAATAAGGATTATTAAGAGTCACCATCACAAAATATAACATGTTACAACTTACCATGACATATGATAACCAAATATGATCATCAAGATAAGCTAGGATCCTTTATAGCACATTTATTAAATACATACCCCTAAAAATCTATATGACCTATTCCAACCCTTATTACTCCATATGGCCATTAAGATTATTTATTCCCTTCTACTATGCAACACAACCAATAAGACAAAGGGTATGTTTGGCATGAAGCTTCTAGGAGCTTTAACAGCTTTTAAGAAAAAACTTTTACTCAATAACCCATTCAAACTTCTAGTAACCCATAACATGTTATGGCTAATAAGGATTATTAAGAGTCACGGCGACAAAATAACTTACCATGACATATGATAACCGAATATGATCATCAAGATAAGCTAGGATTCTTTATAGCACATTTATTAAATATATACCCATAAAAATCTATGTTACCTATTCCAACCCTTATTCCCAATCGCCACCGGATACGGCCATTAAGATTATATATTCCCTACTACTATCGAACACAACCAATAAGACCAAGGGTATGTTTGGAATGAAACTTTTAGAAGCTTCTAGCTTTAAACTTTTAAGAAAAAACTCTTACTTAATAACTCATTCAAACTTCTAGTAACCCATAACATGTTATGGCTACTAAGTATTATTAAGAGTCACGACGACAAAATATAACATATTACAACTTACCATGACATATGATAACCAAATATGATCATCAAGATAAGCTAGGATCCTTTGTAGCACATTTATTAAATATATACCCATAAAAATCTATATTACCTATTCCAACCCTTACCACCAATCGCCACCAGATACGGCCATTAAGATTATTTATTCCCTACTAGTATCGAACAGAACCAATAACACCAAAGGTATGTTTGGCATGAAGCTTTTAGGAGCTTCCAGCTTTAAGCTTTTAAGAAAATGTTCTTACTCAATAAAAAGCCTTGTTTGCTTGAAGAAGCTTAAAGCTTTTAGGTTAGGAGCTTGATGTTTTTGGTTGAACGCTCCTACTAGTAGCGTTTAGAAGAAGCAACAAGTTTTTAGTGAAAAAATGACTATTTTAACCTCTAAAAATAATGAAGTTTTTAATGGATAAACTTTTTAAATTTTTAGTTATGTCCATTTTGGTCATTTTTTACATTTTATTAAAAGCTACAGCTACTCTGCCAAACACAAAATATATCTAAAAAGCTACAGCTACCGGCTTCCAGGCATCAGGCACCAGGCACTTTTGCCAAACATACACCAAGTATGATGTATTAATTTTTATATAACACACTATAACATAATAAAAGTCAATATAAAACAATATTTAAAATTATAACACACTTTAATCTATATATAAAATAAAAATAAGGGTAAATATAACTTTACATGAACTATTTTATTTTGCATTTAAGATGATTTAGGGTTGTGATGTTATTCTAACTAGTTGGCTACCCACCCGTTCGTTTCTTGGTTGTTGGAAGTTGTTTCATTGGTTGAACCCGGGGGATTGTCGATTATTTCCATTGGGCTCATTCCTGTAGAAATTTGAGTGGTTTCTTCATTCGGGGTTGTAAGTGTTGTTATAAGCTAAGTAGTTAATCCGGTAAAAAGTCGGATATCGGTTGAATGTCTGATATTTCTGATATCGATTATCGTGGTGGGATATTGGTGTCGGGAATTTTAATATCAAGTTAAATTTATATATATAGCAATTTAACACTAACTCTTCAGTATACTTTCATACCATTAACAAAATAACCTTTTACACCTTGTAAAACACTACAATTGTAGCAAGTAGGAACCGAATAAGACTTAAAACACTAACATCTAACACTAATAATTTACAATCAAACAATAAGAAGAAATACGAATTGTAGAACTAAGAAGAAAGGTAATGATACAGGAAAATCGGTGATGTATCCGTTAGACAGTTGTCCAATATCGGTCAATATCGCCGATAATATTGGTATACTGATATTTTGACCGATATTTTGCACCGACATCACACCAGGGGACCGATAACTACTATATCACTATCGGTGATATATTGAGATATTAACTACATAAGTTGTAAGGGCCTTGAGATCGAGGGTGGTTGTTGACAAAGTTGGCTGCTTAAGTTTGGTACAACTTTAGTTTTCATGTGGTTCACCACGTCCTTTACAAGCCATGCCAAATACAGTTGACGTATTTGCTTCAAGCTTTTTGATTTTAGAAGTTAAGGCATCAAGTTGAGTTTGAAGTTAGGTGATTTCATCAATTTTGTAAGCAATAGAGGCTTTGGCTTTGGGACTTCGAGGAGTGTGCCATTGAAAGCTAGTTTGTGTTATCTCAGGCACAATACCACACCCCGTACCAGTCTCCCAATACCAAATTAAAAAAGGGTGAGGGTATTGGTACATCCCCCAAAAGTAATGACACCCCCCCCCCCAGCAGCCCCGTATAAGGCAATGAGGGTTGTATAGGGGTTGAGTGCATTAATTATGTCAGAAAAAGTAAAGTTACACGTCCCTCATTGCCCTATGAGCGGTGTATTAGAAATGTGGTAGTTGGAGCATTAAACCCTATACGCCTCTCATTGCTTTATACACTACTCATTGGTACTATAATATCTGAATTTAAGGTATATTGCTGACAAGACAGCGGAGGCCAGACTGAAAAGGCTGAAAAGGTGATCCGTATATACGCGCATGGCCCTATACGCTGCGTATTGTTTCGATTTTTTTCCCTTTACCCCAAGCTTACGGGATTCATGTAATACAAATGTTCAAAAATCCCAAAAAAGTGATGAAAATGATAAAAAATTTCAAATAAACAGTCTGGTTAAATTAGATTAGAATCACGATGTCAAATTGGGACTTTGGATATTTTTTTGGTGAAATTTCGAATGAGTCATACGTCTCCGAAAGCGTTTGGTTACCCGGCGTTGATCAAGGTGAGGAGGAGGTGGTTTCCGTGCGTTGTTGTGATGAAGGGAGTGTGCGGCCCGTGATGCCTGATTTGAACCAGGTAAAAAATTCATATTGGCGTTATGGTTATTAAAGTCTAACCATTAAGTTGTTTCAGGTCGTAGAGGAGGCGGGACCATCTTACGTGGCTCAAAGCTATCTGCAACACGCCGGAACTTACCATTCGCATCAGGAAGGGAGTGTGCGGTCCGTGATGCCTGATTTGAACCAGGTAAAAAATTCATATTGTCGTTTTGGTTATTTAGTATAACCATTAAGTTGTTTCAGGTCGTAGAGGAGGCGGGACCATCTTACGTGGCTCAAAGCTAACCGCAACACGCATACGGGACTTACCATTCCCATCAGGAAAAACAACGCAAGAAAAGGTCCGAGGAAGGTGCTTTTGACTTCGAGGAAGACGATAACGAAATCGAGAAAGGTGTTACACACTTCGAGGAAAGTGATCAAGACGAGGACGATGGTGGTGGCTGGGACGATGGTGGTGGCGGGGACGATGGTGGTGGCGGGGACGATGGTGGTGGCGGGGACGATGGTGGTGGCGATGACGATGGTGCTAATGACCCGAAAAACAAGGAAAGGTATAACATAACCGTCACTTACATGTTATTCGTTATGTATAATGTTTATTAATTTTTAGACAATTTTGATTTTGTATACGTGTTATTCATTATGTATAGGTTTATTAGAAGGGTGCCTATTAGAATTTAGACAAAGTTGATTTTGTTTACGTGTTATTCGTTATGTATAAGGTTTATTAGATTTTAAACAAATATAGTTTTAAACATAGTTTTAAATTACCGTTGTTTCAGGTATTTGCGACACTTCACGAGTTAAAGAATTGGGCTTACAAAACAGAAATTGCGAAAGGTTACATCATTGTGACCCAATGAACGGTAACAAAAGGTGAAGATTCGTCAGCAAGGACAGTGAAGATATGGTTGCAATGCCACCGTGGAGGCACATGCAGAAGTAAAGCAACAGTTCGGCGTTCTGGTAGCAAGAAGATTGGGTGTCCTTTTAAAATGATAGGGAAACTAGACGTAAGTAGTGGCAATTGGAGCTTAGTGGTGAAGCAAAAGGATCATAACCATGAGCCTGCGGTATTTCTCGAGGGTCACGCGTTTGCGAGAAGGTTGACCCCAGACGAAGAATCATTGGTAGAGAGACTTTATATTCAAAACATGGAGCCTACGAACATACATTTAACCATAAGAAAACAAAACCCACAGAGCGTGTGCATTCTACGAGACATACAAAACGTGATAAAAAAGATTAAAGTCAAAATGTACGGTGATCGGACTCCAATGCAGATATTGGAGCAAATGTTGTATGAAGGAAGGTATGTTTACCACACCCGGGTGAATCCCGAAACAAATGCGGTCGTGGAGGTTTTTTTGTTCATCGGTACTCGTACGATATGTGGCGTGCTTTCCCACATGTGTTGATGATTGATATCACTTACAAAACGAATGAGTATAGACTTCCGTTTGTTCAAAATGTGGGTGTGACATCAACACACAAGTCGTTTTGTATCGCTCATGCTTTTATCTCTAAAGAAAAAAAGGATAACTTCTTATGGGTCCTACAGAAGCTCAAAGGATTGTTGGAAGAGGGTATGGAACCGCGCGTGATAGTAACAGATTGCGATAAAGCTTTGATGAATGCTTGCGACAAAGTATTCCTAAAAGCATCCAAATTGCTATGTAGGTGGCACATCTCACAAAATATTCTAAAACACACCAAGGCAAAATTTGCAACGGCTGAAGAATGGAAAATATTCAAGCTTTCTTGATCTCGATTGTGTAATTCTCCCACTGAGACGCTATACAATTATAACTTTGAGCGGCTATTACGCGACTAACTGACGACCATAGATCAGGTGCGTATTATATTACAAACTATAGGGGCCTATTTTGACATTTTATGAAACTATAAGTTGAGGGACTTTTTTGTCATTGTTTGAAACTTGCTTAAAAATGGTTAAAACCAAGTCCAGGGACTAAACTGTCATTTATTGAAAGTTATAGTCTAGGGGTTATTTTGACATTATTTAAATATTTAGAAGTACAAAGTATTAGGCATAAAATGTAATTATTGAAATCTAAAGTATAAGGGTTGAAATTGCCTTGTTTGAAACTTATTTTAACTCTAAAATCTTAACCAAGTTAAATGTTGAATAAGAAATCCTTTAAAAAAATAACTTAGTTAACTATGTTAATTAGAATAACAAAAAAGGGGGGTTTCTTGTTAACCCGCCCCTTAGCAAGGATCGAACCCGGACCACTCGTGTAAAAGCACCCCTTCTTTACCAGTTTATCATCCTGTACAGGAGCTGATAGATACCCTAACATTAGTTGTTTTATACTTTAAAAAAAAAAGTTAACTTAGTTAACTACGTTAATTAGAATAACAAAAGGGGAGGGGGGATTTCTTGTAGAACCCACCCCTTAGCAAGGATCGAACCCGGACCAACTCGTGTAAAAGCACCCCTTCTTTACCAGTTTATCATCCTGTACAGGAGCTGATAGTTACCCTAACATTAGTGGTTTTATACACTTCTTAAAATCCAACAGGGCACACACCTTTTATTTTATTTTTACGTTTTTTTATCACTTTTATAAAAACTAACATTTTTATAAACTCATATACATCAAACCTGATTTACTAAAAATATAAACTATAATTATTTCCGGTTTTATCTAATTATTATGAATTAAGTTAGTTTTAATCTTATTAAATTCAATAAAAATAGTAAACTAATTTTATAAAACCTGAAAATTTTTATACAATTATTTTAACATCAGAATGATGTTCGAAAATATAAAATTGATATTTTTCCCAAAATTCGATTGTTAACCAATATAATCCAATAATTACATAGTTTTATTTGTTTAATTAATTATTTAAAAATAGTTAATTTTTCAGAAAAATTTTGTTTCAGCCTTTGGTCGGGGTGTTATAATACAAACATTAAAAATCGTTATATTCTGTTTTTTTCAGGAGTTTTGGACTATTTGTATACTGTCTGGCTACTACCCTATAAAGAAAAGTTTGTTTCAGCCTGGACTAACACAAGCCCTAACTTTGGTCAACATACAACCAACAGAGTTGAAAGCCAACATGCTAAGTTTAAGAGATACCTTAAGGGGCCAAACAACTCGCTCCATAGACTTGTGTGGCTTGTTGACAAAGTTGTAGAGTCACAACGCATACAAATAAACCTCACTTTTCAGGATAGCCGTTCCTTGAAAATGGGGGACCACATGATATCATTCTTTGATAACCTACGTGGTAATGTTTCCCTGAAAGCATTAGATTTGTTGCTTGTGGAGAAGAAAAAGATACATACGTTGCTCGCAGCAGGAGGGACTTGTGGTCATGTGCTTTTTATGAGTTGTGGGTTGCCATGTGCTTGTCGGATGGAGTGGTGGGAAAATACAAGTAATAAAAACAGGCTTCAACCGCTTATTCTACTTCATATGAATACCCACCTGTAACACCCCGAAAATGTAAAAAACTTTATATTAGAATTATAAAGTGTAAAATAAACGAGAATAAGCTAACTAGGATAAATAACCCGGTTAGTTAGGAGTCTTGCAATAACACATGACTGAGGTAAAAAGCCTAAATTATAAACCAAATGAAAGTTGAGGGGCTTATGTTGTTAAAGAATGAAACTTAATTACGTAAAACAAAAACCAAACTCACTTTTGTGAGGTCTGGTTCGATCAGAAGCAGGGAAGGGCGGCCCCCATTTCTCCAAAACCCTAACATTCACAAAAGCCACAAATTGAAGGCTTAAATCATGTCCAAATCGATTTTCAAGCATAAATTAATGATCACCTAGTTGAGGGGATTATAAGGTATGTAAAATCTTGAAGTTTTGATTCATCTCAAGTTCTAGGTTAATTATGAAAGATCAAAATTTAGCTTGATTGTGTCATGCATGAATGTAATTAGAAGAGATATGGTGTCTATGGATGAACCCTAGGTGAAATCTTGTTAAAATATTTCATGATAATTATAGAGTTTATAACCACCATTGTAGGTGATTAATAAACTTGAAGAAAACTTGATAAGCCTTAGAATTTTGATCGTGTTCTAACACAAATCTGAAATTTAGAATAAATTTCAGAAATATTGATGTTAAGATATATGTAGAATTGACTAATTAAAGTTAGTTTAGATGATAATTACAAGTCATAACTTGGTTTTTGTTTATATAAAAATCTGACCCGCTAAGTGTTTGATGGAACGCCTAAGTGAAGGTTAAAATGTTAAAAGTTGGGTAAAAACGCAGATTTGATCATTTTAGAGAATTATACGTTAAAGCTTGTGAAAGAGTTCTAAACTTATTGTGAATTGAACTCTTTAGGCGAAGAATCCGGAACGTCAAGCGGACAAGCCGGAGGTGATTCACGCTTGAAAGGTGTGCTTTAAAGGTACGTAACTTCGGTTTCGTTACATTGTGTATAAACAATAGTCTTAGAAAAGTTAATGAGAATGTAGTGTCAATTGCGAGTTGGTATGTCATAGAAGTGACGAAGTTCACTCGACAAACAAACGGGTCAAAATAGTTAACTAGAATTGTTGGTTGATAATGTTGTTTAGTTATGCAAGTATGTAACTTGACCCGTTACATTAAACGAATTGTTAATAAATTATGCGAAGTTTCGTTGTAGGATAGTTATGGTGTTGATTGTAGCGACCATGATCGTTACTTGAATTAATAGGCTTAGAGTGACAAGAAACCGTTGGGTAGTCATCATATTGGAGGACTCCACAAGATGAGCCAAACGGGTTAAATTGTTGTCTAAATTATTGTACTAGTGTTTTAGAGAGTTAAAAAGGCGATAACAATCACAAGAGCATTTAAGCCATGAGATTGGTAAAGAAATGCGGGTGATAATATGCCCCGGATGTTGGGTATAAAGTGCCATAAGCTTCCTAGTCAAATGATAGAGAAATGGGTAAAGTTAGAACGGGTCGAATAATCAATTTATGCGTGACAAATGTTTCGTAATATAGCTAATTGGCCTTTGTTATAGTTGATAAAGGACATAATAGAATGCGAGAAATTAACATGTTGGTTTGATAGAACGAGAGGTCCGAGAATTTGGTTTGGCCAAACAAACAAACAAAACAACCAAATCATGAACTTACAGGGAATACCGTAAGTTACGGTGGTACCGTAACTTACGGTAGACATAAAATGGCTTACGGCAGTCCTTTACTGCCTTACGGCAGATCTGGAATTTTTAGCAACCACCGTAACTTACGATGGTACCACAAGTTACGGTAGAATCCTGGAATTTTTGCAAATTTTGCATACTTTCGTTAAATCGAATCCGTTTTAAACGTAGTTTCGACTATGTATTATTCCTATGTACTCTAATACTAATGTTTAATGTAAACATTTCAGTTTCTAGGTATTCAAAGATTACGGAAGACGGTCAAGCAAGCTTTTGAAGAAACGAACACGAATTTTTGAAGCTTCCGCATAAATTAACTCTGTTTAAACAATGTTATGATGTAAATCGTTTACTAAACAACTTACGGATGTTTAAATTAGTCGGTCTAGACATCTTTTGTATAAAATCTTACGAATTATTATTAATTTCGAGTAGTAATTTAGATGGGTGTTACAAGTTGGTATCAGAGCTTAAGGTTGTCAACAAAGTGTTCGGTTCAAGCTTGATCGATCGTCCGGTAAGAATTAATTGCTTTAGTAGACTTACTAGAATACTAGAAAAAAGAAATTTGATTTGATATGCACGGGAAGTGCGTGTTTACACACTCAAACCCGGAAAAGTGCACTAAACATAAATGGTTTAAGCAAGTGGTGAACTTGGCTAGATCAAAATGAATGACGCATATGTCATAGATGAAATGTTTAACAATTAGTGTAAACATTTCAGTTTCAAGATGACGTAAAGATGGGGGGAGTGTATAAATACGCTCGAACCCGGGAAATTACACTAAGTAAGAAAGGTAAGGCAAGATATATACTTGACCAAACCGAAAAAGAATAACACATTATTTATGACTGAGTGAGAATAATATAAATTTCCGTATAATAAGATGGAAATGAATGAAATAATTATTGATAAATCGTGATGGATGTTTCAGTTAAAGAAATGTCTGGAGTAACTGGAGATGATTCGACATCTCAATTGACTTAACAAATGAAAGCTAAGATTTCCGAGACGGTCGGAAAAGCTCTAGAAAATAGTCTATCACAGTTTATTGATAGATTACAAACCACAATCGTGCCGGTGGTGAACGATATGATGGCTGAATTGAAAGACAGCGTACTACAAGAAATAGAAGAAAGGAGGGTGTCGGATATGAATCCAAGATCCGTAAAGAAGTCCAAGTATAATAAAGCTCCCAAGAAGGGGGTTACAAAAAGTTTGTTACATCAGTGCAGAGTTTTTGGAAAAATTCACAAGGGCACATGTGGTAAGCCAAGACATAAAAAGTCTAATTGTCCAGAGAGGCTCAGAACCAAGGACACAGCTGACACAAGGTCTGATACCCAGAAATCAAGGACAAAGTTGTTTTATATAACAGCCACGGAGGCTAAAGCTAAACCTGATGTCGTTTCAGGTATACTCTTGTAGATTAAATTTCAGTATGAATTTTTAATTATTACGAGTGCAAATAAATCGTTTGTTGTATACTGATTTATTTGACATCCTACATTAGTGTTAACGAAATTACCAAGGCTTTGAAAAATAGAAATAGATAATAATAAAAGTTCTATTGTTTATAAGAGGTGCTGAAACTGTACGTTGAGCATCGAGGTAAAAGTAATCTCGATAGATATTGCAATGGGAAGGAGTGCGTGTACACTCGAACCCGGGAAATTAATGAAGTGAATAAACCTTGTGTTGGGAAGGAGTGTAATTACACTCGAACCCGGAAATTGCAATAATAATAAATGGCGAAGACAAGGTTATAGACTTGGCTGAACTAAATAAAACGCGTAGGAGCGTCATTTACATCAACAAATGATGTAGATAAATTTCATGCAACGATAAACAATAATAAAATTAAATGAATTAATTGTGTTATTATTGCAATAGGATTAAGGTTAAAGATAAGAAATTAAGACTCGGACCGAGAATATCCGCGAAAAAGAAGTTAAATGAATGATACGTATTATTCGCTATTATGAATAATAAAGTATCAATAAATGCAAATTTAGAAAACTTGGGTAGGCGTGACCATCCAAGTAATACATTATTAATCGCACCCTCATGAGGAAGAACAGTGATCGCAGTAATGGATGTGATTATATAAAAGTCTAGTAAAATAAACTTTATGAAAGTGTTAGAATAAGAACGGGTAAACCCCAAAAGCCGTATAACCATGACAGTGGTTTTACCAAATAAGACTTGAGAAATGGGCCTTCGGAACATTAGCAAAAGAAATAGACCTAAGGGTCGCTAACAACAGAAAGGTGGTGTTCGAATCAAATAAGCAAAATGCTTGATAATAAAGGTAAACGGAAGCCGGATAATGGGAGCATATTATATTAAGGTAATAAGCCCAAGGGAAGGGATAAGAATCAAGGTAATTAAAATTATAAACTAACAAACAAGAATGTTAAGGCACAAGGATAAAGTTTGACTATTATAAGTAATAAATTTCATCAGAACAAGTCAAACAAAATAAATGGAAGAATTAAGGAATCGGTGGAATAAAGGCGACAGTTTACGCTAATACCACCGAATAAATCAAAACGAAATCTTAATGCATGTCAGAATGATGACTCTAATAATGACTTAGGTAAAATAACCGATAGATGGGTAGGACTACGGATATATGCGTAAACCAAGAGACGGTGACCCAGATTAAAAGTCAAAAGACTCGGATTAAGAGCTATAACTAAGAGACGATGAAATTTCGCAAAACAGAAATTTCGATAGTTATGTCCAACTATTTTAATATTGGACGGGCCGAATAAAGTATAATACTTGATATTCCAAGTAAGCGCAACCCGAATAATGAAAGTGCGAAATATTACTGAACCAATGTGATAGGTCGTAAAAGAATATGGAAAGGAAAACGCAAACCAATAAAACCGGGGTGTTAAAAACATTAAGATAACGAACCCGGTAATGGGTTGAAAGGAAATAGGGCCATAAACCAAATAACGGTATGAGTAAAATAAACCAACGCGAAGGTGACATAAGAAGTCATAGAGTCGGAAAGATAATCCGAAAGAAAATGAGTATAGCTTTAGACTACGGTCAAGGTCAAATGAATTTTTGAAATCAAAAATTTATTTATTCTAAACATAAAAAGGGGGTGCCTTAACGCCATATGTATACTTATACCATTAAATAAAGATATGAAAAGAAGATGATCCATGGGATCACCATAACCTTCAGGTTATAAACAATGTAAAGGTCTACGGGACCAAAATGACCATCGGGTCACAAATACAACGGAACAAACTATAGGGTCTCACCCTAAAAAGGTGAAGACCTAATAAAATAGCCTACGAAGCTAAGTAAAGGAACCTGCGGGTCGATAATGTATAGCATGGGAACCAGTCATGAGTTCCCGCGTAAAATGATAACCGAGAAGAATAATTCTTTTCGTCAATTTCTGATATGATTAATCGACATGGTTAAAGGGAAAATCATTAAACTAAAATTCAGTTTTAGTAAAGAAACGATGTTCTAACACCTATAAATACCGAGAGAGAAATTAGAAAAAGGGTTAATACTAAAGGATATAGGTATTAACGCCGATAGGTGTAAGAAGATGTATTCAAAGGAAGATTCATAATAATGAAAAGCTGACATAAACCTAAACATGACGTGATGCGGTCACGGACACAAAAGGGATACAAAATACAGCCACGTTATAATACGAGTTATTAGATGTGAAAATATAAACACGCAAAATGACGACGACGGCATTATAGTATACCCAAATAACGAGGTATGGGGTAAATGGTGACCAATTAGTCAAGGCGATAAAACAAGTTATAGTCAAAATAATGTTGTGACCTATGTAGAGCACTTGTCAATATAAGATTAGCGTGAAGTAAGTATGCTGACGGACGCAGTGACTGGATGGTCAAAAGACAATCCGGTCAAATAGGCGACAAAGATAGGAAATAGATGATAAAAGGTTACGGTCCAAAAGGACATATGCCTAAAAGACGAACATGTAAATACGAATAAAAACCTTATGCCGGACAAGAGGGAATGCCTTGAAAAATGAAACTAAGACGGTTAGGTTCAAACCAAAGATCTACTTAAAGAAAGTTTCGGGGACGAAACCCTTTCTAAGGGGGGTGGACTTGTAACACCCCGAAAATGTAAAAAACTTTATATTAGAATTATAAAGTGTAAAATAAACGAGAATAAGCTAACTAGGATAAATAACCCGGTTAGTTAGGAGTCTTGCAATAACACATGACTGAGGTAAAAAGCCTAAATTATAAACCAAATGAAAGTTGAGGGGCTTATGTTGTTAAAGAATGAAACTTAATTACGTAAAACAAAAACCAAACTCACTTTTGTGAGGTCTGGTTCGATCAGAAGCAGGGAAGGGCGGCCCCCATTTCTCCAAAACCCTAACACTCACAAAAGCCACAAATTGAAGGCTTAAATCATGTCCAAATCGATTTTCAAGCATAAATTAATGATCACCTAGTTGAGGGGATCATAAGGTATGTAAAATCTTGAAGTTTTGATTCATCTCAAGTTCTAGGTTAATTATGAAAGATCAAAATTTAGCTTGATTGTGTCATGCATGAATGTAATTAGAAGAGATATGGTGTCTAGGGATGAACCCTAGGTGAAATCTTGTTAAAAGATTTCATGATAATTATAGAGTTTATAACCACCATTGTAGGTGATTAATAAACTTGAAGAAAACTTGATAAGCCTTAGAATTTTGATCTTGTTCTAACACAAATCTGAAATTTAGAATAAATTTCAGAAATATTGATGTTAAGATATATGTAGAATTGACTAATTAAAGTTAGTTTAGATGATAATTACAAGTCATGAACTTAGTTTTTGTTTTTATAAAAATCTGACCCGCTAGGTGTTTGATGGAACGCCTAAGTGAAGGTTAAAATGTTAAAAGTTGGGTAAAAACGCAGATTTGATCATTTTAGAGAATTATGCGTTAAAGCTTGTGAAAGAGTTCTAAACTTATTGTGAATTGAACTCTTTAGGCGAAGAATCCGGAACGTCAAGCGGACAAGCCGGAGGTGATTCACGCTTGAAAGGTGTGCTTTAAAGGTACGTAACTTCGGTTTCGTTACATTGTGTATAAACAATAGTCTTAGAAAAGTTAATGAGAATGTAGTGTCAATTGCGAGTTGGTATGTCATAGAAGTGACGAAGTTCACTCGACAAACAAACGGGTCAAAATAGTTAACTAGAATTGTTGGTTGATAATGTTGTTTAGTTATGCAAGTATGTAACTTGACCCGTTACATTAAACGAATTGTTATTAAATTATGCGAAGTTTCGTTGTAGGGTAGTTATGGTGTTGATTGTAGCGACCATGATCGTTACTTGAATTAATAGGCTTAGAGTGACAAGAAACCATTGGGTAGTTATCATATTGGAGGACTCCACAAGATGAGCCAAACGGGTTAAATTGTTGTCTAAATTATTGTACTAGTGTTTTAGAGAGTTAAAAAGGCGATAACAATCACAAGAGCATTTAAGCCATGAGATTGGTAAAGAAATGCGGGTGATAATATGCCCCGGATGTTGGGTATAAAGTGCCATAAGCTTCCTAGTCAAATGATAGAGAAATGAATAAAGTTAGAACGGGTCGAATAATCAATTTATGCGTGACAAATGTTTCGTAATATAGCTAATTGGCCTTTGTTATAGTTGATAAAGGACATAATGGAATGCGAGAAATTAACATGTTGGTTTGATAGAACGAGAGGTCCGAGAATTTGGTTTGGCCAAACAAACAAACAAAACAACCAAATCATGAACTTACATGGAATACCGTAAGTTACGGTGGTACCGTAACTTACGGTAGACATAAAATGGCTTACGGCAGTCCTTTACTGCCTTACGGCAGATCTGAAATTTTAAGCAACCACCGTAACTTACGGTGGTACCGTAAGTTACGGTAGAATCCTAGAATTTTTGCAAATTTTGCATACTTTCGTTAAATCAAATCCGTTTTAAACGTAGTTTCGACTATGTATTATTCCTATGTACTCTAATACTAATGTTTAATGTAAACATTTCAGTTTCTAGGTATTTAAAGATTACGGAAGACGGTCAAGCAAGCTTTTGAAGAACCGAACACGAATTTTTGAAGCTTCCGCATAAATTAACTCTGTTTAAACAATGTTATGATGTAAATCGTTTACTAAACAACTTACGGATGTTCAAATTAGTCGGTCTAGACATCTTTTGTATAAAATCTTACGAATTATTATTAATTTCGAGTAGTAATTTATATGGGTGTTACACCACCCCCCTCATTTCTAACTATTGTTTTTAAAATACAGATTGCAAAATTCCTCTTGCCGCCGTAGACAAATTCTGGACAAAACTAGATTTCAATGCTGAAGAACTTAAGGAAGACGATAATAATCTTCGGGAGGAAATGGACAGAGTCATGCAACAACTGAAGGCGCAACCACCGATAGTGTTAAAAAGTATGTTGTCGAAGATAAAGGAGGTGGTGAATCCAAGTATGACTGACCATCAACCGCCTGAGGCACAGCAAGATACTCGGTGGCGCCCAACCTCTAAAGCACAACAAAAAAAGAAGGAGGAGGTTACGAGACGTAAAGATACCCGGTCCGAAGCAAAATGCAAAAGCCAAAAGAAGGACGAGGACGCTCAAAAGCCAACAGTGCAACGCAGTCGTTCAAAGAAAAATAAGGCTAAAAAGACAGTTGAAATTATAGATGAAGATTTTCCACTGTTGGTGGGGGATAGGTACGTCAACAATCATTGACCTATATAATATCCTACGTATTTCCATACATACATTTTCCCTGATAAAGATTTTCCACAATATATTTTCCAATTACAGGTACAAAAACATGATCGATCGTTTTAAGGACTAGCTTCCATCTATGTATCGAAGATACATAACACATATGGAAGATGCCCAGCCTGACGGTAACTGTGGGTTTCGATCGGGGGCTATGGGTTTGGGGTTGGACCAGAATGTTTGGATGTGGGTCCGCCAAGAGCTACTGGATGAGATGTTCA
Source organism: Helianthus tuberosus (assembly GCA_030545235.1). Lineage (NCBI taxonomy): Eukaryota > Viridiplantae > Streptophyta > Magnoliopsida > Asterales > Asteraceae > Helianthus > Helianthus tuberosus. The sequence goes on along the minus strand of CM060389.1, from coordinate 53,657,922 downwards.
TTAACAAAGCCCGGTGGTGGCCTATTCTTGACCCTTTTGATCCGGGATTTTACACTATAGTATATCGATCAATAAACTAGTTGCACGTGGAACCTGCACCAATGGCATGCTGGATGTTCTTGCCATACGCCAGATTGTTGGTGGCTCAAAAATTTGGTGTGGTTGTTCAACATTTAAGCAATGGTGTTTATCAAACATACTTTCCCATGTTTGATGGTCCGGCGGAGGGCCATTCTGTTCTTTCGATTGCCTATGTGGAAGATGGCCATTTCATCATGGTTAAGTTAACAGATGATGGTCCGATGCCTCCACCGAATGGACTATGGAATATGTATCGAAGTACTGAAGCTATGGAGTGGGAGACAATGTACATGTCTCGTCTTTCAGTGGGTAGGAAGTTACTTCGTAGTAATAGAAGTGTTCGAAGAGACTTTATTAACTTGTTGTAGGTTCTCGTTGTAACACGTAAAACTCTTTAATCGTATTATTATGTTTTATATTTTTTTTAATTTACATTCTATTATCTTTTGAATATAGTGTAAGCAACATTTATTTTATAAAAAAAATGTTAATTACATTGTTTTATAATGTAAAAACACTTATTTACGTCACTATTTTTATTAAAAGACAGGCATCATATGCAGCATATTGGGCAATGAGAGGTGTATACCAGCCTCTATATGCCGCTCATAGCACAATAAACGGCTGCTGGTAAGCAATCTATAAGCCACGTATTGGCCAATGAGGAGTGTATACCAACACAAACAACATTTCAGCTCACTAAAGAGGGAAAACTAGATCAAAATCAATTCAAACACACACACACCAAAACACCAAAAACACACACAACTCTCTCCCGTATACCATTTCTATCCCGTATCGAACCATACGGTGCGAATTTTCACAAGAAGTTAGTAACATCTTCATCTTTCCTTTTTGTTATTGTTTTTTTACGGTTTTTTTTTTTCTGAAATATTTTGGTTGTGGCGTTTGGCGGTAGAGGTGTTTGATGGTGGTGGTTGTTAGAGCGGTTTAGGTTAGGACGGTGGTGGTTGTTAGAGTGGTTGAGGTTAGGACGGTGGTGGTTGTACCTATGGGTTAGGGTTTGACGGTGGTTGTGGGTTGGCTGTGGTGGTTGTGGGTTGGCTGTGGTGGTTGTGGGTTGGCTGTGGTGTCTGTGGGTTGTCGTAATTTTATTAATATTTTGACAAAATATTAACTTTTAATTGTTGCAGATATGTCGTCAGATGAGGAACAACAGGCACCAAATGGTGGTCCGGTATTCAATCCGATGGCCGGGTGTAATTATGAGCAGTACGATTTTTTAGACTTCCCCCAGAGCAGTACGGAATACAGATATTTTGCCAAGTTCTGGGGTATGAGAGTGAGGCAGCAGAGGGCGTTGTGTTGGGACGCGTTACGAGAGTGTGGCGAGGAGCAGAGGGCCCGGGGTATAATCGGGAAAAATAACCCGTGGGATCGTATGTTTTTTTATGCGGCTGGGCCTTCTTATAGGCCTATGATGGTGGAGTTCCTCTCCACGTTTATCTATCGACCACGGCCTGCTGAGCAGCCTAACTCAGATATGGACGATCCGATGGTGGAACCACCCCCTGCTGAGGTAACTTTCTGTTTATTCAGGGAGCGACAGAATATGTCGCTGCGTCAGTTTGCTTTGGCCACCGGATTCTACACTGATGAGGAGTTGGTTCAGGATATTTATACCACCGCGGTCACATCTATGCCTGATGATCAGTTGCTTGCTTGGTGGCCCACCCTCTGTGATGTACCCTTCGGTCATAAGGCCCGTGTCTCGTTGATTCCTGACCCACTCGTTCGCTACATACACCGTTGCATTGCCACGTCGATATCTGGGTGTGGCAAAAGCAACGAGTGGGTCATGAAAAACGACCTGTTATATCTTTACTGTTTATTCACGGGGACGCCGTACGCCCTCCATCGCTGCCTGGCGGAGCATTTCGCCTCATTTTCCCGATGTCAGAAGCGTGGCAGATTGCACGGAGGGGCGTTCATCACGCGTATTGCCCAACATTGCGGTCGGTATTTTTCATTCATCGGTGAGTTGCCACCGCCTGCCCCTTTCGAGTATTTGGGTATTAGGACGATGAGAGGGATGAACTTGGCGGTGAACTTTCCGGGCATTGGTTATCGGTTTGTCGGTGAGAACGATCAGATTTTCGTAGCCCAGCCATTAGTACATCAACATCTGCTGGACGCTGCAGAGGTGGATATGCCACATGTTGTTGATGAGCCTATTGGAGAGGGTGACGTCGAGCCTGAGGTTGAGCAGGGGCATCCGCAGGAGCCGCCACAGCATCCTCGGCGCGTCTATCATGCGGTGAGGTTGCCTCATTCCACTCAGCGTCTCCTCGAGAGGCTTGTGGCGGGTCAGACGGCTGTGATGGGGAGGTTGGCGCTGCAGGATCGGCGGATGGACCGGATGGAGGATATGATGGAGTGGATGATGGCTAGCGAGGCTGATAGGCGTACCGAGGCGGGGTTGCCGGTTCGAGACCCGCCACAACCACGAGTGTATCCAGGGTCTGGCTCGAAAGCCGGCCCGTCCGGCACGCAGGCAGGCCCTTCCGGCACGCAGGCAGGCCCGTCTGACACGCAGATGCAGTTGACATGTTATGATGATAGTGGTTCTGATGACAGTGATGAGGAAATGTCTTAGGAGTAGTATTTATCTGCTTCGTTTGGTTGTATTTTGGGTTTAATGTGGTTGTACGAACAAATATTTATTCGTCTTTTGTTATTTATGTTTAGTTGTATGCCCGGTTGTTTTTGTATAAACGTTTAATCTTTTATCAGCATGTATGGATGGTAACATGTTTAATATTTTATCAACATCTATGTTGTATTTTGGGTTTAATGTGGTTGTACGAACAAATAGGTATTGGGATTCTTATAACGAAGGGGTATATTTGTCTTTTTTAAAGGTATTGGGATGTGCAGAAGGGGTATAAACGGTTATAAGAATTTCAGGGACTGGATTTGAAAAATTAGAATTACAGTTAGTTTTTAATAACTGTGCAGGGACTGTTCTTGTGCAAAACAAACCTCAGGGACTGGATTTGAAAAATTAGAATTACACAAATAAAAAAGGGTTTAATGTGGTTGTACGAACAAATAGGTATTGGGATTCTTATAACGAAGGGGTATATTGGTTTTTTTTAAAGGTATTGGGATTCTTATAACGAAGAGGTATATTGGTCTTTTTTAAAAATGCAAAGCAAGTACAGAAGGGGTATAAACGGTTATAAGAATTTCAGGGACTGGATTTGAAAATTAGAATTACAGTTAGTTTTTAATAACTGTGCAGGGACTGTTCTTGGGCAAAACAAACCTCAGGGACTGGATTTGAAAAATTAGAATTACACAAATAAAAAAGGGTGTAGGAACGTTATGCGACCTGACGAGTCAATCAGAAGAGTGCTCAGACTGAATCAGAGGCGGAATTCATTGATTCAGTCTTTGTTTAGCTTGATTTCACTATTTAACGTCTCTTTTATTGATCTGTTAACAATATACAAGCTCTCGAGACAAACTGGCAGGGCTTCGCCGTAACACCACTTCACTGCTCCATAGTTCCGCTCATAGATCACCTATTTATAGGCCAGGGTGGTTCGCTTATATGGACATGTCCATATAAGCGGACCTACATAAGCGGACCTACATTATTGACACATAAGTGGACCTATCTAACTCATGTGTTTCTTGATTTTCGTTCACTATACAATCAGCCCTAGCCTAAGACTCGAACTAAGATGTAGTCGACAGACAACTGCACCAACAAAGGGAGGGGTCCTTCTGTATCGGACCGGCCTCCCAAGGGATTCGAACTCGTACACCTCGCATAGAACACACAAGCCTTAACCAGTTTATCCTCCTGTACAGGAGCTGATAAACTGGTTATAGTATATCCTTTATACACTTGGATTTGAAAATTTAGAATTACATAAATAAAAAAGGGAGGGGTCCTTCTGTATCGGACCGGCCTCCCATGGGTTTTGAACTTGCACACCTTGCATAGAACACAAAAGCCTTAACCAGTTTATCCTCCTGTACAGGAGCTGATAAACTGGTTATAGTATATCCTTTATACTTGATTTGAAAAATTAGAATTACACAAATAAAAAAGGGAGGGGTCTTTCTGTATCGGACCGGCCTCCCCAGGGTTTCGAACTCGCACACTTCGCATAAAACACACATGCCTTAACCAGTTTATCCTCCTGTACAGGAGCTGATAAATTGGTTATAGTATTTCATTTATACACTTCATACACTTTAAGGTGCTCATTGAACCATACGGCTCTCATTGAACACAAACACTTTCCCAACTTCAATAAAGGGGTAAACTAGATCTAAAATTTGAAAACTCACACTAAAACACCAAGAACACACACACAAACGCTCTGGACCACACGATTTTCACAAGACAAACTCTGGACCACACGATGAAGGTTAGTTTGTATTCCAAATTTTATTGCTTAATCTTCAAACTTTTTTTATTTTTTGGTTTTATTTTCGCCGTTTATGGTGGTGTTGGTTTTGACGGTGGTGGGGGATTGGTGGCGGTGGGGATTGATGATGGCGGGGGATTGACTATGGTGGGGAATGGTGGTGGTTGTGGTGGTGGTGTTGGTGGTGGTGATTGACGGTTGTGGTGGTGGTGGTTGTGGTGGTGGTAGTGGTTATGGTTGTGGTGGTGGTGGTTGTGGTGGTGGTGGTGGTGGTGGTGGTGGTAGTGGTGGTAGTGGTTATGGTTGTGGTGATGGTGATGGTGATGGTGATGGTGGTTGTGGTGGTGGTGGTGGTGGTGGTTGTGGTGATTGACGGTTGTGGTGGTGGTGGTAATCTCCTGGCTTTCGTAGCAACAGGATCAGAAACCTACACAACTCAAACACACAATTATAACAAACAATATTGTGATTCAATTTAATGAATCAACTAAACCTTTGAGAATCATTTTCATTTAAAATTGATTTAAAAAAAACTTGAAACATTCCAAATTTTGATTCAACTTTTCAAACCAATTATCCAACTCAATTGTTCATCTTGTTTAGCCTTTGAGATTTTGAATATCAGCTTTTCAACATCAGTTGTCAAAAATCTTTTTGGATTTTTCAAACTATGAAACACAAACGCAATAACAGAAATAAAATGCAGAAATGAAATATGTACAAACATATTTTTGTGAGTTTGCGAAAAAGGATCAGATCAGTTTTTAGACAAATCACAAGCACCGTTAAGCTCTTAATCGTTTTCAGTTCTAAACGATTCACGTTGATTGACGATATTGTTGTCCACATAAACTCAATCTAAAAACTTTCGAAATGCTTACCGATACGATTAGGTATATTTAGATAGCACTAAATTCTTATAGACCCCACGATCTCAGCATATCCCCTCATCATGCAATACACTGACTCAAATAATGCCTTTAAACTTTTATCAACTGTGATTTGTGCTAAAATAAAGCAGAATGTTTAAACATTAACAATCAGGTCGATACTTCCGTATACGCAGAGAAAGTCCAATGTTTAAACAAAATAAGAAAAATAAAACAAGTTGAAGTTGTTTAGGCTTTAACCACCAGGTCGATACTCCAGTATACGCAGAGGTGATCCAAAGCTTAAACGAAACACCAAAGAAAATAAAGCAGAACGTTTAGGCAACAACATCCAGGTCGATACTCACGTATACGCAGAGGATGTCCGATGCTTAAACAAAATAAAGAAATAAAAAAAGTTTAAATCTTTGCAAAATAAAATGCACAATCACAGCGACTTTTTAGCAAAGTTGTGAAAGTTCACAAACTTAACCAGTTTTATGTCTTTCGACAATCAGCGATTACTGAGTAGGCACACAGTCAAGAAGGACAAAACTAAGTACTATGCTTTCAACCATGTTTCCCACTAGAACTAGGCTTTTTCATTTAAGTTTGTATCGTTATCGCAAATCTACTAGTCTAGCTGAGCCTATCGTCACATCTTTAGTGAGACCGTTTATCACATTTAGACTGTACATTTCTTTAGCATGATGTGATAGTCCACTGATTTTCTATCATTTCCTCTTATTTCAGCAAAACTCATTTTTTAAATTTTTCAATGTTTTTGACATTTTCAAATTTCCTAATTTTTTAAAATTTTTACTCCCCCTCAAATCAAAATATGTTTCAATTTTGATTTTCTGGGAAAATTTGAAACAAACTGTACAAGAAATGTGACAACATGATGAGAATTGATTCAATTCTCCATTCACTTGGCATAAACAATCAGAACTCCCCCTCACAACAAACTATTTCCCCATTATGATTTCAAAACACTTAAGTTTGTTTTAATCAAAATGGTTTTTCCGGAAAAAATAGTTTGTTTACAAATCATTTGTAAATTTGGGGTCACTTCATCACATTGTTCTCTTCAACCACTTGTAAAAACTAACATTTTTAAGATCAAACCTCAAATATCACTTGTAGAAAATCAAGTACAACTTAATGTCCCTGATTTACCACTTGTAAGGCGAAAAATCACCAGAGTGAAATTTCTCAAGAAATGTGCCGATTCATGTTCCACGCTTACCAACCTGGGAACTCCGGCAAATCAGGTTTTTCTATTTAAATAGATTCACCCAAGCCTGACGGTCCTTGGGTGATTTTGAATTCTTGTTCAACAATGGTGGAAAATTTGCATCATCCATTGTTAGACCAGAATTCTCAACTTTTACCTCAACACACGGCTCTTCTGGCTTTACCACACCAGATTCATTGCCTGATCGTGGCTTGTCTGACTTTAATGAGTCAGATTCATCGCCAACATGTGGCTCCTTTGTTTCCGAAGAAACAGATTCATTGCCACAAACTTTCTTCTTCTTCTTTCCCTCTTTCCTTACTCTCTTTTCTGTCCTCAGATTTGTTTCTGAAGAATTCGTTTTGCTTAATTTGTCAGTCTTTGGCGAACAAGACGATTTATCAGAACTTTTATCTGTTTTACCAGTTGTATCCGAGGACAAGATCTTCTCGAGATACTCTCTCGCCTTCTTCCTCTTCTTCCTCAGTCTGTCTTTCTGCCCCTGTGAAAGTTTAACTTTCTTTTCTTGAATTATCTGTTCTTGAACTTTAGGTTCTTTGGGCTTGACATTGACTGGTTTCTTCACCTGCTTCTGAGATTCAGCCCTCGATCTTCTCATTGATCTCATTGAGCAATCTCTAGCAATATGGCCAATGATGTTGCAGTTAAAGCATCTGCTTGACTCAAACCTCCAACTCTGGCAGTTAACAATAATGTGTCCTTGATAACCGCATCTGTAACACACTCTGTTATCGTACCAATCACCACTTTCAGTCCAAACATTCAGATCATAGCACTGTTTGGCTTGGTGATAATCCTTGCTCCTCTTGTTTGCTGGATTTGACTTTTGAGCACTGTGGTCCGACCTGCACCACTTATTGCCAACAATTTTAGAATTTTCATTTTTCGATTTTTGTAATTTTTCATTGCGATTGGATGATTGATCTGATGAGCTTTTATTATCTTTTTGAAAATTTTTAGAATTTTTAACATTTTGTTTTTGTTCCACATTCTTCTTTACAGGTTTTTGCGTTGAGCATTCACCTTTCTCAGTAGAATGTAGAACGGTTTCTTGAAATTTTTCTTTTAATTTCAGAAATATTTTTTCTTTTTTCAATATCATCATCAGTTTTCTCATCGCAATCTTCAACTTTGACTTTGTCAAAGTTTGTGACATCGTCACTTATTGGAACTGAGTTTAAAGGTTTTGAACAAGGAATAGTTGAAGTATTCACAAACACCTTCAACTTTTGTTCCCATTCCTTGATTTTCTTTTGAGCACACTCAGCTTCCTTTTCAAGTCGAATAATCTTTTCAAGATGAGAATTGATTGCAATTTGTTTTTCAAGATTGTTTTTACCAAACAAATCTCTCTCATCTTCTAAACTTTTTATTTGACTTTGAAAATCTTTCTCAATTTTTACTTTTTCATTTTCCAAATTGTGTATTTGATTTTTCAAAACATTTTCTGATTTTTTTAAGATTTTTGTTTTCTAATGACAAACTCTCTACATTCTTTAAGAGTTTGGCATTATCTGTCTCAGATTTTTCACAGTTTACACATTTTCCAGGAATCGGTTTCTCTTCAGCTTTTGTCTCAACCTTCAAAACTGAAATATTTTCAATCTGTTTCTTCTCCTCATGAACACTTTCATCCTTACTCTCTTCTTCTGATGAATGATCAAAGATAGGTGCGTCTTCTGCAACTTCTTTCTTTAACTCTAGTTCAGGATTCACAGATACAGGTTTTTCAGATTCTCCTTTCTCAACCTTGATAGCTGGAACTTGTTCAATCTGCTCAGCTCTGATCTCTTCTTTAACAATGACTGCCTTTTGATTCTTTCTTTTTGCATCTTGTTTTTCTTTCAACTTTTCAATTTTATCGGCATAAAATAACTTCCCACTACGTTGATCAGATGGAAGTTGTTGTTTAAGATGTTCAAGCTTCCGGATTTCCTCTTCATAATTGTCACTTTCTTCATCAGACGAATGATAAAAAATCGGAACTTTTTCAACAACTTCTTTTGCTGAGACTGTTTCTCCTTCTTGCTTTATCGGAATATACTGCTGAGATTCATAATTCATATACGCCAATAATTCGTCAAAATCCATATTTCGATGTCAAATGTTCACAAAATAGACTTTTCAAATGAACTGGGCTATCTTTCAAATGAATTGAACTTTTTCACGCGAACTGACCACACTGTTTGGACCTTCAAAACTTGGGCTGCTCAAAATTAAACTACACTATACTTGGGCCGTGAACTTTAATCAAACAACACTATACTTGGGCCGTAAATGAATATAGTGGGCTTGACTATAGTGCAACCAACAACTTGATATTTTAGCTCAAAATATGATTGGGCCGAACGAAATGTGGTTCACATGGGCTACTGACAAACCCACTTAGCCGACAACAACTCTTGGATTGGGCCGCAACTTTAACTTGTGAAGATGGCTGACACCTTATGTTTCAACACATGCGCATGAACCGACAAAGTTGATTACCATTCAAATCTCATTGGACCAACAAAGTTAGTGGACTTTAATATGCATGAATTGAACCGAATTCAATGTTATATCTCATAAAATCACATGCAAACTGACAATCTTCTATAACGTTTCACACAAATCAAAGTTAACCACCTCGGGAATGATTATCACATGAATGAACCGATAAGTCTTGAAATAACAACAATCACATGCAATCTGATTTAATTCTGATCATCTAAACACTTTGGAGAGGAATCTCAAATGTCACAATGAGCGAAGCCTAAGTGTTGTCTATATAAGCGAACCTAATTGGTCAAATAAGCGGATCTACTGATGATCAAATAAGCGAACCAAATTTGTTCAAAAGAGCGGACCAACTAAGTACGGATAAGCGAACCACTGGATGATCACAAGAGCGGATCTGATTGTTGTTCACTGAAGCGGACCTTACACGCAATTTGAAGCGGACCTAAACAAAAATGTGTCGTTGGAGCGGACCTATCAAGTAACTTGGAGCGGACCTGATCAAATATGTTCTTAAAAACGAACCTCTAGAGCGAACCCTCAACAATCAAGTCCTTATGAGCGGACCTCTTGAGCGAACCTACAACAAATATGTTCCTAAAAGCGGACCTAATCAAGCGAACCTATGAAGTGTCCGTATAAGCGGAACCTATTCACGAGCAGTTTTAGGTCATTTTTAGTCCGTATTTTGGTCCAAAACTTTCCAGGATTTGTCTATGTCCAATAACATACAATCTGTGAAATTTTGATCCAATTTTGACCGGTAAAACTCCCTGAACTGATGAAAGAAGGTGTAGAAATCAGAATTTTTAAATCAACACGAGCTAAACGGTAAGAACTCTTCCTCCTGAGCTCTGATACCACTTGTAGGAATGTTATGCGACCTGACGAGTCGATCAGAAGAGTGCTCAGACTGAATCAGAGGCGGAATTCATTGATTCAGTCTTTGTTTAGCTTGATTTCACTATTTAACGTCTCTTTTATTGATCTGTTAACAATATACAAGCTCTCGAGACAAACTGGCAGGGCTTCGCCGTAACACCACTTCACTGCTCCATAGTTCCGCTCATAGATCACCTATTTATAGGCCAGGGTGGTTCGCTTATATGGACATGTCCATATAAGCGGACCTACATAAGCGGACCTACATTGGGTGGTTCGCTTATATGGACATGTCCATATAAGCGGACCTACATAAGCGGACCTACATTGGGTGGTTCGCTTATATGGACGTGTCCATATAAGCGGACCTACATTATTGACACATAAGTGGACCTGTCTAACTCATGTGTTTCTTGATTTTCGTTCACTATACAATCAGCCCTAGCCTAAGACTCGAACTAAGATGTAGTCGACAGACAACTGCACCAACAAAGGGAGGGGTCCTTCTGTATCGGACCGGCCTCCCAAGGGATTCGAACTCGTACACCTCGCATAGAACACACAAGCCTTAACCAGTTTATCCTCCTGTACAGGAGCTGATAAACTGGTTATAGTATATCCTTTATACACTTCGATTTGAAAATTTAGAATTACATAAATAAAAAAGGGAGGGGTCCTTCTGTATCGGACCGGCCTCCCATGGGTTTTGAACTTGCACACCTTGCATAGAACACATAAGCCTTAACCAGTTTATCCTCCTGTACAGGAGCTGATAAACTGGTTATAGTATATCCTTTATACTTGATTTGAAAAATTAGAATTACACAAATAAAAATGGGAGGGGTCTTTCTGTATCGGACCGGCCTCCCCAGGGTTTCGAACTCGCACACTTCGCATAAAACACACATGCCTTAACCAGTTTATCCTCCTGTACAGGAGCTGATAAATTGGTTATAGTATTTCATTTATACACTTCATACACTTTAAGGTGCTCATTGAACCATACGGCTCTCATTGAACACAAACACTTTCCCAACTTCAATAAAGGGGTAAACTAGATCTAAAATTTGAAAACTCACACTAAAACACCAAGAACACACACACAAACGCTCTGGACCACACGATTTTCACAAGACAAACTCTGGACCACACGATGAAGGTTAGTTTGTATTCCAAATTTTATTGCTTAATCTTCAAACTTTTTTTATTTTTTGGTTTTATTTTCGCCGTTTATGGTGGTGTTGGTTTTGACGGTGGTGGGGGATTGGTGGCGGTGGGGATTGATGATGGCGGGGGATTGACTATGGTGGGGAATGGTGGTGGTTGTGGTGGTGGTGTTGGTGGTGGTGATTGACGGTTGTGGTGGTGGTGGTTGTGGTGGTGGTAGTGGTTATGGTTGTGGTGGTGGTGGTTGTAGTGGTGGTGGTGGTGGTAGTGGTTATGGTTGTGGTGATGGTGATGGTGGTTGTGGTGGTGGTGGTGGTGGTTGTGGTGGTTGTGGTGATTGACGGTTGTGGTGGTGGTGGTGATTGACGGCTGTGGTGGTGGTGGTGATTGACGGCTGTGGTGGTGGTGGTGGTGGTGGTTGTGGTGGTGTTGGTGATGGACGGCTGTGGTGGTGGTTGTGGTGGTGGTGGTGGTAGCGTAACCCTATCCGACTCCCAGCCCGACACGTTTGTCGGGTCTAGACTTATATCATCGTTTTTTTAAATGTGCATATGTTATTTTTATTATTATATTTATTTTTTTTAACAATATATTTTCGGATGTCGGGTCTAATGCTATAATTGTATGTTTTATTAACATGATATCGAAAGTCGGTGTTTTGACGGTGGTGGTAGCAAATCCTTATGGAGAAGTACACTGCGTTCATATTTCAGATTCGAACGCTTAACTGCGTTCGTATTGCAGATTCATGCACCGGAACGTCCACCAATAACAATGCTTCTGCACCCACAATCTGTGATGGTGGAAGTAGATATTTACCGGTGACTGTGAGGGTGAACTGGAATGTTCTTCCACCTCCACCAACGACAATGCTTCTGCGTCAGCAACCTCAAGGGAGAACTCCTTCTGTATGGATTGGTTCTTCATGCTGTGGAACCGGTTAACGAGAATTCTTCTGCGACAACGAGGGAGCGCCATATCAGGTCGGAGGTTTACCGTGGAACGCATCCTTAAACTTGATAGCAACAATATGGTGACCGAATAGAGATCTAAATAACCGATACAGTTTGCAAGAATTTAATAATATGTAACAGTTAGCGATTTAGGGATTAGGGTTAAGGGTTTAGTGGTTACATTTTGTATTAAAATGACATGTTTTGTGTATTAATATAAAACGATGTTTGGTGTATTTATTGCGTTATGGTTAATAAATGACAAGTGAAAAATAAGTAAAGACATAATAATAATTGATAAATAAAAAATTTGACATTTTATAATACACACAATTCATTTCATAAAATATCGTCATGGGTCAAAAACCCTACCCGACCCCCGGCCCGACCCGTTTGCCGGGACTAGATATAACATTGTTTTTTTTAATGTGCATATGTTTTATTATTATAAGTTGCATAAACTCTCAAGACATAACATTCCGCTAAATCACCCAAATACGAGAGTCATTACATTCGTTTACATAAGTTGCATAAACTTAAATACGGCTAACGGCAAATACAAATACAGACAAAAAAAACAAAATCCAACAGATTATCAAACAGGTGTCCCTCTTACGAACGACCCTTGAATTTTTATTTTCCATTTCTGCTACTTGCTCTTTATACATTCGAACCTCCTCTTTCAAATGCTTGACTTCGTCTTCAAGTACTGCTTTAGTATCCAGCAAACCTCGGATGACTTGAACTGCCCGAGGACACATGGGAGGGTCGATCCACGCAAAGAATTTGCACCGAGAACGCTGAAACCGAAGGCGAATTAGTGTTTCTAAGTGTAAAAAATATGTCCCATTAAAAGTGTCATATTTTGAATTTTCAAAGTATTTATTTATAAACACTGACTTTAATTATCGATTTTTTGTGTTATATAAAACTTGATGAAAATTAACCCCATAAAAACACTTGTAAAACACACTCAAATCATATAACTTTCATCAAGTATTATCTAACACAAACAAAATTATTTAAGGTCAAAGTTTATAAATAAAGACTTTGAAAATTCAAAATATGATAATTTTAATGGGACGGAAGTAGTAGTGCTTAAAATACATACCAATTGAGAGCAGGTGTAAAATTGACGCCCGGGATTAATATCCGTCCAAGATGTTTTTATCCCAGCTTTCCTTCCACATCTACAAATAACCATTGTGAATGTAAAAATCGATATGGATTACACTTTCTCGTACGTAATATTAGAAAAAAAAGACTCAATACGCCACTCATAGCACAATGAGATGCGTATAAAGTACAAAATCCAACAACTTTTTCAGAAAAAGTAAATACATATGCCTCACATAGTGCTATGAGGTCCGTATAACAAAAAGTTTGGTGGTGCCTATACGGTCATATACGCTGACACCTTTTCAGAAAAAGTACATACTTGCGCGTTTTGTTTGACTTATTTACCGAGGAGCCAGCTCTTTGACAGATATTCACCCAACTAGATCCCCAAAAAGGTCTTGGACCACACGAGACCAACGTTGGACCACACGAAGAAGATCTGGAAGTACACACACGCACGGATTCTTTGTCTCTCGTATTGTTATCGCTCTCGTATCGCTTCATACACTCAGAGTATTTAAGGTTAGTTCGTATTCTGTATTTTTATGTTTAATTTTCATTTTTTCTCTGATTTTTGTGGTTCATTTTGGTCGGGTATATTGGTGTTGGGATGGTGGGTTTTTGTGGTTGACGGTTGTGGTTGTGTTGTTTTGTGGGTGGTGGGCTATGGTGTTCGTGGGTGGTTAGGTGGTGGTTGACGGTGGTGGTGGTGTTGTGTAGTCGGTGGTAGGCTGTGGTGTTTGTGGGTGGTGGGCTGTGGTGTTGGTTTGTTAAGATTGACGGTAGTGAGGTGGTGGGCTGTGGTGGTTGAGGTGGTGGGTTGTGGTGGTTGACGGTGGTGGCTGTTGTGGTGTTGTGTTGTGGGTGGTAGCATGTGGTGTTTGTGGGTGGTGGGTTGTGTTGTTGGTTTGTTATGGTTGACGGTGGTGCGGTGGTGGGTTGTGGTGGTTGAGGTGGTGGGTTGTGGTGGTTGACGGTGGTGAGATGGTGTTGTGTTGTGGGTGGTAGGCTATGGTGGTTGTTGAGGTGGTTGAGGGTGGTAGGTTGTGGTGGTGGTGGTGTGTTATGGTAGTTGGGATGGTGGTTTTGGTGGTGGTTAGGTTGTGGGTGGAAGGTGGTGGGCGGTGGTGGGTGTCCGACTGGTGGTGGTGGTCGGCTGTGGTGGTAGTGGGTGGTCGGCTATGGTGGTGGTGGGTGGTCGACTGTGGTGGTGGTGGTGGTGGTGGTGTTGGTGGTGGTGTTGTTTGTTTATTATATTTTAGAATATAATTTCTAATATCGAGTCTAACACTATAATTCTATGTTTTTTTAACAGGATATCGAAAGTCGGTGTTTTGACGGTGGTGGAAACGTAATTTTTATGGAGAAGTGCACTGTGTTCATATTTCAGATTCATGCGCCGGGACGTCGGTCTAGGGTGAGGTGCTTGGCGGTGGGGGATGCATCATCCAACATCAATTGCCAAGTCACCCGGAACTTCGACATTGTCAGATGTTACCGTGCAAATAGCACGGAACTCTCATATTGTCGATTCCTGGTGTAGTCTTGATAGCATCTACCGACGCGTGGTAGTTCCATCACCGGCATCTACCGACGCCCGGTAGTTCCGTGACCACCATATACCATCACGCGTCTGAACCGGCTTTTAAACCGGACGGAATCTACGAAGAAACTGTTCGATTTCACGGTTTGTTTGAGAACCTGATTCAGACCAAAAGAATGCATACACAAATAGTTCTAGTGGACGAAGCAAAGAGACCGTTGTGTATCTGAATCAGGTTCTCAAACAAACCGTGAAAGCGAACAGTTTCTTCGTAGATTCCGTCCGGTTTAAAAGCCGGTTCAGACGCGTGATGAACTAACCGATTCTATTCCCAACTCACGTCATTGCCTTGTATTTAAAATCTCAATTGATGAAGGGTTTGTCATAAGAACAGGTTCATCAAATCGAGAATCAACTTCTTCATAATATTTTTCATGCATTTCCATTAGCCACAGTTGTACGAAGAAACTGTTCGATTTCACGGTTTGTTTGAGAACCTGATTCAGATACACAACGGGTTCGTGTGAATCTAAGTAATAAAATGTAATAGTTAGCGATTTAGTGTGTAGGGTTTCGGCTATGTATTGTATTACATTTTATATGAAAGTGTTGTGTTTTGTGTTATTTTATCAAACAATGTTCACTTACATTTGCGTTATGGATTATAGAGAATTTGACGTTTTATAATAACACTTGATAAAAAAAATGTAGAAGTTTTATAATACTAATTAAAAAAAATGTTGACGTTTTATACTAACACTTGATAAAAAAAATGTAGAAGTCTTATAATACTAATTTAAAAAAATGTTGACGTTTTATAATAATAATTAAAAAAAATGTTGACGTTTTATACTAACACTTGATAAAAAATGTAGAAGTTTTATAATACTAATTAAAAAAAAATGTTGACGTTTTATAATAATAATTAATTAATAAAAATGTTGCCATTTTTCTAAATATATTAAATAAAAAAATGACATTTATATACCTTCCTTTTATAACAATAAATAATAATAAATATAAATGTTTATATTTTTTTTATTTTAACAACAATTTAAAAAAAATATATAAAGTTTTTTTTTTAAAATATTTCACCCCAATGAAAACCATCCATACCCTTCAAATTTATTCCACACAAAAGAGCCAATGATTGGGTAATCATTGGCTGACACCCAATCATTGACAATTAATAGAATGTGTGAAAAAGTAAACGTATAGGGCAATGAGGTGCTTATCAGGTGGGTCCATTTTAAGGCGTATAGGGCAATGAGGGGCGTATAGGGTTAGGGGATGTGTGGATAAATTGAGGGGATGTGTGGATAACAAAAGCCTTAAAAAAAAAAGATTGAGAAAAATAATTTGCGGATTTAGATATATTTTGTATTCATTGATTCCCGGCTTGATAAATGGAAACCACACCCGGAACTTATAATTTTTTTGTTTTCCCTTAACCAACGAGTATACTCAATACCTATGGTTATACTTGATACTCGTATTCATGTCCAATACGTGCTGGTATGTCGACGAGCATTGGACCAAGATTTTAATAATCAGGTATCCAAATAAGATTAGCAGTATCCGTTAAAACCTGGCTCATTATCATCCATGTATTCAAGGTTAAAATGGTCAAGAAAATCACGTGTGCCTGCCAATTTATCATAACTAGTTGACTCGTGTTCGATGATCACTAATATGTACAAGTAGTTATATGAAACGAATTGTTTCATACATGTTAATAGAAAAAAAAAAAAAATACTAAGGGCATGTTTGGCTAAGCTTTTCCAACCAACTTATTGACTTATTGACTTAATCGAAAAGCCAATAAAGAGTTTTAGTGTTTGGCTAACATAAAAGTCCTTTTTAAAATGACTTTTTGAAAAGAAGGAAAAGGAGTTTTTGAGAAGTTAACATGTTATGACTTCTTGATCAACTTATAACTTTTCAAACATCAAATTACCAAATTACCCCTTATTTTAACACCCTTATATGAAAGAATGACCCCTTTAGTCATTTTACATCAATAAGCTAAGCCAAACACTTTTTAAAAAACAACTTATTGACTTATTGACTTTTCCTACCCCATAAGCTAATCCAAACACTTTTTTTAAAAAACTATTTTTCAAAAAGTTATAAGTCAATAAGTCATTTTCCCAAAAGTTCTTTTTAACTTAGCATTCACATCCAACCCACTAATAAAATCTGTGAGTGGAGTTTTTATAATATAAAAAGTATAAAAAATGGTTGTGAGTGGAGAGTAAATTTGTTACTGTTCATCTATATATTTGGGGGACACTGTTCACCTCCTATTATTTTTTAATATATTTTGAAAGTGGTTGTGAGTGGAGGAGTGAGAAAAGGTAATGATAAAGGTATAAAAATATTATTTAATTGAAAATGAGAGAGAAAATGTAGTGTTTTTTAGTGTAATTTAGGGTGAAAATATAGTGGAGTGGATGTGAATGCTCTAAGCTTAGCCAAACATTCCCTAAATATTGTAGTAATTACTGAATATACATTACAAACAAAACCTGCAAATCGATTATAGATGGCGGTCACCAGAAAACTATTCAGGAGATTAAGGGAGTTGTTGAAGTGTGTAGTGGCTAAAGAGATGGATATTAGGTTTGGTCGGTAATAGCCTAGGAGAGTAACCTTTTTTCTCGAGTAACACTGTCTTCTCCCGACCAGATCTCGGATGGCTCAAATCGGACTTGTGAGAAGGTGTGGTGGGGCGGTGATAGCAGTCCAGATGGTAGTGGGTGGTGCTTCACCGGAGAAGAAGATGGTGAGGGGATGCGGTGGTAGGGGTTCAGATGGTGGGGAATGGCCATGGCAAGTGGTGGTTATGTGGGGGTGGTGCTTCACTGAGGAAATTCATTGTTAGATAGGGAGGGAAAGAGAGTTGAGAGAAAGAATGGTTTTAGGATTTTTATATATATTTTTTTCTTTATTTATTTAAGAAACATATTTAAAATAAGAGATTTTTACATATTTCGCCCTCCTAAAAAGTCTTATTACATATTTCCCCAACCTTTAAATTTAATTACATATTTTCTCTTCCTAAAGAAACTTTATTACATATTTTCCCAATCCCTAAATTTAATTACATATTTCATATTTCTGAACCCCATATATTACATATTTCATAAATTTAATTAAGATTTTTCGTTGGAACCATCTGGAAGTTTATTTTCATATTTAATTTAGAAAAAAAAAACCCAAACTCTAGAGAGAATAAAATACTTGAATTCATAACTCGATTCAAGTACATCTGAACTATGTAACTTGAATTTAATCAATTTGGTTAGAACCTTAGACTAAAGGATATGGGGGGCGGCTTAAGCCCGGCCTGGCCCGGCGCCGGTCCCCCACACCGCCCCCCTCAACCGCGCTCATCCCAACCGGCTCCCACACGACGATCTCGTCGTGCCTCCTTCTCTCACATATACCATCTACATATATATACATAAAGGGACTCATCTCCCACCCCCTTGGTCCATCCCCTTTAGGCCTATCCTCACTTCCGGTGACGTGGCGCGTGACGTGGCAGCCCATCCTCCATCACCATACCATCCAGTTAGGGCTGTAAACGAACCGAACGTTCAGCGAACAGTTCGTGAACCGTTCGGCGGGAAGTTCGTTTATGTTCGTTCGATTAGCTTAACGAACGAACACGAACAAAAAATTTCGTTCGGTTAGCTTAGCGAACAAACACGAACACAGGTTTCGTTCGTTCAACTGCGTTCGTGAACAGTATGTTCGTTTACGCTTGTTCATGTTCGTTCGTTCGTGTTCATTTGATTATATTAAAAATAATAAATAATAAATCTTTTATCTAAACATATGGAAAACTTGAAACCATGTCTTTTCTAAGTTAGCTAAAATTTGGACACTCGAAGACATTTTTTGGGATAATTATGTTTAGGTTACTTAGCCTTGATTTATCATTTAGTGGTGTAGTAGACTTCTGGTGTTTTGATTTACATTTGATGGTTGTATTTAACTACTTATATCCAATTTTTAAGGATAACAATGTTTTTTGTTTTTTATTTTCAAGTTAAATGTTCGTTTACATTCGTTGTTATTTGCATGCGTTCGTTTGTTTGTGTTCCAGACCAGTGTTCACGAACTGTTCGTGAACAACTGAATTTCCTTAACGAACGAACATAAACTTATGTTCGGTATGCGTTCGTGAACAGTTCGCGAACATGTTAATTTCCTTAACGAACGAACACGAACATGACCTTGTTCGTGTTCGTTCGGTTCGTTTACAACCCTACATCCAGTCTTACAGATTCCTAACTCGAATAAAAAAAAGAGATTTGATTTCAATTTTTAATTAGTAAACAACTAATATAACCCAACAAACCAAAAATCAACTTTGTGTCTAGTCCAGGTTCCGATTTATATTCAACTAGTGTTTTTCAATGACGCGTGTTGCGCGAAAGGCATTGGTGTTTTCAACCGACATCATCCTGCAACTCTTCTTTTAATTGTTTCACTTCTTGCAAAGACTGAATGTAGACCCTAACTCTTGTTTCACCACTTAATCACTGTAAAAATTACAGGATTCATTATATAATTAGTACAAATTCAAGTAACATTATTCAAACAGAGAAGTATAATTACAGATATACCTTTGTTAGGTTAATCAAAACTAAATCAGATTCAACTAAAACCCCCATACTTTGAGCAGACAAACTCCACAAATCCCACATGGGTGTTGTAGACAACAAAATTGATTCATCTTTTCAAAACCATGATCGCTGATTTGGATTTTTAACATTTTCTCACAACAATGGTTACCGCCGGCGACCATGTAACCAACGCATCTCCAGCAACATAAGGCCCTCGCAATGCAATATTGACATCCTTTGTACTTGGTACAAACCGTAGCTCTTTCTGGACATCTCTGTATCTACATCATCTCACTTTAGTGTAAGACTATTTTTTACATTCAGTTTATTTTTCTTAATATATTTTATGATGATCGTTACAAGTTATGAAATAAGTTTAGTTTGAAACAGAAAGTAATTAGCATAGGTTGTCACATACAACTAATTAATTACTAATCCTTTTTAGTATTATCATGACAAATATTCATATCCCCTTATTAATTATTGGATATGTCAGTTGCACCAACTATTTAATATATTTCAACTTTTAGCTTACATAAACTCCCCCAAAGCATAAGACCGTGGGATATGGTGGGCGGGGGTTTGGGGCATAGGTTGACACTTGGACTTTGAGCTCCCCTGCTGGTGAGTGACGTGTTGGGTCGGTATGGCGGGGCGTGGCAAGCCCGCGTGGGTTGGCCAGTTTTATAAAAATTAAAAAAAAACCTAAAATTAAAAAATACACACAGAATAAAAAAAACCTAAAATTATTATTAAAAGTTCCTAAAAAATTACAAAATTCTACAAAAAAAAAAAAGGATTACAAACATAAAAAATAAAAGCATAAAAGCGTTAGGTAGATTTCGAACAGGGCGAGCTTGTCAAACGGCTTCCGCTCCTTGCCCCGGAACTCGATGTTGGCCACCGCCACCCGGTCTTCGTGACTTATATCACCGCCCGGTACGCTATCGTAGTAGGCTTTAAAACGGTCGAGCTTCGGTCGTAGCTCGCGCCACTTGTGTTGGCACGCGTTTAAATTGTGCCGGTAGCGAAAGCTTCATGCCAGTAACGGGTCTCACCGGGTTGGCGGCCCTTCATCGCGTTGTGCCGGCATCAAGTGTGGGTAGCGGGTTCGGGTAGGTGGAGTGAAGGGTTGGGGTAGCGATGTGGACAGGCGGTGGGGTTGTGGGGTTTTATAGTGACTTGGGTGAACGCCCGGGCTGAAACTCCCGCCCAAGGGGCGACGCCAAAACCCAAGCCCACCCAGGGTGGTGACTTGGGCGTTTGTACCCAACCCACACCCCAACCCTCACCCCATACCTCATAGTCTAATAAATGAATATAAGGTATTGCTCAATATAAAAAGATCACATAATAAAGAATTAAAAAAATTACTATTCATTCAGTTTTCTTTTTATCATATATAGATTGTGTTATGTTAGGTAAATACGTACCTATGAGACTTAGGAATAACACACTATGATTAGATATTTGACTTTTAATGATGAAAAACCATTAGTAAACTTATCTATAATAGATTCAGTGTTTTCAAAACCGGTGGGCAGGGGCGGACCTACATAGAGTGGGTCGGGGTCCCCGGACCCCAATGTTTTTAAAAAAAATTAGTAGAGTCGATATATTAAAATTTCTAAGGACCCCATAAAATTAATTAGGTGGACACCATATCATCAAGAGTTAAGCTGGTGCAGTGGTAAACTCCTTTGTTTGGTAACAAGAAGTCACGAGTTCGAATCTTGTACTTCTCTCTTTTTGCGTTCTGTTTTTTTCCTAGTCTAAATTTAGAACTTTGGGTTTCTTACTTCCTAAACAAACAGATGCAAACATACATAAAACAGTTAATTTGGTGTATCATTTTTTTTTGACTTTTGGAACTGGTCCATTAGGACTTTTGATGGCTGTAGGTTTTTATTTCTATTGCCTAGCACCCTGGCATTCTATTAATAAGATTTTTTAGCCTTTAAAAAAGACTTAGTTTCTTAAAATTTGAATTCTAGGGCAAAAGATGTAAGGATCAAAAACTTGTATGTTATGAATTTTAACTTTAAAAATTTGCAATGATTTTTTTCGTTTCGAATGACAACGTATACTTATTTTGTGTTATATAATGAGTAAAGAATATATATCTTTTGTTATATGTTCCTCGCACTGACACGACCCGAACGACGATCGACCCGAAAATTTTAACGTCAGGTTGTGAAATGTTAGAACACCGAAAAAAGTGGACCCCGTTGGAAAAAAAATCCTGGGTCCGCCACTGCCGGTCGGTATTATATTACTAGTTCAAATGGCTACCAAGACATCATGTGACAACTCGCGTATCGCCTCGTATTGTTTTCAATTAACTATCACTGTGTGCTTATTTGGTATTTGATACTAAATATAATGAACTTAAATATTTAAGATGATTTAAATATACATGTGTGAATACGTGAATATTGTTATGATTATTATAATGGAAATATACCCAGTCGCACACTGCAACTCCCTCTCGTACACTTCCCCTACTAGGCCTAAAGGTCTAATGAGCCCAAGGTTAGCTGGACCACACACATGCATGGTATGGGCTGCCCTCCGCACACCCTTGACACATTCAGGACCACACACTCAAACATGACATAAGTGTGTGGTTTATTTGGACAGCTGGATTATACGACATCTTGTGTGTGCCTATATAAACAGTTTTTACCCTAAACCCTAATGTTTTTTCCCAAAATCATTCTCCACTCCAGTCGCCACTCTCCTTCCTTTCTCTCTCCTCTTTTTAGTAATATTTCCCTTTTGGGAAAACCTAGTCTATGAACACTTTTCCAAGAAATTTAGAAGGATCCACAGCTGCTTTCCACCATTGAGGCTACCTCTTTTGTGAAAGCTGTCTCTCTCATCAACTCGTACACTCTCCTCTTCTTATTTCTTCGACACAGGTTAGTAACATTCATGTTTTCTTCTCATGATTCTAGTAAATGGCTTGTATGCTCGTCGACATACCAGCACGTATTGGACATGAATACGAGTATCAAGTATAACCATAGGTATTGAGTATACTCGTTGGTTAAGGGAAAACAAAAAAATTATAAGTTCCGGGTGTGGTTTCCATTTATCAAGCCGGGAATCAATGAATACAAAATATATCTAAATCCGCAAATTATTTTTCTCAATCTTTTTTTTTAAGGCTTTGGTTATCCACACATCCCCTCAATTTATCCACACATCCCCTAACCCTATACACCCCTCATTGCCCTACACGCCTTAAAATGGACCCACCTGATAAGCCCCTCATTGCCCTATACGTTTACTTTTTTGTTACTTTTTCACACATCCTATTAATTGTCAATGATTGGGTGTCAGCCAATGATTGCCCAATCATTGGCTCTTTTGTGTGGAATAAATTTGAAGGGTATAGATGGTTTTCATTGGGGTGAAATATTATTTAAAAAAAACTTTATATATATATTTTTAAATTGTTGTTAAAATAAAAAAAATATAAACATTTATATTTATTATTATTTATTGTTATAAAAGGAAGGTATATAAATGTCATTTTTTTATTTAATATATTTAGAAAAATGGTAACATTTTTATTAATTAATTATTATTATAAAACGTCAACATAAAGTGTACCTCGAACTCTGGGGCGCACGACGGAGGAATGTCGTGACGTCGGGCTTGAGCCGAACCTAACCAAGTCGAACCGAACCGAATCGAACCGAGTCGAGTCGCGTCCACATAAAGTGTACCAACAAACTCCCCCTTGGACGCTACTCGTGATGGTTCGATCTACACATTGTCGGATCTTTAAAAAGGTCTTCACGTGTCGCAAATAGGGAGTGTATCAACAAACTCCCCCTTGAATGATGCTTGTGAATCTTTTTATCTTCAATACTTCAGATCCTTTCGGTGTTTATGAGTGATCAACTGCAACTCGATCATCATGATCTTCTGATTGCATCAATGTCGTATCTTCACTTTACGGCTTGTCATCTGACACGTTCTCTTCGCCTTTAGCTGCTTTTGTTGTCGCATCTACACATACAAGAAAGCTAAACACGTAATGAGAACAGCCGCTTGGAATTTAGATAAAATAAACAAAAAGACACATATGAGATCAAATCTCAATCAAACACCGACCAACAACAGTTTGAAAGTTTAGAAAATGATCAATTTTAATCCCTTACTTTCAAAACTTGTTAACTTCGACAGTTTATGAAGGTTCAATTGTTTTCCGGCTCACGATCAGGATTTTGGGTAGGATAGACTCGAATTCCAACATCGGTCAATCAACAATAAACTAGAAGCAAAATCTTTTTGGCTTTTATAAAGTTTATATTAAAACACACCTAAAATCTTTTTGGAATTTTTCGTTTTTCAATTGTAAAGACGGAAAGCAATAAATAAGTATATACAGAGATGCAGAAACTGAAAGCAGTAAATAAATATTTACAGACATTCTTTTTGCGAGTTTCGAGGGTAAGAGAATCATATCAGTGTACGGTCACGTCAAAACACTCTTGTTGTTCAGTTAGTTAACAATTAGATAAGCATCCTATAACGATTATCGGTATTGTTGTCCACATAAGCTCAACTTATCAGATGTAATCATGGCGAGGGGATACGTTAAGGTATGATTTATACTTACCGACTGGTGTTCATCCACACACGACATATTCGCGTATCAAGGTATGCACGAGAGTTCATCTTACCGGTGAGTATACCGATTATCATCTGTTTGACCGTATAAAAGATGTGAGAAACTCACTTATTTTGATTGAAAACAAGCCCTATGTGATAGAATCACTTATTGATGAGGAACTGATTTTCGATGCATGAGGGCACAGGAGCAAGTCCGTGAACAGGTCAATACTTTCGTACAGCAGAGAGACGAACTTGACTCCCGGATAAATGTGATATATTATCACTTATTTTGAGGGACATGTGATTGTTGATCACTTATTGAGGTCGAATGCAATATGTACACGTATGTATAGTATCATGAAAGATCTAGACTTCGTCTCCGTTATTTTCGGTAAAAGATACAACCATGATACCCAGATGATTAGCAGCATAAAGACCGAATATCTCAGAACCTCGGCCATCAATCAAACGAAATTTCGGTACTAAGACCATATGCCAATGTGCGGTTCCCACCTGTTTTTCAGCCGATTTAAGATTTATATCTCCCTGCACACTTGAAAATGATTGTGAGCCTACCGATACATCGAATATAGAGCTACTTATCGTTTTTCATTTTGCATTTCAGTTTAAAGAGGTTTCGACAGACCACTGATGTACTATCATTTTCTCTTTTTCTCGCCAGGAAACTCATTTTTGTTTTTCTATTGTTTTTGCGTTTTGAAATTTTCGATGTTTTTGGATTTTCAAATTTTGGATTTACTCCCCCTAAAATCAACAAAACTTACAATAATTTTTAAAAACACAAAGATATTTACAAAAAGGATTTCCCGATGTCGGTTAACTCATGTTTTACCTCAATGCCGTTTACCAAAATTAATTTTGAATCAGAAATGATTTATCGAATTTTGGAAAAATCAGTTGGCATGTCGGTAAGCGGTGCGGACCATTACAACATTGACGAGTTTCATATTAAAACAATCACGTGTGAGGTGATATTCGAGATCAACGTGTCTGGCCAAAGAGTGTTGTACGAGATGATAATAATTCAAAAAGCAGGTTAAATATCGACAAGTATAGGAGAGATTAGAAATTCAAAACCGTATCCTGCAACTGCTTCGTGCATTGCAAGGAATCTGATCACTCTCCCAAACTGGATATCCACCCAGTGTGGACTTCAAAGACGATTATCCAGCTACTTCGATTAATCCGAGAAATCTCTTCACAGCAACAAGATCATAAACCTCTGGGTCCGGCTGGTCTTCCACATTGCACCAATGAAGGTCTTTGTCTTTCTCTTTCAGAAGCAGTGTGCGGTTTTTCAATCCACCCCAAGGCATCCGCACACCCTGTTGGTTTGTTCAACAAACACATTTTCTTCAATCACACCGCGGAGAAATATACACTGCACGTTCATCTTGTTGATTTTGAACTTCAGACGTGCTACAGGTGCATACATTTTGTTTGAATCTATCCTGGGGACCCGATCAAAGCCATTAACAATCAAACTTTGGAATGATTTTCATTTTGTCGAAGCTTTCAATTTCTTTCGACGGACAATTCTGTCTTCTTTTCTTTTTCTCTCCATCAAAGGCAACAATATCTTTTGTCGCCGATCTTGCGCATGAACATTCCACTATCAATAATCCTATGACTATCGAAAGTTCCTCCTGGAACATCCTGCACACTCACTCAGAGATTAAATGGAGAGGGGGACCCAAGCCTTAACAGACTTAGGTCGCCCATGTTCATCGACGTAAGTTATCTCAACTTCTCGATGATCTAGAACTGATGATGCTCCCCCTGAAACTTTATCCGTTTTAGGTCTCCAAGCTTGTTTCCGTTTACCAAATTGTGTATTATGTACAATTTCTGGTTTTAATGGTTGTGACAAACTAGGTTTCCTTTTAACAGATTTTACTTTAGTTTTTAAAGCCTTTTCGATCACCTTCACATTTTTACGTCGTTGTTTTGTTTCTTGTTCTTTAATAGCACGTTTGTCATTTTTTGGTGAAACAGGACGACGTTGTGAGTGACCTTGTTCAGAGGGGGCTCTTTCAACAAAATTTGGTTTGGGCGAGTTTGTGCAGTCTTTAATGATGTGCCCAAACTTCCCACGCTTGAAACAAGTTCTCCTTTCAACAAACTTAGGAGAATCTGTTCGATGACCTGACGTTGAATTTGTAGACCCCGAGGTACTAGCTTCATACCCGTTTGTGTGTTGGGTGTAATTGTTGTCACTATTGCGTTTCAAAATTTTGACCTTTTGAACAAACTCAGTATTGGATTTATTTTCAAAAGTCTCAACTTTATCAGTACCCTTGGAGGCCACAAATTTAATGTCTTTGCATTTCTTCTTGTAACGAGCTCCTTTTGTTTCAGCCTTTGGTTGTGTAACCTTAGGCTTTTGAGCTCGTTGTTGTTGTTTACCCTTAAAAGCGATAGGTTGTTGCTTCATTGGTGATTTTTGATTTCCAAATTTTCTTCTAACTTCAGCTTTTGGAATTGGATCACATTGAGTTACTGAAACTCTCGGGATCCCCTTTTCCAAAAACTTACTGGTAGTATCTTCAAACACTTTATCAGTCAAAGATTGATTGACGTTTTTAATTGGAAAATCTTTGTCTGAATAAATTTTACTATCACCGACCAAAGTATACAACACATTATCACTTTTAATGGTAGATAATGTCTCAGTGATAGGATCTATCTCTTGTTTAGCACCAGTTGATTGCACAGCAGGAGTAGGAGGATCACACAGAATGTGATTCTCAAAAGGCACTTCTACTCCTTTTCTATCGTCAAGAGATTTATCCTCATCACTCACATCTGATTCATCATCTGAAGAATCATAGTCCTCAATGGTTGGAGGGCTTTGATTTGATGCACATGATGACTTTTCCTTGCTATCAGATGAGCCCTCCGATGAATTGTCCGTTTTGAACCCTAAGCCAGTTGTAACTTCCTCATAATCAAGAGGTACAGTTGGCTCAAAACGCGACATTTCCTCCTCACCGGGCATTCTGGTATAGTTGTGTCTCAAAGGAGGTGGACACGACTTATACCCAACGCCTTTAACATTACCCTTTAGTTGTTGAACGTCAATGATGTGATCAAGCACATATCGGGAGTTTGAGTAACTCTCCAATTTGAGCTTGATCGCTTCATGCTCGCATTTGGCAATGGCTAGCTCCTTTTTGGTTTCCTCAACGATGTTAATGTAATCGTTAATACTAATTTGTTTATGATAAACAGTTTTGGTCAATTCGGAAACACTTTTCTTTAAGGTTTCAATTACAGATTAAAATTCCTTTTCGTTTCTAGCTAAAGCCATATTTGCCTCTTTGCACTTTGACCGTTCAATAACCAAACCCTGATTGTGACTGAACCGTTTCAGATTCATGTTTCAATTCAGCACATTCATGTTTCATATCAGCACAATCACTACAGATGCTAGGAGTTTCAAATTTTACCTGACTTGTAGAAGCTGTGACATTAGCCATAAAGGCAGTCTGAGAAGAGAAAGATCCATCTTCAGTGAGAATCTTCTCCATTTCTTCTGATGCAGCAGCAACTTTCTTGATTAAGTCAGATTTTTGACATTTCATCTCCTTGGCACCATTCGACAAACTATCAGCTTCAGAATCCATTCCCTCATTCACGTCCGATTCTGAACTGTAATCACTCACACCTGAGCCATCTTCATCAATACTGCCACTATATCCTGAACTGTCATCATTTCCCGAAGATTCACCATTGCTGACATTCTTGATTATTTCGGCATAAAACACAGTTCTTGTTTGATCACCGTTTCCCAACTGTATGGCCGGACCACAATCGACAGTAGGTTTAGGAAAATAGGCATTTGGATCGAATTGAGGTTGAGCTGATTGTGGAAACGGAAAAGAGCTTATATTGGACATAAAAGCTGTTTGTAGTTTTGGTTGCTGAGCTGCACTGGATCAAGAAATTAGTTTAGCTTTCCGGATTTCTTCATCATTCTTGTGTTCCAACTTTGAACGAATTCATAGATATTGACAGTATCTAGAACGCCCGTATGCTTTAGAAGCTCAATGAATGGGCTCCGCTTTGGAGGTAGAGCATCAGCAAACCATGCAACCATCTCTTGTTGTGATGCATTGACCTTGTATGAGTACATCTTACTAATCAAATGATAGTACCGAGTAGTCATCTCGCTAAGTGTTTCATTCTCCATGAACAAAAACCCTTCAAACTCTTTCTTTAACAAATCGTGTTGGACCTTTCTTGTCGCCGCATTCCCTTCTCCTCTTACTACCAATGCATCCTATAAAGCTTTCGTGCTCGTATAATAAGAGAATTGATGATAGATGTTTTTGTGGAGTGCTTGCGTAAGAATAGCAAACGCCTTCTTCTCTAGATCATACGCTTTCTTGTCGTCTTCAAGCATATTCGCCAATGTCGCCGCACTTGAACCTGCTTCTTCGAGATCTTGATTATACGGCGAAATGAAGCACGTTCATAATTCGGTGCTTTGCCCTAGAACGTACGTGTGGAAACGGCCCTTCCATGATGGATAGTCATTCATGTGATTCGGCTTTGGCGGGCGATTGTTGCTACCCGTTTCACTCTCGCTAAGCAAAAGATTCTGAATGCTTTGATTTTGATTCGATACCAACGCCCATTGAGTTGCACTTATAGATTGCTGACCAAAAACATTCCTTACCCAAATGGCTGCCGAAGTCTGATCTTCACCTGGTCTCGGTTCCATGCTCCAATCCAAAGGGCTAGTACAACTCATGATTGATATATGAAAGTGAAAAACTGATCACACACTTGAAAACAGACAGTTAAATTAGTTTTGCAACACTTCTATTAAAAATTTAACAAGTTTCGACGAAACCCAAATTTTGGCGAAACTATCAATGATGAAACTTTAGCTCGACGAAACCTATTTGTTCGACGAAACTAGGGTATCAGCGACGAAACCTTGATCTTGTCTTCAACAATTTCAGCTCAAACTAACTTTCCGTCCAAATTCACTTTGAAATAACTTGTGATCCAATATCCCTTTTTTTTCTTTTCCTTTTTTTTAAAGAAGCCCACCAGAAATAATATTTGCAGCCCAATCTAAGCTTGTGTGGCCCAATTAAAAATAAACATCAAATAAAGGTTTGAGATAATCATGTGAAAGATTCAAGTTTCAATAACATTGATTGAATTATAATAGATGTGCACCCCTTTAATTGCAATAATATCGGCAATTTTCAAGAAGTACCTTGTGTGGCCCAATTAAAAATGATGAAACTCCCTGATGGACGAAACTTCCTGATGAAATAACGTTGATCGACGAAACTTGCTGAAACTTCTAAATTATATTTGATGTTCGAAGAAAATTAGAGGTTGACGAAAATGTATGGTGACGAAAACTGGGGTTGACGAACACTAATGGGTGACGAAAACAATTGGGTGACGAAAACAATGTATATTGTGGGTGACGAAAACTGTTTGTTTATTATGAATAATGTGATCAAAAGTCAAATATATCAATTCACATTAATTGCTTGTTCCAGGAAGTCACGTGAATATAAGAATGTTTGGTCAAATTGTATTAAAATGCATATGGAGTAGTTGATGAGATAAAGTAAATCTTATCATGTTGTTGTCTGACACAAAACCCAATTTTCAACTCACACCATGTTCGACTTACCAACCCAACAACTCTTTTTCAACAAATAACATCATCACAATACACACTTTTTCAACTAAATATATAATATTCACAACACTTTAATTTAAACTACAATTCAGATCAAACAATATAAATTCTCAAGAACAGTTTGAAGACAACTTATGAACTGTATGAATATCAGATGAACACTTATGAAGATTCCGGCCAAAATATCACCGGACAAACTTTCCGAACAAGATTTTGCTTAAACTTTTAACAAAAACCTAAATGTCAACATGTATAGATGCAAAATAATAAGGTTTTCACTAAAACTTATAGCAAAACAACACTTCAAACACTGATTTTCAGCAAATATTTCCAGAAAATATGAATTTTTTTTATTAAGAACACAAACTGAAAATAGTTAAGAACACACTTGTTTCAAACAATCACAATGTTTGGTTTTAAACAAGGAAAAGAGCCAAAGCTCTGATACCAATTGTAGGTCCCGTTTATCTCAGAGGATCTGATACGAAAACCTATTCCCTGTTTATCACAAACACGATCGCGGGTGCGGAATCCCCGTGACGGTGCAAACCAAACACAATGTAAAACACACACGCGTAACCAAAGATTCAATATCTATTGATTAGGGATGAGTACAACCACAAACATATACAAACAATGTTTTACAGACTCTCTCAAGTCTCTCTGTTCTCACTCATAGAGTTTCACAGTGGTCTCATAACTAAATTGTGAAACAACTTAGCTATTTATACTGACCATTGGCGAAAACCCACTGGACGAAAACCATGTGTGACGAAATCAGGGATTTCGCCACACACATAGTGACGAAAACAAGGGGGTGTTCGCCATATCCATTTTGACGAAATCAGGGAGATTTCGTCATGTGTAACTTTGAGAAAGACTTTGAGAATTCCATTGACATCATCATGACATCACTAAGGTGATGTCATGGTGATGTGTCGGCGGGAAAGGTCGCGGATCTCCGTGCTTCGCGTGTCGAACTATGGGGCGCATGACGGAGGAATCTCGTGACGTCGGGCTTGAGCCGAACCTAACCGAGTCGAACCGAACCGAATCGAACCGAGTCGAGTCGCGTCCACATAAATTGTACCAACAAGTTTCTGTAAGCTGATTGTTTATACAAATCTGTAATTTACAGCTCCCGACGAAACACATGCCTGCTATGCATACATGACGGAAAACTAAGAACATGCTGTGACGAAAAACTGACCTGTTGCTGTTGACGAAAATCCCTTGAAGAAAGACATCTTTCGTCATGTTGAGATAGTGACGAAAAACCTGCAGGTTTTTCGTCATCTATGGTCCTTAATGGTGAGTCTTTCGTCGGCTCAATGAGTATTTCGTCGGCTGCTTATATTTCGTCGTGATGTTTAGTCGTCTGCATGTTATTCGTCGACCTGCAGCATGTTTCGTCGACTTGTCCCTATATATATGAAGCAATGAAGATAAAACACAGAACAGAGAACATCGAGTGAACACAGAGAGATACACGAGAGACGCCAGTGAGTTTGTGAGCTTTATGTAACATAATCTTGTAACAAAACTTCCTTGTTCTGAATATATTTGAGATTTAAACATTGAATCTTTCTGTTTCGTGTTCTTATCTCGGTTTGCTTTCCCGGTTGGATTTCGCATAACCGGGTTTGTTCGTATACAAGGATTAGGCAACTAGATCCTCCGCTAGTTGGACCTACAAGTGGTATCAGAGCCTTGGCTCTCTTCCTTGTTAAAACCAAGTGTTTTTCTTGTGTTTGAAGTTCATACTTTTTGGGAAAAACTGTTTGAAAATCTTTGTCATTTTGCTGTTAGTTCATAGAAAACCTTGTTTAAAACTCATTTATGTATGTTGTGTTAAGGTTTATAGTGAAGTTTCTCGCAAAACTTGTGTTCGGAAACTTTTCCGGTGGCCGGTAAATTCAAAAACTCATCGGAGTTCATCATTGTTCTTAATATATTCTGGGTTTTTGAATTAAAACTGCTTTTTTTTATTAGTTTGAATTATTGTTGAAATTGTTTAAAATATGTTTGGTTGAAAAGCATGTCCATCGAAATGATGGTCTTTGAATTTTGAGGTCTTTAGGTAAGGTGTGAGTTACCAACCATCTTCTGTGTCAGAAGATAGAGAAGATAAGTTCTACTTTTTTTTTAAATATCTCACCAACTTTATCCTTTTGTCAACGAAAAACCATCCTTTATTGTTTCTATTGTTGACGAAAAACATAAGTATTTCGTCACAATTGGTTTAAACGAAAATCCTATTTTTCATCACATTTGGTCCCTTACGAAAAATCCCATCTTTCGTCACTTTGTTTTTCGTGGCTTTCACTTAGAACTTTTTAACATAAGACTTACATTTCATACTTAAGTGTTTGTTTTAAGATCTTTGAGCAGGTATCTTGGTTTCTACATCTAAAATGAGTTCAGATTGGTGGGGAATTCCATCCAATACGGAAAGCAAGTACAGAAGCACGAGTTTGTCGCCATCATGGGCCGAATCTCCTGCACCCGCATCTTCATCTATTCCATCGCAAGCGAATCAAATTTCTACATGTCAATGGGCGTTCATTTCAAATCAAACTCAAAGTATTCAAAGTATACTTTTAAGCGAAAGTGAAACCGGAAGCCTTAACCGTCCACCGAAGCTAATGCACATGAATGAATATCCTGGATGGGAAGAAAGATTCCATACGTATGTCCTTGGGCAAAACACGGAATTGTGGTTATGTTTTACTATAGATTTCGATCAAGCTCTTGATGTTGCCGCTTCAACTGCCACGACATTTGCAGATCTTACGGCAGACGAGAAAAAGGCATATGATTTAGAAAAGAAAGCATATTCTATTCTAACTCAAGCATTGAGCAAGGATATATATCATCAGTTTCTCAGCTTCAAGACGTCAAAACGGTTATGGGATGCATTGAAGACGAGAGGTCTAGGAAATGAAGCGTCACGCAAATTGCGACATGATCTACTCAAGAAGGAGTTTGATGGTTTCTCATGTATGGAAAGGGAATATTTGGGAGACTTGACAAGTCGATTTTATCACTTGTTGACTGAGTTAAGTAACTTTGGGGTAGCAGTGACTCCAGAAGAAGTTGTGATCAAGTTTGCCGACGCATTACCAGCTCAATGGAATGGTTTCTTGGAAATATTGAAATACAATGGCACTTTGGCTACGACAAACATAAATGATTTCATTCAGCTCTTGGAGAACAAAGATCAAGAGGAAATCAGGAAGGCCAAAAGGATTCCAGTGCCACAAAATCCTGATATGTATTATGGAAACTGTGGAAGTTCTAGCACTGCTGCAAGACCTGCTCCACATGCTCAGTTTCAAACGGCCTTTGTATCAAGAGATATATACAAAAATCCACTACCAGTTTCCTCAACTCAAACGACTTTTGTCTCAAGCATTGACACGGGAAATCCACAACCAGAAGTCTCAAAGCAAAGCTATCAATCTACCGGAGTAAGAGATATGTACGGAAATCCATTACCAGTTCCACAGCAAGCTTGTTATGGAAGCACTTCATCTGCCGGTCAGCCATCTAATCCAAATACAGTTCGGCTCGACACTTCAAATTTCTCGAAAGTAAGTGTTGAAGTAGCTAAGGATCATATGGAGCTATTAAACACATTGGTGAGCGCGTATTGTGGGTTAATAGCAGGTCAGATTGGAAACATCAATGTGACACAAGAAGATTATCAGCATATTGAGAAGGAGGAAATAGATATGATGGACATCAAGTGTACTTTCGCTAGTGCGGTTAGGCGAGCTAAAGACTTCATGGAAAGGACTGGTAGAACCAACTAGGAAAGCAAGAGAGATACCAAGTATGGGTTCGATAAACAATCAGTCAAGTGCTTCAATTGTGGTGAACGAGGTCACTTCAAGAGAGAATGTACCAAACCAGCTCAACATGGGAACCAGAATCCTTTCAGGAATCAAGGCAACCAGCAGAATCAGAATCAGGATCAAAACAGGAATAACGAGCGTACGTTGATGCCTGTGAACAATCCAAATCAAGCAGGAGCATCAAATGCCAACCAGGCTCTTATGGTACAAGTTGATGAAGGTTGCGATTGGTCGATTCAGTTGGGAAGCGATGTTCAGGATGGAACAGCTTGTTTTGCTAAGGTTGTCATGGATCTGAAACACACCAGTGGTGGAGAATCTTCCGCCAGTGGTGGAGAATCATCTGAAGATGAAGACAGTTCTGGTTACAGTAGAAGCTCAGATGAAGAATCCTCAATTTCAGGCGATGATCATTTGGATGAACGTCAAGTGTGACAGTCGATGCAGAGGTTGATGAATTGTTGGGAGAAGCTGCAGCAGGGAATCATAGAAGATCAATCTTGGTGGATGAAGCTGCTTATTCTTCTTCTTCTAATCATTCAGCCTTTATGGCTAATGTGGGTGGTTCATCAAATCAGGTATGTGTCGATGATCCAACTTTTGATAAATGCGATAAATGTGTTAGTTTAGGTGATAAATTGTCAGACTTGCAGAGCAAATATGATGATTTGCAAAGCAAGTATGACTTGACTTATATCCACAATTAAAAGTTGATAGTGGATCTTTCGAAATGCAAAGAGGCTAACATGTTTTATGAAAACCATGAAAAAGAGTTTAAAACGGTGATTGAAAATTTAAGAAAAGATAAAACCGAGCTAACAAAAATGGTTTCAAGAAAACAGACTGACATAAACTGTTACATCAATCGTCTCGAGGTCATGCAAAAAGAGTTAGCTTGTGTAAAGTGTGAAAGTGAGGCAATCCGGCTTAAGGTAGATAGTTATTCAAACTCTAGATATGTGCTGGATCACATCATTAACATACAAAAAGAGAAAAAGGATGTCACGTGCATTGGATATAAGAAATGTCCACCACCTGTTAGACAAAATTATGACGTAATGCCTGATGAGGAGAATAGAACGTATTTTGAGCAATCTGTTCCTTTAGACATTGAGGAATTTGCAACCGAACTTGGATACAAAAATGAAGTATCATCGGATTTGGATGTTTCAACAGTTACAAGTGTGTCAACTGCTGAACAAAATCAGGATCCTCCAGTCATTATTGCGGATGCTGATTCTTCAGATGATGAATCCGATGATACTGACTCAGCACAGTTTGATGCGATAATCAAAGAAGTGGACATACCTCTCGAGAATCATATTCTATGTGATCCTCCCGCAAAACCTGCTAAGACTGTTCTAGTCGAGTCCACTTCCTCGCAAGAATCTGAGAGTGTGAATTTGTTGTACACTCTTGTTGGTGATGATAAAATCTATTCTGACAAAGATTTTCCGATTAAAAATGTAAATCAATCTTTAATCCGTAAAGTTTTTGAAGATTCGACAAGTAGGTTTTTGGGAAAGTCGGGTTCACACGTTGTTGTAACATAGTGCCCTCCGATTCTAATGGAAGAAATTCGAAAACAATATGGCAATCAGAAATTACCAACCGTGAAAAAGCAGCAAAATCATACCAAACCAAAAGGTAAATCAACGACTCAAGGTCGAAAGGAACCGAACCAAAATAAGAACAAGAAGGTGAACTTTGTGAAGTCGAAGGGAACAGATAAACTTGAAACATTTTCCAATAAATCTAACTTAGATCATGTTAATCAAGTTAAAATGT
Organism: Helianthus tuberosus; assembly: GCA_030545235.1. NCBI lineage: Eukaryota > Viridiplantae > Streptophyta > Magnoliopsida > Asterales > Asteraceae > Helianthus > Helianthus tuberosus. The sequence goes on along the minus strand of CM060389.1, from coordinate 53,622,542 downwards.
TGAAAAAAATGAAGAAAACAGTTCAAAACCAAGTACCTCGGGATCACAAAGTTCATCAACAAGACAGTCACATGTTACTTCGGGGTTTGTTGAACGAAGATCATGTTTTGAGTATGGTGAAATTGGACATATTATTCGAAATTGTCCGTATCTTCATATACTAAAAGCCAAAGTTGATGATCCCCGTGAACAAAATTACCGAAAGCGATCTGTTTCTTCAAAATAAGATCCCCGTCTTGTAAAAGAAAGGGAAAAGAAACAGAAATGCCAACAAGTCAAGGTAATGGAAAAAGCAATTAAAACCAACGTGGTTCACAAACAGTCTGTTTCAGTTAAACCAGAAATTTCTAAAACTTCAAACAAACAAGGAGTTAAAATTTCAAACAATCAAACTGGTAACAATCAACAGACATGTAAACCCAAATTGACCACAAATTCAGGGGGAACATCACAATTTCCAAACAATCAAAAAGTTGAAGTAACTTTTTTTGATGAAAATGGAAGACCCAAGACCACAATGGCTTGGATGGGTCCCCATCTCCAACTAATCATGTGAGTTCATGTGCAGGATGTTCCAGGAGGAACTTTCAGCAGTCATTCGATTGTTGATAGTGGGGCATCCAGGCACATGACAGGCAACATGAATCTTCACTACGACGTTAAATCTATTTAGAGGAGGTTATGTTGCTTTTGCTGGAGATAAAGGCGGATATATTACTAGTGAAGGAATGGTATCCAACGGGGTTGTAAGCTTTGATAAGATCAACTTTGTGCAACAACTTGATCACAATCTTCTCAGCGTTTCACAAATTTGTGATAAGAAGTTTTCAGTACACTTTGATGCTAATGGATGTTATGTGCTGAAACCCGGCTTCTAGATTCCTAAAGACTGGATTCTTTTATCTGCTCCAAGGATTAATGATTTGTATATCCTTGATATGAGCCAAGCAATTACAAAATCTGCACAAGCAACTTGTTTCGTTTCCAAAGCCACAGAAAAAGACTCAATCTCTTGGCACAGACGGATAGGTCACATTCACTTACGCAAAATGAATCATTTGGTGTCGAATGAATTAGTGAATGGTGTTCCTCTTAAAATTTTCCATCTTCAAGACGTCTGTGTTTCATGCCAGAAAGGAAAACAAAGAAAGAAGTCGCACCCTACAAAGAAGATCAACACCATGGCAGTTCCTCTTGAACGTTTGCACATGGATTTGTTCGGTCCTGTCAAGCATAAAAGGATCAAGGATGATCAGTACTGCCTCATGGTGACTGATGATTATTCAAGATTTTCTTGGGTGGTGTTCATGGCATACAAGAGTGAAACCTTCGGAATTATCAAAAACTTGATCACAACGATTGAGAGTTTGTATACTTTGAAAGTTAGACAGATACGCAACGACAATGGAACTAAGTTTAAGAATCATGCCATGGAGGAGTTCTGTAGATCAAAAGGTATTCTTCCCGAATTCAGTGCAAGTTACACTCCTCAACAGAATGGCGTCGCTAAGCGTAAAAATCGTACATTGATCGAAACTGCTAGGACGATGTTGGTAGAGTCACAATTACCCATTCCATTATGGAGTGAAGCTGTGGCCTCTGCATGTTATATGATGAACCGAGTCCTTACAGTTAAAAGACACAACAAGACCTGTTTTGAGCTTCTTCACAAGCGGAAACCAGATTTACAATATCTTGAACCGTTTGGAGCTCCTTGCACAATGATCGATCCTAATGGAATGTTTGGGGCAAAAGCAATTGAAGGATACTTTCCTGGGTATGCCACCCCGAACTTAAGAGTCTGGAACCTAGAGACTAAAAGGGTCGATGAATGGTCTGAAGTCAGAGTACAAAGGCACACATTGCCAGTCAAATGTCCTGGTCAACCTTGGTTGTTTGAGTACGGTGACTTTTTCAATTCGATCAATATTCGAGAAGTTGAAGAAAATGTTGCGGCAAAGATGTTCTTCGAGAGTGACAACGCAACAGATTCACCGTTGGTTAGTCCAATTATTGTCAACAACCCAGAACCATCTTCAGTGAACAATAATACTCTCGACAATGAGGATTTTCACGATGCTACTGAACTAAACGAATCTTCAGAGGATGATGAATTTCTCGATGCAGACCAAGAAGCTGTTCATGGTACTTCAGAGGCTATACCTCCAGTGGACACCTCTAAAACAGCTGAAGCTACTACATCATCCTCTTCGACAGTTCTGGATATTGAATTGGTCGTTGATCTCAATCTCAACAATCTGGGTACAAACATTCCAGTTCCAGATAATCCGGAAACAAGAATTCACAATACGCATCCTTAACAAAACATCATTAGAAATGTACAAAGTGGCCTTCAAACAAGAAACATGTTGCGAAACAACAACAATGCAGGCTTGTATGCGGCGATTCGGGAATCTGGTAAACAAAACGATTGGTCCTCCGCGTGTTATGTTTCACAAGAAGAACCAAAATCTTGGAAAGAAGCTTTGAAAGATAATTCTTGGGTTGAAGCTATGAAGGAGGAACTGCAGCAATTCGAGATGCTATGTGTCTGGAAACTCATTGATAAACCTGAAGATTACAAGAAGATTGGTACCCGTTGGGTGTATAAGTGCAAAAAGGATGACCGTGGAGTAGTTATTCGAAACAAAGCGAGATTAGTCGTTCAAGGTTTTCGTCAGATTGAAGGGATCAACTACAACAAAGTCTATGCACCGGTTGCACGTCTGGAAGCTATTCGGATCTTACTAGCCTATGCTTCCTTCAAAGGATTCAAGGTCTACAAAATGGACGTGAAAAGTGCATTCTTACATGGTGTGGTGGAAGAAGAGGTGTACGTCGAACAGCCTCCAGGTTTTGAAGATCCTATTCACCCTGATCGGGTTTGGTTGCTGAACAAAGCTCTCTATGGTCTACATCAAGCACCACGAGCTTGGTATACAACCTCATCTAATTATCTGCTGGAGAATGGATTTCGCAGAGGTTTTATCGATTGCACTCTTTTCATCAAAGAACAGGATGGAGATCTTCTATTGGTACAGGTATACGTAGATGATATCATATTTGGTTCAACTAACGATGTTTTGTGTAGGAATTTCGAGCGTGTTATGGAGGAGAAATTTGAAATGAGCGCTATGAGGGAGATGACTTTCTTTTTGGGCTTACAAGTGCAACAAACAAAGTCTGGGATATTCATCCATCAGACTAAGTATGTCAATGACATCTTGAGCCGCTTCCAGATGTCCGACACATCGCCCATTGGTACCCCACTGCAGCAAAATCATGGAATTCATCCTGACTTGAAGGGTGAAGTTGTTAGCTCCTCATATTACCACGCAATGATCGGATCTCTTATGTACCTCACAGCATCAAGACCAGATATAATGTACCCAATGTGCCTGCTTGCCAGATATCAAGTTAACCCGAAGGCCTCACATCTTGCAGCTGTAAAAATGATTTTTTGCTATTTGAAGGGATGCCCGGACACCGGTCTATGGTACCCTAGGGATGATAGCTTTGACTTGATCGGTTTCATTGATTCTGATTTTGGCGGATGCAAAATCGACGGCAAATCCACAACGGCTGGATGTCATTTTTTAGGAAATCGCCTAGTCACATGGCAGTGCAAGAAGCAGACCTGTGTTGCTACATCAACATGTGAAGCTGAATACATTGCTGCCTCAAGTTGTTGCTCCGAAGTCTTGTGGATCCAACAAAAAATGCGCGACTACGGTTTTGAATTCCTAACTACTCCTATTTTTGTTGATAATTATGCTGCCTTACAGATCACTAGAAATCATGTGCAGCATTCAAAGACCAAACACATCGAAATTAAGTATCACTTCATAGGTGATTGCTTTGACAAAAGACTAATCGATGTTGTTAAGGTCCACACCGATGGCCAACATGCCGACCTTTTTACCAAAGCATTTGACAAATCACAATTTGACTTTTTATTATTGGTAAACGACATTAAGGTCAAGCAAGAGTAAAACCGACATCGGAAAATCGTTTTTGTAAATATCTTTGTGTTTTTAATTTATCATAGTTTTTACATTTTAGGGGGAGTAAATCCAAATTTGAAAAATCCAAAAACATCGAAAAATTTCAAAAACACAAAAACAATAGAAAAACAAAAATGAGTTTCCTAGCGAGCAAAAGAGAAAATGATAGTACATCAGTGGTCTGTCCAAACCTCTTTAAACCTTAAATGAAAAACGATAAGCATTTCTATATAAGATGTATCAATAGGCTCACAATCATTTTAAAGTGTGCAGAATGATATAAACCTAAATCGACTGAAGACTGTGTGGGAACCACTCATTGGCATATGGTCTTGGTACCGAAATTTCGTTTGATAGATTGCCGAGGTTCTGAGATACGTGGTCTTTATGTTGTTTATCATCTGGGTATCATGGTTGTTTCTTTTACCGAAAATATAACAGAGACAAAGTCTAGATCTTCCATGATACCATACATACGTGTACATGTTGCATACGACCTCAATAAATGATCAACAATCACATGTCCAAACAAAAATAAGTGATAATATATATCACATTTATCCGGGAGTCAAGTTCGTCTCTTTGCTATACGTTAGTACTGCCCTGTTCACGGACTTGCTCCTGCGCCCTCATGCATCTGAAAATCAAGTTCCTCATCAATAAGTGATTCTATCACATAGGGCTTGTTTTCAACCCAAATAAGTGAGTATCTCACATTTTCATATACGTCAAAACAGATGATAAATGGTATACACACCAGTAAGATGAACTCTCGTGCATACCTTGATATAGGAATGTGTCGTGTGTGGATGAACACCTGTCGGTAAGTATAAATGGTACACTAATCGTATCCCCTCGCCATGATTACATCTGATAAGTTGAGCTTATGTGGACAACAATACCGATAATCGTTATAGGATGCTTATCTAAATGTTAACTAATTGAACAACAAGAGCGTTTTGGCGTGACCGCACACTGATATGATTCTCTTACCCACGAAACTCGCAAAAAGAATGTCTGTAAATATTTATTTAATGCTTTCAGCTTCTGCATCTTTGTATATATTTATTTACTGCTTTCGGTCTTTACATTTGAAATATTCAAAATTCCAAAAAGATTTTAGGTGTGTTTTAATATAAACTTTATAAAAAGCCAAAAAGATTTAATCTCTATCTTATTTTTGATTAACCGATGTTGGAACTCGAGTCTTCGTTACCTAAAACCTGAAAGAAAACCAAAACGACTGATTCTTCATAAACGGTCGAAATTTGCAACTTTTTGAAAGTTAAAAACCAAAATTGAACAATTTGTTAAACTTTCAAACTGTCGGACGGTAGTTGATTGATAAATGGTCACACGTGTGTCATTTGTTTAGATGTTAACTATATTCCAAGCGGTTGTTCTTATTACACGTTTAGCTTTCTTATATGTGCATATCCGAACCTGATAGAAGACAAGCTTCGGAATGAAGACACAACGTGGAGACACTCAAAAGATAAAGATGATCGAGTTGCCGCAGACCTATCATCAACACCTCAAGGATCTAAGTGCTGAAAATGGAGTTTATTTTAAGGGAGAGTTTGTTAACACACTTCCTAAATGAAAGGGGGAGTTTGTTGATACACTTTCTACATACTACGTGTGAAGATCCTCCGACATGATAGACATGGAAGATAAACCCTCACGAGCAGCATCCAAGGGGGAGTTTGTTGATACACTTTGTGGATGCGTCTCGCTCGGTTCGACAAAGTTACGAGATACATACTGAAACTTGATATCCTCCATCAAAGTTTCAGATTGAATGTGTCTATAGTTTCGGCAAGTTGATTGTTTATACAAATCTGCAATTTAGAGCTCCCGACGAAACACCTGCCTGCTATGCATACATGACGAAAAACTGAGCACATGCTGTGACGAAAAACTGACCTGTTGTTGTTGACGAAAATCCCTTGAAGAGAGACATCTTTCGTCATGTTGTGATAGTGATGAAAAACATGCAGGTTTTTCGTCATCTATGGTCCTTAATGGTGAGTCTTTCGTCGGCTCAATGAGTGTTTCGTCGGCTGCTTATATTTCATGGTGATGTTTAGTCGTCTGCATGTTATTCGTTGACCTGCAGCATGTTTCGTCGACTTGTCCCTATATATATGCAGCACTGAAGACAAAACACAGAACAAAGAACATCGAGTGAACACAGAGAGATACACGAGAGACACCAGTGAGTTTGTGAGCTTTATGTAACATAATCTTGTAACAAAACTTCCTGGTTCTGAATATATTTGAGATTTAAACGTTGAATCTTTCTGTTTCGTGTTCTTATCTCGGTTTGCTTTCCCGGTTGGATTCCGCACAACCGGGTTTGTTCTATACAAGGATTAGGCGACTAGATCCTCCGCTAGTTGGACCTACAAAGATAATGACTTTTTGGGTGTTAAGATCTCGTATGCATGATGATTCACAAAATTGCTTAAATGTTTTGCATAAAGAAATGTTTAGGTAGAATGAGGTACGAATCACTGTTTGACTCATGAATTTCCTCATGATATTTGGTTGGTTCATGGATAACATTAAGGTTGTATATGCTTACAAGTCTTAATGATCACATATGAATCTAGTGGAAGAATTCTAATAATATAAGAAAACCTAGGTCTGTATAAATGATAATTTCCTGATTGAGTGTAATCTTGAATAATGACCTAGTGATAAACTGTGCACAAATCCATTGGAATGACTTGTTAATAAGATATGAATATGTTTGTTGATATTAGTGATCTATGAGAACAGATGTAAAACGGTGAAGGTCTGATTTTTTTGTTTTGATTTCATGAACTTGAAATATACAGTTGTTGATTCAAATAGGGAACCCTCATGCTTGTTTAAAATCTGTTTATATGAATGTACAACATGTAATGCTTAAGGTACAAACTGCAGCATGCATACCGCGCACTTAACTGATGTACAAACCTAGCCACACAGTACACAATCCTTCCTTAGCACACCTTCAGGGGTCGCACACTCCTGAATGTACAGCTCCTGATACATAATGTACAAGGGTTGACTACATATCACACACTTTAAAGATCGCACAACGTTGTACAATGTTCTGATGCATCAGGTACAAGGAATCTAAGTTGGGTCGCACACCTTTACGTACAAGTCGCAGTTGCACATTGTACAACCCGTTTCTACAAGTCCGCACATTCATCGTTGGGTTGCACACCTTAGTGTGGACCGCACACTATTATATTTGGGCCTTGACTTACTGGACCGCATACTGAATAGAGGCCCAAACCCCTATAGACCGCACACTCACCCTCTGTTTACTTTGTCTTGTGTGCAACTGTTATTGTTATTTATACACAATACTTGTATGAACGTATATGATACATGATGGATATCACTAGTACGCTAATTGATTAAATACGTGTATAACATACGTGACTACTTGTATACAGTCCTATCATTAGTAACCATAATAGGATGTGGTTGACCAAGCTTAGGGTAAATATACTATCTACCAAGCAACCAAAGGTGAGTTCATACTAAAACTAAAAGCATGTATTCCCGGTAGTTTGGGAACTTCATATACCGAGGCAACAGTATGGTAAATTCAACGATGCTCTTAATTCATGTCTCAGCTTACTAAGCGAAACTCTACCATGAAAATCCTTTACATTTATACCGATTAATCACCGGGGGCGAACAAGATATTAGTAGATAGCCCTATTAGGTTTAACAACCTCACACCGTGCTAGGATCCGGGCGTGAACTTTTATCTGGAAATCCGGTCAATGATGGTAGACATTGACCAAAGGGCAAAACAACAATTACGTCAAAGTTTCGGTACTAGATAGTTTAGTAGCCTACATATGGGGTAGCTCTCCATGGCTTGTTTTGATAACATGGTGACTTCATAAACTAACGTTTTAAGGATAAAACGAGAAAACCTTTTCAAAAACCGTGAACTCGCCAACTTTATGTTGACACACTACTGCATGCTTGCAGGTCCGTAGATGTTGCGCTGGAGTCTGCTTGGAGCGGTGTGGTGGTCGTCTAGAATCCATTATCAGATTCCTAATTTTGAACTTATGTTTTAAACTATTTATGTACTTCATGCTTTCGCTAAACATTTGAACTCTGCTTTAAACTACTATGCTTTGAACTATATTTCAAACTTATTATGTTTTAGACTTAAAGGTTATGTCACTAATCATATTAGTGATGGTTTTATTTTCATTATGTTAAATGTTCAATGTGATTGGTGGCTTGATCATGGGCAGTCACACGCCTCGCGGTGGTAATCTGCATGTGGAAATTGAGGGTGTGACACATCACATGTACGATTGAACCCGATCTAATTAGTGTATAGGTTTAGTTTTTGAACCGCTAGAAAATCCATTATTATCGATGCATACCGATGAACTGGTTTATACCCATATTCGATTTTGAATTTTAAACTCCTCATTTCTTTTTCTTTTATAGCCGAATGGTGGAGGTAATTTGATGGAGAATATATGTTATTGCAAAATGTTTCCACTTTAATATTAAGCCAACGACATCTTCCTCGAGCTATGAACATCATTTGAGTGTCTTTCAAAGGATTCACACGGTAAAAGAATTAGGTCGAACATATAACACTAAATAGTTTGACTAGTTAAACCAGTGAAACCGCCAAGTACAATTTGGTACAATTGGCCGAACCATTCTGAGCCTGATATGATAACATTGCATAGATTTATACAACCCGGTACGGTTTTTAAAAATTTCTGTAGATTAGCACACGAATAAATAGTTCAAATTGGAAAAAGTATATTTTAAAAATTGTGGCACTAATCCATTAGTGATTAGACAATGCGTAGTCGAGCGTGATGAAGGCTACATGTTGGGTATATCGCTCAATAGCACCAGGGAACACCCACTCGTTGCTAATGGCTGAAAATTTGATGCCCGCGATGAGGAGATACTTTAGTAGCAGCCATCAAGCCGCAATCATAATCATTTTCACTGGAATTTAGGGATCATTGTTCATCACAACCTCTACATCAACCTTTTCACAAACAAGTGTCTGTACTAGGTTAACTACCTTCTCAATATCATCATTTGAAGCCTTGGTCTCAGTCATTTCTTCTTCAAGCTCATTTTATTTTTCAATAGATTCAAGTGCCATGAGACAAAAATTCACAGATTCCTCTACAAGTTTTTCCATAAGAGCAAAATTTTCATCTGTGAGTTCTTCAGGCAAACTACTCGGGTCAACAAATCCCTGAGTATAAAACTTTGTTGTTTGACCTCTACAGGTGGCTGGGGTAGTTGGTGGTGCCTGAATCTGTGAAACTGGTACTTGAACGTATTGGACTTAAGGAAAAGTAGTTTGGACATACTTCTCATGGACATGGTTTACAGATTGAGCAAAATGTGTAGTGTTTGAAACATTTGGTCCAGGGGTATTTTGGGAATTTTGATAAAAGTATTGCTGATTGCTAGATTAAGGTCTTTGATTGGGGTAGATTATCATGGGTGTAGAATTACTTGACTGACGTTTGCACTCCCTAGCAAAATGGTCCTCCCTATCACGCTTATAACATCTTATCTTGGATTTATCTAACTGTGACACCTGGGTCACTGCGACCATCAAACAAATGCCAAGCCAATGAAATATTGTATTTCATACTTGGGATCTGTAAAAATATGTGTATCGTTTGCACATATCAACTCTTGTTCGATTTCAAGCTCTAAATCGCTTTCTGGAAGGTTATACGCGCACTGATGCGTAAATATAACCAGTTTAATGCAACAAACACTCCGGAATAGTGAAATAGGCTTAACATACCTTAAATAACCTTTACATAACTTAGAAATAAGTTTTGAAGGCTTTGGTATGGCAAAATCAAGTTAAATCGCTTACAGGGACTAAATTTGACAAACTGCGAAAGTATGCCAATTTGAACTGTAACAGACATTCCGGAACATGACCATAAGTTAAACATACCATAAGTATCCTCTACATAGCTTAGAAATAGGCTTTGAGGGGTTCGGTATGCTAAAATAAACTTTTGGGTCATTCAGGGACTAAAAGCGTCAAAATGTGCACAAGTTTGCACTTTCGCGCATAACTTACGTTCTGAATACCTCCGGACATCAAAAAATTTATGTAAGCACTAAAATATTTTATTTTAGTGTTTGGCATAAGAAAAATCCATTCGTCGCGCAATTTGGATCGTTTTTCGCGCTTATGCGCATTCCGTCGTAATTAACCGAACATCGCGATCGTACGACCAAACGAACCGACATCCTAGATATTTTTGAGCATTTTTTGAGTTCCCTATACTTTAACTTCATTTTAGAGCCTTGAAATGAGGTTAACAGGGTTCAAACGCATCGAAAATAGCTTAAACGGGCTGCAGGGACCATTTCTGCCATTTTTGAAACTTTGCTGAAACTGGTAGGCAGTGGCGTAGCGCGAGCACTAAGGCCTTTACCAGTGGCGCTACGCGACTGCCTAGTCTGGACAGAAACTTTGCAGAAACATCGAATCGGGTCCGTTCCACTTTCGCACATGGTTTTGGGCAATACCATGGGCTCAAATGGTTTTCTAAAACCAGGGTTTTGAGGTGGAGGGTTGAGATTGAATCACGGTTAACGAGGAACGATCTTAACGGCTCTATGAATCCTATAAATACCCCACCCCACTTCTTGCAAAACCCACTAGAATCTTGATTTGAGAAGCTCTAAGTTGAAACCATTGTTTCATACCTGAGCTACTTGGATCGAGGTTAGCATTCGGGGACCCTTCGTAAGTATTCTTTCGTTCTTTTATTGCTTTTCGAGTCCGAAAGTCAAACTTTGTTTGACTTTCTGCGTTGACCAGTTTATGGTCAATGCGAAGTTCGTTTGAACTTCGCAACGTGATTGTAATCACGATGGTTATAGCCCCTTGGGACTATGCCTACTGATTACCACGTTGTCTAGGGTCGTAAGGGTAAGCGATCTAATAAATCGCTTATGCCTTCGAACCTGACCCATTTGGTCGATCATTAGGATCCGACCAAATACATTAGGTGACCATAGCATATAGGGAATAACCTTCCGAGGTTATACCCTATGGTCACATCGTTTGAGTAGTTGTATGATAGGTAGTTTATATGCCTTAGGTAAATTACCAGAATACCCTTTTCATGTATAATTGGTAATTAAGCATATGTAACCTAAACTTTTGTCACATAACTGATTATGTAACATGTTTAGGCATATAACACTTGTCATAGGGCTAGTTAGGCGGTCCGAACGCGTTTCACGCGAACGACGCGTTAAAGTAACATAAGCTACCTAAACGGGTCGTAATGGGTCGTAAGAACTTATGTTAGGTTTCATTTAGTATGTAGGCTTTGTTAAACCATATTACATGAGTCTCCACACTCGTTTGGTTTACGAACCCTCATTCTATCCGATCCTCCGATTTAGGTCCGGTTTATTAACATAGTTACCTATATTAGGTGCTGTTTGATATCCGTGATCTCTAGCATTGTTTGGTTGTCACTCAAGGACCACTGAGCATTCTCAAGTGAGTACATAGACCCCTCTTTTACTGTTTTCCAAACTGTTTTGGGGTGAAACACATGTGCCTACTTGTTACTTTCATGCTTTCCATGGTTTCACATCATATACCTGCTATGTTCGTTAGTACGTTATAGTACATGATTTCATTACATTACATGCTATGTATGCCCATTGTGTGCGTACTTAGTACATCGTTTCACATTACATGCTATGTATGTTCTTTGTTGCATACTTAGTACATTGTTATACACTAGACTTTATGCTATGTATGTTCTTTGTTGCATACTTAGTACATTTGTTATTCATCACATGCTTACATTTTGGATACACATTACATGATTTACATTAAACATGAACATTTTACTTTGGTAGTTTGGTTTGATTAAGTGATTAAGTAACGAGGCGTGTGTAATATGATACAAGTATGGTGGATACGCCGCTGGTACTTCCTATATATAAGTGCTTGTATGGTATTACATATCGTAGCGTTATTTGAATCATTTCAATTTGAGACATATGACATTTTATACAAATAACATACTTTTCACAAGACATTGTTTTACAAACAACTTATCTTATACAAACTCATTCTACATGGTTATTCATTTAACCATACATTATTCTCTTATTTATACATATCATCTGATCTTATCGTTTTTCAAATGATTTACAAAACAAAGCAAATTACAAGGTTCATGACTAAACATTTTCTCAAACATAAGTCATGAATTCTGTTTTCACAAAACCTATGTATCTCACAGGCATTTTTATGCTGACGTACCTATTTTCACATGTGTTTTTCAGGAGCTGTTGCATAAGATGATCAAGATACACATAGGCAGACTTGGGCTTTAGTGACAATAAAAGATGCAAGACTAGTTAATTATGTTGTATTTCTTTGTTTGTTAAGACATTGTAACACTTTTAATCAATAAAACGAAACTTCAATTGCCATGGATTTGAAACAATTAATTCTGTTACAACACTCCCCGACATTTCCGCCACGTTTTGTATGTTCTACGTGGTCGGGGTGTGACACTAACCCTACTCTTGACCTTCCATTTAACCCTGGATACTTCCTACCTGTTCTTTTGTAGAAGTTTTTGTTCTAACATTGAGTAAGGCTAATTGATGCAAAATGTTCATTTCCTCTATGTCAGTGAGATCAATATGCTAGAAGTCATCAAGAACAAAAGATAGGTTATCAGAACTTTGACCATCATCATTTGCTGTAAAACTATATTTTGGAGAGTATTGATTAGCGTTAATTCAAGTGGATATGTCAATGATATGATCATAAACCTAATCATTTACTATTCCAAATAATGATTCTTCTTGACTCAAAAAGTGTTGTGTTGCCAAAGATATAGTCATTGGACACTTTTCAGTTTCCTAGAGCATCTTTTTTTGGACAAGCTCTCTTTCAAAGGTTAAGAGCTTGCTATGAAGTTGAGTCAAGGTCATATCCTGGAAAACTGGTGTTGTTCTAATAAAAATAACTATAGTGTCCCACTTTTTAGGTAGTAATCTAAGAAACCTATTGCTCAAAGTGGAGTTTGAAAATTCTTTGTTTACTAATTTTAATTTACTAATCAGATAGGTGAATCTTTCAAACTGTTGAGTCTAAGTCCCCCCTTAACATGATTGAAGGTCTCATACTGTTGGTTGAGAATTTCTTTGGTGTTTCTAAACATTTGTTTAGACGCAAACAGATGTTTAGACTTCTTCATCAGTGCTTTAGCCTTCAACAGGGATTTGGCCTTGAAAAGACTTTTATACTTCTTCAACAAAGCTTTTATGTCTTCAAAGATATTTTCTGTTAGTGTTCAAGATTTACTATCTTTGGGAGGTGTTGATCTTCAGGCCTTGTTTATTTCTTGATCAAAATAGTATATTTTGGCTTTTGCAATCATTTGTTCTTTTATAGGTTCCTCATCATTCGAATCAGAATTGGAGATCATAGTCGAAGAACAATGGATCAACTTTGTGGTGTGATCATTCGACTCATATTCAATCACAAATTACGCGAGGTGTGATCAGATTTCTGAAAATGTACGGAAGTGGTTTTTTCGATTGGAATAATCAGGGAAGTTGATACGGACCAGCCTGTTGCAAGCCAAGATGCAGCCCAAGCCAGTCCAGAGCCCAAGTTGGAGGATGCAAGGCCCAAAAGGTTGATTAAAAGGCCAGCCCGATTGGAAGCGTGATGCCCAAGATTATGCACGTTCCCTTTTCAGCATGTTTATTTTATTTGTTATTTTATTTCAGTATGCATGGTTGAATTTGTCAAGTAGTGGTAGAACATGGGTAGTTAGTAGCACAAAATAAGGACATGAACTCCATGTCTTAGCATGTTAATATTCCAGTTTTTGCATAATGAAAATCATCAGAAAATTGCCCCAAGTTCTTGTCTTCTCTCAATTCTTTGGAGTGTTTGCCTACTAGAAAAGGCTATACCATTTGGTGCTTTCAATCACGTTCCAATCCTCCGCTATGCCGCCCCATCGTGATCCCACCGGTTCTGATGAGTTTCCACCCAATATCACTGATCAACTCACCCAACTTATACAAGTCACCACCACAGCCGCTAATACCCAATCCGATATTAAAACACAAATCGCAGCCCTCGTTCAAGCCACCTCCAACCTTAACTCCAAACTAGATGCACAGAACTCCAAACTCGATACCCAAACCGAAACTACTGCCCGACTTGTTAACCATGTCACTCAACTCACTGATAAAATCACCAACGAACCAGAAAACTCCGGCCCTAAACCCGCACAAAAACAAACCACACCAAACAACCCGAGACCGCCAAAAATCTCACTACCCTTGTTCGATGGTTCCAACCCACTCGCTTGGATTTTTCAAGCCGATAACTATTTCAATTACTATCAAATTCCTCCAGCCGAACGAATTACGCTAACTGCCTTCCATTGTATTGGTGATGCTCTTTCTTGGTACCAACACCAGTCCAACAACAATCTCCTTGGGTCTTGGACCGAGTTTAAGCGCTCTGTCGAACTATGATTTGGACCATCAACGTTCGAAAATCACGAAGCTACACTTTTCAAGCTCCGCCAGCTCTCTTCGGTGGCTGACTACCAGACCGAGTTCGAGCGGCTCAGTAATCGGATTACCGGTTTGTCGGCTCAAACCCTACTTAATTGTTTTCTTTCTGGGCTGAAACCAGAAATACAATCTGAACTCGCTATTATCCAGCCCACGTCACTTTATGATGCTTGTGGGCTAGCCCGCCGGGTTGAAGATAAGTTGGCCCAATCGGCTAAACCCAAACCTTTCTACCCCACTCGCTCTTATATTCCTGCAATCAATCCAGTTCATGTAACATCACAACCGACTTCTCAGCAACAGAACCCTTCCACTCCGCCAAAACCTGCGACCACCTCCACCCCTCCCCTGCTACCTTCACCCCCGAAACCCTTGCCGTTTATGAAATTATCTCCTGAAGCTATCCAACAGCGGCGAAAAGACGGCTTATGTTTTCGTTGCCCTGAAAAATTTTATCCAGGTCATAAATGTTCGCCACCACAGTTCCTTCTTATTGTAGACAACGACGAACATATGAATACGCCAGATAACTCTCAGGAACCGTGTACCGATGATCCGCCCGGTCCACAATATTTAGCACTCTCTGATGCGGCATACTTTGGGTTATCATCCATTCAAACCCTACGTGTCACCGGGTTCATCAATGGACGACCGGTCACTGTGTTGGTCGATTGTGGTAGCACCCACAACATCATCCAACCCCGAATCGCATCCTTGTTCGCTTTACCTTCGAAGCCACTCGAGCCGTTCAACGTTATGGTCGGAAACGGGCAGTTTATCAGTTGCAGACATTATTGCCCTGAGGTAAATTTGCACTTACAAAAAAACTGCGTTTTCTATTCCATTTTTTGTATTACCTATTGAAGGTGCAGACTTGGTGCTCGGTATTACTTGGTTAAGCACTTTGGGTTCTATTGTAGCGGATTTTTCGATACCACAGATATCCTTTCATAAAGATGGTCGACAATGTACTCTTAAAGGTGAACCACTTTCCAAACATCTTTCATCTAGTTCACTTTCTGCTCTTATTAAACATGGTTCAGTTGCCTCCTTACACACTCTAGTTATTGATACTCAGCCTCCACAACCACCAAAAAAAATCATACTTCCTCACTCCCCTGATACCCATATCATTTCTTTGCTGGAACTTTTTAAAAACCTTTTCCAAGAACCACATCAACTACCTCCTAACCGTCCTAATGACCATCATATTCCGCTACTCAACAATGACCAGCCGATCAATGTCAAACCATACCGTTACCCACATTTTCAAAAACAAATAATGACGCGTTTGATATCGGAAATGTTGCATGATGGAGTAATTCGTCCGAGCCAAAGCCCTTTCTCATCTCCGGTTTTACTCGTCAAAAAGAAAGACGGTTCATGGCGTTTTTGTGTCGACTATCGAGCTCTCAATGCCGCTACAGTCCATGATCGATTTCCGATTCCGACAATCGATGAATTTCTTGATGAGCTTCACGGTGCGAAAATCTTTTCTAAACTTGATCTACGCTCCGGGTATCATCAGATTCGTGTCGCTAAAGAAGATGTACATAAAACAGCGTTTCGTACGACGGACAGTCATTACGAGTTCTTTGTAATGCCGTTTGGGCTCACAAATGCTCCGTCTACGTTTCAATCTGCCATGAATGATCTTTTCCGAAGTGTTCTAAGACAATTTGTTATCGTGTTTTTTGATGACATATTAATTTATAGTGCCTCGTTGGAAGATCATTACACCCACTTGCGGTACGTTTTTCAGACTCTTGTCGATAATAAGTTTTATGCAAAGGGTTCTAAGTGTGTGTTCGCCGAACGAGAAATTTCGTTTTTGGGGCACCGTATATCAAGTAATGGGGTTGCACTGGAACCGGATAAATAGGAAGCTATTCAAACTTGGCCACAACCAGTTTCTTTTACTACCTTAAGAGCATTCTTGGGTTTAACTGGTTATTATCGCCATTTTGTTCCGGGTTATGCCAAAATAGCTAGTCCACTTACGGACCTCTTAAAAACAAAGGAATTATGTTGGAACGCAGAAGCACAAGATGCTTTTATTGCTCTCAAAGCTCAAATGAAGGAACTGATCACTCTTGCATTACCCGATTTCACACAACCATTTGACGTTACAACGGATGCTTCGGGCGTCGCTATTGGCGCAGTTTTGTCTCAGAATTCACGCCCAATTTCCTTTTTCAGCAAGAAATTATGCCCGACTATGCGAGGTCATTCAACTTACACTAAAGAATTGTACGCGATTACGGAATCGGTAAAAAAATGGCGACAATATCTTTTGGGTCGTCGATTCAGAATCTTCACCGATCATCACAGCTTAAAGCATATTCTTACTCAGACAATTCAAACACTGGAACAACAACGTTAGATTACGAAGCTTATGGGTTACGATTTCGAAATCCATTTCAAACCGGGTAAAGAAAACTCTGTTGCTGATGCTTTGAGTCGTGTCACTATTCCGGTCATGTTAGCTATCTCACATCCTACGGCAACGTGGCTTCAAGAGGTACGCTCGTATTTCAACAAAGATCCAGTCGGAATTCAGTTTGTTACCAGCATCATCGCAGATCCAGTAGCGTTTCCTTTTCACGCAGTTCGCGACGGCTTGGTTTATTTGCATGGTAAACTTGTGATTCCCCCCATTTCAGATTTACGTTCACGTTTAATTCACGAGTTTCATTCGTCATTTGTTGGGGGTCATGCGGGTGTTAATGCAACGGTTAATCGCTTATCGTCTACTTTCACGTGGCTTGGATTAAAAAAAGACGTTTCGGATTTTGTTAAGAAGTGTAGTATTTGTCAGGCCATTAAAACTCCAAACCATAAGCCATATGGTTTGTTACAGCCTCTGCCTACACCAGAGCATACATGGACTGACATCTCAATGGATTTTATAACCCACTTGCCACCATCGAAAGGTAAGACATCTATTTGGGTTATTGTAGACCGCTTGTCGAAATTTGCTCACTTCATCGCCTTACCTCCGGGGTATACTGCAATCTCTTTGGCCGGTATTTTCATGCGGGAAATCTATCGTTTGCATGGTCTACCGAAAACAATTGTTTCAGATCGAGACCCGCTATTTATCAGTAAGTTTTGGCTTGAATTATTTAAGATAATGGGGTCTAAGCTTCTTCACTCAAGTGCATACCACCCGCAAATCGATGGTCAATCGAAAGTTGTTAATCGTTGCCTCGAGATGTATCTTCGTGCTTATGTGTGTGACGAGCCAAAGAAGTGGGAACGTTATTTGTATTTAGCCGAGTTTTCATACAACACTAGTCACCATTCCTCGATTAAGATGTCGCCATTTCAAGCTCTTTATGGTCACGCGGTAACTTCCATTCACGATTACATTCCGGGTGCCACCAGCACAGCATCTATCGAGTCATCTTTAATTGACCACCAACGTGTTATGGAACGTTTAAAAGAAGCGATTGAAGCGGCCAAAGCGAGAATGGTTAAACAGGCTAACAAGCATCGGATTGACAAAGAATTTGGTGTTGGCGATTGGGTTTATCTCCGTCTACATAAATATCGTCAACAATCGGTGCAACAGCGAGCTAATAAAAAACTCTCCAGGCGTTTTTTTGGGCCCTATAAAATTCTTGAACGTATCGGAAAGGTCGCTTATAAGTTAGCGTTACCAGTGGGATCTAAAGTTCATTCGGTTTTCCATGTTTCACTTCTCAAACCAAGCTATGCCAACGACGTGGTAACTCAAGGTGATCTTGCGGATTTTGGTCAAGACATCGACATCGGCCATTTACCGGAAGCTATTATTGATACTCGCATGGGAGCGAAGGGTAAAACGGAAATTCTGGTTAAGTGGGATTCGCAACCGTTGGAAGAAGCAACATGGGAAGACGTCAACGGCATCAAGTTACAATTTCCAGGTTTCACTGACATTGAGGACAATGTCGTTGCTCAAGGAGAGGGGGATGATACGGACCAGCCTGTTGCAAGCCAAGATGCAGCCCAAGCCAGTCCAGAGCCCAAGTTGGAGGATGCAAGGCCCAAAAGGTTGATTAAAAGGCCAGCCCGATTGGAAGCGTGATGCCCAAGATTATGCACGTTTCCTTTTCAGCATGTTTATTTTATTTGTTATTTTATTTCAGTATGCATGGTTGAATTTGTCAAGTAGTGGTAGAACATGGGTAGTTAGTAGCACAAAATAAGGACATGAACTCCGTGTCTCAGCATGTTTAAATTCCAGTTTTTGCATAATGAAAATCATCAGAAAATTGCCCCAAGTTCTTGCCTTCTCTCAATTCTTTGGAGTGTTTGCCTACTAGAAAAGGCTATACCAGAAGTCATAAGAAGCAAGTAGCAAAAACTGGCACGGGTCCATATCAAAATTAGAGGGGAGATTGTTGGAGATAACTCTAATTGGTTTATTTGTGAGGATAAAGATGAGGAAAAGGAGATAAAGTAGAAGATTTAAATACATTTTGTGTTTAGTTTAAATGTTTAGATTTATCGGTTAGATTAATTTGAAAATTTAAATAGACTTTGAGCTGGATTAGGATTAGAATTAGTGTATGTCTAGTATAAATACAGGGTTGTGTATTCAGTTTTATTTGTCGAGTTAAGTTAATATTAATCAAAGAGTCGAAGGTGTTGGCCTTAAATATGTTTTCTTGTGTTTTTGTTTATCGAATCTAGGCCAACAGAGGATGAGTTAATCAACACAAAGATTGATGTTGAAATTGAGGTTTGAGCTTACTGGGAAGAAATAACTATGCAATTTGCTTGTGAGCATGGAGATTTATGATATCCAGAAAAGTTAAGATGAAAGGAATTCTACATAAGAAAGATGTCGACAATGACATTCATGACATGCAATAAGTTTTCTTCTAGTGGTTATGATGAAACATCATGAACACTTCTTTATCTAATGTCAACAAATTCAAGGTAGATAATATTTGGTAAATTCAGCAATTGAATCTCCAATAAAAGCAATATATGTCTACTCACTCAAGCATATTTGATGGAAATGGGACTTCTAACAGAGTGCTTTGTGGATTTCCATTCGAGGGCACCTTCAACGAACTGATTTGGTGCAGATCCTGCAGGATTGAATGTCACCTGGTATGACAATTTCTGGTTAACTGCTGAGAATATAAGTGTAGAGGGTGACACAGTTACAATCATGCCTGGTGATGTGATAATGTTCACAGTGTAAGAAGAATTAGCATCCCCAACATTGGTCACTGTTCTGGTGTATGATTTTGTTACATTACCACTCAATGTGATTGCAAATGATGGATAGTTTAGTTGTGCCTCAGGGATGCCTTTTATAATTGAGCAAGAAACTTGTTTTTGGACGATGGTTGTAACTTGCACACTTGAGTATCCTAATCCACACAAGTAAGGTATGTAATCATCAGCTTGGATATCGTAAATGAGTCCAGGGTCATTAGCTTTCGATGGATTGACATGGCCAGCCCCAACGGCAAACAAGCTGGCGGGAAGCTCCCTTTCATCCTGAATCGGTTGGTTGTTTAGGTTCATCAAATTAGCAGTGGTCATGATAGCGGATTTGATTCCAGCAGGATACCAATCAGGATGTGCACTTTTCAATAACGCTGCTATCCCACTGAGATGAGGGCAAGCCATTGATGTACCTGAAATAACATTAAAAGGGTCGGTTGTTGTGTTGTCTACAGAGGTAGGCCAGGCCGCAAGAATGCTAACTCCAGGCCCAATAATATCCGGTTTTAGAATTCCAGGACTTGCTAGATTAGGCCCTCGTGAAGAGAAAGAGGTCACTTGAGGAGCTGATTTATCTCCACTGACAGTTCCATGGAATATGATGGTAGCAACTGGTGATGGACTTGACCTTAAGTATTCTAGAATTATAAGTCCATCTTTATAATTGACATATGATGCAGGGAGTACATGTGCATCAGCTATTGTACTAGCTCCATCTATCTCCTCGTTTGTGAGAATCATAGCAGCTCCTCCAGCATCTTTTACTATTTGTCCTTTATCGGTTAGTCCAACGTCACCACCTCTATGGAAAATCACTACATTTCCTTTTACATCGGTCTGGTTTAAGGATCCGGGGGTATCACAAAACATGGCATTTTGATTGCCACTCATCCCTGGGTAGACCAGTGGCAAGAGGGTTTCTTGGAAATCTTTAGGCTGGAAGAGCGATTCTCCATCTAGTAACGCCCCATTCCCAAGTTTCACTGTAGCAGTTACCTTTCTGTCAACCGTACTAGCTCCAACTGTGAGAATCCATGGTGCCTCGTTCTCCAACATTCCATTCAAAGGCCCCGAATTTCCTGCAGAACAACTCACGAATATCCCATTTTGCATTGCGGCAAAAGCACCTATAGCCACCAAGTCGTCATAAAAAGGAGTGGATTGTGCACCAATCGAGATAGAAAGCACGTCTACACCTTCTTCAATAGCTGCATCCATAGCAGCTAACATATCACTCTCACCACAAGTAACCGTACCACACACTTTATACATGGCTATGTGTGCAAGTGGAGCCATCCCGACAGCAGTACCATTGTCATTTCCAAGAGTGGTAGCACCTTCAACAAAGTTTCCAGCTGCAGTACTTGAGGTATGTGTTCCATGTCCATCTTCATCAAATGGAGAAACGGTTTCCTCGGTAAAGAAATTCCTAACACCAATCAATTTGTTATTACACCCCTCCACTTCACATTTGCCTTTCCATTTAGCTGGTGGAGGGTCTATGCCTGTGTCGTTAAAAGAAGGATGACCAGGAGTAATCCCTGAGTCAAGAAGGCCGATAATGATTCCCTTCCCATAGTTTGAATCTCTCCAGAAACCTAAATTCTGGTGCAATCCCAAGAAGTTAGGAGTATGCGTTGTATGTAAAGACAATACACGTTGAGGTCGAACTAATAGCGCCCCATCTAGTTTTTCAATTTCCCTTGAGTACATTACGGTATGCGTAAACCATCTGTGGTTTCTCATCCAAGTCCAGTGCATTTGTGTGCAGCAAGAACTTGTTGTACCAGCTTTCAAGATCTTGGGTTTCAGCAAATGTGTGGTCATGGGGAGAGTGTAACTTGACAATATATGTTTCAGTTTCTTTGACAACAACTAGTGAGAGGTTCAAAAGGGTGGTGAAAGTGAGAAGTAACGTGATCATAAGAACCCGCTTGCATCTATTGTTCTCCATGATTAATGAAGAACTAAATGATTGATGTTATGCATTAGATAGTTCGAGATGGTTTGTATATATACATGAATTTTAGGCCGGCCAAACGTCTTTAGTCGAAACTTAGTAATATCCGTTATGAAACTAATGAATATGACGAATTATATAATCTTAGGTAGCATCGAGAAATAATTGATTTAGTAATTAAGTGAGATACCCCCTAGTGTCACATCTACTTTTATTTGTTTATAGGTTACTAGGTTATAACCCCGTGTATTACACGGGTCGAATAAATGAATTTTATATACTAAATAATAAAACAATATATCTTTATAAACCTCATTTATTGCACGGGTTGAATAAATATAATTTTATATATTAAATAATAAAAAGTTATATCTATAAGAACTATATTGAACGGGTTGAATAAATATAATTTTATATACCAAATAAAAAAGTTACATCTTTAAAAATATGTGTATTACACGGGTTGAATAAATGTAATTTCCGTTACTAAATAATAAAAAATATATATCCATAAAAAACCCCGTGTATTTTACGAATGGAATAAATCTAATTTTATATATCAAATAATAAAAAAATATATCTTAAAAAATCTCATCTATTACACGGGTCGAATAAATGTAATTTTGTATAGTAAATAATAAAAAAAGGTATATCTATAAAAAACCACGTGTATTACACGGGTTTAATAAATCTAATTTTATATTTTTTTTGGAAGGTGACTTTCTATGTACTGGACCTATTGGTCACCGGGTTCACGTCAAAGACATTCCCCCGTCAGCCCCGCACTCTCGGACGCGATGTTCGATCGGGCCCAGGCCGCCGCGCAAGCTGACTTCCGCCCGGAAACCATACTGCCCCCACACGAGAGACTCGTTGGGGTAACAGCTGGGTAAAACCGGGTTGCCCTCAAGACCGCTCCATGCCTCGGTAGGATACAATCTATCATTGGGACCACCCCCCCCCCCCCCCCATAATGCAACAACAGGGGATCGAACCGGAGATCGGCCCAACCAAACCCCATAGGATTACCCAGCTGGGCTGGGAGGAGGTATAAATCTAATTTTATATACCAATAATAAAAAAAGTCATATCTTTCAATATACTAATGGATAATACTCGATACGCGATGGATATGGTGATTGTGAAGATGGTTCTTGAAAAAAAGATATGTTATTCAAGAAGCAAATCAACATCTATTTGAGTGATAAAATGTTGGTACCAACTCCAATAAATTGATTTATAAATTATGTAATAAAATTGATCACTTTTACCCTTTTAGCCCAAAAATGATTCTTTTAATATCTGAGCCCACAACGTCTTTTTTTCTAACCCTTTTGGCCCCTACCAAAAGGGTTAGAAAAAAGGAAGTTGGGGTCCAAAAGGGTTAGAAAAAAAGACGTTGGCGGCTCAGATGTTCAAAAATTCATTTTTTGGGCTAAAAGGGTCTAAAAGGGTTAGAAAAAAAGAAGTTGAGGGCTTAGATGTTAAATTTTTTTTTGGCTAAAAGGGTAAAAATGATATAACCACATGGGCCAAGATCGTAATTTACTCTAATATCAAATTAGATAACTAAGTTTGAATTTGAAGTAAATAGATAAATATAGAAGTAATAATTAAACTAAATAATATTTAGTAGGAGGATTATCTATAATTAATTAAAAAAAATTAAATTAACATTATAATTATCCATAAGACATGACTTAATATGATGACAAGTGTCCTCAAAGTGGTTTCTTTTATTATATGTATAGATAAGGTTATTAATAATCCGGAAATTCAAATAAATAACAAATAAGATCCTGTTAATTTGACAACTGGAAAAATTATAATAAATAATCTAAGATGTGTTTTAAAGAAAAAAAAAAATTAATTTTGAGTGTTAGGAAAATTATAAAAAAAGTTATAGAGAAAAATTCAAATACAAGGAAATAATTATAATTAATTACTTATATTTTAGCAATAAGAAATGTTGCACCCAGTCGCGTACTAGCTGCTTTGTAAATAGTTTGCCACGTACATTTTTAATCACAACCCAACAAATTCTTTATTTTGCCACACATTAATATGTATAAAAAACAATCAAGAATATATCTTACTCGTTTTAAATATATAATAAAATTATTTTATATGTATAATGACATAAATTTTATAATAAAGTTATTCTTTTTGAATTATTATGCAAATAATAAAGTTATTCTTTTTGAATTATCATGCAAATATAATTATTTCAATTAAATGTTATTTACATAAATAAATTATATATAATTACAATAAAAATAAACTTGAGTTCATATTTTTTGTAAAATAAGACTCTCACATATTATAAAATTTATAACTAGGAGCAAATAATTCAATTTTTTTAAATAGTTATGTAAATGGAAGTCATCTAGAATATGTATTTTAGAAGTTAGTATGTTACAAACTTGATTTGAACTATTAATTAAATATATGTAGCACATTGTAAGATAACATAATCACATGTTAAAAAAAAAAAAAAAAAACCCAGCAAACACAACTTTGTTAATAAGTTTATTACTTCAACACTGATTGATAAGGCCATAAACCCTTCTTCTTCCTTTCAACATTTGCATCTTTAAAACTTATGATCAAAACCTCTTCGTTTCTAGGGCTAACATGTTAGTAACGTGGCAAATCAGAAAGAGGATGATGATTATTATAAGGGTAAATTACATTTTTAAGTTAAACTTTTCGGTTAAGTTTGAGCATGTGCCTTGCACATGAGGGTAGGTTAGTAATTTTATTACTATATTTAAAATATATATCTCCTTTTTCCTTTTATTTTTACAGCCACACAATCAAAAACATTATCCCATTCAATTAATCAACCTAAAACCTAACATTAATCCCCAAATTAACCAAAACCCCAACTTCAATCCATTCCCAGTGTTCATATCATCAGCTCCACCGTTACAAAATAAACAAACAGCCACCAAAACCAAAACCCATTTTCTAGAAAAAGCTCTAAACAAAAAAACTTGTTTCACCGATGTCACTATCTTTGAGATTTAGAATTTTCCAGTGAGAAAATTGAAGAGCACTTTACCTAGCATTACTTTACTAATAAAACAAAACCATGAATTCAAATTAAATAAACCCCGATTTGTGTGCCTCCCCGTGGTCAACTGTCACCGGAAATTACCCTAGAATGTTCATCATCATCCTATCGAAACCTTAAGTCGAGATGGAAGGGTGTTCATATCCGACGTCTTCATTTTCCCCAAACTGAGTGGTAAATTAAAACAATCATTTTGTCGACGATCTTTGGGGTCTGTTTGGCAACGAATTTTTGGCAGTTGTGATGCTAAAGAAAATGGTGTAGGGTGTTTGTACAGAGACTATGAAGACAATGGTATTAGGGGAATGATTCGGATGAGAAAACCACCACTTAGATGGCGATGGTGGATGAAATCTTGCAGCGGAGGTTGATGGTGGATTTGGCATGAAAAGTGCCTGGTGGTGGTGGTGGCCGGATGATGGTGGTAAGAAAGGGAAAGAGAAGAGAGTTGTGAAAGAGAGATAAAATTAATACACTATTTATTATTCTAATAGTTATAAGGGGGAAGAATTAAGTGGGAAGGGACATAAATGCCCTCATATGAGATCCATGTGACAATATTTAACGTTCAAAATTAACCTTGTTAATGGTAAAGGACGAAAGGTGTAATGAGTTTTGCAAATAAAGGATTGTGATTGTAATTATTGAAGTTAAAGACTATTCATTGCAATTCGATACAAACATAAAGGACGAAAAGTGTAATTTATCCTTATTATAAAGACTTTATGGTAAGTAGTTGTTAGGGTTAATCAATGTTAGTGTTAATCGTTGACTTATGTTGACGGAGATGGAAGGTTCTGCACGTGGGTTGTCGCATCAAATCTGAGAAACATGGTGTTGTGCTCCACGTCTCATGCACGTTTATTTTACTTTCTCAGCAAGTGTTTCTTTTCTTTAAATAGGATCAGTTGTGTTTGTTTTAGTTTTATGTGTAGGTCCGTTTTTCGGATCTCCGGACAACTACGAGGTTTTGTTTCGGATACCGTAACGAGTGCGGAATCCACGTTACTATACAAACCGAGCGAGAGATAAACACAACACAAAAGATTCAATGTTTAACGGTTGTGTATTGATTCAACAGAGTTTCATTACAGAAAGACATTACAATAAAACACAAATGAAACTCTATGTTCTCTTTCGTGTTTGTGTTTGTTCTCAGTTCTCTGTGTTCTCTCAGTTCTGTCTTTGTGTTCTCATTTCTGTTCGTCTTCAGTGCTGCATATAGGACATGCTCGACGAAACATGAAGCAGTCGACGAAAGTCCATCAGCAGACGAAAGTCATCTCGACGAAACACAATGTAGCTAACAAAAGTCTCGACGAAACAGCAAGCAGCCGACGTAACACTCATTGAGCCGACGAAACATCATGATGAAAGACCATGATGACGAAACATGTAGGTGTTTCGCCATGCAGGAATTGCAGGTCTTTCGTCAAGATCATCTTCAGGTGTTTCGTCATGCAGGATGCAGGTTCTTCATCAAATATATCAACTAACATAAAAGGAGACGACGAACCCTTAGTGTTCGTGGTGAACACTCACATATCAATCTTAATTTGAGTCTTCGTGATATATAGGAGTGTTCGTCACAAGTTGCATGACCCTTCGTCAAGATGCCATTGGACTGATTCTTTGCGTTGGATTCAGGCCCAACAAGGCAAAAGGCCCATAAATCATACAATTTACGTGTACAGCCTTGCAAATTTATTAGGTTTCATTGTTGCATGCATTTTAGTCAAATGTCATGACATCATCATGGTGATGTCATGGTGATGTCATGATGTTGACGGTTCGCGGCTCTTCGTGCTTCGTGTGTCGAACTCTGGGGCGCACGATGGAGGAATGTTGTGAGATCGGGCTTGAGCCGAGCCTAACTGAGTCGAACCGAATTGATTCGAATCGAATCGAGTCGCGTCCACATAATATGTATCAACAAACTCCCCCTTGGACGCTACTCGTGAGGTTCATCTTCCATGTCGGAGGATCTTCAAAGTCTTCACGTTTCGTAAGTAGAAAGTGTATCAACAAACTCTCCCTTTCATTTAGGAAGTGTGTTAACAAACACGCCCTTAAAATAAACTCCATTTTCAGCACTTGGATCCTTGAGGTGTTGATGATAGGCAGCGGCAACTTGATCATCTTCATCTTTTGAGTGCCTACACGTCGTGTCTTCATTCCGAGGCTCGTCCTCTAACACGTTCTCTTTGCCTTTAGCTGGTCCTGATGCCGCATCTGCACATACAAGAAAGTTAAATGCGTAATGAGAATAAACGCTTGGAATATAGTTAACATAAACAAACGACACACATGTGACCAGTTTTCAATCAACTGCCGTCCGACAGTTTGAAAGTTTAACAAATTGTTCAATTTTGGTTTTTAACTTTTAAAAACTTGCAAATTTCGACCGTTTATGAAGAATCAGTCGTTTTGGTTTTCGTTCAGGTTTCAGGTGTCGAAGACTCGAGTTCCAACATCGGGCTATCAAAGATAAAATAGAAGTAAAATCTTTTTGGCTTTTATAAAGTTTATGTTAAAACACACCTAAAATCTTTTTCGTATTTTTGAATATTTGAAATGTAAAGACTGAAAGCAGTAAACAAATATATACAATGATGCAGAGACTGAAAGCAGTAAGTAAATATTTACAGACATTCTTTTTGCGAGTTTCGAGGGTAAGAGAATCATATCAGTGTACGGTCACGCCAAAACGCTCTTGTTGTTAAATTAGTTAACATTTAGATAAGCATCCTATAACAATTATCGGTATTGTTGTCCACTTAAGCTCAACTTATCAGATGTAATCACGGCGAGGGGATACGTTAAGGTATGATTTATACTTACCGACCGGTGTTCATCCATACACGATACATTCCTGTATCAAGGTATGCACGATTGTTCATCTTACTGGTGAGTATACAATTTATCATCTGTTTTGACGTATATGAAAATGTGAGATACTCACTTATTTTGATTGAAAACAAGACCTATGTGATAGAATCACTTATTGATGAGGAACTTGATTTTCAGATGCATGAGGGCACAGGAGCAAGTCCGTGAACAGGTCAGTACTAACGTACAACAAAGAGATGAACTTGACTCCTGGATAAATGTGATATATTATCACTTATTTTGTTTGGACATGTGATTGTTGATCATTTATTGAGGTCATATGCAGTATGTACACGTATGTATGGTATCATGGAAGATCTAGACTTCGTCTCCGTTATATTCGGTAAAAGAAACAACCATGATACCCAGATGATAAACAGCATAAAGACCACATATCTCAGAACATCGGCAATCTCTCAAATGAAATTTCGGTACTAAGACCATATGCCAATGAGTGGTTCCCACACATTCTTCAGTCGATTTAAGTTTATATCACCCTGCACACTTTAAAATGATTGTAAGCCTACCGATACATCTTATATAGAGCTACTTATCGTTTTTCATTTTAAGTTTTAAAGAGGTTTGGACAGACCACTGATGTACTATCATTTTCTCTTTTGCTCGCCAGGAAACTCATTTTTGTTTTTCTATTGTTTTTGTGTTTTTGAAATTTTTCGATGTTTTTGAATTTTTTAAATTTTGGATTTACTCCCCCTAAAATCAACAAACTATGCTAAATTTTAAAAACACCAAGGTATTTACAAAAAAAACGATTTCCTGATGTCGGTTAACTCATGTTTTACCTCAATGCCGTTTGCCAAAATTAATTTTAATCAGAAATGATTTATTGAATTTTGGGAAAATGAGTTGGCACGCTGTTAATCGGTGTCGACCATGACAACATTGACGAGTTTCATATTGAAACAATCACGTGTGAGGTGATATTTGAGATCAACGTGTCTGGCCAAAGAGTGCTGTATGAGATGATAATAATTCATAAAGCACCTTAAATATCGACAAGTATAAGAGAGATTAGAAATTCAAAACCGTATCCTGCAACTACTTCATGCATTGCCAGGAATCTGAGCGCTCTCCTAAACTGGATATCCACCCGGTGTGGATTTCAAGGTTGATTTTGCAGCTGCTTCGATTAATCCGAGAAATCTCTTCACAGAAACAAGATCAGAAACCTCCAGGTCCGGCTGGTCTTCCACATTGCACCAACGAAGGTCTTTGTCTTTCTCTTTGAGAAGTAGTGTGCATTTGTTCAATCCACGCCAAGGCATCCGCACACCCGGTTGGTTTGTTCAACAAACACATTTTCTTCAATCACACCGTGTAGAAAAGTACCCTACACGTTCATCTTGTGGACTTTGAACTTCTTGTGGAAGAAAAATCCATGAATCTTCAAAAAGATTCAGACGTGCTGCAGGCGCGTACTTTTCTTTGGAATCTTTCCTGAGGACCCGATCAAAACCTTCAACAATCAAATTTTGGCACATTTTTCAACTTGTCGAATTTTTCAACTTCATTCAACCACATTCTTTCACCATCATTCCTTCATCGGACATTTTTGTCATCTTTTCTCCTCTCTCCATCAAAGGCAACAATATTCTCCTTGGATATAACAATGTTTCGGAGCCTTATGTCGCCGACCTTGTGCAAGGACGCTCCACTATCAACAATCCTAAGAGCATCAATAGTTCCTCCTTGAACATCCTGTACACTCAATCAGAGATTAGTTGGAGAGAGGGACCCAAGCCTTTACTTGGGTCGTCCGTCATCATCGAGAATTGTAACATCCATTTCCCGATGATTCGGAATTGATGTAGCTCCCCCTGAAACACTTACTGGTTTTGGTTTCCAAATCTGTTTTTGTTTTTCATTTTTAACTTGTAACTTAATAGTCTGTGTTTGGATAACCTCTGGTTTTAAAACCCTTTCAATTTCTTTTCTTTGTTTCTTTTTCTGTTTCATTTCCCGTTATTTAACAAGACGAGGGTCCTGTCTTGGTGAAACAGATCTTTTATGGTAACAATTAACATAGGGGGCATCAACTTTTGCCTTTTCTTTCGTGAGATATGGACAGTTTCTGACAATGGGCCCATGCTCACCGCATTCGAAACATGATCTCCGCTCAACAAACCTCGGGGTATCATAACTATAGGAGCTTGATGATGAACTTCGTGATCTTGAGGTACTTGGTCCTACATCACAACTGTTTGTGTGTTGTGTGCAATTGTTTTGACTGTTTCTTTTCAAAATTTTAACTTGTTTAACAAAATCCGTGTTGGATTTGTTTTCGAAAGTTTCAATTTTATCGGTCCCTCGGGATTTCACGAAGTTCACCTTTTTGTTCTTCCTCTGGTTTTGTTCCTTTCGACCTTGAGTCGTTGATTTACCTTTTGGTTTGGTATGATTTTGCTGCTTTTTCACTGTTGGCAATCTTTGATTTTAATATTGTTTTCGAACTTCAGCTTTCGGAATCGGAGGGCACTGTGTTACCACAACGTGTGAACCCGACTTTCCCAAAAACCTACTTGTCGAATCTTCAAAAACTTTACTGATTAAAGATTGATTTAGATTTTTAATCGGAAAATCTTTGTCAGAATAGATTTTATCCTCACCAACAAGAGTGTACAGCAAATTCACACTCTCAGACTCTTTTGCAGACGTGGACTCTACCAGAACAGTCTTAGCAGGTTTTGCGGGAGGATCACATAGAATATGATTCTCAAGAGGTATGTCCTCTTCTTTTATTACCGCATCAGACTGTGCTGAGTCAGTATCATCGGATTCATCATCTGAAGAATCAGCATCCTCAACAATGACTGCAGGATCCTGATTTTGTTCAGCAGTTGACATACTTGTAACTGTTGAAACATCCAAGTCCGGTTGCAAATTCCTCAAAGTCTAAAGGAACAGATTGCTCAAAATAAGTTATATTCTCCTCATCAGGCATTGCATCATAATTGTGTCTAACAGGTGGTGGACATTTTTTATATCCAATGCACGTGACATCCTTTTTCTCTTTCTGAACATCGATGATGTGATCCAACACATAACTAGAGTTTGAATAACTATTTAGGTTAAGCTGGATCGCCTCACTTTCACACTTTACACAGGCTAACTCTTTTTGCATGACCTCGAGACGATTGATATAACAGTTTATGTCAGTTTGTTTTCTTGAAACCATTTTTGTTAGCTTGGTTTTATCTTTTCTTAAATTTTTAATCACCGTTTTAAACTCTTTTTCATGGTTAGCCTCTTTGCATTTTTAAAGATCCACGATCAAACCTTGATTGTGGATAAATGTCACGTCATACTTGCTTTGCAAATCATCATATTTGCTTTGCAAGTCCGACAATTTATTTCCTAAACTAACACATTTATTACACCTATCAGAACTTGGTTTATTGACACATAACTGACTGGATTCGCTCTCAGATAGTGACTCATTTGCCTCAGAATCAACAACCTCCCTTGTTGATTCATATTCCGATCCATCCTCACTTGAACTTGAACTTGTAACATCTTCAACTGAACTACTGCCATGTTCAGAACTGTCATCATTTCCCGAGGATTCACCATTGCTGGCATCTTTGACAATTTTGGCATAAAACGCCGTTCTTGTTTGATCATTGCAGTTTGTATCTAGAAATGATGAAACTCCAGTAGAACGATGGCTTTGCTATGAGGCAAATGGTATTGGTTCACCATACATATTTCTTTCCATTTTTGGTTTGTGGATTTGGTTAGTAACCAATGCCCACTGATTTGCCGTAATTTTATTCGCTTGTGATGGAATAGACAAAGATGCGGGTGCGGGAGATTCGGCCCATGATGGCGACAAGCCCGTGCTTCTATACTTTCTCTCCGTATTAGATGGAATACCCCAAAGGTGTGTACTCATGATGAAGTGAAAAACAACAACACTTGAACGAATAAACTGTTTGATGAATAACCAATTGGACGAAAAACTAGCTGTTTCGTGAAACCCAGGCCCAATAAAAAAATTCTTTCACAAAATATAACCTTTGATATCCATGAAGAATTATCTGGGCCAAATAAATGATAGTTGGGTATTTAGTCAAAGATGGCCCACGAAAAATCAAGCCTAATTTTGCAAGACCAAGTAGAATAAGCCCAGCCCCCACATAGAATGATGGACTGCTTATGGCTGGACCGAATGTATTGTGAAATGTATGAATTTTTTTAATAAAACCCAACCTTATCCTCTGACACAAAGATGGTTGGTAAACCAACTTTCAAACACCCATGCTTTTTGAACCTGTTTTTCAACGATTCATCATTTGAATGGCCAAATAATTCAAACAATTATATTATAATCAATATTAATAATAATGCAATCTCCAAACAATCCCAGAACTTTTGAAGAACTGTATGAAGACTGATGAACTATATGATGATATCGACCATTGTAGACACCGGAAAATTTTCCGACCAACAATTTTGCAAGAAAGTTCAATAAAAAACCTTTTCTTAACATGTAAAAATGAAAACTAACAAGGTTTTTGTGAGAACTAACAGCAAAACACCAAGATTTTCAAGACTTTAAACTGTTTTTACAGAAAAAAATTATGAAAATCTTTTAAAAACACAAGAAAACATCTCGGTTTTAACAAGGAAGAGAGCTTTGGGCTTTGGCTCTGATACCAATTGTAGGTCTGTTTTTCGGATCGACGGACAACTACGAGATCTTCTTTCGGATACCGTAACGAATGCGGAATCCACGTTACGATACAAACCGAGCGAGAGATAAACACAACACAAAAGATTCAACGTTTAACGGTTGTGTATTGATTCAACAGAGTTTCGTTACAGAAAGACATTACAATAAAACACAAATGAAACTCTATGTTCTCTTTCATGTTTGTGTTTGTTCTCAGTTCTCTGTGTTCTCTCAGTTCTGTCTCTGTGTTCTCATTTCTGTTCGTCTTCAGTGCTGCATATAGGACATGGTCGACGAAACATGAAGCATTCGACGAAAGTCCATCAGCAGACGAAAGTCATCTCGATGAAACACAATGTAGCCGACGAAAGTCTCGACGAAACAACAAGCAGCCGACGTAACACTCATTGAGCCGACGAAACATCATGATGAAAGACCATGATGACGAAACATGTAGGTGTTTCGCCATGCAGGAATTGCAGGTCTTTCGTTAAGATCATCTTCAGGTGTTTCGTCATGCAGGATGCAGGTTCTTCATCAAATATATGAACTAACATAAAAGGAGATGACAAACCCTTAGTGTTCGTGGTGAACACTCACATATCAATCTTCATTTGAGTCTTCGTGATATATAGGAGTGTTCGTCACAAGTTGCATGACCCTTCGTTAAGATGCCATTGGACTGATTCTTTGTGTTGGATTCAGGCCCAACAAGGTAAAAGGCCCAGAAATCATACAATTTACGTGTACAGCCTTGCAAATTTATTAGGTTTCATTGTTGCATGCATTTTGGTCAAATGTCATGACATCATCATGGTGATGTCATGATGTTGACGGTTCGCAGCTCTTCGTGCTTCGCGTGTCGAACTCTGTGGCGCACGACGGAGGAATGTCGTGACATCGGGCTTGAGCCGAGCCTAACCGAGTCGAACCGAACCGAACCAAGTCGAATCGAATCGAGTCGTGTCCACATAATATGTATCAACATTATGCACTTTCAATTCCTTTTCCTCAGTAGTAATTCGTTCCTTTCAGTTTATTATAAACCAGAGAAAATTGCCCCAAACTGTTTATTCCTTTAGCCTATTTGTTTTGATATAAACTAACACTTGGTATCAAAGCTTGGTTCGTGGATGCCCAAGTATCCCAGATTCATTAAAATGTCAGTTGTCTCAAGTTCAACACCCCCGAAAGAAACCAGTTCCGTGTCACTTCAAATCCCAAGTCTAACCGCGACAAACTATACCACATGGGCTGTCAAAATGGAGGCTGTTGTAGACCCTCAAGGATTAAGGGAGGTGGTTGAAATGCCGGCTGGAGCAGTTGGAGATGAGAAGAAGAACAAAACTGCTCGAGCATTCATCTTCCAAGCGATCCCAAAAGACGTCTTGTTGCAGGTGGCAAAGAAGAAGAAGTCGAAAGAGATTTGGGAATCGTTGAAGACGAGATATGTGGGTGCTGATTTGGTTCAGAAGGCATGTTGACTTACTCTTACTAGTGAATTTGACTCGTTGAAGATGAAAGACGGGGAGTCGAGTGATGATTTCGAATGAAAATTTAAGTGGTTTGGCATCTAAGTATAACAGTCTCGGTTCGATGCTTGAAGATTGCAAGTTGGTTAGAAAATTATTGGACGCGGTTCCGGATAGGTACCTCCAACTCGCTGCGTTGATGGACCAATATTCGGATGTGGATGGCATGCCGTTTGAGGAGGCTGTTAGGCAGTTAAAGGCTTATGAAGACCGGTTTTAACTTCGTCAAGGAAACTCAAATGGTGACAACAGTTTGTTTCTCACAAAACCAGAAGGTACTTCGGTTTATAAAGGCTCGGTAGAGGGACATCATCCAGGTCACGAGGCCAGGGATCTTTCAAAAATGACCGGGGTGGTCGAGGAAGCAATAGAGGACAAGGTTCAAGTAGGGGCAGAGGTGGTCGCTGGGGTGACGACTCATATCAATCACATGGAAACAACAAGCAGCCAAAAGACAAAAAACACATCAAGTGTTTCAAATGTGAAGAAATCGGACACTTTACGTCTGAATGTAAAAATGGAGGTGGAAAAGGAGATGAAGCAAATATGACTCAGAAAGATGATGATGAAACAACATTATTGTTGAGCATGTGTGGAGAACAAACATCAACATTAGTGTTATAAAATGAAGAGAAAGTATTCCCCGATCGTAGTGGTGAGGCGAGTGAGGGAAATCAAAACAGGTGGTGAGGTGCGTTTCGGTGACGGTTTGAAAGTTTAAATCAAAGGCAGGGGTGTACTCCTATTTAAATGCAAGAATGGAGATCAATTGGAGGTCCAAGATGTGTACTACATTCCGGCTTTGCATAGCAACATCCTCAGTTTGGGTCAGATGACAGAAGTTGGGTATGAAGTACAAAGGCACCAAGAATATCTAAGAATGTATGACGAGCGGAGCAGACTTGTAATGAAGGTACAAAGGTAAAAAAAAAACATATTGTACAAGATCGTCTTAAAACCGGCAAAACTGGTATGTTTTGCAGCAAAGGTGGCTAATGATGCTTGGATATGGCACCCAAGGTTGGGTCATGTTAACTTTCGTATCCTGGAGGAGTTGGCAAATAAAAATATGGTGCATGGGATGCCACTTATTAAACACCCTAAACAAGTCTGTGAATGTTGTGTGTTGTCAAAACAAACTAGAAATCATTCTCATCCAAAGCACAGTGGCGAGCAAAAGAACCGTTGGAGCTTATTTATACCGACCTTTGTGGTCCGATCTCACCTCAAATGGAGGGAGGTAAATGTTAATTCATGTTGATTGTCAATTATTTTTCGTAGATACATGTGGGTTTACATTATTGGGTCCAAGGATGAAGCTTTTCCAAAATTTAAGAAGTACAAAACGCTTGTTGAAAAACAAAGTTCCTTCAAACTTAAGGTGCTCCAAATAGATCATGGAGGCGAATTTCCATCGAAAGCATTTAATTGTTTATGCGAAGAAGAAGGAATTGAACGTCAGTTGACTGCACCCTACACGCCACAGCAAAATGGCGTTGTAGAGCGCCGAAATCGGACCGTTCTTGAAGCTACGAGATCACTGTTAAAGACAATAAAAGTACCGGAGACCTTACGGAGAGAAGAAGTTCGCGATACCGTTTACATTCTTAACCGGGTTAGTACAAAATATTTGGGAAATATGACGCCTTACGAGGGTGGAAGGGCAGAAAACAAGCACTTGAGCATTTGAGAGTGTTCGGTTGCGAGGCGTATGCGATGAAGTTCAATGATGTCACAAAACTTAGTTACAGAAGTGAAGCAATGGTTTACTTAGGTGATGAGAAAGGAAGGCATATCGACCCTACAACCATAGAGAAAAGAAAGTGTTTGTGGGCCGTGATGTTGAATTTGATGAGACCAGAAGGTGGGTATGGACTAAAGCCCATGTTACTCAGCCCAGTTCGCAGCTTAGTGGGTCTTATATTCAAAAATTAATACAATGCCAGATGTTGAACACTCAAGCCCAGGTGAAGAGTATTCAAGTCTGTCGCATACGGTAGATAACACCCCCAACCGTAATCAATCTCCTGAATCCAATGAGGCATTGTCATGGTTTTTCAACTCGCCGCTATCACAAGGAGATACAAGTGCATCGTAGGGTCCATATGTCAATAGTTCAAATTATGATGAGACCCCGATCTAAGGGTACCGATCATTGAATGATATTTATGCTGAGACCGAAGAACTTTTGTTTGTTGGTGAAGAACCAACCACATATCGTGAAGCTGCTACTAATCAATCATGGCAAGATGCAATGAAATTGGAGATGGGATCAATTAAAAGAAACAATATGTGGGAATTATGTGAACAGCCAGTTGGTTATAAAGCCATTGGACTCAAGTGGGTGTTAAAATTCAAGACGAATGCTGACGAAAAAAAGACATAACACAAGGAATGAATCATTGCAAAAACTTATGTGCGGCAAAAGGGTGTTGATTTTGAGGAGGTGTTTGCTCCGATTGCACGTTTAGAGACAATTCATTTAATCTTGGCTATAGCAGCGAAAGAAGGATGGCCCGTGTATTATCTCGATGTAAAGTCGGCGTTTTTAAATAGGGAATTAGAAGTGGAGGGTTATGTAACACAACCTGAAGGGTTTATTGTGTCAGATAAAGAAAATATGGTCTACAAATTCCACAAAGCTTTATACGAATTGAGGCAAGCTCCAAGGACGTGGAATATACGGTTTGATAAAGCTTTAAAACAGGTCGGTTTTCTGAAGTGTGCACAAGAACAAGCTATTTATAAGCTTCAAAATTCAAAGGCGAGCTTGATAGTAGGAGTATATGTCGCCGATTTAATCGTGACCGGGTGAGACGAAGATCGACCTTAAGAAAAAGTTACATAAAGTTTTTGATATGGTGGATCTTGGCAAGTTGTCATATTATCTGGGTATAAAAGTTGATCAGATGGATGGTGAAATTACTATTAGTCAAGGTGGATATGCCAAAAAGATCCTACAATGAGCTGGGTTGTGGGATTGCAATCCGTATAAGTGGCCGATGGAACCAAAACCTAGCTTAACCAAAGATGAAACAGGTGACCCGTGGAAACTACAAACTATAAGCGAATCATTGGAAATTTTAGGTACCTTCTCCATACTCGCCCGGATCTTGGGTACTCGGTTGGGATACTTAACAGGTTTATGGAGTGCCCAAAGTGAGTCATCTCAAAGCTATGAAGCAAGTTCTTAGGTATGTGAAGGGAACACTCAATTACGGATTAAGATACCGGAAACATGGGGATGGAAAGTTGATTGGGTTTAGCGACAGCAGCCACGGAACCAATATTGGTGATGGAAAGGGAACAACATGTATGGCCTTTTATTACTCTAGAAATTTGATTACGTTGTCATCCCAAAAACAAAAAACAGTGGCTTTGTCCTCTTGCAAAGCCGAGTTCATGGCAGCTACATCGGTTGCATGTCAAGCATTGTGGTTAAAGAGCTTACTTGTTGTCCTCACGGGGTCAAAGGGTCAAAGTGTGGAGTTGTATGTCTAAGTCCACTCGGAGGATCAAGTTAACCTACTTCCTTATTCTATGACACACCCTCAAATGCGGAATCCAAACGGGTATGTAAACCAAGCCAAAGAACACAAATCCAAGACAAAGATTCAACGATTGAAGCTCAAATGTATAGAACCACAAGGATAATACAAGACAAATACTCTCTAACTTTCTGGTTTATGCTCTTATGTATTCTGTTTTCTGAGTTCTGTATATATATAGTCAAACCTGTCTAGCACCTTAGGAATAACATACTGGGCCCAATAAGAAGCCCACGAAAGACTACAACCCACGAAATATTGCATCATTCATGGACACCTCATTGGCGAAGAACCAGACTCAAAAATTATGGGTGATTTTTTGTTAGAGTCATGCGACGAAACATCAAGGCCCACGAAGAATATTCTTCGTGGGAATCCAAGCAGGTTCTTCAGCCATCATATACTTCGTGGTCTTTCATGATGTGTGCGTGTCTTTCGTGAAATTCCCTACACACACAGACACAACATGTAGAACATTGCAGAACACATACATAAACTAATAGACTTCACATGCGAAGCCCTTTTACATTAAACACACTAAAAGACATCGTACCGGGTCAAGATAGGATGATATATTGACCTCGGCCTTCACTTCATAACTGGGTTAAACCGCACGAGCCGTATCAACAAAGTGCATCAACAAACTCCCCCTTGGATGCTGCTCGTGATGATTCGTTCTTCACGTTGTCGGATCTTTTAAAGTCGTCACGTGTCACAGTCAAGAGGTGCATCAACAAACTCCCCCTTGAACGTTGCTCATGAAACGTTGATCTTCAAATCATCAAAACCTTGTGGTGTTGATGAGTGGTCAGCTGCAACTCGATCATCTTGATTCTTTGATTGAATCCATGTCGTGTCTTCGTTTAACAGCTTGCCATCTAACACGTTCTCTTTGCCATTAGCTAGTTCGGATGTCGCATCTGCACACACAACATAACTAAGGGCGTAATGAGAACAACCGCTTGGAATATAGTCAATATAAACAAACGACACACATGTGACCAACTCTCAATCAACTACCGTCCTACAACAGTTTGAAAGTTTAAGTATTAGAACGATATTAGATTTTAACTTTCAAAACTTGTTAATTTTGACCGCTTATGAAGATGCAATTGTTTTAGGTTTCGATCAGGTTTCAGGTGGAAAAAACTCGAGTTCCAACATC
This sequence comes from Helianthus tuberosus, assembly GCA_030545235.1. Lineage (NCBI taxonomy): Eukaryota > Viridiplantae > Streptophyta > Magnoliopsida > Asterales > Asteraceae > Helianthus > Helianthus tuberosus. The sequence continues at coordinate 53,583,817 of CM060389.1, read as the reverse complement.
GGGCAATCAAAAATAAAATAGAAATAGAATCTTTTTGGCTTTTATAAAGTTTATATTAAAACACACCTAAAATCTTTTTGGTATTTTTTAGTTTTTCAAATGAAAAGACGGAAAGCAGTAAATAAATATATACAAAGATGCAGAAAAGGAGAAATGTAATTAAATATTTACAGACATTCTTTTTTTGAGTTTCGAGGGTAAGAGAATTATATCAGTGTATGGTCTTGCCAAAACACTCTTGTTTTTCAATTAATTAACATTTTGAAAAGCATCCTATAACGATTATCGGTATTGTTGTCCACTTAAGCTCAACTTATCAGATGTACTCACGGTTAGGGGATACGATTAAGGTATGATTTATACTTACCAACCGATGTTCATCTACACACGACACATTCCCGTATCAAGGTATGCACAAGAGTGCATCTTACTGGTGAGTATACCATTCATCATCTGTCTTCAACGTATATGTTGTAAGATACTCACTTGTTTGAGGATGAATACAATCCCTATGTGATTAAATCACTTATTAATGAGGAACTTGATATTCGATGCATGCAGGGCACAAAAGCAAGTCCGTGAACAGTTTAGTACCATCATACCGACAAAGAGACGAACTTGACTCTCGGATGACAAATGTGATTTAGAATCACTTATTCGGGGTGAATGTGATATTTTATCACTTATTGAAGGTCGTATGCATCATGTATTATATACATGTTTGTATGATATTAACACGTATATATGGTATCATGGAAATTCTAGACTTGCGACCCCGTTGTTTTCGGTAAAAGAAACAACCATGATACCCAGATGATAAACAACATAAAGACCATATATCTCAGAACCTCGGCAATCTATCAAACGAAATTTCGGTACCAAGACCATATGCCAATGAGCGGTTCCCACACAGTCTTTAGTCGATTTAGGTTTATATCACCCTACACACTTTAAAATGATTGTCAGCCTACCGATACATCTTATATAGAGCTGCTTATCGTTTTTCATTTTAATTTCAAAGAGGTTTTGACAGACCATTGATGTACTATCATTTTCTCTTTTGCTCACTAGGAAACTCATTTTTATTTTTCTATTGTTTATGTGTTTTTGAATTTTTTCGATGTTTTTGTATTTTTTAAGTTTTTCAATATTTTTGTATTTTTCGAATTTACTCCCCCTAAAATGAAAAAAGTACGATAAATTAAAAAAACAAATAGATATTTACAAAAAAAAATTCCCGACGTTGGTTTACTCTTGCTTGACCTTAATGTCGTTTACCATAAGTAAAAAGTCAAAACATGATTTGTTAAATGCTTTGGTAAAAAGGTCGGCACGTTGGTCATCGTTGTGGACCCTAACAACATCGATAAGTCTTTTATCAAAACAATCACGTATGAAGTGATATTTGATCTTGATGTGTTTGGTCTTTGAATGCTGTACAGGATTTCTAGTGATCTGTAAGGCAGCAGAGTTATCAACGAAAATAGGAATAGATAGGAATTCAAAACCGTAGTCGCGCATTTGTTGGTGGATCAACAGGACTTGGGAGCAACAACTTGAAGCAGCAATGTACTCAGCTTCACAAGTTGATGTAGCGACACAAGTCTGCTTCTTACACAGCCATGTGACCAGGCGATTTCCTAAAAACTGACATCCAACCGTTGTGGATTTGCCATCGATTTTGCAGCCACCAAAAGCAGAATCACTGAATGCGATCAAGTCGAAGCTATCATCCCTAGGGTACCAGAGACCGGTGTCTGGGCAACCCTTCAAATAGCGGAAAATCCTTTTTATAGCTGCCTAATGTGAGGCCTTCGGGTTGGCTTGATATTAAGTGAGCAGGCATGTAGGATACATTATGTCGGGCCTCGAGGCTGTGAGATACATAAGAGATCCAATCATTGCATGGTAAAGTGAAGAGTTAACGCTTTCACCCATCAAGTCCGGAGTAATCCCGTGATTCTGCAGAAGTGGGGTACCAATGGGCGTCGCTTCAGACATCTGGAACCGGCTCAAGATGTCACAGACATATTTAGTCTAATGGATGAATATCCCAGACTCCGTTTATTGAACTTGTAGGCCCAAAAAGAAGTTTATTTCCCCCATGGTGCTCATCTCGAATTTCTCTTGCATAACACGCTCGAAGTCCCTATGATGTGTGCAAAATGCAACATATAAATTACATCAAATAAGGCATAAAACTAACCTAATGTTGGAAAAAAGTGTGCTTTTATCTTCCTTTTGTATTTTAAGGACCAAATGAGCTTAAATGAACGAAAGGAACAAATATGCAGCAAAAACTAACATAAATACAAAGAAAAGGAATAAACGTGGCATGCCCGACCCCTCGACAGCATCTTCCCAAGCAAAAAAAAGAAACAGAAGGCTGACCACGGCCCCGTGCCCACTAAGCACGGGGGCGTGGTCAGATGTCTGCAGAAAGACAAAGCTGTAGAAGCTTCTATTGCCCACCACGGGGGCGTGCCCACTGAGCACAGGGCATGGTCAACGCTAAGATTCGTATAATCTAGCAAATCTTGGTAGTATAGATACGCTTCTGCACACGGGGCCGTGCCCAACGAACACGGGGCCGTGTGGAGCCTAATGCAGACAAGAGAAATTAATGAAGGAAGAGAAAGAAGATGGCCACGGGGGCGTGTCCAGCGGACACGGGGCCGTTGCCAGGCTTTTGTTCAGGCTATAAATAGAGGTGTTTGGTTCACTTCAAAGGCATCCCTTGGCAAACCGCCTCTCTCCCCCTTTGCCACCTCTGCACCACCGCTACAACACCCACATCCACATCCACCACCATCATCCACCTTAGAGTGTGTGTAGTAGTCTCGGGATCCAAGATTGATCGTAAGAGTTCTTGTCAATCAAAGGCCATGTTTGGCTAAGTCTCTTACCTCACTTTGGTGAAGACAAGTCTTTAACGTAATACTTTTGATTTTTAATCTTTTTTCACTTTTTGTTTGGTTTTGTATTAATGACTTTAATAACTAGTTTCTTATGTTTAAGGTGAAACTTCTTTATCATTTGTCCGTGGTGTCTTGGCATTACTTTACTATCTATATAAAGTAAAATATTTTCACCATTCATATCTCTACGGTCTATATATAGATATGTTGGCCACCTGGTTGGGGGTTAAGGGAATGGTTTGGTAAGGTTCTTGCCTTGTTCAGTGTATAGATCCTACAAGGACCTGGGTCAAGCCTACTAGGACCTCCTTCAATACCCAATGGAATTGGATGGCGGGGGTGCGATTGGCTTGATCCCCTCATATGTAAACTACTATTAATACATTAAACCGGCTACTTGGGATTATATCCCTACTGACTCAAACCACTTAGCCAAGGGTAACGTCGCCTTCAAAAGAGGGGCCAACCACTTTTCACATTAATAACTTAATTAATTATCTTTCAATATTCCGACCCTTTGAGATTGTATCCTTGCTGACTCAAACCATTGGGTTGAGGGTAACGTCACCTTCAAAAGAGGGGCCTACTACTATAACTAAGATAATCCCTTAAAAAGTGCAAAAGTGCGGAAATCATCAAAGGTTACATTAAAGGTGAGTCGGATCCAAGTGATTCATCTTGTCTATCTACTTTTATTTCATTTTTATTTTTCAGCATTTTAGTTTTTACTTTTCATGTTTAAACCCCTTTCTAAAAAAATTGGTTTGATTAGACGTTGAGGATAAACCGGTATTAAAAGCTCCTATGTCCTTGGATGACCTCGGTATCTTACCAACGCTATACTACGCTCACGATGGGTTGTTGGGATTGAACCCTACCAAAGGAACAGATAATTAAAGCCAAAACTGGTTCAGAGCAGTGGATCCAGAATAAGCAGATGTTATGCATACAAGTCTCTCCCCTTGAAAGTGGTTTCAACATCTGCTGACCTCCTATCTACTGATCGTACACACTGCTGACCTACAAACTGCTGATCAAGTAAAAGACTGATGGAAGACCAAAGCTCTGTTGTTCAATCTACTGCCTTGAGTCAAGCTCTGCTGATCATGACAAGTACTGCTGGGTTCACATCAGTGGAAGGCTGCGGCAGTAGTTTAGATGTCTTTATGTAATGAAATGTAATAACAGTAGTTAGCATAAGCAGAGGTTGTATAGATCAGAGGTTAGAGTTTGTTAGGAGGTTAGATGTCACTTTCATGGTGACGTCAGCTTAGTTACTTTAGTGGTTTGCTCGTGCCTATAAATAGAACAGTGCTCTGTACATTCTTCCTGCACGAACAAATACTGTGAGCTCAGGCTGAGGGGGAGTTTGTTGCATACTTGCAAAACTTTAATCATTGTTGAAATTAAATTCAATCATTCGGTTCAATGTTAAACTTGTATGTTAAAAGCAATTCTCCTGTTTGATTGTGAAAAGTTTGCTTCCATCTTAATTCCGCTGCACAACTCATTCATCTTCATTTTAATTCAAACATAAAACACAATCAAAACCAAACTCAGATCCTAACAATTGGTATCAGAGCTTGGACAGTCAAATTTGATTTAACAATTATTTTGACGTAAATACTTCAGCTCATAAAAGTTGATACTGATAGTTTGTTCGTTTTGTTGAAAAACAGAGCAAGGTTTAATCACCATCAAAGTTGATTAATCAGTGCCTGTAAAACAACCAGGATGACGTCATAATCACAAGATGATAAGAATAACATTGGCTCTCTTTTCAAACCACCCATGCTTAAACATAATGAATACAACATCTGCGAGAGAAGGATGGGTCACATCCTTACTCAACAGAACACTGGATGTTGGAGGTCTGTTGTTTTTGGTCCCCATTTTCCTATGGTTCCAAGTGCTGAGGATGCAAAGAAGTTCGTTCCTAAACCAACTGAAAACTATACTGAAACTGATTTTCAAAAGTTTGAACTCGATGCCAAAGCATTTAGCATCATAGCATCTGCATTACCCAATGAAATCTATGCTGGACTGTTACATTATAACAGTGCCAAAGAGCTATGGGATGCACTGAAGGAATAGTTTGGGGGGACAGAAGAAGTTATTGAAAACAATAGGGAAGTTCTGAATCAGCAGTATGAAACATTTTGTCACATAAAGGGTGAATCATTGACTCAGCAATTTGAGCGATTCAGTTGTCTCATTAGTGAACTAAGGCTTGTTAAAGTAACATTTCCAAATTCAACTCAAAATAGCAGGTTCCTTAGATCACTACCAGAAAAATGGGATACCATAGCTTTTGTTACTAGAAACTCTGCTGAGTTCAAAGATCTGACCCTGACCCAACTTCATGGTAGACTCCTGACCTATGAAAGGGAGTTAAACCAGAAAAAGAAGTTGCAAGAGTCTGGCAAAGTTGCTAATGATTATTCATTCGGTAGCACAACTCTTTTTGGTCAGGAAGAATCTGGTAGCAGTGGTAAAGATCGGGGTTATGATCACTTTATTGATATTACTGCTGGTGTAAATTTTAACAACCCTTATCCTCACTCTGCAAATTATGCTTTTACTGCAAATTGTGAAAACCAGATGTTAGATAACTTGTGCTTTGAACTCAATGATTTGCAACACTTTGATCCCACTGACTTAGAAGAGATGGACATTTTGCATCAATTGGCTTTGCTTAGTCTAAGAACAAGCAAATTCTACAAAAGAACAGGGAGAAAATTCCCAGGGTTACATGGGAATTTAAGGGTGGGGTTGGATAAATCAAAAATTAAGTGCTACAAGTGCAATTGGCTAGGTCATTTTGCTAGGGAATGCAGGAGTCAAACCACTGGTCCTATAATCACTCATCCCAGCTCAAACCCTAGACCACAAAATCAAAGCACTGTTCACTATACCCAATATACCCCTGCAGCCCATGTTAACACTACTCACTATGCTGCAACCCCTGTGCCTGTGCATTATGTTCAAACCATTGTTCCACAAATTCAGTATATTCAAACCCCTGTCCCTCAGGCACAAGTGCAACCTGTTGCACCTCAACAAGCTGCTCCAGCAGTGGTACAACCAGATCAACAAAGCTTTTTCACCCAAGGTTTTGTTGACTGGAGCAGCATGCCTGATGAGCTTGGTGATGAAAATTTTGCACTCTATGCTTTTAATGAACCTTCTAATGATGATTTTTTTTGATGGCATTGGAGTCAATACCAGAGGGGGTAGAAACTGAAGGTGAACAGCTAAGTGCTGAAACAGTGGATGAGGTGACTGAAGCAGTGGTTACTGCAGTTGCTGGTGAACTACTGCTGGGAGAAAATTCAGAAACCCTGATTGAACCACTGTCTGACCCCTGGTCCAAAGAAGACAATGAAGAGAAGAAAGTAGGTGAGAAAGAAGTAAGAGCTGATGATGAAGAGGATCATCAATGTGATTGTGCCATGATGGCTGCTGCCAAGGTATCACCTGAAGTTCTTGAAAAACTGTTTTCAGACAAATGCATTATTGCATTTGCTAACATCAAAGAGGTAAATGAAAACCTTAGGGATAAAATCTTAACTGATGAAGTCAAATTTGAAAAGTCATTAAAAGAACTTCAAAACGAATTGGCTGAAAAAGATAAAGAGATTAGCAGTCTCAAAGAAGAGCAGAGCATAACCAAAACTCAACTCCAAACTATGGTAGAAAAATACCAAGTTTGCAAAAAGGAGTTGGAGTCCACCCAGATCACATGTGAAAGATGGGTGGAATCTTGTAAAGGGTATGAGGTTATGCTTGAGAAACAGCTTGAAAGCAATGTCAAGTTTGGTGTAGGATATAGAAAATATGATGATCTTGTAAACACTGCTGGAAAACAAGCTGGTTCATCTGAAATTAAACCAACCAACAAGAATGGCCAAGAGATTAAAATAACTGACAAACTTGGTAATAAAGTCACTTTGGAAAGATCTGTGGGGTCCTCAACTTTTGAGGAAATTGAGAAATACCAATTTAAACCCACATGGTCTGATGAGTGTGACATTATTGAAAATTTCAAACCCATGGACTTTACAACCACTGATGGTGTCACAGCTCCAAAAGCAAAGATCATTCCTTTTAAAGACATCCCAACAGTGGTTCAAAACTCTGTTGCTAAGGAGTCTGAGAAAAGGAAGAAAAGAGAAAAGATTAATAACCTGTTTTGTGAAAAGAGAAACCATCTAACAAAAGACTGTTTTCATCTAAAAGCATATGATCTAAACAAAAAAAGTGTCATTGTACCTGCTGAAAGCTGCATCATCTGTGGTAAAACAAACCACAAAACTCAAGCATGTGTGTATCTCAAAAACTTTGATGTGAAAAGAATGAGTACACTGCTAAAACATCCTTGAGTTCATCAACATCATCTGTCAAATTCACCAAGCACCAACCACTATTTGTGCCAGTCCAAACAGCTGTCACAAAACACCTGGATCAAACATCTGCCCAAAGAGATGTTCAAGTGACTGATGCACCCCCTGCCAACCAATTCAGAAGAGGCAAGGGACAATCATCTTACCAGAGGATTCCACATGTTTATGAGACCTACAAAAGGCCCTCTAAACCTAGAGTGAACAGGCATCCTTTTGGGTATCAACAGGTGATTGGTCAAAACCCACAACAGTGGTTAGAAAGAAACAGTCCTAAAACTGTCCAAACCCCTGACCTAACCACTGTCCATTAATCTGTATCCATCCCAGACACTGTTGAGACCCCATCCAAAGCCTTATTGGCTTTGGAGACCCTAATGAACTAATTATTTTACTTCATGTGCAGGGAGCTTCTGCATGCTTAGATAGCCTTTGGTATGTAGATAGTGGAGGCTCCAGGCACATGACAGGATGTAAAGCCCTTCTCAAAGATTTCAAAACTCATGGAGGGGGTGATATATCCTTTGGGAATAATAGTAAAGGGAAAGTTCTGGGGTCTGGTACAGTACAGTCTGGAAATGTAAAATTTGAAAATGTCAATCTGATAGACAATCTGAAATTCAACCTCCTGAGTGTTTCACAAATGAGTGATAAGGGGTATGGGTCATTCTTCACAAAGGAGTGTTGTAGGATTGTTGGACCAGAAATGGTTGAAAAGATTGAAGCAATAATAAAAACTGGAAAAACAAAACTTGTTGCTCAAAGAAGTGGCAATGTTTATGGTGTTGATATGTCAAAAGAGTGTCCCATAACTGATGCCTGTCTGTTCTCAGCTGCCTCTAACAAAGAGACAGAACTTTGGCACAGAAGACTGGGGCACACAAATCTCAAGACAATCACTGAAATTTCAAAAAATGGCCTAGTAAGAGGCTTACCACAAAAATTGTTTTCATGTCCTGAGCATTGTGTTTCCTGTTTAAAAGGAAAACAGCATAAAAGCTCCTTTAAGTCCATTGAAGAGTCCAAAACAACCGAGTGTTTGCAAATGCTGCACATGGATTTGTTTGGCCAAGTTCAAGTCATGAGTCTCAAGAAGAAGAGATATTGTTTGGTTATTATTGATGACTTCTCTAGGTTTACATGGACTTTCTTTTTACACTCAAAAGATGAGACTGCAAGCATTTTGCATGACTTTGTGACACAGGATGAAAAGCAATTTGACCTTCCAGTAAAAGTCTTCAGGAGTGACAATGGCATAGAATTCAAAAATAAGGAGTTGGATGCCTTCTGTGTGTAGAAAGGGATTGTAAGGCAGTACATCATCCCTAGAACACCAGAACAAAATGGGGTGGTTGAAAGAAAGAACATGACACTGATTGAAGCTGCTAGGACCATGCTTGCTGACTCAGGTTTGCCTTTAACCTTCTGGGCAGAGGCAGTAAACACTGCTTGCTATGTTGAAAACAGAGTTTTAATAAACCCCAGGCACAAAAAGACTGGTTATGAAATTCTGTATAAAATCAAACCACTTATCTCATACTTTAAGGTATTTGGCTGCCCATGCTTTATTTTGAATTTAAAAGATTCCATCTCAAAATTTGCAGCCAAAGTAGATTGTGGTTATCACCTGGGATACTCAACCACTGCCAAGGCCTACAAAGTGTTTAATACACGGACTAAAGCAGTGGAGGAGACCTTGAATGTAAAATTCAATGAATTTTCATCAATGAAAATCCCAGCAAATCCTGCAGATTTATTTGATCTTGATAAATTTACTTTTGAAAAGACTGATGTCAAGACTAACAGTGCAGGTCCATAAGAGAACTCACCACCAGACTATGGGTATGAGATCATCATTCCTCAACAAAAGTCTGCCACAATGGGAAAAGCATCAGTTGTACAAAACAGCTGTCAAAGCTCAAACACTGCTACCTCAGCAGTTGTTGACCAAAGTAGCCCATCAACCACTGCTTCCACATCATTAAACACTGCTGACAAAAGTCCCCAAACAGTGGATAAAAGTCAGCATGTGTCCACACCATTACCTCCAATTCCACCACCTTTTGAAGCCACTGCTGGATCATCAAAGTCACCAGCAGTGGTTAGCTCAGATGATACACATATGCAGCCTTCACCAACAAATGCCATCATACCATACCAAGGAGATTTAATCTTCTTGAGATCTTATCCACCTGACCAAATCATTGGCAACATAAATGAGGGGTGCTCACAAGAAGCCAAACCCAAAAAAATTGTCTTTTTGTTGGTTTTCTATCACTCCATCAGCCAGTCAAGTACCAAGAGGCACTGAAAGACAACAGCTGGGTAGAAGCCATGCAAGAGGAGCTCCAACAGTTTAAAAGACAACAAGTATGGGAGCTTGTACCACTGCCTAAAGATGTAAGCCCCATCGGCACAAAGTGGGTCTTCAAAAACAAAACTGATGAAAGGGGCATTGTTGTCAAGAATAAAGCCAGGCTTGTGGTTCAAGGTTACAGACAGGAAGAGGGGATAGACTATGTTGAAACTTTTACCCCTGTAGCAAGATTGGAAGCTATAAGACTGTTCCTGGCCTTTGTTGTCAACCACAAAATGAAGGTGTTCCAAATGGATATAAAAAGTGCTTTCCTCTATGGTACAATTCAAGAAGAGGTGTATGTTTGTCAACCTCCAGGTTTTGAGGATCCATTTTATCCAGATCATGTCTACAGGTTAAACAAAGCCTTGTATGGCCTGAAACAAGCACCTAGGGCCTGGTATGAAACTCTTTCCAACTTTCTACTCTCAAATGGTTTCAAAAGAGGTACCATTGATAAAACACTGTTTCTAAAATGGAGAGGTAAGGATTTAATGATTGTCCAAATTTATGTGGATGACATTATTTTTGGAAGCACATGTAATAAAATGTGTGAAGAGTCCAGGCAACTCATGACAGCTGAGTTTGAAATGAGTGCAATGGGTGAGCTGCAATGCTTTCTTGGTCTCCAAGTTCAGCAAATGCAAAATGGAACCTTCATTCATCAAAGCAAATATGCTAAAGAACATTTAAATAAATTTGATATGAATGATTGTAAACCGTGCAGCACACTCATGGCAACAAATAAGCTTGTCATGTCTGATGAAAAGGATGAGCTGATTGACCAAACACTTTATAGAAGCATGATTGGGTCCTTACTGTACCTAACTGCATCTAGACCAGACATCATGTTTGCAACATGTGTCTGTGCAAGAAGTCAATCAGCTCCCAGAAAATCAAACCTCATTGCTGTAAAAAGGATATTCAGATACATAAAAAGTGCTCCCACACTTGGTATCTGGTATCCAGCTAATGGGAATATCAAGCTTTCAGGATTTTCAGACAGTGACTTTGCTGGATGTAACACCACAAGGAAGTCCACATCAGGCGGGTGCCAGTTTCTAGGTGATTGCTTAGTTTCATGGCAAAGCAAAAAGCAAGCAGCTGTTTCAACATCCACTGCTGAAGCTAAATACATTGCTGCTGCAAGCTGTACAACCCAACTGCTCTGGCTTCAAAATCAGTTGCTGGATTTAGGTATCACTGCCTTAAAGACACCACTTATGTTAGATAGTCAGGCAGCAGAAAATATCATAAAAAATCCAGTTTCCCACTCAACCACCAAACACATCGACATCAGACATCACTTTGTGAGGGATTGCTATGAAAAAGGTTTGATTTCTCTACATCATGTTCCAACTAAAGACCAGTTGGCAGATGTGCTCACAAAAGGTTTAGATACATCTACCTTTGAAAGCTTGGTTTCTAGGATTGGCATGCTAAACATGGAATAACAAGCCAAATCTTGTTTTTCTATGAATAAAAGCATTAAAATGTTTTCAGAAAATCAAAAATCCATCCTTAAAAATAGCTAAAAATGAAGTTTTCATTAAAATCTTAAAAGTCTGCCATAACTACTGCTTGTTCAAAAGTTTGTTCTACTTCAAAGTCTACCCACTGCTGAAAGTCATCCCCTGTTCTCTCATTTCCTTGGTAAACACTGTTGTTCAAAATCAGTGTTTTATCCACTGATATGCTATCCACTGATAATGAAAATCATCCACTGCTCCCATTTGTTACCGTTGTAACCACTGCCTTTCATCAGTAACTTTCATAAAAGTACTGTCCTTCATTTCATCAGGGCTTGGCATGTGGGCCGTATATTGTGGACAGTCCTTTTGTAACCGCTGCCACGTCAGCATTCACTTTTTCACCATAAAACCCCTTTCAAAACCCCAAACAGGGTTTTACTGTCGAATTGAATTCATAAAAATTCTCTTCTCAAAGCAGTTTTTCTCAAATTCCTTCACAACCTTCTTTGATTATCATCTCCAAAATGACAAAATCGAAGTCATCTGCAAAACCCACTTCCAAATCATCTTCAAAAGAGGCCTCTCAAAAGGCTAAACCCATCGAAATCCCACACAAACCGTCTCACAACCATCTGGGTCTTCTCACAAAACCTGGAACCACTGATGCTTTCGACTCCATCATTGATATCATGACCGCATCAAAGTATAAAACTTTGTTAACAGCGGATGCACCAATTTACTTGGCAACCCAAAGAGAGTTCTAGAAAAATGTAACCCTTGACAAACAAGGTGAGACTGTCATAGCCATTAACACTTCTCTAAAGGTAAAGCTGTCAAAATTACACCACAATCCATCTCGGGGGTCTTTCAACTCGATGATCAACAAGGTAAAACTTCCTTTCCTAAAAACGAGTTAAAAATTGACTATCTTGAAAGAGGGTATGCAGATACAATGATGAAGAGGGATACCTTACAAAAAGATTTCTTCCCTCCTGCAACAAGGTTTTTATTCCATACCCTCCTAATTTGTGTTTCAAACAAAACCACTGCTTTTAATGAAATAACATTAAAGATTCAAAACCTGGGGTATGCTATTCTTCAAGAGGAAAATCTTAAATATTCTCAGGTAATCTTTAATGATCTGGTTAAAAATGTTGAAACAAAGGCATTCTTACTGTTTCAAAGATTTCTAAGTTATTATTTTGAAAGGAAACTTGGTAAGAATGATGCTTCTGCAATAAAACAAGGTGAATCTATTCAAATGCACAGCTTAACTACTGAAACTTTCACAATAATGTCAACACCTTGCAAAACACAAGCAGAGGTGCCTGAGCAGAATTTAGCAGCTACCACTGCTCCTCAGGTATCTGTTGCTGAGCCCACTGCTCAAGGTGATCAAAGTAGCAAAACAACTACTTTGAAACCCACACCTAAAATCACCAAAAAGCCACAACAACAGAAAACTCAAAAACCCCCCAAACCCATCAAAAAGGCAACTCTGGAGGATGAGATACGAGAGCAACTGCCAGTGACCACAAAAAAGTCACAAGAAACCACTGCTGCTACTTCCTCAGAGCAGTTGGTACAAATATCTCAACCCATAACCGAAACTCCTCCTGCTTCTTCTAAAAAAGAACAGGTTGTACATATAGGGACACCACAATATGATGCTCTGGAATCACTTGCTTCCATCATCCACAACCCAAAGCCCGGGGCAAATTCTCTTTCTACACCAAACCTCACATCCACAATTCCCCCTCCAACTAAACTTTTGTTGGATGCAATTGATTTGAACCAGGCACAAACCAGTCCTTCTCAATCACCTATCAATGAGAACATGCCTCAACAAATGACTGGGTCTGATGTATCAATATTTGCTAACCCACCAACACAACCTGAGGATGTTACACCCCTTGAGTTATAAGTAACTCTTGGTGGTAATCCAAGTGAAGCAGCCACTACAAGTGCTGAACCCACTGGTTTGCATTTGGACAGTGGTTACATCAATAAGACTTCCTTGGAGGCAATTCCTTCCATAGCACCTCTGACGTCCACCAGTGGATTTATTTTGACCACTGGCAACATCAAAAGGTTGTCAAGTGTTGAAGGAAGAAGACCCCAGTACCAAGAAAAAGGGGCATCAGTGGTTAATGTTTGGAGTACACTCCCTACCTCAACCACTGCTAGTGGGAAATCAGATGATCCCATTAAATTGGGTGATGGTTTAAAATATCTGGAATTGAAGGAACGAGTTGAAAACTGGATACAACTGTTGCAGATATCAAAGCCATGCTACTACAGCTGTTGAAAGTACAAGATGCAATCCACTGTTGATCCACCTCAAGTACCTGCTCCACCACAAGCACCTGCTGCAAATGAGATATGGAACCTCTTCCAACCTTTTCTCCAACAACAAAAATAAATGGCTAATCAGCAACATGCAAAACATGTACAAGAGCTGAGAAACACCATGGAGTTTAGGTTCAAGAACACACAAGCAGACATTAAGGCAATCAAGGCCCATTTATTGAACACCACTGGCACTGCTCTTCCAACTGTGCTCTTCATTGATCAATTACCCCCAGATAATGCCAAAAAGGGGGAGAAAATTTAGGAGTGGAAAAAGAAGGGAATAGATGATGGTCTTTACATTGAACCAGAAAGGGATGCTATGACCAGAAAAATTCCTTTGCCAGATGGTAGCAAAAAGGTTGATGTTACCCAAAATGCACTTGATGAAGGAGTAGCAAGTGTAAAAAGGGACAGAGCGGCAAAGGATATGACAAGGTGGAATGAGAAGAAAAGAGCTTACATGGAGCTGAATGTGCAGGGTTGTTCTGGGCTAAAGTATGTTCAAAATCCTGTGCCAAAAAGAAATCCCACTACAAAAGTGAGGGAGCCCAAGTCCACACCATCCAGACTCACAAATCATACTCCAAAACCACCATCCAAAAGACCCCAAGATCAAATCTCCACCCAAACAGTTGTTTTAACTCCTGTTGTATCAACATCTGCTGGTACTCCAGTTGTTTCAACATCTGTTATCACTTCAACACACACCACTTCAACACACACCACAACCACTGCCTTACCACCACCACCACCACCACCACCGTCACCACCAAAAACAACATCACCACCATCGCCTCCTGCCAAAAAGCAGAAGACCGCAGACTTTACAACATCTGCTGTAATGACAACAGTGATTGAAACACCATTTGTTTCAACAGCTGTTAGTCAATCACAAATCACTGCCACTCAAATCACCACCACTGATCCACCCAAAACATCAGTTGCCTCTCCTACAATAAAAAGGAGAAGGATTTTCATACCAGATGATGATTCACCATCACCACCACCAACATCTTCACAATCACTCGCACTTATTCCAAACCCTGTTCCTCTCTCATCGGCTCCAGTACAACAACCAATCCCTATCATCACTCCTGCAGGTGTCCAATTTCCTCTAGAACTTGAAGCAGTTAGAGAAGAGATCAAGTCCTTCTACTATGAGGATGACCATGCTAAAAGGAAGTTTCCATCAGTTAAAGGATATCCAAGACCTAACAACATTGAAGAATATTTTAAAGTTAAGGCTAAACAGGCAGAGGATATTTCCAAAAGAAACTCTCAAGGAAAAACTGACAGAGAAATTCAAAGGCACTATCAGTTCCTACCCAAGTCAGATCCTTAGAGCAATTTGCAAAAAATGTTTGTCAACAAATCTCAGAGAAAGCAGATGAAACTTTGAGAAAAGACTACATTGAAAGTATCATGGCAACCAAGAAGTACAAGGGAGAAAAGCATATGTACAAGGAGTGGACCATTCCTGAGCTTGAACAAGAAGCAGCCAGGATTCAAGAAATGATAAAGAATAAGGTCAAACACACTCCTCCAAATTGGTCAAAGTACAAAAGGAATGTGCCTGAAAAGACGCTAGAGCTAAAGAGAATGAAAGAGGAATTAGTTGCTGCTGACTATGGGTCTAAAAACCAAGTGTCAAGATGGAAAGAAGATATAGTCAGGGCCACCTACAAAAGGTTGGAGGAATTAAGGAAGAAAGATCCCACATTTCCACAAAAACCTGACTACCCTGAAGCAGAGGTTTCAAAAAGACCATCAAAGCTGCAAATCAGGAGAGCTACTGCTTCAGCTGGTGCTGCTATCTACAAAAGAAAGCAACAAAAACAGTTGGTTACTGAAATAGTGGCAGAATTAATGGCAAGAGATGAGCTTGTAAAAGAAGGCATTAAGTAGATGATAGCTGATACTCTTGGCCAGAATCAACCTGCAAGTACTGCTCAGACAGTCATCAATAGGCCGGCATCTCCAAACACCTCATCAAATAAAAATCTCCCAAGAAACCCACATGACTCAAAAGTACTAAAGTGGAAAACTGATAAACAGACCCATGTACTGACAGTGTTCAAGTCTAGTGGAGAAGTGAAGAAAATAACAAGGGAACAAGCACTTGGCCTAAGTCTTGAAGATTTGCAGGATCTCCTTGATCTTCCACTGTGCAGGGATGATGATGACACAGATGCCTTAGCCTTTGAGTTACAACTCAAAGGGCAAATAAGAGAACTGCTGATGAGGCAATAAAGATCTACAAATAATGAAGAGTTTTGGCATTATCTGTTCCAGGGGGAGATTGTTGGGATTGAACCATACCAGAGGAACAGATAATTAAAGCCAAAACTGGTCCAGAGCAGTGGATCTAGAATAAGCAGATGTTATGCATACAAGTCTCTCCCCTTGAAAGTGGTTTCAACATCTGCTGACCTCCTATCTACTGATCGTACACACTGTTGACCTACAAACTGCTGATCAAGTAAAAGACTAATGGAAGACCAAAGCTCTGCTGTTCAATCTACTGCCTTGAGTCAAGCTCTGCTGATCATGACAAGTACTGCTGGGTTCACATCAGTGGAAGGCTGCAGCAGTAGTTTAGATGTCTTTATGTAATGAAATGTAATAACAGTAGTTAGCATAAGCAGAGGTTAGAGTTTGTTAGGAGGTTAGATGTCACTTTCATGGTGACGTCAGCTTAGATACTTCAGTGGTTTGCTCGTGCCTATAAATAGAACAGTGCTCTGTACTGTTCTATTAACTCTTTCACTATCTTCTTCCTGCACGAACAAATACTGTGAGCTCAGGCTGAGGGTGAGTTTGTTGCATACTTGCAAAATTGTAATCGTTGTTGAAATTAAATTCAATCATTCGGTTCAATGTTAAACTTGTATGTTAAAAGCAATTCTCCTATTTGATTGTGAAAAGTTTGCTTCCATCTTAATTCCGCTGCACAACTCATTCATCTTCATTTTAATTCAAACATAAAACACAATCAAAACCAAACTCAGATCCTAACATGGGTGCACTTGCCCATGTGTGTGTTTAGTGTTAGTAGAATATCGTACTTTATAAATTAAAAACTTGACTAATGTGTAAAATGGGCTTATAATATCAATAAAAACATATTACACCTTACACACACCAAGTTTTTGGCGTTGTTGCCGGGGATACAAGGATTTTAAGAAAGTTAGGAATCAACAACCTAATCGTTTTTCTTGTTTTTTCTCTTTTTTTTAGAATTTTTATAGATTTTCCAGCTTCTGCAGATTTTAGCACGGGGCCGTGCCGAGCATCCTTACTGGCAGTTTTTGTTTTCTGAGTTACAGTAAGGTGACCACGGGGTCGTGCCGGTGCAGCACGGGGCTGTGTTGAACTTTCTAGTAACAGGGATCCAGAAAACAATCACTGTAACCACGACCATGAGCCGTGGTCAGCGACCACAGGGCCGTGGTCAGACTTCTGACCAACAATATTTTATGTTTTTATCACAGGACTTGGGACCTAGGTGCAGCACCTGAACTTCCTACGCAGTGCATGAGCTCCAGTTCCAATAAAGACATAAAAGAACCTCTAGACGAACTTGAACGCTTTCTAAGAAAAAGGCTTAAAGCTAAATTACAAGAGAAAGTTTCGGGGGACCTACAACGTACCCTAATGGATTACCTACGGCCCACAGTAGGTAATATTGTCGCCGCCATCAATGCACTGAATGTCGATGCCAACAACTTCGAACTTCGGCCGCATTTGATACAAATGCTCCAAAACTCCGCAACTTTCCATGGGCTTGCGGAAAGATCCCCATTTACATATTACCAACTTCTTGGAAATATGTGATACTTTTCGGATCAATGGGGCATCAAATAACGCCATCCGCCTTTGAATGTTCCCTTTTTCACTAAAAGTCCGAGCTAAGGCTTGGCTTAACACCCTCCCAAGTGGTTCGGTAAACACTTGGGATGAACTACCCCAAAAGTTTCTATATAATTATTTCCATCCTTCTAAAACGGCTAAATCAACTAGCTCAAAATTTCTCCGAGAGACCACAAGGCGCGTTACCCAGCAATACCGAAACCAACCCAAAGGCGCAAGTACATCTCATCACGTTGAGAAACCGTATTGTAGGTCCCGAGGAGGCTCCGCTACCTCCATCCGACAAGAGTCTATCCAGTCAACCCACGACTTCACCAACACCCCAAAAAGAAATAACTCCTCCGCCAAATCACGAACCTACCAAGAATCCCCGGTGCCATACCCCAGACGGTTACTTCGCCATAAGACCGATGAGCAATGCACAAAATTCGTAAACATACTAAAACAATTGCACATCAATCTTCCATTTGTGGAAGTCCTCACTCAAATGCCTAAATATTCACAATTTATGAGAGACTTTGTCAGTCACAAAAGGAAAATTGAAACATTACAATTAGTTAATTTAAGTGAGGAATGCTCCGCCGTACTACTCAACAAACTCCCACAAAAGAAAATCGACCCCGGAAGTTTCACCATCCCTTGTTCCATTGGGGGATCACCTATACGCAATGTGCTAGCCGATCTTGGGGCTAGCATCAATCTCATGCCCGCATCAACGTTTGACCGACTCGGACTAGGTCAAACAAGCCCCACAAAGATGAGCATACAACTCGCCGATAGGTCTATCAAATATCCACAAGGTGTCGCCGAAAATCTATTGGTAAAAGTCGGAAACTTTGTCTTCCTGGCCGACTTTTTCATACTCGATATGGAGGAGGACACCGAAGTACCACTCATTCTAGGAAGACCATTCCTGGCTACCGCTCACGCAATGGTGGATATGAGTGGAGGGAAGTTAACATTGAGGGTCGGAGACAAAGAGATGGAGTTCGGGGTTGGGAAAAGAGTAGAAGACGACGACTCGGTCAAATACATGGACGTCATAGCCTCAAGCTTGAATGATGCTCTCCGACGGTGCAACATGGGATGCAAAATATCCCACTTGGGTATCATATGACTGACTTTGGGTCTAGTCACGGACCCTTATAAACGTGGCACACCACGGAGGCATTCCGCGGAACTATCCTTAGTTTGAATTTAGATTAACTTTTATGTTTTCGAGTTTAGCCTTACTTTTCAGTAATAAAACACACTCGAAATGGTGGAGGTTACTAAGGGAACCTTGAACCCACACCCCATGCACAAAAACAAAGCCTCCCGACAATTTTCCTTCATTACAGCAAGTTCAGCACGGGGTCGTGCTCAGCCCAACACGCCCCCGTGCCCATGATTCTGCAGAAAACGCCCAGTTCAGGTAACTAGACACAAGGCCGTGTTCACTGAACACACCCCCATTCCCAGCCTTCTGTTTAAAATGATACTAGCGATCTGAGCACGGGGCCTTGCCCGGACCAACACGGGCCCGTGTCCAGACGCCCAGTAACATAAAACTTTGTTTTTAAACACCTTTTTACACATTCAATCAACCTAAAAACTTATTTTTGGGACACATTGAGGACAATGTGTAATTTAAGTGTGTGTGTGGGGGGGGGGGGGGATGCTAAAACCTTGAATTTTGCAAGTCCTAATAACAAGCCTTACACAAAACTCTATTGGAACCGCTAATCACCCCAATTTTTTTAAAAAAACTTTTCATTTTTTTTACTTGTCTTGGTTTAATTTGGGAATAACAAGTTCCAAAATGTTATATTTTTACAAATTTACAACCGATAGCGTCGTGATAAAAAGAACCAACATAAGAAAATTATGAAACGGCATAACAAATCTAGTTAAAATTTGATTATATATATACTTGATCACATTATAAACCCAGGGGAAGGTTCATTTGAGAAGAAAATTTTATTGAGAAGAAAAAGAATAAAAGGGTATAATTCTAAAACATTAAATAGATTTTTTTTTCTCATCTCATTTATTATTATGTTTGACTAATTAATTAGTCATTAAGACTATAATCCTCCACACTAAATATGTTTGCCTACACACATCAAAAGTTATCCTACACATTTCGAAATTTATCCTACACATATTGAAATTTATCCTACACAACTCGTAATTTATCCTACACGCCTCGTATTTATCCTACACTTTAAATGAATTTTTATTTTTATTTTTTGTGAAAAATATATATCTTAAAAATAAGTTACAAATTTAATATACTTAGTTATTAAAGATGAAACTACCAATTAATGATGTATGTAAGTTTACTAATATACCCTTATAGTTACATTAAGTACAAATATTCAATGAAGTCTAATGAAGCATTTCTATTGGTTGAAATTTCTTCTTTTTTCTTCTTACAAAGAATTTCTTCTCATTTGAACCCTCCACTATAAACCCATTCCCACAACAAGTGAGTTTTAAGCCTTTATTGAGTATACAAGCATACATCTTTAAATTAAATGTTCATTTTTTGTTTCTTGTGTGAATAGCTGTTTGGTTCTTACGACTCTAGAACTTGCCATGACGATACATTCCCGGTCCTTACCAACTCAAACCCAAGTAAGTAAATGATGGTGACATCAGGACTAACCCATTTTCCTTTCAACACCATTATTTTTCATTTTCTTTTTCACCTACCCAAAATCTCCCTAGTTAACCCCTTTGAGCCTAAACCTTTTCATTTCTAAACCCACAAAACAAACACCCTTTACCCACCAAAACCCTTTTTCTTTTCAACCTTTTATTTTAGTAAAAAAGCTCGGTTTTCTTTTCAACCCTTTACCCACCAAAGTCCTCAAGGAAACTTTGTTTGAAAATGCTTAGTTTGAATAAAAGTCACAAAAAAAAGATTTACGACGACCGACGCCTTTTACGCTTTTAGCCATTTTTACTAACCACTAACCCAAAACCACCTACCTTTACCCCGAGCCTAAGTTCCATGTCGGTCTCAAGTGTTTCACAAAAATACATTTTCGGCCGAGTGTTGAGTGATCTCCCATGAGGTATGTGAACTTGTATAAAAATGGAATTTTAAAGAGGCATGTTATGCCCAAATAAATAATTTCTCTTATGAAACGTTCTAAATTAATCACAACGAATAGGATTGTAAATAATATTAAAATAAAACCCAATAAAGATCTTGGATTCCAGACACTCAAGACAAGCTCAAAACTTCTCGTCTACCCATTCCATTTGGGTGTGAAAGCCACAAAATAAAGAGTTTTGCTTGAGGACAAGCAAAGATTCAAGTGTGGGGGTATTTGATGTGTGCAAAATGCAACATATAAATTACATCAAATAAGGCATAAAACTAACCCTTTTTTAGTACTAATGTTGGAAAAAGTGTGCTTTTGTCTTCCTTTCGTATTTTCAGGACCAAATGAGCTTAAATGAATGAAAGGAACAAATATGCAGCAAAAACTAACATAAATACAAAAAAAAAAGGAATAAACGTGGCATGCCTGACCCCTCGACAACATCTTCCCAAGCAAAAACAAGAAATAGAAGGCTAACCATGGCCCCGTGCCTACTGAGCATGGGGGCATGGTCAGATGTCTGTAGAAAAGACAAAGCTGTAGAAGCTTCTATTGCCCACCACAGGGGCGTGCCCACTAAGCACGGGTGTGGTCAACGCTAAGATTCGCAGAATCTAGCAAGTCTTGGTAGTACAGATACGCATCTTCTGCACACGGGGCCGTGCCCAGCGAACACGGGGCCGTGTGGAGCCTAATGCAGACAAGAGCAATTAATGAAGGAAGAGAAAGAGGATGGCCATGGGGGCATGTCCAGCAGACACAGGGCCGTGGCCGGG
Source organism: Helianthus tuberosus (assembly GCA_030545235.1). Lineage (NCBI taxonomy): Eukaryota > Viridiplantae > Streptophyta > Magnoliopsida > Asterales > Asteraceae > Helianthus > Helianthus tuberosus. The sequence goes on along the minus strand of CM060389.1, from coordinate 53,562,578 downwards.
CTTATGTTTAGGCTATAAATCGAGGTGCTTGGTTCACTTTAAAGGCATCCCTTGGCAAACCACCTCTCTCCCACTTTGCCACCACTCCACCACCACTACAACACCCACATCCACCACCATCATCCATCATCCACCTTAGAGTGTGTGTAATAGTCTCGGGATCCAAGATTGATCGTAAAAGTTCTTGTCAATCAAAGGCTATGTTTGGCTAAGTCTCTTACATCACTTGGTGAAGACAAGTCTTTAATGTAATACTTTTGATTTTTAATCTTGTCGCACTTTTTATTTGGTTTTGTATTAATGATTTTAATAACTAGTTTCTTATGTTGAAGATGAAACTTCTTTATCATTTGTCGGTGGTGTCTTGGCATTACTTTATTATCTATATAAAGTAAAAGATTTTCACCATTCATATCTCTACGGTCTATATAGAGATATGTTGGCTACCTGGTCAGGGGTTAAGGGAATGGTTTGGTAAGGTTCTTGCCATGTTTAGTGCATAGATCCTACAAGGACCTGGGTCAAGCCTACTAGGACCTCCTTCAATACCCAATGGTATTGGATGGCGGGGGTGCGAATGGCTTGATCCCCTCATATGTAAACTACTATTAATACATTAAACCGGCTACTTGGGATTGTATCCCTGCTGACTCAAACCACTTAGCCGAGGGTAACGTCGCCTTCAAAAGAGGGGCCTACCACTTTTCGCATTAATAACTTAATTAATTATCTTTCAATATTCCGACCCTTTGGGATTGTATCCTTGCTGACTCAAACCACTGGGTTGAGGGTAACGTCACCTTCAAAAGAGGGGCCTACTACTATAACTAAGATAATTTCTTAAAAAGTGCAAAAGTGCGGAAATCATCAAAGGTTACATTAAAGGTGAGTCGGATCTAAGTGATTCATCTTGTTTATCTGATTTTATTTCATTTTTATTTTTCAGAATTTTAATTTTTATTTTTCATGTTTAAAACCCTTTGTAAAAATTTTGGTTTGATTAGACGTTGAGGATAAACCAGTATTAATAGCTCTTGTGTCCTTGGATGACCTTGGTGTCTTACCAACGCTATACTACGCTCACGCTGGGTGCACTTGCCCATGTATGTTTTTAGTGTTAGTAGAATATCGTGTTTATAAATTTAAAACTTGACTAATGTGTAAAATGGGCTTAAAAGATCAATAAAAACATATTACACCTTACACACACCACCCTACACAAAACATCGTTAGTTGACCCAAAAATAATATCATCTACGTATACCTGAACCAACAGAAGATCTCCATCCTTTTCTTTGATGAAAAGAGTGCAATCGATAAGACCTCGGCAAAAACCATTCTCAAGAAGATAGTTAGATAAGTTTGCATACCAAGCTCTCGGTTCTTGATGTAATCCGTAGAGAGCTTTGTTGAGCTACCAAACCCGATCAGGATGAATAGGATCTTCAAAACCCGGAGGTTGTTCGACATACACCTCCTCTTCAACCACACCATGAAGAGATGCACTTTTCACGTCCATTTGGTAGACCTTGAATCCTTTGAAGGAAGCATAGGCTAGAAAAATCCGAATAGCTTCAAGACGCGCAACTGGTGCATAAACTTCGTTGTGGTTTATCCCTTCTACCTGTCGAAAACCTTGAACAACTAATCTCGCCTTGATTTGAATAACTACTCCACAGTCATCCTTTTTGCATTTGAAAACCGGATGGGTGCCAATCTTCTTGTACTTCTCAGATTTTTCAACCAGTTTCCAGACACCTAGCTTTTGGAATTGTTGCAGTTCCTCCTACATAGCTTCCTCCTAATAATTATTCTTTATCGTTTCTTTCCAAGACCTTGGTTCTTCTTGTGAGACATAACACGCGAATGACCAATCATTTTACAAACCCGATTCTCTAATTGCTGCATACAAGCCAACATTGTTGTTGTTTCTCAACGGATTCCTCGTCTGTATGCCATTTTGAACATTACCAATGATGTTTTGTTGAGGATGGGTATTATGGATTCTCGTTTCTGGATTATCCGGAACTAGAATATTTGTGCCCAGATTGTTGAAGTTGAGATCAACAACCAAATCAATACCCTGGACTGGCGAAGAGGATGATGCAGTAGCTTCAGCTGTTTTAGGACAGTCCACTGGGGGGGGGGTAGCCTCAGAAGTACCATGCATAACTGTTGGAGGAACTTCTTGGTCTGCATTGAGAAATTCATTATCCTCTGAAGATTCGTTCATTTCAGCATCATCGTGAAAATCCTCATTATCGAGAGCATTATTGTTAAATGAAGATGATTCTTGATTGTTGACAATAATTGGATGAACCTACGGTGAGTCTGTTGCGTTGTCACTCTCGAATAACATCTGTGCCGCAGCATCCACTACATCGTCTTCAATATGGATCGAATTGAAAAAGTCATCATACTCAAACATCCATGGCTGTCCTGGACATCTGACTGGCAAAGTATGCCTCTTTACTCTGACTTCAGACCATTCCTCGATCCTTTTTGTCTCAAGATTCCAAACTCTTAAATTCGGGGTGGCATACCCAAGAAAGTATCCCTCAAATTCTTTTGCCCCAAATTTTCCACCCGGATCGATCATAGTGCAAGGAGCCCCAAACGGTTCAAGAAATTGTAAATCAGGTGTCCGTTTGTGTAGTAGCTCAAAGCAGGTCTTGTTGTGTCTTTTTACTGTAAGGACTCGGTTCATCGTGTAACATGAAGAGGCCACATCTTCACTCCAGAATGGAATGGGCAAGTGTGACTCTACCAACATAGTCCTTGCAGTTTCGATCAGTGTGTGGTTCTTACGCTCAGCGATGCCATTTTGTTGAGGAGTGTCTCTGGCACTGAATTCATGAAGAATGCCTTTGGATCTACAGAACTCCTCCATAACATGATACTTAAATTCAGTTCCATTGTCACTGCGTATGCGTCTAACTTTCAAAGTATACAAATTCTCAATCTCAGTGATCAAGTTTTTGATAATTTCGAAAGTTTCACTCTTGTGTGCCATAAACGCCACCCAAGAAAATCTTGAATAATCATCAGTCACCATGAGGCAGTACGAGTCATTGCTAATGCTTTTATGCTTTATAGGACCGAATAAATCCATGTGCAAGCGTTCAAGCGGCACTGCCACCGTGTTGATCTTCTTTATTAGGTATGATTTCTTTCCTTGCTTTCCTTTTTGGCATGAAACACAGACGTCTTGCAGATGAAAGTTTTTAACGGGAACACGAGTTACTAATTCATTCTTCACAAGATGAATCATTTTCCTTAAGTGAATGTGTCCCATTCGCCTGTGCCAAGAGATTGTTTCCTTTTCTCTGGCTTTAGAAACAAAACAGGTAACTTGAGCAGACGTTGTAATTTCTTGACTCATATCAAGGACATATAAATCATTAATCCTTGGAGCAAATAAGAGAATCCAGTCTTTGGGAATCTTGAAACCGGGCTTCAGCACATAACATCCATTTGCATCAAAGTGCACAGAAAACTTCTTATCACAGATTTTAGAAACACTGAGAAGATTGTGATCAAGTTGTTGCACAACGTTGATCTTGTCAAAACTCACAGCCCCGTTGGATACCATTCCTTCTCTAGCAAAAGCAACACAACCTCCTCTAAAATATTTGACATCGTAGAGAAGTCTCATGTTGCCGATCATATGCCTGGATGCCCCACTATCAACAATCCAAAGAATACTGATAGTTCCACCTGGAACACCCTGCACATGTACTCAAATGATCAGTTGGAGATGGGGACCCAAGCCTTCGTGGACTTGGGTCTTCCATTTTCATCGACAAAAGTTATTTCAACTTCGTGATGGTTTGGAAATAGTGATGTTCCCCCTGAACTCGTGAACAATTTAGGTTTCCAAGTCTGTTGAGTTTCATCAGTTTGATTGTTTGAAATTTTAACTTCGTGATTGTTTGAAGTTTTTGAAATTTCTGGCTTGACTGAAACAGGTTGTTTTTTAACCACATCGGTTGTAAGAGCCTTTCCAATTACCTTGATTTGCTTGCGTTTCTATTTCTTCTCCCTTTCTTCCACAATACGGGGATCTTGTTTTGGTGAAACAGATCGCTTTTGGTAATTTTGCTCATGGGGAACATCAGCTTTAGCCTTTAACTTATGAAGTTATGGACAATTTCGAATGATATGTCCAAATTCACCACACTCCAAACATGATCTTCGTTCAACAATCCCCGAAGTATCATGTTGATGTCTCATTGAGAAACTTTGTGATTTCGAAGTACTTGGTTCTAAATTGTTTTGACCATCTCTTTTCAAAATTTTAACTTGATTAACGTAATCTACGTTATATTTGTGTTTAAAAGTTTCAAGTTTATCGGTTCCCTTCGACTTCACAAAGTTCATCTTTTGATTCTTTTGTTGGTTTTGTTCCTTTCGACCTTGAGTCGTTGATTTACCTTTTGTTTTAGTGTGGTTTTGCTGAATTTTCTCTATTGATAATTTCTGGTTGCTATATTGTTTTTGAATTTCAGCTTTTGGAATCGGAGGACATTGAGTTACTACAACTCGTGAACTCGACTCTCCCAAAAACTTACTTGTCGAATCCTCAAAAACTTTACCGATTAAAGATTGATTTACATTCTTAATCGGAAAGTCTTTGTTTGAATAAACTTTATCATCACCAATCAGAGTGTACAAAAAATTCACACTCTCAGAGTCTTGTGCAGAAATTAACTCAACCAGAATAGTCTTAGAAGGTTTTGCGGGAGGATCACATAGAATATGATTCTCGAGGGGTATGTCCTCTTCTTTAATTACCGCATCATACTGTGCTGAGTTAGTATCCTCGGATTCATCATATGAAGGATCAAAATCCTCAACAATGACTGGAGGATCCTGATTTTGTTCAGCTGTTGATTCTTTCGCATCTGCTGATTCATCCAAATCTGAAGATACTTCCTTTTTTAAACCGAGGCCAGCTACGAATTCCTCAAGATCTAATGGAACTGATGGCTCAAAGTGAGGTTTATCCTCCTCATCAAGCATCGCGATATAATTGTGACTAATAGGTGGAGGACACTTCTTATATCCAATGTACGTGACATCATTCTTCTTTTTTTTTGTATGTCAATGATGTGATCCAGCACATACCTAGAGTTTGAGTAACTAGCTAACTTAAGCTGGATCGCCTCATTTTCACACTTAGCACAGGCCAATTCTTTTTGTGTTTCCTCGAGCCTATTGATGTAATTGTTTATTGTAGTTTTTTTTTCTTGAAATTATTTTCTTTAGCTCGGTGAGATCTTTTTCTTAATTTGTCAATTACCTCTTTAAACTATTTTTCATGATTTTTATGAAACATATTGGCCTCTCTGCATTTTGAAAGAACCACAATCAAATTTTGATTGTGGATAAATGTCACGTCATATTTTCTTTGCAAATCGTCATATTTGCTTTGTAAATCAGACAATTTAGCTCCTAAATCAACACAACCATCACACTTATCAGATTTTGGTTCATCGACACATACCTGACTTGATGAACCGCCAACATTAGCCATGAAGGCTGAATGATGAGAAGAAGAAGAAGAATAAGCAGCTTGATCCACCCAAATTGATCTTCTGTCATTCACTGCTTTAGCTTCATCCAAAAACTTCTCAATATCTGCATCTATGGTCTCACCTGACACTTCATCCATACCGTCTTCACCTAAACTTGAGATTTCCTTATCTGAGCTTCCACTATAACTAGAACTGTCTTCATCTTCTGAAGATTCTCCACCACATGCGTGCTTTAGATCCTTTACAACCTCAGTAAAATAGGTTATTCCACCCTGATCACCGCTACCCAGATGAATCGACCAGTCACAACCTTCATCAACTTTACCACAAGAGCTCGGTTGTTGTTTGATGATCCTGCTTGATGAGAATTGTTTGCAGACATCAAGGCATGCTCATTATTCCTGGTTTGATTCTGATTAAGTTGACTGCCTTGATTTCTGAACGGATTCTGGTTCCCATGCTGAGCTGGCTTCGTGCATTTCCGTTTGAAATGACCTCGTTCACCACAGTTAAAATACTTGGCCGCTTGCTTATCGAACCCATACTTGGTGTCCTTCTTGCTTTCCAAGTTGGTTCTACCAGTTCTTTCCATGAAGTCTTTTAGTTGCCTCACTGCACTAGCAAATGCCCACTTGATATCCATCAAATCAATTTCATCCATATCTATTTGCTGATAATCTTCCTGAATCAAATTGATGTTTCCAATTTGCCCTGCTACTAACCCATAGTACGCGCTCACCAAAGTGTTTAACAGCTCCATATGTTCCTTTGCCACCTCAACACTAACTTTTGAGAAACTTGAAATGTCTAGCTGTTGGGATTGAACCCTACCAAAGGAACAGATAATGAAAGCCAAAACTGGTTCTCAACAGTGGATTCATAATAAGCAATTGTTTACAACAGGCTTTCCCCTTGAAAGTACTTATAACATCTGATGCCCTATATCCACTGTTCGAGTACAACTGCTGCTACCATTTAAACTGCTGACAAAGCCCTGAAGAAGTAAACACTGCTGGTTCAATCTACTGATGACAAAGCACTGCCCACTCAAGGACTGATCAACTTTAAGGAAAGCACTGATGGAAGAAGATAGCAGTAGTTTAGTGTATTGCTTGTCTTATGTAGAATCAGTGGTTAAGATTAGCAGTGTTTGTATAGGAACAGTTGTTACAGGTTGTTAGGCTGTTAGACCTCGCTTTCATGGTGACGTCAGCTGAGATGCCTCAGTGGTTTGGTTTGCCTATAAACGGAGCAGTACTCTGTACTGTTACATTTGATCATTTTGAGTGAGTTCTTCTCCTCAATTCAATCCTTTCATCTTGTGCAACCAACCATGGAGTATCAGGCTGAGGGGGAGTTTTATTTGTAAGGATGCTTTGTAATCTTTTGATTTACTTTGTAATCTTTTGACTGATGCAATTCATGTGTTTATCAAATCCATTTCTCTTTATGATTGTGTTTACAAAGTTTATTGTTCATTTCCGCTGCACTTAAACTCTGTTCATCTCTATTGATTTGTTTAGATTATACAAACAAATACAATTATGAGAGCCTTCGATCCTAACAATTGGTATCAGAGCCTGGACAGTCAAATTCGATCTAACAGTCAATTTGACATAACAGTTCGGCTCAAAAATCATTGATACTAAGGTTGATTGTATTTAGCTGAAAAACAGAGTAACGAGAAATCATGTTCAAAGTGACTACTCAAAAGCTCTGTAAAACAACCAAGATGTCATAGGACACACAAACTTCACATAACAAGTGATGTCATACATAAACCACCTATAGTTTTCAGATATGAAAATATGTCTGATAACTATGGTAAAATTACGTACGAAAATTGATTTCAATTGTTGTTATGAAGTTTTTGCTGTTTCTATCATGTTTGCTACTAAAGTGTGAACCTCAGGTTAACAAAAACCTATGTTCATAAAAACATTAGTGTTTTTGTTTACATAAAAGGTGGGAAATTAAAACTTTAGTCATTTAGATCTTATGTATTGAAAAACAGGTTGAGAATCCTTCAAAAGGACCAAAATCAATTATGTTAAGAATACATTAAGAAAATCAGCAGTCAAAATGTCCAGATCATGTGTAATGTGAAATTTGGCATAAGCATACGAAAAAATGACCAAATCTCTCAAAACATTGCTGCAAAATGATTATGGAATAAGTATTCCTTCAATAAAAACCTCCCAGTGAGTATTTCAATACTTATGAATGGGAAGGGTAAAAAGGGAAGAAGGAAAATCACTAAAACCCAAAAGTGTGTTTATCTCAAAACTTTTGAAGTCAAAAGAAAAGAGTATAAATATAAAACACTTAAGAGTCAAAAATTGGGGTAACAATGGTCATTAAGCAACTGTGTGCATTCATTGGTTCAGGTAACAATAGTAGTTCCAGTGAATAAACTTACAAGAGGACTAGACAAATTTTCAAACCAAATTTTAACATGTGTCCTCATTTTTGTTGTCAATCAATCAACAAGAAAAAGGTCTCAAACAGTGGTTATTACAATGTATTTCAAACCACTGACCATTTTCATAAAACTTGAGAGTGATGTGATTATGAGTTTTATTGGAAAATATACCAGATCCTTTTTTATGCTGTCTTCAGAAAAACCTTTAATTATTTTTCTTGAAAAGGTTCTTCTCTAATAAAGCAGGATATATTATTCTTTATCTTTTTCTTTTTCTTTTTCTTTAAGAGTGATATATTTTGTACTTTTACTTGTTTTTTATAGTAAAAGTTTCAATGTCCTGTCAGGATATAAAACCATTATTTTTTGGTGATATTATCCTTGAAAATGGATCAAAAGGAAATGTTTCAAGTGTCAAGGTCATGTTATACTCAAGCTTGGTTTAACACTGAGCAAAAGATTGATTGCTAACAGACCCTAAAATACTTGGATACTCATGTTCTAATTCAAATATTATGACACAAAATGAGTAGCCTTAGTAAAAGGGTTTTCATCATCTGGGGTACTAAACCACTGTCAGGAATCTGTGAAGGCTTCAAATTATGTAAATTGACATGTGGCAAATCCTTGAATAAAAATGCTCATAAAAGCTGCTGACATGTTGAACTTGACAATTTGCATCTAAAATGTATTTTGTTAAGGATATCAATCTTGCAGACATTTCAGAATCAACATCAACAGATGTTGTAAATACTGATGCACTAACAGTTGCTGACATACTAGCATTTCAAATCTTTACCATTATCTTACCCCTAACCACTGTTTTGTTCAAACATCTGTTTCCTAAATACTGTCCACTGCTGAAAGTCAACCCTTGTTCTCTCATTTTCCTTATAAGCACTGATGCTCAAAATCATTGTCTTATCCACTGATATGCTATCCACTGATAGTAAAAATGACCCACTGCTTTCATATTGTTACCGTTGTAACCACTGATATTTGCTTCATCAGTGGTTCTCCAAAACAACTGTCCTCCATTATTCATCTTTTCATCAGAGGTTGGCACGTGGTCAGTTCTTAGCCATCAGATCTTTGTAACCGTTGCCACATCAGCACTTACTTTCTCCCTAAATTAAACCCTGATCAAAACCCCCAAACAGGGTTTTACACTGTCGAATTGAATTCCAAAAATTCTCTTCTCAAAGCAGTTTCTAATCTTCGATTTCAAATCATTCTTCGTCTTTCTTCATCAAAATGACGAAATCAAAATTAAAATAAAGTCAAAATCATCATCATCTTCCAAAGAGGTCACTCAAACGGCCGCTGAACCCATTGAAATCCCTTACAAATCCCCTCACAACTACTTGGGTCTACTCACAAAACCCACCAACAACCACACCTTCGATTCCATCATCGACATCATGACTGCATCAAAGTATAAAACTTTGCTAACAGCAGATGCTCCAATCTAGCAACAAACCCAGAGAGAGTTTTGGAAAAATGCTACGCTTGAAAAACAAGACGATAAAGTCATAGCCATCAACTCCTCCATACAGGGTAAAGCGATTCAAATTACTCCTCAATCCATCTCGAAAGTCTTTAAACTCGATGATCAGAAAGGTAAAACATCTTTACCCAAAAACGAGTTGAAAACTGATTTTCTTAAAAGGGGGTATTCAGAACAAACAAAAAGAGATACTTTACAAAAAGGTTTCTTTCCTTCTGCACCTAGATTTTTTATTCCACACACTTTTGATGTGTGTTTCAAATAAAACAACTGCTTTTAACGAAATAGCATTGAAGATCCAATGTCTGGGTTATGCTATTTTAAAAAATGAAAATTATAACTATTCCCAGGAGATCTTTGATGATTTGGTGAAAAATGTTGATAGCAAAGCATTTCTACTTTTTCCAAGGTTTCTAAGCTACTATTTTAAACAAAAATTTGGAAAAAGAAAATGAAAATTTGCTCGAACAATGTGTTTATTTTCAAATAAAAGGTTTAACACCTGAAACATTCACTAGAATGTTAACACCTTTAAAAACAAAAGCAGAGGTGCCTGAGCAGAATTTAGCAGTTACCACTGCTCCTCAGGTATCAGCTACTGAGCCCACTGCTCCAGGTGATCATAGCAGCACAACCACTGCTTTGAAACCCACACCTGCCATCACCAAAAAGGCCAAAAAGAAATCATCCAAAAAGCCCACCAAACCATCTAAAAAGGCAACTCTGGAAGATGAGATCCCAGAGCTAATGCCAGTGACAACACAAATTTCACCACAAACCACTGCTGCTACTTCCTCACAGCAGATGGAAGAAAGATCTCCACCATTGCCTCAAACTCCTCATGCATCCTCATAAAAGTATCAGGTTGTAAGCACAGGGACCCCACATTATGAAGCTCTGGATCCAATTGGTTCCATCTTCCTCAGTCCTGATCCCAAGGACATATCTTTTTCAACACCCATACCTTCACCAATCACATTACCACAATCCATAATACCCTTGTTGCATGCAGTTGCTATAGCTCAGACACAAACCAGTTCCTCTCTATCACCTATCACTGAGAGTACACTCCCACAAGTGACTAGGTCTGATGCTACTACCCCTGCTATCCCAGCAACAACTGAGGAGGTTACACCTCTTGAGTTACAAGTAACTCTCGGTGGTAGTTCAAGTGGAACAGCAACTACAAGTGATGGATCAACTGATCTACATTTGGACAGTTGTTTTATTAGTAAGACTCCCTTGAAGGAAATTTCTTCTATAGCACCTCTGGTAACCACCAGTGAGTTTGTTTTAACCACTGGCACCCTCAAAAGGTTATCAAGTGTTGAAGAGAGAAGACCCCAGAACCAAGAACAAGGGGCATCAATGGGTGATTTTTGGGACTCAGATCCTAAGTCACACATTCGTACAACCACTGCTGGTGGGGAAACAGATGATCCCATTAACTTGGGTGATGATTTAAAATATCAGAAATTGACGGACAGAGTTGAAAACCTTGAAACATCAGTTGCTGAAATAAAGGATATGGTGCAACAGTTGTTAAAAGCTCAAAAAGCACAATCCACTGCTGTTCCAGCTCAAGCACCTGCACAACCTGCACCTGCTGCAAATGAGCTATGGAATGTATTTCAACCCATGCTTGAAAAACAAAAACAAGTGGCTGATCAGCAGCATGCAATACATGTACAAATGCTGACAAACATGGCGGAGTGAAGATTTAAAGATACTCAAGCAGACATCAAAGCTATCAAGGCTCATACACAAAGCACCACTGGAAAAGTTCCTCCCACTATCCTCTTCATGGATAACCCCCTTCCAGATAATGCCAAAAAGGGGGAGAAAATCAAGTGGAATAAGAAGGGAATTGAGGATGGTGTTTATATTGAACCGGAAAAAGATAGCCAGACTAAAGCTTCCATAACAACACATACTACTTCACCACACACCACCACAACCACTGCTCTACCATCATCATCGTCATCTATAATCACATCACCACCATTACCTCCTGCCATAAAGCAGAAGACAACAGATGTTACAACATCTGTTGTAATGACAACAGTGGTTGAAGCACCAGTTGTTTCAACACCTGTTAGTCAGACACTTTCCACCACTCAAACCACCACCACCGATCCACCCAAGACATCATCAGCCTCTCCTACAATAATAAGGTGAAGGATTTTCATTCCTGATGATGATTCTCCATCACCACCACCAAAAACAACTTCACCGCCTTCAACCCCTGCTCAAAAGCAGAAGACATCTACTGACACATCAGTAGTTGTAATGACAACAGAGGTCGAAACACCAGTTGTTTCAACAACTATTAGTCAGCCACCATCCACTACTACCTTTACTTCACTTCAAGCTATCTTCACTCCAATCAACAAATCACCCAAAAGCATTCTGTCACTAGAGAAAACTTACACCAGAAAAAGAATAACAACTCAGGCAGATGAAGACAAATATAATCCTATTGCTGCAAAATATCCACTGGAACCTGAAGCTGTAAAAAATGAGATGAGACAATTCTACACTGAGGATGATCCTTCAAAAAGAAGATTTTCTTCTCTCATAGGCTTCATAATCCCAGAAAATATGGATGAATATCTCAAGCTCAAAGCAAGGCAGGCTAAAATAAGAGCCAAACTTGAATGTGAAGATCAAAGTGACAAAGCCATTTCTGAAAAAATGGATTTTTTGCTCACTAAAGTCAAGCAGATGGAAGACTATGCAAGAGATCTGAACAAAGAAATGTCAAATCTCCCACCCAAAGCAGATCTATGAAAAGAAATGAGAAAAGAATATCTTGCACACATCATGAAAGAAAAATTCTATCCAGCTGAAGAAAAACAATTCGAAGAATGGCCAATAGTTGCATTAAAGCATGAGGCAAACAGAATTGAAAGAATAAAAAATGATCCAAGCAAGAAGAAGACAGCTCCAAACTAGAGCAAATACAAAAAGCTCATTGCTGATCTTACATCTGAGTACAAGAGAAAGAAGCAGGAGTTGGTGGATGCAAAGGTGGATACTGCTAAAGCCATAGCAAAATGGACAAAGCAGTATACAGATGAGGCTTATGAAAGGCTGAAAAGAAGAAAAATGACAGATTCTATTTCACCAAAGAAGCCTGACCACAAAGAGCTAAAACAAGTCATTGATTCTGAACCACTGATCTCATCAGCAGATACCTCTATCATTGTGATAAACCAAGAAAAGAGGAAACATCTGATTATTGTAGAAGAAAAGGAAAAGGAAGCTGAATACTTTGAAGAAACCATCAAGAAAATGGCTTTAGATAAAGACAGATCAGCAAAGCTTCAAGACCTTGCCAAAAAGGTTTTAAACAAACCATTATCACCAAACACATCAGCAGAAATATCAGACATTGAGCTAGATCAACAGAAGAGACAAGAGCAGATTGACAAAGAAGTTACAGAAGATATAGCTGCAGCAAATGATGTCTTAAAAATGGCTTTCCAAAAAATGTCTGAAAATTCTGAGCTAGCAAAAGCTCAGGATACTGCTTCACAAATCTTTACAAGGCCAAAATCTACCAACTCACCAGTTAATAAATCTCTCCCAAGAAACCCATTGGGTTCAAAAGTACAAAAATGGATGTCTGATCAAAAGACCCATGTACTGACCTTGTTCAGATCCAATGGTGAAGTGAAGTACATATCAAGGAAACAAGCACTAAGCCTTGGTGTTGAAGATCTACAAGATCTCTTTGAACTTACACTGTGCAGGGATGAGGATGACTCAAGTTCCAAGGACTTTGAAGCAGAATTTAAAAGACAAGTTAGGGAACTTCTGATGAGACAACAAAGATCCAAAATAATGAAGAGTTTTGACATTATCTGTTCCAGGGGGAGATTGTTGGGATTGAACCCTACCAAAGGAACAGATAATGAAAGCCAAAATTGGTTCACAACAGTGGATTCATAATAAGCAATTGTTTACAACAGGCTTTCCCTTTGAAAGTACTTATAACATCTGATGCCCTATATCCACTGTTCGAGTACAACTGCTGCTACCCTTTAAACTGCTGACAAAGCCCTGAAGAAGTAAACACTGCTGGTTCAATCTACTGATGATAAAGCACTGCCCACTCAAGGAATGATCAACTTTGAGGAAAGCACTGATGGAAGAAGATAGCAGTAGTTTAGCGTATTACTTGTCTTATGTAGAATCAGTGGTTAAGATTAGCAGTGTTTGTATAGGAACAGTTGTTACAGGTTGTTAGGCTGTTAGACGTCGCTTTCATGGTGACGTAAGCTGAGATGCCTCAGTGGTTTGGTTTGCCTATAAATGGAGCAGTACTCTGTAGTGTTACATTTGATCGTTTTGAGTGAGTTCTTCTCCTCAATTCAATCCTTTCATCTTGTGCAACCAACCATGGAGTATCAGGTTGAGGGAGAGTTTTATTTGTAAGCAAGCTTTGTAATCTTTTAATTTACTTTGTAATCTTTAGACTGATGCAATTCATGTGTTTATCAAATCCATTTCTCTTTATGATTATGTTTACAAAGTTTGTTGTTTATTTCCGCTGCACTTAAACTCTGTTCATCTCTATTGATTTGTTTAGATTATACAAACAAACACAATTATGAGAGCCTTCGATCCTAACACTAGCCGAACTGTGTTTGGATTAGTTGACTGACCAGCAATGACTGTTGATGAAGTGTTTCCATAACAAGCTTATTGTTGACCTTTGTAGTTTGGTTCAAGAAATGATGGTACTCCAGTAGACCGATAGCTTTGCTCTGAGGCAACTGGTTGTGGTGTTCCATACATATCGGTGCTTGAGACAAAAGTCATTGAACATGTTGAGCAGGTCTTGCAACAGTGCTAGTACCTCCACAATTTCCATACATCTCAGGATTTTGTGGCACCGGAACTCTTTTTGCCTTCCTGATTTCTTCTTGATTTTTGTTCTCCAACAGCTAAATGAAATCATGGATGTTCGTCATAGCCAAAGTGCCATTATACTTCAGAATCTCCAAGAATCCATTCCATTGAACTGGAAACGCATCGACAAACTTTGTGACAACCTCTGCTGGAGTTACCACTACCCCATAATTACCCAACTCACTCAGCAGATGATAATATCGACTTGTCATATCTTCCAGCGACTCCCTTTCCATACACATGAAGCCATCGAATTCCTTTTTGAGCAAATCATGTCTCAGTTTGCATGACGCCCATTTCCTTGACCCCTCACCTTTAACGCATCCCATAAACTTTTTTTCGTTTTGAAACTAACAAACTGATGTTTAATATCTTTGTTTAAGGCTTGAGTTAGAATTGAGAACGCCTTCTTCTCTAAATCATATTTCTTCTTCTCATCGCCAGTATGATCCGTAAATGACGCGACATTTGAACCGGCTTCTTCAAGTGCTTGATAGAGTTCTGAGGTAAAACACAACCACAACTCTGTGTTTTGCCCAAGAATATACGTATGAAATCTATCTTGCCATCCGAGATACTCGTTCATATGCATGAGCTTTGGTGGAAGGTTGTTACTTCCAGTTTCATTTTTACTCAAAAGAAGACTTTGAATACTTTGGTTTTGGTTAGTAACAAATGCCCACTGATTTGCCGTAATTGAACTCGCTTGTGATGAGGATGACGGTGTGGGAGACTGAGCCCATGAAGGCACTAAGCCCTTACTCATATACATATTATCCGTATTAGGATCAGTTTTCCAACCCCACCAGTCCGAACTCATAGTGGACTAAAAGTAACAATTTAACAAGCAACAGTGAACCCTCTGTGACACTTACTGTGAAAGACCCACAAAAATATGTGAAATGGAACTTCACGAATTATATCTTTCGCAGAAACCATGAAGAATAACCAGTATTTCATGAAGGCCCACGAATGATAATAGCCCAATTGAATGACAAAGCCCACTTATAAAAGTCCACGAAAGAAGCAGATGGACCACCCACGTGTTAAACGGAAAAGATTGTCAAAGGCAAAATTATAGGATCAGATCTGGTCATCATTTCCAATCAAAGGTTTGCTAGCTATTCGCCAGCCTGTTTCCAGCTCCAACCATTCAATATGTTTTCGTTTATAGTTTATTGTTTTGTGTATAAATAGGCCTCTTGTTTTTCTTTGTAAAACACAACAATCAATACAAGCTTTTTCTCCACTAAAGTCTTCATGGTATCAGAGCAGTGTTTCTGATTCCTGAACACTTTGCTCATCATCTACAAACAATCCCAAACCAGAGAAACCCGTCTACGAAATCAAACTCGGAAAAAAAAATTTACCAGTTCCGACAAACCTCAGACCGTGTTTCAGTTCCGGCGAATCAATTCTCCTTCCTCCTCAACTCCGCCACAATCAAACCTCAGATCTTGTTTCCTTTCCTGTTGGTTCAAGATCCAGCAACCGCCACAGCATCCGGCTGCTAATCACCAGCTCCACCAACCAAAACACCGCCGCCGCCGCAAACCTCTACTCCGTCGCGGCCTCACTGTCACCTCCACCTCTTCTAGGCTCTGGGCTTCTTCTCGGCTACCTTGGGTGCCATTGTTTGTTGTTTCAGCTTCCGTTGTGTTTGAGAGAGGAAGAGAGGGATAAAGAAGGGGGTGTCAGCTGTATACTTCTGTGGTTAGGGTTTTACTTGTGTTAAACAGGTGAGAGATGTGGTGTCTAGGAAAGAGGGAAGATAAACAAATGAAAAGGTGGGGAGTTGATGTAGAAACAAACAAAAGAAAAAGAAAAATGGGAAAGGCAAATGTGGTACAGAACTATTATAAAAAAAAAATCTTGGATTTTCGATTGTGGGGCAACCGATACCATAAAATAAGAAATTTCTGATTTGGTGTCAACATCCAAACCGCAGAAAACTCATATTCAAACTGCGAATGGAGAGGTTATGCGTGCAGAAAGAGGGGGAACAATTGAAATCTCCCCAACGTTAAAACTCTCAAATTGCCTTTATGTTCCATCATTGTCACATAAATTACTATCAATCAGTCATGTGACAAAAGAACTAAATTGCGTAGTGCTAATGCATCCCACTTTTTGTATCTTACAGGATATCAGGACGGGGACGATTATTGGACGTGGCACTGAGCATCAGGGGTTGTACTATGTGGATGAGGTGGCTCAACAAGGTACTGTGATGCTGGCTAATGGAAATACAAACCGAGAAACAAGGTTATGGCATAGGCATCTCGGACATCCATCTTCTGGGTATCTACATCTTTTATTCCGTAAACTTTTTTTCTCCTCGTGATAAAATAAATTGTGAAACTTGTTTTCTTGCTAAAAGCCATCGACAACCTTTCAAACCAAATAATACAAGAGTTAATGTACCTTTCTCATTAATTCATTCTGATGTATGGGGTCCGTCCCCTATTACGGGGGGACAAGGCTTTCGTTATTTCTTACTATTCATGGATGATTGTACCCGTATGACGTGGGTCTATTTCTTGAAACACAAGTCTGAAGTTTTTGAAAAATTTACTATATTCCATACTATGATTCACACTCAATTTCAAAAAGAAATTCAAATTCTTCGGTCCGACAATGGGGGGGAATTCGTTAATGCATCCATAAAACAGTTTTGCCAAACCAAGGGGATAATTCACCAAACCACCTGTCCACATACTCCTGAACAAAATAGAGTAGCCGAACGCAAAAACCGTATAATTCTTGAGATGACTCGGGCCTTCCTAATCGAATCCAAAGTCCCTAAATTCTTCTGGCCCGAAGTAGTTGCTTCTTCTGTATACCTTATAAATCAACTTCCTACAAAAATTCTTGAACTAAAAACCCCAATACAAGCCTAGAAAAATTGGCTGAGATCCCTCCTTCTCTTACTCTTGAACCACGAATTTTTGGCTGCTCAGCCTTTGTTCACATACCCAAAACCAATCGAACAAAACTTGACCCGTGTGCCGAGAAATGTTTGTTTGTGGGTTATGGAGTTAATAAAAAAGGTTATCGTTGTTACAACCCAAAAACACGTCACACACACACTACTATGAACCTTGACTTTCTTGAAACATAATACTTCTATAACACCCAACCCAATGGTCAGGGGGAGAACGAACACATAGACACACTGGGTTGGCTGACTCGATTCCCATCTTCTGAGGAAGTCATAACCAGAGGAGATCACAGTACCAAAGGAGAATCACCGTCTGACACAAACACACAACCAACTGAGCACAGTGTCACTGAAGAAAATCCCTCCAAACTAATGCCCGAGGAAAGTAACAATGAGATTCCTGAAAATTCTGATGTTTCCCCTAATCATTATGAATGTGAGCACACAGAACAGGAGCAAGCTGAATGAAGTTCTCCTGCCTCCCCTAATCATTGTGATGGTGAACACATAGAACCGGTGACAACAGCAGAGCACATTGAACCAAGGGAAGCACCAAAACGGTATGTGTTGCCACCAAGGGAAAATAGGGGAGTTCCTCCCAAGCGATATTCCCCAAAAAAGGAATCTCGAAACTTAAATTATCCGGTAGCCAACATAGCCAGGGGGAGCCTGTCTCATGAAGCTAAGGCGTTTGCTTCCTCATTATATTCTGAACATACTCCAACCAATGTAAAACAAGCCTTAGAATCTGAGAACTGGAAAAAGGCAATGAGAACAGAGATGGAGGCCCTGATGAAAAATAATACATGGGAAAAGTGTCTCTCCCACCAGGAAAGAAACCCGTGGGATGTCGCTGGGTTTTTATAGTGAAATACAAGTCAGATGGAACCATTGAGAGGTACAAAGCCCGACTGGTAGCTAAAGGATATACTCAAACATACGGGATCGATTACTTGGAAACCTTCTCACCAGTGGCCAAAATTAACACTATCAGAGTCCTCTTCTCAATAGCTGCAAACAAAAAATTGGCCACTTCATCAATTTGACGTAAAGAACGCTTTTCAGCATGGAGAATTAACAGAAGAAGTTTACATGGAAGCTCCTCCTGGTTTTGCAACAGATTTCAAGGCAGGTGAAGTATGTCGGTTAAAAAAATCCCTTTATGGTCTAAAGCAATCTCCTCGAGCGTGGTTTGGTAGATTTACACTCGCAATGAAATGATAAGGATTCAAACAAAGCAACTCAGACCACACTTTGTTCATCAAACAAAGAGGAAGACTTGTAACATGTCTAATTGTATATGTTGATGATATGATAATTACGGGGAATGACAAGGAAGAGATGACAAAATTAAAAGAGAGCCTGTTCTGAGAATTCGGAATGAAAGACTTGGGAAGACTTAAGTATTTTCTTGGAATTGAAGTACTAAGGTCCAAACGAGGAATCTTTATTTGCCAGAAAAAATACATCCTAGATATGTTAGCCGAAACGGGAATGATCGATTGCAAACCAACAGATACACCAATGATGGTGAATCATAAACTTCAAATGGAGGAAGGAGCAAAACTAGTTGAAAAAGAGAGGTATCAACGGCTAGTAGGAAAGCTGATATATCTGTCACACACACGACCTGAGATAGCTTATGCAGTAAGTGTGGTTAGCCAGTTTATGCACTAGCCTCAAATAGCACATATGGAAGCAGTATGTAGAATCAAGAGATATCTCAAAGGAACAATTGGCCATGGAGTCCTCTTTAAATCAAACAGACATTTGGAAATTCAAGGGTACACTGATGCAGACTGGGCCGGAGATAAAGGGGATCGAAGATCAACATCAGGGTACTTCACCCTAGTCGGAGGAAATCTAGTTACCTAGAGAAGCAAGAAACAAAAGGTGGTTGCTCTATCGAGTGCAGAAGCTGAATTTCGAGGAATAGCACGAGGCTTGACAGAAATACTATGGATACGGAAGCTGCTAACTGAAGTCGGTTTTCCTCCGACAGAACCAACTAGAATCATGTGTGACAACAAAGCAGCTATTCAAATTTTAGAAAATCCAGTTCAGCATGATCGTACAAAGCATGTAGAAGTAGATAGACACTTCATTAAAGAAAAGCTAGAATCAGGGATACTCGAACTACCTTTTGTGCGGTCTGAAGATCAATTAGCAGATATCCTAACAAAGGCGGTTAATGAGAAAATATTCAGCAAATGCCTAAGCAAGTTAAGTATCGGAGATCCCACTACTCAACTTGAGGGGGAGTGTTAAACGGAAAAGATTGTCAAAGGCAAAATTATAGGATCAGATCTTGTCATCATTTCCAATCAAAGATTTGCTAGCTATTCGCCAGCCTGTTTCCAGCTCCAACCATTCAATATGTTTCCGTTTATAGTTTATTGTTTTGTGTATATATAGGCCTCTTGTTTTTCTTTGTAAAACAAAACAATCAATACAAGCTTTTTCTCCAATAAAGTCTTCACCACGAATTATGTATTTCACAAAATATGTTTTTCATGGATATTGAACTTTGTGAAAATACCAATATGAAAAGTCGCTGAATAAGACAAACAAAGTGGTTTTTCGTTGACTCTTAAGAATTCTCGTTGACTTATATATTGACAAGCTTTTGAAACATCAAAAGGTGAAGAACCTTCTTCGAAAGTTTATATATTTCGTGAGAAATGGACAAAAACAAGCATGTTTCGTTGAAAGACAATGTTTCGTAGGTATTGAGTTTTGTGAAAAGTTGGTAAGGTATTTCTACTTTTGACAGAATATGGTTTCTGAGTTTAAAAAAGTTAGTAGGTGGAATACCAGATATGGTTAACAGCAGACAACCGAAAATATACTTTTTCAGTAAAATTTTGAATCGTATCTTCTCAACAATGAAATTCTGGTCACTTTTCCGGCCAAACACCTCACCGGAAAAATTAGCGAAAAAGATTTTTGCAAAATTTTTAAGAAAAACCAAATTTTAACATGTCTCCATGTGTTTTAACAAGGTTTTTATGATAACAAACGTCATGTTTTTCCAAAGATTTAACCCATTTTACTTTGGAAAAGCTTGAAAAACTTGAATATCTTGTTTTAAAACTCAAAGAAATTCTCAGAAACTTTCAAGTGCTTGCTTAAAAACATAGCCAAAAGCTTGGTTTTAACAAGGAAGAGAGCCAAACCTCTGATACGACTTGTAGGTACACTCGGAGAATCAAGTAAACCTACTTCCTTGTTCTATGACACACCCGCAAGTGCGGAATCCAAACGGGTATGTAAACCAAGCCAAAGAACACAAATACAAGACAAAGATTCAACGATTGAAGCTCAAATGTATAGAACCAGAAGAGTTGAGTTACAAGGATAATACAAGACAAATACTCTCCAACTTTCTAGTATGTACTCTTATGTATTTTGTGTTCTGAGTTCTGTATATATAGTCAAACCTGTCCAGCACCTTACGAATAACATACTACGCCCAATAAAAAGCCCACGAAAGACTACAGCCCACAAAATATTGCATCATTCGTGGACACCTCATTGGCGAAGAACCAAACTCACGAATTATGGGTTTTTCGTTAGAGTCATGCGACGAAACATCAAGGTCCATGAAGAATATTCTTCGTGGGAATCCAAGCAGGTTCTTTGGCCATCATATACTTGGTTGTCTTTCATGATGTGTGCATGTCTTTCGTGAAATTGGCTGCACACACAGACACAACATGCAGAACATTGCAGAACACATACATAAACTAACAGACTTCACATGCGAAGTCGTTTTACATTAAACACACTAAAAGACGTCGTACCGGGTCAAGATAGGAGGATATCTTGACCTCGGCCTTCAGTTCGTAACTGAGTCGAACCGAACGAGCCGTATCCACAAAGTGCATCAACAGTATGTGGACAACGAATCAGCTATCGCTCTCATGAATAACTCGGTGTTCCACGGTCGCAACAATCATATTGGTACCAGGTATCAACTCATAAGGGAGTGTGTCGAAAACAGGCAGATTATTTTTAAGCATATCAGTGGGGAAATGTAGAAAGAGGACATACTTACCAAGGCTTTACCTCGTGTGAAATTTAGTGACATGAGAAGCTTGTTGGGGATGCACGAGATTGAAGTGAAGTCAAAGAGTAAGGAGGTGAATGTTAGTGTTACTCGTTGACTTATGTTGACTGCGATGGAAGGTTCTGCACGTGGTGTGTAGCATCAAATATGGGAAACATGGTGTTGTGCTCCATGTCTCATGCACATTTATTTTACTTTCTCAGCAAGTGTTTATTTTCTTTAAATAGGATCAGTTGTGTTTGTTTTAGTTTTATGCACTTTCAATTCCTTTTCCTCAGTTGTAATACGTTCCTTTCAGTTTATTATAAACTAGAGAAAATTGCCCCAAACTGTTTGTTCCTTTAGCCTGTTTGTTTCGATATCAACTAACACTTGGTATCAGAGCTTGGTTCGTGTATGCCCAAGTATCCCAGATTCAATAGAATCTCAGTTGTCTCAAGTTCAACACCCCCGAAAGAAACCAGTTCTGTGTCACTTCAAATCCCGATGCTAACCGCGACAAACTATTCCACATGGGCTATCAAAATGGAGGCTATTATGGACGCTCAAGGATTGTGGGAGGCACTACCATGATCAAATCCGTTATGATGATTTAGACTTTGGTTCGAGACCCTTGACTACATATGTTGTAAAACTTATATCAAATAAAGTAAAATAAGTAAATAATAATAATAATAATATAATAACATAATTAAATAGGCTCATAAAAATAAAACTAAAACCAGATTTTGTATAACATTATCTAAACTAAAATTTGCAAGCACTAAAATTAAAACATTTAAAAAAAGTAAACTTTTTACTTAAATGGACTGTGACCTAACCTGCTTAGAATAGGAGAATATGAGGTAGCTTAGAAAAGAAAAAAAATGTTATACAATAACCAATTTTGAACACTACTAGAAAAATTAAAATTTCTGACACCATTTTCCGTAGGAAATGCGTCATAACTCGCGATTTTCTACGAATTTGTGACGAAATGCGTATGTAGGAAAACCACTCGTAGGAAACTGGTTTCTTACGCATTTTCCTACCCATTTTTGACAGAAAAGGGCTGTCACAAATTGCTACACATTTTCTACGCATTTTCCTACCCATTTAACGGAAGTTAATTTTTAATTTTTGCTACACAATTGTCACGAAATTTAATTTTCTATGAATTTGTGACAAAATGCATATGTAGTTAAACCACTCGTAGGAAACTGGTTTCTTACGCATTTTCTACGCATTTTCCTACCCATTTGTGACAGAAAAGGGCTGTCACAAATTGCTACACATTTTCTACGCATTTTTCTACCCATTTAACGGAAGTTAATTTTTTATTTTTGCTACACAATTATCACGAAATTTAATGTTTTTTCTAGTTTTATTCTATTTATAAAACATCCGAGAGATCGGATACAAAAGCAAATAAAACTAAAAACTATAAAATTTCATTAACATTAATCATAAATTTATACAAATTTACAAACAAAAAATGTATAAAATCTACTAACATAAAGAAAATAAAATCCACAGCCTTGAATCGACGTATAAACAAAACAACACTCGAAACAAAACTGAGTCGAACATAACCCGAATCTGATGAACCAGACTGAACCCGTGTCTGACCGTAGTGACCCGAACCAATAACTGAGATGAATCAAAAGAAATCTGATGTTGAACCTATATAACCTGAACATAATCATCTTCAATGTCACCTATGTCTGAATCGAACCATCGCACGTTGACCGGCCCGGAGCCCCGTCGGTCCGCCAATCATCTATCCTGCTTCTCACGAATCTGATGAACCAGTCTGAACCCATGTCTGACCGTAGTGACCCGAACCAATAACTGAGATGAATCAAAAGAAATCTGATGTTGAACCTATATAACCTGAACATAATAATCTTCAATGTCACCTATGTCTGAATCGAAGCATCGCACGTGGTGAAACAGATGGGGGTGCGGCTGTTAAGAGCCTCGAGAGGGAAACAGATGGGGGTGCGGCTGTTAAGAGCCTCGAGAGGGAAACATATGTCGCCAATCATCTATCCGGTGGTTGTCAACGGACATGATAGTCGCCGGAACAGGAACCGACGCCAGTTAAGAGCCTCGAGAGGGAAACAGATGGGGGTGCGGCTGCAGGTGGTGTGGTTGTCGGGCTACAGGGGAGCCGAGAGGAGAGGGGGTGTCGCCGGAGAGTTGCGGATAAGGAGGAGCTCAGATGGAGAAGGAGCCCTGCTCCATGTCTGTGTGTATAGGATGGTAGAAGGAGTTAGGGTTTGAGAGGTGAAGGTGGGGGCAGGGATCTGCGTGTTTGAAGAGGTGTTTGAAGAGATTTTGATATTTTTGGGTTTAAGGATTTTTAAACCGTTGGATTGAAAATTAGGTGAGTAATGGACCGTAGGATGGTGATCCGTGTGAAGTTTAATTAAAGCTTTTGATTGGCTCAATTATATGTAAAACATTATGCCTCCATTATCCTTTTAATAAGTTAGAATGATTTTTAAAAAAAATACAAAAAATTTATAAAAAAATCACACAACATTTATAAAAAAAACCTACAACTTCATTAAAATTTTAAAAATTACATAATCCTAAAAATTACATAATTTCTAAATATTACAAAATAAACAAACCTAGAGCGTTAAAAAAATTTCAAAAATGTCGATCTTGTCGAACGCCTTGTTTTCCTTGCCTCGAAACTCTATGTTCGCCACCGCCACCCGGTCCTCGTGGCTTAACTCGCCAGCGGGAACGGCTTCGTAGTAAGCCTTGAAACGCTCGAGCTTGGGCCGTAGCTCGCGCCATTTATGTTGGCAATCGTTGAGGTTGTGGCGGTCGTTACGGACGTTATGTCGGTAGGGCGCGAATACTTCCGCCCAATATTTTGTTTGGCCCGGTTTCCAACCCACGCCCAAACCCCCGCCCCATACCCCACAGTCTAAGTATAGAGTACAACTACTCAATGCATCAACATGTTGATAATTTATAATGTATAAATATGTTTCGTTATTCTTTTTATTTACAACTATCTTACAAAAATTAAATGTATTATAGTTATATAATAATTAGGGCTGCATATGAACCAAACGTTCGGCGAATAGTTTATAAAAGAACATGAACAGAGGTAACGTTCGCCTTAAACACTATTTATTATCGTTCTAATGCTTATTTTGCGAGAAATTAAGAGCCGTAAATCACGTGTTTATATGGTAATAATAAAATATGAAACATATTTATACATTATAAATTATCAACATGTTGATGCATTGAGTAGTTGTACTCTATACTTAGGGAGATTTTCAAAAAAAATTGATATAATTACACTTTTAATACGATTTATAAAAACAAATTGATATAATTACACTTTTAATGTGATTTATAAAAACAAATTGATATAAGAAGTTTATAAAAAACTAGATATAATTTATGTGCCACCATATTAATAATAATAATAATAATATTTTTTCATTAATTAACTAGTTAATAATAATACAAGTAATAGATTCCATGCTCACCTAATTGAGCCAATCAAAAGCTTTAGTTAAACTTCACACGGATCACCATCCTACGGTCCATTGCTCACTTAATTTTCAATCCAACGGTCCATTGCACATCTAAACCCTACACATTTCCTACACAATAAATTTTCCATCACAAATGCGTAGCAAGTTGCTACACATTTCCTACACAATAAATTTTCCATCACAAATGCGTAGATAGTTGCTACACATTTCCTACACAATATGGTAATAAATTTTCCATCACAAATGCGTAGCAAGTTGCTATACATTTCCTACACAATAAATTTTCCATCACAAATGCGTAACAAGTTGCTACACATTTCCTAGGCAATAATTAATAATAATGCTGATTAAACATTAAAATATAATCTAAGTATAATAATAAATAATTCGTCATAAATGCGTAGCAAGTTGCTACGCATTTCTGACGCAACAATTAATATTTAAATGAATTTAACATATAAATCTAATTCCAACAAATAAATAATGGTTCCGTCGGAAATGCGTAGCAAGTTGCTACGCATTTCTGACACAATACTTAGAATTAGTATATTTGTCACTATTGTGTCACAAATTGCCCAAAAAAATCAAGGTCTTTTTTTCCGTAGGAAATGCGTAGTAAATGTGTCAGAATTTGCGACGCATTTTTTTGCGTAGGAAATTTCCGTAGCAAAATGACCACTTTTCTAGTAGTGGAAAGTAAACAAAATATTAGATTAACTAAATGTCTTTTAAGAAGAAATCTAGGTATAAAAATGATAGAAAAAACAAATAAATCTATGTATAAAAATGATAGAAAAAACAAACAACTATACAAAAATTTTAAATTAAATAACATTTAATAACTTAAACAATTTAATAATAAAAAAATAAAAAATCAAATTCAATACGCGTTAAATTAAGTAATAAATAATATTTAAACAATTTAATAATTTAAAACAAATCCAAATCATATTCACATATACGTATCAAATAAAATGACACCTTTAAATATAACTAGGATTTTGACCCGCTGTGCGTTGCGGCGGCATCAAAAGTAAAAGTAACTTGTATTTATATTTTATATTTAACCCGACTTTTTACTGAAAAAAATGCAAACGTATTATATTTGACCAAACTCGCTTTCGAATACAGTTTACGAACGTGCATAAAATAAGTATAAAATATATTAATTTTTACTCGACTAACTTGAGAAAAAAGATTATGTCAAAATTTAAAATGATAAGTACGGTAAAATTGCGATACACAGCACATTACGTCGGCGGCACTTTAGTTGTTTACAGCGGACCACGCGTTATGTGTGCGTTGACCATATAAAACATGTGTTTGATGTATCTGATCAAACTCAGTGTAACCTATATAAGCATTTGTGGTTACAATGTACAATGATCATAATAACGTGTGATGCACGCACGTGACATTACACGTTTTTGACTTTGTTATACACGGTACGTTCGTGACATTAACGTAATTAGATATATACATAAAAAAGCATGGCTTGATCCTTGCGGTGTAAAGCTGTAACAATATTTTAGACAATGGTGTAAAGTCGTAAAAGTAATTTAGAAATTAATATGGTGATATATAGATACAACATCAAGTTATTAAGTAGAAAAACTTGGCGGATCAAAATTGTCTATTACCAAAAGTTAGAAGTGAATGTGTAACGTACTTAGTTTGAAAGTGTGAAGTAAAAAAATTAAAAGTATAAGTGGTTAGAAAGTAAAAGTATTGGAGTTATAATTATAATATATGAAAATATGAAAATTGAAAGGAGATAGATGTTTAGGGGCTACATATTTTTTTCTCGTGCCGCGCGTTGCGGCGACAACGTCACGTTTGTGACTTCATTACATGCGATACAATGATGGCATTAACAGGTGGTGTCAACGTGTGACGTGACGCGATTTTTATTTTGTTTCACACCTTAGGTTAGTGCATTCACGTGGTTACGCACAAATAAAAAGAGTATAATGTTTCATATATTGTGGTGCAAAGTCATAAAAATAATTTCAATAAAAGAATTGAAGTGTTGGAGAAAATAAGTGTGAAGTTATAAAGTAGAAATAGATCAATGGTCAAGTTTGTTAAATAAAAAAGGTTATGTGTCAATGTGTTAATTACCAAAAGATTGCGTTTGAATGTGTAAAGTGTATAAACTTAAGGGTAAAAAAAATGTTAAGATCATGGTTCGTCGTTCATGGGATTTAAGTATATACTAATAATAAGCTCGTGTGTAATACAGCGCGCTAAATTGTCAAAAAATTAGTGTTCTTGAAATTTATAAAATAAAAGCTTTACATATATACCTATAATTATTACATATTACTATTAATAATTTGCATATTGCTAAGCCTAATTATGCAGATAATAGAAGTTGTTATATTTATATGACAACAATTGTTTGCATACATGAGTATTCACTCTTTGTTAAAGTAGGAGATATGAATCTTACAATTATAAAATCAACATCAAAAGGAAATTTAAAAATCGTACAACCTTTTTTTATTTTTATTTTCGAAATACTTAAAGAAAAAATAATTAATTGTATTATTTATTAGAAATTTGGTAGCCCAATAAAGCAAATTTCAGTCCATGATTATGCATGGTTCCAAGATGGACCTCAAAGTACATTGATAACTGATAATGTAAAGAAAATTTCTCAAAACAAAGTATCTTTCATTTTTACTAAATCTCAGGCAAACCTCCCCACCACCTCATCACTGATGTTTCAATCAAAATGCCACCGTCACCGTCGTGACGCCACCACCGTCACCACCACAACAACTTTACCCATCATTATTCGAGATTTCCAACCATTTCCAACCCCAAGTTTCACATTGAACCACCGCCTCGATCATACGCCGCTGCCATTCATCCCGCAACATTTTCTCTTGTCTCTCTACATTACCCGCACCCTCCCTCGCCTTCTCCGGTGACTGGAGATGACCACCACCTTCATCAAATTTCCGTCACTCCCGTGCAGTTGTTCACAACGCCGGTTGGCGGTGGTTTGCAGCTGTGGGATTGACATTCCGGCCACCAGTGTCTCAGTGAGGCTTTAGATCTAGTTAAGCTCTTCAACGTGCATGTTTTCCTTTTGAGCAGATCAGCTTTGACGCCGGTTATTCATAATCCCGACAGGTTTTCTCCATCACGGCTCCAAACTTTGGCTCACTCTGGGTACAATTTGTAATTTAGAAGATACATGTGGCGACACAATACCGGTGGCAATTGACTTTTATTGAGAGAATGGAAATAGCGTATTATATGGAAATGTCATTATTGTAATTGGGTCAGTGAGGCAAAGCCGGTGGAAACCCACCGACTTTGTCCTTTAAGATGTATAACAATATTTTAAATTTTAGAAAAAACAGTACTTGGCTTTTAATTAAGGTAGCGTTTGGTATGCAGGAATGAGAGATGGAATGGAATTGACCATTATGAGGGAATGAAGAAAAGAGTGTTTGGTTGGTCGATGGAATGGAATCGTCCATTCCAAAATACATTCCATTCCTTCAAAATCATTCCATCCGTCCCCCCTGTTTTTTTCCGTTCCATTCCCTCTTCACCCTTCATTAACAACACCACAAACGAACACCGTTTCCACCACCCATCACCGCCATCATCACCCACCTCCGTCGCCACCCACCACCGTCGCCGCCGCCACCCACCTCCGTCGTCGCCACCCACCATCGCCGAGGGCACCTCCGATCAGCGCCACCACCCACCTTCGATCATCGCCGTCACCGTTGCCACCATCGCTGCTGCCACCTCCGATCACCGTCGTCGTCGCCTCCCACCTCCGCCATCGCTATCAACCGCCACCACCCACCGCCGCTATCAACCGCCACCACCCACCGTCGCTATCAACCGCCACCACCCACCGCCGCTACCACCTGCAACCACCGTCGCCGCCGCTACCACCTCCGATCATCACCGCCGCCACCACCCACCTCCGCCGCCACCCACCACCACCACTCCTGTCACCACCCGTCGCCATCTCCACCCACCACTACCGCCAATCGCCGCCGCTACAACTGCCACCTATCACCACCCACCATCACCGACCACCGCCATTCGATTTTATTCCTTCGTCTTTTCTTGCATACCAAACAACAAAAAGTAATGGTTCATTCCATTCTCACATGATAACCAAACAAGGCATGAAAATGTAATGATCAATTCCATTACCTCATCCATTCCATTACGTCGTTCATTCTATTCCACCGTCTATTTCATTACCCCATACCAAACAGACCCTAATAGAATACTTGAAACTAAATTATTATATATATATATATATGTAAAAGTAAAAGGTATAAAATATATATAAAATTGTAGAGATATTAATTAACTATTAGAGCATGTGTAGTGGTAATGCTCTTACTTTTGGGCGTTTTGCTTCATGTGGTATCCCAGTCAGCAACAAGGCATTATTGGGTGTTTTCTAAAATGGGTGTAGTGAGGATGTAGAACATTATGATAAAAGAGATGTAGTAAAATTAAATAAAAAAAACCATCAAAAAATCTTATTGGACAAACAAAAGGAAGATCTATTGTGATTGGCCAAAACAAAATCAACCAGGCATGGAATAAAGAACGCCTCAAGAATTTTCTTGGAAAAAACGCCCCTGGGCCATATGTGGGCGTTGTTTGGCGTTTTTGGGCAAAAAAAAAAAAAAAACGCCCGCTAAACGCACGATTACGCTTGGTCTTAAAAAGAAGTTGCTTTCCTAGTAAAATATGAGGCATTAAAAGAAGGGTACTTTTCTCAAAGATATTAATACTATAAACCATCTTCATCTTCCTCGTACTTTCCTACACACACCACCTCTATCGACTTGCCAATATAAAATAAAATCAGAGATCGCTACACCTCACTATCCTCTTTTATTTCAACTCCACCATTGTTCTTTTTTCATCCGGTTCAACACGAACATTAAGGGGTATCCTAATATCTGTTTAGGGGTATCTCATACATAAAACACATGAAACCAAAAAAGAAATTACACTTCGAAGATAAAGTTGAGGGGTAGCACACGGGCAACCCCTGCCACAATGCTAAATCCGCCCATGCGTATGATGAAACATGTGTCTGTTCACCGGGACATATGTGTGTATACTGAAGTTGGGGAAAGTAGGGTAGGTTTTATCACAAACAAAATTTATGGAGGGAACGACTTCGAAGACGGTAGTGACTTCGAAATAAAGAATCAGAATAGAGTTTTTATTTTTGTTAGAGAGTTGATTTGTCTTTGGTTTAGTAAGTTTTTATTTTTATGTATTGTTTCGTATTTGACTTGAACCGTCATGTCTGGCTAGAAGTGTATAGTTTCAATATTAAGGTTTATTTACTTTGATTTGGTTCACAACTTTATCTGAAACGGTTATGTTAGATTTTATGATTTAATGGTTTGTTTATGTGATTCTTGTTTTTAATACGGATTCAATCCGGAAAATATTAGATTGTTAATAAAACTGATCAACTTATTAATTTTTCTAATAAAGTTCATCACGATTTAAAACCTTTAAAACCCTAATTAGATTTTAAGTTTTGATAAAAGGAAAAAATAATGGTTCAAGTTTCTCTATGAATTTGGATTTATTGTAGAATCATATAATCTAGTTAAACATATCGAACGACGTGTGTGTTTGATTATAATCGATACTTCTATCACGTAACTCGTACGCTAAGATCCGAACGGCGTGAGCTTAGAGTAACACATTGGCTCTAATCAATGAACTGCACTTGGTTAGACTCTAGATAGAGTGGATGTCCGAACGTCGTGGCATCTAGTATTGATACAAATTATTATTTAAAAAGATCATTGCGTCATGACCGTTAATGATCGTAAGCCGAGCCGAATCAAGAAATTACCCTGCTGTTGAAATTAGTTTTTAACATCTGAATTTTCCAATCACTTTAATTATATTTTTCTTTAAACCAACAAAATCGAAACATAAAAGTTGTCTTTATTTAATAGTTAAATTAACCCCCCCCCCCCCCCCCCCCACTTTTAGAATAATTGTATATGTGTTTAAAACGTTTTCGTATCATCTAGTTAATATGTATCCCTGAGGACACGAATCCTACCTCTGCTCATACTAGTAGGTTTCTTTATTATTTAGAGTAAAATGCACAGATAGTCCCTTTGGTTTGTCAAATAACACCTTTAGTCCCCAACTTTTGAAAATTACACTCATCCTCCTTGTGGTTTGTTCGGTTGTTACTCGGATAGTCTCTAGAGTGGATGGAGGTTAGTTTTCTCTGTTAAGTGGAAGTAAAATGACAAAAATGCCCTTATCATTGAAATAAATAACTTAAATAAAAAATAAATATAGTTAAAGTTTTATAAATTAAATGGGACCCACTTTATTATTTAAAACATAAACACTTAACCTTCACCACCAAGATCATCTTCAACCTCCTGCTTCCACCCACCACCATCATCCACCTCCACCCACACCCACCGACACACTCTTTTCAATTATGGAAAATCTAGAGAAAGAGTCGGATAGGGAGAAAACCTAGAATATTAGAGAGTATGAGAGAGAGAAAGAGAGAGAGAGAGAGAGAGAGAGAGAGAGTAGTGGGAGATTGGAGATAGAGGGGCTCCGGCGACGACGTGAACGATCCACTTCATCTAAATCAGAACGACGAACGTCCCCTTCATCTGAATCAAAACGCGGCGGGTCCCCTTCATCAGAAATCGAACAGCAACAGGTCCCCTTCATCTGAAACTGAACAGCGACAAGTCCCTTTCATTCAAATCTGAACGGCGATGTGAATAATGGTATATAACAGAAGGTGAGGGTGATGATGGGCACATTGGTCAACTCTCTCCTCTTCATCTGAATGTGAATCATGCTATGTTGTTAATCTCATCTTTTAATTTTGTTAGTCGGTTATGTTCTGTTTATAAGTAGTTCTATTTTGTTAGATTTTGAGTTTTGATAGTTGATTGTTGTTGTGGAGGTTGATGGTGGTGGTGGTTTTGGAAGATAAAGTAGGTTGTGGGTGAGTCCCACAAATAAACTAACGCTCTGTTCCCGAGTTAACTTAACGAGGGATAAGAAAAGAAAGTAAAAGTGAGAAAGGAAAGGATGAGAAAGGAAAAAACAAGATGTCTTTCCCACCGTTTCCTCACAAATCGGAAGGAAAGAAAAATTAAAGAATTTAGCTTAATTTTCCTTTCATTTCCTTTCTTTTCCTACCTTAAATGAAACTCGGGAACACGACATGTTTTATTTTCCTTTCTTTTCCTTCCTTAAATGAAACTCTGAAACACAAAATATTTTTACTTTCTTTTTGTTTCGTTTCCTTTCCTTCCGTTAGTAAACTCTAGAACACAGTGTAAAAGTCTTTATTTTAGTTTTTAAAAGATTAAATAGTTCTTTATTGTGTTTTAATTCATAGGGGTAATTGTCATTTTACTTCCACTTAACAGAGAAATTAAACTCCATCCACTCTAGGGACTATCCGAGTAACAACCAAGCAAACCACAGGGAGTATGAGGGTAATTTTCAAAAGTTGGAGACTAAAGGTGTTATTTTGACAAACCACATGGACTATCCGTGCATTTTACTCATTATTTTATTTGCTGGATTCGACAACCAACAGTTTTCAACAACAAAGACTCAAGCAGCAAAATTTTCACTTTAGGGACACGAGTTGACAGCGAGCTCTTTACGCAAATTACATTTTATGGCTCTTTCCTTTGGGACGCAAATGTAACGCTTTTCATTCCGTACTTTCCTTATTTAGAAAGTGTAATCCTATTTGTATTTATTGAAAACTTTTATTCTCTTTGTAATCGTATTCCATTTCCAGCCTTGTAATATGAGAATTTATCGTAATGAAATTTGTTCCTTATACTTATTTGTTATACATACAATCAGTCATTTAAATCTGTGTTTTGATATTCTTTATATGTGCAAATACTTATACATGCATTCACGACACTCAAATTATGGTTGCATACAAGTTACATACTTAAAAATGTGCTAAAAATGGAAGTTGTGGCTTAAAATAATAAGATTATCAAACAAAATGCAATAAATCAAACTTGGGGCTGACAAAGTGGGGTTTCACGGGGAGCGATACCCTAAGCCTTATCTCCTACCTAACTTCATTTAAAACACATTTAACTTTTAACCTAACTTCCCCACTGTAAATACAACCTTTCTAACACTCATTTTCACATTCCAAACACCATAATCACTCTCAAAAACACTAAAATTTTTTTGATTTTGGGGAGAAACTTTCAAGACTTTTAAGTGAGTTCTAGCTCACTTCTTCACTCATTTCTTTCTTGTTTCTTCTTCCATATTACTTGGATAACCTTTAGGAAGGTTTTCACAAGTTTGCCATGTAAAACTAAGGTGAAACCTCACTATATTTGATGTCCAAAGTAAGTTTTAAATTATGTTTTTGTTCATGTTCATATATCTTCTATTTTCTTGCTATAACTTGGTGAACTCTTGTACTCTCCAAGCTTATAACTTAGTCAATAGTTGTGGGTTTATGTTGAGGTTGATTTCCATCAGGTTATAAGTTCAAACTCTTTACTTTAAGTTCATACATGTAATATTCAAGTTTTGAAAACATACATTATTCACCATCTTCCATATGGTTGAACTTATGTCTTGTAAAAGTGTGAACCGTGGAAGCTTTGGTTTTCCAATCTAGTTCCACTACCTCACCTGTGAACCTTGTGTACGAACACTTAAGTAACTTTCTAGCATCAAATTAACATAACCCCGTCTAGCCTCCAACACTGAGTTAACTCTTTCCATGTTGTGATGGTTCACCCGGGTTAAGACTGACTTGGCTTCTTGATAATGTATAAGTTAGTTATTTATTTCTTGTCATTCATGACCCTCCGAATCATCCTTGTGATGATTTGTGTAGTTGTGAATCATACAACGAGGTTAATCCTCCATGCTTGACTTACATGACAATCTATGAAAGTTATGATGGACCTAGCTTAGGATGAATATTGTAACTATATAACTATATATATAAATACGAATATGGCTGAATTTATAATGATAATCGGGTTATGATTATTCATCATAAACTTAGGCTACTTTATCTACGAATCTAAGTCTCTCGTCGATGATTTTAATGGGAAAACTAGGACCCATGAAATTACATACAACATAGTGTCAAAACGAGTAGTTAGACAATATACATATATGCATAACATACTTTTGTACTTAAATTCTAAATCTGGAATCTAACTACTCCATAAATGCCATATAACCTTACCTTCAATTTCCCCATTCCCAAAAAAATTGTCACTCACGGATAATCGGAAAGCTTTTGCAAAATTGTGAGTATACTCGACACCCTTTTTCGTTTACACTTTTGGGTGCAACATGTTTACATTATACAAACTTACACAAACATACATTCTTCATGCAATTACACAACAATCCAATACATGCATGCTAATATGTTATACTTGATTCGTTATTCTGGGGTTATTCTTTTTGTGATATACTTGTCATTAGCTTCGTACGAGCCTACCCTTAACATGTATAGCGCTATAGGAGTAACGCACCGCCCGTAATCTTGAGGTCATGTTAAGTCATTCATTCATACTTGCGGTAATCTTTGGGTTGACTTGTTTATTCATATGCCATTAATGCGTTAATCTCGTTTACAAAGTTTGTCAAGTGGATTGTTCAGTTTTTATATACTTATATGCTAGTACTCAAAACTTGTATACTCGCTAATACTTTTGTATTGAACTAAACTTTAAAACGTGTTGCAGGATTAAGATGATGATGATGTTGCACGAATCTACTAGGATGCCTAAAAACGCACTATAAACTTTAATACTTGTATTGTAATTAATTTTGTTTCACCTTGTTGTATTCTATTTCAAACAATGTACTTGATCTCAGCAATGAAATGAAATTATTTATTAAATACTTGTCACACCTTGTGTTATGAAGTCTCGAGCAATCTCGTTCGTCTCACTCCGATGTTTCCGCCATCGGTTGGGGTGTGACAGATTGATATCAGAGCCACAACTATAGGGAATTAGGAAAATTGCCATGCTTTTGACCTAGTCTGTAGTTAAGCACCATATCGACCATACTTGATTTACGTGTTAAATTCTTGAAACGTCTTTTATGTGCTCATAACTATTTTTCCTATTTCAACACATACGTTTTTCCTAAGGCAACTATACACGATTATGTTAAAACATGAAAGCACTCATATAATACAAACGAGAAGACTTCACCAAAATGGGCGTGAAACCCACAATTTAGTGAACGACTCTCAATCCGCTTATTTGTTTTTGCATGAAATTCGCAATCAACTTAGAAGTGAAATCCTCACCTTGATGGAGAATTTCCATTTTAAATCTAGTGGACCCTCGTTAATGTGTCAGAATTAACTTTCTTGACCCGACGAGTACTAACCACACTTAGGGTACGATGTTGTCAAGGTAGGGGTGAAACCCGCATTTTGTCAACTAGTCCCACTCCTCGATTTTCAAAATCCCGCCAAGTCTCGAACTTTCGATTGGTTAAGGACATGTAGTAACCGGAAGGGTGAATACCGTTAACCAATATTCGGCGAGAGTATTCTACCTATTAGGCCAAAGCATGCTTCTCAAACTCAAAAGAACTTTCGACCACTTTGGTTTAGTCAATGTTTCGTTTTGGAACAATCCAAGTTTTAATCAAACCTCTATTTTACTAGTATCAATTTTATGCTTATCATGATCCAAACTTTTCTTTTCAAAATTCAAATTATTTTCCCAATGGTTACACACACATCATACTAAATCTTTTCATATACCTATACATTATTTACATGCATGATTTCAAAACGTCACAAACAATCAGTCATTTAAATACGTGTTTCGATACTCTTTATACGTGCAAATACTTATACATGCGTTCATGACACTCAAATTATTGTTGCATGGAAGTTACATACTTAAAAATGTGCTTAAAATGGAAGTTATGGCTTAAAATAATAAGAATATCAAAGTTCAGGGGCCAAAATGCAATAAATCAAACTTGGGGCTGACAAAGTGGGGTTTCACGGGACGCGATACCCTAAGCCTTATCTATCCCGGCCCATGAAACTCCTTAATCCGCATAATGTTGTTTTTAGTTTACGGGATTGGTCCATTTTAACTCATATCTCCCACCTAATTTCATTTAAAACATAATTAACTTTTAACCTAACTTCCCCACTATAAATACAACCTCTCTAACAATCATTTTCAGTTTCCAAACACCATAATCACTCTCAAATCCTCTCAAAAACACACCAAAAATTCTGATTTTGGGCAGAAACTTTTAAGACTTTTAAGTGAGTTCTATCTCACTTCTTCACTCATTTCTTTCTTGTTTTTTCTTCCATCTTACTTGGATAACCTCTTGGAAGGTTTTCATAAGTTTTCCATGGCAAACTAAGGTGAAATCTCACCATATTTGAGGTCCATAGTACGGTTTATATTCTGTTTTTGTTCATGTTCATATATCTTCTATTTCCTTCCTAAAACTTGGTGAAATCTTGTACCCACCAAGCTCATAACTTAGTCCATAGTTGTGGGTTTATGTTGAGGTTGATTTCCATCAAGTTATAAGTTCAAAACTCTTTACTTTAAGTTCATACATGAAATATTAAAATTTTGAAAACATACATGATTCACCGTCTTCCATATGGTTGAACTTGTGTCTTGTAAAAGTGTGAACTGTTGGAGCTTTGGCTTCCCAATCTAGTTCCACTACCTCACTTGTGAACCTTGTGTATGAACACTAAAGTAGCTTTCTAGCATCAAAGTAACATAACCTTGTCTTGCCTCCAACACTTAGTTAACTCTTTCCATGTTGTGGTGGTTCACCCGAGTTAAGACTTACTTTTCTACTTGATAATGTATTAGTTAGTTATTTATTTATTTTCATTCATGACCCTCCGAATCATCGTTGTGATGATTTGTGTAGTGGTGAATCATACAATGAGGTTAATCCTCCATGCTTGACTTACATGACAATCTTTGAAACTCATGATGGACCTAGCTTAGGATTAATATTATAACTATATAAATATATATATATATAAATATGAACATGGCTGAATTATGATGATAATCGGGTTATGGTTATTTGTCGTAAACTTAGCTACTTTATCTACGAATCTAAGTGTCTCTTCGATGATTCTAATGGGAAAACTAGGACCCATGAAATCACATACAACTTATTGTCAAAATGAGTACTTAGAGTAGATATACTTTTATGCATAACATACTTTTGTACTTAAATTCTAAATCCCATATCTAACTACTCCATAAACGCCGTATAACCTTACCTTCAATTTCCCCAACAACTCGTCACTCACATATAATCGGAAAGCTTTTGCAAAATTGTGAGTATAGTCGAGACCCTTTTTCGTTTACACTTTTGGGTGTAACATATTTACATTATACAAACTTACACAAACATAAATTCTTTACGCAATTATACAACAATCCAATACCTGCATGCTAATATGTTATACTTGATTAGTTATTCTGGGGTTATTCTTTTTGTGATAAAATTGTCATTAACTTCGTACGAGCCTACCCTTAACATGTATAGCGCTATAGGAGTAACGCACCGCCGGTATTCTTGAGGTTATGTTAAGTCATTCATTCATACTTGTTGTAATCTTTGGGTTGACTTGTTTATTCACATGCTAGTAATGCGTTAATCTTGTTAACTAAGTTTGTCATGTGGATTGTTCAGTTTTTATATACTTATATACTAGTACTCAAAACTCGTATACTCTCCAATACTTTTGTATTGAACTATACTTTAAAACGTGTTGCATGATTATGATGACGATGATGCACGGAATCTAGTAGGATGCCTAGAAACACACTATAAACTTTAATACTTGTTGTATTGTAATTCATTTTGTTTGGACTTGTTGTATTCTATTTCAAACAATGTACTTGATCTTAGCAATGAAATGAAATTATTTATTAAATACTTATCACATCTAGTGATATGAAGT
The DNA here is from genome assembly GCA_030545235.1 of Helianthus tuberosus. Lineage (NCBI taxonomy): Eukaryota > Viridiplantae > Streptophyta > Magnoliopsida > Asterales > Asteraceae > Helianthus > Helianthus tuberosus. The sequence continues at coordinate 53,524,649 of CM060389.1, read as the reverse complement.
CTCGAGCAATCTCGTTCGTCTCACTCTGATGTTTCCACCATAGTTTGGGGTGTGACAACAAATTGCAGTTTACTCATTTTTACAATATGTTTAATCAGGACTTTATCCTAGTTATACTCATTAAGACTTTATCGAAGTATTGTATAGGTAGTTAAGTTGGTTATGCGTCAGAAAACCAATTATTACTTAGAAGGGGTGCTATGGTTGGTTGTAACCCGTTTCACTACAAGAAATTTGTCGTCGCTAAAGCCATTAGGGCGACATGTCGCCGCTAATTATTTCCTGGTTAATACTTGGCCACTATTGAACAAAATGTCATCGCTAATACGCTTGTTACCGCTAATTCCTCTGCCGGAGTATTGCAATAAAGTTCGTCGGATACAGATTTCCAGATTTCAAACGTACAAATCACTATTGTTTGTTTAAAGTCGAAAATGAAACATAACACAATAACAAACAAAAAAACGATTAATTTCTTATTAAATCGGTTTTACATTACATGGTTTTTGTAAATACAAATTAGAAAAGGCGGCCGGAGCTTTAAACAAAACTAGATAATTCTAGAAACACTAAATAGAAACAAGTGGGCCGAGCTTTAATCATCACAACCGTGGATGTCGGTGGAGTTTCAAACATCACAAAAATGGTTGTTATGGCGATGGTTGACGGTGGTGGATGACGGCGGCTTTGCTGGGTTGTGATCGGTGGAGTGCCGGAGGTTGATGGTGGTGGTTGGCGGCTGAAGGTAGTGGTTGTTACTTGGTGAACATGAAGGTTGAAGGTGGTGTTTGAGATGGTGTGTGCTAGGGTGTACCCACCTTATGCCCAAGGTGGGCGAGCGCACCCCTTGAAAAAAAATATTAAGTGCTAAATTTCCAGTAAAATCCCGACCGCACTCTTTGGAAATTTTCGTTTGCCCCCGTTAGGAAAAAATCTTATGAATTTATAAAAAAATTATGGAAACAATGATTTTTTTTAAATACAACCTAATTAACTTTCCATTTAACTAATTAAATTTCACTTAACCCAATTAACTTTCTCTTAACATTTAGCCTAATAAACACTCAATAACCCAAGCTCAACCCAATCTAGTAATCTAATTTTAACTAAAATGTAATAACCCAACCCACCGTTCTTTCCCCTTCTCTCGTCCCACTCTTTGTTTTGTGATCCCAGACCCATGACACCAACAACAACTCACAACAGGTCTTCATCAAGCAGTAACAACTTCGGATTCCGCCGTAGAATAGTAAATTCTTGCCATCAAACTCACGAAAACAACATTTTAATCACTCTTTTCCGAGTATGGTTAGATTAATTTGTTGTTTTCTTGTTTTATTTGGATTTTTAGGAGAAATAAAACTGTTAAAAAATTTGAAATTTTAGTTGTTTTGTCGTTTTTTGAAACTTTAGTTGGCTGATTTTGTTGTTTTAGTTAAAGTTTAGTGTGTTTAAAGGTTAGTTACAAGGAATCAACGACTTGATTTTAATGTTAAAAATTATGAAATCTGGGGATGATTGTTTAACTGTTTAGTGTTAAAAATTAGTTGTATATGTTATATAGAGAAAGACTTGCTTAGAAAAGTAGCTCTAGATGATGTTTAGATAGATTTTAAAAAATAAAAACCCGCAGGGCGACATTTTAAATCTGTTTGTAATTACATTTGACGTGTTTTGATGATTATATAAATTTTAGCTTGATGTTCTTTTGTTGCACTTGACCTGACCCGACCCGACCTGACCTGATACGGCCCGATATGAACCGATTTTTTTTTCATATACCTAGGGATTCAAATCTTTAAAAATATTTTGCACCCGCATGAAAAAAAATCATGGGTCCGCCACTGGATGTGTATAATGGAGGACAATGAAGACCATTGGATCAGTTTTTAATCAATGGTTAGCAGCAAATCTTGAAAAAGCACATGGATCATGCCTTTAGCAGCGATGGTATTAGGGGTGCACGCCTGTTGCTCCTCGTCACCCCTATTGCTGTCGCCGTTAAAATTCAGATTTCTTGTAGTGTTTCTTGAGTATTAGTATGTATGTATTGTAGACCAAAAGTGTTTTGTATGTTGTATATTAATATAGGGTTGAGATCCTGTACAAACAGTGTTAACTGTAAGAACCGTAAGAACAGATCTGAGCCATTGATAGTTTAAATCAAGGGTTAGGGTTGATTATAAATAAAACCCTTATAATTAAAAATTAGTACTAACAAGTTAGGGGTAATTTCGTAAAATTGCTAGTCATTTGACCATTTTTTAATTAAATACAAATTCCACCAAGGTTTTTTAAACTAAAATAACTTTTATATACTTCATTATTATTTTTAAATATACCATAAAATCAAGTATTTTTTTATCTTTTATATGAGTACCATATTGCTATACTTTTTTTATTTATAAAAGTAACTTTTAAAAACATAAGTGTTTGTATTTGCTCCCATTCCTATTAATATAATATTATGTTTATCCTTATCTCTCGATCCCTAAATCTCTCTTCGTAAATTTTGCAATTTGTGTACATGCACGGATAAGAATAATAAATCATCCGTGTGTCCAGTGGGTGCCCTAAGAGTGCTCGGAATTTAGTTTGTTGGCCGTTAAAAAAAAATCATCCGTTGTCAATTGTTTGTTTATCATTTCCAAAAAATAAAATGACGTGCTAAATTCCAACAACAATCACATTCATAGGTTGCGATTGTGAAAATAATAATCTCATAACATTTTCAAGAAATTAATTGTCTTGTAGTGTCTATGATTTAACAACATGAACACGTGTTCATTCAAATTCAATGAATTCAAGGTAGAAAATATGTGCTAACTGCAGCCATTGAATCTCCAATAAAAGCCATATATGTCTATTCATATTTGATAGAAATGGGACTCCTAACCGAGTGCCTTTTGGAGTTCCATTCAAGGGCCCCTTCAACAAACTGATTTGGAGGAGATCCTGCAGGGATGAATGTCACTTGGTATGACAATTTCTGGTTAACTGCCGTAAATATGAGTGTAGAAGGTGACACGTTAACGCTCACACCTGGGGCTTTGACAATGTTCACTGTGTAAGATGAATTAGCATCCCCGACATTGGTCACTGTTCTCGTGTACGATTTTCTCACATTACCACTTAGTGTGATTGCGAATGAAGGATAATTTAGTTGTGCTTCAGGGATGCTTGTTAAATTTGAGCAAGAAACTTGCTTTTGGACGATGGTTGTAACTTGTGCGCTTGAGTATCCTAATCCGCACAAGTAAGGTATGTAATCATCAGCTTGGATATCGAAAATTAGTCCAGGGTTATTAGCTTTCGATGGATTGACATGGCCAGCCCCAATAGCAAACACGCTGGCGGGAAGCTCTCTTTCATCCTGAATTGGTTGGTTGTTAAGGTTGATCAGATCAGCAGTGGTCATGATAGCGGATTTGATTCCAGCAGGAGACCAATCAGGGTGTGCACTTTTCAATAATGCCGCTATACCACTAAGATGAGGGCAAGACATTGAAGTACCTGAAATAACATTAAAGGGGGAAGTTGTTGTTGTGTTATCATAAGTGGTAGGCCATGCTGCAAGAATGTCAACTCCGGGACCAATAATGTCGGGTTTCAGAATTCCAGGACTTGCTAGATTAGGTCCTCTTGAAGAGAAAGCAGTCACTTGAGGAGCTGATTTATCTCCTATGACAGTTCCATGGAATATGATTGTAGCAACTGGTGATGAACCTGACCTCAAGTATTCCAGAATTTTGAGTCCATCTTTGTAATTAACACATGATACAGGGAGTACATGGGCTTCAGCTACTATACTAGCACCATCTTTCTGCGTGTTTGCGACTATCATAGCAGCGCCACCAGCATCTTTTACCATCTTCCCTTTTGTGATTCTTCCTGTGGCACCACCCCTCAGGCATATAACTACCTTCCCTTTTACATCTGTACTGTTTAAGGATTCTGGGGTGTCACAAAACGTGACGTTTATATCGCCATTCATTCCCGGATATACAAGAGGCAAGAGGGTCTCTGGGAAATCTTTTGGCTGCAAAAGCGATTCGCCCGCTACTAACACCCCGTTTCCAAGTTTTACCGTAGCAGTTACCTGTCTATCAACTGTACTAGCACCAACTGTGAGGATCCATGGAGCCTCATTGGACAATGAAAAATTTAATGGCCCAGAATTTCCTGCAGAACAACTCACAAATATCCCTTTTTGTATCGCAGCAAATGCACCAACAGCGATCAAGTCGCTATAAAAAGGTTGGGATCGGGCACCAATCGAGAGAGAAAGCACGTCTACACCTTCTTCAATAGCCGCATCCATAGCAGCTAACATATCACTCTCCCCACAACGAGTCTTGTTACATACTTTATACATTGCTAAGTGTGCAAGCGGAGCCATCCCTACAGCAGTGCCATTGTCATTTCCAAGTGCGGTTGCTCCTTCAACAAAGTTACCAGCCGCAGTACTTGAGGTGTGCGTTCCATGCCCCACTTCATCTAGCAATGAACTGGTACCACTGCTAACAAAGTTCCTAACACCAATCAATTTGTTGTTACACCCCGCCACCTCACATTTTCCTTTCCATTTAGCTGGTGGAGGGCCAATGCCCGTGTCGCTAAAAGAAGGATGATTCGGAGTAATCCCGGAGTCAAGCATGCCAATAATGATTCCCTTACCATAGTTTGAACCTTTCCAAAAACCAAAATTCTGGTGCAATCCCAAAAAGTTAGGAGTATGCGTTGTATGTAACGACAATACCCTTTCAGGTCGGGCTAAGATCGCCCCATCTATTTTTTCAATTTCGGTTGCATGCTCAACCGTCAGTTTTGCTGCAAACCCTTTGAGTACATTACGATATGAGTAAACCATCTGTGGTTTCTCATCCGAATCTCTACCAATTCTGTGCAAGAATGTGTTGTACCAGCTTTCAAGGTCTTGGAATTTTGCAAATATGTGGTCAGGGGGAGGGCTTAGTTGGACAATATATGTTTCTGTTTGTTTGGCTGCCACAAGTGAGAGGTTCAAAATGGTAGTGAAAGTGAGAAGTAACGTGATTATAAGAATCTGCTTGCATATGTTGTTCTGCATCATTGTTAAGTACTTAATGATGGAATTAGTGTGGGGCATTTGTTTCATACTGTATGTATATATATATACTTGATTTCTAGGCCGGCAAAAAGTCTTCAGTTGAAGTTTAGTAATATTCTTATTGAACAAAATGCTTAGGTACCATCGAAAGATACAAAATCAATCAGATGTCCACAAATGTCATTTGTTTATAGATTATAGATTATTAGTAAGCTGAAAATCTTAATTAATAACACATATAAATAAACTAAAGTTTTAATGAAAGCATATTAGTGAGATATCCGAATAATGTCTTTTTGCTCATTTTACCTGCTTAACTAGCCCAAGAGCTTTGTAAATAGTTAGCCCACATGCATTTTTAATTACATCCCTAGTGATTTTATTAAGCTGAACATTATTTATATCTTTAAACGATCTGAATATGGTGAAACTACTCTAAAATATTAATTTTCCTGGATTTTGATTTATTTTCGGTATAATACGGGAATAATTTTAGTTTTAATCATGTCACATAGTTCACTGATAGATGTACAATTTTATAACAAATGTTGGTGAACAACAACTATAGGCGACACCACATTATGCTTCCCATCACTCCAGATCAACTTACCCAATTGTGTCTCCATACTCCCCCATGAGCCAATTTTCTTATCAGACACGATTTTAACCGTGTAACTTTGTTTCTCACCCTTTGCTGCAAACCGCATTGTCTGCGGCTCTATGGTTACGTTGGCTCCTTTTGGGCTTGTCACAGTTGCATTGTAGGTTGATACACCTTCGCCCACATAAGTTACGGTTCTTGTGACTACAACTTCTGGCACTGATGACCCTCTTGAACCGTATCCTATTGATATGGACGGGTAATTGATGTTCCACGGCTTATTATGCTTTCGGTTGCCCTTAACAGGTTTTGGAGAAAATTGTCTAATAGCTTGGGTTGAGTAGTTCATTGCACATAGAAATCGAAGGTAATCATTCGCTGTTATGTCATATACCAACCCTGGATCAACAGCCTTTCCAGGGTCTATGTGTCCTGCACCCGTGCTCCATATGCTTGACTCATTATACAATTGTTCATCTAGTAATGGCTTCCCTTCTGAGTCCTCCATATAGGCTGTGGTCATCATTGCGGACCTAATCATGGCCGGAGACCAATCCGGGTGGGCACCTTTTAGTAACGCGGCTAAACTAGACACATGAGGGCATGACATTGAAGTACCAGATAACATGTTAAATCCTGACCGTCGAGTGTCGGATGGTAGTTCGCTTGGTGGCACATCCTTAGGCCATGCGGCTAGGATGTCCACACCAGGCGCTATTACATCCGGCTTGAGTACATAAACCGAATCAGCACTAGGTCCTCTGGATGAGAAAGATGCAACTACCGGTGCGGGCTTCACCTCGTTTTGCGTTCCTCGAATCACCATCTTAGCCATGGGATTTTTTGTAGAGTTTATATAATCAAGAAGCTTGTTACGTCCTGACTCGGTTATCAACATTCCAGGAATCGTATACGAGTCTGATATCAATCCTTCACCTAGTGGACAGAGATATAGATTTAGAAGTAAGTTTAACGGACGTATGAGCTAGCCCTTAAAAACAACAACAATAATAATAACAATAATTAATCACCTTGTGGAGCCACGTTGGCGACGATCACCCCCACGCCACCAGCATCGTTGACGACTTCACCTTTCTTGACTCGAGCACTACCACCTCGGTCACAAATCACTATCTTTCCCTTTACCAGTTCTTCATCAAGTGAGTCCGGTATGCAAAGGGCAGATTTAGAGTTTCTAAATTGGGTATTTGAGGCATCTTTTCCATGAATTAAAGGAAAAAAATTGACTTGTGGGATCACTTTTCCATCTACCACTAGTAACAGACGCCCCTGTGATCACAGTACCATCATCCAACACCAAATCCGCCGGAAACCTCCTGTCGATTGTGCTCGCACCGACTGCTGTGATCCACGGCGCGCCATTTGTAACGGTCATTTCATCCGGCCCGCTGTTTCCAGCCGAAGCTGAAACAAGAACACCTCTTGCCATTGCACCAAAAGCTCCAAGTGCTATAGGATCAAGGTGGAATGGTCTACTAATGGAGCCACCAAGCGATATCGATATGACATGAACACCATCTTCAACCGCCTTATCTATGCCCGCGAGTATGTCTGATTCTTGACAGTTCTCACCCCAACATATTTTGTAAGCAGCAATTCTAGCTTTTGGTGCAACCCCAAGCGCTGCTCCTTTAGCAAAGCCAAAAAGTGAAGCATTTTGAACCATTCTTCCGGCTGCAATCGAAGCTGTGTGAGTCCCATGACCATTGGTGTCTATACAAGATTTAACATCGTTCGACGCGTTGATTATGTCGTTGCTTGCTTCATACCCAGCAGTAAAATATCTGGCTCCAATCAACTTCTTGTTGCAGAGATTTTTTGTGAACTTTTCACCTTCCATACACTCTCCTTTCCAATCTGATGGGATTGGACCGAGATCTTGATCATGGAAGCTTGGTTCTTCGGGTGAAATACCCGTGTCCAGAATGCCAATAATGACATTAGAACCGTAATCAGACTCCTTCAAGAGGTTATTCGATTCTGTATCAACGAGCCCCATGAACTGAACCGATCGAGTTGTGTGAAGATGACGAATTTCGTCTGGTAAAACCACCACGACGCTTGGATGTTCTTCAAGTTCTTTGGCTTCTTGAACAGTCAATTTCGCTGCAAAACCATGGAAAACATTTTTGTAGACATGAAGGAAGTCTTGATTTGGATTTTCATCAGTGGTTTTTTCAGAATTAAACTTTCTTGAACTCAAACATCCAAGAGTTGCTTGATACCAATGCTCAACATCGGCGAAAACAGATGGTTTCGCGTCGTTTTGGATCCTTACGATGAAGGTTTTGGTGTCATCGAGCTGTGCGGAATTTGGTATGATAAAACAGATAATTGTGTAAATCAAGAACCCAAATTTACCCATTGAGATTGAAGGTGATGAATGATAATTGAAGCTATTTGTGTCATTATTTATAACCCATATATGCATTATGCATATGTTGATACGGTGGAGAAAAGCATGAACTAGTTTTAGGAAAAAACATAGAACATGTGAGTGAGAGCATGATGATATATCAGTCAAAAATGGATGCGATAAGGCAATGTTGTGTGCCTAGTGTCTATTTTAAGAATGATGATTGTGATATTAGCTGGATCTTGTCAATTTGTGAAAAATGGGTTAAACATGAGGTATGCTTTTTATCAAAATTTGCATAAAAGGACCAAATTGCCGCAAAAAGTGATGAAAGATCATTAATGATGTATGAAATTTGTGTTCCCTTTTTTAGCGTCCTTTTGCGTGTTTTCCGACTAAATAAGGACCGTAACACACAAAAATACCAAACGGCTTGTAGTTATCGGTATAAAAGTGAGATGGAAAAGTGTTTTTCTCCTAAGATTACAATGTGTTCCCGACTCTTATTTAACAGGAGAGGGGAAGGAAAATGAATTAAGAGAGAAAAGAAGTAAAAGATGTGATTTTTTTTCATGTATCCGAGTTTAATGAAAAGTAAAGTAAAAGAGAAGAAATCAAGCATTTTATGTGTTCCCGATTTATGCGGCAAGAAAAGAAAGGAACAATTTTACCATTATACTCTTTAAAAATAAAACATTTTAATTAAATATGAGGGTAATTTAGTAATTTATAAGATTTTCTCTCATAATCTCTCCGATTTGGGAGGATAATTAGGGGTGTTCATGAGCCGATCCGATCCTATCGAGGGTCTGCTCGTGCTCGGATTGAATTACAACCGATCCGATCGGAACGAATTTGCAAAACCGAGCACAAAAGTAATGCTCATGCTCGGATTGAATTTGAATCGAGCGGATCATTTTCGCTCGGTTTCACTCGGTTTTTCTCAAATCCTAACTAAAATCGAGCGGATCGTTTTCGCTCGGTTTCGCTCGATTGAATTGTAAGGCTGCGTTCAAAAAAACAAATCCTAACTTAATTAAGACATGTCCAACACCTTACTAACAAAAGCAATACATAATTAAAATCATGATTCTAAAAATGTTCTTAACAATATCAAGAAGCACAAAATAAAGTGCGAAATACAAATTGTCATTTAGCTCAAAAGCCATAAAACTTCTTCTTTAAGCTTGATCATCTTCATCCACAAAATTCAACTTCAAATCAACATATATAACACCTATAAACACAAGCATTAAACAAAACCATTAAGTTCTACACATTACATAACAACTTTTATGGTTTGTTAATTATAAAAATACCTTTGTAAGAAGACATTCTAAAAAAAAAACAAAAACAAAAACAAAAAACAAACACAATTATAACTACACAATCGTGAAAAATATGGAGTGGTTAATCGAATATGCACATAAGCAGAAGTTGAATATGCACCTAAACAGAAGTTTTGTTAACCTTGAGCTTTCTGCTCCCTGTAAAAATATGCATATAAACAGAAGTTGAATTTACAATGACCCAAAGGTTAATCGAATAGCAGCAGCAACATACTCTTTGTACAGCCCTAGGATAAATACACGTATAAATTTTCTTCTCTTTCCCTCGTTTACCCTCCCCTTCTATCCTTAAAAAATCTCGTGAACATGGTTTTTTCATATTTTCATCTCTTATTTCCCATCCCCCTGTTAAATGAGAGTGTAAGAGTTCTGAGACCTATTGTGTACAAATGTCGTCATTATCATCAGTCTGTAAATCTCACCAATAGCAAAGCTAAGTTAATGTCTGAAGATGTTAAGATGTAAACAACTTTACATCTTCCCAATAGGAATAGAGAGGCTGCTTCCAGTAAGACCCCTTGCTCGATAGTAGTTTTGCATCAAGCCTTGGACATAAGGCACATAGTACTCAACAATCGGGACAATAGCCGATTAGTGCATGTACCCTTTTGTCTTTCGGCTATCAACGTCACCAAATGATACATGATTAACCGCCCGTTGCTTCTAACGTTATTTTCATGAAATTAATAAAATAACGTAAAAATTGATGCAATTTCACTTTTGCCACCCGAAGGCCCACACATATATACATTATATATGCTCACCGCAAGCAGGACATTATTGTTTACAAATGTGTGTATATATATCCATTTTAATTTTAACTAGGAATAAGACCCGCGCGCGTTGCCGCGCGGGTACGTCGCAAACATCGAATGGATTAGTCCAAACGTTATGTGATGCGTTAATTATATGAAAACGCGTGTTTTGACATTTCCGATTGAACTCAATGTAACCTATATAAGCATTGTAATTGGATCAAAACATATAGTAAATCAAATTTATACCGTACAATCATAACGTATTATATGTGACCCGACTCATACATAGAAAACGTAACACATGTAACGGAAAAGTTGACACGTATAATTAAAAGAGATTAATTAGAGCTTTTGAAAAAAAAGGAAAAAAAGAAACTCTGATTTGACTCCACTCGATTCGAAACAAATTTTACAAAATATTCATAAAATAAGCACGAAAACATATTATATTTGACCTAACTCGTTTCCCAAAATAGTTTACGTCAAAAGATACACCAACTTGAATTTATACCGAAACGTATATAAAAATATGTACATAAAAATAGTTTTCTTATTGGAAAACGTATTATATTTGACCTAACTCGTTTTCAGAAAAAGTTTACGTCAAAACGTAGAGGAAATTGAATTCATACCAACACATACATAAAAATATGCACGTAAAAAATATTTTTTTAAGTAAAGGAGGTATAGGGGTAAACTCCAAACAAATTATTAATAGAAAGCTTAATAGGTTAAATACTTTCGTAAAATCATGCCAAGTAGCACTAATGTCACATCATTGCCAGCAACCACCAACATCAGAAAAGCTCGTAAAAATAAAATAAATAAAAAAGGAATAAATAACATCGAACGAAAAATTGTTGAACCACACACACCCATTGCATCATGTTAATGCAAAAGTTAGACGTAATGTAAAACGTAGAAAAGAATAACTAAGTCCATCTGGGACCTCCGCGTTGCGATAAACTTGTCAAACGAAGAAAAATAGACACGTTGCGACGGGGCCTGTCAAACTAAAAAAAATAGACGAAAAAACATTAAACCCCCATACACGTTGCGGCGTGTTGACTCGCAATAAAACGAAAACTCGTGAAAGATAAAAGTATGAGGGACTAAAGTTGAACAGAAAAAAGTGTTTGTGTTAAATTGTAAAAGATGAAAAGTTTTAAGGTTAAAAGTAAAAAAAAAATTCAAAAAGGTTAAAATGTAAAAGATAAAAAACTTATATGTTGAAAGTAAAAATTAAGTTTTTTTTTTTTGGAAACACCCTATGCATAGGGTACAAGTATATGAAGCAACAACATGTTGCTTATTTATAGTGTGGTAATGTGGTAATGTGTTTTGATTAAAGAAATCAAAATACAACTACTTTACTTTTATTTTACACAAAATTTTAAATTTCAAACTCCCAAGTTTTAACTCTGTTTTAATGTTTTTCTGCCATTAAAGAAATTTACTATGAATTTTTGGAAACCTACTTCTTTTTCTCTTTTTTTTTTAAAAGAACTTCATTAAAAACACCACACCTTTGATCCAAATGGGCAAAAGGCTATACACAACAAACACCCCCGATCCAACCAGGCAAAGGGCAGGAAATTACAACATATAGATCAGATATTTAGACCAATCACCCCAACTAGTACTATTACAAGACGATCTATTTTTAAACCAAACATACCCTCTCGATTTAATCTCCCTAACAAACTCCAGCGGTCTTCGGCCGATTTGCTTGAAAAATAGATCGTTCCTACCTTTCCAAATGCACCAGCATGCAATAATAACCAATCCTTGAATGGTTTTCTTAGCTTTTTTCCAACTTGAGAATAATTATGAATATCTGATATGTCTTTGAAGTCAAAAATAAATATCAGGGGTATTTTACACCAAACACTTAACTCAGTCCAGACCCGCATCGCCATAGGACAAGCAGTGAAAAGATGCTCCACCGTTTCCTCAAACTCGGTACAAAAAGGGCACATAACAGTTATAATGTCAACATTCCTTGTTGGGATTGAACCCTACCAGAGGAACAGATAATTAAAGCCAAAACCGAATCACAACAATGGATTCACAACAAGCAGCTGTTTACATTAGACTTTCCCCTTGAAAGTGATTATAACAACTGATGGTTCTCTATCCACTGTCCGTATACAATTGCTGTTGCCCTTTAAACTGCTGATATAGCCCTAAAGAAGTAAACACTGCTGGTGCAATCTACTGATGACAAAGCACTGCCCACTCAAGGACTGATCAACTTTGAGGAAAGCACTGATGAAAGGAGAAAGCACTAGTTTAGCGTGTCTGTTGTATTGTATAGTATCAGTGGTTAGGATAACAGTGTTTGTATAAGATCAGTGGTTTTAGGTTGTTAGGCTGTTAGACGTCGCTTTCATGGTGACGTCAGCTGAGATGCCTCAGTGGTTTGGTTTGCCTATAAATGGAGCAGTACTCTGTACTGTTACATTTGATTGACTGAGTGAGTTCTTCTCCTCTAGTCCAATCCTTTCATCTTGTGTGCAATCAACCTTGGAGCATCAGGCTGAAGGGGAGTTTTGTTTGTAAGCATGCTTTGTAATCTTTTAATTTACTTTGTAATCTTTCAACTGATGAAATTCATGTGTTTATTGTCACACCCCGAAATTATCAGAGCTGGCGTGACTGGACTGGTATCTTCATTGCACAGCGGAAGCAAATAAGCTAAGACTTTCTAGAAATTGAACGCCCGCTAAGTACTCGAATCTCCAGTGGTTCTCCTATTCCAACCGCGCCTTGTCTTAGAACTGTAACCTGAGAAAGAAACATGCGAAAAAGTCAATATAAAGTTGAGCGAGTTTATAGTTTGTTTGTAAAAGATTTGAAATAAATCTTTTGAATAACTGGTTTTTGAAGTATTGTTGAGAAAATGAATTTAAAATCGTTTTCTTGCCAAGTTAAGTGGAAACTTTGCATTTGTAATGCAATATGTTCGTAAAACCATGTATATGTAAACCCTCGTATTTGTAATGTTCGTATAACCGTCAATGCCCACCCTGACTTTGACTCCATGCCCGCATAATCCTATGCCTTTAATTTGTATAAAACATGGTATTTAATTTGTATAAATCAAGTATTTCTGTAAATATGTGTGTCCCTGGTATGTAGCAATAAGGAAAAGAGACCACCAATGGGTTGCAAAGCCAATGGTATGTGTGAAAAGGTGCAGGAAAACTCAAACCTAGCAAATTTGTACCGGGCTTCCGGCTGTAAGACACAGTCACCACTATGGGCCGCCCCGGCCTCATGGATGTGGGCTCGCTACACCCAAATAGATCTATCACTCTTGTGTCCCTCGGTCCTAATAACGAGGATTAATGGCCTTAAGTGTTGTGCCCACCCCTCACATGATCTAGTAGTAAACCCTCCATACGCTAATCATACCATGTATAAAATGTCTGTAATAAATGTAACATGTATTTTACCCCAGCCTCTAAGGCTGAACCTCCCCAGCCTCTAAGGCCAATTCCCCATTCTCTATATATTATCACCAACCAATCCATCCCTAGTCATGAAAATCATTCACATTTCGATAATACACATTTGTTTTGTAAAAACCGGTATATTTAGTATAATCCATTCGTAAACCATTTGAGTTCCTCGAAATCCATTCATAATATGATTTAGAAATATGAGTTTTCGTTCGTTCAAAAGCTTTGTATGTTCTTGCACAACGTGCTTTGTCTAAAATATACAGTCTTTATTCATCGAGAACTTTGTGTGTTTTCTGCAAAGCGTGCATGTCTTTCCACCCCGAAAACATTTATAAGAATGTAAAACCGTAAAAAGGTGGGGTTATATGAACTCACCTGAATATTCTTGTGAAAAGCGAGCTAATTACGACTTCGTGATGTCGTTTCCAAGATGAGACTCGCTAGCGTGCATTCTACCATATTCCTAACATGGAATATCTTATAAGTTTCTAAATAAACGCAGTAGTTAAACTACGTGTCATCGAGCTCTGCCGAATCGTTAACCGAACGATTCAACGGTAACTTCTTAACTTATCGGAAATGGTTAAGTCATATTTGATAAGTGTCGTTTATTGTCGATAATAACCAATAAGTCTTGAAAAGACTTGATTCTCGAGAGATTTAAAAAATGAATAGATATTTATATGAAAATATATAAATATATCGTTATAATCGCGTTAGCCGTCTCGAGTAGTCGTAGGTGTATGTGACGAGTGTTTTATGAAAAGAATAAACTCATAATGTGCCGTTTAGGCGTCTTGCAAGAAATATAAAAATTATATTTATTTTATAAGAGATTTCGTGTGTTTGAAATAAATATACAACTATATTTATTTTGTAAAAACGAATTCATGTTGTACGACGTTTGAAACAAATAGATAAGTTATATCTATTTTATAAAAGAATCGTCGTTTTTGTTTGACGTTCGAAATAAATATATAAACTACATTTATTTTATAAAAGAATTCGACTCGTTCGACATTTGGAATAAATATATGAATAATTATAAAGCGAAGGCGTGTTCGGCGTTTGAAACAATATAAATAATTATATTGATTTTATAAAAGATTCGTCGAATTTTCGAAGTTTAAAATAAATACAATAACTATATTTATTTGTTGTAAAAAAAAAATTCCGAATCGTTGATATCGAAAGTTGTAAGTTGTTGTCGAAAGAGGTTTTATATACGTATTTGTCTTTATAAAAGCTCCTCGGATAAAAAGTTTCGTCTCATAATAAAACGTGTTTTGTTTACGGGTTTTCTCGAAAAACGGGCAGAGTTTCCCTCTGTTTTTGGACGGCCCCGACAACTAAAGCGTCGTTATCTTTTCAAAATTCAACCAATGTTCAAATAATATATATCAAGTTCGCCCAATTTTCCATAAAACGTAAGCTATAATCATGTCGGTTCGAGCTCGTTAACATGTATTATTAAAATAAAGAATAGTTAATAATATAATCGCGACTTAAACTTTTACTATCTTCTAGTGTCGAACGCCGAAAAAGCTGACTGGGTTACCGAGTCAACCGATTTGACCGAGTCAACCGATTTGACCGAGTCAACCGAACCCAGACCTGACTTTGACCGAACCATAGACCTGTTGACCCGAAGTTCTACTGACCTAGACTGTTTTGACCCGGACCCGTCCGAGTTGACCTGAGTGACTGAGTTGACTCGGTTTGACCCGAGTCAACCCGCTTGACCGCACCGAGCTGATGTTTGACCATGGTTGACCGAACCAAAACCAAACCCAAGTGAACCATATGAGCCAAACCTAACAAAACGAGAACCGATCACACCCTAGGCTGAACCAATATAGCCACCCCCACCACTGTCGCCGTCCGGCTGGCCCAGAGCCGCCGCTGACGGCTGCCGCTGCCGTTAACCCGTCGCACCACCACCGTAACCTCCCCATACCGAAAATGCCTAAAATACGACAATCCACTGTTAAAGGGGGTCGAATACCCGAAACAAAAGAAGAAATGGAATTAAAGAACCGAGTCGGGACTCACCGGAATTTCGCCGGAATATTAAATTCTTTGAAACTCTGCAGAATGGTTCCTCATAACCCGATCTAAACATGCATGGGAAGAAAAATCCAAAACGGCTTCGTCGGAAACCGGTCGGAGCTTCGTCGGAGTTGCGTGTGATGCCAAACAGCTCAGAATCTTCGAAAATGGACACCGCCATCGTGTCGAGAACGTTTGATTTAGTGGGGGTAGGGTGTCAGATCAAAAGAGTCGCCGGAAAAATCACCGCCACCGCCGCCGCAGGCGGCGGCGCCGCCACCGTTCCGCCGGTCGCCGGCCGGTTCAGCCGGTTTGTTTGTCGCCGGAAATTGCTTCTAGAGAGAGAGAGAGAGTAGAGAGTATTCAAGTAAGTGTGTGTTGTCTGATATGTTACAAATGAACCAAAATAAGGGTACTCCCCCTTATATACCTAGGACTTATTAGATGGGCTTTGGGCTTGGGCCCAAGGCCCACAAGCCCAACCCTCGCGTTTTAGTGGCCCGTTTGTTCCAACGATACCCGTTATTATAACCTGATTATCGTAAAAATATCGTGAATCATAATTTTGATTTAAAAGTATATGAAATAGTACCGGTATTCGATGTTGGACGCCCTCTTAATCGGTTGTGGTAAAAATCGCGAGGAATTACCTCGTTGACGTTTTTAATTTGTTTTCTGATCCGGTTTCGACTGTAGTTGCTAAAATTTCATTACGGAGCTAAATATAGCGTAAAATGTAAGTTTTGAAGGTGACAGGCGTCTCTGTCGCTTCCGTTTCATTGCCGTTGTGTTTCCTACCATCGCGTTTTTAGTCCACGTTTGCATTTGTGTCGTAAGGAAGCCGAATAAATTCACAAAATTAATTTCATAAGCATAGAATTTTCGTGTAACAATCGTACTTGTCGGTATTGAAAACAGGTTGGGAATCCTTCAAAAAGGACCAAAATCAATTTTGTTAAGAATACATTAAGAAAATTAGCAACTCAAAAATGTTTCTAGAATAAGGAATATTAAAAAAAAAAAAAAAAAAAAAAACCTCCCAGTGAGTATTTCATTACTTATGGATGGGATGGGTAAAAAGGGAAAAAGAAAATTCACAAGTACTCTATAAGTGAGTTTATCTCAAAACTTTTGATGTCAAAAGAAAAGAGCATAAATGCAAAACACTTAAGAGTCAAAATTGGGCGTAAAAATGGTCATCAAGCACAAGCAACTGTGTGCATTCATTGGTTCAAGAAAGTTCAGGTAACAATAGTATCCCCAGTAAGTAACAAAATCTATAAAAGGGTTTTCAAAAACTTATGTGTACATGTGTCCTCATTTTTGTAATCAACTGACAAGAAAATGGTACCAAACAGTGGTCAAAATGTATTTACAATTTCATACCACTGTTGTCAAACCACTGACCATTTTTATAAACTTGAAAATGATATGATTATGAGTTTTATTGGAAAATATACCAAATCCTTTTGGTGCTATTTTCAGAAAATCCTTTAATTATTTTTCTGGAAAAGGATTTTCTCAAATAAAGCAGGATATATTATTCTTTATTTTTCCTTAAGAATAATATATTTTGTACTTTTACTGGTTTTTAATAGTAAAAGTTTCAATCTCCTGTCAGGATATAGAACCTTTATTTTTGTTGGTAATATTATCCTCAAAACAGATCAAAAGGAAATGGTGTATGTGTCAAGGTCAAGGTCATGTCAAACTCAAGTTTGGTTTTAACACAGATCAAAGATTGATTGCGAATAGATTTTAAAACACTGGGATACTAAAACACTGTCAGGAATTTATAAAAGTTTCAAAACCTTTAATTGACATGTGGCAAAACCTTGAATGAAAATTCTCATAAAAGCTGCTGACATGTTGAACTTGACAATTTGCATCTAAAATGTATTTTATTGAAGATAGCATCCTTGCAGACATTTCAGAATCAACATCAACAGATGTTAGAGATGATATTGTGATTTCACAAGATAAAGTCATTCCTTTCATCAGAACAGTAGATGCTTAAAATACTTGTCAAAAGCCTATCCACTGATGCACCAATAGTTGCTGATATACTAGTCTTTCAAATCTTTACATTACCCCTAACCACTGCTTTGTTCAAACATCTGTTTCCTAAATACTGTCCACTGCTGAAAGTCAACCCCTGTTCTATCATTCTCTTGATAAGCATTGTTGTTCAAAAATCAGTGTTGTATCCACTGATGTGCTACCTACTGATAGTGTAAAATCATCCACTGTTATCACATTATTACCGTTGTAATCACTGATGCCTGCTTCATCAGTGGCTCTCAAAACAACTGTCCTCCATAAAATATCTCTTCATCAGAGGTTGACACGTGGTCAGTTTTTAGCCTTCAGATCTTTTGTAACCGCTGCCACGTCAGCATTCACTTTTTCCCTAAATAAAACCCTGATCAAAACCCCAAACAGGGTTTTACATTGTCGAATTGAATTCCAAAATTCTCTTCTCAAAGCAGTTTCCCACTCTCTATCTCAAATCATTCTTCGTTTCGTCCTTATCAAAATGACGAAATCAAAATCAAAATCAAAATCATCCTCATCTTCATCTCCCAAAGAAGCCATACAAATGGCCGCTGAACCTATTGAAATTCCGTACAAATCCCCTCACAATTACTTGGGTCTACTCACAAAACCCACCAACAATCACACCTTCGATTCCATCATTGACATTATGTCTGCGTCAAAGTACAAAACTTTGCTTACAGCAGATGCTGCAATCTACCAACAAACCCAGGGAGAGTTTTGGAAAAACGCTACGCTTGAAAAACAAGACGATAAAGTCATAGCCATCAACTCCTCCATACAGGGTAAGGCAATTCAAATTACACCTCAATCCATCTCGGAAGTCTTTAAACTCGATGATCAGAAAGGTAAAACATCTTTTCCCAAAAACGAGTTGAAAACTGATTTTCTGAAAAGGGGGTATGCAGAACAAACAAAAAGAGATACCTTACAAAAAGGTTTCTTTCCTTCTGCACCTAGATTTTTATTCCACACACTTTTGATGTGTGTTTCAAATAAAACAACTGCTTTTAACGAAATACCATTGAAGATCCAATGTCTGGGTTATGCTATTTTAAAAAAATGAAAATTATAACTATTCCCAGGAGATCTTCGATGATTTGGTGAAAAATGTTGATAGCAAAGAATTTCTACTTTTTCCAAGGTTTCTAAGCTACTATTTTAAACAAAAATTTGGAAAAGAAAATGAAAATTTGCTCAAACAAGGTGTTTATTTTCAAATAAAAGGTTTAACACCTGAAACAATCACTAGAATGTTAACACCTTTTAAAACAAAAGCAGGGGTGCCTGAGCAGAGTTTAGCAGTTACCACTGCTCCTCAGGTATCAGCAGCTGAGCCCACTGCTCCAGGTGATCAGAGCAGCACAACCACTGCTTTGAAACCCACACCTGCCATTACCAAAAAGACCAAAAAGAAATCATACAAAAAACCCACCAAACCCAAAACAAAGGCAACTTTGGAAGATGAGATCCTAGAGCTAATGCCAGTGACAACACAAATGTCACCACAAACCACTACTGCTACTTCCTCACAGCAGATGGAAGAAAGATCTCCACCATTGCCTCAAACTCCTCCTGCATCCTCACAAAAGGATCAGGTTGTAAGCACAGGGACTCCACATTATGAAGCTCTGGATCTGATTGGTTCCATCTTCCTCAGTCCTGATCCCAAGGACATGTCTCTTTCAACACCCATACCCTCACCAATCACATTACCACAATCAATAATACCCTTGTTGCATGCAGTTGCTATAGCTCAGACACAAACCAGTTCCTCTCTATCACCTATCACTGAGAGTACACTCCCACAAGTGACTGGGTCTGATGCTACTACCCCTGCTTTCCCAGCAACAAATGAGGAGGTTACACCCCTTGAGTTATAAGTAACTCTTGGTGGTAGTTCGAGTGGAGCAACAACTACAAGTGTTGGATCAACAGATCTACATTTGGACAGTTGTTTCATTAGTAAGACTCCCTTGAAGGCAATTTCTTCTATAGCACCTCTGGTAACCACCAGTGAGTTTGTTTTAACCACTGGTACCATCAAAAGGTTATCAAGTGTTGAAGAGAGAAGACCCTAGAACCAAGAACAAGGGACATCAATGGGTGATTTTTGGGCTTCATGTCCTAAGTCACACATTGATACAACCACTGCTGGTGGGGAAACAGATGATTCCATTAATTTGGATGATGACTCAAAATATCAGGAATTGACGGGCAGAGTTGAAAATCTTGAAACATCAGTTGCTGAAATAAAGGATATGGTGCAACAGCTGTTAAAAGCTCAAAAAGCACAATCCACTGCTGTTCCAGCTCAAGCACATGCACAACCTGCACCTGCTGCAAATGAGCTATGGAGTGTATTCCAACCCCTGCTTGAAAAACATAAACAGATGGCTGATCAGCAGCGTGCAATACATGTACAAATGCTGACAAACATGGTGGAGTCAAGGTTCAAAGATACTCAAGCAGACACCAAGGCTATAAAGGCCAGCATCCTAAACACCACTGGCAAAGCTCCTTCCACTTTACTCTTCATTGATAACCCCCCTTCAGATAATGCCAAAAAGGGGGAGAAAATCAAGCAGTGGAGGAAGAAGGGAATAGAAGATGGCCTGTATGTTGAACCAGAACCAGAACAAGAAAAACAGACATCTAAACCACCTCCCAAAGGCTCCAAACCTCAAACCACAAATTCTCAAACTTCCATCCAAACAGTTGATATGCCAGTGGTTTCAAAAACTGCTAGCCAAACACCTGCCATCTCTTCAACACACACCACTTCATCACACACCACCACAACCACTGCCCTACCACCATCATCATCTATTATCACATCACCACCACCAAAACCAAACTCAACACCATTACCTCCTGCTATAAAGCAGAAGACAACAGATGTTACAACATCTGTTGTAATAACAACAGTGGTTGAAACACCAGTTGTTTCAACACCTGTTAGTCAGACACTTTCCATCACTCAAATCACTACCACTTCAACACCTACTCAAAAGCAGAAGACACCTACTGACACACCAGTAGTTGTAATGACAACAAAGGTTGAAACACCAGTTGTTTCAACAGCTGTTAGTCAACCATCTACCACTGCTCTCACCATTTCTACATCACAACCAAAATTCCCTTCACCCATAAAGCTTTACACAAGAAAAAGGAAAACAACTCAACCAAATGAGGACAAATATGATCCTATTGCTGCAAAATATCCACTGGAACTGGAAGCTGTAAAAAATGAGATGAGACAATTCTACACCGAGGATGATCCTTCAAAAAGAAGATTTCCTTCTCTCATAGGCTTCATAGTCCCAGAAAATTTGGATGAATATCTCGAGATCAAAGCAAGGCAAGCTAAGATAAGAGCCAAACTTGAATGCAAAGACCAAGGTGACGAAGCCATTTCAGAAAAAATGGAATTCTTGCTCACTAAAGTCAAACAGATGGAAGACTATGCAAGAGATCTGAGCAAAGAAATGTCAAACTTACCACCCAAAGCAGATCTACGAAAAGAAATGAGAAAAGAATACCTTCCATACATTATGAAAGAAAAATTCTATCCAGCTGAAGAAAAACAGTTTGAAGAATGGCTAATAGTTTCTTTAAAGCATGAGGGAAGCATAATTGAAAGAATCATAAATGATCCAAGCAAGAAGAAGACAGCTCCAAACTGGAACAAATACAAAAAGTTCATTGCTGATCTTACTTCTGAATACAAAAGAAAGAAACAAGAGCTGGTGGATGCAAATGTTGGAGATGCTAAAGCCATAGCAAAATGGACGAAGCAGTATACAGATGAGGCTTATGAAAGGCTTAAGAAAAGGAGGATAACAGTTTCTGACACTCCAAAGGAGCCTGAATACAAAAAGCCAAAGCAGCAGATCGAAACCTCTGAACCACTAACTACTGAAGAAGAAAAAGAAAAGGAAGCTGAGTACTTTAAAGAAGCCATCAATAAAATGGCTTTGAATGAATACAGATCAGCAAAGCTTTAAGACCTTGCCAAAAAGGTTCTGAACACATTAGCAGATATCTCAGACATTGAGCTAGATCAACAAAAGAGACAATAGCAGATTGACAAAGAAGTTGCAGAAGACATAGCTGCAGCAAATGAAGTCATAGAAAAGGCTTTCAAACAAATGTCTGAAAATTCTGAACTAACAAAATCTCAGGATGCTGCTCTACAAATCTTTACAAGGCCAAAATCTCCCAACTCATCTGTAAATAAACCTCTCCCAAGAAACCCATTGGGTTCAAAATTACTAAAGTGGATGTCTGATCAAAATACCCACGTATTGACCCTGTTCAGATCCAATGGTGAAGTGAAGTACATATCAAGGAAACACGCACTGTGCAGGGATGAGGATGACTCAAGTTCCAAGGATTTTGAAGAAGAATTTAAAAGACATGCTAAGGAACTTCTGATGAGAAAATAAAGATCCAGAATAATGAAGGGTTTTGGCATTATCTGTTCAAGGGGGAGATTGTTGGGATTGAACCCTACCAGAGGTACAGATAATTAAAGCCAAAACCGGATCACAACAATGGATTCACAATAAGCAACTGTTTACATTAGACTTTCCCCTTGAAAGTGATTATAACAACTGATGGTTCTCTATCCACTGTCCGTATACAATTGCCGTTGCCCTTTAAACTGCTGATATAGCCCTAAAGAAGTAAACACTGCTGGTGCAATCTACTGATGATAAAGCACTGCCCACTCAAGGACTGATCAACTTTGTGGAAAGCACTGATGAAAGGAGAAAGCAGTAGTTTAGCGTGTCTGTTGTATTGTATAGTGTCAGTGGTTAGGATAACAGTGTTTTTATAAGATCAGTGGTTTTAGGTTGTTAGGCTGTTAGACGTCGCTTTCATGGTGACGTCAGCTGAGATGCCTCAGTGGTTTGGTTTGCCTATTAATGGAGCAGTACTCTGTACTGTTACATTTGATTGACTGAGTGAGTTCTTCGCCTCTAGTCCAATCATTTCATCTTGTGTGCAATCAACCTTGGAGCATCAGGCTGAGGGGGAGTTTTGTTTGTAAGCATGCTTTGTAATCTTTTGATTTACTTTGTAATCTTTCAACTGATAAAATTCATGTGTTTATCAAATCTATTTCCCTTTATGATTGTGTTTACAAAGTTTATTGTTCATTCCCGCTGCATATCTTATTGAATCATGTTTATTAATAGTTCATTTATTACAAACAAACATAATCATGAGAGCCTTCGATCCTAACATTCCTTTTTCTTAAATTCGCTCTTGTAGCAAGTCTATCCAAATTACCTTTCCAAGCCACAATGTTGCATTTAATAGGCACCCATTTACACCACTCAAAATTCGGAAGCTGGCTATTCCCCCTTTCGTCAATTAAAGCCTTCTTAACAATCTTCACCGATAATCCATCTTGGCTATCTTCATTCCAGACCCACCTATCCCTAGATTTGTTAAGATTCACCTTATTTAAGGTCTCTCTACATTCCTGCCACTCCATAATCTCCATGTTCGACTCTGGCATTATAGACCAATACCAATTGAACACACCATTTCCCCTGTTCCTCTCCATCCTGTCAGCGACCCTGCAAGTTTTAAACAAATCCAACCCGAATAAATGTGGCCATCTATCCATAAAAGGCCTATCTCCCTCCCAAGTGGCAATCCAGAACCTAATATCCTCCTCTTTCCCAACCTTACCCCTAATAAAATGTTTTACACCCTTTCCTTTGATTTTAATATGGTTGACAGATTTCACGATATTTTTCTAACACCCTCCCAGTTTACCATTACAAGGAAGAAAACTTCTCTGATTTACATTACCATGACAAGCGTCGACGCGTCGACCACTTTCCTCCATAAGTTTGATTTTCCACCCTGTATCTCCACAACCATTTAACCAAAAGCGCCTCATTGACATCTTTAATGCAACTGATACCCAACCCCCCTTTAGATTTAGGCCATGTCACCCATTCCCAAGCCACCCAACTCATTTTATTATAATCGTTTAACCCCGCCAAAAGAAATTTTCTCATTTTTGCTTCCATCATCTTAATAACCCCAACTGGAATTTTATACTATAGGGAGGCTCTCCAACACCGAATTAATCAGGGTTAATCTCCCTCCCATCGATATTGATTTCACTTTCCAAACCTACTTCTTTTTCTATCCCATTTTATATATATTCAACCCCAATTCTGAATATCATATTAAATTTCTTATTCACCCCTTTCTGAATATCATATTAAAGAGTAAAGTTCTTTTTGAGTACTTATGGTTTGGTCATTTTAATTATTTGAGTCCAAAACTTAAACTTGTTTTGATTCGAGTCCCAGTGGTTTCTAACCTTAACTTTTTGAGTCCAAAAGACAAACTTTGTTAGATTTTCATAGTAAGTTTTTATGAAATTACCAAAATACCTTTACCATTAAATCTTGACACACACACTCATCTACTCACCCTCTCACACACACTCCACTCACACACTTATGTCATACACTTTCTCTTTATACATATATATATATATATATTATATCACACACGAACTGCTGCTAGAGAGAGAAGCAGTTATAGAGATGATAAGTGATAGATAGTCGATCAGAAGGAGGTCGCTACCATGTCCTTCGGTCGGCCAACTGGTTCTGCTAGAGCAGAAAGGAGGTAGAGATGACGCCAATGGAGGTTGGGTGTGATACAGATTATAACGGTGGGTGATGGTGTTGATGGGGTTGTGAATGACGATGATGGGTGTTCGAAAAAGAGGAAGACGATGGCAACTCTGGTTGGTGTTAACCGCAGTTATGATGGTGACGGTTGAAGGTCTTGATGATGGTACTTAACATGAACGACGATGGCGGTGGTGGTGTTGAAGGTGATGGCTGACTATGTTGTAAGTGATTCTATACAATATCGGAGGTGAGTTTCGTGATAAGCTTAGCAATGCTAACAGCGAGGAACGGAAATTGAGGTTGTTCTGGTGGTGGGTGATGATAGTGAGCAACTCCGGTGATTGGAAGCATAAGTAGATAATGATGATGATTATGTCGATGTTACTTGTGGATGTACGATGGAGATGGTGGTTTCGGTAGTGAAGGTCTACGTTGTTGTTCATTGGATTAAACAAAGATAAAAGATGGATGTCGCTGTTAATGGTGACCGTTATTGGTTTAACAGTGATCAAAGATGGGTGGTTCATGGTGAATTGGTGATGTTGATGTCGGGGTTATATGATGGGTGACAAGGGTATATGCATATTTATATATTTTGTTTTTATTTTTTTTGGTAAGGGTATTTTGGTAATTTCATAAAAACTAACTATGAAAATCTAACAAAGTTTGTCTTTTGGACTCAAGAAGTTAAAATTAGAAATCATGAGGACTCAAATCAAAACAAGTTTAGGTTGTGGACTCAAAGAATTAAAATGACTAAACCACAGGGATTCAAAAAGGACGTTACTCCATATTAAATAACTTATTTCTCACTTAGGCTATTGCATAGTGGTCAAGAGGAATTATCTCTTGTGGGGAGACTAAAGTTCAGTTTTTGGGAGGTGTAAGTATTTAAGGGGAAAAATTAGCCGTTAAAAAAATAACTTCTATACCAAGTGGATGTATCGTACATGTACTGTAATAAATCAAACCAATACCCACCGAATACTCGCGGTAATGTACCACCACAATGCGCGGAGGAATACTCTAGTTTTAAATTATTTTGAGGCTGAATCACATGCACGCTAAATTAAAAGGTTTTAACTAAATAATCACGCATATTTAACGCAATGTAACGAGGGTTATGACACATGAAACAAGGCTTGGTTATTATAGCTTGGGGTGTAGGATAGTAAATAAAAAGAAAAGACTCCGGACGGTGTGAAGGCGCCAAGGGGGCGTGGAGGCTTCCACCACGCCGGTACAGGTGAGATGAGGTGGCACGAGTTGATTCGTTGTTGTTTGTTTTTGTTTTGATTGGTTAAGAATATTTTAATTGTTATTTAAACGTTCCGCTTCAAGCATATTCCACTCTATGTTATTTTTAAGCCACTCTTCTGATGTGGCTGTCACCAGGAGCGGACCCACATGGTGTGGGTCGGGGTCCCCAGACCCAGTGTTTTTTTTTAATTAATAGAACCAGTATGTTAAATTTTTGAAGAACCCCATAAAAATAAATAGTTGGACCTCATAATGTTAAACGTGAAGCTGTTGCAGTGGGAAATTTCTTGTTTTCTAAATAGTAGGTCACGAGTTCAACTCCTAAATGTCCTGTCTTTGGTTTTTTACAACTCCTCCTGACATGATTTGGTATTTTCTTAATGATCCTAAGAGGTTTAATGCCGCCATAATTGCTTATGGTATTAGAAACCAACATATATAGTAATACTATTTAATCCTTGTTTAATTCATACTTTGTTATTTGTTAAGAATTACACCTTGGAAAGTGGTAATTCTAATTTATTTACTTAGTTATAAAAGAGGTGGTATCATTTTGTGAAACAAAAGATTGAAATTTTGGACATAGAATATCAATACGATAACTTAAATATAGAAGAAGAAAAAAAGACTATTATTACATGTCGTCATTATTATGAGGTTGAAAATTTTAACACAATGTTAGATATGCAAATACAAGAGCGTGGCCAAACATATTAGTGAGATAACCATTGAATTACTTATGTGCAGTGTGTTCAAGAGATTTTAAGGTTGGTAGAGTTGTATTTGTTTGATTTTCGTAGGGAAAAACTTTGAATATTTGTAATCTTTTTCATTTCGTATGACATCTTTTATTGTGTGTTTTCTAATGAGTAATGATCATATAGTTTTATTTGATATTGTATTTTATTATGTTTCTTGCCCGCCCCGCCCCGAATGACGACCGAGCCAAAAATTATAACGTTTGGTTGTGAAATATGTTAACACAGAAAAAGGGGACCCCATTGGAAAAAAAAAATCTTGGGTCCGCCACTGGCTGTCACGTAGCAATTCATGGTGTGGAGGGCATGAAACACCATGTGGCAACCATGTCAGCAGTGGGCGTGGTAAAAAAAAAAGGGGTGGAAAAGACTTGAAAGTGGCATTTAAAAAAATAAAATAAATAAACATCAATCAATCAAAAACAACCCAAACAACACCCACCAATCAAGAGGCACTAGGTCACTAAGCCAAAGTCATTCGATTGTCGGTTAGTGTATACCACTTTATGTTGGTTATGTTGGTAAATTCATTTTATTCATATCCGATTAAAAGTAGAACATCACATTTTAAGTATTAGTGGATTTGGTTGTCACTGATTGCTACTTTGTAACTGACTGTCACTTTATGTTGGTAAATTTATCTTAATTAAGTTTCAGGATTGAGGTTTCTTTTTATTTCGGAGATTGGTAGGATTGTATCAAGCATGTTTCTTGCCTAGATCATGCCAAAACTTCTTTAAGAACACTTGTTTAGGAGCTTTTGCTAGATTGATACGAACCTACAGTTGACCCACTTCTCATGGGCAGGTCCAGATTGGTATTTGACCCATTTAATTATTAGCAGGAATTAGTTTGGGGGGAACTGTTCTGGGAGCAAGTAGTGGGCGGTTTTTTAGCAGTTAATTACCTTCTTTTATTTTATGTTAAGTAGGGCAGAATAGGTGTAGTTTTAGGAGTCGATGTTTTATATAAAATTAGGGTTCCAAACCTTTGTTTCTGGAGATTAACTCATCTCGAATTGGGTCTTTTATCTTGTAATATTTCAGTTTTCAGCAATTAAATCTATCAATTACTTTTGTTTGAGTTCTGGGTTTTATCAATGGTTCCATTGCCGGGAAATTCGAAGCTGGTGCAGACCCGGTACAGTTCCTGCGATCAGGTTGTGCTTGCTTCTCAATTAGCATCAATTGCAGCCAGCATAGACTCTATGCGGAAGGATATCGCAGAGATTAGGATGGCTTGGATGGATGAAAATAACACTGAGGATGAACCTCAAGCTCCATTGGCAGATCTGGTCATCAAGGATGAGGAAACTGAGGATGTCCCCGCGAAATCGAAACACGGGACTACCATCATCACGGCCGCCATAACTACCAACTCTACCATCGCCACCACCGCCAAAGCAACCACCTTCCATCACCCGTTTTCATTGGTGGATTATTATGGGTACAACCCGAGAAACACCGTGTTTGATGATGCTGTTAATGGGTTACAACAAGTTAGAGAAGAAAGGATTCTAGAGTTTGAAGAAGAAACAGAACAGTTTAACCATAGACAAAAGAGGGGACAAAACAGAGGATCCAATGTTCATCAAGATGAGGTTTTAGCTGTTGATGTTGCTGATGATGTATTGGTGAGGTCTGAAACTAAGATGTGGATGCATCAATGTGAGAAGGAATCAACAGAGCATCACAGAGAGATTATGCATGTTGATGTAAATGAGAAGGATGGTTTGTCACTACATGAGAAGGGACATATGGATGTATCATTGTCATCAAAAGCTACGAATCTTGGAAAACAGAAAACAATGGATAATTGGAAGGAATTTCATGTTAGGAATAAAGATGTACAAGCCGACTTGGAGTGCAGGGACTTAGCAGGCCAATTCCCTTCCTCTCGACTTGAGGTCAAATCGTTTGTCCGGGTGGGATGTATTGATACGAACCTACAGTTGACCCACTTCTCATGGGCAGGTCCATATTGGTATTTGACCCATTTAATTATTAGCAGGAATTAGTTTGGGGGGAACTGTTCTGGGAGCAAGTAGTGGGCGGTTTTTTAGCAGTTAATTACCTTCTTTTATTTTCTGTTAAATAGGGCAGAATAGGTGTAATTTTAGGAGTCGATGTTTTATATAAAATTAGTGTTCTAAACCTTTGTTTCTGGAGATTAACTCATCTCGAATTGGGTCTTTTATCTTGTAATATTTCAGTTTTCAGCAGTTAAATCTATCAATTACTTTTGTTTGAGTTCTGGGTTTTATCATAGATATAAAGATTGTTTAGGATCTGTGTGGAATAATCTATCTATATTGATATCGAAATATCAGCTGAAGAAGATGATGATTACTTTATTTCAGATGTAAAATGTTGTTTCGCTATACCGAAAGATCTTTAAGATCAAACTTCGATATGATGACATCATACCGAAATTAGTTTAAAAATCCAACTGATCTTTCGGATGAATAGGGAATTTCGGTATGATGATGTCATACCGAAATTTGTTTTCCAACTGAAGTTTCAGTTGGATCATTGAAGTTATTTAAAATTTTATTAAAGTCTAATTTCAGTAGAAGTTGGGATATACCGGATTTTCGTCCGAAATTTCAGCTGAATAGCTAAACTTACTAACTGGTATTTCGATATACTGAAATTTAACTTAGAAAATTTTCTTGGTTTTGTTTTTCTACAAGTTCTCGTTCTATGTGTGCACCATGGCACATACGATACGGGGTCTTAGGATTGAGCCGAGACACAATTGATGTGCCTTCCTGAATCATGCCTTTCCACAAGCATATGTCTATCGGGAAATGATGTGGTTTCTGGAAAACTCAAGGATCATGTAACAATATGAGGGCTCAATCTCTTTACTTGTATTGATTGATAATAACAATATATAGCGTACATGAGGGCCTATAAACTAGGAAAGTGAATACACAATTGATTTACAATATTACACAATTAAATACATTTACAGTACGCTATTACCCCCCTTCAATCAAACAGGTGGGGGACCAACACGAAGCAGACTTCGAAATTTCTCAAACAGAGGCTTGGGGAGACTCTTGGTAAAAATATCCGCAACCTGGAGATTGGACGGAACGAATTTGGTGTATAGCTGGCCAGACGAAACTAATTCACGAACAAAATGATAATCAATATCAATATGTTTGGCGCGTTTGTGAGCGACGGGATTTTGACTGAGGAAAATGGCACTCTTATTGTCGCAAAGAAGAGTTGGACGAGCAGAAGGGAGAACATGTAACTCTCGCAAAAGATGGGTGATCCAGATGATCTCAGCCGCAGTGTTTGCCATGGCACGATATTCAGATTCACAGCTGGAGCGAGACACGGTAGGTTGCTTCTTTGCACTCCACGAAACAAGATTTCCACCTACATAAATCGAGTAGCCATAGGTGGATCGACGCGTTTCAATACACCGTGCCCAGTCAGCATCAGAGTATCCAACTAAAGTAGTCGTATCTGGCTTAGAAAAAGCCAACCCAAAGGAAATAGTGCCCTTGACGTAACGAAGGATAAGCTTAACGGATTGAAAGTGAGAAATGGTAGGCGACTGCAGATGCTGACTGGCTTGATTAACAGCATAAGAGAGATCAGGACGTGTAATAGTAAGATACTAAAGAGCTCCAACCAATGACCGATAGAGAGTTGGATCGTGAAAAAGATCACCGCTGCGGAGAAAACTCTCCGTGGTAGCTAAGGGTGTGTCAGCCGGCATAGCATCCAATAAACCAGCACGAGCCATAATGTCATGAGCATATTTTGCTTGGCTGAGGAAGGTGGCACGATCAGAATATGTAACCACAAGACCCAAGAAATAACCAAGAGCCCCCAAATCTTTAACCAATAATTCCTTGTGCAAGCTGGTGATAAAAGATTGAATGAGAGCCGTATCACTACCAGTAGTAATGATATCGTCAACGTAGACCAGAAGATAGAAGATAGCGGTCCCCTTTTTGAAAATGAAGAGAGAGGTATCGGCATTGCTGCATACAAATCCTCGTGCAAGAAGAAAATTGCTCAGGCGTTGAAACCAAGCACGCGGTGCTTGCTTGAGACCGTAGAGAGCCTTTTTGAGACGACATACATGATGAGGAAACTGAGGATCAACAAATCTTGTAGGTTGCTCCATGTAAACAGTTTCAGTAAGATTGCGATTTAAAAAGGCATTCCGAACATCCAACTGACGAAGAGACCAACCATAAATTGTAGCAAGGGCAAGAACTACACGAACAGTTGAAGCCTTGATAACCGGACTGAAAGTATGAGAGAAATAGAGGCCATGGACTTGGGTGAAGCCCTGAGCAACCAGACGAGCCTTGTATCTGTTGATTGAGCCATCTGCTTTAAACTTTGTTCTGAATATCCACTTCGAACCAACAACGTTTGAACCCGCGGGTCGTGGGACGAGGAACCAAGTCTTGTTAGACTGTAAAGCCTGAAGTTCCTCTTCCATAGCCTTTACCCATTTAGTGTGCTTTGCGGCCGATTTGTAACCGCGAGGATCCTGTGCTGCAAGTAAAGCATGATGTAAAGTACCTGAAAACAAAGAAAGATTAGCAAAATATTTTGGTTTGTAGATTCCGTTCTTTGATCGAGTCCTCATAGGGTGTGATCGTACCGGCACAGAAGATGATCCAGGAGCGGTTTGAGTGGGAGGAATGGGTGATTGTGGGCTGGGTTGGACAGGAGGCGTAGGCGAGTTGGGCTGGTCAACGGAAGAGGTGTAGGTGTAGGAAGAGGTATCGGGCTGGGAGGTTTGGGTGTTGGGCCGAAGAGTTGGGTCGGGCTGGGAGGTTTGGGCCGATGTGTAGTCAGCGGATGGGCCAATGGAGAAGGTTGGTTGGGCCGATGTGAGTGGAACAAAGGGAGATGGGGCATTGGGTTGGGATGGTGACGAAGGAGAATACAATGAACAAGGTGTCGAGTAGGACATAGGTGATGGAGGGTCGCTGGGAACGGAAGGAATGGTGGGTGGATTTGGTATGGTTGGGGCAGGTAGGATTTCATCAAAGTTTCAGAAGACTAAGGTGGCTTCATCAATAGGCGAGACTTTATTGCTAAATGGAAAAGTATCTTCATCAAATTGCGCATGTCGCGTAACATAGACGCGATGTGAGAGAGGGTCCAAGCACTTGTAGCCTTTATATTTTGCATCATGGCCAACGAAAATGCACTCCGCATTGCGCAGAGACAATTTATGTTTCGCATAATCCCACAAATATGGAAACACACGACAACAAAAAATACGAAGATTTGAATACGTTGGAGTGCGTCCATACAAGATTTCGTAGGGAGATTTGAAATCAAGTATAGAAGAAGGTAAGCGGTTTATGATGAAAGTGGCCGAGGCAAAGGCATCGGTGCATAATGTGGCAGGAGCATGAGAGTTAAAGAGCATTGTAAGACCGGTCTCGGTGATGTGTCTGTGTTTACGTTCGGCACGTCCGTTTTGTTCAGGAGTGTGGGGACAAGAAAGTCTATGATGAATTCCATGTTCAAGAAAAAATTTTGTACTCGATTGTTTGTGAATTCAGTTCCACCATCACTCTGAAATGTTTTAATAGTGCATGATAATTGATTCTGAACAAACGGGACAAACACTAATAAGGCTTCATAAAAATCAGATTTGTGTTTAAGAGGATAAAACCACATGAAACGAGAATAGTCATCAATAAATATGGCATAAAACCGATAACCATTCGTAGATGTAACAGGCGCAGGACCCCACAAGTCACAATGTATTAAATCTAGAGCATGTAAAGAACGTTTAACATTCAAAGCAAATGGCATGAAGAACAAATACTAGGTTTTGGCAAAAGAGAAGTAACAAACAAAGAACCATGTTTATGCAATCTAGAAATAATATCAAAAGACACGTGTCCAAGGCGATCATGCCACTTTTCAAAAGATACTTTAAGATGATGATCCGAATAGGAGGCGATGAAAGCTTGATTTCCTTCGCGAAGAATGTAGAGTCCGTTTTCACATGTTCCCTTGGCTAGGATCTTCTTTGTGTGTCGATCCTGGATGTGAAAAAAATTATTAGAAAACAAGACATCTACGGGAGAATCAGGGGTAAGCTTCCTAATGGAGAGGAGACGTTTAGTAAGGTGTGGGACAACAAGAACATTTTTAAGACTTAGATTTTTAGAAAGGGATTTAGCGCCCATGTTTGTAACATGTAACGTATGACCGTTGCCGAAACAAACAAACTCATTAGTAGGAGTACCAAAATTGACATCAAGGTCCTTAACAAAGGGAGTCATATGGTCCGACGCACCTATATCACTGGTCCAGTCTGGATGATTCACATAAGTGACATGGCACTGAGCATGAAGGGCATGGGCGATATTTGCATCAACAGGAGGAGCCTGTTTTGCAAAACTTGCAAGATTGGGACAGGTGTTGCCATAATGACCATCGGTTCGGCATAATTAACAATGTGGCAGTCTTCTACCGCGACCACGACCTGCATTACGACCTCGACCCCTACCAAGATTAAAAGAGTTAGAACCTGAATTAGAGCGATTAGATTTACCAGACCGAGATGAGTTTGCGGTAAAGGCAACCGCAGGGGGCGTGTGACCGTGAAGATATTGCATGAAAGTCTCTTGGTTTTCAGTTTTGGCCAGTAGTTCGCGGAAAGAGGAGGTGCTGAGCGGACGATGGGTAGTGGAGAAGTGCTCATAAGTAGGTCCAAGTCCACACAGGAGCCAGTGGCACTTGTCAGTTTCATCAACCGGATGACCAATGGTGGCAAGTTGATCGCAAATAGCCTTAAATTTGCGACCAAATTCAGCGACAGTTGAAGAGTCTTTTTGTAGAAGACGAAGGTTGTCGCGAAGGGTGTGCATACGGTCAGTGGAACGATGGCTGTACGCAGTTTCTAGGTAAACCAGATTTGGCGGGCAGTGTGGAGACCAATAACCTCCGACATCGCCTCTTCAGAGAGAGCGGATTGAAGCAACATGCAAACAGTTTGATCGTTTTCCGTCCAGGTCGCATACTCCAGGTTAGGGGAGGTTTAGTAGGTGGGTCGGCTGTTGTAATGGTTTCAGCAGGAGGGTTTTTTATGCCATCAACATGACCGAGCAGGTGTTGAGAGGAGAGAACAAGGGTAACATGTTGGCTCCATGCAAGTTAGTTAGAGGAGGTGAGTTTTTGGGGAATAAAGTGAAGAAGAGAGTGAAGGGTGGTTGGGAGATTGAGGGAGGTCGAAGAGTCAGCCATGGGGGAAGTGGCGGCGGAAACAGGAGAAGTAGGGTAGGCCGAAAAAGAGGAAAAAGGAAAAGGATCACCTTAGGCTGATACCATGTAACAATATGAGTGCTCAATCTCTTTACTTGTATTGATTAATAATAACAATATATAGCGTACATGAGGCCTATAAACTAGGAAAGTGAATACACAATTGAGTTACAATATTACACAATTAAATACATTTACGGTACGCTATTAGATCAGCTATGCTTTAGCTGCAGATCCAACTATCTCAGAGGATCATATCATGAATTTATTGTATTCATCTATTCAAATAAATGCTACAACAATTAGGGGCATTGTGAACAACCAACATGTCTTCATCACTCCATCAGTAGTTCGGGCAGCATTGCAATTTGATGATGAAGCCACTAATCGAACACTGTTTAGTCAAGAATTGATGTATGGATGCTTTAAACGAATGGGCTATGTGCAACCTTCTCATCACAGTTTGAGAAAGCGAAATTGTGTTTGTCTCCATTTAAGGGTGGATGGATGCCATTTACAGTCTGCCATGCTAGCCTTAGTGCTAAACAAAAGATACAACTTCGTAAATCTTATTTTCCAAGATCTACCGGATAACGTTAACTCCCACAAAAAGTTCGCATTGTTTCCAAGATTTGTGTAACTCATGGTCAACCATGTCGAAAATGTTCCGGCTGTAACGACTCACACGAAAATGTCCTAAAATGCTCCGTAAGTGGAAACCCGGACCCCTGAAACCCTAATCCTTGTGAAAAATCAAGAAATCAAGAAATTTGGAATCCACGCGGGCCGCGTAAGACATAAGGGTAGTCTACGCGGGCCGCGACAGCAAGGCAGATCTCCGGATAAGCTTAAGGGACACGTGTTGTCCACGTGTCACAACCACCGGTGACTCAGGAACCTCCGATCTGATCCACACTCCCACGCGGGCCGCGTAAGTGTTCCTTTAAAGTTACGCGGGCCGCGAGGCGCCCTGTTTCCAGCCTATATATAGCAGCCGATAGTTTCAATTCAAAGTCGCTCAATTCTTTTCTTCTTTTAGCTTCTATTATAGCAAAGTAATAGCTCGGGTATTATATTCTAAATCCCGAAACTCTGCCCGTATTAGGGTGATAACTCTAGTCACTGGTACGATTCAATGTCCGATCGATTGAAACTATCCGATGGATGTTTAAGTGCTGCCCGAATTGGGCTATGCCTTTGTCATTCGTTGTGAGGGTTTTGGTCTCGTGAGTTGTCGTTAAAGTTGAATTGAGTTAATACACTAATACGAGTTCCATTATGTCTAGAAATTAGAACTCGTAATCAGGGAGCTGCTAGAATATTTAATAGCTAAGTAAATTTCGTAATTAAATAAATTTATTAAACGTACTAATTACATACACTTAGTTGTTGAGATAACTTAGCAATTAAGAAACCTTAATAAATAAGTTAAACTTAGTCAGGTTAAGTAAGATTAATTAATCAGTTAAGCATGATTAATTAAGTTAAGTATGATTAATTAATCAGTTAAGCAAAATTAATTAAGCTAAGCAAGATTAATTAAGTTAAGCAAGATTAATTAAGCTAAGTAAGATTTATTAATCACCTAAATAGATATACATGAAAAATATATATATATGGGGTTGATATTATCTAAGGAAGATTTTATCTAAGGAAAGTATTACCTAGGGAAGGTATTATCTAAGGAAAGTGTTATTCAAGGAAGGCTTTATCTGGGGAAAACTTATCTAGGGAAATTCTATATAGGGGTAAGACTTATCTTCTTACCTATAAATAGGAAGCTTAGGAATTCATTTCCTTTGCTCATTTCTTCTATTCTTATCTCTATACGTTAGTGTTCTAACCAATAATCGCCGATGCGATGTTCTGTCCGATCGATTCAGGAACCAACTAACAAATACCAAAGTGCTGTACTTTGTGAATTTCGTTAAACAGAATCCAAAGTGCTATACTTTGTGAATTTTGCTAAGGTTCGAATCTCGTGACTACCGTTAGGTTTGATTTGGGTTTTACACAAATACGTATTCCATTCTGTTAAACTATATGTTTAACTATCAGAATACTCCCAAATATACAATCAAACAAGCCGTTAAATCATCAGAAGATTCAGAACAATAAAGTATACGCTTAATTATCAGAAGGAGTAGAATCAAGAAGCTTATTAAATCAATACTGCATGCTTATAATGTGAGTCCATTCTCTTTTCTCACCGTTTGTGAGTCATACTCTTTTATCAAAAGTATTTTACAATACTCCATTTTCAAAAGTTATAATTACAGGGATTAAGTCGTGGTTATCTTGAATCACTGGCTAGTGGGGTATTGTGCACATTACTAATTTCTCACGGGTTAGGCTAATAAATCCTAACAGTGATAAATGTCACTACTTGGGGAAAAACACAATAGTGGTATGACCATCGTGACCAGGTGACACGGCGCCAGATAAAAATAAGATAAAAACCATTGTAATCGCTCTTATGCTGTAATTCATAACTAAGGGTCATTTTATAAAACCTGAATGAACTCACCAGTATTTCCTGCTGACCAAATGTTTTTAAAACGCGTTTCAGGTAATTACAGTAGATCAGGAATTAGAGTTGGATACGGCACCAACAAGGCTTACAGAAGTGGCTTATTTTATTAATTAAATTAAATTAAGAAAAGTTGTTTTATGTATTCGAATTTATCCTATATTAAAGCTACCTTTCAAAACATGGGTTTATCCCATCTATTTAATAAATAAAATCCGGTGTTTTCTAAACTTTGATATTTTTCCTAACTCACGGTTCTGACGAAATTTCCACTGCACTACTTTTCAAAATAACCACCGGTACCACTTGGCTGCTCGCGGCTCCCGATTCCGTCCAGGGTGGGGTCGGGGGTCGTGACAGAAGGTGGTATCAGAGCCACTAATTTAAGCCTATAGGTGTTGTGATAATAATACCTAAGCTTAAATAAAAGAGTTAGGAAATTGCTATTAAATGGTAGCACACATGATAGCATTTAGACTTGAACTTAAGAAAAAATGCCTTAGTATAAGCTTCGAGATAAGCTAAATACTTGTGTAAATAAAGTGTGATGGGTTTTGGTATACCGTGAGAATGATAACTAGAACGTTGCAAGTATAATAAATAAGCAATAACACTTGACCACTGTTATTTCTTATTTATTAGTACTACTTTGTTCTAGAATATGATCCGTCAGGTGAATACTAATTTCCTGATTCTTTGTTGAAAGTCATATTGCACTTTCCAAATCATGATTTAAGAAAAATACTATTTATGGGAAATATAAATTTCTTCTCCGGCAAGACTGGGTATGGTGTAGCAGACTCTCCAGCTTGTCCGGATATAACGGGGTTACCTCTCCGGCTAGAACCGGGTAAGAAGGTATATAATATGTCAAACAAGTGACAAGATTTCCCTAAATAGTATCATGACCTGATATCTGACTTGTTTTTGGAAATATGAATCTGTTAAATACATTGACCTTATAAAGGGTATGTATATTACAACATGTGAAATATATGATTATATAGATATGTATATCTATAAGGAAATCCAAAAACCATAAGGATTGACAATTTGGAATAAAACACAAGCATATGTGTCTAGATTTCTTTATCAGGAATCTCTTGCATATATCTATAACTCCGATATCAAACATTATTTCGTTTGATCATATGTCTCGTAAATCATACGACAAAATAAACAACGAGAACCCTTTAAGTTGGGATACCATCAAAAGTATAAAAATTTCCAATGCGTTACCATAGACTATTAATGCAAGTAAGAAGCATGTAAAGTTGTACTAGTGCACAAGAAAACACATGAAACTTAAATTATACATCCACAGACGTCGAAGTATATCACACATGACTTTCAAGGCAAGACCTTTGGAAAATATGATTGGGCACGACGACACCAATGCTAATCCCATCAGTGGAAGAATTACTAATCAAAAAGCAGCAATTGGCCACATGATCCTACAAACGACACGAATCTCGCTGAGGTACGTTGGAACAAGATTTCACAACCATCGGTGCATAGTCTAATCAGAGTCATAATTATTATCACTGCAAAAGGAGTCACATACCTTTGCAATTCCCCTATTTCATTTTATTCGACATTCCATGATAATGTCATTTAACAACGATTATCACACAAAATTCCAGATAAAATTCTTGAATTTCTTTTGTTAAAATTCTGACCTCTGTGAATAGACTTTTGTGTTTCTACTTCCCCTAATGGTCATCATACCATGAGAATTTCTTTCCTAGTAGTAAATATTGATTTGTTTCATTTCTTGGTAAATCCACACGTTACACATGCACTGTTTGTTGCGCATGTGGTTCGTTTGATTTATGAAACCCACTGGAGGGCGTCATTCCAATTTGTTGTTTTATTCAAACTCAAATATCATTCCAATATACTTGATTTTTGCACTGTGAACCGCATTATTGCAAAACAATGACTCTTTGATATCGAGTCAATGGATTTCTTAAAAAACTCAAATTCCTTTGGCAGACATGGTTTTTGTTGTGACCATGTCCGAACTTTCTTACAAAAACTCGTTTTGTTTAAACCAAGTTCAATTGTTTGAACTTTCTCGCATTACGTATTCACTTCAAGATCTCATATGATGGATTGCAGCTATCATATTCAAAATAATCCCAACAAGCACTTCATTTGTTTTGAACCATAATCGGCTTGTTTGGTCTTCGACTTCATTAAATCATTTCTTTGATCACGATCACCTTGTGGTGACGTTTTCATAAATATGAAGCTTGCGCTAATCTCGTTGCACACATCATATATGGATTTAATTATTTATTTATTTATATTGAATCCCCTTTGTTGGTTCATCCTATAAAAGCAATCTTAACACAATCATGTGCTAAGATAATGATACACAAATTCATGTCATATTTCAGTATATCTCTTAACAGTTCCTATAACATCGATCGAACATTTCTTGATCTTTTCGATCGAAAAACATTATTCAATTGTTTCATTTTCAATCAAAAATCCTACTAGATTTGTGCGAAACAAACATTCGGATTTACTTCGTTGAACTTTCATTTGGTTTCAAGCATGGTGAACTCATTCAGTCACCGTTATTATTATTTCGATCACTACGACACCTTGTGGCGTCGCTATAAACTTGTAGCTTGAGCTAATCTATATACCTTTCGCTTGACTCATTCTTGAAAATGGTCTTAATACAACTATGTGTTAAGACAATGATACACTAAACTCTGTTGTATATCGGTGTATCCTTGTAATTCAATAAATGTCAACCCATTGATTTTTCTCATGTCATGATTCGATAGTTGAGAAATCATTTCTGTGCTTCTATTTCATTTGAGCATGTTGATTCTGAGTTTTCCTCAGTTAAAAATCAAAGTAATTTTTCCTTTGACAATAAATTTTGTTTATTCTAAAAAAAATCATTCACAACTTGTAGACATTCGATTTAGACATTTATTTCTTTTGGCTTGAACTTAGTCACTTTGGAAATTATATCATTTCATCTCGTTCATTTGACATTGATTTTTTTTCAAATAACTTAGTTAAACCATTGAGTCCTATTTATTGTGCAACTCATATTCACAAAATTTGATGTTTTGATTCTGTATCATTTACCTTAAGTATTGTTTTTATTGATTAAAACGTGACATAACTCTAAAAGAGATATCGTAGCCCAAATCTCAAGGACGAGATTTAAAACAAGGTGGGGAGGATGTAACGACTCACACAAAAATGTCCTAAAACGCTCTGTAAGTGGAAACCCGGACCCCTGAAACCCTAATCCTTGTGAAAAATCAAGAAATCAAGAAATTTGGAATCCACGCGGGCCGCGTAAGACATAAGGGTAGTCTACGCGGGCCGCGACAGCAAGGCAGATCTCCGGATAAGCTTAAGGGACACGTGTTGTCCACGTGTCACAACCACCGGTGACTCAGCAACCTCCGATCTGATCCACACTCCCACGCGGGGCTGCGTAAGTATTCCTTTAAAGTTACGCGGGCCGCGAGGCGCCCTGTTTCCAGCCTATATATAGCAACCGATAGTTTCAATTCAAAGTCGCTCAATTCTTTTCTTCTTTTAGCTAGAAAGTTTATATATGTGTGGTAATACTGTTGTGTCCAATATGGTGTGTAGGAATACTTCTGTTTATAAACTGTGGCGAGCTAGATTATGGCATCCTGCTGATCAAGCCATTAAAATGTTTAAGGATACTTTGAACATTTCATTTG
The DNA here is from genome assembly GCA_030545235.1 of Helianthus tuberosus. NCBI lineage: Eukaryota > Viridiplantae > Streptophyta > Magnoliopsida > Asterales > Asteraceae > Helianthus > Helianthus tuberosus. The sequence continues at coordinate 53,484,683 of CM060389.1, read as the reverse complement.
GGATTGATCATGGTCCCTGTGATGTTTATCACAGGGCCTAGCAGCATAAAGAGCCTTTCCCTCTGAGTGAACATAAAAGCTCCCATTTGGGAGAGCTTGTTCACTTAGATGTGTGGGGTCCTTATAGGGTTGCTAGCAGGGAAGGGCACAAGTATTTTTTAACCATAGTTGATGACAATTCCAGGGCTGTTTGGGTATGTTTAATGAAACCTAAAACAGAGGTTTTTGAAAATAATAACAACTTTGTTAACATAGTTAAAACTCAATTTAAACAATCTATTAAATGTTTTAGGAGTGATAATGGCTCTGAGTTTGTCAATAATCAAATGAATCAATTGTGTAAACAGTATGGAATAGTTCATCAGACTTCATGTGTTTATACCCTCAACAAAATGGAATTGTTGAGAGGAAACACAGACACTTGTTGAATGTTACTAGAGCATTGCTTTTTCAAAGTAACTTACCTGTTAGGTTTTGGTATGAGTGTGTATTTACTGCTACCTATCTTATTAATAGGACACCTACTGCTGTGCTTGGTGGAAAGACTCTGTATGAGTTAGTTTATAAGTTTAGGCCCTTCTTATATCATCTGAAAGTGTTTGGGTGTGTGTGTTTTTGTACTGTTTTGAATGAAAGTGATAAATTAAACAGTAGGACAGAAAAGTGTGTCTTTATTGGATATTCTCATGAAAAAAGGGGCATAAGTTGTTTAGTCTTGACTCAAAAAGTATAATTTTTCTAGAGATGTAAAATTTTATGAAACAATTTTTCCCTTTTAAGGAACAATCTGTGTTTGAAAATTTTGATTCTAATCTAATAAAAGACGTTAATGCCCTCAATTTTTTGGACTTGTATGATAATTCAGAACTTGAACATTTTTCAAATGTGGATGAACCCGATGAGGAAAGAAGGGGACAAGGTGAGTCTGATGTGATTACACAAGCAGATCAGCAGTCAGTGACTCATGATATTTCAACTATGGAGGCTGATGTTCAGCAGATCAGTGAAGATCATGAGTCATCTGATAGGGTTGACCCTGTGACAGTCACAGATGAAGCTCAAATTCCTTCTGAGGGTGACATAGGAAGTTCTCAGGCATCCGTTTTGCCTCGTAGATCTTCCAGAACTTCTGTTTTACCTAAAAAATTAAATGATTTTGTTTTGGAAGGGAAAGTAAGATATGGTGTTGAAAAAGTTGTCAATTTTTCTAAACTTACTCTTGAAAACAAATGTTTTGCTTCTACTCTTTCTAAAACTGTTGAACCCAAAACATATAAAGAAGTTGTTCAAAATCCCAACTGGATTCTTCAATGAAAGATGAGATTCAAGCATTGTACAGAAATCATACTTGGGATATTGTTGACATGCCAAAAATAGAAGTATTGTTGGTTGTAAGTGGATTTATAAGATAAAATATAAATGAAATGGTGAAATAGAAAGATATAAAGCAAGACTTGTGGCTATGGGGTTTAGTCAAAAGGAGGGTATTGACTATGAAGAGACTTTCTATCCTGTGGTTAAATTAGTTACGGTTAGATGCATAATTGCATTGGCTATCCAAAATAATTGGCGTTTATATCAGTTAGATGTGAATAATGCGTTTTTGTATGGTGACTTCAATGAGGGGTTTTCATGTCTTTGCCTGAAGGATATAAGTCTAATGATTCTGATGGTTTGACTAAAGTTTGTAAACTTAATAAGTCACTATATGGGCTTAAGCAAGCCCCTAGAATGTGGAATGAAAAACTGGTTAGTGTTTTATTTAGCATTGACTTTGTGCAAAGTAAGTGTGATACTTCTTTGTTTGTTAAAAATAAAAATGATATCTTTGTTGTTTTACTTGTATATGTAGATGATATTGTTATTACACGTAATTCATTAGCTGAGATAGAAAATATTGAGCAAAGTTTAAAGGAATTTTTTTTTAATAAGGATCTTTGTTTGTTGCAATATTTATTAGGCATGGAAGTATTGTCTTGTGATTCTGGTATATGTCTATCTCAAAGAAAGTATTGCACTAATTTGCTTTCTGAGTATGGTATGTTAGGTTGTAAGCCTGTGAGTCTACCAATTGATCAAAGTCATGTTGTTAATACTTTGCTTGACATTAATTCTGGTACTTTAAAAAATATCACTGGTTATCAACAGTTGGTAGGTAAACTAATTTATTTGTCCCATACTCGACCTGATATCTCATATGCAGTACATGTTCTTAGTCAGTTTATGTATAGTCTTACTGAAGGTCATTTGAAACTTGCTTTTCACTTGTTGAGATATCTTAAATCTGCCCCAGGAAAAGGTCTTTTGTTTAGTAAAAGCAGTTTATTTAACTTGTCCTCCTTTTGCTGATTCCGATTGGGCTAAGTGTTTAGTAACTCGAAAGTCAGTTGTTGGTTTTTGTGTTTTCCTGGGTGATTGTTTAGTGTCTTGGAAAAGTAAAAAACAAAGTATTGTGTCTAGATCTTCAGCTAAGGCTGAATATAGGTCACTGTGTGCTGTTGCGTGTGAGTTAATTTGGTTGAAAAAATTATTGGGTGAATTACAAATTAAAATTGATATACCTATCAACTTGTATTGTGATAATAATGCGGCTATGTCCATAGCAGCAAATCCAGTCTTTCACGATAGGACCAAACATTTCGAATTGGATTTATTTTTCTTAAGAGACTTGATTACAAAAGGTGTTTTGAGATGTGTTGGTATAGAATACGCAAATCAAGTTGCAGACATATTTACAAAAGGTGTTTTGCTAAAAATTCATCAAGTTCTTTGCGGCAAGTTGAAACCTTTTGATCTGTTTAACTAATAGAATTGTGGGGGGGTGTTAAAATAAATAATATCATTCATGTTTATATTTTCAATTCTATTATATATTATATTAATGGATTTGGTGTTTATTGTTTCATGTGGTGCTCCTGGGCTTTCAAATGGACCTGAGTTGATGGGCTGGAGTTGGGCTTCTTAGGAGTCTGGAGATATTAAACAATTTGGAGCCTGCCGCATAAGGAGTTGGGTGAATATTCTGATTATCTGGAGAATTCAGTTGGAGTCTAGGTCGCTATAAATCAGTTCCCCTTGGTTATTGTGCATAAAACTTGTCATTTTTCTCTCAGTGCATTAGTGTCCTCTCTTCTTCTTTAGGCAATTAGGGTTTCAACTGAGTTTTTTTGTGATTCTCAGGTTTTTGTGATTCTTATTTGTCTACGCAGAGTATCTCATTGATAATCTGCCTGTGAGAGGAACTTTATGAGAGTTTCAGTCGAGTTCGTTGTAGTATAAGTTGATTTGTTCTCGGTGATTAATAATACTAGTTTTGTTCATCAGTTCTTGATACCATTTTGACAGTGGTCATCCTGAGGAATTGGTGAAAGCACCACCTCTGAATCAGGAAAACGTGGACGTAAATGTTGAAGTTCCACGCGAGGATCCACCGGTGATTCAGGATCATCCAATCGCACCAAATGAGTCTGTTATTCCTGAGCAACCAATTCAAGAGGAAGAAAAAGTTATGCATAAGGAGCATGCACATTAAGATGAACAGGTTCACCAGAATGTTGACGTTGAGCATCTTGAAGATGATTTGTTCGATTTCAGTCCAGGATGTTGACAATGAGCTTGTTGAAGATGATTTGTTCGATTTTAGTGTTGCTGGTGGCTCAGGTAATGTTTCACACGCTCACCACTCTGCTAATGTTAGTGATGAACAAGAGGTGACTCAAAATAATGAAAGTTAAGGAGAAAATGAGAGTAGTGAAACAATATCAGATGAAGAATTTGATGTCATTATGGAAAACCAACGTGAAGTAAGAAAGAAACATAAACGCTAGTCAACAGAATACCCGTACTCAGGGGCCAAATTGAAGAGAATGTCGAGACGAGGGGAGATTCTTCCTTTCCTTTTGGCTCTAGTAGTGAACGAGCTAATGCAATGTATAAACCAAACTTTGAAGAATCATCAGGATCTGGGCGTAGGGTTCTCGGTTCCAAGAAAATAAGATACCTCACCCGTTCAACGCCCGGTGTTGGTTCTAGTGCAACGGCTCATTAAGTTATTGATTCTCCTCCTCGAAGGCAAGAACGGATCTTTGAAGAAGATATTTATGGGGATATAAGCCCCTTGAAGGAAATTTCTACGAGACCTGCCGCTGAAACTCTCATTACTTCACCATCCAAACCACTTTCACCATGACGCTCACCAACCAAACCCCCTTCACCAATTCCTTCTTCACCCAAACAACCATTATCTCCAAAACAACCATCATCACCCAGACAACCGTATCCACCCAAACAACCATCACCTCCCAAACCACCTTCACCATCCAAACCATCTTCACCTTCCAAACCTACAGGTTAACCAATCTAGGACCCTCAATAGTTAACATTGTTTCCTCTGATTCCACAACATCAGATCATTAGTTGGATGTGCCAAAGTTGCTTCGATTTCTAATTGATCAAATGAATCTATTCAAAGATTATCTGTAGAGCAATGATCACATATGAGTTCTTCAATGAAGATGGCTTAAATGATGTGTCTAGCAGGTGATAGGTTGGGAAATGGTAACAAAATCTGAAAAGCCTCTATCCTCTAAGAAGTTTTAGAAAGAGGAGATTGAGATTTAAGATATTACCAAAGAAGAAGCTGATGAGATTATTCGGGAAAACGACACCAAATAGACCTATCAAGCCAATGATGGTGTTATCTTTGAAAATACCGATGTAATGAATGAAGTTGATATTGAAGAAGATTATGATAAAGAGACTCCTGAAGGTTTTCCTGTTCCACTTGATGTAACCGACAGAGTCATTGATTCAAGGATCTTCAACTAGCAAAGGCAAGCAACCAATGCATGCTTCATGGTTCAAAGAGCTTTCAGTGTCTCCAACTCAAGAAAAATCTTACGTTGACAAACGTTCTCTGATAGAGAATGTCAGATTATAAGTTATAAGTTTGATGAGAAGTTTAACTGCTTTGAGATCAAAAGAAAGGACGACCTCCAATATTTTTGAGGTGTAGGACTTCAAAGCCTTAATAGTCTTCTAGCCTATGATCTCAACACCTTAGCATAGATTCCATTGGTAAATCATAAGGATAATATACTTGGTCACCTCATTGATAAGGTTAATCGAAAAGAATGTGTGCATGGTTGGGATAAAACTACAGCGGAAAAGGCAAAGATTGTGAAGGACGGGTCAAGAAGACATCCTATTACAAAGAAGCCATGGTGTCGGATGTATACCCACCGGTGAAGGTTATGGAAAGGGCGCCTCTTCACTAGATCAAGCAAGAGTTCCTCATCAAAGATTTCAAATATTGGCAGTATGATGGTGTAATGATAGAAGCATAGCTTGAGACAAACAAACAAGGAGAGGTTCTTCGACTATTCGATCAAGTGAATTTGATAAACTTTTATAAGAATGATTTGTTGATTCTGAAAGAAAACTATATCTTGATTGACAAGAAGTACGAAAATGAAGAAATGACCTTCGAGAAGTTAGTCGGGTTCTACATTAGAAAAAGTGATCATGTTGGGAGCAATGCATCTTTTGGCTGGAACAAAGTTTGAATACATATCGAGTTAATGTTAAGGGGGGGTTTGTTGATGTATATTTTGACAGCTTGCTCAATTACTCATTTTGGTTTATATGTAATTATTGTAATTAGTAGGTTTTGGGCTTTCACTTGTAATTAGGGCCCTAATGGTGGTGATTAAAGCCCATTAAGGAGCCTAAAGTCTCCTAAGCCCAAACCTATAAAAGCTCAAAGTTAGATTTTTGAAGGTAATGTTTTTTCTAGAGGTTCTTGGAGAGGTTGAATCTTTGTAAGAGAAAACCATCTAGATTTGTAGGGTTGTGTGGGTTTATTAGTGATTAATAAATGCATGAAAATTTAAATAATCCCGTGTTCATCTCATTTCTCTTACCCACGTTAGGTGTTTTTCGTGATCTCGTGTCCCTCACTAGAACATCATTGATCCATTATCTTTTGTTAGTTCAACGATCCAATAGACTTACAGCGTGATTGGGCATGAGAGGTGACTTATGTGGCCCAAGTCACAATCATAGCTGTTAGCTTGAATGAAAGAATAGATTAGCTAATCTCATTGTACATATGCTAATCTTGTTAAAAAAATTCTTAGAACATTTCATTTAACATTTAATTTGATTTTTTTTTTTTCAAATAACTTTTATACGTTTTCTTTAAAAAAACAAAATACACAGTTTTGTTTATTTTTTTAACATTCCTATATAGATTTTAATGAAAACAACGTTTTTTTAAAGTATTTTTTGTTTTGTAAGAGGTTTTTCACACATGCTTTGATAGTTTGATTAACAATTTCAGATCATAAGTAATTTTTAAAAAACAACTAATAAAAATTTATAAATTAATTAGAAAGAAAGTTCACTCACGTGTAGGCCTGTAAACGAACCGAACGAACACCAACATATGCATGTTCGTGTTCGTTCATTTAACTTTAACCGAACACGAACATGAACATGAACATATAATCGAACATATTTTTTTGTTCGTGTTCGTTCATTAAGAAATTGGTCATGTTCGTGTTCTATCATGTTCGTTCGTTTAAAGCTTAGACGAACAATTCACGAACATTAACGAACACAAATGAACATAAACAAAAAAAAATTAACTGAACATATTTGAATAAACATAAACAAACATAAATTAACATGATTGAACAAACAAGTCTAATATATTACAATTCATCCGAAAACACATCTAAATTAGAGTTCATAAATATACTAATTAGTCAGTCATATTAATATAAGTAGTTAGAAAACCTAATATTTATATAAATCTAACTATTTATGTATTACTAAAATTTAAACGACCGTTCATGAACATAAATGAACGAACATAAACGAACGTTCATGAACATGAACATAAATGAACGAACACAAGGTGTGTTCATGTTCGTTCATTTAATTAAACGAACAATTTTTTTTTGTTCGTGTTCGTTCGTTTATTAAATAAGCGAACATAAAAAACTTCCCGCCGAACAAGTTCATGAACAGTTCATGAACAGTTCATGAACGTTTGGTTCGTTTACAGGCCTACGCGTGACCTATTACTAAGCCGTTTCATATGTCTAGTATATGTCAGGGAGAAATTTGTCCTTCCTAATTTTGTAGGGTATAAGGAGTGGTTAGACACATGAGAGTGGCAAAATAAAAAATCAACCAATGAGAGTGTGCAATGTCAAAGTGGTAAACTATACTCAAAAGTGTTGGCAATGGTTAGACACTTGGTGAAGTGGTAAACTATTAAAAAAAAAAAATGCGTGATTGGTTGAGATTGGAATGGACCCCGCCCCACCCCACACTACCCTCTCTTTCATACCCTCCCTTCACCACTTCGGCAAGCCTACACCGATTTGGCAATGAAACCGAGCGGCAAAGGGTGTTGGCGACGGTGTTGCCGCGCGGCAAAACCCCTTGCCACTCCCCTTTGCCGCACCACTCCGGACACCCTTATCAATGATTTCTACTACTAATTATCACCAAATCAACTTGCCTTTAGAGTGATTTGAAGTCACACCACTTATTGAAGGCATCACCAATACTTTGGTGTTTGGATTCATAATTTTGAATCATAAGTAATTATTTACAATTAGTTAAAAAATTGCATTAATAAAATAAGAAAAAGTTCTCTTACCTCTCACCCATTACATGCTAAATCATTACATATGTTTAGTAAATGTGAACGAGAAACCCCTCTTTCTACGTTTTTCAAACTACACTTTTTACACATAAATATCACCTAATCAATATACCTTTGTACATAAATATCACCTAATCAATATACCTTTGTAGTGATTTGAACCCACATTACTTATACGGGGACAAACGCCAATGCTTACATGGCACACTCTTTTCCCCTCTCGCTAAAAGATGGCACATGTCTTTATGATAGTAGGTCATTGATTTCATCATGAAGTAATAAAAAGGAGAGACTCCAGTTAACAAGTGAGATACGAGATATTCAAACAGTTTAGATTTTTTTAACGGCAACTTTAGTAACACAAAACTAACAAGCAGCCAGCAGTGGCAAAAGCCACTACAGACACCACAAAAGAAAATGAAAAGATTAAACATTAAACATTCTCCATTTCAACCATTTAGCTTTGTTGTTGATCGATAGAAAGCTCACCGATTTGATTTCTCCAACATTTTTTTCAATCTTCATAGGTTCATCATAAAAGCGTAAATTGTCAAGCGATCAAAATCAAAGATTGAAAAATCATCCGCTTTCGATCATCAAATCCGATATACCTATGCACCTAAAAGGGATCATAAACCGAGAAAGCGGAGGAATCTTGCACCACCTACTAATATTTTACCATATTACCGATGCCACGAAGCAAGAAGGTGAAGATAACAGTTTAGATACATACAGTGGAAAGTGGGATACGGAGAAAATTGCTCTGCAAGGCATTGTGGTCGTGTCTTATTGGTGTCTTTGGAGAGCTAAGAACGACATCAGATTTTCCGGAAAACAAATTAAGGTGGAGGAAATCTTTAGTGAAGTCAAAGCGTTGGGTTAGGTTTTGTTTGGTTTAGAAATAGATCTATGTTTGGTTCGAAAAGTTGGTCGGATTGATGTAAATTTGTATTTATGTAGGTTTCGTTGTAGTCGGTGTCCGTCCCGGTTTTCGGGTTCGGTGTTTCTCTATTGAAGTTTACATTTCAAAATCAAAAGATACATACAGTGGATTTTACGTCGATCGAATGACGATGATCCCACATGTTTCAGCAAAATTCCATATCCAATATAATCTAATTATCTCAATCCCTCTATCTAATTAAATACTGTCTTCATGCTTCTTATATCATGTCATTATATTTATTATTTAACAAATATTAACGTAGAATTGATTTAGCATAAAAAATGGTAAAATTACATCATTAGTATCGAAATTACTATGTAATCTACTAAATCAAAACTAATAACCATAAATCTAACTTATAATAAAAGATTATAATTAATGGCACTTGTCAATTTCTCCTCTAATTTACTAATAATAATAATAATAATAATAATAATAATAATAATAATAATAATAATAATAATATGTTTATTCTCATCTCTTTCTTAAAAATGATATTATCTTTTGATTTTTATTTTCTTTTACACTCAGTCTCTTTCTTAAAAAAAAAAAAAGTTCTACACTTTTCATGATTATCTATTTTACACTCTTAGGCAGTGGCGGATCTAGGATTCCGTCCAAGCGGTAACGTTTTATAAATAAGCGTTAACGAAATCGAAAAAACGTCAAATTTTTCCAAAATTTACACTAAAAACGTCAAAATTTTTCCAACCAAGCGGTAGCGGAGGCTACCCCTTGTTCCTCTTTACATCCGCCCCTGCTCTTAGGCCATGCGGTGTGGCTTAACGCCACCCTGCCATCTCAACATTAATGGCGCCCTATGGTGCTATACATCATCCCGTCGAGTTTAAAGGGGGGCGCTATAGGTTGTCCGCCACCGTGCTAACGAGCCAAATTGAAGGGATCAAGGTGAATGTTGGTCAACTATCCGTTGATCAACGGCAACTTTTAAAAAAAATAATAAGTTTAAAATTTATAATTTTCCTATAGATACCCTACTCCTTTTCTATATTTTTCATCTCCTCTTCCTCTACTCTTTATCCAAAATCTTTACACTTTTTTTTTATAATCACACAATGTTTCCCAACAACCAAAACGTATGGGATCCCAACTATCCGTTTTGGCAAAGTGCACCAAACAATCCCAACAACGAGCAAGAAGACCGTTATCGAAGAGACCCGCGAACGGGTGAGCTTGGATATTATCTGATGCCACCTAGCACCCCAACTTCTCCCCATTCGACCACGCCACCGATTCCCAGTTTTTACGGATTTTATTCCCAACTGCCATTTTCGCCAAAACATACACTAAACCCAAAACATACCCCAAACCCAAAACACACCCGAAACCGAATCCGTACACGAAACCCTAACAGAACCCACTTCCTAAAAAGGTGAACGATCGAGAAGGCTGTTAGATATTTATGTCCGGTTCGATAAGTCAACGCTACCGACCGGGTCTTAACGCGTAAGAGTTACACCGTGGACAACGAACTAAAATCCACTTAACCTGTTTAACTGGTAATTACGAACTTATTACGAGTATTAACTGAGAGACGGGCACATGGACCGGGTGAGACAAGAATACTCCTCTCGCCACTTGTCATCATGCATTCGTGCTACGCCACTTGTCGCGCATGCACTCGCATCGCCACTTGTCGTGCATGCAAGAACCTTGGCCAATTGTAATACATGCATTATGCATGTCCGCCACTTGGTAAACATCTACTATTTAAATGAGTTTTTGGGTCTTGCATATGTTGGTTGAGGGAACTAAAAAAACCACTCTCAAAGGAACACCCGTAACCGGCCACCACGCCGCCGGCAACCGCCACCGGTCCCGCCGTTCGCCGCCGCTCGCCGCCGGCCACCGCTGCCGCTACACGGGTTCATACTCGCGTCTCGTTAGTTCGTATCACTAGCACTTGTTCGTTGAAACTCGGTGTCTCAACCGGTTATTTCCTAACCGAAGGTATATCTAAACCCTCTATGGTTAGTGTTTTATTTCGTGTTTGCATGTTGGTGATCTTGTTCCATTGCGAGTATTCTTTGGTATAAAAGTGTTCATAGTTTTATATACTGTTACTTATGCTTCCGTTGCCTAAAAATGTACATATATATTTTTATAGTTAAAGTTTATTTAACTAACATATATGTATGTATACATTTTTGTCAAAAGTGTTTTGACTAATCTTTGTTGTAAATAAATATATACATATATATGAACCGGGTTCATTCAAAAAAAAAATATTATACCACGGATATCCTTCAGTGGTATCAGAGCCGATGCTCACCACATGCAAATCGAAACCGGTCTTTTTCCATCGGAATAATAAGTTACAAACTTTAAAAGTCTATAGTTTTTGATTAATTTTATCTTTGGGCTATATATATATATATTTTTGGTCACTTTTAATTGTTAATATTTGGTTGACCAAAAATTGCCCAAACATACTTTTGGTTATGTTGAATATCTAAATCGGGCCCGACCTTGTGGTTATGTTTATGTTTAGCTTTGTTCATATGGTTTTGGCCCATTTTGTGGTTCAAAGTTGTAATAGATAGGGTCTTTGTATTTATTATATTTACTTGTTAAATATTGTTGATACGAAGACCCGAAGCATAACCGAATGCCAAGAGGAGTCTTGGAGTTAGTGGGGGTCGCTTAAGACAACAAGATGCACTCAAGTCCATCCTTGTGGTTGTTTTGTGTGTTGTCACCGTCACCCCTTTGATCTTGCTACTTGGCTCTAGCAAGATCATAACCATGCCCATATGATTTACATATTCTTTTTTGCTATTATGTTTGCCTTTAATAAATGTTATTACACTTCAACCTAATACCAAAACGCATTCTTAAAAAATGGTTTTTAAAAAATGAAATCAAGTAAAATCAAGTTCTAGCAACTTGCATATTTTTATAACCACTAGAGTTTTAAAACATGTTTTTATCACATCTTTAAAACTCATAAACTTAATAGTCTTCACTATTAACTTTAATTGGTTATTCCAAGTCGTGACAAACTTAGTTTTATAGGTTATCTAAAACTAAATGTCTCCAGAGGTGAAAGGGTCTTTTTGGTTATGTCGCAAATTTAATATCTAAATTAAAACCGACTATAACGACCCTATTTGGTAAAAATTAAAATCAATAGTCTATGCCACCCTACTACTAGTAACACTTGGGGCATAATGCGAACCATCAGTGTTGGAGCCACAGCACGACACTCGGTGTCTAGTTTATCCTTCCAAGGTGCAAGGGCTTTGTCGACACATCTGACCCTTCCACATGTGACCGTTTTAGGACGACTATTATTTTTCTTCTCGTGTTACATGCCCCAGCTGTCTCAAGAACAAAAGTGGCATAGGTGAGGCCAAATGTATCAATGCAAGGACAATAGGTTATCCTCGCAGCCTCATAAACCCGGGGAGTTGTGCTTTTTCACAATTGACAATCGTTGTCAGTCCGCTTGAACCTCTTGCTAATGTTGCGTGCTACAGCTTCCTTTAGAAAGAGCTTCTAACCGGATTCTCATTCCTTATCGTCTCACCTCACGGAATAAGGAGATATACATCGAAAATGCTAATTAAAATCACCTTGCTTATATAACAGATGTCTAATGAAAAACCACTCCTTCATTCTCAAGTCTATACTTAAAAGGAAAAATTGAATAACACCAACTTTCTCGATGCACCGCAATCTGAGAATAGTTCTCAAGATGGAGAAAAAGCTATATATATTAGATGGCCCAGTCCCTACCGAGCCTGAAAGTAACATTACTAATGATCGCAAGGCACAGGAAAAACATAACGAGGATGCCGTTGAGGTAGCCTACCTTATGAAAGCCACCATGTCTCTTGAACTTTAGAAGAACATGGAAGATAAAGATGCTTATGACATGATCCAGCAACTAAAAGGTATGTTCCAGAAACAAGCCCGACAGGAGCAATATGACACCATGAAATAGCTCATAGTCTGTAAAATGCTGGAAGGATCATGTATCAGTACTTATGTGCTTGAGATGAAAGGATACATTGACTAGATGAACAAACTTGGTTAATCCACAAAAACCAACCAAGTTCTAATGGTCTAGTCTGGTGGTGTTAAGAAGTCCAATAACAAGAAAAAGGAATCATAAGAGCAAAGGCAAGAGAAAAGTTGTTGTTGCTGCCAGAAATGCCACCAACAACAAGCATGTTGCAAAACCACACCATCCTGAGGAGCATCAGTGCTTTGAATGCAACCAAATGGGGCACTAGAAGGGAAACTGCCCACAGTATCTAGCCAAGTTGAAGACGAACAAGGTCAATAACATTGGCACTTCTTCTAATATTCTCGTTTATGTTATCGAACTTTTCACTGTTTCTAGCAATACATGGGTATATGATACCTAATGTCGTTACCACATCGTTTAATGTCTTGCATGAGCCTAAAAAGTGGAAGAAACTGAAACAAGGCCACATGGAACTCATAGTTGGTAATGGAAAGAGAGTTTCAGTTCTGGCAACTAGAACATTTTTTTTTTTCATGTCCCTCTTGCCTTATATTTACTTTAAATAACTGTTTGTATGCACCTGGTTTGACCAGAAGCATTATTTTAGTTTCTTCAATGTTTGAACAAGGATTCAAGTATGTTTTAATTGTTTTTCTATTTTAGCCTACTTGAATGATGTCTTTTACTTTGAGGCTAAACCTTGAAATGATATTTATGAGATTGATGTTCAAACAAGTAATAACATATATCATCTTTCTAAGCGTAACACAGCTGGTATGAACGAAACACATTTATGGCATTGCAGACTTAGCCACATAAGTAAGGCACGCATAAAATGGCTCCAGTCCGAGAGGATTCTTGAATCCACAGGACAGGACTCCTTTGATGATTGCGAATCTTGCTTAGCTGGCTCTAAGACCCGTCTCACATTAAACGACTTTATCGTAAAATACGCATTTTTATATATAGAAATACGACCTTTCAAAAACTTTGATGAATTAACGTTCATACCTAATTAAGATATTCTAGTTATAACATCCAAACTAGTTTAAAACATTCAAGTGTTCACATGTTTTACATTTAAACTAAACAAAAGATATCATTGCGGAAGCTACAAAAGTCTTCTGTTCGGTTCTTGATAATTGCTTAATCGCCATCTGGAATATCCCAACATCACCTAATATCAAATACCAACATAAAAGTTAGTTTTGACTGCATAGAAATGAGTATAATCAAGTTCCAACATCAAACAATTAAAAATAATTTTTTTTGCCAGTAACAGGGTCTCTCGCGGGCCGCAAAAGACTAAGCGTCATGTCTTCGCGGGCCGCGAGGACGTTAATTTCGCCTGACAGTTTGTTATTTCAGCTGCATTTGCCCGGCTCTAATTTTGATCAAAAATCTAACTTTAAATTGTCATAACTTTCGTTCTACAAGCCCGTTTTACGAAATTCTTTTTCCTACATGTCCGTAATTTAAGTACAAACCTATTTACCATCATTATTTGCATAAAAATCCAGTTTATAATTTGATCGCCTATAAATCCCTTTTTTATTTGTTCGACCCGTTTGGTTATATGTCAAACTTTACATAGCTCACTCTGATGGGTTTCTAAACAAAGTTACCCATTTCCCAGGCTTGTCAACATTGCCGTTTCACTATCATTCCAAGATTTACGCACGCGATATGTCACGCTTGTTAATAATGATTTCAACCATGAACATTATACAATATCAACAATTTACGATTTAAATCTTTCGACCCAATATCATTGGTTCTTTTAAGAAAAGCTAAGCTTTCTGGCACGTCCGTTGAACGGCCTACGCTTTCATGATTCACATTCAACGAGTGACCTCCAAGTCACTTCAAACACTACTAATTTAACAAATGTTTGACTCGTTTGGTTGTCTAATGGAAACCACCATTTTAACAACACACCAAACTTATTCTAACCAATATTTGACCCGTTTGTTTGTCTAGTGAACTTCGCTACTTCAACAATATACCAAGTTCATATTTTATGCTAATCTAAAGTCTACTAACTAAAACACATAATCAAACATATTGTAACGAAAGCGTAGTTACGTACCTTTAGAGCGTTCCCTTCAAGCGCGTATCCGCTCCGGCTTGTTCGCTCGAAGATTCAATCTTTTTGCCTATAGAGTTCAACCAACAACCTGTTTAGAACTCTAGTCATGTCACATAACACATAACTCGCCATAGCATTCAAATATGCGTTTTTGTCCGAATTTATAACATTTTGTTTTCTTTTAGGCATTATATCAAACACCTATGAGCATAATTTTATAAAATTAACAGTCAAGTTCCCTGACTAGTTATCTCGCCAATTTCAACATCTTTTACTAATTCAATTTCTAATTTATACTTCAATATCAAGATTAACTTCATAAATCCTTATTTACACAAAATTCAAGATCATAACTCTAGTGTTCCTCATCATTCTTAAAAACCCATTAAACACCTAAGTAGTGATTATGGGTTTTATCAACATGAACACAAATTCATTAGTTTACTAACTAGGGTTTGTTTCTAATCATGCATTCATCCTATTTTCACCCAAATATCCATCATTCAAGCTCAAATTTCAAATTTCAAGTGTTCATCAAGAATTTGAGATGGAACAAAATAGTGAAATTTGACATACCTTATGATCACTTCACTGAGGTGATCACTAATTCGTGCTTGGATTTTAATTTGGGTGTGATTTGCCCTTCCAATTGCTTGAATTTATGCTAGTTAGGGTTTAAACAAAGGAGTTCTTTGGCTCCTGCTGAAAATGTCGACCAGAACTCACACTTAAGGTGTGTGTTTTGGTGTTTGATGTTTTATTTGTTTAAAACTAGTTTATAGTTTATCACTTTTGGCCCCTCTACTTTACCCAAGTTGCATATAGTGTGTTTTAACCAATTTCCTTATTACTACAAGACTTGTGACTAACTAGGTTATTTATTCCTAGTTACTTTATGTTGTTTATTACCGACATTAAATTTTTAATATAAAAATTTATATTTTCAGGGTGTTACTTGATATGGTTCGATCGATGATGTGTAGAACTAATTTGCCTCACTCCTTTTGGGATCATGCTCTTATAACCGCTGGCCGCATTGTCAATTTGGCTCCGACTTAAAGGTAAACAAAAAACGCCATATGAGATATGGCATGGGCGTAAACCTGATTTGGAATAACTTAGAGTATAAGGATGTGATGCATACATCACAAGTCATTCTGATGATAAACTCGATCCTCGAGGCGAAAATGTTGTTTCGTCGGATACTATAAAAGCAGCGGATATTATTTCTACCATCCTGATGCAAATGAGACTTGCATCAAACGGAAGGGACACTTTCTCGAGGAAGAACTTCTTAATCGAGGAACTGGAGATAATGTGGTTGATCTTGAAGAAATTCGAGAACCACAAACAACCGCTAATGTAGTCGGACCGTCTGATCAACAAGTAGTTGTTGCCAATGAATAAGACATAAACACAAGCATTTGTAGAAGTAGTTGAATTCATAAAGAATCTGATTTATATCAATGGCATCTAAAAGGTCCCAAAGTCTTATTAGTAGTTGAGTCTAATGACAAACCTGCTAATTACAAATCTGCAATCTTAGATCCGGAATGTGAGAAATGGCAAGAAGCCATGAACGTCGAGATGTAATCTATGCATGCCAATCAAGTATGGGACTTGGTTGAGCTACCCCCGAATCTCAGGCAGTAGGAAGCAAATGGATTTTCAAGAGAAAAACCGATATGCATGGAAATATGTACACCTATAAAGAACGGCTAGTTGTGAAGGGTTTTATTCAAACTCAAAGTATTGACTATGATGAGACCTTCTCGACTGTTGCTTTGATTAAATCAATCAGGATATTGCTTACCATAGTTGCGTAGTATGATTACGAAATATGGCAAATGCATGTCAAAACCACCTTTCTTAATGGACATCTCTTTGAAGAAGTCTATATGGTTCGCCCTGAAGGTTTTGTCGATCCTAAATATCCAACTGAGGTGTGCAAACTAATAAGTCCATTTATGGACTCAAGCAAGCATCTAGTAGCTGGAATCTTCATTTTGACAAGAACATCAAAGAGTTTGGTTTTGTCAAGAATGAAGATGAGGCTTGTGTTTATAGAAAGGTTAGTGGGAGCACCATATCATTCCTCATCCTGTATGTGGATGATATACTAATCATTGGAAATAACATCCCCACGCTTAACGAAGTTAAACACTATTTAGGATCTTGCTTCACAATGAAAGATCTTGGAGAAGCTGCTTACATTCTAGGAATGAAGATCTATAGGGATAGATCTAAGCAGCTTCTAGGGCTAAGTCAAAGAACTTACATAGACAAAAACGATGACACGCTTCAAGATGGAAAACTCCAAGAAAGGAGATGTTCCTATGACTAAAGGAACCGTGTTGAACAAATCGCAATCTCCTTCAACGGACATTGAAATTAAGCAAATGGAAGCAGTTCCATATGCTTCAGCGGTTGGTTCGATCATGTGTGATATGTTATGTACTAGACTTGATGTCTCGTATGCTTTAAGCATGACCAGTCGTTTTCAACATAGTCCTGGCATTGCCCATTGGACTGGAGTAAAGAACATTCTGAGGTACTTTAGAAGAACTAAAGATATGTTCTTGGTGTTTGGAGGAGTGGAAGAGGAGCTCACTGTAAAGTATTACACTGATGCTAGCTTCCAAAGTGACCGAGATGATTCTCGCTCACAATTAGGATTCGTATTCACTCTCAATGGTGGAGCTGTCTATTGGAAAAGCTCCAAACAGAGTGTAGTGGCGGATTCAGCCACCGAATCCGAATGTATAGCTGCATCAGATACTGCAAAAGAATCTGCTTGGTTGAAGTAGTTCATCAACGACCTCGATGTGGTTTCAAGTATTCAGAAACCAATCTAGGTGTTCTGTGATAGCACATGAGCCATTGCTCAAACCAAGGAGCCCAGATCACAGAGTTAAGCACATTCTAAGAAAGTTCCACTATATACAGGAAATACTGGAATGAGGAGACATCTTAATAAGCAATATATACACATATCAAAACCTAGCAGACTCGTTCACTAAACCGATGACTCAGGACAAGCATGACCGACATGGGAATGCTATCGGTCTTAGATTGGCTAGCCATTTGTTTTTATTTAGTATTTAGATGTACGAATATTCAAACAGTTGTACCTTTTGAATTCACCTTTGATTTACTGGTTACATGCAAAGTTTGAATTTTACAGATGTGTTCAATTTTGATACATTTAATCCATGAATCTTGTATTCTAAATTATCCGTAGTCGGTCAGATTCGTGGGAACGACTCTGAATTAAGACTATTTTGACTTTGGACTCAAGGAGTTGACTTCCAAATTCACAGTCATCGTTGTGAATGACGACGGATGTAACTCGCATCAAATCATCTTCATGGATCTTAGTCATAAGATGTTTTGATTTAGGCATACTCATTTAGTATCCTCTGACTTGAGATACATACTAGAACCTTCGTTTACTAAAGACTATTCTTTGATCAGGGTCAATCGCTGTCGCGTAACTACCATTCATAAAGGCATTGGTTGGGAGTAGCTCTGAGGTTCAGTGGGAGTTGTATGTAGTCAAGATGGGATTCTGTACTCTTATATTATATGTAACAACTAGACATCGGGGCGCCCTCGTTGATTCAAACTAGTGAAGTGTAAGGCCTTACCGAAACTTACTGTCTGTTTGATTGGACCACTTTGATTCTTGAATGAGAACGATAATGATTGAACGCCATGTGAGATTGAATTTGATCCATGTCTCATTGTTCAATTGATGCCTTTTACAGAGAGGATAGATGACAACGATTGCCATAAGTCCACTGTCTTCAAGTAGCAAGCAGTTGTTGAAGGGAAGATACCTTGGTTAGTGACTTTAAAGTGTCATAACCTGTTGGGGGCAGCTATGTGTAGCTAGAGCACCGTTGGCTGTCTGCATTGAGATCTTATCGGAGGCCGTCTAAGTGGGAGCTGTTGGATATGTATGTCCGGTTCGATATGTCAACGCTACCGACGGGGTCTTGACCCATAAGAGTTACAACGTGGGCAACGAACTAAAATCCACTTAACCTGTTTAACTTGTAATTACGAACTTATTACGGGTATTAACTGAGAGATGGGTACATGGACCGGGTGAGACAAGAATACTCCTCTCGCCACTTGTCATGCATGCATTCGTGTTACGCCACTTGTTGCGCATGCACTCTTGCATCGCCACTTGTTGTGCATGCAAGAACCTTGGCCAATTGTAACACATGCATTATGCATGTCCGCCACTTGGCAAACATGCATGAGCCTCCATCTAATATTTAAATGAGTTTTTGGGTCTTGCATATGTTGGTTGAGAGTACAAAAAAAACACTCTCAAAGGAACACCCATAACCGGCTGCGGCGAGCGACCGCCACCGGTCCCGCCATTCACCGCCAGCCACCATTGCTCGCCGCCAACCACCGCTGTCGCTACACGGGTTCATACTCGTGTCTCGTTAGTTCGTATCACTAGCACTTGTTTGTTGAACCCCGGTGTCTCAACCAGTTATTCACTAACTGAATGTATATCTAAACCCCCTATGGTTGGTGTTTTATTTCGTGTTTGCATGTTGGTGATCTTATTCCATTGCGGATATTCTTTGGTATAAAAGTGTTCATATTTTTATATATTGTTACTTATGCTTCCATTGCCTAAAAATGTACATATATATTTTTATAGTTAAAGTTTATTTAACTAACATATATGTATGTATACATTTTTGTCAAAAGTGTTTTGACTAATCTTTGTAGTAAATAAATACATACATATATATGAACCGGGTTCATTCAAAAAAAAAAATATTATACCACGGACATCCTTCAAAGGCATGGTAAGAAGGGTGAGAGCAAAGCACGTGCTCCTAAGACGGTCGAAAAGTAGACGCCTAGGGAAGAACTTGCGTTGTCACAAGCATGGTTGGACGTGTCGGAACATGAGATTGTTGGTAGATTTTCGCTCCATAAACTTTTTTTACATACTTTTATAAAGATACTTTTGGTAAATATATTTGTATAATTATACATTTATATAGGAAATGACCAAGATGTAAAAGTATTTTGGAGGCGTATACGTGAGAAGTTTTTCACCACAATGGGTCATGGTGAATATCATTCGGCCGACTCTTTTTCAGGCAAGTGGACCACAATGCGGACGAAGATTAGCAATTTCAACAACATACATAATAATTTCGTCAACAATCTTAGAAGAAAAAGCGATTCGAGTGATATGGACGTTATGTCCGCCGCCCACAACTACTATAGATTGCATCATGGGCATGCGTTTATGATGATACCTTCGTGAGAGCTTCTTCGCAAATCTCCCAAGTGGCATCTTGTATCGCCCTTTGACTCAACCGCCCATATGTCAAAACGGTCCAAATCAACATCCACTACCGAACCATCCAAGTCCGACGCTCGTACTACTATTAATCTAAACGACGACTTCGAGGAAGTTGAGCAACTGCAAGAACCGCAATAGCTGCGATGACCAAAGGGTGGGGATAGAAGTAAGGCAGCTGCATGGGCACGAGACACGTCTTCTTCAACACCATCGGATGGCCCGTCAAGGTTGGACGAGTTCGATAAAAGACTCAACAAGCTTCTCTCTATGAAGGAAAAGGAGCAAGAACTAAAAATGGAGAAACAAATCCAGAATGATATGAAATTTCTCGCGAAAGACTTTTCACTAGCAGAGGATGACCTAGTCATTTTGGAGGCTCGTAAGGCACAAATTCGAGCGAAGAATATGTCGTTTTTATTTTCTAATGAGTAAATTGCCATTTTAGTCCCTGAGTTTTGTCCAAATTTGCCACTTTGATCCAAATAGTTTTTTTTTGCCTGTGGGTCCCTGACTTTTCCATTTTGTTGCCATTTTGATCATTTTGTCTAACTCCATCCAAAAAACCAGTTTGTAACAGGGGTATTTTGGGGATTTCCATAAAATATGTTTTTACTTGCATTTTTTATCCATTCCTTTTATCCCATATATAAAGACATTTTACCCCAATTAAAACCCTAACTTTCACCCTAAGTGTCAGCTTCTTCCTCATACGATCATCAAAAATCTTCCATAATCACACAGTTCAGTCGACGACGATTGGAAAGCAACAACAATGTGGAATGCTCGGCCTCCTGGTTCAAACTTTAATCCCGAATTAGATTATGGTATGTGCTAAATTAGTGTAATGATCCCCTGTTTACTTCGATTAGGGTTTTTTAACGGTGTGTTTTGTTGTTGATTTCAGCTGACGAGCCAGAGCTGTTCACGTTTGAGATACATCATGGAGGGGAGTTGATTGACTTTCCAGAATTTGGGTATGAGGGTAAAGTATCGTATATCGACAAGGTTAACCCTGACTACTTTTCTTTGATCATATTTAATGATATGATGGGTGAGCTAGGTTACACAGAAGATGAACTAGGGGGATTAAGATACAACTTTAGGATTCCAGGGGAATGTTTTGAATTCGGGATAAGATCTTTAATGAGTGATAGTGATGTTATTAGAATGATCAAGTATACGCAAACTTACAAGGTCATTGAGGTGTATGTTTAGCATATTTGGGGTAATAAAAAGCAAGGTGATGATGCAAACTTTGGTGATGAATCACAAGTTGATCCGGCAAACTTAGGTGATTTAACACAAGCTGAAGTGCAGGGTAAAGAAAAAGAGGTTAGGGATGATGAAAAAGAGGTTAGTGCAGTAGATGTAAGCTTTGACTCTAGTTCAGATGAAAGTGCTGAAAGTGTTGATGTAGTAGACGATGAACAGAGCAAAGAAACTGAGGTAAAATATGCAAAATTTATTGATCCTGATGGTGGTGATGATCCTGATTACAGTGGTGATGATCCTGATTACAGTGGTAATGAGGATGAGGGTACTGATGAAACTGAGGAGGGTAGTGATAAAGGTGAGGAAGGTACTGATAGTGAGGATCCTGATTACATAGTAGATGAGGAATACGTAGATGATGTTGATATGGATCAGGTTGAGTTTAGAGCTGCTGTAGAATTTGATATCAGTGATGATGAAGGGGAGGCTCAGGATGAGCAAGAATTTGATGACTTTGAGATAGACAATTTTGATAGTCTTAGTGATGAAGAGCAGACAAGTGTTAGAGAAAGGGCAGTTAGGGGGATAAGGAAGAAGAAAAAAAAGGCAACCGATGATTGCCAATTCTATGTTGGTCAGTGTTTTAATGATAAAAAGGACATTAGGCAAATGGTGAAACAATATGCAGTCCAATCTAGAAGGTAACTCTTTATCTATAGAAATGATCATGTTAGAATGAGGGTTATTTGTCATGGTATTAATCCAAAATTAGGTAGTTGTGAAGCTGATGTTAGTAAGGGCAAGAAAGTAAAATCAGGTAAAGATGAGTCAAATGTTGGTAGTTCAAGTGCAGTAAATAAAGGCAAGAAAAGTGTAGGGAAGGCACATGGTGGTGGGCCCAAAACAAGACAAATGTCTAAAAAGAAGAAGATTCCCTCTTGTCCTTGGACCTTGCATGTTTCCAAAGTTAAAAGGGAAGGCACATGGATGGTGAAGACATTTAAGAAGGAGCATACTTGTTTACAAACCCGAGATGTGTCTCTCTGCACAATAAGTTGGCTAGCAAAGGAAATTGAACCCATCATTCAAGTTAATCCAGAAATACCACTAAATGCACTTGTAGATGCAATACAAAAGAAGCATCAAGTTGAAGTGACTTTTCAAAAGATGTTTAGGGCAAAGGCACAGGCAACCAAGAAGGTTCAAGGTGATTACTCTGATCAATACAGTAACCTTAGAGATTACTGTGAGGAACTTATTAGGGCAAATCATGGTACGACTGTAAAAATTGAAGTTGAGCCTGAAGGTAACCCAAGCAGTCCAACAAGACAATTTAAGAGGGTTTATATATGTTTGGGGCCATTAAAGGCAGGGTTTAACAAGGCTGGAAGGGATCTACTTGGGCTTGATGGCTGTTTTCTGAAAGGACCTTGGCCTGGACAGATTTTAACAGCAGTAGGGGTTGATGCAAACAATGGGATTTACCCACTTGCATATGCTGTGGTGGAGGCTGAAACAACAACAAGCTGGAGTTGGTTTCTTAGGTGTTTGGGAGATGACTTGGAGCTGCATCGAAATGGCAATTTCACCTTTATAACTGATAGGCAAAAGGTATGTTTATTGTTTATTTAAATGAACCATTTCAATCATCAAACTCACATGTTCATTGATAACCATTGTAGGGTTTAATACCTGCCATTCAGCAAGTGTTTCCAAATGCTGAGCATAGATTCTGTTTGCGTCATATTCATGAAAACATGAAACCAAGGTGGAAAGGTGCAGTTTATAAGAACCTGTTGTGGGCAGCTGCTACTTCAACAACACCTCAGAAGTTTGAGAAGAATATGCAAGCAATCTTGAAGGAGGATGCAGACTTGTATAATTGGCTGAAGGAGATTCCATCTAAACATTGGTCAAGAGCATTTTTTGTCACACCCCGACCACGTGGAACATACAAAACGTGGCGGAAACATCGGGGAGTGTTGTAACAGAATTAATTGTTTCAAATCCATGGCAATTGAAGTTTCGTTTTATTGATTAAAAGTGTTATAATGTCTTAACAAACAAGGAAATACAACATAATTAACTAGTCTTGTATCTTTTATTGTCACTAAAGCCCAAGTCTGCCTATGTGTATCTTGATCATCTTATGCAACAGCTCCTGAAAAACACATGTGAAAATAGGTACGTCAGCATAAAAATGCCTGTGAGATACATAGGTTTTGTGAAAATAGGTTCCATGACTTATGTTTGAGAAAATGTTTAGTCATGAACCTTGTTATTTGCTTTGTTTTGTAAATCATTTGAAAAACAATGAGTTCAGATGATATGTATAAATAAGTGAATAATGTATGGTTAAATGAATAACCATAGTAAAATGGATTTGTATAAGATAAGTTGTTTGTAAAACAATGTCTTGTGAAAAGTATGTTATTTGTATAAAATGTTATATGTCTCAAACTGAAATGATTCAAATAACGCTACGATATGTAATACCATACAAACACTTATATATAGGAAGTACCAGCGGCGTATCCACCATGCTTGTATCATATTACACACGCATCGTTACTTAATCACTTAATCAAACCAAACTAACCAATGTAAGAAGTCTATGTTTAAATCAATTGTCAAATGTATTGGGTAATATGTCAAAGTGTTCATGTCAAGATGTAAATCATATCAAAATGTCTATGTCAAATATCCATGTCAAATGTCTATGTCAAATATCCATGTCAAATGTCTATGTCAAAATGTCATGTATGGCAAGTGAAATGTCTCAACTAAACCATATGCACAAAACAAAGTATTGAAGTAAAACTTGGTTTAAATCAAAGTTATGTTTTGTGGGAAATGCATGATCAAATGTCAATCATGTTAAAATGTCTATGCCGAAATGTCTATGTCGAATGTCTATGTCAAAATGTCATGTAAAACGATGTACTAAGTAATGCACACAATTGGGCACACCTAGCATGAAATGTCATAAAATCATGTACTATAATGTACTAACGAACATAGCAGTATATGATGTTAAAACAGGAAAGCATGAAAGTAACAAGTAGGCACATGTGTTCCACCCCAAAACAGTTTGGAAAACAGTAAAAGAGGGGTCTATGTACTCACTTGAGATTGCTCAGAAGTCCTAGGATAACCACCAAGCAATGCTAGAGATCGCGGAATATCAAACGGCACCTAATATAGGTAACTACATTAATAAACCGGACCTAAATCGGAAGACTGGGTAGCATGAGGGTTTGTAAACCAAATGAGTGTAGGAACTCATGTGATATGGTTAATCAAAGCCTACATACTAAATGAAACTTAACCTAAGTGTCTACGACCCATTACGACCCGTTTAGGTAGCTTATGCTACTTTAACGCGTCGTTCGCGTGAAACGCGTTTGGACCGCCTAACTAGCCCTATGACAAGTGTTATATGCCTAAACATATTACATAATCAGTTATGTGACAAAGGTTTAGGTTACATATGCTTAATTACCAATTATACATGAAAAGGGTATTCTGGTAATTTACCTAAGGCATATAAACTACCTATCATACAACTACTTAAACGATGTGACCATAGGGTATAACCTCGGAAGGTTATTCCCTACCTACTATGGTCACCTAATGTGTTTGGTCGGATCCTAATGATCGACCAAACTGGGTCGGGTTCGAGGTATAAGCGATTTATCAGATCGCTTACCCTACGACCCTAGACAACGTGGTAATCAGTAGGCATAGTCCCAAGGGACTATAACCAACGTGATTACACTCACGTTGCGAAGTTCAAACGAACTTCGCATTGACCATTACTGGTCAACGCTGAAAGTCAAACAAAGTTTGACTTTCTGACTCGAAAAGTAGTAAAATAAGGAAAAGAACGAAAGAATACTTACGAAGGGTCCCCGAATGCTAATCCCGATCCAAGAACTCAGGTATGAAACAATGGTTTCAACTTAGAGCTCTCAAATCAGAATTCTTGTAAGAAATGAGGTTGGGGTGGATGGGTATTTATAGGAATACCCGAACCGTTAGGATCGCTTGTCGAATATCGTGCCTTAATCGTATCCGTACATGTGTTGCAAAGTTATGGTGTTTAGGTGCTTAAATTCCATCCATACATGTGTTGCAAAGTTATGGTGTTTAGGTGCTTAAATTCCATCCATACATGTGTTGCAAAGTTATGGTGCCTAAATTCCATCCTTATCCGCTGACTAAGCATGTTAGAATGTGTGGTTGTGAATTAAACAACGGCTAATACATCGAATCTGGTCCCGAAAGTGCAAAACTGATATTTCTGCATGTTTTCTGTCCAGCATAGGCAGTCGCGTAGCGCGACTGGTAAAGCCTATAGGGCTCGCGCTACGCTAGCATGCACCAGCTTCAGAAAAGTTTCAAAATTGGCAGGAATGGTCCCTGTTGTGTTTTAAGGCCTTTTTTGATGCGATTGAACCCTGTTAACCTCATTTCAAGGCTCTAAAATGAATTTAAAGTATAGGGAACTCAAAACATGCTCAAAAATATGCCGGATGATGGTTCGTTTGGTCGTACGAACGCGATGTTCGCTTAATTACGACGGAATGCGCACAAGCGCGAAAAACGATCCAAATGACGCGACGAATGGATTTTTCTTATGGCGAACACTAAAATAAATTATTTTAGTGCTTACATAAATTTTTGGAAGTCCTGATGTATTCAGAACGTAAGTTATGCGTAGAAAATGCAAACTTGTGCACTTTTTGACGCTTTTAGTCCCTGAATGACACAAAAGTTTATTTTAGCATACCGAACACCTCAAAGCCTATTTCTAAGCTATGTAAAGGATATTTATGGTATGTTTAACTTATGGTCATGTTCCGGAATGTCTGTTACAGTTCAAATTGACATACTTTCGCAGTTTGTCAACTTTAGTCCCTGTAAGCGATTAAACTTTGATTTCACCACACCAAACCTTCCAAAACTTATATCTAAGTTATGTAAAGGTTATATAAGGCATGTTAAGCCTATTTCACTATTCCGGAGTGTTCGTTGCATTAAACTGGTTATATTTACGCATCAGTGCGTGTATAACCTTCCAGAAAGCGATTTAGAGCTTGAAATCGAACAAGAGTTGATATGTGCAAAAGATACACATATTTATACAAGTCCAAAGTATGAAATACAATATTTCATTGGTTTGGCATTTGTTTGATGGTTGAAATGACACAGGTGTTACAGTCTCCCCTACTTTAGGAAATTTCGTCCCGAAATTAATTCGTAGGAGTCTATCTGTGACTTTGTGTTAAATAACCATCAAAGATGAACAAGACGTAATCCTGTAATTTCTCTTTAACGAACATTTTTCAGAAATGAAAAATGAACCGAGTTATTTTTAACAGGCATTCTTTAGAAACAAAAATGAACAGAATAGTCATTTTCCACAACATCTTCAGAAACAAAAATGAACAGAATAGTCATTTTACATCTTCAGAAACAAAATGAACAGAATAGTCATTTTACATCTTTAGAAACAAAAATGAACAGAGTAGTCATTTTACATCTTCAGAAACAAAAATGAACAGAATAGTCATTTTACATCTTCAGAAACAAAAATGAACGGAATAGTCATTTTACATCCTCAGAAACAAAAATGAACAGAATAGTCATTTTACATCTTTAGAAACAAAAATGAACAGAATAGTCATTTTACATCTTCAGAAACAAAAATGAACAGAATAGTCATTTTACATCTTCAGAAACAAAAATGAACGGAATAGTCATTTTACATCCTCAGAAACAAAAATGAACAGAATAGTCATTTTACATCTTTAGAAACAAAAATGAACAGAATAGTCATTTTACATCTTCAGAAACAAAAATGAACAGAATAGTCATTTTACATCTTCAGAAACAAAAATGAACAGAATAGTCATTTTACATCTTCAGAAACAAAAATGAACGGAATAGTCATTTTACATCCTCAGAAACAAAAATGAACAGAATAGTCATTTTACATCTTCAGAAACAAAAATGAACGGAATAGTCATTTTACATCTTCAGAAACAAAAATGAACGAAATAGACTCTAGACACATGACAAAATTCGCTGTGGTTTCTGTGCACTGAATTCCATAATTATGTATGCATCCATAATTATGCAATTCCTTGCATAGTCCGCACAACTTGTCTTGAAATGTTTGTGGGGAGGATAATCAAACCTGTGATGAGTGTGACTAGATTACCATAGGGTCCTTTTAATTAGATCAACAAAGGATCCTTTTAAATTAGGCCACCAAGGAGTCCTTTCAGCTATATCATCACATGATTTTCCTAACCAGATTTTTGGATCAATCTGTTTACCTAGACCTCTCAGGGTCTAATTATGGAATGGTACAATATAATCCAAGGGTCTTTACTATTACGTACAAGCCCGTTGAGGATTTAGTATAGCACCCAAAGATATGGAAGATTCTACGAGGATTTGAATGACAAGAATTTGGATCACACCAAAAACATAAAGGGAACACATAAACACATAATCACATAGTTGTTTAATTTGTTTATTAATTTGTTATCTTTGGACGCGGATACTTAAAGTACACCAGGAATCCAATTCGTGGATTTCATTTGGTACTTTAATCATTTCAAGAATCCATCCATGAAGATAGGATGATCTACCAAAAATTCGATTTTCGTTTTCAGGAAAACGAAATGTTCGAATTAAGGTACACAATAATTTAGGACATACGGAAATACCCTTGGGTACCCTATTAAAAATTTATAGTGGTACTTGGGGTATTCGTACAGAATTATAACTTTTATCTTGTACTTCGTTTCTTTGCAAGAGACGGGTACTTAGGATCTTTGTGTAAAACGCAAGAGATTGTAAAATGGAAGAATTTTGGGGGTAGTTTGCTTTTCAAGTAATACGATTCCTTGATTGTCGGTATTATAGGGGATATGTTGTTTATGCATACAACCACATAATATACATTGTAATGTAAATAAAAAGATTTATTTATTAACAATGATAACAACTGTTTCATGGACCTTGACAACAAAAGAAAATAATACATATGATATGATTATTTCTAAAGAGTGTTGTCTTCTAGTCGATCAGATGCTCATCTCTGTGCTGGATTAGCATTAGCAAGCTTTGGGCAATTTCTTCGGAAATGTCCCATCTTACCACACTTGTTGCAAGAACCTGGTGGAAAGCGAGCTCGAGCAGGTTTGTTGTCGGCTTGATTCGGTGCAACTGCTGCAACGCAAACTTTTGCCATATGACCTTTAAGTCCACAAATTTGGCATTCGCGGCACTTCACATTAGCATGATGATGTAGGCCACATCGGTTGCACAAGGGTGAAGTTCCATTGTATGGCTTCCTAGTACGGGGTTGAGCTGGTTGGTTGGGGACGGCTTGACCATTGTGAGCGACCATGGCGAAGTTCTGAGAAGCCTTTTGCTTCTTTGACCACTCAAGGGATCCAGTCTGCTCATCCATGGTCTTTGATTCCTCGATTGGTTTCGATTCCTCGACTGGTTTCTTGTCACCCTTCCGGAAAAGCTTACGTTTCCTGATCTGAGATTCAGTCAGAGTTGCAGATAGCTCAATGGCCTGCCTAACCGTAGTGGGGTTACTACCAGTAACAATGTCTTGAACTGAGTCAGGGAGACCATCAATGTACTTTTCGATCGCCTTATCCAAAGGCGTAACCATGGTAGGACACAACAGGCTCAGCTCCTCATATCGATCAGTGTATGCTCGATGTTCGCCGCTGTCTTGCTTAAGGTCATCGAATTCCCTTTCCAATGCCCTGATCTCGTGACGAGGACAGAACTCCTTCATCATCAGTGCTCGAAGTTCTTCCCAAGTTTGGGCCAGTGCCACTTCGGCACCCCTATCTCTCACCACACCGTTCCACCATGTCAAAGCTCGTTTCTCGAAGACACTAGATGCAAAATCTACCTTTCGCTCGTTTGGACATTGAACATGCCTGAAAGTGCTCTCTAGACTCTCGAACCATTGCAGAAGTGCAGTCGCTCCTTGAGACCCAGAAAACTTTGATGGCTTGGCCGAGTTGAACGTCTTGAAGCTGCAGAGGGCATTATTGTTGTTGATAACTTGGTAACATTGAGCAACGACGTTCGGGATTGCAGCAGTCATTTGTTGTGTAATGACAGCTGCCAGCTCGTCAACAGATACTGGATTTTCGCGTCGTGGAGGCATTCTAAAAGAGGAGAACATGAAAGAAAACGAGTGAGAGATTTAGATGAAAAGAATGAGATGAAACAAATCTGATGAAAGCAAGGATATTGGTCATTTGTTTGTTACTACAAAGCAACAAACGACCTTGGTGATTAATCAAAGTAGATAGGTCAAAAATAATGTATCGCGAAGACATGCTCGCCTATAAGTGAACACTCATCCCAAGAATTCCCAGGTAAGCACAACTGGTCTCGCGTCTGATGAGATGTATACGAAGTGCTTGCCTAGACAGAAAACCCAGAATACAGGCATTCACCCTTCCAGTTTGCACGTGTTCACATTATTTAAAACCCAAAACCTTGACGAGATTTTGAAAATTCAAAGGGGTTCAAAACCTATTAATTAATCATCCTAGAACAGATGATTAGTTTTCAAAGCGGTTTTGAAAAATTATGTTCTTGTTGTGGTAGTCGCCTAAGGATAGGCGACGGTATTGTTTTATGACTAAACGCAAGTAAACTCGCGTTAGGGACCTAAGAAAGTTATAGACTAGGTCAAAGCATTACTAATAACCTAATTCCCTATAACCATTGGCTCTGATACCATCTTTTCTGTCACACCCCGACCACGTGGAACATACAAAACGTGGCGGAAACATCGGGGAGTGTTGTAACAGAATTAATTGTTTCAAATCCATGGCAATTGAAGTTTCGTTTTATTGATTAAAAGTGTTACAATGTCTTAACAAACAAGGAAATACAACATAATTAACTAGTCTTGTATCTTTTATTGTCACTAAAGCCCAAGTCTGCCTATGTGTATCTTGATCATCTTATGCAACAGCTCCTGAAAAACACATGTGAAAATAGGTACGTCAGCATAAAAATGCCTGTGAGATACATAGGTTTTGTGAAAATAGGTTCCATGACTTATGTTTGAGAAAATGTTTAGTCATGAACCTTGTTATTTGCTTTGTTTTGTAAATCATTTGAAAAACAATGAGTTCAGATGATATGTATAAATAAGTGAATAATGTATGGTTAAATGAATAACCATAGTAAAATGGATTTGTATAAGATAAGTTGTTTGTAAAACAATGTCTTGTGAAAAGTATGTTATTTGTATAAAATGTTATATGTCTCAAACTGAAATGATTCAAATAACGCTACGATATGTAATACCATACAAACACTTATATATAGGAAGTACCAGCGGCGTATCCACCATGCTTGTATCATATTACACACGCATCGTTACTTAATCACTTAATCAAACCAAACTAACCAATGTAAGAAGTCTATGTTTAAATCAATTGTCAAATGTATTGGGTAATATGTCAAAGTGTTCATGTCAAGATGTAAATCATATCAAAATGTCTATGTCAAATATCCATGTCAAATGTCTATGTCAAATATCCATGTCAAATGTCTATGTCAAAATGTCATGTATGGCAAGTGAAATGTCTCAACTAAACCATATGCACAAAACAAAGTATTGAAGTAAAACTTGGTTTAAATCAAAGTTATGTTTTGTGGGAAATGCATGATCAAATGTCAATCATGTTAAAATGTCTATGCCGAAATGTCTATGTCGAATGTCTATGTCAAAATGTCATGTAAAACGATGTACTAAGTAATGCACACAATTGGGCACACCTAGCATGAAATGTCATAAAATCATGTACTATAATGTACTAACGAACATAGCAGTATATGATGTTAAAACAGGAAAGCATGAAAGTAGCAAGTAGGCACATGTGTTCCACCCCAAAACAGTTTGGAAAACAGTAAAAGAGGGGTCTATGTACTCACTTGAGATTGCTCAGAAGTCCTAGGATAACCACCAAGCAATGCTAGAGATCGCGGAATATCAAACGGCACCTAATATAGGTAACTACATTAATAAACCGGACCTAAATCGGAAGACTGGGTAGCATGAGGGTTTGTAAACCAAATGAGTGTAGGAACTCATGTGATATGGTTAATCAAAGCCTACATACTAAATGAAACTTAACCTAAGTGTCTACGACCCATTACGACCCGTTTAGGTAGCTTATGCTACTTTAACGCGTCGTTCGCGTGAAACGCGTTTGGACCGCCTAACTAGCCCTATGACAAGTGTTATATGCCTAAACATATTACATAATCAGTTATGTGACAAAGGTTTAGGTTACATATGCTTAATTACCAATTATACATGAAAAGGGTATTCTGGTAATTTACCTAAGGCATATAAACTACCTATCATACAACTACTTAAACGATGTGACCATAGGGTATAACCTCGGAAGGTTATTCCCTACCTACTATGGTCACCTAATGTGTTTGGTCGGATCCTAATGATCGACCAAACTGGGTCGGGTTCGAGGTATAAGCGATTTATCAGATCGCTTACCCTACGACCCTAGACAACGTGGTAATCAGTAGGCATAGTCCCAAGGGACTATAACCAACGTGATTACACTCACGTTGCGAAGTTCAAACGAACTTCGCATTGACCATTACTGGTCAACGCTGAAAGTCAAACAAAGTTTGACTTTCTGACTCGAAAAGCAGTAAAATAAGGAAAAGAACGAAAGAATACTTACGAAGGGTCCCCGAATGCTAATCCCGATCCAAGAACTCAGGTATGAAACAATGGTTTCAACTTAGAGCTCTCAAATCAGAATTCTTGTAAGAAATGAGGTTGGGGTGGATGGGTATTTATAGGAATACCCGAACCGTTAGGATCGCTTGTCGAATATCGTGCCTTAATCGTATCCGTACATGTGTTGCAAAGTTATGGTGTTTAGGTGCTTAAATTCCATCCATACATGTGTTGCAAAGTTATGGTGTTTAGGTGCTTAAATTCCATCCATACATGTGTTGCAAAGTTATGGTGCCTAAATTCCATCCTTATCCGCTGACTAAGCATGTTAGAATGTGTGGTTGTGAATTAAACAACGGCTAATACATCGAATCTGGTCCCGAAAGTGCAAAACTGATATTTCTGCATGTTTTCTGTCCAGCATAGGCAGTCGCGTAGCGCGACTGGTAAAGCCTATAGGGCTCGCGCTACGCTAGCATGCACCAGCTTCAGAAAAGTTTCAAAATTGGCAGGAATGGTCCCTGTTGTGTTTTAAGGCCTTTTTTGATGCGATTGAACCCTGTTAACCTCATTTCAAGGCTCTAAAATGAAGTTAAAGTATAGGGAACTCAAAACATGCTCAAAAATATGCCGGATGATGGTTCGTTTGGTCGTACGAACGCGATGTTCGCTTAATTACGACGGAATGCGCACAAGCGCGAAAAACGATCCAAATGACGCGACGAATGGATTTTTCTTATGGCGAACACTAAAATAAATTATTTTAGTGCTTACATAAATTTTTGGAAGTCCGGATGTATTCAGAACGTAAGTTATGCGTAGAAAATGCAAACTTGTGCACTTTTTGACGCTTTTAGTCCCTGAATGACACAAAAGTTTATTTTAGCATACCGAACACCTCAAAGCCTATTTCTAAGCTATGTAAAGGATATTTATGGTATGTTTAACTTATGGTCATGTTCCGGAATGTCTGTTACAGTTCAAATTGACATACTTTCGCAGTTTGTCAACTTTAGTCCCTGTAAGCGATTAAACTTTGATTTCACCACACCAAACCTTCCAAAACTTATATCTAAGTTATGTAAAGGTTATATAAGGTATGTTAAGCCTATTTCACTATTCCGGAGTGTTCGTTGCATTAAACTGGTTATATTTACGCATCAGTGCGTGTATAACCTTCCAGAAAGCGATTTAGAGCTTGAAATCGAACAAGAGTTGATATGTGCAAAAGATACACATATTTATACAAGTCCAAAGTATGAAATACAATATTTCATTGGTTTGGCATTTGTTTGATGGTTGAAATGACACAGGTGTTACATTTTTCAATGGTATGTACACTTGTTTTAATGCACCTGTTATTAACAGTTCACCTATTTAACTTGTCTTGTTGTTGACACTATGCAGAAAGGCCTAGGTGTGATGTCTTGTTAAACAACCTTTGTGAGGTGTTTAACAGACAGTTACTCATTGGTAGGGACAGACCAATCATTACCTGCCTTGATTTCATTAGAGAATACATCATGAAGAGGATAGTGGTAGTTCATAAGATGATAGGCAAGTCACAAGGACCATTAACTCCAAAGGCAACTAAGATATTTGAGAACATAAAGATTGAGGCTGCAAAGTACACAGCAATTTGGTGTGGCAATGGAAAGTATGAGGTAAGTTGTTCTTTACTCTATTAAACAGGCTTCATTGATCCCTTGCTGATATGTTAATCTGGTTATATTGTCATTATAGGTTTCTGGTCCTGAACTTGAAAAAAGAGCTGTGAATCTTGTTGAAAGGACTTGTGGTTGCAGAAGGTTCCAGTTAACTGGCATGCCATGTAGGCATGCAGTGGCTTGTATCTGGAACAGGGCATTGAATGGAGAGGGTAGAGGTGTACCAGAAGAATGGGTGGACAAGGCGTACTGGCTAGAGACATGGAAAGATGTCTATAATCACACCATAGATCCAATCAATGGTATGGATTTGTGGCCTAAAAGTCAATGCCCAACCACTTTAACAGCCCCAAAGTATCACAAGCCTGCTGGGAGACCCAAAAAAAAACGAAAGAAATCTGCTGTTGAGTTGGAGGAGCTAAACCAGACAATTGAAAAAAGTGGAAAAATGGCCAAAAAAGGGTATACAGTGACTTGTCTTACCTGTGAGCAAAAAGGTCATAACAGAAGGACCTGCACTAAAAGTAAGGGTGGGGAGGCTGCTGGTGCTGGACAGGAAGGTGGGGAGGCTGCTGGTGCTGGACATGATGGTGGGGAGGCTGCTGGTGCTGCTGGACATGATGTTTAGGCTATTATGTAGGTCTTTTGTTGGTTATTAAGTCATTTTGTTCAAGCTGTACTTTGACTGTTTTGTATGGTCTTTTGTTGGACATGATATTTAGGCTGATATGTAGGGTCTTTTGTAGGTTATTAAGTCGTTTTGTGATGGTCTTTTGTCAAGTTGGTTGTCGTTTGTAATGGAACAACACTGTTATGGTATGCATCCAGGTTATTCGAATGGTGTCGTTTGTAATGGAACAACATTGTTATAATGGTTTATTGTAGTCTTTTGGTATGCATCCAGGTTATTCATCTGTACAAATGGCAAATTTGTGCATATAACTTCGACACATTTGACCAATTTTCAAAACAAACGTGCTGCATTTCAACAATAATCTATACAAAATGGCATTTCAATACATTAACAAACAAGTTGCATAACATTACTTGAAGACACTGCATTACATACACTGCATTACATACATGCTTCATAACATTACACCCATCCCATTTGTTACTTACAAAAGAAGTACACCACTACAAACAACAAAGTCACCCCTAGAATCATCTTCAAACTTGTGTTTTCTGATTTGTATTGTTCAGCAACTTCATGCAATTTCCTGTCTTCAGCAGCCAAATCACCTTGATTTTCATACTTTATGGTTGTTTGTGCTGGCACGTACAAAGGGGGCTCAGCCCAACAGACGAACCCACAACTTTTTCTTGGCCGATTGCAACAATGAAAACGGCGACCTGGATTTTGTGAGGTCCTCGAGGTACGTATCTTGGTTTCAAACCCACATATGCAGTATACCATGATGAATTGTTGAGCAACCCTCTGAAATTAGGGTTTTGATTTGAAGAGGTGGTTCTGATTATTGTTTGATGAATCATGAGGAAGAAGATGATGAAAGTTAGGGTTTTAATTGGGGTAAAATGTCTTTATATATGGGATTAAAGGAATGGATCAAAAATGCAAGTAAAAACATATTTTAAGGAAATCCCCAAAATACCCCTGTTACAAACTGGTTTTTTGGATGGAGTTAGACAAAATGATCAAAATGGCAACAAAATGGAAAAGTCAGGGACCCACAGGCAAAAAAAAACTATTTGGATCAAAGTGGCAAATTTGGACAAAACTCAGGGACTAAAATGGCATTTTACTCTTTTCTAATACTTTATGTTTTAACTTTGCCTTTTTTAGGACTTTGTAATATTTTATTTTATTTTAATGAAATTGTGTTTTTTTTTATCTTGTAGTTATTAAAATTGCCATATAAATTAAAAAAAAGGAAAATATATAAATAAAAAATAATAATTAGGTAATGATGATGGGAGCCTTAAACCATTGCATGCTAGTTAAAGGAAGGGTTTTGTTGATACATATTATGTGGACGCGACTCGGTTCGGTTCGACTCGATTAGGTTCGGCTCAAGCCCGATGTCACGACATTCCTCCTTCGTGCGCCCCAGAGTTCGACACGCGAAGCACGAAGCGCCGCGAGCCATTTCCCGCCGCCACATCATTATGATGATGTCATGATGATGTCATAAGTTGGCTAATCTTTACAATTTGAAGTACAGAATGTACGTAAAGCAATTTGGACCAATCAACTTGTTTGGGCCACTACCATTGGGCCAAGAAACTCACATTGGGCCGAAACATCCACTGGGCCGAAACCTTTTGATTTCAATATGCTGTCGACGAAACAATGAGAGTTTCGTCGACTTTGAAGACTTTGTGTTTCGTCGACAACAACTGTTTCGTCAACTTTGAAGACTTTGTGTTTCGTCGACAACAACTGTTTCGTTGACCTGTTCAGTTTCGCCGTGTCTGTGACTATATATATTCAGATAGAATTCACAGACTAGGTAGAACACAGAACACACACACGAGAGAACCAGAGAGAGTTAACAGAGATTATTTTGTAAACATTGTATTGTAACCGTTTCAAGTATTAATACATTGAGTGTTAATCGTTGAGTCTCGTGTTTATCATTTACGTGTTCGAACTTGGTTTAACTTACCCGTTTGGATTCCGCACTCTCGGGTTTGTCGGAAAACAGGGAATAGAGGTTACTCGATCCTCCAGATGGACCTACAATTGGTATCAGAGCATTTGGCTCGATTCCTTGTTTAAACCAAGTCGATTTTCTTGTGTTTTGATAGATTTTAAAAGGGTTTTTTCAGTTTGCATTCTTGTTTGAAAATTCTATTTCTGGAAAAACTTTTCCAAAACCTTGAAAATCTTGTGTTTTTGCTATTTGTTTTATTAAAAACCTTGTTAAATCTTTGTTATACATGTTAGGATAAGGTTATTTTTTAAATATTGTTGCAAAATTTGTGTTCGGATATTTTCAGGTGACCAGAATCTTCGAATCTTCATCAAGTTCATCAGCATATTCAAAGTGTTCTTCATATATTATTGTGTCTGATCTTTGTTTTGATGAAATATTGAAGTGTTTGTGATTAAAATACTTTTAGTTGACTATTGTGTACAAAAGCAAAATGATGATGTTTAACTTGAAAAGTGTGAGCCGAAAGTAAGGCTGGTAAGACATTGTGTAAGGGTAAGGTTATGTTTGACAATTTGGGTTTGTGTCAGGATATAGGATATGATTTTATAGTATAAAATATTGTGAAAATATCTTAAAAATTATCCCAAAAATCGCACAGTTTCGTCGATCACAAACAGTCAAGGTTTCTTCAAAATTGAATTGGGCTTCAAATTGAATTGGGCTTCAAACTGAATTGGGCTTCATTCAGTTTCGTCGCATTAAGCTCCAATTACATCCTGTTTCGTCACAAGCAACATAGAGTTTCGCCATTATCACATATTAATCAGTTTCGTCGCACAAGAGACAGTCAGCGCGTTTCGTCAAATCTGAAATTCATCTTTGAGTTTCGTCACTCACATTATCAATCAAGTTTCGTCGAGCCTAAGTAGTTTCGTCGTGTAACAAGTTTCGTCGATAAAGATTCGTCGTGTAACCAGTTTCGTCGAAATAACTTGTCATTTTTTTAACAGAAGACTTGAAAATCATATTTAACTGTTTGATTTGGGTGATTTAATCAGGTATTCGTCATTATATACTCGAAATGAATCCGGATTGGTGGGGCACTCCGTCTAATACGGAAAGTAAGTATAGAAGCACGGGTTTATCTCCCTCATGGGCCGAATCTCTCGCACTCGCATCTAATACAGAAAGAAAGTATACAAACACGCGGTTGTCGCCATCATGGGCTGAATGTCCCGCAACCGCATCTTCGCAAGCGAATCCAATGTCGACAGGTCATTGGGCGTTTGTTTCAAATCAAACTCCAAGTATTCAAAGTATACTCCTAAGCGAAAGTGAGACCGGAAGTCTAAATCGCCCACCGAAACTGATGCATATAAATGAATATCCTGGATGGGTAGATAGATTCCATACGTATGTCAATGGGCAAAACACGGAATTGTGGTTACGTTTTACTACAGATTTTGATCAAGCACTTGATGTTGTCGCTTCAACTGCCGCTACATTTGCAGATCTTACTGAAGACGAGAAAAAGGCATATGATCTAGAAAAGAAAGCATATGCTATTCTGACTCAGGCGATGAGCAAGGAAATATATCATCAGTTCGTCAGCTTCAAGACGTCAAAGCGATTGTGGGATGCATTGAAGACAAGGGGTCTAGGAAATGAAAAGTCACGCCAATTGCGACATGATTTACTCAAGAAGGAGTTTGATGGTTTCACTTGTATGGAAAGTGAATCTTTGGGAGATATGACAAGTCGATTCTATCACCTGCTGACTGAATTGAGTAATTATGGGGTAGTAACAACTCCAGCAGAGGTAGTCACAAAGTTTTGCCGATGCATTGCCACCTCAATGGAATAGTTTCTTGGAAATCCTGAAGTACAATGGCGCATTGGCTACGACAAACATCAATGACTTCGTTCAGCTCTTGGAGAACAAAGATCAGGAAGAAACCCTAAAGGCGAAAAGGGTTCCAGTGTGACAAAATCCTGATATGTATTATGGAACTTCTAGCACCTCTGCAAGACCAGTTTCACATGCTCCACTTCAAACGGCGTTTGTCACAAGCACAAATCTATATGGCAATCCTTTACAAGTTCCTGTAAAGCCAGCTCCAACCACAGACTTGTATGGAAATCCACTACAACCAGCTCCACAACAGCAAAGCTATCGGCCATCTACCGTAGCAACTGATTTGTATGGGAATCCACTTCCTCCTCAACAACAAGCTTGTTATGGAAGCACATCATCTGCTGGTCAGCCATCAAAGTCAAATACAGTACGACTTGACATGTCAAACTTCTCCAAAGTTAGCGTTGAAGTAGCTAAAGATCATATGGAGATACTAAACACATTGGTGAGCTCATATTGTGGGTTGATTGCAGGGCAGATCAGAAACATCAATCTAACTCAAGAAGATTATCAGCAGATCGATAAAGAAGAGATGGATATGATGGACATCAAATGGGCTTTGGCTAGTGCTGTTAGGCGAGCTAAAGACTTCATGGAACGGACGGGTAGAACCAGCTTGGAAAGCAAGAAAGATACCAAGTATGGGTTCGACAAGCAATCCGTCAAGTGCTTTAACTTTGGTGAACGTGGTCATTTCAAGCGTGAATGCACAAAGCCAGCTCAGCATGGGAACCAAAACCCTTTTAGAGGTCAAGGCAATCAGCAGAATCAAGCCAGGAATGATGATCGCACCTTGGTCCCTGCAAACAATCAAGCAGGATCATTAAACAACAACAATCAAGCTCTTGTGGTGCAAATAGATGAAGGTTGCGACTGGTCATTGCAATTAGGCATTGGTGATCAGGGAGGAGCAGCTTGTTTTGCTGAAGCTGCTAAGGATTTGAATCACGCCAGTGGTGGAGAATCTTCCGCCAGTGGTGGTGAATCTTCAGATGAAGAGAGTTCTGGTTATTCAAGGAGTTCAGATGAGGAAACCTCAACCTCAGGTGAAGATCATTCTGATGATGTATATATTGGGAGAGTCGATGCTGATATCAATGAATTGCTAGGAGAAGCTGCATCAGGGAATGATAGAAGA
Organism: Helianthus tuberosus; assembly: GCA_030545235.1. Lineage (NCBI taxonomy): Eukaryota > Viridiplantae > Streptophyta > Magnoliopsida > Asterales > Asteraceae > Helianthus > Helianthus tuberosus. The sequence continues at coordinate 53,445,299 of CM060389.1, read as the reverse complement.
TCTATTCTGGTGGATCAAGCTGCTTATTCTTCTTCTTCTCTTCATTCAGCCTTTATGGCTAATGGCGGCAGTTCATCAAGCCAGGTATGTGTCGATGAACCAACTGTCGTTAATTGTGATAATTGTGCTAGCTTAAGTGTTAAATGTGCTGATTTGGATGCTAATATGTCTGAGTTGCAAAGCAAACATGATGCTTTAAATGCTGAATTGTTTGACTTGCAAAACAAACATGTTTCTTTTGATGCTAAGTGGTGTGATTTGCAAAGCAAACATGAGGCTTTGCAAAACAAATATGAAGTGACAAATATCCACAATCAAAAGTTGATAGTGGATCTTTCGAAATGCAAAGAGGCTAACATGTTTTATGAAAACCATGAAAAGTAATTTAAAACGGTGGTTGCAAATTTAAGAAAAGATAAAACCGAATTGACAAAAATGGTTTCAAGAAAACAAACTGACATAAACTGTTATATCAATCGTCTTGAGATCATGCAAAAAGAGTTAGCCTGTACAAAGTGTGAAAGTGAGGCGATCCGGCTTAAGCTAGACAGTTATTCAAACTCTAGATATGTGCTGGATCACATCATTGGCACACAAAAAGAGAAAAAGGATGTCACGTGCATTGGATACAAGAAATGTCCACCACCTGTTAGAAAAAATTATGATGCCATGCCGGATGAGGAGAATAGAACTCATTATGAGGAATCTGTTCCTTTAGACATTGAGGAATTTGCAACGGGACTTGGATACAAACCGAAAGTATCATCAGATTCGGATGTGTCAGCAGATACATGTGTGTCTTCTGCTGAACAAAATCAGGATCCTCCAGTTATTGTTGAGGATGCTAATTCTTTTGATGATGAATCCGATGATACTGACTCAGCACAGTCTAATGCAGTAATCAAAGAAGAGGACATACCTCTTGAGGATCATATTCTATGTGATCCTCCTGCAAAACCTGCTAAGACTGCTCTGGTCGAGTCCACGTCTGCAAAAGAGTCTGAGAGTGTGAATTTGCTGTACACTCTTGTTGGTGATGATAAAATCTACTCTGACAAAGATGTTCCTATTAAGAATGTTAATCAATCTTTAATTAGTATTTTGAGGATTCAACAAGTAAGTTCTTGGGAAAGACAGGATCACACGTTGTGGTAACACAGTGTCCTCCTATCCCAAAGGCTGAAGTTCGTAAACAATATGTCAATAAAAAATTACCAACAGTGAAAAAGCAGCAAAATCATACCAAACCAAATGGTAAATCAACGACTCAAGGTCGAAAGAAACCGAACCAAAAGAAGAACAAGAAAGTGAACTTTGTGAAATCGACGGGAACAGATAAACTTGAAACATTTGCCAATAAATCTAACTTAGATCATGTTAATCAAGTTAAAATGTTGAAAAGAAATGAACCAAATAGTTCAAAACCAAGTACCTCGGGATCACAAAGTTCATCATCGACAAGACAATCACATGATACTTCGGGGTTTGTAGAACGAAGATCATGTTTTTCATGTGGCACAGTTGGACATATTATTCGAAATTGTCCATATATTCATAAACAAAAAGCCAAAGTTGATGATCCCCGTGACCAAATTGACCGCAAGCGATCTGTTTCATCAAAACCAGATCCCCGTCTTGTAAAAGAAAGGGAAAAGAAACAGAAACGCCAACAGGTTAAGAAAATTGAAAAGGCGATTAAAACCGACGTGATTAACAAAACATCTGTTTCTGTCAAACCAGACAATTCAAAAACTTCAGACAATCATGAAGTTAAAATTTTAAAGAATAAAACTGGTAAAACAAAACAGACCTGGAAACCAAAAACGGTTACTGAATCAGGGGGAACATCACAATTTCCGCAACATCAAGAAGTTCAAGTAACATACGTTGATGAAAATGGAAGACCCAAGACCACAAAGGCTTGGGTCCCCATCTCCAACTAATCATGTGAGTACATGTGCAGGGTGTTTCAGGAAGAACTTTCAGCAGTCATTGGATTGTTGTTAGTGGGGCATCCAGGCACATGACAGGCGACATTAAACTTCTCTACGACGTTAAATCTATTAGAGGAGGTTATGTTGCTTTTGCTAGAGATAAAGGAAGATATATTACATGAGAAGGAATGGTATCCAGCAGGGTTGTTAGTTTTGACAAGATCAACTTTCTACAATAGCTTGATCACAATCTTCTCAGCGTTTCACAAATCTGTGATAAACAGTTTTCAGTACACTTTGAAGCAAATGGATGTTACATGCTGAAACCCGGCTTCAAGATTCCAAAAGAATGGATTCTCTTATCAGCTCCAAGGATAAACGATTTATATGTTCTTGATATGAGCCAAGCTATAACAACGACTACACAAGCAACTTGTTTCATTTCAAAAGCCACAGAAAAAGACTCTATCTCTTGGCACAGGCGTATGGGTCACATTCACTTACACAAAATGAATCATTTGGTGACGAATGAATTAGTGAATGGTGTTCTTCTTAAAAATTTCCATCTTCAAGACGTCTGTGTTTCATGCCAAAAAGGAAAGCAAACGAAGAAACGACATCCGACAAAGAAGATCAACACGGTGGCAGTTCCTCTTGAACGTTTGCACATGGATTTGTTTGGTCCTGTCAAGCACAAAAGCATCAGGAATGATCAATACTGCCTCGTGATAACGGATGATTATTCAAGATTTTCTTGGGTGGCGTTTATGGCTCACAAGAGTGAAACTTTCGGTATTATCAAAAACTTGATCATTCAGATTGAGAATTTGTATAAGTTGAAGGTTAGGCGGATACGCAGCGACAATGGTACATAATTTAAAAATCATGCCATGGCAGAGTTTTGCACATCAAAAGGTATTCTTCACGAATTTAGTGCGGCTTATACTCCTCAACAGAACGGCGTCACTGAACGTAAAAACCGTACATTGATCGAGACTGCTAGGACTATGTTGGTAGAGTCGCAGTTGCCCATTCCATTCTGGAGTGAAGCTATGGCCTCCGCATGTTACACGTTGAACCGAGTCCTTACAGTCAAAAGACACAACAAGACCTGCTTTGAGCTTCTTCATAAACAGAAACCGAATTTGTCATATCTTGAACCGTTTGGAGCTCCTTGCCCAATGATCGATCCTAATGGAAAGTTTAGGGCAAAAGCTATTGAAGGTCACTTTCTTGGTTATGCCACCCCGAACTTAAGAGTCTGGAATCTACAGACTAAAAGGGTTGAGGAATGGTCTGAAGTCAGAGTACAAAGACACACTTTGCCAGTTAAAAATCCGGGTCAACCATGGATGTTTGAGTACGATGACTTTTTCAATTCGATCAATGTTGAAGCAGTTGAAGAAAATGCTGCTGCATGGATGTTTTTCGAGAGTGACAACGCAACAGAATCACCGTTGGTTCGTCCAATTATTGTCAATCAAGAACCATCTTCAGTGAATAATAATGCTCTCGACAATGAGGATTTTCATGATGCAACCGAACTGAACGAATCTTCAGAGGATGAAGAATTTCTAGATGCAGATCAAGAAGCTCCTACATCAGCCGTTCATGGTACTTCAGAGGCTACACCTCCAGTGGACGCCCCTAAAACAGCTGAAGCTACTGCATCATCCTCTTCTTCAGTGCCGGGTATTGAATTGGTTGTTGATCTAAATCTCAACAATCTGGGTACAAATATTCCAGTTCAAGATATTCCAGAAAGAAGGATTCACAATACCCATCCTCAACAAAACATCATCGGTAATGTACAAACTGGCATTCAAACAAGAAACATGTTGCGAAACAACAACAACGCAGGCTTGTATGCGGCAATTCGAGAATCTGGTTAACAGAATGATTGGTCTTTTGTGTGTTATGTCTCACAGGAAGAACCGAGAACTTGGAAAGAAGCTTTGAAAGATAACTCTTGGGTTGAAGCAATGCAGGAAGAACTGCAACAATTCCAGAAACTTGGTGTCTGGAAGCTCGCAGAGGAACCTGCTAATTACAAGAAGATTGGTACCCGTTGGGTGTATAAATCCAAAAAGGACGACCGTGGAATCGTTTTTCGAAACAAAGCAAGATTGGTCGTTCAAGGTTTTCGTCAAATTGAAGGTATAGACTACAACGAAGTGTATGCACCTGTTGCACGTCTGGAAGCAATTCGGATCTTTCTGGCTTATGCCTCATTCAAAGGATTCAAAGTTTACCAGATGGACATCAAAAGTGCATTCTTACATGGTCTAGTGGAAGAAGAGGTGTATGTCGAACAGCCTCCAGGTTTTGATGATCCTATTCATCCTGATCGGGTTTGGTTGCTGAACAAAGCTCTCTATGGTCTACATCAAGCACCGCGAGCTTGGTACGCAACTTTATCTAACTATCTACTGGAGAATGGTTTTCGCAGAGGTCTTATCGATTGCACTCTCTTCATAAAAGAACAAGACGAAGATCTTCGACTGGTACAGGTATATGTGGATGATATTATATTTGGTTCTACTAACAATGTTTTATGTAGGGATTTCGAGCGTGTAATGTAGGATAAATTCGAGATGAGCGCTATGGGGGAGATGACTTTCTTTTTGAGCTTGCAAGTGCAATAAACAAAGTCTGGGATTTTCATCCATCAGACTAAGTATGTCCAAGACATCTTGAGCCGATTCCAGATGTCCGACGCATCGCCCATTGGTACTCCACTGCAGCAAAATCACGGAATCAATCCAGACTTGAAGGGTGAAGTTGTTAGCTCTTCATACTACCGCGTGATGATTGGATCCCTTATGTACCTCACAACATCAAGACCAGATATAATGTATCCAACGTGCCTGCTAGCCAGATATCAAGTGAACCCGAAGGCCTCACATCTTGCAGCTGTAAAAAGGATTTTTCGTTATTTGAAGGGTTATCTAGACACCGGTCTATGGTACCCTAAGGATGATAACTTTGATCTAGTCGCTTTCAGTGATTCTGATTTTGGCGGATGCAAAATCGACGGCAAATCCACAACGGCTGGATGTCAGTTTTTAGGAACTCGCCTCGTAACATGGCAGTGCAAGAAGCAGACTTGTGTCGCTACATCAACTTGTGAAGCTGAATACATTGCTGCCTCAAGTTGTTGCTCCCAAGTCCTGTGGATACAACAGCAAATGCATGATTACGGTTTTGAATTCTTAACTACTCCTATTTAAGTCGATAATTCTGCTGCCTTATCTATCACTAGAAATCCTGTGCAGCATTCAAAGACCAAACGCATCGAAATTAAGTATCACTTCATACGTGATTGCTTTGATAAAAGGCTTATCGATGTTGTTAAAGTCCATACTGATGACCAACGTGCCGACCTTTTTACCAAAGCATTTGATAAATCAAGATTTGACTTTTTATTATTGGTAAACGGCATTAAGGTCAAGCAAGAGTAATCCGCATCGGAAAATCGTTTTTGTAAATATCTTTGTGTTTTTAAATTATTGTAAGTTTGTTGATTTTAGCGGGTGTAAATCCAAAATTTGAAAATTCAAAAACATCGAAAAATTTCAAAACCCAAAAACAATAGAAAAACAAAAATGAGTTTCCTGGCGTGTAAAAGAGAAAATGATAGTACATCAGTGGTCTGTTGAAACCTCTTTAAACTGAAATGCAAAATGAAAAACGATAAGCAGCTCTATATAAGATGTATCGGTAGGCTCACAATCATCTTAAAGTGTGCAGGGTGATATAAATCCTAAATCGACTGAAGACCAGGTGGGAACCACTCATTTGCATATGGTCTTAGTACCGAAATTTCGTTTGAGAGATTGCCGAGGTTCTGAGATATGTGGTCTTTATGCTGTTTATCATCTGGGTATCATGGTTGTTTCTTTTACCGAAACAAACGAAGACGAAGTCTAGATCTTCCATGATACCATACATACGTGTACATACTGCAAACGACCTCAATAAGTGATCAACAATCACATATCCAAAATAAGTGATAATATATCACATTTATCCGGGAGTCAAGTTCGTCTCTTTGCTGTACGAAAGTACTGACCTATTCACGGACTTGCTCTTGTGCCCTCATGCATCTGAAAATCAAGTTCCTCATCAATAAGTGATTCTATCACATAGGGCTTGTTTTCATCCAAAATAAGTGAGTTTCTCACAATTTCATATACGGGAAAACAGATGATAAATGGTATACTCACCAGTAAGATGAATCCTCGTGCATACCTTGATACGGGAATGTGTCGTGTGTGGATGAACACCGGTCGGTAAGTATAAATCATACCTTAACGTATCTCCTCGCCATGATTACATATGATAAGTTGAGCTTATGTGGATAACAATACCGATAATCGTTATAGGATGTTTATCTATATGTTAACTAAAAGAACAACAAGAGCGTTTTGGCAAGACCGTACACTGATATGATTCTCTTACCTACAAAACTCGCAAAAAAAATGTTTGTATATATTTACTTTTCTTAGTTTCTGCAACTCTGTATATATTTATTTACTGCTTTCAGTCTTTAAGTTTGAAATATTCAAAATGCCAAAAAGATTTTATTTCTATCTTATTTTCGATTGTACGATGTTGGAACTCGAGTCTTCGTTACCTTAAACCTGATTGAAAACCAAAACGACTGATTCTTCATAAACGGTCGAAATTTGCAAGTTTTGAAAGTTAATAATCAAAATTGAAAAATCTGTTAACTTTTCAAACTAACTGTCGGACGGTGGTTGATTGAAAACATGGTCACATGTGTGTCGTTTGTTTATGTTTACTATATTCCAAGCGTTTGTTCTCATTACGCGTTTAGCTTTCTTGCATGTGCAGATGCTAAAGGCAAGGAGAACATGTTCGATGATAAGCTTCGGAATGAAGACATGACGTGAAGGCTCTCAAGAGATAAAGATGATCGAGTTGCCGCTGATCAATCATCAACACCACAAGGATCTCAAGTATTGAAGATCAAAAGATTCACGAGCATAATCAAAGGGGGAGTTTATTGATACACTTCCTAAATGAAAGCGGGAGTTTGTTAATACACTTTCTACTTACAACGCGTGAAGACTTTGAAGATCCTCCGACATGAAAGACATGGAAGACGGACCTCACGAGTAGCGTCCAAGGGGGAGTTTGTTGATACATATTATGTGGACGCGACTCGGTTCGGTTCGACTCGGTTAGGTTCGGCTCAAGCCCGACGTCACGACATTCCTCCTTCGTACGCCCCAGAGTTTGACACGCGAAGCACGAAGCGCCGCGAGCCATTTCCCGCCGCCACATCATCATGATGATGTCATGATGATGTCATAAGTTGGCTAATCTTTACAATTTGAAGTACAGAATGTACGTAAAGCAATTTGGACCAATCAACTTGTTTGGGCCACTACCATTGGGCCAAGAAACTCACATTGGGCCGAAACATCCACTGGGCCGAAACCTTTTGATTTCAATATGCTGTCGACGAAACAATGAGAGTTTCATAGATTTTGAAGACCTTGTGTTTCGTCGACAACAACTGTTTCGTCGACTTTGAAGACTTTGTGTTTCGTCGACAACAACTGTTTCGTCGACTTTGAAGACTTTGTGTTTCGTCGACAACAACTGTTTCGTCGACCTGTTCAGTTTCGCCGTGTCTGTGACCTGTTCAGTTTCGCCGTGTCTGTGACTATATATATTCAGATAGAATTCACAGACTAGGTAGAACACAAAACACACACACGAGAGAACCAGAGAGAGTTTACAGAGATTATTTTGTAAACATTGTATTGTAACCGTTTCAAGTATTAATACATTGAGTGTTAATTGTTGAGTCTCGTGTTTATCATTTACGTGTTCGAACTTGGTTTAACTTACCCGTTTGGATTCCGCACTCTCGGGTTTGTCGGAAAACAGGGAATAGAGGTTACTCGATCCTCTGGGTGGACCTACAGGTTTTAAAGTCCCCTGTGTGACGTGACCGTGAGATGACACTAAGGTAGCGTGATAAAGCCCCTAAAGACTTTATACCACAATCTATAACCATATAATTACTAAACACAACCGCTAATACACATTTACTTATTATTTTTGTTAGTTTTACACTCAAATAGTTACAAAACACAACCACTAAAACATATTTACTTATTATTTTTTAAATAAAAAAGTATTCATGGTATCTTTAAACTCCTTTTACAATTACTAATTATATATGTCACATATTATTCTTTTAAATTTGAGTACAGTTTTGCCACTTTTATAAAAGTCAACACTTTTTTATAAAGTTGATGTGTTGTTATAAATTGGTTGCGCTATTATTATATAATCTGCATAAGTGTTATAAATTGTGTAATTATGTATGTACGTGTTTATAGCATGGTTTGCGTAATTATCAATATAGGTTCCGTAATTATCAGTATAAGTCGCATAAATATAAACAATTTTCTTCACAATTTATCATAAATTAGCCCGTGTAAATCACGGGATTGTAATCTAGTAACCTATCTAAGCGTTCTGGATTAGAATAAATCTCAACAGTATTAGTTAAAAATTTTCAAAAACTTATTTAAATAGAAAGATTTTATTATATAAAATTTCAAAAACTTTCTGTGTTATAAGGAAAAACAAGGTTTGGTCTATACAAACTTTTAGAACCTTACTATAAATATAAAAGTACCTCGTGAGAATCAGAAAATAAAAGAATATTCATACACTACGATATCCCATGTTACCATGAGTTGTGGTTTGGCCAAGTCGTTGGTTGACATATGAAAGTAAACCTTGTTTTTCTTTTTTGTGTTTTTTTAGTATCCAATTGCATGACATAGTCTACTCCTAATGTACAGGTATCAGTGTCTTAACCATCTATATATACTCTTCAAACACAAGCTTTCTTCATCCACAGTCTTCAAATACATTAGACGCTCCATTGTTTCATACACAACTGATAAATGGAGAGCAAAGTGGCAGGGTACTGCGCAGTTGCCGCCGTTCTGGGAATAATAGCGGCAGCCACTGGTTTTGCGGCCGAGGCCACTAAGGTTAAGGTAACAAAAAACAAATCTACAACTTTCTTCTAAACGAATTAAATAATTGTTCTTTTAACTTTACTCAAAAAGAAAGAAAAAAAATTACTGGGATGATATGATCATAAAAAGATATAGTTAAGGTGTGGTACTCATATAATGATATATGTTGTGAGTATGAATACAGGCTTCTGAAGTTTATATTGTGCTCGATACGTGCATTTATCCAAGTAGTCCCGCTCTTGCACTTGGAATCGTATCAGCAGTGTTCACAATCATTACACGAATTTACATAAGTGTTACGTTCGGTAGTGGCGGTTGTTGTCGAAGTGATCCTAATGCAACTCCAATTTCCAAACTACTATCTGTTCTCTCATGGTAATTGTCATTGATCTTATTATTTTATTTATTTAACATGTATATGTTAAAAGTTTAGAGTAGTAACAAAATGTATAGAACTTACTTTTGTGAATATTCATGCAGGGTAGCATCGGTTATAGCAGTGGGTCTATTGTTGACAGCTGCGGGACTAAATAATAGAGAAGGTGGACAGGTTGATTCATATGGTTATATAACATGCTATGTTGTAAAACCTGGAATCTTTGCAACAGGAGCTATTTTTGCTCTTTTAAGTGCAGTTTTTGGTATTGCTGGTTTTATTACATTAACTCCACAACCACAAATTACCACAAACCCTGCAGTTGCATACCCCATGGGTGCAAATGTTGATCCAGAGAAAAACCCAGTGCCTTTCCCTCCTCAACAATACCCACCTCAACAATATTAGAATGGACAGTGGATGTGCGATCCATCTAAAGATCGGTCACAATCCATGAAGCCGGGAATTATCAAGATCAAGATCGTTTATATACGCTTTTAATTGTTTGTTTGATATAGTTTGTTGAACAAGGATATTGTTACTTTGATTTCTGTTTTATTGGACGTGTTCTAATTTCCAGTTTCTTGCTTGTATTTTCTCAATTTGTATATGTATTTGTATCAGAAACGCATAAAAGTGCTATTGGTATTTTTCTCATAAATTGGTAATTTAGAGTTTAATTATGCCGTCTATTTTTCTGAAATTGTGATAGAATGATAACTTGACTACATTTCTAAACTATGTTATATATTTACTAGGGCTTACATAACATGTCAGTCATGACACGACACGATAAGACATGGCCGAAAACCTGAGATACTAAACACGAAGACGTCACGAAAAATTACCGTGTCATGTTTTTCCAAACGCGAACACGACCTGTTTAGAAATAAGTCAACATAAAACGATTTGTTAACAAATCTTTTTAGGGACATGATAATTATCAAATATATATGAGGAACCTTTTGTGTAAACCAAAAATTCATAAAAGTCTTAACTAACACATAATCTTTAATGTTATGTAACAATTAACTAGAAACTATTAGCAATGAATAGAGAAGATGGATTTCTTATTGATTGATCTCAACATCATATATAAATGTCATTATATATAAGCCCTTACACTAGTACAATAGTAACTAAAGAGATATGAGTTATAAATGTGGATAGTCACCACATAATGGATGCACTAAAATGATAGGAGTTATAGATGTGGATAATCACTACATAATGGATGCATTCATAACACTCCCCCTTGACTATCTACATGATGATATACTATTCTTTAATACACTTGGTGATGCTGGCTCGTTAAAAACCTTGCTATGAAAACTCAGTGGGACAAAAACTCAGCTAACACTACTAAGAAACATGGTTTTTGTGCCCACATTTTCGGTTGCAAAACGGTGACAATTGCCTTGTTTTCACCGTTTTGCAACCAAAAATGCGGTGGCAAATACATCCGTGTCAATTGCCCTATTACCACGAAATAGTGACCGATTCTATTTTTTGCTACCAAATTTTTGCCACCACAAAAAAGGTCAAGATTATTTGCAACCGCTCCTTGGAGTCGGACTTGTTATGTTTTGCCATCGTTATTGTGACCACCTTTTTTATTTTTTTGCTACCATTTTGGTACCATTTAGCTATCTATATTGCCACTACTTTTATTTAAAATATTGTCACTATTTAGTCACCACTTGCGTCTAAGATATATTTGTCACAATACCATCTCCAGATTTTTACTTTTTCCTGTTTTTTCATTAAAATTACATTTCAAGAAAACTACGAAATTATATAAAACACTCAAATCAAATAAAAAATCTCAATATTATATAAAAAATCTCTGTTTCAAAATCACATATAACATTCAAATAAAAATACCAACTAAACATCAAATAACCGAAATTATCCTAACATAATAAACATCGAAACATTTGAAACCAAGTGTTTATATTCTATCTTCGATCCATAGCTCTTAACATAGCCACGATTTGGGACATCCTATCGAGCATAGCATCTCTATCCACCTTATCTTTTTCTTTTTCATGCCAACAGCCCCATAGTAACTCATTTAACCTTTCTTTGTCTTCATTCTTTTGCTTAACGAGCCACATGATAACCAAATGCAACTTTTCAATCTACAAACACCCAATGAACAGAATTAAAAAGTCAGAATTAAAGAAAATTGATAACGGGTCATGTTGGTTGAGGAAGAAGAAAATCCAATAATGAGTTACAATTCAAGTGATAAAAGCCAAATATCATGTTCTTGTATGCTTAGATATTATCTAGATTCCGAAAAGTTTCTGGCCAAATTATTTAAACTCCGGCAAGATTCCAACTAGATTTCTACTTTTATATAACAAAACTACTTTTCTACACTAATACACTAATATTTTAGAACTTTTCCTACTTAATGGCAAATTTTATAATAGCTTTAGTTTAATTTTATTTGAAGAATGGTATTAACTTTCTAATACACAAAATATTTTTATTTTATTTTGTTATTTGTGCGTCTTTTCTTTTCTCATGCCCTCGCTTTTTTGCGCTTTGCGCCTAGGACCCAGGTGAGGCCTATTCGCCTTGAGTGCACCTAGCACCTTGATAACTATGGTACAGTGTTCCCATGTTACACAAATCACTAAACCTCAAAATAAAGTCGTTTGCAAAACAAAAGGCACTTGATCAGTGCTAGCTCAAAAAAACACATAATTAAGTAACTGTATCTCAAAAAAAGATGCATAAGTTAAACCTCATCTGACAAAAAAAACCCATTTTTTGTCAAGTCTTGAAATCCCTAAATTACCCAACTAAAATAAAATAAAAAACCAACTTTTATACGAATAACAAAAGTAAAACAAAAAATAAATAACAAAAAGATGTACTTACATAAAAAAAAAAGGTAATTGCACGGTACCCCTGACCGCGGGAGGGTTCACCCTCCCCAGGCTAGCCACCCGACAAGGTTGCCTGGCGGTTACTACCCTGCCAACCCAGCGGGATCGAAAGGCCTGCAAGCAGGATTCGAACCCACGCCTTTCAGACTACCGGGCCGGTTTAAGGCGGGTGTCGGTGGCCATTGGGCTGTCACCCAATGGTTGGAGAACAGACTTCACGAACATGATGAGTCAACTCATAATCACTAACATCTCCCATATCAGCAACTTCATCACCTACAGCTCCCATCGCAGCTTGTAATTTGACAAATAGGAATATTATGAGATTGAAGGGGGTCTGTCCTCCGATTATTGTAGGCTGCAGCAGAGTGGTGTTTGTTTCCGCATTGCAGGGGCATTATACAACTACACCCGTTTTAAGATAATGCCCCATAATGCCCGAAAGAAAAATAGCTTTACCCTTGAACACACAAGAGCTGGCATTGTTGATACACTTTATGTGGAAGCGACTCGGTTCAGTTCGACTTGGTTCGGTTCGACACGATTAGGTCCGGCTCAACAGGGGCGGATTTAGACCCATTCACCGGGTTCCCAGGAACCCAGTCTTTTCGGAAAAAAACATTTTTTTTGTAGTGTAAATCTTGTATGATTTGGAAAAAAACGTTTTTTTGTAGTGTAAACCTTGTATGATTTAGAAAAAGGAACCCAGTGATTTCTCCGGCTGGATCCGCCACTGCGGCTCAAGTCCGACGTCGCGACATTCCTCCGTCGTGCACCCCAGAGATCGACACGCGAAGCACGGAGAGCCGCGACCTTTCCCGCCGACAAATCTTAGTGATGTCATGATGATGTCAATGAAATTCATGAAACATACATGACGAAATCTCTTCCTGATTTCGTCAATATTGGTATGGCGAAATCCCTTGTTTTCGTCATTATGTGTGTGTGGCGAAATCCCTGATTTCGTCACACATGGTTTTCGTCCAAAGGGTTTTCGCCGTTGGTCAGTATAAATAGCTCAGTTGTTTATCAGTTTAGTTATGAGACCACTGTGAAACTCTATGAGTGAGAATAGAGAGACTTGAGAGAGTCTGTAAAACATTGTTTCTATATGTTTGTGGTTGTACTCATCCCTAATCAATAGATATTGAATCTTTGGTTACGCGTGTGTGTTCTACATTGTGTTTGGTTTGCACCGTCACGGGGATTTCGCACCCGCGATTGTGTTTGTGATAAACAAGGATAGTTTACGTATCGGATCCTCCGGAAAAACGGACCTACAAGTGGTATCAGAGCCTTGGCTCTTTTCCTTGTTTAAAACCAAACATTGTTGAGTTTTTATCAAGTTGTTTTAAGTGATTTTTAGAAACTGTTCTTTTGAAAAATTCATATTTTCTGGAAAAATACTTCAAAAATTAGTGGACATTGTGTTGTTTTGCTATAAATTTTATTGGAAACCTTGTTCTATTACATGCTTGTATGTTCTTGTGGGTTTTTATCGAAAGTTTTAGCAAAATTGTGTTTCAAAAATTTTTGTCCGGTGATAACTTTGGCCAGAATCATGGTAGTGTTCTTGGTATATTCATAGTGTTCTTGAAACTATCTGTTGTTTGATCTTATTTGTATTTGAAATATTGTGTTTGTGGATTATAATATATTATGTTGACAATTGGTTCTCTGTGATGATTTGTTTGTTGAAAAGGAGATATGCAAAGCATGTTGTGGAGTTGAAATTGGTGTGCTGTGTGTCAGAAGGGATAAGGTTCCTTTGAAAATATCTTAACAAACTAGATCTTATCCCAAAAGCAAAGAGTCTTCGTCCCATTCAAATAGTCTTCGCCACTTATACATCTTTGAGTGTTCGTCAACCTGTCTTCGTCAACCATACATTTCGTCACCAGCAGTGTTCGTCAAACATTACCTCCTATCAACAGTGTTCGTCAAACATTACCTCCTATCAATATTGTTCGTTGCATATAGAGTTCACTCACACAATCTTCGTCACCAACTTCAGTCTTCGTCACTCATCATAGATTTTGTCAAACACAAACAAAACCAATTTCGCCAAACTGTTTTCGTCACCACAACTGTTTTCGTCCCATCCATCTTCGTCAACCTCCAATCAGACTTCGTCAATCATTCAGATTTAGGGTTCAATTTGATTTTGGTGTGAACCAAATTGGTATGTTTCAGCAGGTGGAGGTGTATATCGCTGATTGTTCTTCGTAAGAGAGGGACTTGAAAGTGGGTGGGGGCTTCACAAAAGTTTTCTTTGAGTTATGGATGTTGGTATCGCAGAGAATTGAAGAGAAGTACTGGAACATGTCGGCTGAGTATATTGATGTTGACTGTGGTTTGCAAATCTTAAAATGGCAGCTAGGTTTGTTGACTATTGGTTTTTTTAACAGCCATTAAGGGCCGTGATTCTTAGTGGGCCTCATCAAATTTTTTTTGGGCCAAGAATATTAAGTTTTGGTTAAGTTTGAGAACATGGGATTGTTAAGTGGGCCGTTTGATTTCTTTTCAACCATAACAGTCACTAAAAGATGGTTTATCTCTTTTGGTTTATTTTATATTTGGGCCTATGTGGTTTAGGTTCGTGTATTTGCAAACAAATAGAGACACAGTGAAAGCTTGAGAGAATTTGGGTGAAAAGCTAGGATTTGCAAAGTGGGTTGGGTATTCGCGAAGTTGATTTGAACCGCGCTTCTAAATGTCAACGTCAAAATTCGTACGGGTTTCGGGAGCGCGCGGGATGATGTCATAACAGTGATTTTTATCAAAGTTTCGTTGATAAGAGGTTTTGTAATCACATGATTTCTTCAAAGAGGCTTCATCAAACATAGGTTTCGTCGATCAAAAGTTCTTCACGGGGTTTTCGTCGAAACATGTTAAATTTTTAACAGAAGTGTTTCAAAACTAATTTAACTGTCTGTTTTCAAGTGTGTAACCAGGTTTACACTTTCATATATCAATCATGAGTTGTACTAGCCCTTCGGATTGGAGCATGGAACCGAGACCAGGTGAAGATCAGACATCCGCAGCCGTTTGGTTAAGGAATGTCATGCCTCAACAATCGATTAGTGCGAATCAATGGGCATTGGTGACGAATCAGAATCAAAGCATTCAAAATCTATTGATAAGTGAGAGCGAAACGGGAAGCAACAATCGCCCGCCAAAGTTGAATCATATGAATGAATATCCGACATGGAAAGGTCGTTTCCACACGTACGTTCTAGGGCAAAATACCGAAGTATGGACGTGTTTCATTTCGCCATATAATCAAGATCTAGAAGAAGCAGGTTCAAGTGTGGCGACATTGGCAAATATGCTTGAAGGATTCAAGAAAGCATATTATTTAGAGAAGAAGGCGTTTGCTATTCTAACACAAGCTCTTCACAAAAACATCTATCATTAATTCTCTTATTGCACAAGCACGAAAGCTTTATGGGATGCATTGGTAGCGAGAGGAGAAGGAAATGCAGCTACTAGAAAGACACGCCATGATCTATTGAAGAAAGAGTTTGAATCATTTCAGTTCTTGGAGAATGAAACCCTAAATGATATGACTACTCGTTTTTATCATTTGATTAGTGAAATGTATTCTTATATTGTTCTTGCAACTCAACAGGAAATGGTTGCACTGTTTGCTGATGCTCTACCTCCAAAGTGGAGCCCATTCATTGAGCTTCTAAAGCATACGGGTGTTTTAGATACTGTCAATATCTATGAATTTATTCAGAAGTTGGAGCACAAGAATGATGAAGAAATCCAGAAAGCTAAACGAATTCCTGTTCCTCAAAATACTGAAATGTACCTTGCAGGTTTTAACTCTTTAGCTAGTTCCAGTTCCAGTTCAGTTCAGCAACCGAAGCTACAGACGGCGTTTATGTCGAATACAAGCTCTTTTCCATTTCCACAATCAGCTCCACCTCAAGTTTTTGATCCAAGTGCTTATCATCCTCCAACGCATATGATTGCTCAAGCTCATGCTTTCTCAAAACCTCAATTCGATGCAAGTGCGTGGCTACCTAAACCCCAACCTCCACCACAAGTTCCTCCCACTCAACCTCAATTTGATCCAAATGCCTATATTCCAACACCATCACAAGCCCAACCACAACCTCTAATCAAACAGCCACAAGCAAACTTATCCAAAGTCAATGTGGAGACTGCAAGGGAAACTATGGAACTTTTTAACACCATGGTCAACGCCTACTGCGGACTAGTCGCAAGTCAAATTGGCAACATTAATTTGACAAACGAAGACTATCAGCAGATAGACAGGGACGAAATGGAGTTAATGGATATCAAGTGGGCGTTTGCGAGCGCGGTTAGACGAGCCAAGGATTATATGAGGAGAACCGGGAAGACTAGCTTGGAAAGCAAGCTGGATACAAAGTACGGTTTTGATAAGGATGCCGTGACGTGCTTCAATTGAGGTGAAAAGGGTCATTTCAAGCGTGAATGCACACGTCCAAGCAAACAAGCCAACCAAAATCCCTTCCAAAATCAAACAAGTACTTCAAATCAAGCTAACAACGAAAGAGGGGTAGTAGCTGATAACAACCAAACAAACCAGTCAGGGCCATCCAATACTAATCGAGCATTAGTGGTACAAGCTGATGAGGGATGTGATTGGTCAGTACAGTTTGGAGGAGGAACTGCATGTTATGTGAAGATCATCAGTCACATCAAGCATGTGCACAAAAAAGAATTCTCTGAAGTTGATGATAGTTCGGGATACAGTGGCAGTTCGGATGAAGAATCAGATGTGAATGAGAGAGCTGGTTCTGAAGGTGATAGTTTGTTGAATGATACTGATGAGGTAAAGTGTCGGAAATATGTCTTGATCAAGAAAGCTGATGCTACATCAGAAGAAATGGAGAAGATTCTCACTGAAGATGGATCTTTCTCTTCTCAGACTGCCTTTATGGCTAATGTCTCAGCTTCTACAAGTCAGGTAAAATCTGAAACTCCTAGCATATGTAGTGATTGTGCTAATTTGAAACATGAATGTGCTAATGCTAAACATGCTTTTGAAGAATTAAAACATGAATGTGCTAATCTTAAACATGAATCTGAAACAGTTCATGGTCACAATCAAAGTTTAGTTGTTGAACTGTCAAAGTGCAAAGAGGCAAACATGGCCTTGGCTCGGAATGAAAAGGAGTTTAAATCAGTTATTGAAACCCTTAAGAAAAGCGTTTCTGAGTTATCAAAAATTGTTTTTAATAAACAAATTGGTATTAATAATTATATTAATATCATTGAAGAAACAAAGAAAGAGTTGGCCACGGCTAAATGTGAGCATGATGCGATCAAGCTCAAATTGGAGAGTTATTCTAACTCCCGATATGTGCTTGATCACATCAATGACATTCAACAACTGAAAGGAAATGCGAAAGGCGTTGGGTATAAGTCGTGTCCACCACCGTTGAGACACAATTATACCAAGATACCCGATGAGGAGGAAATGCCGCGTTTTGAGCCAACTGTACCTCTTGATTATGAGGAAGTTACAACTGGCTTAGGGTTCAAAACGGACAATTCATCGGAGGGCTCATCTGATAGCAAGGAAAAGTCATCATGTGCTTCAAATCGAAGTCCTCCAACTGTTGAGGACTATGATTTTTCGGATGATGAATCGGATGTGAGTGATGAGGATAAATCTCTTGACGATAGAAAAGGAGTAGAAGTGCCTTTTGAGAATCACATTCTGTGTGATCCTCATACTCCTGCTGTGCAATCAACTGGTGCTAAACAAGAGATAGATCCTATCACTGAGACAGTGTCTACCATTAAAAGTGATAACATGTTGTATACTTTGGTCGGTGATAGTAAAATTTATTCAGACAAAGATTTTCCAATAAAAAACGTCAATCAATACTTGATTGATAAAGTGTTTGAAGATAATACAACTAAGTTTTTGGGTAAAGCGATCCCGAGAGTTTCTGTAACTCAATGTGATCCTATTCCAAAAGCTGAAATTAGAAAACAATTTGGAAATCAAAAATCACCAACGAAGCAACAACCTATCGCTTTTAAGGGTAAACAGCAACAACAGCTAGCTCAAAATTATAAAGGTTCACAACCGAAGGTTGAGACCAAAGGAGCTCGTTTCAAGAAGAAAACCAATGATGTTAAATTTGTAGCATCCAAGGGTACTGACAAGGTGGAGACTTTTGAAAATAAATCATACACCGATTTTGTTCAAAAAGTCAGAATTTTAAAGCGTAACGCTCAAAACAATTACACCCAACACACAAATGGGTGTGAAGCTAGTACCTCTGGGTCTACAACTTCAACGTCAGGTCCTCGAACAGAATCTCCTAATTTTGTTGAAAGGAGATCATGATTTAAATGCGGGGAGTTTGGCCACATTATCAGAAATTGCACAAACTCTCCGAAACCAAATTGTGTCACCAAAAACTGACAAACGCACTGTTAAAGAACAGGAAACAAAACAACGACGTCAAAATGTGAAGGTGATCGAAAAGGCTTTAAAACCAGAAACTGTTAAAAGGAAACCAATTTTGTCACAACCGTTAAAACCGGAAATTTCTAAATCTGTAAATAATACACAATCCTGTAAACGGAAACAAGCTTGGAAACCGAAAACAGGTGAGGATTCAGGGGGAGGCTTGCAATTTAAGGACCTTCAAGAAATTGAAATTACATTTCTTGATTCTCTGGGGCAACCCAAGTCTATGAAAGGCTTGGGTCCCCCTCTCCAACTAATCTCTGAGTGAGTGTGCAGGATGTTCCAGGATGAACTATCGATAGTCATCGGATTGTTGATAGTGGAGTGTCAATGCACAAGATTGGCGACAAAGAAATTGTTGCCTTTGATGGAGAGAAAAAGAAAGGAAGACATAATTGTCTGTCGAAAGAAATTGAAACCTTCAACAAAATGAAAATCATACCAAAGTTTGATTATTCAAGGCTTTAATCGGGTCCCCAGGATAGATTCAATCAAAATGTACGCACCTGCAGCACGTCTGAAGTTCAAAATCAACAAAATGAACGTGCAGTGTACATTTCTTCGCGGTGTGATTGAAGAAAATGTGTTTGTTGAACAAACCAACCGGGTGTGCGGATGCCTTGGCGTGGATTGAACAACCGCACACTACTTCTGAAGGAGAAAGACAAAGACCTTCGCTGGTGCAATGTGGAAAACCAGCCGGACCCAAAGGTTTATAATCTTGTTGCTGTGAAGAGATTTTTCAGAAAATTGAAGTAGCTACAAAATCAACTTTGAAATCCACAACGGGTGGATATCCAGTTTGGGAGAGCACTCAGATTCCTTGCAATGCACGAAGCAGTTGCAAAATACGGTTTTGAATTTCTAATCTCTCCTATACTTGTCGATATTTAAGTTGCTTTATGAATTATTATCATCTCGTACAGCACTCTTTGGCCTGACACGTTGAACTCGAATATCCCCTCACACGTGATTGTTTCACTATGAAACTCGTCAATGTTGTCATGGTCTGCACCTCTTACCGACGTGCCAACTCATTTTTCCAAAATTCGATAAAATCATTTCTGATTAAAATTAATTTTGGTAAACGGCATTGAGGTAAAACATGAGTTAACCGACATCAGAAAATCCTTTTTGTAAATATATTTGTGTCTTTTAAATTTATCTTAGTTTGTTGATTTTAGGGGGAGTAAATACAAATTTGAAAAATTCAAAAACAGTGAAAAATTTCAAAACGCAAAAACAATAGAAAAACAAAAATGAGTTTCCTGGCGAGAAAAAGAGAAAATGATAGTACATCAATGGTCTGTCTAAACCTCTTTGAAATGAACTTAAAATGAAATATGCTAAGCAGCAGCTCTATATTCGATGTATCGGTAGGCTCACAATCATTTTAAAGTGTGTAGGGTGATATAAATCTTAAATCGACTGAAGATCAGGCGGGAACCATTCATTGGCATATGGTCTTAGTACCGAAATTTCGTTTGATTGATTGCCGAGGTTCTGAGATATTCGGTCTTTATGTTGTCTTATCATCTGGGTATCATGGTTGTTTCTTTTACCGAAAAATAACAGAGACGAAGTCTAGATCTTCCATGATACCAAACATACGTGTACATATTGCGTAGGACCTCAATAAGTGATCAACAATCACATGTCCAAACAAAATAAGTGATAATTTATCACATTTATCCGGGAGTCAAGTTCGTCTCTTTGCTGTACGAAAGTACTAACCTGTTCATGGACTTGCTCCTGTTCCCTCATGCATCTGAAAATCAATTTCCTCATCAATAAGTGATTCTATCACATAGGGCTTGTTTTCAATCAAAATAAGTGAGTTTCTCACATCTTTTATACGGTCAAACAGATGATAAATGGTATACTCACCGGTAAGATGAACTCTCGTGCATACCTTGATACGGGAATGTGTCGTGAGTGGATGAACACCGGTCGGTAAGTATAAATCATACCTTAATACCCCCTCGCCATGATTACATCTGATAAGTTGAGCTTATGTGGACAACAATACCGATAATTGTTATAGGATGCTTATCTAAATGTTAACTAATTGAACAAAAAGAGCGCTTTGGCGTGACCGTACACTGATATGATTGTCTTACCCTCGAAACTCGCAAAATGAATGTCAGTAAATATTTGTTTGCTGCTTTCGTTTCTGCATCTTTGTATATATTTATTTATTGATTTCCGTCTTTACATTTGAAAAATGAAAAATTCCAAAAAGATTTTAGGTGTGTTTTAATATAAACTTTATAAAAGCCAAAAAGATTTTGCTTCTAGTTTATTTTTGATTGACCGATGTTGGAACTCGAGTCTATCCTACCCAAAATCCTGATTGTAAGTCGAAAAACAATTGCATCTTCATAAACGGTCGAAGTTAATAAGTTTTGAAAGTAAGGGATTAAAATTGATCATTTTCTAAACTTTCAAACTATTGTCAGTCAGTGTTTGAATGAGAGTTGGTCTCATATGTGTCATGCGCTTATATTGTTTGATGTCAATTCTTATAAGGTTTTCATTTGAAAACTTTCTTAGATTGATTTTATTCTCCTCGGTTGTTCTCATTACGTGTTTAGCTTTCTTGTATGTGCAGATGCGACATCAGAATCAGCTAAAGGCGAAGAGAACGCGTCAGATGACAAGCCGTAAAGTGAAGACTCGACAGTGATGCAATCTGAAGATCAAGATGATCAAGTTGCAGCTGACCACTCATCAACACCAAAAGGATCTGAAGTATTGAAGTTCAAAAGATTCACGAGCATCATTCAAGGGGGAGTTTGTTGATACACTCCTTATTTGCGACACGTGAAGACCTTTTTAAAGATCCGACAATGTGTAGATCGAACCATCACGAGTAGCATCCAAGGGGGAGTTTGTTGATACACTTTATGTGGACGTGACTCGGTTCGGTTCGACTTGGTTCGGTTCGACACGGTTAGGTCCGGCTCAAGTCCGATGTCGCGACATTCCTCCGTCGTGCGCCCTAGAGATCGACACGTGAAGCACGGAGAGCCGTGACCTTTCCCACCGACACATCACCATGACATCACCTTAGTGATGTCATGATGATGTCAATGAAATTCATGAAACATACATGACGAAATCTCTTCCTGATTTCGTCAATATTGATATGGTGAAATCCCCTGTTTTCGTCATTATGTGTGTGTGGCGAAATCCCTGATTTCGTCACACATGGTTTTCGTCCAAAGGGTTTTCGTCGTTGGTCAGTATAAATAGCTCAGTTTTTTATCAGTTTAGTTATGAGACCACTGTGAAACTCTATGAGTGAGAACAGAGAGACTTGAGAGAGTCTGTAAAACATTGTTTGTATATGTTTGTGGTTGTACTCATCCCTAATCAATAGATATTGAATCTTTGGTTACGCGTGTGTGTTCTACATTGTGTTTGGTTTGCACCGTCATGGGGATTCCGCACTCGCGATTGTGTTTGTGATAAACAAGGATAGTTTACGTATCGGATCCTCCGAAAAAACAGATCACAGGCATTGCATTAGGAGTTCAGACACATTCAAGGTTTTAAAAACTAGTGCATGTTAATAGAATGCTAATACCAAGCTAGATAACTAAAATATGAAAAAATATTAGTAATTAATGGCAAATTTCAGCACTGTAAAACCACAACAAATTTGTAAATTTCTTTTTATTCATGGATGGCACATCAAATTTGTAAACAAAACCCTACTTTCTGTGAGTGCAGTAATGTCTATCGTCTCCGTCAATCCAGTTCATAGCAAGTTTTAGTAGAAATCATAGCTTTATAGTGTAATATTTAGGAAAAAAGGGCAAGGTGGCATTATTGTAAATAAGGGGAACCCCTTATATCCTTTGCCTATAAATAGGAGGCTTATGCCTTTAGTTTAGAACTTTTTCCATTTGCATCATTTAGAGGAGCTTGGAGCTAGAGAGAGAAAGTAGAGAGAGAAAGGCAAAATGTGATTCATGGTTCATTGTATCTTTTCATATCTTCTAATCGAATCACAGATTATAGTACGTTCTTGTGTTCGGTCCACGCACGCGCACGGATTCCGCACGTCGCATGTGTCATTCGCAATCGTTCGGGAGCCAAAACGGATCCTACAAGTGGTATCTGTAACACCTCGTAAAATCACGACCAATAGAATAAAGACACGTGTCATTGACTTAAAACGTGTATGGATTTGATTCTAAGGGACTAAAGTTGTCAAACAATGTAAATATGTAAGTATAAGGATCCAAAGTGTCAACATGCCTTTCTTGTGCCTCTGATTGACCTTACACGACGTTCGTATTCTTTAATAAATAAAATATCGAACTTAGAAAGTCGTTTGTGCTTAAATTGAAAGGTTTACAAAGCATAAGGGTTAAATGTGTCAACATGTTTAAAGTTACCTCTGAGTGACCTTTTAACGTTTCCGAGACTTTGTAATACTTCCTTATACTTTCATGAATGTTGGATAATAAATTCGTGGAGTTTCGACGCACATAAATAATCAAAGTGTTAATTCCAATAAATAAGGATCAAATGCGTCAACGTTGATATTCAAGACTTTTCGGGTGATCGTACAACTAACCGGGAGCTTAACGAAGGTAGTTTATGACCCAAGGTCCTTAAAAGTTAACTATGGGGGTCCTAAATGCAATAAACGAAAGTTAAATAAACATAATATGGACCAGGGACCAAAACTGCAATTGCTGAAAGTTGTTTTCCGGTAACATAGGAGCGTCACGGCCCGCGTAGGACTCTTAAGGAGTCTACGCGGCCCACGTGAGAGTGCCAGCATCAGAAAAACAATGACAGCTGCATGTCCATCCAGTTCCACCGCCTTTGCAAGCCTGAATTCGATACCAAGGACTGTGCCAACAGATTTTCATGCACTAGGGACACTTGTTAACATCAGGGATCAGTATAGGGTCATGTTGAATAATCTTGTGAAGTGAAAAATCCTATATAAAGGCCTTGTTCTTCACTTGTCATTTGCACACTCTTAAATTTCTCATTCAAACTCTTTATATGGAGCTTCCAGGAGTTCAAGCAAGCTTTCCTCAGTTATATTTTCATGCTAAGGACCATAGTAAGTGTTCTTAGCCTCTTAAGTTCAAGTTTTATTAGTTTAATGACCAAAAGTCAAAGCCATCGTAATTAAGCTTTGACTTGGTGATTAATCACTAATGGTCCAGCCATTATTCGAATTGAAAGTGGGTATGAGTTGGTAATTATGTGGGTAATAAACCCTTAAAAGGGCACCCACTGATTATCATTCTAACTTGTTCAATTGTCGGGTCAAACTTATTATTAAAAAGTCAACAGAATATATTTTTGCAAATAAATTCATAACTAACAATGCAGAGGTTATGGAACCTGTTTTAACATTAAAATAACTTGGTAAATAATATAAGAACATGTCTAAGCAAGTTCAACCCCGACAATTCTGAGTTTAGGCTCGGTTCGGAACCGAAAGTCGCAAAAGTAGACTTTTGCTTTGACTTTCAGTTCTGACCCTATTTACCTTAGTTTAGATATGCCTTAGGATTCCTTTAGGACCATATTATAGGTTTGTATAACCCTCTGAGGTTATACAACTTGGTTCCTTAGTAATCCGATTCATTTGCATGTTTCCGTTATTTGCTTAAAAGTTGACCATTATGCCCTTTTGATATTTAAACGAGATTTTTGAAACTGGGAGATGACAAATACCTTTATTACTGATTTATAAACATGTCCTAAAAGTTTGACATCAGTTTATGGTTTAATTAGGAGTTATGCTCAATATCGTAAATGAAAGCCTTTTTATTAATTAAACGACATTTTCAACATAAATCCTATTTAAACCCAAATTTTGACACCAAACCTTTTACGCACTGATGTAATATAATATTTAGGGATTTTTGGAAATTTTTACTAAATTTTAAACTGAACATAACATAAGGTTCTTGCATTGATTCGGTAATTGACGGTTATGCCATTTTTGCTAATAAAATGAGTTTTACACATCCTTTGCATATCAAACCTTTTTATACTAATTTTATATAATAAATAAGTTATTTTAAACTGTAAAGGCTGGTCAAAATCTCAGATTTCTTTAATCAACCCAAATATCGTCAAATATCGACTTTTATGCGATTTAGGCGCATAGTATGGTTTAACCCACCTCAGCAACACCAGCAGGTCCCTTCTGAGGACCCACATTTTAAAGCGGTCACACCATCGCCACCGCCGCCGCCAGAGTAGCAACCGCCTCCCGAACCGCCGAGGCGAAGAAGATCAGGTGCACGGATGTCCGTGCGAAGAGGGGATTTTCACTTCCGCACCCCTCAACACTCCGGTGGCAGCTACTACCCGCCACTATATGAAGACCCGCAGATGGGTGGGCCTTCAAACCCCATCTCTGAGGTCGACTCTCCGCCAGTCGCACCACCACCGCCAGTGGGTTATGATAACCCAATTCCTTCCTACGCCGGTGCAGCGGCGTACAACCCTTTTGAGCAGCCAGCCTACCCAGGGTACAACTATTACAATGCCCCCGATGTTGACCCATATCTCGTAGCGGCAAAATACAATGCTCTTCATCCTGAAGGACCTTTCGCAGCTTCATACCAGTCTGGGTACCAGGCATATGGGTATTAGTACCCGCCACCTCCTCAACCTCCGCAGCAGCAGCCGCCGCAGCCGCCACTGATCCAGCCATCGCAATAACATGAGATTCTTCAGAGGTTGAGCTAGGTGGAGTGAGAGGTTCAAGAGGAGCGTAGAAGCCACCGAGGATTTCTTAAGGGTTTGGCAAATCTGATCAAAGGGAAGAAGAAGAAGAGGGATTTTTGAAGATTCCTTATTTATTTATGTTGTAATTTCTTTATATCAATCAAGTCCCTACGTGGAAATTTTTATTTATGTACCTAGTCCCTGCGAGGACTTGTATTTCCTTTTTAGCCCCTGTGTGGGTAAGTTATTTATGTAAAAGTCCAGTTTAGGGCACCTATGTACTCCTTTCTTAATTTAGTGGAATGTTTTAATTCGAAATTTTATTTTGTCATTATATGTATGAATATAATATATAAAATAAATCAAATATCATTCCTTTTGTAATTAATCTGCCATTGATTATTAAGTGAAATCTTAAAGGTAAAAACCTAGCCCATGTGTCATTCTAAGACAAGGCCATGATGGTAGATCCTTTTTAAGATTCAAATCCTTGTTAACATCTGAAAACATGTTAACATTCCTGGCAAATGTGATTCGATAAAATCACATAAGTCATCCTTATATTGGATTCTTCCAATTCCTTTCCTTTATTAATTAAACATCCATTAGTGATGATGTGCCTGCGGGCCATAATAATTGTCAAATAAGACAAAAGACAGTTGTAGTCAACGACTCCCTGTCAAGAAAAGATGATGAACTATGTTCAAACCTAAATGCCTTGATTCTATAAAATCATGGCTTATGAATTAAAATTGTCCTTGTGACTAGACCTTTTATAACAACCCTCAAGAAAACCGACACCCTCGAATTATTTCCGACACCCTAATATATTTTAAAATATCCCAATATGTCACAAAATACACCCTATACGTGAAAACGGGCCCCGAATACCCTAAATAGTTTTAAAAATAACTAAAAATTGAAATTTTGGGCTGAGGCGGGCCGCGTAAGCCCCACCTCAACCTTGACGCGGGCCGCATTAACTTAAAAACATGGTGCAGCTCGGTGTGGCCACGTGGCCCAACACACGGCGAGTCTAGTTGCTGACCCGGACAAGCAAGTCCGTTGACCAGCTTTGACGCGGGCCGCGTAGCCCCTTGGCTACATTTACGAGGGCCGCGAGAAAACCAAAGTGAAGCCCTATATAAAGGAGGCATCGGATCTTCAGTCTGTTCGTCCATTTTTCTTTTCTCAATCTCGAATTCTCTAAAGTAGAGGCATAATTTCGACTATAAAACCCCCTAAATAGCGAAGTTCTGCTCCGTTGTAAGTATTATACCCCTGGATACGTATTAGATACGCTGCTCGATTGATCTAGGGTTCCGTAACGGCTGTCGTGGTTCTGCCCGACGTAGTCGTTGGAATGCTGTCTCGGGGAGGGTATTGCTAATGTTAAAATGCGTTATTATACTAACAAGTGTGCATCTGTGTAAATTATAGATTGTCACTAGGAAACCCTTACGGAAAATCTAAGACAGCAATGTGAGTTGATCCACTTTTTGTAAATTGTTTTTACAAAACCTCACTAAATTAATTATATATTAAGCAGTTATTGAGTATATGTAAGAATACAATTATCATGAGTATGTTGGGGTTTTGTATACAAAATTTGTTTCCACCTGGTCAAGGAGTAACATTTCCACAAGTCGGGTCTGACAGTACCATGGATGTTAATTGATATAACTTGGAAACAAATGTAATTGCGAGATCGCCTCAATACTGTGCAACGGGATTTTTTATTTAAACTTGATTAAACTGGGATTCACTCACCAGTATTTCGCACTGACAAATGTTTTTAATACGCGTTTCAGGTAACAAATTGTGAAAGCCAAATAGAAGCCAGCTGGACAGCACTGAAGGCTTGGAAAAGTGGCAATAAAGTTACCTAAAAAGAAATAGATGTTTTTTCTTAAATAAAATAGGAATTATTCCTATAAAAACGTGTGTACTACGAACTTGGGTTTTATCCCATATGTTTAATGTTATGAAAATGTGGTATTTTACTCTGATCAAATATTTCCTAACTACGGTCCTGATGAAAAATTCTGCTGCCAAATTAGACAATACGCGATACCACCGAAACTGGCTCGCGACCGCTCGTTCCCAGGGATTAGGGATCGGGGGTTGCGACAGAAGGTGGTATCAGAGCTAAGTCACTGATTCAGCCACAGAAGCGTTCTGCTGACATCAAAATTCAATCTGTTAGGAAATAAATTACGGGAATACGTGCATAACTGTATTTATTGTTATGTGTTATTTGACTATTTGTTAGTTTACAGTATGAGCGACCAAGGACCATCTGACGCGTACCGTCAATTGTCTGGTTCGCCTAGAAGCGAAGGCACCTCCTCTTCTCAGCCTGCCCTCTCAGGGTACTCTGCTGATACGGAAGAAGGAATCTTTGTGTTTAACGCTCAGTCCGAGGAGCCATTTCCTCAGAAAAAGAGGGGATGGTTCAGTCGAGGGGCACATGAGCGTAGAAAACGTATGAAAAAGTTACAAGAACAGAGAGTACTAGCGGCAGCCAAAAGAGAAACCGATGCCTATGCCCAGGACATGATAAATAGGGGTATAGCCAACATCCACATCCTAGCAACCACTGCAGCTGACCCTAATCTAGAACAAATAATAGCACCCCAACCACAACTACCAATCCCTGACCAACCCATGGAGATAGAAAACCCTGAAAATCAAGTAGAGATGCATGACTTCAATCCGGAAGAAATACCTAGGGTACCAGCACCAAACCCCCTAGACCCAAAGTACGACCCCTGGTGGGACGGCAATAGGGACTATGTGCAACGTTACCCGATACATGAAGACATGTCCATGCCAAACGTAGGAGCCTACCCAGGTTTGGATCCTTTAGATCCCTATTACCACGATAAATACATTAGGGAGATTTTAGAAGATCCTTATCGATTCCAGGCACCTACACCCCCATATCAAGAACCCGCACCCCAGATTCCGAACCCAGTCCTAGAACCTGCACCCCCAATGAGTGCAGAAAATGTACAAGAACTTAGGACATTTGGTGAGGAAATTTTAGAGAGTAGTGAACGAATGCAACAGGTGGGAGAGCGACTCATCTGGAAGTATGACGAGCGCAATATGGATTTCTGGATGAATCCATATCCATAGATGTGATGGTAGAAACGGTAATAATAATAATATAATATAATAAGATAAATAATAAAATAATAATAAAATATGTGTGTACGGATGCCTACTATTATTAGTGTAATTTTATTTCAATCAGTATTGTAATTTTTATTTCACTACTGGTGTGTAATAGATACATACTATATGAAAATAGAGTAAAGTCGCAATGATCGACGCTTTTGCCCAAAATGCGTGTCATGTGATTGGCTATATTAAAATATTATTTTGTGATATTAATATGTGGTAAATGTTTAAAATTTAGATGGCCGACGAAGGAAATCAAGGAAATTCTGCCCTCCCAATGAAAAGGAACAGATAGCAAATAAGTTTCTGAACCTTAGGATGACCTGGGTAGATAGTAAGGGTTATACTACTACATTCTTTGAATATGCTAGAATAGTACCAACCCTTGCATCACCTGAACCGGTATTAATCTCCCGTTACATCTGGGGATTAATTGGAGAGATTAGGCATGTAGTCAAGGCAGCTAAACAACAAACTATAGAAGAAGCTGTAGAACTAGCAAACACCTTGACAGATGAATTAATCTGTACTAGAGAAGAAGACCAGAGGAGAAACCTAACCCAAAGACTTACCCAAGAATTCCGTTATGGGAATTTCAACCGTAGGAATATAGGTTCTACCTCTGCACCATTCTTCAAAGTCTGCAAGAAAAAAGCATTCGGGAAAATGCTCCACTCTTTGCAATTTTCGCAAGATGCCAGGACACAAGGAAGAAGATTGCAGGAGAAAATCCAGTAGTGGACTGTGCTTCAACTGTGGAGAAAAAGGTCACATCAAGCCGAATTGTCCGAAATTTGTTCCAAATATGAACGACAAGAACACTAAAAATGCTAGAGCATTCGTTCTGACTGCAGATGAAGCCAAGATGATTCCAGACGTGATAGCTGGTACGTTTTTAGTTAATGATGTTTTTGCTAAAGTATTATTTGACTCTGGTGCAAACCAAAGTTTTATTAATACTTCTCTTTGCAAACTTCTAAATCATTCATTAACTAAACTACCACAAGAATGTCTAGTAGAGACAGCAAATGGAGAAACTCTTAAGATTTCTGAAATCTTGCTGGGAGCAAGAATAGAACTTTTAAATCAAAAGTTTATTGCAAACCTTTATCCAATGAACCAGGCAGGATTTGATGTCGTTTTAGGAATGGATTGGTTAATAGCCAATAAAGCCAGTATTTTATGTGATCAAAAGTCAATCCAAGTAAATTCACCAAAAGGTAAAAAGATCACAATTAAAGGAGATAAACCCTCTAGGTCCACTAAATTCATCTCTGTGATGAAAATTGCAAGTTATATAAAAAAAGGATCTATAGTGTATTTGATTTCTATAATCATTAACACTAAAGGAAAAGAACAAAAGGACATTCCAGTAGTGTCTCAGTTTTCAGCTATATTTCCAGAAGAATTACCAGGACTACCACCAGATAGAGAAGTTGAATTCAGAATTCACCTGCTACCAGGAACAACACCGATTGCCAAAGCACCTTACCGTTTGGCACCCGCCGAAATGCAGGAACTGAAGAAACAATTAGACGAATTGTTGGAAAAAGGATTCATACAACCGAGCTCTTCGCCATGGGGAGCGCCAATTTTATTCGTTAAAAAGAAGGACGGATCAATTCGTATGTGCATTGACTACCGTGAATTGAACAAAGTCACTATTAAGAATCGGTACCCATTACCGAGAATCGATGATCTGTTCGATCAACTTCAAGGAGCTCGATTTTTCTATAAAATCGATTTAAGGTCAGGATATCATCAATTAAATGTACAGGAAGAGGATATTCCTAAAACCGCATTCAGAACAAGGTTTGGCCATTATGAATTTACTGTCATGCCATTTGGTTTAACCAATGCCCCAGCTGCATTTATGGAGATGATGAACCGAATATGTAAGACATATTTTGACAAATTCATAATTGTCTTCATAGATGATATTCTAATTTATTCTAAAAGTAAAGAGGAACATGCAAAGAATTTGCACGCACTTCTAAGTCTATTAAGAAAGGAAAAGCTTAATGCTAAATTTTTAAAATGCGAGTTTTGGTTAAAACAGATACAGTTTCTTGGACATTTAGTAAATCATGAAGGAATTCATGTGGATCCCACAAAAATCGAGGTGATAACTAAATGGAAAACCCCTGAGTCACCAACCGAGGTTAGTTTCTTAGGATTGGCCGGTTACTATAGAAGGTTTATTCAAGATTTCTCTAGAATAGCCATTCCTTTAACTAAGTTAACCTGTAAATCCATTAAGTTTGAATGGGGACCAAAACAAGAAGAAGCATTTAGAATTCTTAAGCAAAGATTAACCCCTACACCCATACTAGCGTTACCAGAAGGAACTGAAGACTTTGTAGTCTATTGTGACGCCTCTAAGTTAGGTTATGGATGTGTATTAATGCAACGTCAAAAGGTTATAGCTTACGCCTCTAGACAACTTAAGAATCATGAAGAGAATTATTCAACCCATGATCTAGAACTAGGAGCAATAATTTTTTCTTTGAAAGTTTGGAGACATTACCTTTATGGTAGTAAGTTTACCATATTCACAGATCATAAAAGTTTAAGGTATGTTTTCAGGCAAAAGGAGTTGAATATGAGACAAAGACGCTGGATGGAGATGCTTAGTGATTATGATTGTGATATCCAGTATCATGAAGGAAAAGCAAATGTAGTGGCAGATGCTTTAAGTCGAAAATATCACGAAAAGTCAAAAAGGGTACGTTCTCTTAAATTAAATCTACAAGTAGATTTAAACGATCAAATTAGAAAAGCACAAGAATCAGTAATCAAGGATGATACTGAAAAACAAAAAGGTATGATTAAGGAATTAGAACAAGGAACAGATGGAATTTGGAGGTTCCATAAAAAGAGAATGTGGATACCTAAATTAGGAAACTTATGTCATCGTATATTAGAAGAAGCCCATAAGTCTAAGTATACGATGCATCCTGGAAATGATAAAATGTATCAGGATTTAAGAAAGAACTTCTAGTGGATAGGAATGAAAAAGGACATAGCAGCCTATGTTTCTAAATGTTTAACCTGTTCACAAGTCAAAACTGAACATCAGAAACCCTCAGGATTGTTACAACAGTTAGAAATGCCAGTGTGGAAATGGGAATTGATAACAATGGATTTTGTTACTAAATTACCCAAAACAAGGAAAGGTAATGATACAATCTGGGTGATTGTAGATAGGCTAACCAAGTCAGCTCATTTCCTACCAATGAAAGAAACTTTCAGTATGGAACAGTTAGCTAAATTGTATGTAAATGAAATTGTTTCATTACATGGAATACCTTTATCAATTGTTTCTGACAGGGACAATCAGCTTACCTCTCATTTTTGGTCAAGTTTCCAAAAAGCCATGGGAACCAAGTTGAATCTAAGCACAGCTTATCATCCTCAAACGGACGGACAAAGCGAAAGGACGATTCAAACGATGGAAAACATGCTTAGAGTTTGTGTAATTGATTTCGGAGGTAATTGGGACGATCACTTATCTTTAATAGAATTTTCTTATAATAATAGTTATCACACAAGAATCAATGCTACACCATTCGAAGCACTTTATGGACGAAAGTGCCGAACCCCACTCAGTTGGGCAGAAATTGGGGAAAAGCAACTATGTGGACCTGAGATAGTGCAAGAAACAACCGACAAGATTACTCAAGTCAAGGAACGACTGAAAGCAGCACGTGATCGACAAAAGAGCTATGCTAATAACAGACACAAGCCATTGGAATTTCAAGTAGGAGATAAAGTACTATTAAAAGTCTCTCCTTGGAAAGGAGTAGTAAGATTCATCAAAAGAGGAAAGCTAAGTCCTAGGTATGTTAGACCTTTTGAGATTACTAAAAGAATAGGATCTGTGGCCTATCAGCTACAACTGCCAGAGGAAATAGCAGGGATACATGATGTATTTCATATATCTAATCTCAAGAAGTGTTTAGCTGATGAATCACTAGTAGTACCTCTTAAGGATATAGAGGTAAATGAACAACTCAAGTTTGTAGAAAGGCCTCTACAGATTGAAGATAGGAAAGTCAAGAATCTCAAGCACAAGATATTAGTTCTGGTCAAAGTGAAGTGGGACTCCAAAAGAGGACCTGAGTACACTTGGGAGCTTGAATCAGAAATGCAAAGGAAATATCCACACCTATTCCAGTAGATCTCGAGGACGAGCTCTAAAACAAGGTGGGAAGGATATAACAACCCTCAAGAAAACCGACACCCTCGAATTATTTCCGACACCCTAATATATTTTAAAATATCCCAATATGTCCCAAAATACACTCCATACGTGAAAACGGTCCCCGAATACCCTAAATAGTATTAAAAATAATTAAAAATTGAAATTTTGGGCTGAGGCGGGCCACGTAAGCCCCACCTCAACCTTGACGCGGGCCGCGTTAACTTAAAAACATGGTGCAGCCCGGTGTGGCCACATGGCCCAACACACGGCGAGTCTAGTTGCTGACCCAGACAAGCTAGTCTGTTGACCAGCTTTGACGCGAGATGCGTAGCCCCTTGGCTACATTTACGCGGGCCACGAGAAAACCAAAGTGAAGCCCTATATAAAGGAGGCATCGGATCTTCAGTCTATTCGTCCATTTTTCTTTTCTCAATCTCGAATTCTCTAAAGTAGAGGCATAATTTCGGGTATAATACCCCCTAAATAGCGAAGTTCTGCTCCGTTGTAAGTATTATAACCCCTGGATACATATTAGATACGCTGCCCGATTGATCTAGGGTTCCGTAACGGCTGTCGTGGTTCTGCCCGACGTATTCGTTGGAATGCCGTCTCGGGGAGGGTATTACTAATGTTAAAATGGGTTATTATACTAACATGTGTGCATTTGTGTAAATTATAGATTGTCACCAGGAAACCCTTACGGAAAATCTAAGACAACAATGTGAGTTGATCCACTTTTTGTAAATTGTCTTTACAAAACCTCTCTTAATTAATTATATATTAAGCAGTTATTAAGTATTTGTAAGAATACAATTAGCATGAGTATGTTGGGGTTTTGTATACAAAATTTGTTACCACCTGGTCAAGGAGTAACATTTCACAAGTCGGGTCTGACAGTACCATGGATGTTAATTGATATAACTTGGAAACAAATGTAATTGCGAGATCGGCCTCAATACTGTGCAATGGGATTTTTATTTAAACTTGATTAAACTAGGATTCACTCACCAGTATTTCCCACTGACAAATGTTTTTAAAACGCGTTTCAGGTAACAAATTGTGAAAGCCAAATAGAAGCCAGCTGGACAGCACTGAAGGCTTGGAAAAGTGGCGATAAAGTTACCTAAAAAGAAATAGATGTTTTTCTTAAATAAAATAGGAATTATTCCGATAAAAACGTTTGTACTACGAACTTGGGTTTTATCCCATATGTTTAATGTTATGAAAATGTGGTATTTTACTCTGATCAAATATTTCCAAACTACGGTCCTGATGAAAAATTCCGCTGCCAAATTAGACAATACGCGATACCACCGAAACTGGCTCGCGGCCGCCCGTTCCCAGGGATTAGGGATCGGGGGTTGCGACACCTTTTGTATACCACCCTGTTATCCTTAATAGTTTATAACTAGATAAAATATAATGAAAATTTAAATTAACCAATATGGCTTAAGATTACCATGGTTAATGAATTGCCATAAATGACAATTCCATAATGAACTTCTGAATGAATCATTGTCAATATTTTATGTAGCAATCAAGCAACATGGCTGGATCAGATGAGGTTAACAGCCACCCGAGGGAGAATAATGAGACTACCAGAGTTAATGTAGCCGGTGCGGAACTGCAGGCATTAATAGATAATGTCGTTACTCGTGCTCTTGACAGACAGTTTAATGAATCAAGTGGTACTCGCGTCAGAACTCAGTCTGTACCACATTCAAAACCACCCTCCAGGACTCATACAGCTCACAAGAGTGGTTCTCATCACTCATCGAATCAGAGGAGTGTTCCATCTAAGAAGGTAGTGATCAATCAAGAGCCAGGTGCTAAAACCTGTTCATATAAGTATTTCGTCTTCTGCAAGCCCAGAGACTTCACAGGGGAGAAAGGAGCCATCGATCGTATGACTTAGCTCGACGAGATGGATACAGTGGTTGATATTAGAGGATGCGCAGAGCAAGATATTGTGAAGTTTGTCTCACAATCTTTTAAGGAGAAGCTCTAGCTTGGTGGAGGTCCCTAATCCAAGCTACAGGGAAGATCTCGTTGTACAACTTGACGTGGGATCAGTTTATTGCTCTCATCAAAGAAAATTTATGTCCTCAACATGAAGTTGAGAAGATTGAGACTGATTTCTTAACATTGGTTATGAAGAACTTAGACTGCCAGGCATATCTTACGAGCTTCAACACTATGTCACGATTGGTTCCATACTTGGTCACACCGGAACCAAAATGTATAGCTCAATTTATTGGAGGTTTAGCTCCGGAGATTAAGGCAAGTGTGAAAGCATCAAGACCTACTACCTTTAGGTCAGTGGCTGATCTATCGTTATCTCTTACTCTTGATGCAGTCAAGCAGAGATAGCTTAGGAATTCCGATGAGGGAAAAAGGAAACGTGAGGACGAGAACTCACGCCATTCTGAGAAGAAGCATAAGGGGAACTCTGAGAACAAGAAGGGTTCCGGATTTAAAAAGGATAGTCAACAGACGGGTGAGAAACCCAAATGCAAGACCTGCAAGAAGCGCCATCTAGGGAAATGTAGGTTCGAATCGAAATCTCAATCGCAGCCCAGAGCTTGTGGGATCTGCAAATCAAGTGAGTATAAAACGTTAGATTGCAAGAAGATAAAGGATGCAACTTGTTACAACTGTAACGAGAAGGGGCATATCAAGTCCAACTGCCCAAAGTATGCAAAGAAACCTGAAGAAGGTAAAAAGACCAATGCTCGGGTCTTTCAAATGAATGCTCAGGAGGCCATTCAAAACGACAACGGTATAACAGGTACCTTTCTTATCAATGATGTTTATGCAAGGGTATTGTTTGATTCGGGTGCTGATATGTCATTTATAGACAATAAATTTTGTAAGTTATTAAGTCTTCCTGTTAAAACTCCAAGCATAAAGTATGAGGTACAATTAGCCGATGGTTCCTTAGAAACCGCGTCAACAGTTCTAGATGGATGTTTTATATCCATTAGGAACCGCTCTTTTCCGTTGTCTTTGCTTCCTTTGAAACTAACTGGATTCGACATAGTGATAGGCATGGATTGGTTATCTCATAACCAAGCCCAGATTGTTTGTGATAAGAAGCAAGTGGTTATTAAAACTCCTTATGGTGAGCCATTAACAATTCAGGGTGATACCCAGTATGGGTTGCCTAAGCAAGTGTCAATGCTTAAGGCATCAAAGTGTTTAAAGAAGGGTTGTGTCATTTACATGGCACAAGTGACTATTCATGAACCAAAGCCCAAGATCGAAGACATCCCCATCATTTCTGAATATCCAAAAGTTTTCCGTGAAGAGCTACCTGGGTTACCTCCAAATAGGCAAGTGGAGTTCAAATTTGATATTATTCCTGGAGCAGCACCAGTTGCAAGAGCACCTTACCGGTTAGCACCGACTGAGATGAAGGAGTTAAGGACTCAGTTAGATGATTTATTGGCAAAAGGTTTTATTCGACCTAGATCATCTCCTTGGGGAGCGCCGATTCTGTTTGTGAAGAAAAAGGATGGGCCAATGCGTCTATGCATTGATTATCACGAGCTAAACAAGGTTACAATCAAGAACAGATATCCATTGCCCAGGATCGATGATCTGTTCAATCAACTGCAAGGGGCAAGCTAGTTCTCCAAGATTGATTTAAGGTCAGGTTACCATCAGCTGAAGGTCAGAGATGAAGATGTGCATAAGACTGCATTCAGGAGTCGTTATGGTCACTACGAGTTCTTGGTGATGCCTTTCGGGCTCAAAAATGCACCAGCAGCGTTCATGGACCTCATGAATCGTGTTTGCAAACCATATTTGGACAAGTTTGTCATTGTTTTTATTGATGACATACTTATATATTCGAAGAATCAGGCCGGTCATGAAAAGTACCTTCGTTGTATCCTTAAACTACTACAGCAAGAGAAGCTCTATGCCAAGTTTTCAAAATGCTAGTTTTGGCTTCGTGAAGTCCAATTTCTTGGACATGTGGTAAGCGAGCATGGTATCCAAGTGGACCCCGCTAAGATTGAAGCAATTATGAATTGACAAGAGCCTAAGACTCCCACAGAGATACGCAACTTTTTGGGTCTTGTAGGTTATTATAGACGTTTTATCGAGAACTTTTCGAGGATTGCTGCACCTCTAACATCGTTGACTCGCAGGAATATCAAGTTTGACTAGGGTCCCAAGCAGCAAGAATCCTTTGATATTCTTAAACAGAAGTTGAGCAATGTGCCTGTGTTGACATTACCAGAAGGGATTGAAGAGTTTGTGGTTTATTGTGATGCATCGCACACAGGTATGGGATGTGTGCTTATGCAAAAAGGCAAAGTTATTGCATATGCTTCCCGAAAATTAAAGGTGCATGAGAAGAATTACACCACCCATGATTTGGAGTTGGGTGTCATTGTATTTGTACTAAAGCTTTGGAGGCATTATCTTTATGGGACTAAGTGTGTGATCTATTCTGACCATAAGAGCCTTCAGCATCTGTTTAACCAGAAGGATCTTAACATGAGACAGCGTCGATGGATGGAAACGCTGAATGATTATGATTGTGAAATCCGATATCATCCAGGCAAGGAAAATGTAGTCGCCGATGCCTTGAGCAGAAAAGAAAGGGTTAAGCCTATTAGAATCAATGCCAAGAGCATTGAATTAAAGAGCAGCCTGAATGAAAGGTTGTTAGCCGCTCAAAAGGAAGCTATGTTAGAAGCTAACTATCCAAATGAGAAGTTAGGCGTAACTGCTGAACAGTTATCATATGGCAAGGATGGAATCCTAAGATTGAATGGACGAATATGGGTTCCAATTTATGGAGGACTTAGGGACGTGATTCTTCAAGAAGCCCATAGCTCCAAATATTCTGTTCATCTTGGCTGTGATAAGATGTACCAGGATTTAAAGGCAAATTATTGGTGGATAGGTTTGAAGAAATCTATAGCCACTTATGTGTCTAAATGTCTGACATGTGCGTAGGTTAAAGCCGAACACCAGAAGCCGTCAGGTTTGCTACAACAGCCTGAACTTCCCACCTGGAAATGGGAAATGGTAACCATGGATTTTATCACAAAGTTACCAAAGACAAAGCGAGGAAATGATACTATTTGGGTTATAGTAGATAGACTGACCAAGTCAGCCCACTTCTTACCGATTAAAAAAACTCACAGCTCCGACAAGTTAGCTCAGCTGTACGTGGATGAGATTGTATCTCTTAACGGAGTGCTAGTCTCTATTATCTCTGATAGGGATACGAGATACACATCGCATTTTTGGAAAAGCTTTCAGCAATCTTTAGGCACTCGATTGAATTTCAGCACTGCATATCATCCTCAAACGGATGGACAGAGCGAGCGTACGATTTAAACACTTGAGGATATACTACGAGCTTGTGTTATTGATTTAGGAGGAAGTTGGGATGACCATCTTCCGTTGATTGAATTTTCGTATAATAATAGCTATCATTCGAGTATTCAAGCAGCACCTTTTGAAGCTTTGTATGGAAGAAAGTGTAGGACGCCAGTTTATTGGGCGGAAGTTGGAGATGTACAACTAACAGGACCTGATGTAGTCCTGGAGACGACAGATAAGATTGTGCAGATACGTGATCGTCTCAAAGCTGCCAGGGATATGCAGAAAAGCTACGCAGATAAAAGGCGTAAACCTCTGAAATTCGAGGTAGGTGACAAGGTGTTACTTAAGGTATCACCCTGGAAAGTAGTAATGCATTTTGGCAAGAAGGGCAAGTTGAGACCAAGATACATAGGACCATTCGAGATCATCAAATGTGTCGGGTCTGTAGCTTACAAGTTAAATCTACCAGAAGAGCTCAGTGGAATACATAATGTGTTCCACATCTGCAACTTAAAGAAATGTCTAGCCGATGAGTCGCTAGAAATGTCGCACAAGGACGTACGGATAGATGAAAGCTTGAAGTTCGTTGAGAAACCTGTGTCGATCGAGGATCGACAAGTTAAGAAGCTTCGAAAGAAGCATGTGCCGATTGTAAAGGTAAAATGGGATGCCCGTAGAGGCCCAGAATACACGTGGGAGGTTGAATCCACAATGAAACAGAAGTACCCTCATTTATTTCAGTAAATCTCGAGGTCGAGATTTCTGTTAAGGGGGTGAGGATGTAACACCTCGTAAAATCACGACCAATATAATAAAGACACGTGTCATGGACTTAAAACGTGTAAGGATGTGATTCTGAGGGACTAAAGTTGTCAAACAATGTAAATATGTAAGTATAAGGATCCAAAGTGTCAACATGCCTTTCTTGTGCCTCTGATTGACCTTACACGATGTTCGTATTCTTTAATAAATAAAATATCGAATTTAGAAAGTCGTTTGTGCTTAAATTGAAAAGTTTACAAAGCATAAGGGTTAAATGTGTCAACATGTTTAAAGTTACCTCTGAGTGAACTTTTAACGTTTCCGAGACTTTGTAATACTTCCTTATACTTTCATGAATGTTGGATAATAAATTCATGGAGTTTCGACGCACATAAATAATCAAAGTGTTAATTCCAAGAAATAAGGATAAAATGCGTCAACGTTGAAATTCAAGACTTTTCGGGTGATCGTACAACTAACCGGGAGCTTAACAAAGTTAGTTTATGACCCAAGGTCCTTAAAAGTTAACTATGGGGTCCTAAATGCAGTAAACGAAAGTTAAATAAACATAATATGGACCAGGGACCAAAACTGCAATTGCTGAAAGTTGTTTTCCGGTAACATAGGAGCGTCGCGGCCCGCGTAAGACTCTTAAGGAGTCTACGCGGCCCGCATGAGAGTGCCAGCATCAGAAAAACAATGACAGCTGCATGTCCAGCCAGTTCCACCGCCTTTGCAAGCCTGAATTCGATACAAGGGACTGTGCCAACATATTTTCATGCACTAGGCACACTTGTTAACATCAGGGATCAGTATAGGGTCATGTGGAATAATCTTGTGAAGTGAAAAATCCTATATAAAGGCCTTGTTCTTCACTTGTCATTTGCACACTCTCAAATTTCTCATTCAAACTCTTTATCTGGAGCTTCCAGGAGTTCAAGAAAGCTTTCCTCGGTTCTATTTTCGTGCTAAGGACTATAGTAAGTGTTCTTAGCCTCTTAAGATCAAGTTTTATTAGTTTAATGACCAAAAGTCAAAGCCATCGTAATTAAGCTTTGACTTAGTGATTAATCACTAATGGTCCAGCCATTATTCGAATTCAAAGTGGCTATGAGTTGGTAATTATGTGGGTAATAAACCCTTAAAAGGGCACCCACTGATTATCATTCTAACTTGTTCAATTGTCGGGTCAAACTTATTATTAAAAAGTTAACAGAAAGTCGCAAAAGTATACTTTTGCTTGGACAATTCTGAGTTTAGGCTCGGTTCGGAACCGAAAGTCGCAAAAGTAGACTTTTGATTTGACTTTGAGTTCTGACCCGATTTACCTTAGTTTAGATATGCCTTAGGATTCCTTTAGGACCATATTATAGGTTTGTATAACCCTCTGAGGTTATACAACTTGGTTCCTTAGTAATCCGATTCATTTGCATGTTTCCGTTATTTGCTTAAAAGTTGACCATTATGGCCTTTTGATATTTAAACGAGA
The DNA here is from genome assembly GCA_030545235.1 of Helianthus tuberosus. Lineage (NCBI taxonomy): Eukaryota > Viridiplantae > Streptophyta > Magnoliopsida > Asterales > Asteraceae > Helianthus > Helianthus tuberosus. The sequence continues at coordinate 53,404,867 of CM060389.1, read as the reverse complement.
TTTTTGAAAATGTGAGAGGACAAAAACCTTTAATACTGATTTATAAAATTGTCCTAAAAGTTTGACATCAGTTTATGGTCTAAATTAGGAGTTATGCCCAATATCGTAAATGAAAGCCTTTTTATTAATTAAACGGCATTTTCAACATAAATCCTATTTAAACCCAAATTTTGACACCAAAACTTTTACCCAATGATGTAATATAATATTTAGGGATTTTTGGAAATTTTTATTAAATTTTAAACTGATCATAACATAAGGTTCTTGCATTGATTCGGTAATTGACGGTTATGCCCTTTTTGCTAATAAAATGAGTTTTACACATCCTTTACATATCAAACATTTTTATACTAATTTTATATAATAAATAAGTTATTTTAAACTGTAAAGGCTGGTCAAAATCTCAGATTTCTTTAATCAACCCAAATATCGTCAAATACCGACTTTTATGCGATTTAGCCGCATAGTATGGTTTAAAACCATATTAGACACCCAAGGCTTGTTACCTATTGATGTTATGGATCAATTTTTATACTTTAACAGTAAGTAAAAGTTTTGAACTCAGATTTCCAAATTTGACCTTTAAAGCTTATGTGAAATGACCAAAATGCCCATACGGTGCATAGTTTGGACATAAATGATAAATTTCACATAGATGCAATACCCTACTGATATAACTCACTAAAATAAATATTTTTACTGATCATTTTAGACCAGAACCTCAGATTACTATTTAACCTCTTTTATAAACTTTAAAATGACCAAAATACCCTTACGGGGCTTAATTTGATGTTAAATTCGTTTTGGGCATAATGGAAGGTATCCTATTTATATCATAACATATTTTAAGCATATTAACTTAGGGAACCTGTTCATGACTCAATTGGTTACCCGTTATGCATTTTTCGCGTTCGGTACGGTTTATGTAACTAGTTTGCATGAATTAACCGAAACGGGTCAAACCTTATCATTTTTACCTCAAAATCCAGAATGTATTTAGTTTACCCATATTATAAAAGTCTTCATACTTGTCGGGTCTAAATCACATTCTAACCGGTCTAAGTTTTAACTTAAGTAAGACCCGTTAGGAATCTAATAGGTTATTAAAACCTTCGTTCCAGATTTAGGAGACCAGTAAAAGCTACCGTACTTGCTGCTTTGTTATACGGCTGGGATTAAAATTTGTATTTTAGCTCAAGTAAATAATTTTAACTTATTTTCCCTTATACGGGTTTGGGTACTGTAAGGACTCTAAAAAATATCCTAATTTGACCCATAAATGAAAACCCGGACCCCCGATACCTTACCCTACATCAAAAATCAAGAAAAACAAAACTTATAGGTTTCAGGCGGGCCGCGTAAGAGACAAGCTTGTCTTACGCGGGCCGCGTCAAACATGGGTTGACCAGATAAGCATAACCGGGCCACGTATCAACCACCTGTCAAACCTAAGCCCATGACCATGCAAACCTATACGTAGACTGGGCGGCCACGCGGGCCGCGTAAGATATAAGGGATGGGTTACGCTGGCAGCGTAAGGCCCTAAATTCAACTATAAATAGCCTGTCACTTGCACAGTCCACTGGTGTCGAAATTAAAACTCAAAAACGAAGTCAGGCTGCTCTAAAGTTGAAAATACAACTTTAATTAGTAGGGTGCTGCTACGATACAGGGTGTTAACTCGATCGCTGCTATGATTCAATGTCCGATCGATTAAAACTATCCAATGGATGTTTAAGTGCTGCCCACATTAGGGTTATGCTTTGTCATTCGTCGTGAATTCGATGGATGTTTAAGTATTGCACTTTGTCATTCGTTGTGAGAGTTTAATCTCGTGAGTTATCGTAAATGTTGTATTAGTTACTAACCTAGTTCGTGTGCATGTTGTTTAAATTTAGGTTAACAAGGCTAATCAATAGACTAGACTCTGCTCGTGTTAAATCTGCAATGTGAGTCATTCTCTTTTATTTAAAGTGCTTTATAAATTCTTAAATATTTTCAAAGTTATAATTACAGTGATTAAGTATATGTAATCACCAAATTACAGCCAGTATGTGGGGTTTTGTATACATTACTTTATAATCGTCACCATTGGGGCAGCCAATGGGGGATATGACCATAGTCACAGAAACGAGTCGAGTGACAAATACTGTGGGTAGTTGGTTGATATCAGAAACATTGTAATCTCTCTTAATACTGTAAATTATAACAAACATGTCGTTTTAATAAATAGAATGATTCACCAGTATTTTTCGCTGACAAAATCTTTTTCAACATATTATAGGTAATCTGTTGTGATCCAGGAAAAGTGCCTCGAAGCACTACAATCTTAAGAAAGTGGCTCATTATAAAATAAAGAAACATGTTTTGTAAAATAAAGATTTCTCCGGGAAATCTTGTAATTGTAAATTACCGGGGTTTTATCCCGAGTTGTGAAATGAAATAATCAGGAAATTGCAGCTTTAAAAAGATCATGATGAAAACTTCCGCTGTCAACTTAATTAAATAAATACCATGGGATTTTCTGTCTCGCGGCTCCTGAAACGGGTCTAACCGGGTCGGGGGTCGTGACAAAAAAAGGTGGTATCAGAGCCACTGAGTTAAGCTAATTAAGTATTTAGAAATACTTAATTTTTCCTGATTACCATTATGTGATTACATATTTTAGTAACTGACTATTTGTTACTTACAGTATGGGTAAGAAAAAGCTCTCGAACATCTATCTTAAATTAGATAGTTTGCCAAAAGAAAAGGGAAGTTCATCCCAATCCTCAAGATACTCAGTAGATACTGAGGAGGGAATATTTGTTCGAAAAGCCCAATACGAGGAACCACTTTCTCCTAATAAAAGAAATTTGATTATTAGGAAAAGTCAGAAGAAATTAAAGAAATCCAAAGAAAAGAAAGTTAATCAGAAAACCCAAGAAACAGGCAGTAACCCACCATGGGAAGACAAGTTAGATGAAAAATGGTCAGATCTTTATATGCCAGCTACTATAGCAGTAAATGCAAATCTTTAAATACTTTGTCTCAGTTTTAGCACCCTTATCATCCACAATTCAGGAACTTGATCTAGTAAATAAATAAAATTTCAGTAAACCCTAGTGTGTTTTAAATTTCAGTTGTTTTGTAGTCACATGGTATGCAATAATATTTGAAGGTTATCTGTGAAATTTATTATAAAATTTTAACTTATTTTTTTTTTACATATATGCTAAACAGCATGAATGAATTATCTGGAGCCCTAGAGAATCTCAACCTTTACCCAGTAAACATAGAAGTTTCTAAAGAATTTACTAGGTACTTTGCTGATATGGAACAACCTATAGAATTCAACGCTCCACCTCTGGAAAAACCCAAGCCTAAGAAGAGGAGAAGATTGGTAGGATGGAGGCGTGTGCGTAGAAGGAAACCTGCCACTAGGAAGATTCCTAAAATAAACAATCCCTTAGAAAAAGGAGAAGGAATTGAAACCGGGGAAAGTTCTAAACAGATGGAATTGGAGATTGGGGAAGATTCTAGGCAGATAAAAATAGAAATTGGAGAAAGTTCTAAGCAAACCCAGGAAATGACATTGCAGGAGGAATTAGATTTTATATTGACAAGCTGTGATACTATTAAGCCTGTCAATGAAAATGTTTTTACTCATCCTATTGAAACCCAACTTCCAATGAATTTGGAACCAGCAATCCCAGAACCTATAATCCACACCCAACCTCTAGGAATGGACTAGTGGTGGACTAATGATTGGCAGTTCCAAAACCTTCTCAACAGTCCTTATTCCTTTCTTCCCCAGTTCGATCCAGAACCTCTACCAAATCCACCGATGAGTAATGAGAATATGGCTGAACTCCGCCATTTTGGCGAAGAGCTGATGGATGCTGGGAATAGGATCCGAGAGATAGGAGGACAAATCTCATGGAAATATGATGAGAGGGAACATCGTTATTAAAGATGCAAGTTGACGAGGGAAAAGTGGGTGGTGAATCTGTGTTTGTATAATAACAGTAATATTAATAAAAATCAGTATGTGTAAAATAAACAATAAAACGGTTGTAAGACAAAAATGTATATGGAAGCATAATATAATCTAAAAAATAAATGAAAATTTAGAAAATTTACAAATTTTGGTTGTATATTTGTTTACGTGATTATGTGCGATTAATTGTTATATTGGATTGTTTCTTATTCTATACTAATTATTTATCTATAAATTAATTATCAGATGGCAAACATTGGTAATGAACCAGTAAATGAAGTAAATCAATCTGAGCAAAATCAGGAAGAGCAATTGTTAAATAGGCAAGATATCGAGGATATCGTTGCTCAAGGAATAGCCAATGATATTCCAGCAATCATTGCTGCTGCCCAGAAACCTGTTAAACCTCAATCAATCATTCCTAGTAAACGTACACAAGGTGACAATTTTAGTAATAGTATAAACGGAGGCGGTAATCATATTAATAACAATAATGATCTGCAAGCCCCAATTTTCAAGAAAATGAAAGCTGCAACACCTGGTTGCACTTACAAAGAATTTCTTGCCTGTAAACCAGCTGAGTTTGCAGGTAACGAAGGGGCAATTGCAGCACTGCGTTGGTTAGAGAAAACTGAGGCAGTAATCACCATAAGTAAATGTGCCGAGGAAGATCAAGTTATGTATGCGTCAAATCTTTTTAAAGAAGGGGCGCTAGAATGGTGGAACACAGTGTTACAAGCTAAAAGAAGGATCGAGGCATATGCCATGAACTGGGAAGAATTTAAGAATCTTATAGAAAGAAAATTATGTCCCGAATATGAAAAAGATCAAATGGCAAATAAGTTCCTAACCCATCGGATGGTGAATGTGGACTGTCGAGGTTATACTTCGACATTCTTCGAATATGCTAGAGTGGTACCAACGCTGGCTTCGCCAGAGCCGGTACTCATTTCTCACTATATTTGGGGATTAATTAGTGAAATCCGTAATATCGTTAAAGCTGCGAGACCTCGCACTATTGACGATGCGGTAGAATTAGCTAATACCCTCACTGACGAACTGGTACGCACAAGAGATGAAAACAAGAAGAAGGAACTGGCTCAGAAAATTACCCAAGGATTTCGTGTGGGTAATAGTAGTGACTTCAAGAAAAGAGGAACAGGGCAATCCTCAACTCTTCAGTTCTGCAGGAATTGCAAAAAGAAACATTATGGAAGATGCAATATAACCTGCAACTTTTGCAAACCTGTAGGACATCGTGAAGAAAACTGCAGAAAGAAAACCATAATTTGCTTTAACTGTGGAGAAGCGGGGCATTTTAAAACAGAATGTCCTAAATTGGCTAAACCAGCAGACAATAAAACCAAGACAACCGATGGAGCTACTAAGAAGAATGTCAGAGCATTCCAGCTGACCACTCAAGAAGCAGAACTCATTCCAGATGTGATAGCTGGTACGTTCCTAATTCACAACGTGTACGCAAAAGTATTATTTGACTCTGGTGCAAACCAAAGTTTTATCAATACTTCATTATGTCAAGCCCTTAATTTACCTTTAACCAACCTTAGGCAGATTTTTACAGTCGAAACGGCAGATGGAAATTCTATTAAAATAGATAAGGTTTTACGGGAAGGAAGTATAGAACTTTTAGGTCATAAATTCTCTGCAAACCTGTTACCTATGAAATTAGCCGAATTCGATGTTGTATTAGGAATGGATTTGTTAGTAGCCAACCATGCTCGAATTCTTTGTGATAAAAACTCTATAGAAATTCAGGCACCTACTGGAGAAGTAATCATGATTACAGGAGATAAACCACGTAAACCCATGAAGTTCATATCAGTAATGAAAGTTGCTAGTTATGAACGAAAGCAAGGAATAGTATATATGATTTCAGTAATCATTAATACTAAGGGTAAAGAACTTAAGGAAATTCTTGTAGTCTCAGAATACCCAGATGTATTCCCAGACGAGTTACCAGGATTACCACCAGATAGGGAAGTAGAATTTAGGATTCATCTAATTTCTGGAACTACACCGATAGCTAAGGCACCTTATCGGTTAGCTCCTACAGAAATGTTAGAACTGAAAAAGCAGTTAGATGAATTACTAAGCAAAGGATTCATACAACCTAGCTCATCCCCTTGGGGAGCGCCAGTGTTGTTTGTAAAGAAAAAGGACGGTTCGATGAGAATGTGTATTGATTATAGAGAATTGAATAAGGTTACAATTAAGAATCGACACCCATTACCTAGGATTGATGATCTTTTTGATCAAATTCAAGGAGCTAGATACTTTTCTAAAATCGACTTACGCTCTGGATATCATCAATTAAAGGTACAAGAGGAAGACATACCTAAAACTGCTTTCAGAACTAGGTATGGTCATTACGAGTTTACAGTCATGCCATTTGGGTTAACAAATGCTCCTGCAGCATTTATGGACATGATGAATAGAATCTGTAAACCGTATGTGGATAAATTTGTAATTGTCTTCATTGACGATATACTTATTTATTCCAAAAGTCAGACAGAACATTGTGAGCATTTGCATGCACTCTTAACTTTGTTAAGAAAAGAAAAGCTTTATGCTTTATGCCAAATACTCGAAGTGTGAATTTTGGCTAAAGGAAGTGCAATTTCTAGGTCACATGGTGAATCACGAAGGTATTCACGTAGATCCCTCTAAAATAGAGGCAATTACCAAATGGAAGGTTCCACAATCCGCAATGGAATTTAGAAGTTTTATAGGTTTAGCTGGATATTATAGACGGTTTATTAAGGATTTTTCCAAGATAGTTGTACCATTAACTAAGTTAACCTGTAAAGCAGTTAAGTTTGAATGGGGACCTAAACCAGAAGAAGCTTTTAGGATTCTAAAGCAAAAGTTAACAAATGCTCCAATCCTAGCCTTACCAGAAGGAACTGAAAATTTTGAAGTTTATTGTGATGCTTCAAAACTAGGATTAGGATGTGTGTTAATGCAACACAAGAAGGTAATTGCATATGCGTCAAGGCAATTGAAAAAGCACGAAGAAAATTACACGACTCATGATTTAGAATTAGGAGCCGTAATTTTTGCCCTTAAAATTTGGAGACATTATATGTATGGAAGTAAGTTTACTTTCTATGCAGATCATAAGAGTTTAAGATATATATTTGGGCAAAAAGAGTTAAACATGAGGCAAAGGAAATGGATGGAAATCTTAAGTGACTACGACTGTGATATTCAATATCACGAAGGAAAGGCAAATGTAGTTGCAGATGCCTTAAGTCGTAAGTATCATGAGAAACAACGACGGGTTCGTGCTCTTAGATTAAATCTACAGTTAGATTTAATGGAACAACTAAGGAATGTTCAGGAAACAGCAATCAAGGATGATGCTGAAGGAATGAAAGGACGAATAAAGGAATTAGAACATGGAGCTGATGGACTTTGGAATTTCCATAAGAAAAGGATATGGGTACCTAAGCAGGGAGATTTAAGAAATAAAATTTTAGAAGAAGCCCATAAATCTAGGTATACCATGCACCCTGGAAACAATAAGATGTACCAAGATTTAAGAAATAATTTCTGGTGGATAGGCATGAAAAAGGATATAGCTAGATATGTTTCTAAGTGTCTTACTTGTTCACAAGTTAAGGCAGAACACCAGAAACCTTCAGGTCTACTACAACAATTAGAGATGCCAGTATGGAAATGGGAACTCATAACAATGGATTTTGTTACTAAGTTGCCCAAAATCAGAAAAGGTAATGATGCGATTTGGGTAATTGTGGATCGATTAACCAAATCAGCTCATTTTCTACCCATGAAAGAAACCTTTAGCATGGAAAGGTTGGCAAAGTTGTATGTAGATGACGTCGTATCCCTACATGGAGTTCCACTCTCCATTGTATCAGATAGGGATAGTCGTTTCACTTCTCACTTCTGGACAAGTTTCCAAGAAGCTATGGGAACTAAACTAAACTTGAGCACTGTATATCATCCTCAAACAGACGGGCAAAGTGAAAGGACGATACAAACTTTAGAAGACATGCTCCGAGCATGTGTGATAGATTTTGGTGGAAACTGGGATGATCACCTACCCTTAATTGAATTCTCCTATAACAATAGTTATCATTCAAGTATCGAATCTGCCCCATTCGAAGCACTATACGGACGAAAGTGTAGAACTCTCGTATGTTGGGCAGAAATAGGAGAAAGTCAATTATCAGGTCCGGAGATTGTGTAAGAGACCACTGATAAGATCACTCAGATCAAAGAAAGATTGAAGATGGCTCGAGATCATCAGAAGAGTTATGCAGACAATAGAAGGAAGCAGTTGGAGTTTCAAGTGGGAGACAAAGTACTATTGAAAGTTTCTCCTTGGAAAGGAGTAGTTCGATTCGGTAAGAAAGGAAAATTAAGTCCAAGATACGTAGGACCATTTTCAGTGATTCAACGTATAGGACCAGTTGCTTATCGTTTACAACTACCAGAAGAGTTAGCTGGAATACATGATGTATTTCATATATCCAACCTCAAGAAATGCCTATCAGACAAATCTTTAGTAGTACCTCTCCAAGATATAGAGGTAAACAAAAAGCTAAAATTTGTTAAGAAACCTCTTCAGATAGAAGACAAAAAGGTGAAGTTTCTCAAACACAAACGGTTAGTACTTGTCAAGGTCAAGTGGGATTCAAAGAGAGGACCCGAATACACTTGGGAGCTGGAATCAGAAATGAAGCGAAAGTATCCTCACTTATTCTAATGAATCTCGAGGACGAGATTTTAAATAAGGTGGGGAGGATGTAAGGACTCTCAAAAATATCCTAATTTGACCCATAAATGAAAACCCGGACCCCTGAAACCTTACCCTACATCAAAAATCAAGAAAAACAAAACTTATAGGTTTCAGGCGGGCCGCGTAAGAGACAAGCTTGTCTTACGCGGGCCGCGTCACACATGGGTTGACTAGAGAAGCATAACCGGGCCACGTATCAACCACCTGTCAAACCTAAGCCCATGACCATGCAAACCTATACGTAGACTGGGCGGCCATGCGGGCCGCGTAAGATATAAGGGATGGGTTACGCGGGCCGCGTAAGGCCCTAAATTCAGCTATAAATAGCCCGTCACTTGCACAGTCCACTGGTGTCGAAATTAAAACTCAAAAACGAAGTCAGGCTGCTCTGAAGTCGAAAATACAACTTTAATTAGTAGGGTGCTGCTACGATATAGGGTATTAACTCGATCGCTGCTACGATTCAATGTCCGATCGATTAAAACTATCCAATGGATGTTTAAGTGCTGCCCACATTAGGGTTATGCTTTGTCATTCGTCGTGAATTCGATGGATGTTTAAGTATTGCACTTTGTCATTCGTTGTGAGGGTTTAATCTCGTGAGTTATCGTAAATGCTGTATTAGTTACTAACCTAGTTCGTGTGCATGTTGTTTAAATTTAGGTTAACAAGGCTAATCAATAGACTAGACTCTGCTCGTGTTAAATCTGCAATGTGAGTCATTCTTGTGACAACCCGTGATTTACGGCTCTTAATTACGTAATTAACAGGTGATTAACGCAATAATAAATAGTGTTTACAACGCGAGTTAACTTAATTAGGCCTTTGGAGTGCCTGGGAACGTCTATCCGTCTTTACAGTGCGCGAACGGTGGTTTACAGAGAAATCCGCTGAATGATAAGCGACAACGGATTTAAACCGAACAAACTACTGACAACGCCGACAAATATTAATTTTTTTTTACGATATATATTAGCTTCGTAATAAAATTTTAGCAACTACAGTCGAAATCGGATCGAAAAACGGATTAAAGACGGCAACGATACAAAATTTCGCGATTGTTACCGTAATCGACGAACGGGCGTGCAAACAACGACCACCGACCGTGTTTTTAGGTATTTTAATTTCTGACGTTAAACAGAGTTCAGGGTTTTGACAACGGGTCTCGTAGGAATTTCGGGCCACTTACACACGGGGATTGAGCTTGTGGGCCCTGGGCCCAATCCCAAAACCCACAAGCCTAAACCTGCACAATATAAGATCTTTAAAGATCTCTTAAAATCTAACCTAAATCTCTACAAAATATTTATAAAATCTTCATAGGATCTCTTTTAGATCTTTATACGCAGAACAAGAGAAAACCATATTGGACAATACCCGAATAAATGTCTATAAAACCCTACCCCCTTAGTTCAACCAACACACACAAACACAGACTTTTGGTCTGTCTTGCTCCCTCTCTCGATCTCTTATACAAACACACACTAACCCACATCTTTTCTGCCTCTCACTCTCGATGAAATCCGGCCACCGGAGTTCCATCTCCGGCGCCGGTTACCTCCTTCAAACACCACCAACATCCACCCCCCAACCCGCTCCCCTCGGTTACACAGACGCAGAGAGAAGAGAGAGAGAGGAGCCGACCATCTCCACCGCTCACGACGGCGCGTGGCGACACGTGGAGACGTACGGTGGTTCTCTCCGACGGGCGAGACACCCCCCCCCCTTCTGTCTTCTGCTTATCGGCAGCCACCACCAGATGGTGGTGGCGTGTGGCGGCTGCAACAGGAAGAAACGAAGAGAGAGAGAGCTGCGGAGAAGAGAGAGAGAGAACCAGCGGACCAGGCGGTCGGAGCCACGGACCGTCGGTCTTCGCCTTTATCCGATGAATGTTTCCGGTAAACCGCTCACAACACCCTCGTTTCCTTTTCTTTTACTTTCTGATTATTGATAATGAAGATAACCTATGTAGCACGGGAACGGGTACGGGACTGAGGTACGGGGACGATACGGGTACGGGGAACGGCAAAACTTAAAAATCCAAGATACGGGTACGGCAAAGATACGACAAAAAAAAATATAGAAAAATTAAAATATATTAAACAAAGTTCAAAATAGATATATAGATGTCAAGTGTAATTAATTACCGAAATATTTTTTAAAACATAAACAAAATAAACCTAAAAAATAAAAATAAAAAAGATAAAAGAAACTAAAATTTGTGACATGATTTTTTTCTTTTCGTATTATCTTTTTGACCAATTTTCGTATTATCTTTTTTACCACTAAATTTATGATGGTTACTAATTCAATGTACAATGACTTTTCACTTTACCCGTACACTGGTGTTGGAAAAACAAATATATTAATATGAAAATAGTATACCCTTTTCTTCTCCACTTAAAATAAAAGAAAAGTCATCCAAACACAGGCATCTTCTTCATCTTCTTATTCATCCTTTTCACAGCTCCGGCGATACCAGTTCAGCCGCCGCCTGTTCTCGCCGGAAAACATTTAGCAGCCGTCCCCGAAACCTTTAGCTGCCGTCCCCATTTTCCGGAAACGTTTAGCAGCGGTCCCCCAATAACCGGAAACGTTTAGGGAACGTCCCCATGGCGTCCCCATGGCGTTTCCGTCCCCCAAACGTCCCCGGGACGGGTACTCCATGCTTCCGGGCGTCCCCGTGCTTCATAGAAGATAACTGAAGGTTGTTGATGGCAATGGCGGTTGGTTCCGAAGAGTCTCACCGATGTGGTTCCGGCAGAACGACGACATGGCAGAGATGGTGGAGGTGTTCCGTTTTGGTTCAGGTTCTGGTTTGATCAGATTGGGGGTGTTGCACTTCAGATCCGTGTTCGGCTCCTGTTTTGGTAATAGTTCAAAATTAGTGAGGGTTCGTGTTCGGGTTGGTGTTTGGTTCAACTCGGTTTGACTCGGTCAAACCGAGTCAACTCAGTCAGCAGCTCGGTTCGGGTCAGCGGAGGTTCGGGTTCGCGAAACGGGTCGATTCAGTGCAACTCGGCTCGACCCAGTAATCAACTCAGTTCAACTCGGTCTGAGTCAGCTCAGCTCGTGGCGGTTCAACAAAGTCGGTTTTGGTACAGGTCAAACAGTTAAGATTATAGGATCGTTCTGGCCAACTCGGTCAACCTGAGTCAACTCGCTGAGTCAACAGCTCAACTCAGTTGACCTGGTCAACTCAGCTGACTTATTTTCAGCGTTTCGACACGCGAAGATTGGTAAACATTTTGCGGCGGTTTATTTCGTTATTTTCTAGTTTTATCAATTACGCGAACCGAGCTCGAACCAACCAATTATAATTTACATTTGATATATATATATATTTTTGCCGAAATTACATATATAGTTTAGTTGAATCTTGATTGAAAATTGTTGAATTTTGGAAAATAACGACAACTTGTGTTGTCGGGGCGTCCAAAAGCAAAGGAAACTCTGCCCATTTTTCGAGAAAATCTGCAAACACAAAAGGCGTTTTATTATAAAACAAAACGTATTTTACAATAAAGCGAACTTTACGGATCCGCATCTAATTACGAAACAAATATGTCTAGCACGAATGTTTTTAAACAAAACGACGTTACGAATATTGTTCACAACAATAAATATAGATATTATATTTATTCTAAATGTCGTGCAACGCGAAATCTTTTACAAAAATAAATATGGGTTATATATTTATTTTCAAACATAACAACTCGACGATTCCTCTATAAGATAAATATAACTCTTCATATTTATTTTATACGCCTAAACGGCATATACGTATATTTTTGGCAAATATACACAAGACGTGATATATATAATACAAGTTATTATATATTATTTTCATACGAAACGCGATACGAGTTTGTTATATGATATTTTCATAGAAATATTCTTTTATACACGTATGACTACTCGAGACGGCTAACACACTTACAACGATATATTTATATATTTTTATATAAATATTTATTTATTTTAAGTCTCTCGGAAACTAAGTCTTTTTCAAGACTTCTTAAATTGCTGCTGACATTAAACGAGACTTAACACGTATAACTTAATCTTTTCTATTAAGTTAACAACTTATCGTTGAATCGTTCGATTAACGATTCGGTAGAGCTCGGTGACACGTAGTGTAGTTACCGCATTTACTTAGAAACTTATTAGATATTCTGTGTTAGGAATATTGTAGAATACACGCTAGCGAGTCTCACTTTGGAAACGACATCACGGAGTCGTAATTAGCTAGCTTTGCACATGGAAATTCAGGTGGGTTCATAACCCCACTTTTTACTGTTTTACGGTTTTGTAAATGTTTTCGGGGTGGAAAGACATGCACGTTTTGCAAAAACAAACAAAGTTTTTAACAAACGCAACACTAGTATTTCTAAATCATATTACGAAGGGATTTCAAGGAACTCAAATGATTTACGAAAGGTTTATACTAAACATACCGGTTTTTACAAAACAAAGGTGAATTATCGAAATGAATGATTTTCATGACTAGGGATGGATCGTTTGGTAATGATATATAGAGAATGAGGAGCCAGCCTTAGTGGCTGGGGAGGCCAGCCTTAGTGGCTGGGGAGGATCAGCCTTAGTGGCTGGGGAGATTCAGCCTTAGAGGCTTGGGTAAAATACATGTTACAATTTTTACAGACATTTTTACACATGGTATGTTTAGCGTAAGGAGGGTTACTACTTAGATCATGTGAGTGGGTAGGCGGAAACTTGAGGCCATTAATCCTCAGGGTAGGACCGAGGGGCAGGAGCGGTAGATCTATCTAGGTGTAGCGAGCCCAGCCCCAGGCCCAAACAGAACGGACCTCGGGGTGACTTTGTACCCAACGCATAAATCTGCTAGGTTTGAGTCTTCCTACTTGCACTTCACACATATCAATGGCCTTGCAAACCATTGGTGATCTCTTTTTCCTTATTTGCTACATACCAGGAATTTTATACTTACGGAAACTTCTTGTTCATACAAATTAACTACCATGTTTTATACAAATTCAAAGAATTATGCGGGTATGGAGTCAAGTCAGGGTGGGCATTGACGGTTATGCGAACATTACAAATACAAGTCTTTACAAATACATGGTTTTATGAACATAACGTGTTACAAACACAACGTTTCCATATAACTTGGCAAGAAAATGATTTTTAAATTCGTTTTCTCAATACTATTTCAAAAACCGGTTACTCCAAGGATTTATTTCAAATCTTTCACAACTCAAAAGATTTACTTCAAATCTTTTACAAACAAACTATGAACTCGCTCAACTTTATGTTGATTTTTTCGCATGTTTCTTTCTCAGGTTGCATTTTAAGACAAGGCACGGTTGGAATAGGAGAACCATGAAGAGTCGAGTACTTAGTGGGCGTTCATTTTCTAGAAAGTCTTAGCTTTACTTGCTTCCGCTGTGCAATGAAGATACCAGTCCAGTCACGCCAATGCTCTGATAATTTCGGGGTGTGACAATTCTCTTTTATTTAAAGTGCTTTATAAATTCTTAAATATTTTCAAAGTTATAATTACAATGATTAAGTATATGTAATCACCAAATTACAGCCAGTATGTGGGGTTTTGTATACATTACTTTATAATCGTCACCATTGGGGCAGCCAATGGGGGATATGACCATAGTCACAGAAACGAGTCGAGTGACAAATACTGTGGGTAGTTGGTTGATATCAGAAACATTGTAATCTCTCTTAATACTGTAAATTATAACAAACATGTCTTTTTACTAAATAGAATGATTCACCAGTATTTTTCGCTGACAAAATCTTTTTCAACATGTTACAGGTAATCTGTTGTGATCCAGGAAAAGTGCCTCAAAGCACTACAAGCTTAAGAAAGTGGCTCATTATAAAATAAAAAACATGTTTTGTAAAATAAAGATTTCTCCGGGAAATCTTGTAATTGTAAATTACCGGGGTTTTATCCCGAGTTGTGAAATGAAATAATCAGGAAATTGCAGCTTTAAAAAGATCCTGATGAAAACTTCTGCTGTCAACTTAATTAAATAAATACCATGGGATTTTCTGTCCCGCGGCTCCTGAAACGGGTCAAACCGGGTCGGGGCCCGTGACAGGTACGGTATTTATAATACCGCTTGGTCGGGTATTGAATCTTTAATCATATAATGGTTAAATCATTGAGATAACCGGTTTAATCTGTTTTGGTTTGTTTTAAGCCTTTGGGAGGGTTAATTACCATGTCCTGGATATCATCGACTCATTCTTTGAAATGGCCACGACTTAAGCACGGGGTGTAGGCATACACCTGCCGGTGCGTATGTAAAAAGATAAACTCGCTCGTTGAGAATAACTCGCCGTGGGTATATTATGCGGTGTGTCTATTAATCTTTTAACCAGGTACTTCTAATCCGGGCTACTCAACATATGACAAACATATAATTCTTTTACAAGTTTATTTATAAATAATTTACCCAAGTTATAAAAGAATTTTGTGCCTTGTGCATTTAATCCAATTTTCTTAAACATTTTCAAAATGAGTTGGTTAATTGTATTTACCAGTGTAAACTGACGTATTTTCCAAAAAGGTTAAGTGCAGGTATTAAGCGAAATGGGCTGGCTACTCCTAGTATCAAATAAAGAGTCTGGCAAACTTTTGGATGCTTAAATCTGTTGAACAATATTCCCTTTGTTTAGATCCGCCTGTGGATCCACTTTTCAAACCGTTGTAATAGTTTATGTTACTTTCGAATCGGTTTGTAATATTATTACTTTAGACTTCCGCTGTGCATTGAACTGTGATTATTTAACTATTATGATATCAACTACGTCACGATACTCCCCACCGGTAATACGTGGAAATATCGGGGTGTGACAGTATCAGAGCAGGAGCTCGGTTGCACGGATCAAACACACAAGATTACATGAGATTTCATCAGATTCAGATCAAAAATCACATCAGATTTGTAAATTTCTTCATCTTTTTATCCAATGTTGTAGAAGGCACTAGGCGCTAGTCGGGCGGTGAGGTACCGCCTAGGGATTAATCGGGATTAATCAGAATGAGATTTTTATATGTATTTTTTCAAAATTATATATATATATACCCAATAATATAAAAATAATACTTCAAAATTCACATAAATACTTCAAGTTTCAGATAGTATGGTTCGATTTTGACCGATTTTGACCAATTTTGACCGCCTAGAACCGATTTTGACCGATTAATATAGTCCGATTAATCCGATTTTTTACCGCCTAGGTACCGCCTTTGACTGACTTTCACCATGGCTGATTAATTAACCGACTAGCTCAAAATTAGGCAGTAAGTGGCCGCCTAGCGCCTAGGCGCCGATTAATCGGCCGCCTAGGCCGATTTCTGCAACACTGTTTTTATCTTCTTCACGTTTTTTACAGAAAAACTTAAAATTAACATGGCTTTTATGGTTAAAATTGGCTGATTTTTGGATACATTTTTTGCGAAAATCATCATTGTTTAAGCCTACAAAATTTCAGATCAAAATTCCAAACGGTTTGAGAGAAATCGAGATTTTTCTGTCCAAAAATGTTAAAATTGTTCGCTGTTGACGTTCATGTTCATCACTCGGATGGCCATCCGAGCCTAAGCACCTCTGATTGTTTGTTTCATAATTGCAGCTCACGAAGAGCCCTCCGATCGGAGGGGTGTTGAAGTCTGTGTCACCACTCGGATGGCCATTCGATCGAAGGACCATCCGATCCTAAATACATCCGTTTCATTATAACACAGCGGCCCAATAAGAGTTTTGTTGTTTGTAAACATTGTCTGGCCCATACATCGAGCAACTATATTCATTGTCATCTAAGAAAATGAGGTCCAATTAAATAAAATTGACATTAAAGTAGTTGTGCGGTCCAATAGCATATCATATAAGATTCGGCCCATTAATACTCCATGTGATTTGAATTGATATTCATCAGACACACTAAATCTATATCCAATCAAAGTTAAGAAGTTGTATTGATGTCGGCTGTTTGTTGGTATTAATTGACAAAGCTAATCACGTGAATTACATTGTTCAAGAATTGGCAGCACAAGTTAAAATTGTTTGCATGTGATTTCATAATAGTGTCAGTGCATGTGATTTGTCGGCCATGAATTCTTAAAACAATTGAGTGGATAAATTGGTCCAATCATTGTTGATTATGGTCTATTTAGTCAAATTTTCGTATGCTAGTGATTTGTTTGTTTAATGGCATCACAGAGAGGATCATGTGAAAGTCTCAGTGCATTTAATACAAAGTAATTAGATTGTTTGAAAAGTAACGGATTGTCCTTCGAACGAATTGCCATTCGTTGTTTAACATTTTATTTCATATTGTCATTGTACGGATCACAATCCGAACGGATCACGATCCGTTCCAAAGTCATTTGTTAAATATAAAAGGCCCATAAATTGATAATATTGAGGTCCAATCAATCTTTCACAACAAATTAACTCATCTGATCACACAAAAGTGATCCGATCGAGTTGCCATTCGAACCAAAGCAAATTGTTCAAAAGTCATCCTACCGAAGGGTGAATCGTACGGATTGCCATCTGATCCATTGCCATCCGATTCGTTGTCATCCGATTCATTGCCATCTGATCCGTTGTCATCCGATCCATTGCCATCCGATCCGTTGTCATCCGATCCAGAGCCGTCCCCGAAAACTCTTGAAAAAATTTAGGCCTCGGGCTACGAAAAAAATTGGACCCAAAATTATGGTTAAGGGTAAATGAATTACAAAAATAAAAACTTAGTGATGGAGCAAAGACTCGAACTTGAGACCTTTTACATTATTTTGAGATGGTTTTTGCCACGACACCACCAACATATTTTTGGATAATAAATGAATGAATATACTAAATATATAATTTAATAAATATATACAAGCTTGTAAAGATTTTTCGGGCCCTTTGAAATTTTGGGTCTCGGGCGTCGGCACGGGTTTGCCGGGCCTAAATCCGGCCCTGATCCGATCCATTGTCATCCGATCTAAAGCCATCCGATCCAAAAATCATCCGTTCAATGGACTGTTTAAAACTGGTCGTTTGTTTGTATATTTTCAGGTGATAAACGAGGCGAAAAATTCAAGGAACGATAAATTCAAGAAGCGTTTCGAAGATGTCGGGAATTGGCGAAGAGTTTTATAACACGTTTTATAACGCTTTTACAATGAAGAAACTCCAGTGACACCAAAGAATGCTACAACTGTGATATCTGAGAGTTTGAATCATGATAACGTGTACGAAAATCATCTGAGACCACCAAAGCTTATGAATATCGAAGATTATCACTGGTGGTGTGAAAGATTTGAAAACTGGGTGCAAGCCTACGCATATGAAAGTTGGATTATGTTAACTATGGGATATGAAAAACCAAGAAATGAAAAACATGAATTAATCACACTTAAACAATCACAACTGATGATAAAAAAGAACATTCAAGTGAGCTAAGAATGATAACTCTAATTCAACAATCTGTCAGGGAGGATATTCTTTCACTACTTCAGCATGGTGAAACGTCTAAGTCAATTTGGGAAGCGTTAAAGTTGAAAGCTGAAGGTGGGAAGGATATCAAGAAAAACAAGATATCGCTGTTGAAGAAGGAGATTGACTTGTTTGGTTGCATGAAGAATGAAACAGTTCGTCAAATGATAGAACGGTTTTGCCATCTAAAGATTGAAATGGAAAGGTTTGGAATTAACAAAGACAGAGAAGAGTTGGTGGATAATCTCGTCGAAGCATTGCCACATGAGGAAGATTGGAAAACCTATGTGATTGTTTTGAAAAATGATGATAAATTCGATGAGATGACGTTAGAGAGTTTGATTGAGAAAATAGAGGGGCATGATTTGTTGCTTCAAAAACAAAACAAGATGTCTAGCTCTAGTTATCAACAGAATGTTGATCTGTACTATCGCAGAGGAATGCTACAAAACAACGAATCTGCAAAGATCAAAACTACGTTTAGTGTAGATAAGAATGGTGATTCGTCAAACAACAAATCTTCGAGCTATGATCCAGGATATCATTCTTCATCTGCATCTGCATCGTCCAAATCTAATTCAAACCAGGATTGGAAAAATTCTCCACATTTGAACAATGAGTTTGCTCAATAGCACATGGGTTTCTTAGCTTCTATTCTAGTATCTTACGAAGGTTTAATTGCAGGTAAGATCGGGAATCCAAACACGACGAAGGAGGATTACGATCAAGTCGATCCAGAAGAGATGGAACTCATGGACATTCGCTGGTGCATGCAAGCGTCATCCGAAGAGCTCAAAGATTCATGGAGATAACTGGCAAAAAGTTCTTGGAAAGCCCAGACATGAAGATAGGTTTCGATTAGAACAAAGTCACTTGCTTCAAGTGTAAACAAAAGGGGCACTTCAAGAGAGAATGCTCGAACAACAAAGCTGATGATAGCGTGAATCCTTTTTATGAGGATTACTACAAAAAGGCTATTTATCATCAGAATAACGAGCAACCAACAAGAAAGCAGATTGATAACGGACCTTCTAAAGAAAAGAGACAAGTTGTATTGAAAATTCGTGATCGTAGTGAATCCAGTAAACAAAATGAAAAATTTGTTTGGGATAATTTTGATTGGGATGATTACTTAGATAAGAAGGAAGGAGTCAGAATTGTAATTCATGATGATGAAGGGTATGATTGGAGTCAACATGATAAAGAAGATGGAAAAGCCAAGTCAATGGTTGCCGAGATCAAACAAACTCAAGAAGAAAGACATGCTCGCATGAGGCTGGATGACGTGTATGATGCTTACAAGGAAGTAACACAAGCAGGTAGGTGGAGTAAAGAAAAGGAATGCTTTGTCGATCCTCAAAGAAATCTAACAGTTGATCCTGAAAAGGTTGATTTTGAAGCATTAGTTGCTGCAATACCGACTGTGAGTGTTTGGTGCAAAGGCCTTGAGGAGATTCCAAGGTATAAAGAAAAGGTTGAATAAGGCATAAAGAAGGTGATATATGCCAGTTTGAAGAAGAAGAAGAAGACGACGGTTGAGGAGATTGTGGATGAGAGTGAAAAGCTGGTGAAGGAAGTGAAGAAAGAAGATGAAAAATCTGAGGAAGCTGTTGCAGAGAAACAGCAGGTGATTGAGGAAGTTCAGAATCAACAAGCGAAAGAAGCCACGTTACCAAACACTGAGGTAACAATCCAAACTGATTCTTCTGTTCAATCAATTGATAATAAAGCTGAATATCAGTGCAAGAAATGCATGGAAACATGCAGTGCTTATAATGAAAAAGATGAAAAGTTTAAAATCAGAGACATTGAATTCACTAAAATAAAAAAGATTTTCAAAGATAAATGTCACGAAATGATTGAAAATGAAAAGCTTTTGAAACAAGAAAATGAAAAGCTAAAACAAAAATGTGATGATCTAGAAAAAGAAAACAAAATATTGAAAGAAAAGTGTTCAGCTGTTTGCAACAAATGTGTTCCAAAAGATAAAACAATTCAAGAGTTGCAAAAAGAATATAATGGAATGAAATTGTCATATCATACTGTAAAAGAAGCCTATGAAACTTTGAAGAGTAGAGTCAAAGTTTAGATGATAGATTGTCCGCATGTCAGAAAACAACTAAATTTCTTGAAGCTATATATGAAGGTAAAAAATGGTTTTAAATCAATATATTGATGATGTTGCTAAGCTAAAACAAGAACTGGCAAATAAAGAAAAGTTGGTCAATAAACTTCAAAGTTATCATGCGTCTTCATACATTTTGGAACGTATTTTCAACATCACACCCGATGGGAAAGAGTAAGAAAAGAACAAAAAGGGAATTGGTTCTAAATACCATCAGGTTCCACCACCGTTGGAGAATAATTATACGTTCTATGATGGCGAGAAGGTAGAAAAAGCAATGAACATGGTTGACCAATTACCCGAAAACATCAATGTGACTTACACCAAATCTGATGACATCAGTGATTCAGAGGTGGTTGGTAAGGTTGTTGAAGTGTTCTAGCAGAGGAGTCTACCAAAATAGATAAGTTTGAATCACAAGATGAAAATGAGGGAAGTTTTCATGATAGTTATCTTAAACACTCAAAATCTGAAAAAGTTGTGAATGATGATTCAAAAGGATTGGTTTATACCATGATTGGATCGGACAAACTATTTTCGGATAATGAATTCCCAATTCAAAATGTGATTTCAGATAAAATCAACAAAGTTTTCAAACTGGTAGAGATTCAAAAGTCTGAAATTTCAAAGTATGCTGGAAAAAGTCACAAAACTTTTTATAACAAACCTGGTTACAAAAAGAAAAACATGAAGGCTGGGTTGGGTTATAAAAAGAAACAAAATTGGAAAATAAATGAAACGCCAAATTATCAGGAAAAGATGAACTTTGTTCATGGAACGAGTTCTGAGGAAGAGAAAGAACTCCAATTTAGACGACAGTCTAATGAAGAGTTCTATGCTCAGAAAAAGAAACAACAACAGATCAAAGATGTCTCAAAGAGAACATGTTTTAAATGTGATCAAACTGGACATCTTGCACGCAAGTGTCAAAATCTAAAACCTGTTGGTGTTGAGACGGCAAAGAAGTCTGATGATGTTGAAAAACAAAAATCTGACGATGTGAAACAAAGGTCAACCAAATTTGATTCAAAACAAACTTGGAGGTACAACACAAACAAGTTTGCTTCAAATCAAACTTGGAAATCAAACCCGAATAGGTTCGATTCAAGACAAACCTGGAATTTTCACATACCCAGATTTAGAACAACACAAAGTTGGAAAACAACTGTCGATGCAACGAAACCAAATCAGTTTTGGAAAAGAAAAGTTGTTGAAAAACAAAACACTCAAAATGATTCACATTTTTACAAAAGAAGTGCTTTAAAAGGTCAAAGCTGGGTGGTTAAAACACAACCTAGTTCTGAGCAGAAAACTGATTCAATCAAAAGGAATGAAGTAAAAGATGAAAAGTTGTTTGTTCAAAACGACGATAATTTTCCAAGATTGAATGAAACTTATTGTGTTGAAATGCCTAAGGTCAAACAGACCTGGGCTAACTTTTTCAAGTAATTAAATACATTGAATGTGCAGGTGCTCAAGAAATCTGAATGTCATCTAGAGGAGTGTCGGAGCAGCCTGGCACGAGAGGAGGAGGCTGCTAAACCCTGGAACTAAAACAGGGAGTTTGTTCATTTATGTACATAAATAAACCATATTTCTAAAATCCTAAAAACTGAAAAATTTAAAAACGAAAAAAATAAGTTTTCATTTTGTAAAAAAATGAAAAATCAAAAATATGTTTGTTTTTAAATTTTGTCAAAAATAAAAAAATTTCAAAAAATATATGTTACTTGAATAGGCCGAAACCCTCACGGCTGAACAAACATGATTAATTTCACAAGATTGAAAAACGGTTTTCAAACTGTAAAATATCAATGTGTTGTAAATCATGGGGGTATATTTTCTGCAAAACAGAGCATGTGAAGCAGAAAATGGATGGTGAGACAAAGCTATCTACATCGGTTATCAAATTTTCTTTAAATGTTTTGAATTTTAGGGGGGAGTAAGAGCGTTGTCAGAAAATCCAAAAACATTTGAAAATTTGAAAAAGGCAAAAACATGATAAAATTCAAAATGAGTTTTGTGTAAAAAGAGGAAATGATAGTACATCAGTAGACAATCACAATACGCTAAAGAAATGGAAAGTCAAATGTGATAAATGGTCTCACTGATGATATGCCAGTAGGTTTTTACATGCTTAGTAGATTGTTTTCGAGATATAAACCTAAATATTAATACTTACTTATCTCGTGGGGAACATCTCTCGGATATATGGGTAACCCCCGAAATCTTGTTTGAGTGATTGTCTGATTCTGAGATAATAGGTCTTTATACTGTTTAATATCTGGGGTATTATACCTGGTCTTCTGATATTGCGGAAGCAATGCCCTAGACCTCATATAATAGTTTACGCGCTTTAAAAAAGCTTACCATCTGCATAAAAATTGAAAAATATCGAAAGATATGAATCAATTGCAGTTGAAGAAAAGATTCTCTAAAAGGAATACACCTAAAGTCGAGCCTTCATCTCTTTGACTGAACGGAAGTTCATACCTGAGCTCTCAAGGTCTTGCACTAACCCAGAATATAGATATCAAATTGGTATACTCACATGTAAGACTAAATCTAGGGAATTTTGATACAGGAGTATATTCTGAGGTGGGACACGCGAATAAGTTTAAGTCCTTAAAACACTAATCTCGTATCTCGAATCAGTTGAACTTTGTGTGAAAATTTAAGTGGATCAATATACTGACAATCTAAGTGAATCATTTAGAACTTAAAGTGTTTAAAGCTCAACGGTGCTAGTGATTTGTCAAAAACTGATATGATCCTCTAACGCAAACTCATCAAAAATACTGTCTGTAAATATTTCTTTACTGCTTTATATTTCAGAAAAATACAAAAAGATTTTGATTTCACTTTATTTTCGACAACCGATGTCTGAGTGCTGAATTTTAAAATCTAAGTATGCTGATTGGGTTTTTGAAAATAAACAAGTTCATTAATTTGAAACTTGTAGTTTTAAATCATAAATAAAAAACAGTTTGTGAAGTCTCCAAGGTCATTAATTTGGACTTGGATGATTATCTGTGAGGGAGTTGGATTCTTAATTCTGCCAAATCTATAAAGCAATTTGATAAGGGAGAAAGTCAAGTTTAATCCTGGATATATTCTTATTGTTATATTTGTGAAATAGAGCCAGGTTCTTGATTGAAAATTCTTTGAGCCAGGTCATTATTCCTGGATAACCGAAAACGCTTTAATTGTCGTATATTTGAAATGTTTCAGCTTATGCTGAGAGGACCAGGTTTTCGATCCTGGTTGTTCAAAACGTTTTTACTTATAAATGTTTGAGATTTGCAGATGATATGCCAGATTACGATCCCGATAGCCGAGTCTAAGGGGAGTCTAAAGACGAGCTCAACGCAAGGAGGGAGCTTGTATCCGGAAAGCCAGGTGTCGATCCCAAAAGCACGGAAGCTTGACGAAAGGGGGAGCCTGAAGAAAAAGAGTCTACCGAAAGGGGGAGCAGCTGAAGCTGAAGACAGATCCACGGGGATTCTGTTCGAGCAAGAGGGAGTTTGTGGTTGCTGTTGATATCAATCCTTCAAGAAGACTCAGAGAGAGAGAGAAAGACAAGACGCTACGAGATTGACTGCGGCAATATCGAAGGGGTAGTCTGTGAGTGCAGTAATGTCTATCGTCTATGTCAATCCAGTTCGTAGCACGTTTTAGTAGAAATCATAGCTTTATAGTGTAATATTTAGGAAAAGGGCAAGGTGGCATTATTGTAAATAAGGGGAAATTCCTTATATCCTTTGCCTACAAATAGGAGGCTTATGCCTTTAGTTTAGAACTTTTGCCATTTTCATCATTTAGAGGAGCTTGGAGCTAGAGAGAGAAAGTAGAGAGAGAAAGGCAAAAGGTGATTCACGGTTCATTGTATCTTTTCATATCTTCTAATCGAATCACATATTATAAAACGTTCTTGTGTTCGGTCCACGCACGCTCATGGATTCCGCACGTCGCACGTGTCATTCGCAATCGTTCGGGAGTCAAAACCGATCCTACACTTTCTACTTAGTATTAATGTGTTGGTGCATTTAGTGTCTGTTAACTTTGTCTTAATCGAGTCTTATGTCTAGATTGGATAAACGAGTGCACAACAGGGATCAAATTAGGGTTTGTTTGTGTTTAAGTGAGTGATTTCGTTTGAAGGTAACAGGGTCAAGTTCAAACGAAATTAACTGAAGTGATTTCGTTTGAAGTGAGCCATGTCATTTTCAAACGAAATTAGAACATCTATATATAGGGGCTGTGCATGTTCATTTGTAACGGAATTAGGTCATTGTCTCTGAGTCAAGGTGCTGTCCAATTGTCATCAGAATTGTAAAAAGCTCAGGATTGATCAATAAGAAGATAATTAGAAAGGAACAAGCTGTGTTGACATCTTTTACATTGATTCCGCCTTTGTATTTGATGATGAACTACTCAGATTGACTTTTTAGGGTCACCAGATGATCCAACAAGTGGTATCAGAGCTCAGGACGAGGAGTTCATACCAATTCAGCTTGATTTTATCGGATTCTCTTACTTCTACTCATTCTTTTCTGATTTGAACAAATTTCAACGGTTGAAATGGCCTGATTTTGACATATATCAAGCGAAACATAGTTTTAACTAATCCGTGAAATATTTGGACCTAAAATCAGCTTAAAACTTGATCAAATACATAATTTCGTTTGAAACTGTTCGAAAAATGTTGACATCATCTTAATTTCGTTTGAAATATCTTGATAATTTCGTTTGAAATACACATTAAACCTAATTTCGTTTGAAGGATCTTGTTAATTCCGTTTGAAAAGGGTATCTCGTTTGAAGTGTTTGGGGAATTTCGTTTGAGAATGCACTTTATAATGATTTCGTTTGAAATGTTTGGCTGATTTCGTTTGAGAATGCACTTTATAGTGATTTCGTTTGAAATGTTTGGCTGATTTCGTTTGAGAGTGCATTTAGTTGTAATTTCTTTTGAAAGTCATACAAGTTCAGTAATTTCATTTGAATGAGGTGTTGTCTCAAACGAAATTAGAAGTATAATTTCGTTTGAAGGACTTATTCCGTTTGAGCAACTCCATTCAAACTAATTTCGTTTGAATCTGTATTTTTCAAAACCAAGAATTTTCTAAGTGTTTGTTGATCATTTCAAGTACGTGAAAGATGGATGATTTCATGAATCCGTTCTGTGACGTTTTTGCCTTTGCTAGAAATGGTGGAGATGATATTTCAAACGACACATCAAACAACACAAATGAGAAAGCTCCGAGTGCGAAAAAGACTCTTTCAGATACGTTAAGTGTTGAAAGTGCCTATGGAACATACAACAAACCTCCAAAACTGTTGGCGATTGAAGATTATAATAGGTGGGCTACAAGATTTGATGAGTGGCTTCAAGATTTTGCATATCAAAGCTGGAAGAGTTTAAAGAATGGTTACATTAGAGGAGAACGTTTTGGTGAAAGTTTGACAGATACTGATGATATTAAAAGATATGTTGCTGAACAAAAGTGCATCGCGTTGATTCATCAGTCTGTGAGAGATGATATAATTTCATTGATTGAATATGAAAATTCAAAAGATCTTTGGGAGAAACTGAGGGTAAAATGTGTAGGTAGTGCTGAGATAGTCAAAAACAAAAAGAAACTGTTAAGAAAAGAGTTTGATTTATTTGGTTGTTTAAAGAACGAGTCTGTTTCCAAGATGATTGAGAGATTTGGGCATCTGAAATTGGAGCTGGCAAGACACAAAATTGTATATACTCAAGAAGAGTTGGTTGACAAACTGTTCGACTCACTGCCGAATGAACAAGATTGGCAATACTTTGCATTAATGCTGAAGAATACACTCAAGTCTGAAGAGTTGACAGTGGATCTGCTTATTGAAAGACTGGAGAGTCATGAGTTGGAGATCAAGAAATATAGCAAAGTAAACAACTCATCTTATCAGCAGAATGTGGAGTTGTACTACAGAGGAAATCTACCAAAGACTGGTTCTCCAAGAACAACATTTTCTGCAGAGAGTTCAAATTCTGTGAATCAAGAAATTCCTCACAGTGGTTTTCATAGTGGATCTTCTTCAACAACTTCAAGCTAATCTGCATCAAAGAATGTATTTCAATGCAACATTGCAGTGGATTTGAAGAATGGTCAAAATTTCCGTGAAGAGTCTGCAAAACAACAGATGGTGTTTTTAGCGTCTGTGCTAGAATCGTACGAGAGCCTTGTGGCGGGCAAGATTGGAAACACCAACCTGACTAAGGAGGACTATGATCAAATAGATCCTGAAGAGATGGAACTGATCGATATCAGGTGGTGTATGGCCAGCGCAGTCCGGAGAGCGCAACGATTTATGGAGATTACTGGGAGATACTCTATCGGAGGACCATCCACAAAACTTGGCTTTGACAAATCAAAAGTCACGTGTTTCAGGTGTAAACAAAAATGACATTTCAAACGTGAATGTCGTAATGCTCCTGCTGATAATACTGCAAATCCATTTCGTGAAGATTACTTCAAAAGAGCAATTTACCATCAAAACAAATTTGAACCCCCCCAGAATGAAGCAGCTAGAAGATAACCCCAAAGAAAAATCAAGAGCTCTTGCTGTTATTCATGATGATGAGGGATACGATTGGAGTGATGTGTTACCAGAGGAAGATGCAGTAGGCTATGCATTTGTAGCAAAAGAAGTTCCTTTCAAAGACACCAGAACTGAAGAACAAAAATACCAAAGTAGAAAACAGAAAGCGGAATTCAAGATGATGAGATTATCTAGGGTGTTCAGTGAAGCTAGGAAAGCAAAGAGATGGGATGCTGATAGATAATGTTACCTTGATCCTCAAGGAAACATTGCTATTGATGCAAAAACTCTTAGTATTGAAGCTTTTATTGAGGAATTTGCTGAAGAAGAAGAAGCCAGACAGAGAGAATGGTGGGGAAGTGGAGAAGAGAAAGTAGTAGAGAAAGAAGAAAAAGAAAAAGAGAAAGAGAATGAGTCTCAATCTAAAAAGATTGATGATGGGATTATTGATACTTCAAAAGAATTCACCGCTGAAAACTTGGGGAAGATGGCTGACAAAGTGCTTGCTGCAAAGGAACTTGAGGTAGACTCTAAGTCTGAAACCGAGTCTAAAAGCAAGGTCAGTCCAAATGTTTCAACAAGTGAGACATGTAAGAAAATCAAAGGTGATAGTGACTGCAAAAGTTGCATGAAAAACTGCAAGTTTTGTAGTACACTCACTTACCTTAGTGATACAAAGGTTGAAGAACTGACAAAAAGAGTCAGAAAGGTTGAAGATCGGATTCTAGACCGTGATAAAATGCTAAAAGCTTCAAATGATCGAGCTAAAAAGTTAACTGAGAAAATTGAAAATGATAAAATTGAAGTAGAAAGAATTAAGAAAATGAAAAATTGATTCTTGAAAATAGTCAACTTTCAGAAAATTTTGACAAACTAAAACGAACGGTAAAAGATTCTGATGAAAGAAACGGTAAAACCAATAAAGAAAATGAGCATTTAACTGTAGTTCTTAGATACAAAGAAGAGCAAATCAACCAACAACTGGATGAGATTTCTAAATTGAAGCTTCAGTTTGAAGAAGCTAAGATTGAGAATGAGCGTATCAATCTGAAATTAACCAGTTACAGCTCCGCAAGCTTTGTTTTGCAACACATTGTTCCCAAACCCATCGGGAAGACAAAGCAGGCGAAGATGTTTACTCGGATGGAACTGGGGTTGGGCATCATTAGGTTCCACCGCCAGTGTTAAACAATTTCTCAAAGAAAAAGTCCGGGTTGATTAATGATGAAGATGAAACAAATGAAATAAAACTTCCAGAGTCAATTGATGTTACATTTTCTTCATCTGATGATAGTGTTCAAACTGATATTGTGAAAGGCGTGGCTGAAAGTGTTTTGAAGTCTGACAGTGTTTCAGTTGAGGATGAAGAATGTTTTCTGAACAATTACATTCCGAAACCAAAATCCAAAAAAAACTTAAATGAAGAACCTACTCTTGTCATGTACAAGATGTCGGGATCGGATAAGTTGTATTCGGATTCTGAGTTTCCTCTGGAGAATGTTAATATGGACAAGTTGAAAAGTGTTTTCAAACTGGTTGAAATTGATTTGTCTGAAGTAGAAGGTTTGAATCAGACAAAGAGGCAAATGAATTTTGAAAAAGATAAAAGCTTACTATAAGAAACCAGTTGTTCCACCGCGTTTTTCTAACAACAATCGAAACAGATGGTCGGGTGGTTATCAGGGTAGTAAGAATTATCAGAGATGGAATGTTCAAAACAAGAAGTTTGTTAAGAAAAAAGGTGTTTGTGAACAGTTCGAGTTCACTTTCTGATGAAGAATCTAAGAGTTTTTCGAAAACAAATGAAGAATTCTTTGAGAAGAAAGCTTCACAGTCTCAGTCCGAAGGCACCAGTCAGGTTGTTGACACCCGAACTTGCTTTAAATGCAATCAAGTTGGACATATTGCACGAAAGTGTACCAATTTGAAGCCTAAGACTGAAGTTGTGATGAATCCAAGGAAGAAAGATGATGTGAAGGGAAAATATCCATTGGTTGTTGAGAAAAAGGTTTTGAAAAATGACAACACCAAGATCAAAACTGAACCTGCTAAGAATATGGTAACTAAAAATGACAAATTTTACAAACAGGTTGCTTCATCTCAACAAACATGGAAACCAAAATCAGAGAAACAAGTTTCAACTCCACAAGAGAAGAAAGTTGTTCCTAAAAAGATTCTTCAAAATGAAAACAGAAAAGAAAACATTCCAATTTCTTATGAAGATTTTATTAAGAAGAATGTTTCATTGGAAAAAGAGGATAAAGTTGATATAAAAGAGGCTATTGATAACAAACTGGAAATGAATGATAAGAATTTTCCGCCCCTTAAGTCGGTTGTAAAATGTGTAGATGAAGTTAAGTTACCCGAGTCTGATGAGGCTTGGGCAACTTATTTTAGCTAAATCAATTTCTATTTGGTGCAGGAGCTTCCAAGATCCGTTTCGCGATGGATTATGGATAGTGGAGCTTCTCGGCACATGACAGGGAAAACAGCTTTGTCGTACGATGTTAGAAATTTCAATGGTGGTTATGTAGGTTTCGCAGGCAATCAAGGTGGTAGGATAGTTGGTGAAGGAACATTATCCAATGGAATTGTTACGTTTGAAAGAGTGAATTACATCGCCGAGCTTGAGAATAATCTTCTGAGTATTTCTCAGATTTGTGATAGAATGTATACCACTCACTTTACTGATAAAGAATGTTTGATCTTGAAACCAGGTTTTGTTGTTCTTGAAGAATGGATTATCATGAGAGCACCAAGAGTCAATGATCTGTACGTGTTGGACATGAGTGTAGAAACTACAACCACAGGTCAAGCACACTGTTTTGTGTCAAGAGCAACGGAGAAGGAATCGCAATTGTGGCACCGGAAGATGGGTCATATACATCTTAGAAAAATGAATCACTTGGTGCACAATGATTTGGTTATTGGTGTTCATGTCAAAGGTTTTCATCTTGAGGGAGAATGTATTAGCTGCATCAAAGGCAAGCAGAAGAAGAAATCACATCCTAAAAAGAAAGTCAACTCAGTATCAAGAACTTTAGAGAGCCTTCATATGGATCTTTTTGGTCCAGTGAACGTCAAAAGCATCACTGGTGATTACTATTGTTTGGTTGTCACGGATGATTTTTCAAGGTTTTCATGGGTTTCATTTCTGAAAACGAAAGATGAGACGTTTGATAGTTTGATGGCGTTGTTCAGAAAAATTGAAAATTTGTACCAAAGGCGTATCAAAAGAATCAGAAGTGATAATGGTACTGAGTTCAAGAACAAAAAGATGGAAGAATATTGTAATGAAAGAGGTATATTGCATGAATTTAGTGCTCCTTATACTCCGCAGCAGAATGGAGTAGCTGAAAGAAAGAACAAGACGCTAATTGAAACGGCTAGGACGATGCTTGCCGATTCAAAGCTACCTGTTAATTTTTGGGCAGAAGCAGTATCCGCCGCATGCTATACGCTCAACCGGGTTCTCACTGTAAAGAAATTCAACAAGACGTGTTTTGAGCTGATCAATAACCGCAAACCTAATCTGAAGTATTTAGAACCGTTTGGGTCACCCTGCACAGTTCTAGAGCCCTTTGGAAAGTTTGGTGCAAAGAGCATTGAAGGACTTTTTGTGGGTTATTCAAGTCCATTGAAACGAGTCTTTGTTCCAAGCTTGAAGCGGATTATTGAAGCACATAATGTTGAGTGTCAAGGTTACACAATGCCACCGCAGAATCCTGGAGATTCATGGCGTTTTCATTATGACACTTTGTGGGATTCGTTTGACATGGAAGAAGAAAAGGAAGAAAAATATTTCTTTGACGAGTTGGATATTCTAAGAGAGTATGAAGAATCGCAGGAGAGATTCCCAGTAGAAACTTTCAGTCGAAAAAGACAAGCTTCGAACGATGATGAAGCAGGTCCAAGTAATGCTGGTGAACATGATGATATCCAACAAAATGAAGTTGCTCATGATAATCAGACGGCACAGAATGATAATCAAGAATCTGAGAACAGACCAGTATTTGATCGTGGTGATTCAGATTCTGAGGGGGAGCAAATCCAGATTTCAAGTCAAACAAACCCTGTCAGTGAACAAGGTGCAAATCAGAATGTTACTAATCTGGAAGGCGAGGTAGATGTTCCAGGCGAGGTGATGCCAAGAACTCTTTCATACCATCCAGAAGAACTGATCATTGGAGAACTACAATCAGGCGTTCGCACTAGACGTCAAATTGACCAAGGCCTTACTTGTTTTTATTCTACAGTAGCACCTTTACAAACTGAGTTTTCACTTAGTTGTTTTATTTCGCAGATTGAACCGCGAACTTACAAAGAAGCGCTAACTGAAGATTCTTGCGTCAATGTTATGCAAGAAGAGTTGAGTCAGTTTGAGAAGTTAGGAGTGTGGAAGTTAGTAGACTTGCCTGATGGTCAGAGGAAGATAAACACCAAGTGGGTGTTCAAGTGTAAGAGAGACGATAGAGGGGTTATTATTCGTAACAAAGCTTGACTCGTAGTCCAGGGTTTCAGTCAGCAAGAGGGGATAGATTTCACTGAAGTGTATGCTTCGATTGCTCGACTAGAAGCGATCAGAATCTTCCTAGCATTTCCATCTTGGAAAAATTTCAAAATTTACCAGTTAGATGTTAAATCGGCGTTTCTCTATGGGAAGGTAAAAGAGGAGGTTTATGTCGGACAGCCACCGGGCTTCACCGATCCAATCCACAAAGACAAGGTCTACTTGCTAGACAAAGCGCTGTATGGTTTACAAGGCCCCGAGAGCTTGGTACGAGACATTGTCTCAACACCTGCTAGCCAACAGCTTTATTCGTGGAAAAGTGGATGCCACTCTCTTCACCAAAGAGGTCAACGGACATCTTTTGATCGTTCAGATATACGTGGACGACATCATATTTGGGTCAACAAATGAGAATCTATGTAAAGATTTTGAACAAGTTATGAAGCAAAAATTCGAAATGTCATCGATGGGTGAGATGAAATTCTTCTTGGGACTTCAGTTTGATCAACTGCCTAAGGGATTTTCATACATCAAACGAAGTACGTTCATGATATTCTAGAGAAATTTGGGATGTCAGGTTCTACTCCAGTTTCCACTCCATTAGCGACGAATCATGGGATAAACCCTGATCTCACCGGAGAGAAGGTAGATGAAACATTGTATCGTTCTATGATCGGTTCGTTAATGTACTTGACAGCTTCAAGACCCGATATCATGTACCCAACCTGCCTCGCAGCAAGATTTCAATCTAACCCGAGAGCTTCGCACATGGTTATTGTTAAAAGGATATTACGCTACCTTAAAGGAACTCCATCATTGGGGTTATGGTATGCAAAAGATGGCGAATTCACGCTCGAAGGATATTCCGATTCAGATTTCGGATGCTGCAAAGTTAACGCTAAATCAACAACAGCGGGGTGCCAGTTCTTTGGATCACGATTGGTCACCTGGCAATGCAAAAAGCAGACCTCTGTGGCTTTATCCACATGTGAAGCGGAGTATGTATCTGCTAGCAGCTGCTGCTCTCAGATCTTGTGGATCTAGCAACAGATGCGTGACTACGGTTTCTAAACACCCCTATCTTTGTTGATAATGAGGCAGCGATTAATATTACGAAAAATCCTGTTCATCACGCTAAAACCAAACACATTGAAATTCGACATCACTTCATCCGAGATTGTTTCGAGAAGAAGTTGATACGAATTGAGAAAATCCATACTGATGAACAAAAAGCTGATTTACATACCAAAGCATTTGACATAACTCGTTTTCAGTATTTGCTAAAATTGAATGGTATGAAGTTTTTATCGGTGTTGGAGGAGATACTTGGCGTTGATGAAGGTACCAATGTAGATGATGATGTTGAGAAGCAATCTGCAATGGTTTGTCGATTTTTTACTTGTTTTGGTATTTAGGGGGAGAGTATAGGGTAATATTTTCAGAAAATACAAAAACAGTAAAAAAATTTCAAAAATACAAAAACATGAGATATTTCAAAATCCAAAAACAATAGAAAACCAGAAAAGAGCTTGTGTAAAAAGGGAAAATGATAGTACATCGGCTTGACAGTTACGGTATGCTAAAGATATGAAAAGTTTAAAAGTCTTAAACAGTCTCGCTGATGATGTGCCGATAGGTTTTAACACATTTAGTAGGTTTGTTCGGGATATAAATCTAAATCTTTACTTACTTATTTCATGGGGAACACTACTTGGATATATAGGTAACCCCTGAAATCTTGTTTGAAAGATCCCTCTTTCTGAAATACTAGGTCTTTATACTCAGTGATATATGGGGTATTATTCCGGGACTTCTGATTTTGCGGAAGCAATGGCCTAGTCCTCGAATAATACTTTATGCATTGCTTGAAATATAGCGCCGCCCTCAGCATAAAATGATGAGACAATAAAATTGTAATCATATGATGTTGTAAAAAGATCCTCTAAAGGGGACCCACTAAAGTCGAATCGTCATCTCTCTGCTGAGCGGAAGTTCTGACCTAAGCTCTCACGGTTTCGCAATTTAACCCTTTACAGATATCATCTGTGGTACACTCACCTGTAAGACTGAATATTGGGATTTGGATATGGGAGTATATTCAAGAGGTGGGACACATGAGTCAGTTTAAGTCTCTAAAACATCTAATCCTTATCCTGGACAGATTGAAAATTGTGTGAGAATTTAAGTGGATCAGTATATCGACAATCTAAGCGAATTGTTTAATTCTGAGTATGAAATTAAAGCTTAATGGTACTTGTGACTTGTCGGACAGCTGATATGATTCCCTAACACGCTCATCAAAAATATGTTTGTATATAGTTTACTTTCATTGTATTTCATTTATTGCATTTTAGTTCTGCATTTCATTTCTAGTTTAGAAACTTTATTAAAAATCCAAAAATATTTTACACTTGTGCTTTATTTTTTGACAAACCAAAGTGGAAAGTTGATCTTCAGATTCGATTTGAAGCAGATGCAGGAAGTTTCTGAGCTGGAGAATGGGTCGTGAGCTTAACATGATAAGTTTGTGAAAGTTGAAAAGTTAAAGCAAGTTCATTAATTTGAAACTTGTAAATTTTTAGAAAATTGTTTGAAAAAATTGAATAAAAATGTCAGTGTGATTTATCTCAGGTCAACCAAGGTCATTAAGTTGGACTTGGTAGACTAATTGAGTAATCAGGGTCATTAATTTGGACCTGGATACTTAAGTGGATTTCTAATTTTGATTAGGTTATCAATTGAGATTGAATGGTAAGTTTGAATTGAAAATGTTATTGTCATATATCTTATTTTTGGGTAGAGATTGTACAGGAAACAAGAATCAAGTTCCCCATGGCAACAAAAATGTCAAAGTTTGAACCAAAATTCAAGTCCCAGCTTATCGAGAGGGGGAGTCTTCGAAAGGGGGAGTCAGAATTCTGGATCAATATTCAAAGGGGAAATTGAAGATTAAAGTTTGAAGATAAATATTGGAGGAGGCTTTTACAATGTCAAGACAATTTGGAAAGAGACTAAGACTAAAGACTCGACGCTGAAGACTTCATCAACATCCAAGGGGGAGTCTGTCGGTGCATTTAGTGTCTGTTAACTTTGTCTTAATCGAGTCTTATGTCTAGATTGGATAAACGAGTGCACAACAGGGATCAAATTAGGGTTTGTTTGTGTTTAAGTGAGTGATTTCGTTTGAAGGTGACAGAGTCAAGTTCAAACGAAATTAACTGAAGTGATTTCGTTTGAAGTGAGCCATGTCATTTTCAAACGAAATTAGAACATCTATATATAGGGGTTGTGCATGTTCATTTGTAACGGAATTAGGTCATTGTCTCTGAGTCAAGGTGATGTCCAATTGTCATCAGAATTGTAAAAAGCTCAGGATTGATCAATAAGAAGATAATTAGAAAGGAACAAGCTGTGTTGACATCTTTTACATTGATTCCGCCTTTGTATTTGATGATGAACTACTCAGATTGACTTTTTAGGGTCACCAGACGATCCAACATAATGGCAATTTTCACATATTTCATCACAATAATCATATTGAAACCCTAGCCCTAACCTAAAAACACAGTTCAGCATTGTTATACCACAAAACAAAACAATATCCCCAAAATCAATCATATATTTTGATCTGTAACAACAAACTTGAAATGGATTAAAGCTTAATTACATCATTGTTTAATTATCACACTAAACAATAACTCATAACAAATAATCAAAATAACTCATAACAACTCATTTTAGTATCCACAAGTAGTTCAAAACACTTAAAATCAAAAAATTAGGGTTAAACAAACAGCTCACCTGATTATTTGCAATAACCTCTACCATAAGCATTATAATCCTCCTCAACAGCCTTCGTCAAGTAAACCAGAGGAAAATCCGCAACATCAAACGTCTTCTCCTTCATCACCTTAACGACGTTGTCTTTCTTCAAAACAGTGCGGCGGATGGACGGGCGGTCACGGCGTTGATCGTGAGAGAAGTACTTGATGTCGAACACGTTCTCCGGATTGGCGGTCGGAACGATGGCCTTCGCCGGTTCAGTGACCGGAAAAAACGGCCGGTAGTCAACGGCGAGAGGAATGGCGGATTTATACTCCGGATCGGTGCATGGACCGGTGATTTCCCATGGTTTTTTGATGCAGCGCCTTTGGGTTTGGACGAAGGATTTGGTTATGGATGCCATTGATGAAGATCTGTGCTGTTAGGGTTTTTCAAAGAAATTATTTTTACAAAAACCCTAACATTTGATATTTGAGACGTTAGGGACTAGTAAAATTGGCCTACCAAATTAGATTTTCAAGTTGCTACCACAAATCCGGTCATAATTTAATGTTTTTTTTTATTTAATTAACCTTTTTATTGGTTTTTATCGTGTTTCCCATCAATTTGCTACCGAAAGTTTAAGATAGCAAATTTTGCCACCATTTTGTTACTTAATATGGGTTGTACGTGACCTTTTTAAATTTTGGTGGCAAATCGGTTGCTAATTTTGCCACTTGTTCTTTCGGTGGCAAAATTTAGTCGCAATTGCCCAATTTTGTAGTAGTGTAAGGGAAAAGAGTTCAACGCGTATTGTCTCCCCCTAATACTTTTGGATCAGATATGTTGCCTCATTAAAA
The DNA here is from genome assembly GCA_030545235.1 of Helianthus tuberosus. Taxonomy (NCBI): domain Eukaryota; kingdom Viridiplantae; phylum Streptophyta; class Magnoliopsida; order Asterales; family Asteraceae; genus Helianthus; species Helianthus tuberosus. Next base: position 53,368,769 of record CM060389.1, on the reverse strand, counting down.
ACCTCACTAAGAAACCCAATGGGACAAAACTTAGTCCAAGGGAAAAAGAGTGCAACTTGAATAAGTCTTCCCCTCATTTTAACATGTATCATTTAAGTAACACGTGTCCATCTTCCTTGAATGTCGAACAAAGCTTTTGTAGCCAATGATTTGTCGCTTGATACCTTAATGTGCAATCCTTTATGTTGAGCAATGTTGTATAATCTTCTAACGAGACTTTAGGTGCCTCCATCCAAAAAATATCATAGGTCCACGACTGTGTTTTCTTACATTCCTGCATCTACAAGACTAACCAAACTTGTTTTGAGGGGTTAGTAAAATATAATCAAATATCGTTTATACCTGAAATATTTCTTTGAACTCATTCCAATGTCTCTTCGCATGTTAAAATATAATCAAAGGTTATTTCATGACAATAAGCTCAAGTGAAAGATATTATAATCAAAGGTTATATCATGACCCGCTTCCAAGACTTGATCACTTTCGCCTTTCAACCACGCCAATCTGTCATATAACATTACCATATCATTAGTGTCGATGGAGAAACTACGGTAAGCAAAATAATAACTAATATATTGATTAAACTGAATTATTTGTGAACGACTTGTGAGCTCTTTTCTTCTTTCATGATTCTGGTTCATGCCGCCCCGTTGATTTTCATGACTTATCACCTACATTGAAAACACCAAAAAATAGCTTTTGCTAAGTGATGACTCATAATATGATTTTGTATCAAACATAACGGAGTATTCAATGCTCATAATACCCAACAAAACAATATCGAGCCACCACTTCATTATCTCAAGTCACGCATTTCGTGACTTTCTCCATTCTAATCTGGGCCCCCCTTTTTTCATATCTCATGTATATCCCTACTAATATAGAATCAATGACACTTCAAAGTAAACCATTATCAAAACATTTCGGTCAATATAAAGAAAATGGTAAACCGCCACATACCTATGTTGTAATTCATTAGACAACATATACGATTATCAACAATCATTATTACCAAACATACTCTTAATAATTCATACATGTATTCATAACATACTCAAATAGGCTATATAGTTTTAACGACACAAGTGTCATTCATTCATAAGCACTACTAAATGAACACATGTTTTTGCACATGCAGGTTACAACACCCATGACTTTTTAACTAACATACGCATCCATATTCAAGGAATCACTCACTTCAAATCATGTAATATATATAACTAAATTGAGGTTTAAAACAACAACATAATCATAGCCGATGTTCCTTATAAACCCCTAATATTATGCAAGTACTATAAAATTTATGTTTTTCACTTAGCTTTACACAGCTGTAGTAATTCAGTATTTTCCGCTCTTAATACTGAGTATTTCATTTCAAACGAAATTCTTAGTAACGGTAACTCCGAGGCCTTTCCGTGGATATAAAATACGCCCCGAACGGATATTCGGTTCATTTTCTATGAATTTTTTAAAACTAGCAAAAAATATGGAAATAAGCTGAATTTTCAGCATTTGGGTATCTCGACCCATTAACATTTGGGTAAAAACCCCCAAAACATCGCTAAAACAATACGTTATCGTTAACTTAAACCATATTCAATAAGTTGTATTAAACCACCTTAACTAATAAAACTTAAGAATACTATTTAAATCAATATGACTTCAAACACATTTGCATCACTCACCTTCACCCGTAGGAGTGTTGTTGCTTTATCATTTGTTTGACCCGTTGCCATCTAAACTTTTTGTCACTTATCTTGACAATAAATCAAACTTGCAAATCATTAGAACACATAACATGGGCATTCATCTCATAATATCTAAGTATTTATCCACCTATCATCAATCATGTGTTCTAAATCATTGTTTTTTACCCCAAACTTGTAATTGATATATTACAACACGTTTGACCCATTATCACTCATTTATATTTAATCATAACTAGAGGTCAAATTTACCAATCCAACATACACGGTTTAACAACAAGCAATGGTTTTTGGTTGTAAACCAAACCAAGTTAAACCCACATACCCATTCAAATCGTTTAGGTGATTAAGTGAAAATAACATTAACATATATACCCATTCACCATTCAATTCATCAAAGCTTTATGTTTACTAAACATAAATTGATTATTAGCAAATCATTTTAAATCAAGTAAACATTATAAAATCCCAAAATGTCCACTATTTATTTAGTTTAGGCATTTCATCGAACACGTTGTGGGCATGCTTAAAATTCACCATTAACATGCCCATTCGAACTCCCCAAATCACCATTTTATCATCAAAAGATGTATATTTTCTTTATAATTCCCAATAGTACCATTTTTCATGTTTTTAAAATAAAATTGCCATTGCTTTAAAATTGTCAAATTCTACTCAGATTAGGTCAACATAAACTTAAGAAATCAGTTACCAAAGCACAAGAAATCGAGCAAGAATGACAGAATTGAGACCTTAGCCTCCCAATTTCATGATTTCCATGATCAATTTGGCCTTCCATCCCTCCTTCATCTGAGCTCGCATCGCACAGGGGCTTCCCCTGGTCACGGTTTTTTTCCTATCTTTTTTTTTATTATGTTTATCCGCATTTTAGAATATCCGATTTCCCTTATCACCATAACTATTGGTTTTAATAAAATTTAACTCCCTTGCAATATAAATATCTTCTTATAAAACTATATCATAGTATTTTTTTTATTAAAGAGAATACTCTATTACCAATATAAACTCATTTTAGAGATTAAATTTTTACATTAAAATTGTATTTTTATTCTCTAAAAATCGGGATGTTACACTTTTATGTCATCACCAAAAGTTCTTATTGAATTTTTCAATGTCTAATATATAAACATTGGATTAGGTTTTTGGAACAGCTTTTATCTTATGAGTCATATATTACATTTAATTTAATTAATGCATTAATTTGTGAGTAATCTTATGAAACGTGCAAAACACCCATAATTGTAAGCAGAGTCGAAGGCCACTTGGACTGATGACGTAGGTACTCGGAGATTCCAGTCAGCAAAGTCAAAGTCAACGGTACTCGTAAAAATAAAATAAACAGCGCTAACCACAAGAAAGAAGCTAAAAGTCAGAAGCTGAAATCTCCCGACCAGGAGGAGCTGATACACCCACAGCTGATGACAGGAAGCTAAAGTTACTGTACAACCTTGGGACTTGAATTGAATAAGTCAAAGTGAAAGGACAAACCTCTATAAAGGATAAAGGTGTCCTTGAGGCACACAAAACCTGAAACATACCCAAAGAGTCAAGGCTAACCCTGCAAGCAACATCAGGGAAGGATAAGCTTACCAGGACTAGAAGGTATACAGCTGGTATAAGGCTCCTTGGGCAAAACAGTCTGCTTATAAAAGGAGAGTCTTGTTCCAGCCAAAAGTAAGTTATTCTCTCACTCTAAAACTCTTATCCTTTCTCTTGCTAAGACTCTTAAGAACATTCTACTGATTCTCACGTTGGAGTCCAAACGAGGGAGGCCACCTCTCGCATTAAGGCTAACGGTGTTTTTTGGTTGCAGATTCCGATCAAGGAGCTATCTTTTGTAGTTGATCCTGGACCTCCCCCCCGCCATACTCTTGTTGTTTTAACAAGTGGCGCCCACCGTGGGGCTGCGCTACTTAGAACAATTTTTCCGATAGTACAACCATGTTCCTAAGTTACCTTCTTTTTGGTAAATTTTGCCAGTAATGCGTTGTTAAGTGCATTATCAACACCATGTAATTCACTAATTATAACATTTTGTGAATAGTTGTTGGTGATATTATGTTGTCCATGAAAAGGAAATTATTGCATGTAACTGAATTGAAAAAATAATTTATTAAATATTCATTGTACATAGTTTTTTTTATAAAACTTTATGGGGGTGAATATACTGCTATCGAGCATTTGCATGGAAAGTAGGTGATTGTGGAAGGGTTTAAGTGCGTAGACTGAGTCAATATAATGGAGTAAAATAATGATGAAAACCTATTTTGATAGACTTAATTAGTTTTTCAAAAGGCAATACTATACGCACACCTCTATAATCTAATTTTCACATTCCCTAAAGTATATGGGCCGTACAAGGTTATACGGCCCGTTTAGAATGTTTTGGCACAGAAAGAAATGCGGTGGAATCTCTTTTTTTGTTTTACATGTATACGGGCCGTATAACATTATACGATCCGTATACATATGTATACGAGCAATATAATGTTATACGGCCAAATGTGTTTATTTCTTGAGGTTTGATCAGGTTTTTGGGTTTTAAGATCTGTATACGAGACATATAATGTTATACGGACCGTATATATTTTTTTAAATATTTTTATTTTTTTGTGTAAAACCGAACAACCGTTTAATAAATTTTAGTTATTCTTTAGATAACGTTTTCAGTATTCGGAGTTTGTTGGTTTGTTTGTAGCTAGAGTTCAGAATGGTTGAATATTGTGATAGAACACTGAACACTGCATGTAAACACAGTGGCTTTATGATGCAAGGATCTGTGAATGCGGTATGTACATTAAGTACAGATCCTACAGCTGCATTTGGAACAAGAAGTCCAACAGTTCGTTCATCATCTGTTTTTGTCTCAATGCACACAACACGCAGTCGTTGATGGGCTTTGCGGGTCTGTTCGCAGCTAGGGTTCAGAATGCTTGAATATGGTGATATTAGAAAAGGAAAAACACTACCATAGGTGAACTCTCTTGAAGAAATCGCAGGCTGATAGATAAACTCTATATGATTCCCCCCCCCCCACCTTGTATGACACATTCATTTATTTTCAATTTTTATTTAATTGGGTAAATTACACTTTTCGTCCTTTATGTTTGTACCGGATGTGAATTCGTTCCCTGGACCGAATCTCTAACAGATGAATGCGTACCGACATGTGATATGTGCGGAATCCAATCACGTACGTGGATGAGAACACGAGGATGTAATTATAATTGTTTTCTATTGCTGAATAAAACAGTATAATACCGGGACAACAAACGAGCAGAGCTTCGCCTCAAAGTTGCTAAAAAGATACAAATGACAAACACAAGACTCCTATTTATAGGCATCCTAGGTTCGAACCAAGATATGAATGGCTTCGTACGAAGCCAAGATCCTTCGTACGAAGGCACACTGATGATCAAACTTGCCTTCGTTCGAACTGCCACTTCGAAACAAAACATACATTCTTCAATGGTCTTCATGCTATTCTTTGTTTAGCACCAGTCTTGTCTCATTTGCTTAAGCTACGTTATGTGATTGACGCAAGCGATAGACATATGCACTCACACCGGATTGCAACGGATAGCCTTTAACTTCAATAATTACAGTCACAGTTCTTTATTTGGAAACTCATTACATCTTTCATCCTTTAGCACTAACAAGGTTAAAATTTTAAGTTAAGTCAGAACATGTGCCTTGCACATGAGGGTAAAGTGGTAATTTCACTTTTTATATATAAAACCCTAACATTTCTCCCAGCCATCTCTTTCTCCATCTTTCTCTTAAACCAACCTCCACAACCACCACCACCATATCCCAGCCGCCACCACTACCACCGTATCCAGCAAATACCACTTTTCCCTCTTTATACCAAATCCCCCACTTCCCCCCCTCTCTCTCACCCTCAGCAAACACCACCACAAGCAGCCCCTCCGAGCATCGTACGAGATCATAAGCCCTAACGTCAAAACGGTTACAACCAGGGTACTGCCAAGATCGATGAGAAATGCAGCGGATGGAACCAATGCGATGACTAGGGTTAGGGTTTGGTTCAGTACTGTAGCCGTTGTTGAAAGTGATTGGGAAGGTGGGGGCGCTAAGGGATGAAGAAATGTACCGACGGTAGGAGCGAGATTGGAGCTCTAGTGGTAGCATGGTCGCCGGTGGTGGTTTGATTGGAAAATGGGATCTGAGTGAGTGGGGTGAGTTGAGTCAGAGAGTGGAAAGTGAAAAAAAGGGGTAGGTTTGATCTGAGAGGGTCCAATGACGTGTTTGCGAGATTCACCATCGTTGGTGGTGGTGGTGGTGGTAATGGGGTGGTGGGTGTTGGTGCAAGGCAGTGATTTGTAGAGAGAGGGAGTTGAGGGAGGGGGACTGAGTTTCTAATATATATATATATACCATCGTTGGTGGTGGTGGTGGTAATGGGGTGGTGGGTGTTGGTGCAAGGCAGTGATTTGTAGAGAGAGGGAGTTGAGGGAGGGGGACTGAGTTTCTATATATATATATATATATATATATGTATGTATATATGAGATTATGATTATTGTATATATTTTATAAGTTTTTTATTTTGTTTTATTTATAAAATATTTTAATTAGATTGGTAAAAAGACCAAAGTGCCCTTATATAAATAGACTTAACCTGAAGTTTTTAACCTTGTTAGTGCTAAAGGACGAAAGATGTAATAAGTTTTCCAAATAAAGGATTGTGACTATAATTATTGAAGTTAAAGGCTATCCATTGTAATCTAGTACAAACATAAAGGATGAAAAGTGTAATTTACCCCATTTACTTCATACTACACCACGTTATCTAAGTAATTACTAAAATTCATTAAACGGTTGTTCGATTTTACACCCGATGATCGTCTGTTAACTACCAGATGGAGTACTTTCATGATCTAATCTTATCAAGTATTCACTACATGGAGCAGATAACAGTTTGTTAGGTTGTTTGTAGCTAGGGTTCAGAATGTTTGAATATGGTGATATTAGAACACTGTACACTCCATTTAAACACAGTAGGTTTGTGATGGGAACCACATATTCGTGTGTTGCAGTTTGGAAAGATGACCGAATACATATTTTATATTGAAATTTGTGAGCCTTCAAATTATTCTCAGACAATTCCTAACAACTGTCCATGTGAAAGTTAGGGTTTGTTGGGTTGTTTGTAGCTAGGGTTCAGAATGCTTGAAGCATTGATTTAGTTTTTGTTTGGCACCTTCAATCAACGTTGCATAATTCATTTAGTTTCTGTTTGGCACCTTCAATCTCCATTGCATAATTCATGTAGTTTCTATTTGGCACCTTCAATCTCTGTTGCATAATTCATTTAGTTTCTGTTTGGCACCTTCAATCTCCGTTGCATAATTCATTTAGTTTTTGTTTGGCACCTTCAATCTCCGTTGCATAATTCATTTAGTTTTCGCTTGGCACCTTCTCCATCCATGGATGTTGCAAGTTAAATCCAAAATCAATCTATAGAGCTGCAGCAACAGATTCAACAATATCGCTGATCTGGAATTGGAGAACCGTTGTGTCTAATCATATCAACTATTCACTATAAGTTTTGTGTCTAATCATCATATCAACTATTCATTATAAGTTTTTAGATGGTGTTTGTAAGGTCTAATTACCTTGTGTAACTTAGATTGACATCTATCATTGACATCTATATACGGAATGAGATTCTTCGAGAACTAGAAAAGGAGAAAATATGGAACGAGATTCTTCGAGAACTATAAAAAGAGAAAATACGGAACGAAATTCTTCGAGAACTAGCAAAAAGAGAAAATGCGGAACGAAATTCTTCTAGAACTAGAAAAGGAGAAAATACGGAACGAGATTCTTCGAGAACTAGCAAAAGGAGAAAATATGGAATGAGATTCTTCCACTAATTAGTCAGCAGTCATTATTTCTTAGTGATGAGCAGTTGGTTGATGAAATGAAAGATAATGTCGCAACCCTCATCCCCTAATAACCCGGGAACGGGCGGCCACGACCAATTTTGGTGGTATCTGGGTTTGTCATTTTGGCAGCGGAATTTACATCAGGACCGTAGTTAGGAAATATTTTATCAGAGTAAAATACCACGCTTTTAATATATCGAACACATGGGAAAAACCCAAGTTTCAAGTACACACATTTTCATAGGGATAAACCCTATTTTATTTAATAAAAACATCTCTATATTTTAGCTAACTTTATTGGCACTTTTCCAAGCCTTCAGTGCTGTCCAGCTGGCTTTTATTTGGCTTTCACATTTTGTTACCTGAAACGCATTTTAAAAACATTTTGTCAGTGGGAAATACTGGTGAGTGAATCCCAGTTTAATCAAGTTTAATAAAGACCATTGTACAGTATTGAGGGCGGTTGCGCAATTACATTTGTTTTCATCTATTCAATTACCACCCACGGTACTGTCAACCCGACTTGTGGTCATGTTACTCCTCGCAAGGTAGTAACAAATTTTGTATACAAAACCCCAACATACCTACGATAATTGTAGAATACAAATACTCAATCACTGTTTAATATATTATTAATTAAGTGAGGTTTTGTAAAAAAACAGTTAACAAAAAGGAGATTACTCACATTGTTGTCTTAGGTTTTCTTTAAGGGTTTCCTGGTGATTATCTATAATTTATACAAATGCACATGCGTTAGTATAATAACCCAATATTTATATTAATGATACCCTCCCGAGACGGCATTCCAACGACTACGTCGGGCAGAACCACGACAGCCGTTACGGAACCCTGCATCAATCGGGCAGCGTATCTAATATGTAACCGGGGTTATGATACTTACAACGGAGCAGAACTTCGTTATTTAGGGGGTATTATGCCCGAGAATAGCTTATACTATAAGAAAATTCGAGAGAAAGAAAGTGTGTGAGCGATCGGAGACTGAAGCCGATGCCCTCAATTTACAGGGCTGCAATTGGGCTTTGTCGCGCCCCGCGTAAACTCCGGCCAAGGCCTTCGTGGCCCGCGAGGCTCCCCTGGGTAGGCCCTAGGGTTGCTGATTCGACTCGTAGCCTCCACACACGTCCTGACACGTGGCGCCCTAGGGTTTCGGCCTGATCTCCTTGCTGTCGTGGCCCGCGTAGGTGGTAGCCAAGGGCTACGCGCCCCGCGAGAGACCATTAAAATTTGTTTTTATTTAATTTTAATAAAAATAAAGGTATTCAGGGCCCGTTTTCATATATGGGGTGTATTTTAGGATATGTTGGGGGCACTTTAAATATATTAGGGGTGTCAAAAATATTTGTGAAGGGTTGTTATATCCTCCCCACCTTGCTTTAGAGCTCGTCCTCGAGATCTACTAGAATAGGTGTGGTTATTTCTTTTGCATTTCTGATTCAAGCTCCCATGTTTATTCTGGTCCTCTTTTGGAGTCCCATTTCACTTTGACCTGAATTAATCTCTTATGTTTGAGGTTCTTAACTTTCCTGTCTTCAATCTGTAGAGGTCTTTCCACAAACTTGAGCTTTTCATTTACCTCTATATCCTTAAGAGGTACTACTAGTGATTCATCAGCTAAGCATTTCTTGAGATTAGATACATGAAATACATCATGTATTCGTGCCATTTCCTCTGGCAGTTGTAGCTGATAGGCTACAGGTCCTACTCTTTAAATAATCTCAAATGGTCCAACATACCTGGGACTTAGCTTTCCCCTCTTGATGAATCTTACCACTCCTTTCCAAGGAGAGACTTTCAATAACACTTTGTCACCTATTTGAAATTCTAGTGGTTTTCGTCTGTTATCAGCATAGCTCTTTTGTCGATCACGTGTTGCTTTCAGTCGTTCCTTGACTTGAATGATATTGTCGGTTGTTTCTTGCACTATTTCAGGTCCAGATAATTGATTTTCCCTAATTTCTGCCCAACAGACTGGGGTTCAGCATTTTTGTCCATAAAGTGCTTCGAATGGTGCAACATTGATGTCACACCCCGACCGCGTTAAAACAACGAAACCGCGTCGGAAACGTCACGGAGTGTTGTAACAGAATTACTGTTTCACAACCATGGATTCAAAAGTTTCGTTTTATTGATTCATTAAGTAATTTACATTGTCTTAAAACATAACAAACAAGTTAAACATAGTCTATCATCGTTATTAAGTCACTAAGGCCTCGTCCAGTCCTAAGTGAGCATGCATCCTAGCAATCAACATCATTCAACAACACCTGAAACATATGTAAAAACAAAGTCAGCAAAGAAATGCTAGCGAGCACATAGGTTTTATGAGAGTATCGGATTCATGGCTCGTTTACATGTTGCAATACCTTATTAAAAAACCTTGTTTTGAAAAGTGTATAGTATTGCAACATAATTAACCAACTCAAAACAAGTGGGTTATAGTTTGTAAAATCTCATAGCCATGACTCTTAACCCCAAAACATTTGTTTTAGTAACCCAAATTGTAAAACACCTCGTAAATACTCGTTAATAAAACTCGTATGGTTTATATTATTTAGAAAACATCGTTATGTGACATCGTTTCAAAATCGTTTGCCCAAGTGAACTAGATAATGACACGGAATGTAATATGATAAAAACACTTATATATAAGAAGTACCAGCGGCATATCTACCATGATTTTATCCTGTTACACCCATCCCATTACCTAATCACTACCCAAAACCAATCGTTTGTTCAAATCGTTTAACTTGTACCAATGGTTTCCAAAATCGTTTCAAATCGTTTAACTCGTCCCAAAATCGTTCTTGTTTTAATTGTGAAAACTACTTTTGGTCGTCTCGCTAATAACATCCAAACCTTCGCAACTCGTCCCTCGTTCAACTCGAATTAACACAACCCCCACACATAACCATGGGTTCAGTCTGATAACGGGATTTGTCAGATCCTATGGTACCATAACCTAATACTGGTCGGTTCGGCCAAAACTAATGAATGTTGTTCGTTATGTAACTACAACCAACAAGTTTGTTCACATTATTGAAATTGTTATTAATTTAATATAAACCATTTAATCGCTTTTGAAACCATCGTTTAAACCTCGAAATCATTTTACACATATGAATCACCCCAAAACAATTGAAAATAGTAAAATAGGGGAAACTATGTACTCACTTGAAGTGCAAAGTATCCTCAATCAAAAGAACTCAACAAAGCTCAAGCAAAACAGAGAAATCAAGTAGCACCCAATAATCGAATCACTAGTCAAATAATCGACACCTAAATTGGAAGATCAGATAGAATGAGGTTTCGTAAACCAAATGAGTAATGGAACTTATGTGATATGGTTTAACAAAGCCTACATTCTAGATCGAAACCTATCCTAAGTGCTTTTGACCCGTTACGACTCATTAAGGTAGCTTACGCTACTTTAACGCGTCGTTTGCGCAAAGCGCGTTCGAGACGTCTAACTAGTCCTATGACAAGTATTATATGCCTTAACATGTTTAAATATGTTGCATAATCAGTTTAAGTGACAAAAGTTAGGTTACATATGCTAAAAATTCAATTATGCATGAAAAGGGCGTTTTGGTCATTTTACTTAAGGCATATAAACTACCTATCATACAACTACTTAAACTATGTGACCATAAGGTATAACTCGGAAGGTTATTTCCTATATAACTATGGTCACTAAACATGCTTCGTCGGATCCTAATGATCGACCAAACGGGTCTAGTTCGAAAGTCTAAGCGGTGGTTTAGACCGCTTGACTTACGACTCTAAACAAGCACAAGACTAAAAGTGACGATCTAAACATTTTAAAACATGTTTAGTTAAGTTAGAAAACAGGTTTTGATATCAAAACAAAGGGTTTTGATACCTAAGAATAGTTTGGTTGCAAAATACGCATAAATACGTATTTTGACCGAAACTATGACTCGTCACTACACCTAATCAACGTGGTAATCAGTAGGTATAGTCACACGGGACTATAACCATCGTGATTGTGCTCACGTTGCAAAGTTCAAACGAACTTTGTGTTGACCATAACCTGGTCAAAGCAGAAAGTTAAACACTGTTTGACTTTCACGCTTGAAAAGCAATAAAAGCACGAAAGAATACTTACAAAGGGTCCAAGCTAGGAAGTTTTGATTCAAACAACTCAGGTATGAAGTAATAACTTCAACTTAGAGAAGGTTGAACCAAAGTGTGAGCAGAAATGAAATGAAATGGTGGGTTTATATAGTTTTCGGTAAACCGTTAGGATCATTCCTCGCAAAACGTGCTTCCATCTTGGCCTTACACTTGGGCACAATTGTATTTTGATGCATTTTTGACACGTTTAAGCCCCGTTAACCTTATTTCAAGGCTCTAAAATGAAGTTAAAGTATAGGGAACTTAAAATATGCTCAAAAATATCTCGGTTGTCGGTTCGATTGGTCGTACGGTTGCGTTATTCGGTTAATTACGACGGAAGTCGTAAGGAATGCAAAAACGATCCAAATTAAGCGACGAATGGAATTTTATCTTGCCAATCACTAAAATAAAATATTTTAATGATTACATAAATTTTTGGATGTCCGGATATATTCAGAACGTAAGATATGCGCGAAAATGCATACTTATGCACTTTTTTGACGCTTTTAGTCCCTATTGATCAAATAAGTTTATCTTAGCATACCGAACACCTCAAAGCCTATTACTAAGCTATGTAAAGGATATTTATGGTATGTTTAACTTATGATCAATTCCGGAATGATCGTTACTATACAAATTGGTATAGTTTCACAGTTTGACACAAATAGTCCCTGTGATCGAACAAACTTGATTTCAACACACCAAACCATCCAAAACTTATTTCTAAGTTTTGTAAAGGTTATTTAAGGTATGTTAAGCCTATTTCACTATTCCGGAGTGTTTGTCGCGTTAAACTGACTACGTTTACACACCAGTTTGCGTATAACCTTCCAGAAAGCGATTTAAAGCTTGAAATCGGAATCGAATCAAATTGTAAAATCATCAAACACAAATATACACATAATAACACCAAAAAACATATAATAACACAAAAGCACAGTTTTTTATTGATAATTGACATTGTTTTACATTATATATCGATTACAGAACACAGTTGTCATAGTCTCCCCTACTTTAGGAAATTCCGTCCCAAAATTTTAACTAGAGGAAACTTGTGAGAACAATTGCAGATATTTCACCTTCATTTGGTCCTCACATTCCCAAATAAACTCTGGGCCACGTTTGGACTCCCAGAGAACCTTGACCAATCGAAACCGTTTGTTCTTCAACTGTTTGACTGCACGGTCCATTATCTCCACATGTTTCTCGACAAAGTGAAACGTTTCATCAACTTGAATCTCGTCGAGTGGAATGTGAAGATCAGCATCAGCTAAACACTTTCGCAAGTTGGACACGTGAAAAGTTGGATGAATATTTCCAAGCTCTGGGGGTAGCTCTAGTCGATAGGAAACCTTTCCAATTCTTTCAACAATCTTAAATGGTCCAACATATCGAGGTGCAAGTTTCCATTTCTTTCCAAATCTTACCACTCCCTTCAAAGGTGACACCTTGACTAGGACACGATCTCCGACTTGAAATTCTAAGGGCTTGCGTCGCATATCCGCATAACTCTTTTGACGGCTTCTAGCTGTCACAAGATTATCGCGAATTTTCTTGATTTTGTCTGTTGTTTCCAGAATGAGCTAAGGTCTAGTAAGCTGAGCTTCACCGATGTCATTCCAACAGACAGGTGAACAACATTTTCGACCGTATAAAGCTTCGAACGACGCCATATTGATGCTAGCATGATAACTGTTGTTGTAAGAGAACTCGATCAATGGCAGATGAGAATCCCAATTACCACCAAAGTCTATCACGCATGCTCTAAGCATATCCTCCAAAGTTTGAATCGTCCTCTCATATTGTCCATCTGTTTGGGGATGATAAGCAGTTCTTAGATTTAGTTGGGTTCCCATAGCACATTGCATGGTCTTCCAAAAATGAGATGAAAATCGAGCATCACGAACAGAAATGATATCCAAAGGAACACCATGTCGAGATACAATCTCATCAACATAAATCTTTGCAAGTTTATCAGAAGATAGATCTTCGCGACTCAGAATTAAATGAGCTGACTATGTTAATCGATCGATGACAACCCAAATAGCATCGTGACCTTTAGATGTACGCGGTAATTTAGTGATGAGATCCATCGCAATGTTCTCCTACTTCCAAACCGGTATCTCTGGTTGTACAAGTAAACCAGACGGTCGTTGATGTTCAGCCTTGACTTTGAGACAAGTTAGGCATTTTGATACATACAAGGCAATATCCTTCTTCATACCAGGCCACCAATACTGAGTACGAAGATCCTTGTACATTTTATCAGCACCAGGATGGATAGAATATCAAGACTTATGAGATTCGTCCATTACCAAGGTGCAAAGATCGGCTTGTTTCGGAATCCACAAACGATCCTTGAAATAGAGTAACCCATCGCCTTTCGCTTCGAGCTTAAGCTCAAGTTGACGTGGTAATTCCTTACCTATCAAATTTTGTGAAACACAAAATTGTTGAGCTTGAAGATCAGATAAAGTGCGAACAGAATGAAACTTGACTCGCTCCTTTCAACTAAGCGCATCGGCTACGACATTCGCCTTACCAGGATGGTAGCGAATCTCACAATCATAGTCGTTCAAGAGTTCAACCCATTGTCATTGCCTCATGTTCAGCTCCTTCTGATTAAGAATATGCTGGAGACTTTTGTGGTATGTGAAAATCACACACTTTATTCCATAAAGATAGTGTCTCCAGATTTTAAGGGCGAAAACCACAACACCCAACTCAAGATAATGAGTGGTGTAGTTCTTCTCTTGAACTTTCAACTGTATTGACGCATATGCTATAACTTTAACTCGTTGCATGAGAACACAACCAAGGCCTAGATTCGACGCGTCGAAATAAACAACGAAATCGTCGTTTCCATCAGGTAGAGATAAAACAGGAGCATCACATAGCTTCCGTTTCAATGTTTGGAATGCTTCTTCTTGCTTAGGTCCCCACTCAAAAGGCTTATTCTTTTTAGTCAAAGCAATGAGTGGAACCGCAATTTTCGAGAAGTTTGAAATAAAACGACGATAATACCCAGCGAGACCAAGAAAAGAATGAATTTCTGTAGGTGTTTGTTGGTGTATTCCAATCCTTAATTGCAGCAATTTTGGATGGATCCACATGAATACCCTGCTCGTTGACTATATGACCCAAAAACTGAACTTCTTTAAGCCAGAATTCACACTTGGAGAATTTAGCAAAAAGTTGTTCCTTCTTCAGGAGTTCCAGTGTCAAACGAAGGTGTTGCTCGTGATCGGCTCGAGACTTCGAATAAATGAGAATATCGCCGATGAACACAATGATGAACTTGTCTAAATAAGGTTTGCAGACCCTATTCATTAAGTCCATGAAGATGGCTGGGGCATTCGTCAAACCAAAAGGCATAACAGTGAACTCGTAATGCCCATATCTCGAACGAAAGGCAGTTTTGGGAATATCTTCTTCGAGAACACGAACCTGATGATACCCAGAATGCAGATCGATCTTGGAAAAACAGGTAGCACCTTGCAGCTGATCAAAGAGATCATCGATTCGAGGTAGGGGATATCGATTGTTGATGGAAAGCTTGTTAAGCTCACGATAATCCATACACATTCGAAAAGACTCATCTTTCTTCTTCACAAACAGGACAGGAGCACCCCAAGGTGAATAACTCGGATGAATGAAGCCTTTATCAGATAACTCTTGAAGCTGTTTCGATAACTCTTGCATCTCGGACGGTGCAAGACGATAAGGTGCTTTCGCAATTAGGTTAGCATTAGGTACAAGGTCAATATGAAACTCGACTTGATGAATTGGAGGCAAACCAGGCAGTTGATCAGGAAACACTTCTGGATAATCTCGAACAATCGGAATATCCTGAATACTTTTGCTCATGCCTTTCTCCTCGGTGACATGTGCCAGAAAAGCAACATATCCTTTTCGTAAACAACTTTGGGCTTTCGTACACGACATGAGTTTCAAACCACCAGACGGTTTCTCGCCACAAACCTCTAAAACTTCACCAGACGAAAAAGGAATACGAACAATCTAATCGAAACAAGCCACCTCAGCATTATGTTTGGTTAACCAATCCATCCCTACAGTAATATCGAAACTCCTAAGTTGCATCGGTGTGAGGTCAATAGGAAAAAGATGGTTATCGAGGTTCAACTGACAATCATGAATAACAGAATCGAGTACGAGAGGTTTACCAGTAGCAACTTCGACAGATAAGGGTTTCCTAAGTTTAGTTCTAGGTATCGCAAGCAAAGGCTCAAATGACAATGAAATAAAACTTCTATCGCACTAGAATCAAAAAGAATAGATGCAGGTCGATTGTTAACAAGGAACGTACCATTAACCACCTCATTGTCAGCCCTCGCTTCGTTTTCATTCAGATTGTACGCTCGTCCACGAGAGGGATTCACATTTGCGTTTGCGTTGGCATTCGCGTTCTGATTTGCATTCGCATTCACCAACCTTGGGCAGTTGTTGCGGAAATGACCCATTTCTCCGCAGTTGTAACACGAACCAGGTGGGAATCTAGCAGCATTCCCTTGAGCCTGTGCTGGAATCTGAGCAGCTTGATTCTGACCCAAACGACAGATATTGGCCAGATGCCCAAGTTTACCACACGTAGTGCACTGTTTACATGCCTGTTGGGTAGCATGATGACCATTGCATCGAGTACAATGAGGTGCGGTACCAGCATACTGTTTCTTCGCAAGAGGTAGTGCCGGTGGGTTCTGAGCGTTCTGCACAGTTACTGCAAAGTTCTGGAAGCCCTGCGCTTCCTCGACTTCTTGGAAGATTCTCCCTTCTTCTTGCCTTTACCTTTACCCTTGTCTTGAGCGGAATCTGTTGACTGCTTCTTATCACCCTGACTCAGTCAGGGTTGCAACCAGTTCAATCGCTTGACGAACAGTAGTGGGATTACTTCCTGTCACAATGTCTTGCACAGAATCGGGTAAACCATCGATATACCTCTCAATCGCCTTCTCCAACGGGGTAACCATAGTAGGACACAACAAACTATGCTCCTCATAACGATCCGTATACGCACGGTGTTCTCCCCCATCTTGTTTCAAATCATCGAATTCTCGTTCCAAAGCTCGAATCTCGTGACGGGGACATAACTCTCTCATCATGAGAGCTCGAAGCTCTTCCCACGTTTGTGCCATCGCCACATCGGCACCCCTATCACGCATCACCCCGTTCCACCATGTAAGAGCACGCTTCTCGAACACACTGGATGCAAATTCAACCTTACGCTCATTCATGTCTGAATGTGCTCTCCAAACTTTCGAACCATTGCAGGAGTACGGTTACTCCTTGAGACCCAGAAAACTTCAACGGTTTAGCAGAATTGAAATTCTTGAAATTACACTGAGCATTATTGATATTATTGTTGTATAACTGATGGATCTTGGTTACTACGTTCGGAAGCACTGCAGCCATTTGTTGAGCGACAAGGGTTGCGACTTCTTTGTTGGTTAGAGGTTGTGCATCACGTCGAGGAGGCATTGTCTAAAAGAACAAGGAGACATGAGAAACGAGTGAGGTCGACAATTGGGAAAAAAACAAAAGAGGTATTGAAAACATCAACAAAACACAAGGAAGGCGATCATTCGTTCGTTACTTCAAACAAACAAATGATACACAGTGACTAATCAAAGTAAATGGGTCAATATAATGTATCGTCGAAGACATGCTGGCTTATAAGTGAACACTCACCCCAAGAGTTCCGAGGTAAGAGTGACTGGTCCGATTATGTGTATTTGTACGAACACTCTAGCCTTAGATAGAAAACTCAGGGTACAGGCATTCACCCTTCTAGTTTGCATGTGTTCACATTATAAGACCCAAACTTTGACGAGATTTTGAAAACTTAGAGGGTTCAAAACCTTATAACAAATCATTTACGTTGAAATGATTAGTTTTCAAAGAGAATTCGAAATTTGTGTTCTCATTGTGGTTATCACCTAAGGATAGGCGACGGTTTTGTTTTAAAATCTAAACGCAAGAAGACTCGTGTTAGGTCAAAGCATTACTAATAACCTAATTCTCTATAACTATTGGCTCTGATACCAACTCTTCTGTCACACCCCGACCACGTTAAAACAACGAAACCGCGGCGGAAACATCAAGGAGTGTTGTAACAGAATTATTGTTTCACAACCATGGATTCAAAAGTTTTGTATTATTGATTCATTAAGTAATTTACATTGTCTTAAAACATAACAAACAAGTTAAACATAGTCTATCATCGTTATTAAGTCACTAAGACCTTGTCCAGTCCTAAGTGAGCATGCATCCTAGCAATTAACATCATTCAACAACACCTGAAACATATGTAAAAACAAAGTCAGCAAAGAAATGCTGGCGAGCACATAGGTTTTATGAGAGTATCAGATTCATGGCTCGTTTACATGTTGCAATACCTTATTAAAATACCTTGTTTTGAAAAGTGTATAGTATTGCAACATAATTAACCAACTCAAATCAAGTGGGTTATAGTTTGTAAAATCTCGTAGCCATGACTCTTAACCCCAAAACATTTGTTTTAGTAACCAAAATTGTAAAACACCTCGTAAAAACTCGTTAATAAAACTCGTATGGTTTATATCATTTAGAAAACATCGTTATGTGACATCGTTTCAAAATCGTTTGCCCAAGTGAACTAGATATTGACACAGAATGTAATATGATAAAAACACTTATATATAAGAAGTACCAGCGGCGTATCTACCATGCTTTTATCCTGTTACACCCATCCCATTACCTAATCACTACCCAAAACCAATCGTTTGTTCAAATCGTTTAACTTGTACCAATCGTTTCCAAAATCGTTTCAAATCGTTTAACTCATCCCAAAATCGTTCTTGTTTTAATTGTGAAAACTATTTTTGATCGTCTCGCTAATAACATCCAAACCTTCGTGTTGGTGCATATTCTGTGACAACAACTTAATAGTTTGATTATTTAGTCTTTGGATATTTTGTATTGGGCTTAGCATTATTGGTTAGGGAGTTAATTAGTGTAATGGGCTTGGAGAATGGCCTAGCCTAGACCAAATCCCATGTGCAAAGCTTGCCTATATAAACAAGGCTTGGCATTAGGGTTTAGTGAAGCCAGCAAGTTTGAGACATTTAGAGGAATTAAGAGAGTTAGAGAAATCTACAGAGAGTGGCTGAGAGATTTCTTGTGGGTCTTGAATTGATTGTAAACTTTGTGTTGGATAATCAATAGAAGACTGGATTGAAAGTGATTGTTTCGTGTTCATGTTCTTGATTCTGTTTCTACTCGTTTTCTGTGAAATCTGATCTAGGGGATTCCGCACTCTAGGTTAGATCGACGATTCTGTTACGATCCACACGGATTAGGGGACCAACATTAGGTATCAGAGCTTTAGGCTCTCGATTGGCTTGGTTCAGAGTCGTTTTTGCTGAAATCTGGGTTTTTAGACGTGTTTTTGGAGGCTGTTTCGAAGTTTTGTCGGCTGTTCTTGAGTTCTGCTACTGATTTCGGATAAAAATCAAGCATTTTGGACCATTACGGATCAAATGGCTTGCATTTTGGACCAAAAATAAGTCATTTCGGATTATCAGCTAGGATTTCGGATAAAACTCAAGCATTTCGGATCGAGAAACAAGCATTTCGGATCAAAAACTTGAATTTCGAACCAGTAACCTTGCATTTCAGATTAAAACAGTTGCATTTCGGACCAGTTAATCTGCATTTCGGATAAATCTGAAGGATTACGGATCATTTCGGATAAAAAGGTGTTCATTTCGGATAAAAAGGTCTGATTTCGGATCAGTTTAGTTCATTTCGGACCAGAGGGTGCTCATTTCGGATAAAGAACCATTTCAGATAACCATTTCGGACCATTTTTGTTTATTTCGGAAGGGGTGGAATTTTTCTTGGCTTGCGTAAGAAAATTTTCACTGTTTCGTGTTTAGAAAATTATCCGTAACTCATCACAGGAAACCGTTTGCACCGTTGAACTACTTGGATTTTTAGGACAAAAAAGACTCTGGAAAATCCCGAAAAAGGTTTTCGACATTATATATCATTGGAATCGTAATCTTAAGACGAATCTAACGGAATAATTTGGTAAAAATAGTTTTCGGATAAATTTTGTACGGTTTTGTCAGTACGGTTACGGTAAAAGCTCGACAAGGACCAGTATTGGAGTTAGATTTGGATTTTGATTCAGGTTACCAAAATCCGTTTGAACTTTTACGCTGCGTGATGGCTAAGATGAATAATGGAAGTGAGGTTGTTAAAAACTGGCCAAAGCTTATAAACGTCAAAGAATATGCTGACTGGAAAGAGAAGTTTGAGTTATTTGTAAAAAGTGAGGATACCAGAATGTGGTGCTGTATGATAGATGGATACGTTGCTCCTACACGTCATGTTGAAGGAAGGATTAAAGTTATTTCCTATGAAAAGATGGATGAATCTGAGAAACTTGTGTTTGAAGCTAAAAAGCGAGCTTTAGCAGCGATAAAGATGTCGTTGCCGATTGGAATAAAACACTTATTTAATAGGTATGGGACTTCTCAAGAGCTGTGGGAAGCTCTGGAAAAACGTTATCAGATTCCTTCAAGATTGAATACATGTGATCAAGCATGTGTATCTGAGCTTGCAGCTGTGAAGATAAGAAAAGTAGCTGCTGAGGTAGAGGGGAAGAAGAAAGCTGATGAGGAAACTGCTGAGAAGAAGGATGCAGAAGTTTCAAAGGGCTTGAAGGATGTGAATGGACTTACATCAGAGGTGAAGGTATCATCAGAATCTGTAAGTCATACATGTTTTAATTGCACTGAACTACAGGGTAAAATTAACAGACTATCGGAGCAAAACAAAATTCTGTTAGCTGATTTGGAAAACCGAAAAGAGTTAAATGTTCTTTTGATTAAAAGAGAGTCAAATTGTTTAGATAAACTCAAATCAAATGAACAAGAAATTAGCAGTTTAACAAGCAAAGTCAATGAACTTTTACAGGTCATTGATTTGGCTCATGAAACTGTGAAAGAAAATACTAACGAGCTATCAGAAAAGTGCACAGAATTGGCTGATGCATAAACCAAAATTGTAGAACTTCATGGTAAGTTAGACAAATTTGGAAATTCTTCGTTAGTCAGGACTCATATTCAAAAAGGTTTAAAAAGGAGTAATGATAAAACAGGGGTGGGGTTTACTAAAGCTTCATCTTCTGAAAGTCAAGACTACTCTTTTCTACCAACTGAAGATGAGCTAACTGATTTTGTAACCACTGCACAAGTTCTAGTGGATCCAATAGCTTTGGACTTACCAAATAGTCCAATTTCTTTGAAAGAATCTGTAGGGTCTAATAGTACACCTCATAAAGTGGATGAGGATACTGAAGACAACAAGTCCCAAACATTTAAAAAGGGATCAAATAAAAAGAAAACTTATAAGAAAAGATCCTGTTTTAGATGTCACAACAAAGGACATGTGTCGAGTTGTTGTCCTTTGAAGAAAGGTAAACAAAAAGTTGATGAGGTTAAGGATGGGAATCAGGTTGGGTCAAGCAATAGTGTAAAAACAAGTTGTCAGACAAAGAAACCTGAATTTCAATCAAAACCTTCAACTTCAAAAAGATTTGATAGACCAAGAAGTATTTCTCCACAATTCAGTCATTATAATGGTAAATCAAATCGGTTTCCAAGTCAAAGTAGAAATTTTGGATATCAAAATCGATACCAGACTTCTGGTAATCGAAATTTTCAAAGAAGAAACGAACATAGGGGTTTTAGTAACTCAAATGTTCTACAACATCCAAAATTTTTCCAAAATTCATGGTATGAGAATGGGAGAAGAAGGTATCAAGATAATAATTTTCAAAGGTCAGAAAATCCGAGAGGTTATTGGAACTCTCGCAATCAAAGACCTAGTGGAAATTATCAGTCTTCTTCAACAATGGGTAAGCAATCCAAGACTCTAGTGAGGAGTGATGGATATTGGATGGATGTTCCTGTAATGGATGAATCTGGAAAACCCAAGACTGTCAGGGCTTGGGTTCTCAAGTCTAACTGAGTTGTTGAGTGAATGCAGGATGACCAAGAAGGACTGTTGATGTGTTCAATAGTGGTTATTCCTGTAAAGCATATGAGGTGAATAGTAGCTTAACATGGGTAACGAACTATTTACTTTTGTGATTGTTTTGATTATTCTATACTTTAAACGTGAAAAAATTTTGTCAGACTTAAAATGGGAGTCTGTTTGTGTTTAAATTTATGTTTTTGAAACTTACTCCATAAAATCAAAAATTTAGGGGGAGAAATTTCCCTAAGCCAAAAAGAGTTTAGATAGTGCGTGTGTTTAGGGGAGTAAGTTATAAATTAAAAAAAATGAAAATTTTAAAAAAGAGATTTCATGGTGTGAAAAAGAAGAAATGATAGTACATCAGCAAGTTAGACTGTCACACTCAAACTGAATTAAAATGCTTAAGTGTGATAGCAGCTTCATCATATGATGTACCAATAGGCAAAAAGCATGAAATAATCAACTTACCAATGTGATATAAACCTAAATGAACTGAATATGAGTGGGGAACACAACAGTGGTGTATGGTTTAATGACCTTAAATCCTGCGTTGATAGATTGCCAAAATCTGAGGTTTTGGGTCTTTATATTGTTATTTCATCCGGGGATATCAGGGTTGTCCTTCTGCTGCATCCAGATACATGTTGACCTAGGCACAACCAGGATATCTTAAAAGAGCTAAAAAATGCCAAATCCCTGAAAATGAAGAAGCTCTCCTAGAGAGTCATTCATAAAGTGCAAAATGCACAATTCGTACCAAAAATGGTATTAGTCATAGCCCTCGTTAGATATTTTGGTCTCTTTGCTGTACGGAAGTACTGACCTGATCACCAATTATCTAAACGTTGAAAAACAAAACGGATGAATTCAGTATACTCACCTACTACGATGAATCTTTGTGCATACCTTGATCGCGGGGGTATATCCTGAAGTAGGACACACTAGTATTTCAGTATAATAAAATTACCTTAACGTATCATACGGTAATGGTACTTGAAATGTTCATGCATTTTGTTTAAGTGGACAAACATACTTGTAATCGTCTTGGACTGCTTTTCACGAAAAATTAAATAAAGAATTATCTAATAGTGTGAAAACAGTTTGATTGTGCTGATATGATCTTCTTACCGGTGATTCTCACAAAAAGAAGTATTGTAAATATTTTTGGGGTTAGTTTAGTTAGTTTAGTTTGTGTTGAAAAATATAAAAAATACCAAAAATATTTCCTTTTAAAAGATCTCCCATTTTGAACTGACAGGTAGTTGTTTTTGCAAACTAAGATAAAATATTGGTTTATCTTTAAATGTGAAAAAGACTAATGGTTTTTCGAGATACTTGCTTGTGTTGCTAAACAGATTGATGTAGTTATCAAAATGAAGTGCAGAATACAAGTAAAGTGCAGATTGAGGGTGAAGTGAAGAATGTGTGAAGATGCATGGTAGGATCCTTCTACTACATTGCAGAAAGAAAGAGATTTGAAAGAGTTGAAGTTTACTTGCTTAACCAAAGATTGCTAGTTCACTGATCTACAACGAATGAAAGTTTTGGAGATTGGAAGCATCAGCTAAGGGGGAGTTTGTTGATGTCAGAAACTATGTAGCTGACGCTATCCAAAGACCAAAAGTCTGCAAGATGTTTGAAGACAATGTTACACTATGAAGCTATTGTCAAGGGGGAGTTTGTTGGTGCATATTCTGTGACAACAGCTTAATAGTTTGATTATTTAGTCTTTGGATATTTTGTATTGGGCTTAGCATTATTGGTTAGGGAGATAATTAGTGTAATGGGCTTGGAGAATGGCCTAGCCCAGACCAAAGCCCATGTGCAAAGCTTGTCTTATATAAACAAGGCTTGGCATTAGGGTTTAGTGAAGCCAGCAAGTTTGAGACATTTAGAGGAATTGAGAGAGTTAGAGAAATCTACAGAGAGTGGCTGAGAGATTTCTTCTAGGTCTTGAATTGATTGTAAACTTTGTGTTGGATAATCAATAGAAGACCGGATTGAAAGTGATTGTTTCGTGTTCGTGTTCTTGATTCTGTTTCTACTCGTTTTCTGTGAAATCTGATCTAGGGGATTCCGCACTCTAGGTTAGATCGACGATTCTGTTACGATCCACATGGATTAGGGGACCTACACTTCGCAACTCGTCCCTCGTTCAACTCGAATTAACAAACCACCAAAGGGTAAGTTAACAATTACAGATTCAGTCGTTACCCACACAACCGCCACACATAACCATGGGTGCAGTCTGATAATGGGATTTGTCAGATCCTATGGTACCATAACCTAATACTGGTCAGTTCGGCCAAAACTAATGAATGTTATTCGTTATGTAACTACAACCAACAAGTTTGTTCACATTATCGAAATCATTATTAATTTAATATAAACCATTTAATCGCTTTTGAAACCATCGTTTAAACCTCGAAATCATTTTAAACATATGAATCACCCCAAAACAATTGAAAATAGTAAAATAGGGGAAACTATGTACTCACTTGAAGTGCAAAGTATCCTCAATCAAAAGAATTCAACAAAGCTCAAGCAAAACAGAGAAATCAAGAAGCACCTAATAATCGAATCACTAGTCAAATAATCGACACCAAAATCGGAAGATCTGATAGAATGAGGTTTCGTAAACCAAATGAGTATTGGAACTCATGTGATATGGTTTAACGAAGCCTACATTCTAGATCGAAACCTATCCTATGTGCTTTTGACCCATTACTACTCATTAAGGTAGCTTAGGCTACTTTAACGCGTCGTTTGCGCAAAGCACGTTCGAGACGTCTAACTAGTCCTATGACAAGTATTATATGCCTTAACATGCTTAAATATGTTGCATAATCAGTTTAAGTGACCAAAGTTAGGTTACATATGCTAAAAATTCAATTATGCATGAAAAGGGCATTTTGGTCATTTTACCTAAGGCATATAAACTACCTATCATACAACTACTTAAACTATGTGACCATAAGGTATAACCTCGGAAGGTTATTCCCTATATAACTATGGTCACTAAACATGCTTGGTCGGATCCTAATGATCGACCAAACGGGTCTAGTTCGAAAGTCTAAGCGGTGGTTTAGACTGCTTGACTTACGACTCTAAACAAGCACAAGACTAAAAGTGACGAGCTAAACATGTTAACACATGTTTAGTTAAGTTAGAAAACAGGTTTTGATATCAAAACAAAGGGTTTTGATACCCAAGAATAGTTTGGTTGCAAAATACGCATAAATACGTATTTTGACCGAAACTATGACTCGTCACTACACCTAATCAACGTGGTAATCAGTAGGTATAGTCACACGAGACTATAACCATCGTGATTATGCTCACGTTGCAAAGTTCAAATGAACTTTGTGTTAACCATAACCTGGTAAAATCAGAGTGTCAAACACTGTTTGACTTTCAGGCTTGAAAAGCAATAAAAGCACGAAAGAATACTTACAAAGGGTCCAAGCTAGGAAGTTTTAATTCAAACAACTCAGGTATGAAGTAATAACTTCAACTTAGACAAGGTTGAACCAAAGTGTGAGCAGAAATGAAATGAAATGGTGGGTTTATATAGTTTTAGATAAACCGTTAGGATCATTCCTCGCAAAACGTGCTTCGATCTAGGCCTTACACTTGGGCACAAGGTTTTCAAAAACATGGGAATACTTAAAACCATCAAAATCTAGCCCAAAGTATCCCAAATCAGTGGTTAAAAACCATCAAAACCAGTTCAAAGACCAGATTCGATGTTTCTGTACCGGGCAGCTCTCGCGCCCCGCGTAAGAATCAGAGCAGGCTTACGCGCCCTGCCTAGTATCTTTGACAGAATTACACTTTTGGTCCCTGCAGCCTAGAAACTTGTATTTTGATGCATTTTTGACACGTTTAAGCCCCGTTAACCTCATTTCAAGGCTCTAAAATGAAGTTAAAGTATAGGGAACTTAAAATATGCTCAAAAATATCTCGGTTGTCGGTTCGTTTGGTCGTACGGTTGCGTTATTCGGTTAATTACGACGGAAGTCGTAACGAACGCAAAAACGATCCAAATTAAGAGACGAATGGAATTTTATCATGCCAATCACTAAACTAAAATATTTTAATGATTACATAAATTTTTGGATGTCCGGATATATTCAGAACGTAAGATATGCGCGAAAATGCAAACTTATGCACTTTTTTGACGCTTTTAGTCCCTATTGATCAAATAAGTTTATTTTATCATACCGAACCCCTCAAAGCCTATTTCTAAGCTATGTAAAGGATATTTATGGTATGTTTAACTTATGATCAAGTTTCAGAATGATCGTTACTATACAAATTGGTATAGTTTCGCAGTTTGACACAAATAGTCCCTGTGATCAAACAAACTTGATTTCAACACACCAAACCATCCAAAACTTATTTCTAAGTTATGTAAAGGTTATTTAAGGTATGTTAAGCCTATGTCACTATTCCAGAGTGTTTGTCACGTTAAACTGACTACGTTTACGCACCAGTTTGCGTATAACCTTCCAGAAAGCGATTTAAAGCTTGAAATCGGAATCGAATCAAATTGTAAAATCATCAAACACAAATATACACATAATAACACCAAAACACATATAATAACAGAAAAGCAAATTGTTTTATTGATAATTGACATTGTTTTACATTATACCTCGATTACAGAACACAGTTGTCACAATTGATACTTGTGTGATAACTGTTATTATAAGAAAATTCTATTAATGGCAAGTGATCCTCCCAATTACCTCCAAAATCAATTACACAAGCTCTAAGCATATCCTCCATTGTCTGGATCGTTCTTTCACTTTGTCCATCCGTTTGAGGATGATAAGCGGTGCTTAGATTTAAGTTGGTTCCCATGGCTTTTTGGAAACTTATCAAAAAATGAGAGGTAAAACGGCTATCTCTATCAGAAACAATTGATAAAGGTATTCCATGTAATGAAGCTATTTCATTTACATACAATTTAGCTAATTGTTCCATACTGAAAGTTTCCTTCATTGGTAGGAAATGAGCTAACTTAGTTAGCCTGTCTACAACCACCCAGATTGTATCATTACCTTTCCTTGTTTTGGGTAATTTGGTAACAAAATGCATTGTTATCAATTCCCATTTCTAAACTGACATTTCTAACTGTTGCAATAAACCTGAAGGTTTCTGATGTTCAGCTTTAACTTGTGAACAGGTTAAACACTTAGAAACATAAGCTGCTATATCCTTTTTCATCCCTATCCACCAGAAGTTCTTTCTTAAGTCCTGATACATCTTATCACTTCCGGGATGCATCGTATACTTAGATTTATGAGCTTCTTCTAATATACGGTGACATAGGTTTCCTAATTTAGGTATCCACATCCTTTTCTAATGGAATCTCCAAATTCCATCTGTTCCTTGTTCTAATTCCTTAATAATTCCTTTTAACTTTTCAGTATCATCCTTGATTACTGATTCTTGTGCTTCTCTAATCTGATCATTTAAATCTACCTGTAGGTTTAACTTAAGAGAACTCATTCTTTTTTGCTTTTCATTGTACTTCCGACTTAAAGCATCAGCTACCACATTTGTTTTTCCTGCATTATATTGAATGTTGCAATCATAATCACTAAGTATCTCCATCCAACGTCTTTGTCTCATATTTAATTCCTTTTGTCCGAAAACATACCTTAAACTCTTATGATCGGTGAAAATGGTAAACTTACTACCGTAAAGGTATGTCTCCAAATTCTCAGGGCAAAAATTATTGCTCCTAATTCTAGATCATGGGATGAATAATTCTCTTCATGATTCTTAATTGTCTAGATGCATAGGCTATAACCTTTTGACGTTGCATCAACACACATCCATAACCTAATTTAGAAGCGTCACAATAAACTACAAAGTCTTCGGTTCCTTCTGGTAACGCTAGTATAGGTGCGTTGGTTAATCTTTGCTTAAGGATTCTAAAGGCTTCCTCTTGTTTTGGTCCCCATTCAAACTTAACAGATTTACAGGTTAACTTAGTTAAGGGAATGGCTATTCTAGAAAAATCTCGAATAAACCTTCTATAGTAACCAACCAATCCTAAGAAACTTCTAACCTCAGTTGGTAACTCAGGGGTTTTCCATCTGGTAATTGTCTCGATCTTGGTAGGATCTACATGAATTCCTTCATGATTAACTAAATGTCCAAGAAATTGTACCTGTTCTAACCAAAACTCGTACTTTGAGAACTTTGCATAAAGCTTTTCTTTCCTTAATAAACTTAGAAGTGCGTGAAAATGCTTTGCATGTTCCTCTTTACTCTTAGAGTAAATGAGAATATCATCTATAAAGACAATTATGAATTTATCCAAATATGGCTTACATATTCGGTTCATCATGTCCATAAACGCAGCTGGGGCATTGGTTAAACCAAATGGCATGACAATAAATTCATAATGGCCGTACCTTGTTCTAAAAGCGGTCTTAGGAATGTCCTCTTCGTGTACCTTTAATTGATGATATCCTGATCGTAAACCGATTTTAGAGAAAAATCGAGCTCCTTGCAATTGATCAAACAGATCATCGACTCTCGGTAATGGATACCGATTCTTAATCGTGACTTTGTTCAATTCATGGTAGTCAATGCACATACGCATTGATCCGTCTTTCTTTTTGACGAATAAAATCGGCGCTCCCCATGGTGATGAGCTTGGCTGTATGAATCCTTTCTCCAACAATTCGTCTAACTGTTTCTTCAGTTCCTGCATTTCTGCTGGTGGCAAACGGTAAGGTGCTTTGGCAATCGGTGTTGTCCCTGGTAGCAGATGGATTCTGAATTCCACTTCTCTGTCTGGCGGTAGTCCTGGTAATTCTTCTGGAAACACGTCTGAAAATTGAGATACTGCTGGTATATCTTTTAGTTCTTTTCCTTTAGTGTTAGTGATTATAGAAATCAAATATACTAATGATCCTTTTCTTATATAACTTGTTGTTTTCATCACAGAGATGAATTTTGTGGATCTAGACGGCTTATCTCCTTTAATTATGATATTTTCACCTTTTGGTGAATTTAATTGGATTGACTTTTGATCACATAAAATACTGGCTTTATTGGCTATTAACCAATCCATTCCTAATACAACATCAAATCCTGCCAGATTCATTGGATAAAGGTTTGCAACAAACTTTTGATTTAAAAATTCTATTCTTGCTCCCTGCAAGAATTCAGAAATCTTAATGTTTTCTCCATTTGCTGTCTATACTGGACATTCTTGTGGGAGTTTAGTTAATGGTTGATTAAGAATTTTGCAAAATGAAGTATTAATAAAACTTTGGTTCGCACCAGAGTCAAATAATACTTTAGCAAAAACATCATTAACTAAAAACGTACCGGCTATCACATCCGGAATCATATTGGCTTCATTTGTCGTCAGAACAAATGCTCTAGCATTTTTAGTGTTCTTGTTGCCCATGGCTGGAACTAGTTTCAGACAGTTTGGCTTGATGTGACCTTTTTCTCCACAGTTGAAACACATTCCATTATTAGGTTTCCTCCTGCAATCTTCTTCCGTGTGCCCTGGTATCTTGCAGAAATTGCAGTAAGTGGAGCATTTTCCCGAATGCTTTTTCTTGCAAGCCTTGCAATAGGGTGCCGAGGTAGAACCTACATTTCTCCCACAGTTGGAATTACCGTAACAGAATTCCTGGGTAAGTTTCTGAGTTAGGTTTCTCCTCTGGTCTTCTTCTCGAGTATGCACTAACTCATCTGTCAAGGTATTTGCTAGTTCTACTGCTTCTTCGATGGTTTGAGGTCTAGCTGCATTGACTACATGTCTAATTTCACTGATTAATCCCCAGATGTAACGGGAGATTAATACTGGTTCAGGTGATGCAAAGGTTGGCACTATTCTAGCATATTCAAAGAATAATGTAGTGTATCCCTTACTATCCACTCCAGTCATCCTAAGGTTTAGGAATTTATTTGCTATCTATTCCTTTTCATTGAGAGGGCAGAATTTCCTTTCCACCATGCTTTTGAATTCCTCCCATTCCATATTATAAACCCTATCACTTCCCCTAGACTGGAGGATAGTGTTCCACCATTCAAAGGCTGAGTTGTTAAACAGATTGGAAGCAAACATTATCATTATCTTCTTCCGCGCACTTGCTTATCTTTAAGACTGCCTCAGTCTTTTCTATCCAGCGTAAAACCACAACGGCCCCTTCATTGCCCGAAAATTCAATTGGTTTACAAGACCAAAATTCTTTATAAGAACAACCATAAGGCATGGTTCTTCTTCTTTTGGGAATGGGCGCTTGAAGTATGGGTCCATTGTTTACGTTGTGTTCAGGTTCAGTGGGTCGCTTACTGCTATGGTTACTTTTATTATCCGCTTCCCTAACTGTTTTAATAATAAATGGCATTGGTTCAATTATCCCTTGTGCCACTATGTGTTGGTGGCACTGTTATCCACTTGATTCCCATTGTTATTGTTGTTCGGGTTATCATAATTCAGGTTATTGTCATTCTGGTTGTTATCGTTATTCTGGTTTTCCTGGTTCACTTTGTTGTCCATCTGAATTTTAAACATTTATCAATTATTAATATCACAAAATAATATTTAATACAATCAATCACATAACACGCATGTTGATAAAAAACGTCGATCATTGCGACTTACTCTTTTTATATATATAATATGCATCTAATACAAACCGATACTGCAATTTAAAATTACAATACAACTGAAATTAAAATTACACTACCAGTAGGCATCCATAGCTATGATTTAGGTTTTTTTTAAACATACACACATATTATATATTATTATATTATATTATATTATTATTATTACTACCTCCACCATCACCTTCACTGATGTGGGTTCATCCAGAACTCCATATTGCGCTCGTCGTACTTCCATATGAGTCGCTCTCCGACCTGCCTCATTCTCTCGCTACTCTCTAAAATCTCATCTCCGAAAGTTCGGAGCTCTTGCACATTTTCTGCACTCATTGGGGGTGCAGGTGTTGGGGCTGGGGTTGGGAACTGGGGCATGGGTTCCTGGCATGGGTAAGGATTCTCTAAAATTTCCCTAATGTATTCATCGTTATAGTAGTAGGGATCTAGAGGGTCCAAACCTGGGTAGGCTGCTAGATTTGGCATGGGATCATCTTCTGATATTGGGTATCATTGCACATAATCCCTATTGTCATCCCACCCCGGGTCATAATGTCACAGCCCCCGACCCCACACTGGGAGCGGGAGCCGTGAACCAGTCAGATGGTATCGGTGTTTATTAAATACGCAGCGGAAAAATTTTCATCAGGATCGTAGTTAGGAAATAATTTCAGAGTTTATAAAACACCAACTTTTAATATTAAATAAATGGGCTCAAACCCATATTCAATTCAATTGTTTTTATAGGGATAAACCCAAATAAATAAAACATAATTTCTTCTTTTATTCAGGTATTTATAGCCACTTTATTTAATCCTTCAGTGCTCCTTAGCTGGCTTCTACTATCTTTATAGCAAGTTACCTGAAACGTGTTTGGAAAACATTTTATCAGTAATAAATACTGGCGAGTTCATTCCATTTTTTTATAAAAAAATTATATATTGTTATACCTTACAGCATTATGGGTTTTTTATATTTGTTCATATTTACCAAAAATTCAATCAGTATTTGTCGCATGGTGTCGGTTCCGATGTGACGGTGGTCATATCACCCATTGGCTCACTTTTGTCCAATAGTGAATTTATCAAGTAATTATATTTTACTATTATTCAAAGTATCTGTCACTAGGCGATTCCCGTGACGATGGTCAAATCACTTTTGATCATTCTTTCAACTAGTGACTGGGTCATAACACTGTTGATCATTCTCTCAACTAGTGCATGTGGTCGTATCACTGTTGATCGTTCTCTCAACTAGTGACTGTGGTTATAACACTGTTGATCATTCTCTCAACTAGTGCCTTTGGTTATGTCACTGTTGATCATTCTCTCAACTAGTGACTCTGGTCATATTACTGTCCATATCACTGTTGATTATTTTTCAACTAGTGACTCCGAACTTAGTAGTGTCCCATGACATTACTTTGTTAAATATATTAACCCAGAAAATGAAATATATCATTTTCTGTCAAATTAATAGATATAACTTTATCAAATATAATATATTAAGATATTATTATTTAATATATTAACGTGACTAAGATTTAAAATATAATCTTATTATATTAAAAGTAGAATATATTATATTTGGCATATTTTATTATGATATATATTTATTGACTAAACATTATTTTATAATGTTAGCTAGTTATTAAATTTATCATTTAATAATGCTTATACTTAGATACATGGAATCGAATTAAATTGTAATGGTAATGATTTATAAGTTAAAGTTAAGTTACAATAAAAATTCTAATATAAGATTCAATGTAGTTTTTAATTGAATTAAATTGTCCTATAATGGACATCGGTTTTTCAAATTTGTTATCGTCTTGCAAATATGAAACAATCATCCACTAATTTCTATTTAATCAAATTTGCTATGCTTATATAATCGACAACATCATTAGCTGAATCTTTAAATGGCACCAAAAACTTTGCAATTTATTTTAAATTCTAATATAAGTATTTAATGTAAAAATAATATTAGTTATATGCTATGGCTACTGGGGTATAATTACCCCCGTGCTTGTGGTCATGCTACTATTGGCTAACTTTTTGCCCAATAGTAACGATGGTCAAATGATGTATAATACCTCTCACACCGGCAGTTATTGCAGAATACAAAAACTTAATTCCTGTAATTATAACTGATAAATATTTAGTATTTTTGGAAAGCATTTTTAAATATAACTGTATCACAAAAAGGTGATAAAACTGTGAGAAAAGAGAACGGACTCACTTTGTAACTTTAGGATTCAACTTGAAAGCCTCCTGGTATAAATCTTGGGTATAACTCCTGAGCTATTTTAAAAATATATAATGAACTCGTGTTAAGTATAGTAACCCAAATTTAACCGTATCCCTACGTCACGAGACAGAACCCCAACGAACTTAGTCGGGCAGAGCCTTGACATGCGTTATGGGGCTCCAGATAAATCGGAAAGGGTATCGATGACCAGGGTTAAAACAGTTAAAACGGGGCATGGCTTTATTATTATTATTATTATTAAAGTAAAAAAAAAAGAACATATGAAAAGAATAAAGTGGCAAAAGATAGAGATCATAAAGAAAGGAAGGAATGGCAGTGGAAATGTTGCAATGCACCTTCCTATTTATACTATAGTTTGAAAGTGTAGGGTAAGCCAAGGGTGCCACGTACACCCACATACAATAAATGTCAATTGTTACGTGCCTTTTCATTTTCAATTCACAAGTTTTGATTTTTTTTTAAAGTGTACACGTACACTAAATTTTCAAATGTTTAGTTTTAAATTTTAATATTATTTTATTATTATAATTAATTCAACAGCTTCACTTATTTGGCGCATATAACTTCTAAAGTATGACGTTTTACAAAACAATAAATATGTCATTAGAACGAGAATAATTGTATCTACATTTTGAACCAACTTTCATTAAAAACATATTAGGTTCAAATATAATGTTTTTTTTATAATTTAATTATTAAACGGTTCCTAGGTCTGTCTAGGTACTTCATATTTCTAACAGTCAACTTACCCGTAGTCTACTCGTTTAATACTTTAAGTTTTTATATATTTTATTTTAATATAGAAACTAAAAATGTCACACATATACAAGCCAATTAATTAATATAACATTCCAACCAACTATACATATAAAAAAATAGTTTTTAAAACTATATGGGTCGAATAATTATATTTAAAAATAAAACTAGTTACTAGTGGTTAATAAATTTAAACAACCAATAACTTTTATATGAAAAAAAAATGGATATGTTACATCCTCCCCACTTTGTTTTAAATCTCGTCCTCGAGATTTGGGCTACGATGTATCTTTTAGAGTTATGTCACATCTTTGTGAATAAGAACAGTATTAAGGTAGATGGTACAGAATCAAAATATCAAATTTTGTGAATATGAGTTTTACAATAAATAGGACTCAATAATTCAACTGAATCAATTCAAAAAATCGATGTCAAACGAATGAGATGAAATGATATAATTTCCAAGGTGATTAGGTTCAAGTCAAAAGATATATGATCAATATATATCTAAATTGAATGTTTACAAGTTGTAAATGACTTTTAGAAACAATAGAATTCATTGTCAAAGGAAACTTACTTTGATTGTCAACCGAGGAAGATTTAGAATCAACAAGCTCAAAATGAAATAGAAGCACGAAAATAAATTGTCAACTATTAAACCATGATATGAGAAAAATTAATGTGTTGACAATTATGGAATTGCAAGGATACACCGAAATACAACAGAGTTAGTGTATCATTGTCTTAATACATAATTGCATTAAGACTATTTTCAATGATGAGTCAAACGAAACACATACGTGGTTTTTAATGATTCGTATGATTATGATTAGCCCAAGCTACAAGTTTATACCGACGCCGCAAGGTGTCTTAATGATTGAAATGGTTTGATAATTACGGTGACCGAACAAATTCACCGTTTTTGAAATCAACTGAAAGTTTTAATGAAGTAAATTTGGATATTCATTTCAAATAAATCTTATAGGATTTTCAATTGATTATGAAAGACCAAATGAATATCATAAAATTTTAGATCAATGATGAAAGAATCTTTAGAGGTACACCGAAATATAATATGAATTTGTGTACTCTTATCTTAACACATAATTGTATTAAGACTGTTTAAGATAATGAACCAACAGAAATTAAATAAATAAATCCGTACATCAGGTGTGAAAATGAGATTAGCGCAAGCTTCAAATTAAAGAAAACGCCACCACAAGGTGTCGTAACCAATTAAATGATTCAATGAAAGTGAAGACCAAACAAGCCTGTTATGGTTTTGAATAGATGAAGTACTTGACAGAATGCATTTATTTATAAACTTTTATTTGTACTAGGGTCAAATAATAACTTAACTTAGATATTACATATTAGCGATTATGTCTGGAATCATTTCTGCTTCTTGCGTAGTAAGTACGAATGCTCGCGCGTTCTTCTTAGCTCCGTCTGTTGTTTTTGACTTGTTGTCGAGTGATTTGTTCAGTTTCAGGCAATATGGTTTGATATGTCCCGTTTCTCCGCAATTGTATCAAATATTAGTCTTCCTTCTACACTCTTCCTCTATATGCCTGGTCATCTTGCAGAAGTCACAGTAGGGTGTTCTTCTAAAACGACATCTTCCTGAATGCTTTTTGTTACAACTTCTGCAGGTAGGTTGCTCCAATGACAGTTCAGTTCCTTTCTTCTTAAATTCTTGGGAAATTTTATGGGCTAACTCTTTCTTCTTGTTTTCTTCTCTTGTGCGGATTAGTCCATCTGTTAGGATGTTAGCTAGTTCAACTGTTTCTTCAATAGTCTGTGGTCTGGCGGCCTTGACCATGTCTCGGATTTCACTCACTAATCCCCAAATATAACGAGAAATTAGTACGGGTTCTGGCGAAGCCAGAGTTGGTACCATTCTTGCATATTCGAAGAACGTTGTCGTATATTCATGACAATTCACATTTATCATTTTATGATTTAGGAACTCGTTAGTCATTCGTTCCTTTTCATAAGGGGGACAAAATTTCCTTTCTACCATTTCCTTGAATTTGTCCCAGTTCATGGCATAACCCATGTCACTTCCTTTTGCTTGAAGAATTGTATTCCACCATTCTAAGGCTTCTTCCTTAAAGAGGTTGGAAGCATACATCACCTTATCCTCTTCGGCACATTTGCTGATTTTAAGAACAGCTTCCGTCTTTTCCAACCATCGCAGAGCAGCCGTGGCTCCTTCACTGCCTGCGAACTCAGTTGGTTTACAAGCTAGAAATTCTTTGTAGGTACACCCGAGAGTCATCGCCTTATTTTCCTTGGGAAATGGGGTTTTGATAATATTATCATTGTCTCCATTGACACTATGGCTAAAACTGTCATCGCGAGTATGCTTGCTACTCACAACTTTGGTGGGTTCTACGGGGTTTTTAACAGCTTTAATTATTAAAGGTACAGCATTAGCTATTCCTTGGGCTATCATATTTTCTATAGCATTTTTATCCAAGGGATTTTCA
Source organism: Helianthus tuberosus (assembly GCA_030545235.1). Lineage (NCBI taxonomy): Eukaryota > Viridiplantae > Streptophyta > Magnoliopsida > Asterales > Asteraceae > Helianthus > Helianthus tuberosus. The sequence goes on along the minus strand of CM060389.1, from coordinate 53,332,763 downwards.
TTATTAGCATGAACTTCTGGATTATGTGATACTTCATTCGACATCTGAATGACAAACATTTTCAATTATTAATATCACAGAATAATTAAAACAAAACAATACTTACAGGAATCATATGTGCATATCTACATATATATATTCATATATTTAAATCTACAAAAATAACACATATGTTACTTTGTATTAATTTCCTAACTTTATTGTTTAAGATTAGGTATTAAAAGAACACCTAAATAGCTTAAACAAGTGGCTCTGATACCACCTTCTGTCACAGCCCCCGACCCAACACTTGGAGCGGGAGCCGTGAACCAGTCAGATGGTATCGGTGTTTATTAAATACGCAGCGGAAAATTTTTCATCAGGATCGTAGTTAGGAAATAATTTAAGAGTTTATAAAACACCAACTTTTAATATTAAATAAATGGGCTCAAACCCATATTCAATTCAATTGTTTTTATAGGGATAAACCCAAATAAATAAAACATAATTTCTTCTTTAATTCAGGTATTTATAGCCACTTTATTTAATCCTTCAGTGCTCCATAGCTGGCTTCAACTATCTTTATAGCAAGTTACCTGAAACGTGTTTGGAAAACATTTTATCAGTAATAAATACTGGTGAGTTCATTCCATTTTTTTATAAAAAATTATATATTGTTATACCTTACAGCATTAAGGGTTTTTTATATTTGTTTATATTTACCAAAAATTCAATCAGTATTTGTCGCATGGTGTCGGTTCCGATGTGACGGTGGTCATATCACCCATTGGCTAACTTTTGTCCAATAGCGAATTTATCAAGTAAATATATTTTACTATTATTCAAAGTATCTGTCACTAGGCGATTCCCGTGACGGTGGTCAAATCACTGTTAATCATTCTTTCAACTAGTGACTGCGGTCATAACACTGTTGATCATTCTCTCAACTAGTGCATGTGGTCGTATCACTGTTGATCGTTCTCTCAACTAGTGACTGTGGTTATAAAACTGTTGATCATTCTCTCAACTAGTGCCTTTGGTTATGTCACTGTTGATCATTCTCTCAACTAGTGACTCTGGTCATATTACTGTTCATATCACTGTTGATTATTCTTTCAACTAGTGACTCCGAACTTAGTAGTGTCCCATGACATTACTTTTCAAATATATTAACCCAGAAAATGAAATATATCATTTTCTGTCAAATTAATATATATAACTTTATCAAATATAATATATTAAGATATTATTATTTAATATATTAACGTGACTAAGATTTAAAATATAATCTTTGTATATTAAAAGTAGAATATATTATATTTGGCATATTTTATTATGATATATATTTATTGACTAAACATTATTTTATAATGTTAGCTAGTTATTAAATTTATCATTTAATAATGCTTATACTTAGATACATGGAATCGAATTAAATTGTAATGGTAATGATTTATAAGTTAAAGTTAAGTTACAATAAAAATTCTAATATAAGATTCAATGTAGTTTTTAATTGAATTAAATTGTCCTATAATGGACATCGGTTTTTCAAATTAGTTATCTTCTTGCAAATATGAAACAACCATCCACTAATTTCTATTTAATCAAATTTGCTATGCTTATATAATCGACAACATCATTAGCTGAATCTTTAAATGGCACCAAAAACTTTGCAATTTATTTTAAATTCTAATATAAGTATTTAATATAAAAATAATATTAGTTATATGCTATGGCTACTGGGGTATAATTACCCCCGTGCTTGTGGTCATGCTATTATTGGCTAACTTTTTGCCCAATAGTAACGTTGGTCAAATAATGTATAAAACCACTCACACCGGCAGTTATTGCAGAATACAAAAACTTAATTCCTGTAATTATAACCGATAAATATTTAGTATTTTTGGAAAACATTTTGAAATATATTTGTATAACAAAAAGGTGATAAAACTGTGAGAAAAGAAAATGGACTCACTTTGTAACTTTAGGATTCAACTAAAAAGCCTCCTGGTATAAATCTTGGGTATAACTCCTGAGCTATTTTAAAAATATATAATGCACTCGTGTTAAGTATAGTAACCCAAATTTAACCTTATCCCTACGTCACGAGACAGAACCCCAACGAACTTAGTCGGGCAGAGCCTTGACATGCGTTATTGGACTCCAGATCAATCGGAAAGGGTATCGGTGATCAGGGGTTAAAACACTTAAAACAGGGCATGGCTTTGTTATTATTATTATTATTATTATTATTAAAGTAAAAAAAGAACATATGAAAAGAATAAAGTGGCGAGAGTTAGAGATCAGAAAGAAAGGAATGGCAGTGGAAATGTTGCAATGCACCTTCCTATTTATACTATAGTTTGAATGTGTAGGGTAAGCCAAGGGTGCCACGTACACCCACATACAATAAATATCAATTGTTACGTGCCTTTTCATTTTCAATTCACAAATTTTGATTTTTTTTTAAAGTGTACACGTACACTAAATTTTCAAATGTTTGGTTTTTAAATTTTAATATTATTTTATTATTATAATTAATTCAACAGCTTCACTTATTTGGCACGTATAACTTCTAAAGTATGACGTTTTACAAAACAATAAATATGTCATTAGAACGAGAATAATTTTATCTACATTTTGAACCAAGTTTCATTAAAAACAGATTAGGTTCAAATATAATGTATTTTTATAATTTAATTATTAAACGGTTCCTAGGTCTGTCTAGGTACTTCATATTTCTAACAGTCAACTTACTCGTAGTCTACCCGTTTAATAATATAAGTTTTTATATATTTTATTTTAATATAGAAACTAAAAATGTCACACATATACAAGCCAATTAATTAATATAACATTCCAACCAACTATACATATAAAAAATAGTTTTTAAAACTATATGGGTCGAATAATTATATTTAAAAATAAAACTAGTTACTAGTGGTTAATAAATTTAAACAACCTATAACTCTTATATGAAAAAAATGGATATGTTACACATAATCTGGGTCTAAGGGATTGGGTGCTGGTACCCTAAGTATCTCCTCTGGATTAAAATCATGCATTTGGACTTGATTCTCTGGGTTGTTTTCTATTTCCATTGGCTGAGCGGGGAATAGTGGTAACAGTTGGGGTGCTATCAGTTGCTCCAGGTTAGGGTCGGCAGCTGTGGTTGCTAGGATATGGAAGTTTGCTAAACTCCTATTAAGCATGACTTGGGTGTGGGCATCGGTTTCTTTTTTTAGCGGCTGCTAGAACTCGCTGCTGTTGTAACTTTTTCATTCTTTTCCTACGCTCGTGTGCTCCCTACTGAACCATCCTCTCTTTTTCTGAGGGAATGGCTCTTCAGACAGGCTGTGAAGAGGTGCCTTCGCTTCTAGGTGAGCTGGACAACTGACGATATGCGTCGGAAGGTCCTTGGTCGCTCATACTGTAAACTAACAAATAGTCAAATAATACACAACCATAAAATGCGACTATGCACGTAGTTTAGTAGAAAATTTCCTAACATATTGAATAATATATGGGTGTCAACAGAACACTTCTGTGGCTGAATCAGTGGCTTAGCTCTGATACCACCTTCTGTCGCAACCCTCGTCCCCTAATAAACCGGGAACGGGCGGCCGCGGCTAGTTTTGGTGGTATCTGGGTTTGTCATTTTGGCAGCGGAATTTACATCAGGACTGTAGTTAGGAAATATTTTATCAGAGTAAAATACCACGATTTTAATATATCAAACACATGGGAAAAACCCAAGTTTCAAGTACACACATTTTCATAGGGATAAACCCTATTTTATTTAATAAAAACATATCTATATTTTAGGTAACTTTATTGCCACTTTTCCAAGCCTTTAGTGCTGTCCAGCTGGATTTTATTTGGCTTTCACATTTTGTTACCTGAAACGCGTTTTAAAAACATTTTGTCAGTGGGAAATACTGGTGAGTGAATCCCAGTTTAATCAAGTTTAATAAAGACCATTGTAAAGTATTGAGGGCGGTCGCGCAATTACATTTGTTTCCATCTATTCAATTACCACCCACGGTACTGTCAACCCGACTTGTGGTCATGTTACTCCTCGCAAGGTAGTAACAAATTTTGTATACAAAACCCCAACATACCGACGATAATTGTAGAATACAAATACTCAATCACTGTTTAATATATTATTAATTAAGTGAGGTTTTGTAAAAACAGTTAACAAAAAGGAGATTACACACATTGCTGTCTTAGGTTTTCTTTAAGGGTTTCCTGGTGATTATCTATAATTTATACAAATGCACATGCGTTAGTATAATAACCCAATATTTATATTAATGATACCCTCCCGAGACGGCATTCCAACGACTACGTCGGGCAGAACCACGACAGCCGTTACGGAACCCTGGATCAATTGGGCAGCGTATCTAATATGTAACCAAGGTTATGATACTTACAACGGAGCAGAACTTCGTTATTTAGGGGGTATTATGCCCGAGAATAGCTTATACTATAAGAAAATTCGAGAGAAAGAAAGTGTGTGAGCGATCGGAGACTGAAGCCGATGCCCTCAATTTACAGGGCTGCAATTGGGCTTTGTCGCGCCCCACGTAAACTCCGGCCAAGGCCTTCGCGGCTCCCAAGGCTCCCTAGGGTAGGCCCTAGGGTTGCTGATTCGACTCGTAGCCTCCACACGCGTCCTGACAAGTGGCGCCCTAGGGTTTCGGCCTGATCTCCTTGCTGTCGCGGCCCGCGTAGGTGGTAGCCAAGGGCTACGCGCCCCGCGAGAGACCATTAAAATTTGTTTTTATTTAATTTTAATAAAAATAAAGGTATTCAGGGCCCATTTTCATATATGGGGTGTATTTTAGGACATGTTGGGGCACTTGAAATATATTAGGGGTGTCAAAAATATTTGTGAATGGTTGTTATAGATAAAATACGGAAATGCTGAAGTGCAAGAACAAGTATGAAGACAAGTTAAAGATAAGTCAAAAACAAAGAAGAACACTTGAAGAAAAAGCAAGAACTTGGAAGTATTTCCTGTTTTGCAGTTGGATCTTGTTTGTTGTCTATGTATTTATATTTAGTCAATGAACATGCTGTTGTAGACTATGTTTTGTAGCTGTGGCAATAGTTTCAACCAAGTTATATACGCCCCGTATAAAGTTATACGGGTCGTATACGACCTTTTGAATTTTTTATTCGATCGTATACTCAACATACGAGCATTGTTTTATGTTTTGTATATGGGCCATATAATGTTATACGACCTGTATACAACTATCCAACTTTCTTTGTAAGTAACTTTATTTGATAAGATAGTGTAAGAAACCTCCTTGAGCAATGTGCTTAGAACTATGAACTTTGTTTGAGTTAGTTAATAAATTTTTTTGAAATAAATGGGTAGATAAACAAAGTCATAAGCAGACTTATTACCACCATTGTTGAGCTTCATGTTCTCAAGTTCACGACGAAGGTTATGAAAATTGAAGGAAAAGCACTTTTTTTGTGGTTTGGGGAGAATGTCCTGAAAATTGAAGGAAAAGGAGAACTAGATTTGTTGAAATCAAAGTAAAGAGCAAAAAAGATGAAATGAGGCGTGTTATGTTGGAAACTGAGGTTGAAAACTTGAATAAAACATTTAATATCTCATTATCGCAAATGCAATACTTACAATTAACCAATTGTAAAAGAAGGATGAGATATCGGTAGTTAGCCCGAAGAAGTTTCTCCCTTGGTAGTTGTTACCATATCTATTATCCCCTTGGTAGTTGTTACCATATCCATTATCCCCTTGGGAACATCATATTCATGTGTTGCAGTTTGGAAAGATTACCAAATAGAGATCTGAATAACCGATACATCCCATTTGTAACCCAACTAAAATCTCGTAACTGTGAATGTCTTCCCTCCAAAACCACCACCTTGTCACGTACGGTCATCATAACCAATAACTTTCATCTTTTCACAATTGAGTATACGGCCCGTATAAAGTGATACAGGTCGTATACAACGGTTTTAGTTTTTTAACCAATCGTATACTCAACATACGAGAACTGTTTAATGACTTGTATACGGGCCGTATAGCGTTATACGACTCGTATACACTTAACCAACTTTATTTTTTTAATTAGTATATGTGGAGTTGATGAAAACACAATAACGTTGAGGATTTAGAACTACAAACTTTGTTTGAGTTGGTTTATAACTTTTTGAAATCAATGGGTAGATAAACAAAGTCATACGCAGACTTATTACCACCATGGATGAAATGAGGCGTGTTCTGTTGGAAACTGAGGTTGAAAATTTGAAGTAAAACATTTATATTTGCAAGTAAAATATTTAACATCTCATTAACGCAAATGCAATATTTACAAATTACCAGTTGTCAAAGAAAACTGAAACCAACTTTTGCATTTGTAAACTTGATATCAACTTCTTGCTTAATAAATGGGTAGATACACAAAGCCAAGAAGAGTAACGTTACCGATCAGTTCGTCGATGAAAACCTTAGAAAAGAAGGATGAGATATCGACAGTTAGCTCGAAGATGTGATTAAGGTAAGCGTGTCGTAAAGTTGCATCTGATTTTTAAAACATTTCCCACTGACATAATATTTTAGAAATGGCGCCAACTGATGTTGCGAATAGGCACAATCTAATTGTGTTTGTAAGGTTTGTAAAAAGTTTGTGGCTAATTGTACTAGATCTTGTTTGTTGTCTATGTATTTGTATTAAATCAATGAACACTGTACACTGCATGTAAACACATTCGTCTTGTACACACCGAGACCGCTTTGTTAATTTTAATGAAGCAACGAAGATTGAAGTTGCCAAACAGAAACTAAATGAATTATGCAACATATCCATATCCCCTTGGTAGTTGTTACCATATGACACATGATAAAAGCGCTTCTCTAGACAAATGTCGATAAACGTTGATCGGAACGCGCCGCTTAAATTGGAGGATGAGTTGATTTGATTGTGAAATAGATAAGAAGGATGAGATCAGAACACGACAAAATTAACCAACCCTCTTTAACACTCGCGGTACAACCGAGAATTGCAAACCATAACCGCTTTTGACTATGGGAACGGTGGCTATGAGAAATACAAACCGCAATCGTTTATTACTATGGGAAACACATGTTTTCTTTTTGATTGATGTATGTCCATTATCTCAACGCTTCTCCTTACATTACTGATCTGGAATTGGAGAGCCGTTGTTGTCACACCCCGACCACGTAAAACAACAAATCGTGGCGGAAACATCGGGGAGTGTTGTAACAGAATCCTTGTTTCATAACACATGGATAAAAGTTATGTTTTATTGAATTAAGTGTATTACATTACATTGAAATTAGAAACAAAACATGAACAAATAAACTTCCATTGTTATTAAGTCACTAAGGCCTCATCCGTTCCTATGTGAACATGCATCAATATCATCATCAAACATCACCAACTATGGTACCTGAAACACATGTGAAAATATGTCAGCATAAAAATACCGGGGAGTACATAGGTTTTATGTGAGTGTCAGATTCATGGCTCGTTTATGTTTTGAAAATATAACTTGAACACCTTTATTAATTGATAATTAGAAAACCAAGTTTTCTAAAATGCTTGTAATATGAATTGAAATAATCATGTCAAAACAGATTTGTTTTATAAAACCTCGATACCATGAATCTTAACTCCAAAACATTTGTTTAAGTATACCCAAATTGTAAATCATTTTTGAAATAAAACTCGAATATTTTATATTGTAAGAAAAACCTTGTAATATAACTTTGTTTTGATAACCTTGCCCAGGTGATCTAGATAACGCAACGATATATAATGTGTTAAAAGCACTTATATATAGGAAGTACCAGCGGCGTATCCACCATGCTTTTAACACATTACACTCGCCCCGTTACCTAATCACTTCCCTAACCCAACGGTTCAAACAGATTCAAACGGTTCACATAAATCAAACAGTTACAAACAGTTTACATAAATCAAACCACTTCAAACGGTTCAAAATGCAAAACAATGTGTCCATATAATGGATGAGCATACGCAACAAAATGTAATATACGAAAATCAATGTGCTAGCATGCTAAGTGAATATACATAGCAAAACATAATGAAATCATGTACTATCTACGTACTAATGAACATAGCAAGTATATGATATAAAAGCATGAAAAGCATGAAAGTAACAAGTAGGCACATGTGTATCACCCTAAAACAGTTTGAAAAACAGTAAAAAAGGGGACTATGTACTCAGCTGAGGATGCTTAGAAGTCTTTGGATAACAACCAAGCAATGCTAGAGGGATCACGGAATCAAACGGCACCTAATATAGGTACCTATGTTAATAAATTGACCTAACTCGGAGGATCGGATAGTATGAGGTTTCGTAAACCTAATGAGTATTGGAACTCATATGATACGGTTTAACAAAGCCTACACACTAAAACAAAACCTAACCTAAGTGCTTACGATCCATTACGACTCGTTAAGGTAGCTTACGCCACTTTAACGCGTCGTTCGCGTAAAACGCGTTCGGACCGCCTATCTAGTCCTATGACAAGTATTATATGCCTTAACATGTCTAATAATGTTGCCTAATCGGTTTAGATGCCAAAATTTTTGTTACATATGCTTAAAATGAATTTATGTGTAAAAAGGGCATTTTGGTCATTTTCCTAAGGCATATAAATTACCTATCATACAACTAACTAAACGTAGTGACCATAAGGTATAACCTGGAAAGGTTATTCCCTATACAAGTATGGTCACTAAACATGCTTGGTCGGATCCTAAAGATCGACCAAACGGGTCGGGTTCGAAAGTCTAAGCTGTTGTTTAGACCGGTTATCTTACGACCCTATACAAGCACTAATCTAAAAGTGACGAGTTAAACATGTTGAAACATGTTTAACGAAGTTTGAAAACAAGTTTGATATCAAAACAAAGGGTCTTGATACCCAAAAATAGTATGGTTGCAAAATACGCATAAACGCGTATTTTGACCGAAACTATGGCTCGTCACTACACCTAATCAACGTGGTAATCAGTAGGTATAGTCACTATGGACTATAACCATCGTGATTACGCTCACGTGGCGAAGTTTAAACGAACTTCGTGTTGACCAAAGACTGGTCAAAGCAGAAAGTCAAACACTGTTTGACTTTCGTGCTTAAAAACGCATAAAAGGATGAAGGAATACTTCCAAAGGGTCCAAGCAAGGAAATCTTGATCCAAATTGCTCAGGTATGAAGTGTTAAACCCCAACTTAGAGCTATTTGAATCAGATTGTGAGGAATGAGAATGAGGGTGTTGGGTATTTATAGAAAACCCATAACCGTTAGGATCGTTCCTCGTAAACCGTGCTTCAATCATGACCTTACACTTGGGCCCAAGGTATTAGAATACAATGGGAGCATGAAAACCATCAAATGGTATTGAAAAAGAAGCAAGAAAACCATCAAATTCAGCTGTTTGGACCAGATTCAATGTTTCCGTCTGATGGGCTCTCGTGGGCTGCATAAGAAATAGACATGTCTTACGCGCCCCTCCTAGCCATCTTTGACAGATTGTCAAAAATGGTCCATGCAGCCCAGAAACTTGGTTTTCGTCGCATTTTTGGCACGTTTAAGCCCCGTTAACCCCATTTCAAGGCTCTAAAGTGAAGTTAAAGTATAGGGAACTTAGAATATGCTCAAAAATATCTTGGATGTCGGTTCGTTTGGCCGTACGGTTGCGTTGTTCGGTTAATTACGATGAAACACGAACGGACGCGAAAAACGATCCAAATTACGCGACGAATGGAATTTTATCATCCCAATCACTAAAATAAAGTATTTTAATGATTACATAAAGTTTTGGATGTTCGGATATATTCAGAACGTAAGATATGCGCGAAAATGCAAACTTATGCACTTTTTGACGCTTTTAGTCCCTGTTGATCAAGAAAGTTTATTTTTGCGCACCAAACACCTCAAAGCCTATTTCTAAGCTATGTAAGGGATATTTAGGGCATATTTAACTTATGATCAAGTTCCGGAATGTTCGTCACGGTACGAATTGCATACTTTCACAGTTTGTCGAAATTAGTCCCTGTGATTGAATAAACTTGATTTCGACATACCAAACCCTCCAAAACTTATTTCTAAGTTATGTAAAGGTTATTTAAGGTATGTTATGCCTATGTCACTATTCCGGAGTGTTTGTTGCATTAAACTAGTTATATTTACGCATCAGTTCGCGTATAACCTTCCAGAAAGTGATTTAAAGCTCGAAATCGAACAAGAGTTGATATGTGCAAATGATACACATATTTATACAAATCCCAAGTATGAAACACAATATTTCTTTGATTTGGTATTTGTTTGATGGTTGCGGAGGCACAGGTGTCACAGTCTCCCCTACTTTAGGAAATTTCGTCCCGAAATTTATTCGTAGGAGTCTGTTTGTGACTTTGTGTTAAATAACCATCAAAGATATGCAAGGCATAATCCTGTCATTTCCTCAACAGACATTCTTCAGAAATGAAAATGAACGGACGGATTCATTTTTAACGGGTGCTTCCTCATAATTGGAAATTAAGGAATAATCATAAGGATATTCATTTCCCTCAACGGACATTCTTCAGAAACGCAAATGAACGGACGAAGTCATTTTCGACGGGTGCTTCATCAGAAATGGAAATTAATAGAATAATCAAAAGGATATTCATTTCCCTCAACGGACATTCTTCAGAAACAAAAATGAACGAACAGAGTTATTTTCGAGGGGTGCTTCATCAGAAATGGAAATGAATAGGATAATCAAAAGGATATTCATTTCCCTCAACGGACATTCTTCTGAAACGAAAATGAACGAACGGAGTCATTTTCGACGGGTGCTTCATCAGAAATGGAAATGAATAGGATAATCAAAAGGATATTCATTTCCCTCAACGGACATTCTTCAGAAATGAAAATGAACGAACGGTGTCATTTTCGACGGGTGCTTCATCAGAAATGGAAATGAATAGCATATTCATTTCCCTCAACGGACATTCTTCAGAAACGAAAATGAACGGACGGAGTCATTTTCAACGGGTGCTTCATCAGAAATGGAAATGAATAGAATTAATTCAAAAGGATATTCAATTCCCTCAACGGACATTCTTCAGAAACGAAAATGAACGAACGGAGTCATTTTCGACGGGTGCTTCATCAGAAATGGAAATGAATAGAATTAACTCTAGATACATGACAAAACTTGATGTGGTTTCTGTGCACTAAATTCCATAATTATGTATGCATCCATAATTACGTAATTTCTTGCACAGTTCGTACAGTTTGTTTTATAATGTGAAAGGGATAGAATTTGAACAAGCTTGAGACAACATTGATTGGGTCAACACATAAACACATAAGCACATGATTGTTTTCTTGGTTATTAATTTGTTATTATCTTGATATTAATTGTTACTAACTTGTTATTGATTTGAACATGGGTATTCAAGGTATACCAGGAACCCAGTCGATGGACTTCAACGTCCTCAAGAGTCTATCTGAAAAGATAGGATGATCTTCCAAAAATTCGATTTTTGATTACAAGGAATCATAACATTCGAATTAAGGTACACAACAATTAAGGACTTACGGAAATACCCATAGGTACCCAATTAAGGATTGGGTATTCGTCCAGAGTTGTAACTTGCGCCTTGTACTTCGTTTCCTTGGAAGAAGCGGGTACTTAGGATTTTCGTGGAAAACGCAAGAGATCATAAAATGGAAGAATTTTGGGGGTAGTATGTTTTTCAAGGAATACGGTTCCTTGATTGTTGGTATTGTAGGGGATATGTTGTTTATACATGCAACCACATAAATACATTACAATGTAAATAAAAGATTTATTTATAAACAACAACAAAAATTGTTTCATAGACCTTGACAACGAAAGAAAATAATACATAAAGCTTGATTAATTTCTAAACAGCGTTGTCTTCTAGTCGGTCAAATGCTCATCCTTGCGCTGGATCCGCATTAGCAAGCTTTGGGCAATTTCTTCGGAAATGGCCCATCTCGCCACAGTTGAAGCAAGAACCTGATAGAAAACGAGCTTGAGCAGGATTGTTGCCAGCTTGATTTGGTGCAACTACAGTTGAGCAAACTCTTGCTGTATGACCTATAAGTCCATAAATTTGGCATTTGCGGCACTTCACACTAGCATGATGATGAAGGCTACACTGGTTACACAAGGGTGCAGTTGCGTTGTATGGCTTCCTAGCAGGGGGTTGATCTGGTTGGTTGGAGACAGCTTGATCATTGTAAGCGACCACGGTGAAGTTCTATGAAGCCTTTCGCTTCTTTGACTTCTTGGAGGATTCAGTCTGCTCATCCTTTGGTTTCGATTCCTCGATCGGTTTCTTGTCACCCTTACGGAAAAGTTTACCTTTCCTGATCTGAGATTCAGTCAAGGTAGCGGATAGCTCAATGGCCTGTCTAACTGTAGTGGGGTTGCTACCAGTAACAACGTCTTGTACTGAGTCAGGGAGGCCATCAACGTACTTTTTGATTGCCTTATCCAAAGGCGTAACCATATTCGGGCATAATAGACTTAACTCCTCATAACGGTCCCTATAGGCTCGATGCTCACCGCTATCTTGCTTAAGATCATCGAATTCCCTTTCCAATGCTCTGATCTCATGACGAGGACAGAATTCCCTCATCATTAGAGCTCGAAGCTCTTCCCATGTTTGAGCCAGTGCTACCTCGGCACCCCTATCTCTCATCACACCATTCCACCATGTTAAAGCTCGTTTCTCAAAAACACTGGATGCGAACTCTACCTTTCGCTGGTTTGGACACTTAACATGTCTAAAGGTGCTCTCTAGACTCTTGAACCATTGCAGAAGTGCAGTCGCTCCTTGAGACCCAGAAAATTTTGATGGCTTAGCTAAGTTGAACGTCTTGAAGTTGCAGGGAGCATTATTTTTGTTATTGAGGGCTTGGTTACATTGAGCAATGATGTTTGGGATTGCAGCAGCCATTTGCTGCTTAATAATAGCTGCCAGTTCTTCATTAGGTATCTGATTGTCGTGTCGTGGAGGCATTCTAAAAGGGGAAACAAGAGAGAAAACAAGTGAAATGGTATTGGGTAAGGATGTTACAATTTCTGACCAAAAGGCATGGGTGATGGTCATTTGTTCGAACCACGAAGTAAACAAACGACACACAAAAGCTGAATCAAAGTAAATAGGTCCTCATAATGTATCGCGAAGACATGCTCGCCTATAAGTGGACACTCACCCCAAGAGTTCCCAGGTAAGAGTGACTGGTCCGATACTGCGGATTTGTACGAACACTCTAGCCTTCGACAGAAAACTCAGGGTACAGGCACCCACCCTTCCAGTTTACACGTGTTCACATTATTTAAAACCAAACTTTGACGAGATTTTGAAAACTTTGAAGGTTCAAAACCTTATAATAAATCATCCTAGAACAGATGATTGGTTTTCAAAGCAGATTCGAAATTTGTGTTCCTGTTGTGGTTGTCGCCTAAAGATAGGCGACGGTATTGTTTAATGACTAAACGCAAGTAAACTCACGTTAGGGTCCTAGGAAGGTTATAGACTAGGTCAAAGCATTACTAATAGCCTAATTCCCTATAACCATGAGCTCTGATACCAACTTTTCTGTCACACCTCGACCACGTAAAACAACAAATCGTGGCGGAAACGTTGGGGAGTGTTGTAACAGAATCATTGTTTCATAACACATGGATAAAAGTTCTATTTTATTGAATTAAGTGTATTACATTACATTGAAATTAGAAACAAAACATGAACAAATAGAATTTCATTGTTATTAAGTCACGAAGGCCTCGTCCATTCCTATGTGAGCATGCATCAATATCATCATCAAACATCACCAACTATGGTACCTGAAACACATGTGAAAATACGTCAGCATAAAAATGTCGACGAGTACATAGGTTTTATGTGAGTGTCAGATTCATGGCTCGTTTATGTTTTGTAAATATAAATTGAACACCTTTATTAATTGAAAATTAGAAAACCATGTTTTGTAAAATGCTTGTAATATAAATTGAAATAATCATGTCAAAACAGATTTGTTTTATAAAACCTCGATACCATGAATCTTAACTCCAAAACATTTGTTTAAGTAAACCCAAATTGTAAATCGTTTTTGAAATAAAACTCGAATGTTTTATATTGTTAGAAAAACCTTGTAATATAACTTTGTTTTGATAACCTTGCCCAGGTGCTCTAGATAACGCAACGATATATAATGTGTTAAAAGCACTTATATATAGGAAGTACCAGCGGCGTATCTACCATGCTTTTAACATATTACACTCGCCCTGTTACCTAATCACTTCCCTAACCCAACGGTTCAAACAGATTCAAACGGTTCACATAAATCAAACAGTTACAAACAGTTTACATAAATCAAACAGCTTCAAACGGTCCAAATTGTAAAATAATGTGTCCATATACTGGATGAGCATATGCAACAAAATGTAATATACGAAAATCAATGTGCTAGCATGCTAAGTGAACATACATAGCAAAACATAATGAAATCATGTACTATCTACGTACTAATGAACATAGCAAGTATATGATATAAAAGCATGAAAGTAACAAGTAGGCACATGTGTATCACCCCAACACAGTTTGAAACACAGTAAAAGAGGGGACTATGTACTCACCTGAGGATTCTTAGAAGTCTTTGGATAACAACCAAGCAATGCTAGAGGGATCACGGAATCAAACGGCACCTAATATAGGTACCTATGTTAATAAACGGACCTAACTCGGAGGATCGGATAGTATGAGGTTTCGTAAACCAAATGAGTATTGGAACTCATATGATATGGTTTAACAAAGCCTACACACTAAAACGAAACCTAACCTAAGTGCTTACGATCCATTACGACTCGTTAAGGTAGCTTACGCCACTTTAACGTGTCGTTCACGTAAAACGCGTTCGGACCGCCTATCTAGTCCTATGACAAGTATTATATGCCTTAACATGTCTAATAATGTTGCCTAATCAGTTTAGATGCCAAAATTTATGTTACATATGCTTAAAATGAATTTATGTGTAAAAAGGGCATTTTGGTCATTTTCCTAAGGCATATAAATTACCTATCATACAACTAACTAAACGTAGTGACCATATGGTATAACCTTGAAAGGTTATTCCCTATACAACTATGGTCACTAAACATGCTTGGTCGGATCCTAAAGATCGACCAAACGGGTCGGGTTCGAAAGTCTAAGCGGTTGTTTAGACCGCTTATCTTACGACCCTATACAAGCACTAATCTAAAAGTGACGAGTTAAACATGTTGAAACATGTTTAACGAAGTTTGAAAACAAGTTTGATATCAAAACAAAGGGTCTTGATACCCAAAAATAGTTTGGTTGCAAAATACGCATAAACAGGTTTTTTGACCGAAACTATGACTCGTCACTACACCTAATCAACGTGGTAATAAGTAGGTATAGTCACTAGGGACTATAACCATCATTATTACTCTCACGTGGCGAAGTTCAAACGAACTTCGTGTTGACCAAAGACTGGTCAAAGCAGAAAGTAAAAAACTGTTTGACTTTCGTGCTTAAAAACACATAAAAGCACGAAGGAATACTTAGAAAGGGTCCAAGCAAGGAAATCTTGATCCAAATTGCTAAGGTATGAAGTGTTAAACCCCAACTTAGAGCTATTTGAATCAGATTGTAAGGAATGAGAATGTGGGTGTTGGGTATTTATAGAAAACCCATAACCGTTAGGATCGTTCCTCGTAAACCGTGCTTCGACCATGACCATACACTTGGGCCCAAGGTATTAGAATACAATGGGAGCATGAAAACCATCAAATGGTATTGAAAAACAAGCAACAAAACCATCAAATTCAGCTGTTTGGACCAGATTCAATGTTTCTGTCTGATGGACTCTCGTGGGCCGCATAAGAAATAGACAAGTCTTACGCGCCCCTCCTAGCCATCTTTGACAGATTGTCAAAAATGGTCCCTGCAGTCTAGAAACTTGGTTTTCGTTGCATTTTTGGCATGTTTAAGCCCCGTTAACCCATTTCAAGGATCTAAAATGAAGTTAAAGTATAGGGAACTTAGAATATGCTCAAAAATATCTCATATGTCGGTTAGTTTGGCCGTACGGTTGCGTTGTTCGGTTAATTACGATGAAACACGAACGGACGCGAAAAACGATCCAAATTACGCGACGAATGGAATTTTATCATGCCAATCACTAAAATAAAGTATTTTAATGATTACATAAATTTTTGGATGTCCGGATATATTCAGAACATAAGATATGCGTGAAAATGCAAACTTATGCACTTTTTGACACTTTTAGTCCCTATTGATCAAGAAAGTTTATTTTTGCGCACCAAACACCTCAAAGCCTATTTCTAAGCTATGTAAGGGATATTTAGGGTATATTTAACTTTTAATCAAGTTCCGGAATGTTCTTCACTGTACGAATTGGCATACTTTTGCAGTTTGTCGAAATTAGTCCCTGTGATCGAATAAACTTGATTTCGACATACCAAACCCTCCAAACCTTATTTCTAAGTTATGTAAAGGTTATTTAAGGTATGTTAAGCCTATTTCACTGTTTCGGAGTGTTTGTTGCATTAAACTGGTTATATTTACGGCTCAGTTCGCGTATAACCTTTCAGAAAGCGATTTAAAGCTCGAAATCGAACAAGAGTTGATATGTGCAAATGATACACATATTTATACAAATCCCAAGTATGAAACACAATATTTCATTGATTTGGTATTTGTTTGATGGTTGCAGAGGCACAGGTGTCACAGTTGTGTATTTGCTTACTGATTGTTGAAAAGATTTGTCGAAATCGAAGAAAAGAGTAAAAAAAGATGAAATGAGGTGTGTTAAAGCAAATGCAATACTTACAATTAACCAACATACATTGATTGTGGATTTAATTTGAAACATACATCAAAGCTTCATACAACTGAGACCGCTTTGTTAATTTTAATGAAGCAACGAACTTGAGAACAAGAAGCTTAAATAAACCACCAAACTAGGACATCAACATCAGTTGATGTCCATTTGACGAACACGAATGTATGAAATGGGATTTATTTAAAAGTAAAAAGAAAACTAAAACCCATTTCCTTGATAGCAGAAGCCGTTCGATTTGATGGTTCTAAACACTACATAGACTGCCAGATTGAATGGGCGTTATTGACGCAGACTCTTTAATCATTGTGAACTTAAGAACAGGAAGCTCAAACAAACCACCAAACTAGGACATCAACATCAATTGATGTCCAATTGACGAACACGAATGTGTGAAATGGGATTTATTTAAAAGTAAAAAGAAAACTGAAACCCGTTTTCCTTAATAGCAGAAGTCGTTCGATTTGATGGTTCTGAACACTACATAGACTACCAGATCAAATGGGCGTTATTGACGCAGACTCTTGATAAAAATTGTGAACTTGAGAATAGGAAGCTCAAATAAACCACCAAACTAGGACATCAACATCAATTGATGTCCAATTGACGAACACGAATGTGTGAAATGGGATTTAGTTAAAAGTAAAAAGAAAACTAAAACTTGTTTTCCTTGATAGCAGAAGCAGTTCGATTTGATGGTTCTGAACACTACATAGACTGCCAGATCGGAAACCAAATGTGTGAATATTAACTCATAAAAAACTTCCTATCTATACGGGTCATATACTATTATATGGTTCGTATAAAGATATCGTATACATTGTATGCGACCAAAGTTTGTTGAAACATGGTGTATATGGGCCGTATAAGGTTATACGGCCCGTATAGAATAATATAAACTAAAAAAGTCTGCGCTACGGGTCGTATAACCATATACGGCCCGTATACACCATGTTAAAACAAGATTTTACCATGTGTTAATATTAACACCCTTTTTAAATGGTATACTGACGTAGAATTTAAAATATTTAATTCCCATATATAAGAATTTTTCAAGTATACATAACATGAGACGTTTATTAACATTAGAAATTCATATGTAACCCTGGTTTGCCCAAGTCGTTTGTTTACCTACGAATGTAAACCATATTTTTCTTTCTTTTGTTCTTTAGAGCATTACAATTTATGAATGTACGGCTTATCCGGATAAGGTGGCCAAGAAACGAACAACACACAAGCAAGAGTGCACATTGTTGTGCTCATCCGGAAGGGAAGTTTGAAATGGTGGTGTGGTTTCCCGGACTTGGTCCTTGGGTTGTGTGTGGGCGTCCCATTGAAGGATTTTGATTAAAAGAAAAAAATCACACATGTTAATTTAAATAAAATTACGTAAAAATAATTTAAATAACCTACATAAACTTATAAAAACCGGGCTAATATTAATTTAATAATACCACATAAACTTAAAAAACCTACATAACTAAACATATAAAACACATCAAATAATAACCAGATAATATTAAACATATTACATAGCTAAAGATACTCAATTGACTTAAACGAGCAATCTGAATCCATTGAGCGCTTATCTTCCTATAGGTCATGGTTCCTCAAACACTCATCGTACGTTCATGTCTTTAGGTCATGGTTCCTCAAACCAGGTAATGATGTGGAGTGTGAGGTGGAGTTTGTGGAAATTGGTACATTGTAAGTAAAGTTAGGGTTTTTTAAGTAAGTTCGAAAATCTAATGTGGTGCTGAGGTGGTAGTTTCTTGAAGTCTGAAACTAAGAAACACTATGGATGCTCTTAGTATCCATTTGCACATATAATCATAGTCTACACCTAACAAAGAGGTATTACCCATCTATAAAAACTTGTGCTTTCTTCATCCGCATATTTCATATACAGTAGATACTCGGCCTATAGTTTCATGCACAACTCACAAACAGAAAGCAAAGTGATACACTATTGTGCTCCTATTGCAGTTATTCTAGGGATAATAGCCGTTACAACTGGTTTTGCACGAGAGGCCGCCATGGTTAAGGTAACAATAATAAATAAAACATACACTTTGAGTTGTTAGTGAACCTACCATGTTAGTTTCCACAATGTTAGAATCGGTTCTCACTCAAGAACAACAAATATTTCTTGGATTTCTAAAAGAGGCGGAATCAATATTAGCAATGTGCACTCAATGTCTTAATGAATTACAAGAAGCATAACTAAGAGCACAATAAGAATACAACAGTTCACTGTAAGCTCCAAAGCATATTAGTCTTAAGAAATTGTAAATATTACAAGGATGAACGCAGTAGAATGCACACATAATACTATGAAACAATACTATACTTATGTACTTCTACACAAGACAACATTGTTGGCTACAAAACTAGAAATAGTCTGCGCCGTTGCATCCAGGGTCTTAGAATAATATAAATTGTTGATTTTATGCTAATTCTAAACCGTGAAACACAAATCACTTTGGTTATAGGAAAAACATACTATATGATCTTCTTATGGTATCAAGCATGAGCTTCATAATCTTGTCTTCTATTGGAATCATGGTGAAAGCGTTACTCGAGTCTAACACATAATCTGCATTATCAAATTGCTATCTTCAGTGTTAAAGTAATTCTAATAGTGAGCTTCTCAATCAACACTAAACCCTGAACTTTGGTATTGAATATGATCATCGATATTAGAACTTCGTCTTCCATATCAAAATTTATTCATCATGCCAGAGCAAAAGTAACTTGGTAAATATTGTTGTGAACATGATTCAAATCGATCACGGTTGTAACTCTTGTATTTCTAATTTCACTTTGGTTGTAAAAATGGTCGTATTTAGTTCCAACTATTATATGTTTTTGTTGTGGTGGTAAAATGGTCATATTTAGTTGTAACACTTATATAGGTACTTTGGGTGATATTATGACTTACATATACTCAATATGCAAAATGTGGTGTAAAACAATTTACATGTTGTATCAAACAGTTTATATGCAGGGTTAACATTTACAATAAATTACTGTAACCTAACATGACATTTTTAAGTCATTAACACAATCGTGATTGGTCAAACTTAGTTGTAATTGTCAAACATATTTATAATTGATTAAACCGTCTCAAAGATGGTTATATTTTGTCAAACTTGAGCATCATTATCAAACATAGCCATACTTTCCCATAAATGGAGGCAGATTATCTATAAATTTGATTTCTTTAGTTTATAAGAAGACGATATATTGGAAATATGTGTATAACTATCGACGAGTGATGTCTCATTACAACATGTATGGCAAAACAAATCATTTGGTCTAGCATGGTGAAACTTGGAAAACCATAGTGTATCATCTAACACATACGTGAAGCATGGAGATGGTTGATATACAACTGTTATACTCTCAAAATTTTAATAAATTGGTAAATCATGATTTGTTTTTGTAAACCATGGGAAATGCATGCCGAGTTACTTGACGAGACAATACATAAATGCTAAAGACCCATAGTTGTTGGAGCAAAGTGTTGGAAAATAGAAAGGGGCCGTCTCTTTAGTTTTGGGATAAATACATAGGTACGGGATCAGGAGAAAACACCCCAAAGTGTGAGAACGGTGAGAACACATCCAGGCCCAACACGTGGCGCGGGATATGATTAGGGTATGAGTCGTTTTTTTGTCTTTTCAATCTTCTTTTATTTTCCCAATTTTGCGTAACATGGTGCTTCATTTTTGGCGTCTAAGATTATTTTTGGCGTTAATTGTATTCATTAACTAATTGGCGTTGAATTAATTGTTTTTGTGTCACATAGATAATTTTTTTGGTGTTATAGCGTTTCTCTGGTCAATTTTTTTGGCGTTTTGTGGCGTTGTATAATAATTCACTACGAGTCAATAATATTTTTATAAGATTACAATAAGAGCAAATGTTTTTTATGGCGTTTAGTCAATTTTTTTGGCGTTTAATACATTGACAAGGTGCTTTGCCAACACCCGTTCTCACAGTTTTCATACTACTAGCATTTTGGTGTTTGTAGTTTTTGGCGTTTTATATAATAATGTATTTCATTTGTAGATAATTAGATAACAAACAACAGATAATTTGATATTAAAACAACATAAAATGAAAAAGAAAAAAATTAAAAATGGTAATCTAATTTCTCATCCAAATCTTCACTGTCATCAGCCTCTTCTTCTTGAATTTTTTTTTTTTTTTTGTATTTTGAACCTTTGAATACCTTAGCTAGATGCCAACTTTCCTACATAAAGTCCGTCTTTTTTAGATGAAGCTTGTTAGTGGCATCCTGTTTTTTGGTGTGATATTCTTGTTTGGTGGCATATCATTGAAGATCAACTCTTGCTTGAATGCTATTTATAATAATGAAGTCCAAAATAGCATTTTACACTTGTGTTGATCCCTTCATGCAATGCATTTAGTCATCAAGAACAAAGCTCACATGATGACGTATCACTGTCATCAGTCTCTTTTTTCTTGAGTATTTGTCCATCTCATTTAGCAAAAGATTATAAAGATAACCCTCTCAGCGAAGAATACATTTAGTGTAAGCTTTGCCATCTGTGGTTTTTTAACTAACTTTTTGGCGTTTTAAAGTGAGTGGTTTCTAGGGAACATGACGTTTGTTTTTCTGGGTGTGATCAATTCATTGTGTAGAGAACCCTCTCTTATTGGAGTTTTTTGGCGCGTAGTTTAGGAGAGATTTTTATTATAATAAATGATAGTAATAAAATAACCGTCTTTTCAGTTACTGTGTGTATTTATTGTTTTGTTCAGCTTTATCAGTTCTAGGGTGATAGACGTCCCATCTTCCAAGTTTGGCGTTTTTTTAAATGGTGTTATGCAGACCAAGATGACAAAATACAATTGCGGAGAAAATATTAAGCAGGAAAAATATTTTTTTATTATTTTTGGCGTTTTGTAAGCAATAAGTTTTTGTAGTATTTTTTTGGCGTTTTGCAACTAAATAGAGAAATATATCATTTAATTATCTTAAGAAAAAAAAGAAGATTACACAGAAGAAAACTAACAAAAAAAAAAATTAAAACTCTTCGTCAGAAAGTACTTTATCTGAGAAGTATCCATCACTTGTGTCATCTTCTTCCTCGGAGTCTTCATTTAGACCTTCATCCATGTCAACACCTTCACTTTCATCGGCTTCTTGTTCCTGAAGATTCCGAAGCCTCCATTTGAACATGTCCTGCAATATGTAACAACCGTCTAATTTCAATTCGAATTTAATAAAAATATGCATGATTTTACATAAAAAGTACTTGACTTCAACATAAGTACAAAATCGAAGTTTTAAAGTGATCACATACTAGTTAACTACTAACTAGTTCAAACATTCAAAACATGATTAGTAAAGTGTTTACATCATAAACATTGTCTAAACAAAGTTAATTTAACGCGGAAGCTTCAAAAGTTCGTGTTCGGTTCTTCAAAACATGCTTGATCGCCATCCAGAAAGACCCCATCATCACCTAGAGTCAAAACCACTTAAAATGTTAGTTTTGACATTGATATAATGCATATAAATGAGTTCTAGCATCGAATTATCAAAAAGAAAATAAAAATTTAGTTTTTGGCCTGTCGCGTGTCGCGCCAGAACCCCCTCATCTTGTCGCGTGTCGTGAGGACTCCCGCGTGTCGCGCCAGATCCAAAGGATCCTGCCGCGTGGCGCGGGGGACTTGGTTTTCCAACAGGTGCAGGTTTTTTACTTGCATTTCCTGCCAGCTCCGAAATTCACAAGTTTCAACTTCAAATGCCCATAACTTTTTATCCGTAGGTCCGTTTTAGGTGATTTTTTTTCCTATACGTCTGTAATTTCATTACCGACGTGCCTATAACATTCATTGTTCCAAGAATTCGGGTTACGGACCGAATGACTGAAATCACCATGTAATTATTCAACCCACAAATTTTATACCAATTTTTGTACCAATGAGATAGTAACCTTAAGGCGCTCTTACCCAACATCCGGGGCTTAATACCACCGGCATTTCATTACCAATCATATGGCTTCATGCTCTTGTGATTGTCGACGCCAAAAGCTATCTATCAAACACTAACACTACTAACTACACAATTATTCGACCCGTTTGGCTCAATTACGGAATCCTCCATTTATATTGACTACCCAACGTTTCTTAATCCAATTTTAACCTATTAATTCAACCAGTGAACATTGTCACCTCAATCAACACAAGTCTCTATTCTAAAACACAACTATACATAATTTAAATATCAAATTTACTTAATGTAACGAATTGAGTTACATACCTTCACAGCACACCCTTCAATCGTGCGTCAACACCGGCTTGTCCGCTCGACGCTTTGGCTTCCTTTCCTATAGAGTTCAATCACATCGCATTTAGAACTCTTTGATTCACATAATACGCATAGTTTACCAACTAGTACAAATATGCGGTTTTGTTCAAATTTCAACATTTAGCCTTCATTTAGGCATTTCCACAAACACTTTAAAGGCAGAATTTTACATGGTTCATTATCAAGTTCATAACTTGTTATATAGCCAAATTTAACATCAATCGAATTATCTTATATAAAAGTTAACCTCAATAAATCTGAAATCGCTTCATAAATATCAGATTACACTAGAACAACAATCAAAATCCTAGTGTTTATCAAGTTCGACAAAAACCCACTAATCACATTCAATGGTGTTCATGGAATTTACTAGAATTAAGCATGATTTCAACATATACTTGTCTAGGGTTTATTCCTAGACACTATAATGTTCCTATTTCATCCGTATAACAATCATGCATCAACAAATTTCGAATTCTCTAAGCTCATCAGAATTTCAAGTAGATATTTCCTATCAAATTTCACATACCTTATGACCCCCTTACAATGGAGATCACTAATCCAAGCTCGGATTTCATTTTGGAATTGATCTTGACCTTCAATTTATGAGATTTGTGAGAATTTTGGGTTTGATGGGGAGCTCTGTGTCACCCCCTGTGTTTTGATCGAACTCAGCACACACACAAGTGTGTGTTTTGAGTTTTAATTTATGTTTTATTATAATTAGTTTCAATTTAAACACTTTTGGTCCCTCAACTATCGTTTAGTTCTTATTTTTAGTGTTTTAACCTACTTATGAGCCACTACAAGACTTTTATCTAACTAGGTTATTTTTAATCCTAGTTAGTTCACTTGTTTATTTACCGACATTATATTTAAAATAAATGATTTACATTTTCATGGTGTTACAAGTCCACCCCCCTTAAAAAGGGTTTCGTCCTCGAAACCGGGAATACGTACCAAACAATGTCAGGTAGAGACGCCGCATCTCTTCTTCGGACTCCCATGTTGTGTCCGAGCCCTTTCTATGCTCCCACTTGACCTTAACTTGATTAATCTTCTTATTCCTTAAATGTTTGATCTTCCGGTCTAGAATCTCAATTGGTCTTATCACATAATTAAGGCTATTGTCCACTTTGATATCATCGTAGTGGATATAAGCCGTTTCCTCAGCTAGGCACTTACGGAGTTGTGACACATGAAACGTGCCATGAATTCCACTCAATTCTTCCGGTAACTCAAGGCGATATGCCACCTTGCCAACCCGTTCGATGATTTTAAAGGGCCCAATAAATCTTGGGCTTAGTTTCCCTCTTTTTCTGAATTGGATAACACCCTTCCATGGGGAAACTTTTAGCATAACTATGTCACCCACCTGAAATTCAATCGGTTTTCGTCTTTTGTCGGCATAAGACTTTTGTCTCTCTTGGGCCGCTTTCAAGTGGGCTTGAACCACTTCAATTTTCTCGTTAGTGGCTTGGACAACATCTTTATGGGCTAGTTTACGCGGACCCACTTCACCCCAACACACCGGGGTTCTACACTTCCTGCCAGCTCCGAAATTCACAAGTTTCAACTTCAAATGCCCATAACTTTTGATCCGTAGGTCCGTTTTAGGTGATTCTTTTTCCTATACGTCTGTAATTTCATTACCGACGTGCCTATAACATTAATTATTCCAAGAATTCGGGTTACGGACCGAATGACTGAAATCACTATGTAATTATTCAACCCATAAATTTTATACCAATTTTTGTACCAATCAGATAGTAACCTTAAGTCGCTCTTACCCAACATCTGGCGCTTAATACCACCGGCATTTCATTACCAATCATATGGCTTCATGCTCTTGTGATTGTCGACGCCAAAAGCTATCTATCAAACACTAACACTACTAACTACACAATTATTCGACCCGTTTGGCTCAATTACGGAATCCTCCATTTATATTGACTACCAAACGCTTCTTAATCCAATTTTAACCTATTAATTCAAGTAGTGAACATTGTCACCTCAATCAACACAAGCCTCTAATCTAAAACACAACTATACAAAATTTAAATATCAAATTTACTTAATGTAACGAATTGAGTTACATACCTTCACAGCACACCCTTCAATCGTGCGTCAACACCGGCTTGTCCGCTTGACGCTTCGGCTTCCTTTCCTATAGCGTTCAATCACATCGCATTTAGAACTCTTTGACTCACATAATACGCATAGTTTACCAACTAGTACAAATATGTGGTTTTGTTCAAATTTCAACATTTAGCCTTCATTTAGGCATTTCCACAAACACTTTAAGGGTAGAATTTTACATGGTTCATTACCAAGTTCATAACTTGTTATATAGCCAAATTTAACGTCAATCGAATTATCTTATATAAATGTTAACCTCAATAAATCTGAAATCGCTTCATAAATATCAGATTACACTAGAACAACAATCAAAATCCTAGTGTTTATCAAGTTCCACAAAAACCCACTATTCACCTTCAATGGTGTTCATGGACTTTACTAGAATTAAGCATGATTTCAACATATACTTGTCTAGGGTTTACTCCTAGACACTATAATGTTCCTATTTAATCCGTATAACAATCATGCATCAACAAATTTCGAATTCTCTAAGTTCATCAGAATTTCAAGTAGAGATTTCCTATCAAAGTTCACATACCTTATGGCCCCCTTACAATGGAGATCACTAATCCAAGCTCGGATTTCATTTTGGAATTGATATTGACCTTCAATTTTTGAGATTTGTGAGAATTTAGGGTTTGATGGGGAGCTCTGTGTCGCCCCCTGTGTTTTGATCGAACTCAGCACACACACAAGTGTGTGTTTTGAGTTTTAGTTTATGTTTTATTAAAAACACTTTTGGTCCCTCAACTATCGTTTAGTTCTTATTTTTAGTGTTTTAACCCACTTATGAGCCACTACAAGACTTTTATCTAACTATGTTATTTTTAATCCTAGTTAGTTCACTTGTTTATTTACCGACATTATATATAAAATAAATGATTTACATTTTCGGGGTGTTACACAATAACGCCATTTTTGAGTCCATGTCTATGTTCAAACAAGTGGCGTTGTGCAGTTCTTCCATGAACCCAAGCCCATGATTTGTCATGATGTTTTCAAGCAGCTAGTCTTCCTACTCTCCGCTGTCGTATATAATGGTCACCATGTCTGTTTCATCATCAAAACGCCATGATGTCATGACAGGGTCCGGCTTTCCATCTGCTTTGATTGGTCCAAATTTCCTTGTTAATGCTTTCATAAGCATATGTGTTTCTTGGCATTCGTTATCCAGAGCGATGTCAAGAGATAGGATACCCCTCTGTACCTATTCTTCCATCTTCAAAATTGCCTTGGTCGTCCTAACATACACCCTCCTTCTGTTGTCAAAACGTAGAACGAATCGCATGATTGCCAGAGTGTATCTCCACCAAACGATGGTTGCCATTTTTGGCGTTTTGGTTAAATTGGCGTTTTTGGTAAAAGATGTTTTTTGCAGAATGATAGATTGAAGTGTTATGAAAGCGATGTTTTACGTCGTTTATATAATGATGTTTTGGCGCGTAATTTAGGAGGGAATTTCTTATAATAAATGTTAATAACTGAATTTAAGTTACTGTGTTTGTTTCCTCTTCATGTAATCTCCAACGCATTTTATCACTAATTTTTGGCGTTTTGTATTTAATGGCATTTTATTTTTTAAATGGCGTGTTATCATTTTGTTGGCGTTTTGAATTTGAGCGGTAAAAGACCCTTTTACCCTTAATGAAGCGCGTCCCACATAATAAAATTAATGTTATTTACGAAAACACCACCGCGCAATCTAGTTCATGGATTGTTTTGATCTGACGATCCATAACCGTTCTCACACTTTCCCCCGTTTTCTCTAAATCCTACCCCTAAATACATATCCCCATTACGCCATGACCAATGGTCATTATCTCCTATCACCTAACAAATTATTGATTCTGTACAACATAGAATGTTTGTAGGTGATTGGCTTAGAAAAAAATGAGGGAAATGCAGGTGGAGTACTCACACCTACATGGTCCAAGCGTCGAGTAAGGTAGCACACCTTACTATGTTAGCAGTTTAACATCTCTATGCACGAGTATGAGTTAAATCTCTCATGCCTAGACATGCTCAAATCGGTTATTTTAATAACCGAAACCGGTTAACCGGTTGGGACTGTTATTGGACCAAAAAAAGAAAACGGTTACGGTTAATAACCGGTTATTAACCCCGAATATCTAGACCCGGTAATAACCGACCGGTTATGAAAAACCGGTTAACTTATGAACCGGTTAATAAAAACCGGTTATTTCGGTTATTTTATAAAACATGCAGAATTTTATAAAAACATGCAGAAATTAAAAAAAAAAGCTGCAGAATCATATACAAAACATGCAGAATTTTATAAAAACATGCAGAATCATTTAAAAACATGCAGAAAGTTATAAAAACATGCAGAATTATATTAAAACTGCAGAAAGTTAAAAAAATTGCTGCAGAATTATATAAAAACATGCAGAATTTTATAAAAACATGCAGAATCATTTAAAAACATGCAGAATTATATAAAAACATGCAGAATTATGTACAAACATGCATAATTATATTAAAACTGCAGAAAGTTTAAAAAAATGCTGCAGAATTATATAAAAACATGCAGAATTTTATAAAAACCTGCAGAAACTTATACACATCCTGCAGAAACATATTTTAACCTGCAGAATTATATTTTACCTGCAGAATTATATAAAAACAGACAAAAAAGCTGCAGAATCATATACAAAACCTGCAGAATTATATAAAAACATGCAGAATCATTTAAAAACATGCAGAATCATATAAAAACCTGCAGAATTATATAAAAACATGCAGAATTATATTAAACACACAAATAAACCAAATAAAATACGTTTTTTTATAATTATATTAGTAAATCAAGTAACATTACATTAATAAACATGAAAATATCCAATACAATTTTCTTAACTAGTCTAGAATGAAGTTGTCGTCTTGTAGTTTTGTTTCGTCATTTCTTCGTTTCTTCGTTTAGTCGCTTTGGGGGCTAGTAGAGCGTACGGATTCATCGTACATGAGTTCGTCATCGGAAAGTGGTTGCGCCCGTCCTTGAAAAACTTCAACATCATGTAATTGTTCTTCCACCGCAAGCTCGCCCTCAAGACTTGAAATATGTTGTATACGTTCCACGCCATCCAAGTAATCCTTCAAACAAATGCACATTTCCATCGCCTCCGGTGTAAGTCTTGTTCGTCGAATAGATAGTACCCTTCTACTAAGAGAAAAAACCGACTCCGAAGCTACCGTAGAAGCTTGGGAGCTTAGTAGATCACGTGCCATGGCGGCTAAAACGGGATAATGCGGTTCTTGTATTTTCCACCAAGCCAAAATATCAAAGTTGTGAAACTCGTCGGGTGACAAGGTTGCTAAAAAATCGGTATTTATATACCTCCCGAGTTCACTATTTGATGCATCACCTCGAGAACGTTTACTATTTTCATTTCTTAACGAATTATAGAAATTTAACTCCGCATCTTTTCTCGACGCCTTCGAGCTCGCCGCCATTTTTTGGTGTAACGATGACACGTTACCATATCTTTGAAAGTAATGATCAAAAAGATTGTTTAAAGAAACGTCAAAACGTTTTAGTGCATTTCTTGTAAAATTTGGGTCGCCATCATTTAACTCCAAGTCCGAACAAATATCCGAAATCATCATCTCAACACCCGAAATATTTATAGTCGGGTTCAAGGCGGCGGCACATGTAAAAACCGGTGGCATTTCTCGAAAATATTTCTTAAACTTTTCTCTCATTGGAACAATCATATGTTCGTAAATGTCACATTGGAATTCAAAGTCGTTTACTTTTTGACACATCAAAAATAGTTGTTTAAGCACCAAAGAACTAGTGGGATAATAAACTCCCGATAAAATCTTTGTCGCGGTTCTAAAAACTTCAAGTAATTGTGTTAACGTTTCAATACACTTCCAACCATCGTCATCAAATGGTTCCACCAACCCGGACGTTGCAAGACTATCGTGGAAAGATTTTAAGGTTTCTTTTTGCATTATCGCGCTATCAAACATTTTCCACGTAGAGTTCCAACGGACGACCATGTCAAAATGTGCGCTATAGCATTTCTTATTTAAAGCTTTACACCATTTTCTATAATCCGCATATCTTTTTCGACTACCTTGAAAAACGTCACGTAACATATCTTTAAAAGTTTCTTTAACTTCTTTAACGGACTCAACATTTAGCCCGTCTTGCACAACCAAGTTAGTGATGTGCGCAACACATCGGCTATGATAAAATTCTCCATCGCAAATCGGATTGTATTTTATTTTTAACATTTGCACCGCGGTTGTGTTGTTCGACGCATTATCAAAAGCAATAGAAACTATTTTATTTTCTAATTTATAAGTTTTGATAACATCGTCTAAGACATGAAATATATTTTCCCCCGTGTGTGGATAACCAAATAAATCGAACGCGATTGTACGTTTCATCATGTTCCACGAATTGGGATCGATCCAATGCGCGGTAACACAAATTTAAGAATTCGGTAAACCAAATGGAGCCGACCATACGTCGGTTGTTAAATTAACACCGGTGTTTAATTTTTCAAAACCTAAAATCATTTCTTTTTTAGCTTTTGACCACATAATTAAACAATCGCGTCTAAGAGTTGAACGACTTACGTGAACATAACGTGGTTGAAGCGTCTCTTGAATCAACTTAGTCAAGCGCGGATTGTCAAAGTGATCGAACGGCAACGATTGTTGAATAACAAATTGAGCCATCCTTAAACGAACCGCCTCCGGGTCGAAATTCCAAACACCCATACCCCGTGATATTTGCGCTTGATCTTTGGCGGGATTTTTTTTATTGTCTTGCAATGCGATGTCTAATGTGCTCTCAAAGTAGAGTTCGATGACGCCGCAAGAAACGCCCCGCAATTTTTGCACCTCGCCTTTTCTTTTCCAATCGACATCTCGCATAAATCAAAATTCACCCATAGTGTCGGGTCTCTATTCGTGGTCAAGATCCTCTTCACAAACAACTCGCTAGATGAACCAACAACGGTCGAAGCATCGCCACTGGCACTCGAACTCGCCATTTGAAAGTTGAAACGTATTTTGTAACTTCTAACTTGTAAGTGTGTTTTTGAGCTAGAATTGAAGTGGGATTATACATATGCATTGAAATCTTATTTATACACATCCAAACAAGGCAAAAATGGTAATATTACCGTTTTTTTCAATTCAAACGGTAACAATTCAAGTCTGCAGTCTGCTGTGCTACTGCTGCTCACTGTGCTGCTGCTATTGAAGAAGTGATGAGACCGGTTAATAATATTCAAGAAAACCGGTTTTTAATTAACCGGTTACAAACCGGTTGTTGATTTGAATAACGAAACCGGTTACGAACCGCCGGTTATTTATTAACCTTAACCGGTTATTGTGGTACCGGTTAAAATTCGGTTTCGGTTACGGTTATTAACCGGTTCCGGTTAAAAAACCGGTTTATTTGAGCATGTCTACTCATGCCCCACCCTATCCCCATCTAGCTGGATTTGTTGATATTGTTTGATGAAACTTTATGTATTATAAAAAAAGTGTTTTACAAAATATTATTACTTATTTTGTTTTATAAGTGTATGAGATTCACAAGAAATGACAAATACAATTTTTTTTTAATTTAACTATTAACAACAGACGTTGGTAAAACAATTGTTGGTGCATGTTCGTT
This sequence comes from Helianthus tuberosus, assembly GCA_030545235.1. NCBI lineage: Eukaryota > Viridiplantae > Streptophyta > Magnoliopsida > Asterales > Asteraceae > Helianthus > Helianthus tuberosus. The sequence goes on along the minus strand of CM060389.1, from coordinate 53,301,692 downwards.
GCAAGAGGCATCAACGGTCAAGTGGGCTAGCTCACTTGGTAGAGGCTCTTGTCTCTTAGTGGGAGGTCTTGGGTTCAATCCCAAGCAAGGGTAAGTTATTTGTAAATATAGAAGTTAGGAAGAGTAACATTAGCCATTAAAAAAAAAAAGGCATCAACGATTAATTGATAAATATATGTGACTCAATGACAATCATGGGATCATTACTCATGACATAATATGACCAATACAAAAATGGGTAAGGTTATTGTACAAATAGTCTTTAACATACTAAACATGAAAAGTGAAGAAACATATATACTTTTATTTTGAATTTTTGTTCACATTTAGTTAAGCACGTATTATTGTCTTAATATCTGGAAAAAAATAAGGCATGTACATTGTATTGTGTATTAACATGGCAAATTGGATTTAAATAATCACAGCTTTCTCAATTTGGTCGATAATAATCTCAACTTAGTTATTGGCCGATAATAATCCGAACTGGTCTACTTTTAGCCGATAATAGTCCGCCCTTAAAAGAGCTTAACGGAGTTAAGCTTTTTTCCGAATTACAAACTGATGTTTCATGGATTTTGATCAGAACGAGGATGCGAGTCGATTTATGTAAAACTTACCTCGAAACGATGTTTCAAACGGGTTGATTTTTGTTAATTGGAAGTTTAAACACCCGAATTGAAGCACCGTTTTTGTCGTTTAGGGTAGTATTTCGTGATAAATTTTACATTAATCAACTCGTATCCTCGTTCTAATCAAAAGCCTTAAAACATTAGTTTTTAATTCGAAAATTTTTTTAACTCCGTTAAGCTATATATAACGCAGACTATTATCGGCCAAAAGTGGAACAGTTCGTATTATTATCAGCCAATAACTGAGTTGGGATTATTATCAGTCAAATTGAGAAAGCTGTAATTATTTAAATCCAATTTGCCTATTAACATTAGTATAGTACTTATGTAATCACTCTAGATCGAGTTAAATATTGCACATAATTACTCTACCAGAGTAAACATACAAAAAAAAAAAAAAAAAGAATTTACATTTTCAACTAAACATTCTACTTAAGTAGATAGAAAAAAAATTCAAAATTCAAAAATAAGATTTCTTTATTTTTGACATTTAGTATATTAAGACTTATTTGTATTTAATCTTTACCCAAACAAATATCAAACATAAAACCACCATCACGAATAAAGACGGGACTAATTCTACAATTTGAATCTTTTTTTTGTTAGTTTAAGATCGTTGCCTTGAAACATGTTTAACCTCCTCCCCCAAACAAAATATAAAAAAAAGACTTATTTATATTTAATCTTTACCCTAACAAATATCGAACATAAAAACACCATCTGGATTAAAGACAGGACTATTTCTACAAGTTGAACTATTTTTTTTTAAATTATAAGATCATTGCATTTAAACATGTTTAAACCAACCCCCCTCATGTCTTGTTTGGTTACCATTCCATGTCTTGTTTGGTTACCATGTGAGAATGGAATGAACCATTACTTTTTGTTGTTTGGTATGCGAGAAAATACGAATGAATAAAATCGGATGGTGGTGGTCAATGATGGGCGGCAATGGTGGGTGGTGATAGGTGACAGTTGTAGCAGCGACGGTGGTGGTGGGTGGAGACGGTGGCGATTGGAGACCGCGACGGGTGGTGACAGCGATGGTAGTGGTGGGTGACGGCGATGGTCAGAGGTGGTAGCGGTGGCGACGGTGGTGGCAGGTGGTAGCGGTGGTGTCGGTGGGTGGTGGTGGTTGATAGCGAAGGCAGAGGTAGGTGGCGACGGTGACGGTGATTGGAGGTGGCAGCGTCAATGGTGGCGGCGATGATCGAAGGTGGGTGGTGGTGGTGATCGGAGGTGGCAACAGCAATGGTGGATGGCGGCGACGGCGGTGGCGGGGATGGAGGTAGGTGGAGGCAACGACGGTGGCGGGTGACGGCGGTGGCGGTGGCGGGTGGCGACGAAGGTGGGTAACGGAGACGGTTGACAGTGGTGGTGGGTGGTGGCAACGGTAGTAGGTTGTGGTGTTGTTAATGAATGGTGAAGAGGGAATTGAATGGAAAAAAAAAACAGGGGGGGGGGATGGAATGATTTTGAGGGAATGGAATGCTTTTTGGAATAGGTGATTCCATTCCATCAACCAACCAAACACTCTTTTCTTCATTCCCCCTCAATGGTCTATTCCATTCCACCTCTCATTCCTGCATACCAAACGCTACCTAGATTAAATGTCTTCAATAAAAAAGCTCGATATATTATTAATGGAGTATCAAAATCACTCTATGACCACGTGTAATGGTTAATGCCTCTAAGGGGCATTTTTTGTCACATTAGCGCCAACTCATTCTCATTCTTTTTAGCAAAAAATATGTGAAATGGTTAATGCCTCATAATGCACCTTCAATCATTACTCAGTTATTCTTTTATTTTGCCTTTAGTTTCAATATTTTTAAATAAAGATAAAACAAAATAAAAACTTGATCCCACATCAGCGTTCAACTATTTTCTTTTCATGATCGGGCGTGATGGACGAATAACATGTGTCATAATCTCCATCGTGAGTTCAACCACACTTTAGAATACCTCGTCGATCTCATACGATGAAGACGTACTATCCTCACTAGTAGATGATGACTAATCTTCTGTTTTTTTAACGCTTTTGAGACTTTTGAAATGAGTTGTTATTTTGTGAAGTGTTTGATTGAGTTTGTGTGTGATTTATTGAAAATTAAAGAAAATAAATATATTAATTTTATAATAAAACGGTCCAATTGCAACGGTACTATATGGCCTCATTATTGCCACTTTCCAAAAATATGTTTCTCAATATGGCGTCATTTAGAAAACGCTGCCTCCCCATAAATTGAAACACTTAGCAAAGTTTGTTACATTTATTTGACATTTTTCCCCTTTTTAACGCCATAGTGTGATGGTTTTTGAAGCGTTTTTTGGCGTGATCAAGTATTGAAAATGCCCATTACGTGTGGTCTAATAATGCCAAAACGTTTAACCAAAATTTGAGTTAAATGATTGTACTTATTTTTTATTAATGGCTAAATTAATTTCACCTAAATTACACCTTGCCTTGTGTCTTCTTCAAAGAAGCTTTTTCTATTGCTACTCGGCTACAACCCAAATGATCACAATTATACCTACTTAAATCACTGAAGAGACGGTTCAACTTTAAATTTTAAAGACACAGACGATATATCATATATCCTTCGTAAAAATGGAAGCCTCATAACAATGACAAGATATATGCACATTCATACTGCATATCATCAATAATTAACCTGTAACCCAGGTTTCAGTTCGATTCAAATTATGTATCATATCATCGACATGCTCGCTCATTGACAAACGAAAAATACTATGTACATATTTGGCCAAAACATGTATGGTGTTTAAAACTAAACACTACAACTAATAATTACTAGTAAAGAGGTAGGGGTGGTCATCACTCACCACTCACTTATCACTCACAACATCCAATCAATTTTCGCCATGTATCGAGCTTTATTCCATCACTAGTGATGGTTTTTAGTGGAAATGTTCATCACTCACCACACACTATCAAAATTATTAAAAAAACAAAACAAAACTGAATTCAAAACAAATTGTTCACGCGTGATATGATTCACGCGTTATAAATTTCACTCGTGATGGAGTATGGTGACGGTGGTGTGCGTGATACTTTCACGAGTGATGGCACATCCATCACTGACCATCCCGAGTGGCCTAAGGAATATAGAATGACCTAATTATTTAAAATTAAAGATACTAGTATACTTTTTTGTTTCTCGTTAACATACTAATAATAAAAAATATAACATTATGATCAAATACAAAGTCTCACAAAAATAAGAAGTTGTACAAAGGATATCAAACGGACTCTGACTGACCTCTTTCATGCTGTATTGGAATCGTCTTATCGAACTCTACGATGTAAGATTTTAGGTTTTCACTTTTGGATTTATATGTCGTAGATTTTTGAATTTTTGTTTATTACCATTATGTCTTTTGTTTATCATTGTGTCTTTTCTATATTTGTGTATTGTGTCTTTTTTTCACGACATTGTGTTATATTTTTCGACATTGTGTTATATTTTACTCGACATTGTGTTATCTTGTGTGATCTATTGTGTTTGTACACTTTTTATTTTCAGAAGGTTTTGTAGAATAACTTAACCCTATAAGTATATAATATATGATGGGAAAAGTGAATATAGGGCTATTACGCATCTAAATTGTATGCGAAAGCAATCAAAATTGCGTCGTTTTGATTAAACCTAATTAATAATTAAACTGAATCTTTTTTTATTTCAAAACCAACTCCATCATCATATTTCATACTCATTTAATTTCCCATCCTTCCCTACTCAATCGTAACTGTTGCTCCAAATCAACTCCTATCGATGGTTTACATTGCAACATACATTCTTGAACTTTCAGTAATCTACACCCTAAGAAAAGAAAGCACATTGAGAACAATAGGGGAAACGTAAAATTAATTATTTGCAACGGATAACAAAAAAGTGGCGTGAGAGATAATAGATAGATTAAATGAATGATTGATGACTGAATTCATACTAGCCTTACTACCTCAGTATTGATTTATTGGATTCCATAAATCCTAGTGCTGTTTAGCTTAGGTTTGAGACATAGGTGTATTGTCCATGATATTTGATTCACAAAACCTCGTTAACAGGATGTACTTTGATTCAATCACATTTAGGATTTCAATAAAAAATTGCAAATACGATTGAGTTGGGAGGAATGGGAAATTCAAATAACACCAAGAAAGATGAGATGATGATGGACTTGGTTTTGAATAAAACGATTCAGTTTAGTTTTTTAATTAGGTTAATTTAATCAAAATGACGTAGTTTTGATTGGTTTCGCATACAACTTAGATGCATAACAGCCCCATATTCACTCTCCCCATATATGATATAGTTAGAAAGAAATCAAAAATTAATTGGTTCCAGGAATTTGACCAAGTCCTTGGTTGACAAAAGAAAGTAAACGTTGTTTCCTTGTTTTTCAAATACCCATAGGTTGACATCTAAATTACTTGGTTCCAGGAATTTGATCAAGTACTTTAAATAATTAAATTCTCCATCAAATGAAGTAGATAATTTGATGGCATTCACCCATCTATATATACTTACACTTCTAGTCGCAAGTTTCTTCATCCACCTACAGGCTTATTTATATACACTCCATAGTTTCATACACACAGCTTGCAAATAACTTGCAAATGGAAAGCAAAGCCGTAGGGTTCTGCGCAGTTGTGGCGGTGCTAGGAATAATATCAGCCGCCACCGGTTTCACAGGGGAGTTCACTAGGGTGAAGGTAACAACCAATTAGTTTAAACTATAGTACATCTCCATTAGAATTATAATTATAATTTGAGACACTTTAAGACATAACAAAAATATGTTTGTTATGTGCATATATGCATGCAGGATTCTGATGTTTATATTGAGGATAATTCGTGTGTTTATCCAAGTAGTCCAGCCCTCGCTCTTGGAGTCATATCAGCCTTGTTCGCGATTATTACGCAAATTTATATAAGCGTGACATTTGGCTGTTGCAGATGTTGCGGAAATAACACTAATTCAACCCCAATTTCAAAACTCCTCTCTGTATTATCATGGTGCGTACTAGACATCAATCTTATTGTTAGGGTTGTGATAAACATACCTCATTCCTTTATTTTTAGTTGTTATACCCTTTGTCAAATTACTAATATTTTGCTCTTTTCACACTATGTGTATAGGATGTTTTGTACAGTTGTGTTTCTAGGTGTAGGATGTTTTGTACAGTTGTGTTTCTAGGTGTAGGATGTTTTGTACAGTTGTGTTTCTAGGTCGTACATAAGTAACTATGTGTATAGGATGTTTTGTACAGTTGTGTTTCTAGGTGTAGTGTATGGTCGTAGATATGTAACTATGTGTATATACTGTTTTGTGTTGTCATATTTGTTCTGTTCTACCATGCACTATTTCGAAACTCATACTACATTGGTAGCTTCATACACATACACACACACCTCATGCTTTATTTATTTCTTTCCTGGGTGTTTTGGAGCCGAGGGTCTCTCTGGAAGCAGCCTCTCTATCCCTAGGGGTAGAGGTAAGGTGTGCCTACATCCCACCCTCCCCAGACCCTACAAATAGCTTGCTATTTGTGGGATTTTTACTGGGTATGATTGATTGATTGATTGATTGCTCTTTTCACACTAAAAGAAAAAAAAATCTAATTGATTTGATGTTTTCGAGGTGAACGATAAAAATTTAAAAGAGGCTACGTTTAGCCAACTACTTATAATATCATCTTGTGCTAATAATGTATTTAAACTAATTTAGTGTTGCATATGCAGGGTAACTACGGTTGTGGCTGTGGTTCTATTGTTGGCAGCTGCTGGACTAAATAATAAAGAAGGTGGACAAGTTGATTCTTATGGTTATTTTACATGTTATGTTGTGAAGCCAGGAATATTTGCAGCAGGGGCAATTTTAGCTCTTTTAAGTGCAGTTTTTGGGATTGCTGCTTTTGTTACCGTAGCTCCATTAGCTACACAAACCACTACAAATCCTGCAGTTGCATACCCAATTGGTGCTAATATTGATCCAGAGAAAAATACATTTTCCTTTTCCTCCACAGCAATACCACCCTCAGCAATACCCTCCTCAACAACAATACTAACAAAATAATTAATTGGTCAATCCATGGACTAATCATTTCTATTACAATATTGTATTATATCAATTTGTATATTTGGGTTTCTTGAGTTTTCAAATGTAATTAAGAGTTTTATTTACATTCCTTCAGTTTTTTTAGATCTATTATATGTTGTTGGTTATTTAAGGCCCTAACTATTTGCACACCTTGGCAGACTATCTACACACTTAGGGTTTACATACGCTGCGTATTGACCTATACGCAGCGTATAGGGTTACCTCTATACGCTGCTGTCACACCCCCAAAATCCACCGCGGAGTACCACCGCTTGGAGGCGTGACATGACCAGGATCAAGCCACCAATCATATTGAACATAAGTATATATATATCAAAAGTCATTCATCAATACGATAGGTGTTTACAAAACCAAATATATACAAGTGTGTAGCGGAAGCATTAATGTAAAACCCAACATAAGTTTAAGTACAAAATGTTATAATGTTTAACAACACATTCACGATCCATGTCCACAACGACCGCGCCTCCCGTGCAAGCTCCGCAAGTACCTAAGGTCCTGCAAGGCATGTAACAGAGAGTCAACAACTAGTTGAGCGAGTTCACAGTTAGTTATTTAGTTATAATGTTCATTTCGTAAATCGTATGTTCGATTAGTAATCATGTATCGTATGTAATAGCATCGCGGCCCTCAAGGCATGTTTGCGAAGTTTAGTGGGGGGTTTCCCCTGTTTTATAGACTAGTTATATTTGTATCGCGGCCCTCCAGGCATGTTTGCGAAGATTAAAGTATAGTTCGTGGCCATTTCCAGGCATGTTTGCGAAGATCGTTCTAGTATAGTTCGCGGCCATTCCAGGCATGTTTGCGAAGATCGTTCTAGTATAGTTCGCGGCCATTCCAGGCATGTTTGCGAAGTTTAGAAATTGTATCGCGTTAGTCCTTGCTGCCAGTCCAGGCATGCGTGCGATGAATAGTGTTGACTAGTCGTATTTGTACGTGCCCTTCTTGATCCAAGGACCGTAGCGAGTGTGATTGTCCTACCCAAGGAGGACGAGCATGCGTTAAGGTTTGTTGTCCTACCCAAGGAGGACGTACGTATGTATTCTACCCAAGGAGAATACGCAGGATTAATATTAGCATCCTACCCATGGAGGATGGCGGTACATATCCTACCCAAGGAGGATATGTAGGTTCCATTTTTAATTTCTTAACCCATTCCCAAACCACCGGGGAATCCCATGCCTTGGCTGTGTGAACTCACCTTGGTTTGCTCGGTATGCTAAGTGTATGCTCGCAAGTAATCAATCACGTCCTAAAGTATGCACGTATGGAATAATCAGTTTGAGTTCAAGTTGTTCACGTGTAAACATGTAGCACGTAATCACAATCATATACAAGATGGTTACACTTAACAGCAGTTAAATATTCCAGTTAACACTTAACAGAATTAACCCAAGTTACTGTACAGATCAGCTATTCGGCGAAACACAGATATTGACGAAACACCTTCAGTTTCGTCGTGGCCTTGTTCGGCGAAACAGGATTCTGATTCGTCGACGACTCTTGGCGAAACACATTCTGTTTCGCCGAGATTCCTGTTTCGTCGAATGTCTGATTCGTAAACACAGTTACAGCAGTTACGAAATACACAGAAACCCTAATCATGTTAGCAGCCGAAATCACACAACCATCATCATACACAAGTCATACGATATTCATCCAGCAAAACATCAATATCCGTGATTTCCAATCATAACTAAAGCCATGAATTAACCCTAGGCCATCCAACAACATTCCCGGATTTAACATTATCAACCTACTATTCTGATGATCAATATCAACAATCTGATCTTGTTTATAAGAAACCCTAAATCAATACCACGTTTCAGATATAGCTGTGAAATCGATTAAGCATGCATAACGAAACAACATCATCATATTCATAACCATTCTATAAATCAAACATATACCTAAGCATGAATTCAGAAATCAAGAGTCATGAAATCGATTTAACAAACATATGACTAACCGAGGTCGATAGTACGAAGGTTTAATCTCTTAACGAGGCTTCGAGAACTCTAATCTGCCGTCACACAGGAGTGGGAGCTCTAGGGTTTTTCTGTTTTGCTAAAATGACGAATTGAGCGGTTCCGTAACTTATACGCGTCTAAGTGTTTTGGGCCCTTACTGGGCTTGGCGAAACTGACGGGCCGGCGAATCACATTTGATTCGTCGAGATGTTGATGGCGAAACACCTGTTTCGTCGGGTGGTATATGACGAATGGCACATGTGTTTCGTCGAGTTTACATAGGGCTTAATAGTCTGAGTGTTTACAACAGGTTCCCATTAAATCATTAAACACATATGCATGCAACCATCACAATAAGTATTATCATATCAGCACGTAGCATATCCAACAATCATCTCAAATTACAATCAGTGTACAGTTATAAGTCAAACCAGTCAAACAAGTCAAAGTCAACGTGCATTAAATGCAAATAAAGGATGTCGGAATTTCGAGTTGTCACAATATCCCCAACTTGAAAGAAATTTCGTCCCGAAATTTAGCATGCAGTTACTGAGGAAGCTAGTGGTGTGACGTTGTTTACCTGTATTGTATCGCGGCTCCTCGAGCAGGTTTGCGAAGATTACTGGTTTTCTTGGGGTGTCACATTATCCCCCCGTTGATTTGGAATTTCGTCCCGAAATTCAGCATTGGTAGCTTCAGCCTCAGTAGTAGTTGCTTGGTTTCCGAATAACTGGGGATATTTAAGTTCCATTTGATCTTCACGCTCCCAGGTAAACTCTGGGCCGCGGCGGGAGTTCCAACGAACTCGTACAAGAGGGATTCTCGTGTTCTTGAGGACCTTCACATCCCGGTCCGTGATTTCAACAGGTTCCTCGACGAAGTGCAACCGCTCGTCGATAGTGAGTTCCTTTAAGGGAACTATGTGGGTCTCATCTGACGTACACTTCTTCAGATTCGACACGTGAAAAACATTATGAACTGCACTGAGTTCAGGTGGTAAGTTCAATCTGTAGGCCACTTTGCCTATTTTCTCAATAACCTCGAAAGGTCCAACATATCGTGGATTTAGTTTGCCGCGTTTGCCAAAACGAACCACACCCTTCCAGGGTGAAACTTTAAGTAGCGCTCGATCCCCAACCTGGAATTCGAGTAGTTTTCTATCTTTATCAGCGTATGCTTTCTGACGGTCACGAGCTGCCGCCATGCGTTGTCGTATCTGAGCAATCTTTTCTGTAGTACCAACTACGAGTTCTGGACCTGTGATTTAACTATCTCCCACCTCTACCAACAAAGAGGTGACCGGCATTTACGCCCGTACAATGCCTCAAACGGAGCAGCTTTAATGCTGGTGTGGTAGCTGTTATTGTACGAAAATTCCACAAGGGGCAGATGTTTTTCCCAGCCTTTGCCAAAGTCAATTACGCACGCCCGAAGCATGTCTTCTAGAGTTTGAATAGTGCGCTCAGACTGCCCATCCGTCTGAGGATGATAAGCTGTGCTCATGTCTAAACGAGAGCCAAAAGATTTATGCATTGCTTGCCACAGTTCTGAAGTAAAACGTGCGTCACGATCAGAGATGATGGAGGTGGGCACCCCGTGCCTCGAGACCACTTCTTTTAAGTAAATGTCTGCTAAGGTAGAGAACTTGTCTGTTTCTTTGATAGCTAAGAAGTGAGCAGACTTTGTGAGTCGATCCACGATCACCCAAATAGTATCATTTCCGCGCTGAGATCTAGGTAGGCCAGTAACAAAGTCCATGGAAATTTGCTCCCATTTCCATTGTGATATCTCAGGTTGTTGGAGTGGTCCTGACGGTTTCTGATATTCTGCCTTGACTCTCGCACAAGTCAAGCATTTGCTAACGTATGTGGCTATGTGGGCCTTCATGCTAGGCCACCAATATGTGGTTTTGATGTCGTGGTACATTTTATCCGCACCTGGATGTACCGAGTAGCGAGACTTATGAGCTTCATCCATCACTAGCTCACGTAAGTTGCCATAAAGTGGAACACAAATGCGTCCTGTAACGTAGTAAGCACCATCTTCCTTCTGTTCTAAACGTTATCTTGAGCCACGTAGGGCTTCAGCCCTGACATTTTCTGGTTTCAATGCTTCTACCTGAGCATTTCGTATCTGAGAAGGAAGACTAGACTGTATAGTGAGTTGTAAAGCTCGCACGCGCTTAGGCGCGGTGTCCTTTCGACTGAGGGCGTCAGCCACAACATTGGCTTTGCCTGGGTGGTACCTGATCGAGCATTCGTAGTCATTTAACAGTTCGACCCATCGTCGCTGTCGCATATTCAGCTCTTTCTGTTTGAAGATATGTTCGAGGCTTCTGTGATCGGTGTAGATGGTGCACTTGGTGCCATACAGATAATGTCTCCATATCTTGAGTGCAAAAACAACAGCTACAAGTTCTAAATCGTGTGTAGTGTAATTCCGTTCGTGAATCTTAAGTTGACGTGAAGCATAAGCAATGACTTTATCCCGTTGCATCAATACACATCCAAGACCTTGGATAGATGCGTCGCAGTAGACTACGAAATCGTCCGTGCCTTCAGGCAATAAGAGGATAGGTGCGCTACAAAGTCTATCCTTTAAGTGCTGAAACGCTGTTTCCTGTGCATTACCCCAACGGTAAACAACACCTTTCTGTGTCAGTAGTGTAAGCGGCTGAGCAATCTTTGAGAAGTCTTTGATGAAACGTCTGTAATAACCCGCCAAACCCAAGAATTGGCGTATTTCTGTTGGTGTACGAGGCGCAGGCCAATTCTTGATCGAATCTACCTTGGATGGATCGACATGGATCCCATCTTTCTTTACCACGTGGCCTAAGAAGTGGACTTCACGAAGCCAGAAGTCACATTTAGAAAACTTAGCGTATAGCTGTTCCGTTCGTAGAAGTTCCAGTATAAGTCGTAAGTGCTGCTCGTGTTCCTCCTGACTTTTCGAATAAATCAGTATGTCGTCGATGAAAACAATGACGAACTTGTCGAGATAGGGTTTGCACACCCTGTTCATAAGATCCATAAATACGGCAGGCGCGTTCGTTAGCCCGAATGGCATGACCATAAACTCGTAGTGGCCGTAGCGAGTTCTAAATGCTGTTTTAGAGACGTCCTCATCCCGGACTCTCGGCTGATGATATCCTGACCTTAAGTCTATTTTGGAGTAGTAGCTCGACCCTTGCAGCTGATCGAATAAATCATCTATGCGCGGAAGAGGATAACGATTCTTGATCGTCACCTTGTTGAGTTCACGGTAGTCTATACACATCCTGAACGTACCGTCTTTCTTCTTTACGAATAACACTGGAGCTCCCCAGGGCGAAGAGCTAGGACGTATAAAACCCTTTTCCAAGAGTTCTTGTAGCTGCTTTGACAGTTCTTCCAATTCAGTTGGAGCCAAACGATAAGGCGCTCGAGCTATGGGTGCTGCTCCAGGAGCTAGCTCGATCTGAAACTCGACCTGGCGATGAGGCGGTAGCCCAGGTAACTCTTCAGGAAACACTTGAGGAAAGTCGCGTACCACTGGAATATCCTCAATCTTCTTCTCTTTCTTCGATGTATCAGTGACGAGAGCTAAAACAGCTGTGTGACCCTTGCACAAACACTTCTGAGCCTTCAAGAAGGAAATGATGCCACTCACGACACCACTCTTGTCGCCTTGAACTTCGAGAGGTTCTTTGCCCAAACGAGGAATACGAATAACCTTTTCTTTGCATAAAATCTCCGCTTGTTGTTGAGGTAACCAATCCATACCAATATCGATGTCGAAACCATCACAACGTTGGGGTCATTCCTAGTATCACCCTGACCGATCACGAACACTCGACCCCTGGCACCATTGCCGTCGTTATTACCCCCGTTGTTGTCTCCACTATTGTTCCCGTTTCTTTGATTGTGGTTCTGATTCTGGTTCAACCGTGGGCAGTGTCTTTTGATGTGACCTTCAGCATCATCTGATAACATCCCTTGTTACCCTGCTGTTGCCGCCGATTCTATAGATCTTGTGATCGTTGTTGTTGGTTCTGGTTTGCAGGACGTGAGTTCCCACCATCTTTGGTTCCATGACCAAGCTTGTCGCATCTTTGACAATGATTGCGGTTGCACTGCCCGCTGTGGTGCAAGTTACATCGTTTGCGCTTAGGGTGGTTTCCCCTGTATCCACCCTGCCCTTGACTACTAAAAGGTTGCTGACCAGGACTTTGGTTGTCATCGATCTTTCGCTGCTGTGCCTGGGACGGAATCGTAGTCGAACCCTTGCTAGAGGTTCTATCCCACTTTCATCCATTGTTACTGAGGGTAGCAGAAGTAGTTGAAGTAGTAGTGGTAGTAGTATCGCTGATACGTTGAGGCAGCTTGTTCTGTCCCACTGCCTGGTTTGTGAGACGATGAGCAAGATGAGTAACATCTTGAATAGTAGCAAGTTTAGCCGTCTTCACATGGTTTTGAATTCCTGGTACTAAGCCTTTGAGGTACAGCTCAAAGCTCTTTATGGGAGGATCCACCATAGTTGGACACAAAATTGTCAGTTTGTTGGATCGTTATCGTGCACGCTTCTATCTCTGACCCCGTCATCTTCATGTTAAAGGACTCCACTTCCAACTTGTGGATGGCATCATAACTATTGTATTCACGTTTGATAGGTTCCTTAAAATCATTCCATGGGGTGGCATAGCAGCCGCCAGCCCCAGTGTCGTAACTTGCGCGTTCCACCAAGTTTGCGCAGTGCCTTCGAGAATATCAGTGGCATATTTCACCTTACGAGCCTCGGGTCATTCACACATTCGAAGGCCGATTCGAGTTCCTCAAACTAATGGAGGAGTCCAACAGCTCCTTCAGTGTCGCTGAAAGTAGTAGGGCGACAGTCCATAAAGTCTTGTATGTGCATACAGGTGGCTGAGCGTGTTGACTTGTCGTGTGCGTAAGAGTAATCAAAATTAAGCACAAGTGTTAAGTTACAAGAGTAGGATCAAAAATCCTGGAGTAAGTGGTGATGGCAGGTTACACCTCCTGTCTGGGCAGCTGCGAGTGCTGCAGTAACTTGTTCAGTGATCGAAGCCGCCAACTGGGCTTGAGTTAGGTTAACGCGTCCACTCATGATCTTAACATCAAGGAGGACATGTGTAAGAGAGGTTCGCGAATAGTGCGAAGAGAGTGAGCACACAAGTATTCTCTAGCAATAACGTATAGTAGGTTCTGTAATCTGAGCATACCACGAGCAAAGTTCTATGTAATTCTAGCAAGTAGGTAAAGTAACATGAATAGTAGTACCTATGATGTTGAGCCTTGCACGTGGAGCGAAGCGTCGTTGTGGATCGTTGAGAGCACTGTTCTGGTTATAGTCTGGTTTTAACAAAAATCGTTTTCCCTTTATTAAAACCAAGTTCTCTATAACCAATGGCTCTGATACCAATCTGTCACACCCCCAAAATCCACCGCGGAGTACCACCGCTTGGAGGCGTGACATGACCAGGATCAAGCCACCAATCATATTGAACATAAGTATATATATATATCAAAAGTCATTCATCAATACGATAGGTGTTTACAAAACCAAATATATACAAGTGTGTAGCGGAAGCATTAATGTAAAACCCAACATAAGTTTAAGTACAAAATGTTATAATGTTTAACAACACATTCACGATCCATGTCCACAACGACCGCGCCTCCCGTGCAAGCTCCGCAAGTACCTAAGGTCCTGCAAGGCATGTAACAGAGAGTCAACAACTAGTTGAGCGAGTTCACAGTTAGTTATTTAGTTATAATGTTCATTTCGTAAATCGTATGTTCGATTAGTAATCATGTATCGTATGTAATAGCATCGCGGCCCTCAAGGCATGTTTGCGAAGTTTAGTGGGGGGTTTCCCCTGTTTTATAGACTAGTTATATTTGTATCGCGGCCCTCCAGGCATGTTTGCGAAGATTAAAGTATAGTTCGCGGCCATTTCCAGGCATGTTTGCGAAGATCGTTCTAGTATAGTTCGCGGCCATTCCAGGCATGTTTGCGAAGATCGTTCTAGTATAGTTCGCGGCCATTCCAGGCATGTTTGCGAAGTTTAGAAATTGTATCGCGTTAGTCCTTGCTGCCAGTCCAGGCATGCGTGCGATGAATAGTGTTGACTAGTCGTATTTGTACGTGCCCTTCTTGATCCAAGGACCGTAGCGAGTGTGATTGTCCTACCCAAGGAGGACGAGCATGCGTTAAGGTTTGTTGTCCTACCCAAGGAGGACGTACGTATGTATTCTACCCAAGGAGAATACGCAGGATTAATATTGGCATCCTACCCATGGAGGATGGCGGTACATATCCTACCCAAGGAGGATATGTAGGTTCCATTTTTAATTTCTTAACCCATTCCCAAACCACCGGGGAATCCCATGCCTTGGCTGTGTGAACTCACCTTGGTTTGCTCGGTATGCTAAGTGTATGCTCGCAAGTAATCAATCACGTCCTAAAGTATGCACGTATGGAATAATCAGTTTGAGTTCAAGTTGTTCACGTGTAAACATGTAGCACGTAATCACAATCATATACAAGATGGTTACACTTAACAGCAGTTAAATATTCCAGTTAACACTTAACAGAATTAACCCAAGTTACTGTACAGATCAGCTATTCGGCGAAACACACATGTTGGCGAAACACAGATATTGACGAAACACCTTCAGTTTCGTCGTGGCCTTGTTCGGCGAAACAGGATTCTGATTCGTCGACGACTCTTGGCGAAACACATTCTGTTTCGCCGAGATTCCTGTTTCGTCGAATGTCTGATTCGTAAACACAGTTACAGCAGTTACGAAATACACAGAAACCCTAATCATGTTAGCAGCCGAAATCACACAACCATCATCATACACAAGTCATACGATATTCATCCAGCAAAACATCAATATCCGTGATTTCCAATCATAACTAAAGCCATGAATTAACCCTAGGCCATCCAACAACATTCCCGGATTTAACATTATCAACCTACTATTCTGATGATCAATATCAACAATCTGATCTTGTTTATAAGAAACCCTAAATCAATACCACGTTTCAGATATAGCTGTGAAATCGATTAAGCATGCATAACGAAACAACATCATCATATTCATAACCATTCTATAAATCAAACATATACCTAAGCATGAATTCAGAAATCAAGAGTCATGAAATCGATTTAACAAACATATGACTAACCGAGGTCGATAGTACGAAGGTTTAATCTCTTAACGAGGCTTCGAGAACTCTAATCTGCCGTCACACAGGAGTGGGAGCTCTAGGGTTTTTCTGTTTTGCTAAAATGACGAATTGAGCGGTTCCGTAACTTATACGCGTCTAAGTGTTTTGGGCCCTTACTGGGCTTGGCGAAACTGACGGGCCGGCGAATCACATTTGATTCGTCGAGATGTTGATGGCGAAACACCTGTTTCGTCGGGTGGTATATGACGAATGGCACATGTGTTTCGTCGAGTTTACACAGGGCTTAATAGTCTGAGTGTTTACAACAGGTTCCCATTAAATCATTAAACACATATGCATGCAACCATCACAATAAGTATTATCATATCAGCACGTAGCATATCCAACAATCATCTCAAATTACAATCAGTGTACAGTTATAAGTCAAACCAGTCAAACAAGTCAAAGTCAACGTGCATTAAATGCAAATAAAGGATGTCGGAATTTCGAGTTGTCACATTATCCCCAACTTGAAATAAATTTCGTCCCGAAATTTAGCATGCAGTTACTGAGGAAGCTAGTGGTGTGACGTTGTTTACCTGTATTGTATCGCGGCTCCTCGAGCAGGTTTGCGAAGATTACTGGTTTTCTTGGGGTGTCACAGCTGCGTATAGAGCTCTACTCAGTGTATATAAACCATGGATTTCAGAGCCTTATCAGCAATCATTGCACAGAAAACAAGGGTTATATACGCTACGTATAGGTCTATACGCAGCGTATATAAACCATTAGATTTTTTTGGGTCATTTTGGTAGGTTTGAGGGATCATTTTTTCACAAAGTTTAAATACGCTGCGTATAGACCTATACGCAGCGTATATAAAGGTCTGAAAATGTCATATTTGTATTATTTACCTATAATATTGTTTTTTTATAAATAATTTTCTTTTTTTTTTATAAATAAACAAAGGAATACGATAATTTAATTTAAACGATAACAAAACAATATATTTGTATTATTTACCAACAATATTGTTTTTTTATAAATAAACAAAGGAATACACAATAAAAAAATGAAGCTTTATATACGCTGCGTATTAATCCCTACGCAGCGTATGAGACAAAAATGACACAACTACCCTTGTATTTGGCTTCGTATAGCCTCAACACAAGGGTATAAAAGACATTTTCAGACCTTTATATACGCTGCGTATAGGTCTATACGCAGCGTATATAAAGGGTAGTTTTTATTTTTAACTCCAAACATGTGGTTAAATTATCTTTTTAACCCTTATAGTATATATACGCTGCGTATAGACCTCTACGCAGCGTATATAAAGGTCTGAAAATGTCATATTTATATTATTTACCAATAATATTGTTTTTTTTATAAATAATTTTCTTTTTTTATAAATAAACAAAGGAATACGATAATTTAATTTAAACGATAACAAAACAATATATTTGTATTATTTACCAATAATATTGTTTTTTTATAAATAATTTTCTTTTTTAATTTTTATAATTCATAATATTTGTATTATTTTTAATTTTTATAATTTATATTTGTATTATTTACCAATAATATTGTTTTTTTATAAATTTTTTTTTTTTTATAAATAAACAAAGGAATACACAATAAAAAAATGAAGCTTTATATACGCTGCGTATTGACCTATACGCAACGTATATAAAACTGGTCAATACGCAGCATATATAAAACTGGTAAAAATCTGATGCTTCAAACCTACCAAAATGACCCCAAATTTTCAGATGGTTTATATACGCTGCGTATTGACCTATACGCAGCGTATATAAAACTGGTAAAAATCTGATGCTTCAAACCTACCAAAATGACCCCAAATTTTCAGATGGTTTATATACGCTGCGTATAAGTCAATACGCAGCGTATATAAACCTTGTTTTCTGTGCAATGATTGGTTATTAGGCACTGAGATCCATGGTTTATCTATGCATCGTATAGGTCAATACGCAGCGTAGAGGGTTAACCCTATACGCTGCACCCTCTACGCTGCGTATTGACCTATACGCTGCGTAGATAAACCCTAATTTTGCTAGGGTTTGGTGTGCTAATAGGCACATTAGTGTGTCAATAGGCACACCCTTATTTAAAGTTTTCTAAGCATGGATAAATCATCAAATATAGTGAAACAGTGATTTAGTTGTTGATTCAGGCCCCTAGCCTCTCACACACACAACACTATGTATGTATGTGAATGTGAAATTGATATGCAGAAAGTGAAAGGAAAGCTATTGTATTATCAAAAAGGGTACAAATAAAACCTAATGCTACTCCCTATTTATAATTAAAAAGAACACATGTGAAGAAACACTAGATAAATGGTCGGAACCGAGATATCTAGGGGGTTTGAATCCGCATAAAAAGGTTAGCTCTCTCTCGATTGATTCAGTTGCAATTGATCTTCTTCTCTGAAAGCTCTGCAAAAAAGAGCACCGTTAACCTCGCCAAGGGGAGAAAGGGGTTCTCTCCTTGACCCGACTCCGGTGTGAGAATAAGTATTGGTAATGAAGAAGAGAATGTATTTGAGAAGTGTGTGTAACTTGAATTCATACCTGAACAGTTCTCGTATTTATAACCGGGAGTTTGGGAGGGAAAACCCGTTATTGAAAAGATGACGGAAGATGCTAACGCCGTAGCGGTTATATTTTCTTTCGTCAAGTTTCTTTGATCCGACGTCAAGTGGTCTCGATCCGATGTGAATGCACACGGATCGTGGTTTGATCTATGGCTGGGGATTCGCCACGTGGAAAGTGATTAAGTGGAGATTACTCTCCAACTGCATGCATTTGTTGTGATTTGAAGAAGGCCTGAGGTGATGCCACGTGTCCGGACGGTTATAACCGTCTTAGTGGTGCACGATTGACACCCTTCTAGAAGACTACTGCTGTAATCAGGTGTGGCTCCTTATCGTGTAGAATCAGATGATTAAATATTTCCCAAGGTTGGGTAATAATGTCCAAGTCTGGGTATTACGCGGGAGTATTTATGCTTAGGATTTTTATCCTTTGTTTGCAGAGAAAGACGCAAAGGTTCGTGGTTTCCTTTTGGTGCGCAAGTGTTGGCTATTGCCTGTCTTTTGAGCCTTCTTTCCAAGACCAGTGCGCGGCCGCGTTGTGGTATGGTCCCAAGTACTTGTCATGAGGTTTTTGGGACCTTACCCCTTCAAGTCCCCCCAGTCTAGTGTTGCTCTTATGCAAGTAAGTGGAGCACTAGACTTATGAGATAGAGCTTTTGGCGGGACTGAGGAGGCTTTTATGGGAAGATTCGTGATTTTTCTTTCTGGAAGCTGACGTCAGTTTATAAAAAATTCGAATTTGCGAGAGTTTGATTTCTTACATCGAGATACGTAATGGCGCTTTGTCAGTCTTCATTAATGGGGATATGACCCTATTTCCTGTAGCGCCGCTTGGATGTGATGTTTTCTGACCATTAATCATGACGATCAAGCTTTGTCTTATTCTGGAGTATTGTTCCTTTATATATACATGTGTTGGATGTATATTTGCTTTAGTTTGGAAAAGATGAAAGGAAAAAGTTCCGTTCGCTCTCGGCGACTTTCAGACATCTTAAAGGTTCGTGATGCTGTTGAAGCCTTACTCCTTCTTGCTAACTCTTCGCCGTTAATGGTTGCCGGTGCTGATGATAAAGTTTTCCGGCCAGATAGGGTTGCTGATGCCAGTGGTGTTGTGTTGGATGCCGATGGACTGATGGCCCGTTTTTCGATGATCCGGAAAGGAGGATGTCGGCTAGTGTATCGACGCCGGAAAAAACCGATGGTGTGATTACGTGTTGAAGATGACCCTGTTGCCGGTTGGGTTTTGGCCCTAGGAACAGTGTATTTCTTTTGACGTTTATGTTAGTTTGTTACCACAAAACTTCTTTTTGAAGATCACTGGTGTGATCGTTGTAAATATTCTTAGTTTTTGGTACTAAAAATTTCCAAAGATCATTGTCATGATCTTTGTTAAGAAGTGTTTATGTTACACTGGATAATGTATATTTTGATGCACTGTTGTGCACGTAAATTGTTGTTTTAGGTTACAATATGTTGCATGTGCTTAATTGCTTTTAATAGGTTAGGCGAATGAGAGATGTCATTGTGCTCATGTGTGAACGTTTGTCTAAAAAGGCGTGTCAGTTTGCCTTTAGACTGTTCATGAGGTGTACAATGTTTACCATATTATTTTCGCGCAAACCAAAAGAATTATTTGCAATTTGTAACAAACAAAATCATGTAAAGATATTTTTTGTATTAATAGGGCGTGGGGTTAAAAAATACCTTGCCTGTATAAGTCTGATTTGTTGAACAGCTTGGCTGGTTGTTGCGCGTTGTGAGGAATAGTTGTTCTCTGTGAGTAGGGATGTAGGGATGGTGAAGAGTACGTGATGCTCATCGTGGGAATTGGTTGTGCAAACCTTGGTGTTAGCGTTTTTCCATGGGTTGTCAAGGTTGTGCGTATGTAAAGGAGCAAGTGTATGTTTGCTCGTAAGCAAAGGAGTATGCGCATATGGCGACTTAAAGGGGTTATGCGCGGATGGCGACTTACACGCTGTATGTAAAGGAGAAAGCGCGGATGGCGACTTACGTACTCAAAAGTAAAGAAGCATGCGCGTATGGCGACTTACGTGCTTGTATGTAAGGGAGCAAAGCGCGGATGTCTACTTACGTGCTTGTATGTAAGGGAGCAAGCGCGGATGGCGACTTATGTGCTCAAATGTAAAGAAGCATGCGCGTATGGCGACTTACGTGCTTGTATGCAAGGGAGCAAAGCGCGGATGTCGACTTACGTGCTTGTATGTAAAGAAGCATGCGCGTATGGCGACTTACGTGCTTGTATGTAAGGGAGCAAAGCGCGGATGTCGACTTACGTGCTTGTATGTAAAGAAGCATGCGCGTATGGCGACTTACGTGCTTGTATGTACAGGAGCAAGCACGGATGGCGACTTACGTTCTTGTATGTTCAGGAGCAAGCGCGGATGGCGACTTACGTGCTCAAATGTAAAGAAGCATGCGCGTATGGCGACTTACGTGCTTGTATGTACAGGAGCAAGCGCGGATGGCGACTTACGTTCTTGTATGTTCAGGAGCAAGCGCGGATGGCGACTTACGTGCTCAAATGTAAAGAAGCATGCGCGTATGGCGACTTACGTGCTTGTATGTACAGGAGCAAGCGCGGATGGCGACTTATGTGCTCAAATGTAAAGAAGCATGCGCGTATGGCGACTTACGTGCTTGTATGCAAGGGAGCAAAGCGCGGATGTCGACATACGTGCTTGTATGTAAAGAAGCATGCGCGTATGGCGACTTACGTGCTTGTATGTAAGGGAGCAAAGCGCGGATGTCGACTTACGTGCTTGTATGTAAAGAAGCATGCGCGTATGGCGACTTACGTGCTTGTATGTACAGGAGCAAGCGCGGATGGCGACTTACGTTCTTGTATGTTCAGGAGCAAGCGCGGATGGCGACTTACGTGCTCAAATGTAAAGAAGCATGCGCGTATGGCGACTTACGTGCTTGTATGTACAGGAGCAAGCGCGGATGGCGACTTACGTTCTTGTATGTTCAGGAGCAAGCGCGGATGGCGACTTACGTGCTCAAATGTAAAGAAGCATGCGCGTATGGCGACTTACGTGCTTGTATGTACAGGAGCAAGCGCGGATGGCGACTTACGTGCTCAAATGTAAAGAAGCATGCGCGTATGGCGACTTACGTGCTTGTATGTACAGGAGCAAGCGCGTATGACGACTTACGTGCTCAAATGTAAAGAAGCATGCGCGTATGGCGACTTACGTGCTTGTATGTAAGGGAGCATCCGACTCGCATGGAGACCGACGTGCTCTTATCCTTAAATAAGGAGTATAAGTTTTACCAAAAATTTTGATGTGATTTTTCAATCGGCGGTATTATACCGCAACGATAGTGTTTGTATTGTTCCCATCATCTTGAAAAGATAACGGATTGCGTATGTCTTTTTTAATGATTTCTTTCATCTATCAGATTTTAAGTACCAGCTGTACAGATATAGATGTTCTAATTATGCTAGTTAATATAGATGCTTGTGCATATATATCTGGTATAGCGTAGATAAGCGTCAGATTGTAACACTTTAATGTTGAAAAGTCATGGCACTTGATTTAGTATAAGTGCTAGTTTAAATATTTATAAGTGATAGCACCAACTGTTTAGTGTATACTAGAAGGTGTTCACGTTATGGGAATTTGTTCTCTTTCCTTCATTTGTTTAAGAAAAAATCGAGAAGATTTTTCAGAGGAAATCGTAGTACCTAGGTTTTGATGAAAACCATATTAGTCAAGGCTTATAGCCCCAAGAAGCAAATCTTCGGCAGTTATGCGTTGTGTGACCTCAGATCTGCAGCTCGTTGATCCTGAACGTGGTTTTTTTTTTCTTGCCGAATATCAGATCTGATGTTTGGGGACTCAGGTCTGATAATTTGTGTGAAAAATTGGTTCATGGCGATCTGGAACCTGTTGAACCAGTACTCTGGAGTTTTTCTTCATGAATAGATCTGAACGGTTATGAAGTCCTGTTTGCATTAGGGGAGTAATTTCTCCCGGATGACTGTTGTTGCTTTCTTTACTCCCCATAATTCCGTCGATCTGGACATCTCGGATTGCAGAACCCTTGAATTCAGATCGAGGATTTGATGGGTGAAATGATGAATTCTCTGCCATATGAAACAGAGAATGAAGAAAATATGAATCGAAACGAGAAAAACAGATGAAACTGAGAAATCGGTGGGCGCCAATGAAGAAACACTAGATAAATGGTCGGAACCGAGATATCTAGGGGGTTTGAATCCACATAAAAAGGTTAGCTCTCTCTCGATTGATTCAGTTGCAGTTGATCTTCTTCTCTGAAAGCTCTGCAAAAAAGAGCACCGTTAGCCTCGCCAAGGGGAGAAAGGGGTTCTCTCCTTGACCCGACTCCGGTGTGAGAATAAGTATTGGTAATGAAGAAGAGAATGTATTTGAGAAGTGTGTGTACCTTGAATTCATACCTGAACAGTTCTTGTATTTATAACCGGGAGTTTAGGAGGGAAAACCCGTTATTGAAAAGATGACGGAAGATGCTAACGCCGTAGCGGTTATATTTTCTTCCGTCAAGTTACTTTGATCCGACGTCAAGTGGTCTCGATCCGATGTGAATGCACACGGATCGTGGTTTGATCTATGGCTGGGGATTCGCCACGTGGAAAGTGATTAAGTGGAGATTACTCTCCAACTTCATGCATTTGTTGTGATTTGAAGAAGGCCTGAGGTGATGCCACGTGTCCGGACGGTTATAACCGTCTTAGTGGTGCACGATTGACACCCTTCTAGAAGACTACTGCTGTAATCAGGTGTGGCTCCTTATCGTGTAGAATCAGATGATTAAATATTTCCCAAGGTTGGGTAATAATGTCCAAGTCTGGGTATTACGCGGGAGTATTTATGCTTAGGATTTTTATCCTTTGTTTGCAGAGAAAGGCGCAAAGGTTCGTGGTTTCCTTTTGGTGCGCAAGTGTTGGCTATTGCCTGTCTTTTGAGCCTTCTTTGCAAGACCAGTGCGCGGCCGCGCAAGGTCATAAAGGCTAATTGACCGAGTTGTGGTATGGTCCCAAGTACTTGTCATGAGGTTTTTGGGACCTTACCCCTTCAACATGCAAAAAAGCAATTACTGCACGTTCACTTCCATTCCACGTCCTTTTGCATGAAACTCGGTCAACACCGTTCCCTCTGATCTCGGTCAAACTGACCATTTCACATTAACATGCAGATTCGAAGACAGGGGTATAATTCCATTATTCTAATAAGATTCTGTCAAACAACTCTTGACCCATTTGACCTGTAAACGAACCCGCGACTGACGAATCCATCTTCTGCTGTATAATAGTCCTGAAACAGCACCGAAAACTGATGTCGATCACCCCGTTGTCTAAACCGGTACGTCTACCACAACAACGGTTGACCCGAAACATCTTTCTGTTTCCGTCTAACGCTGCAACCAGTCCCGAACAGCCACCTGCTGTCCCGAACAACCCGTTTTCCTGCTGCGTTTGCCCCGCAGCGACGGGCTAGACCCTTTTCATCGAATACAACAACAACTTTCTTTTATATTTCCTCTTCTCTGCACATTATACATCTTCACTACAAGCGTGAGTTTGAGTGTCTTGTGAGAGTGTTTAGTGAGGGACCTGAATCAATATTAGTAACATCACTGACAAACTAAGATAGGACTTCAATTCATTTCACTAAGATAGTGATCATCCAGTAATGATCCATATATATAGATTTTTGGTGATCAATATAGCAAATACATCAATATAGAGGAAAAAAATGGTTAGTTAGAAAATTGATAACCATAATTGTTGATGCAACAAATAAGAGACCAAGGATGGTAGCTGGGCTGGTTAGGCAAAAGGGTTGAAGGGTTCAACTTTGCCTACGCAGGTCGTGGGGTCCCCCCACGTTTGCAAGACGTGGAAGGAGGTTTACTAGTTTATTGTTGTTGTTTGCTGAAGTTCCTCCTCTGAAGTTTATTCAGATTCGGATATGGGAGCAAACAGAATGTGTGTGTTGGATGTGAAAGTGAGTGACTCGCATAAAGCAAGTACTCAATGTGAATGACCAGAGTTTAAGGAAACAGTCCTGGCCAAGAATGTCCCAACTCAGTAAATGAAGTGTCACTTATATAGGACAAGACATCTCCCAAAGAGGCATCCATTTGACTAGCGACCTTGCTTGCAGCGAGGGGCTTGCCCTTTCGGGGGTTGAAGCCTTTTGACCCCTGGATAATAGCGTGTGCTCTGCTGACCTGCATTGCTTTTGTGGCTGTGGGTTGGTGAAGCAATCCCTGGATGTAACTGGCCACTGTTTCCGCATTGCTTTTCCTACCTCACAGCTTTTCAACCATTGAACCATTTAACCCTTTGAGCGTTTTCATATTTAGTCATTTTATTTAGTCTTGGGCTACCCCCGTCATCAGACCCCCAAGTCAGAGGTTTTTGGGTAATGAGCCCAAAGACTTCTGACTTTTTATGTGTGTATTTTATTGCCTAAAGGTTTCAAGGGTTCGTTTCTTGAAGGCTTGAAAGGTTGTAGGTAGTTATTTGAATTTTAAATAACTGACAACCGATTTGATTGATGTATGGCAGTTCATAGGGTGGCGGTTTTGCAGAAGTTACTGTTTGTCATCATTACCCCTATTTTAGGGTATTTTCTTTTATATCTGCATTTCTTATTCACTTTCTACATAATTCCATCAAGTTTTTCTCTGCCATTTCCTTCCTCTTCTAAGGTTAGTTTCGGTTTCCTTTGCATCTTACATTCTTCATATTTTCAAAATGGGTGCTCGTAAGGAGTTAGCAAAATCCTTTTCCCGGTTAACACAAGAGGAGGTAGACTTATTTTGTATGGAATATGGTATTGATAAAAAGTTTAACCCAACTGCTCCTGCTTGTGATGTTCCTGTTGATAAACCGTCCCCTGGTTCGATTGCTCTTTACTGCCGTCACTTTGAGTTTTCGAATCTTCGTTATCCCTTTTCTTTCTTTGTTTTGAATTTGTTAGAATATTATCGGGTTTCCTTTGGGCAAGTTCATCCGAAGGGTATGGCTAGGGTTTTACATTTTGAGGTTTTGTGTCGTGCCCTTGGGTATGATCCCTCATTGTTACTTTTCCGCCGGTTTTTTCGTTTGGCCAAAAATGGCGATTGGTTCACTTTTGAAACATCCAAGGTTGATTCATGCCTTATTTCGTCTATGGTTACAACACTTGGGACTTGGAAGGATCGCTTTTTCTGGGTTTCCGATACTATTGTCCCATTCAAGATGGTGTGGAGGCAACCGGATGCCGTTCTTAATGTTCCAGAGCCTTCTGAATCTGAGTTGAATGATGTTTTTCTTAAAGCCATCCGGGAATGCCCTTCGAGGGTTCGTCCCTTTCCTAAACATTTACTAGTTCTTTTAGGGGTTAGTAAAATTTGGGGAAATGTCGATCGGGATCCGGTTCTTATGAGGAGTGGCATGGGTATGCATTTTTCTTTTTTGCCCTCTTTGCCATTTTCTTGACTTATGTCTTATGCGTTTTTGTTTTGTTATTTGCAGTTATGTCTGCTTTGGATTTTATTAAGAGTGACGACACTTCTGATGTTGTATTTGGGGATGCTCCATCTGTTCCTGGTGAGAATGTTGTGGTTAGGACTGTTGAGCAAAGGTTTGAGGGCTCAGGTTATATTAGCACTTCCAATGTCAAAGGTTTCTCGAAGTCCCATGCTCCCAAGTCCTCTACTCGTCGATCTTCCCGTCGGTTACTGAAGGCTGGTCCTCAATCCACTTCTACTGAACCAGTGGATTTGAGTGATGATATTGAAGTTTCGGAAGATCAAGGTGGTGAGGCGGGTGCTGAGAAAGAGAAGGAATTGGTTGTTCATGGTAAGAAGGTTTCAGGCAAAAAGGTTGTTGCTACTCCTGTTCAAGGTTCGTCAAGCAGGGACGTTGAAGGGTTGAAAGCTTCAGTTGCTCGTTCTATCGCTGACAATCAGTGGTTGATTGAACAAGGTTTCCAGCAGGTTGTTACTTACCTTCTACATTCCAAGGAGTTCAATTCTGCCCTTGGTGAAGTTTACACTAAGCTGCTCAACCTGGGGAAACACCAAGGCCTTATTGCTGGTTATAAGCTTCATGAATCCGGCCATCCTTTGGAGGAGTCACCTCTGTTTCGTCCCGGGGCTTCTGATGTTTTCAAAGGCTCCGTTGAGCAAATGGAGAAGCTGACCTATCCTTACATCCATCAAGTTTTTGGTTGTTTTGGTAAGCCTCTTGCTGTGTTGCAGGATTTGAAGCCAGAGGGCCTAAATGAAAAGGTCTGTGCTGAAATCTTGGGTTCTCTTTCAAGGAAGAGATCCTACTCGGGAGATAGTGATGACACCCTTTCTGGTTAACCGGATGCTCCAAAGGATGCAAGCTTGGAGGCTTCAGCGGTAGGTGGTGATGGAGGTGTGAATGCTAAGAAGCAGAAGAAAGCAAAAAAGGCCAAAGGTGAAGGTTCCGGGGTTTCCAAGTCCTCTGCTGATGCTTAATTCGTAGCTTTCTTAGCACTAAAAACAATTTATGGTTTGTAATGTTAACTTGAACAATATTAGGTTTTCAGGAACCCTTAAGGTTCCTGTTGGTTGTGTTTAAGGCCTGTATGGCCGTTTGAACAATAGTTAAGCTTGCAAGTTACTAGGACTTGCCCTAACTTGTGTTTGAAAGTCTTTTAGGGCTTTCTTTGATATGGTATGATGGTTAACTATTTTCCTTGTGTTATGTGCCTTTTTCGTTAAGGCAGTTTGTTTGGCTTTAACCTGTCAAGCTTTTTGACTATCTGTTAGTAGGTTGAAGCCTTGGAGGCTTTGAGTTGTTAACCGGGTTGCTTGAAGCCTTGAAGGCTTCTTACTCTTGTTGTCTGACTTGGTTTGTATTTTTATAATTTTTGTCTAAGTTGTATTGTTCTTTTAGATTTTCTTTGTCTCTTTGTAACTTTGTCTTTGTCAAGTTTGTGCTGCCCTTATGTTTTTTATACCTTAAAGGGTTCAGTGCTGCAGACACTTAGCCTTGGTATTTTTAACAAGAAGACATGGCACCTATCCTTTTTTATAATTTCCTTGTACTTGATTTTATAAGCTTGTTTGTTGATTATATTTTAAGGCTTAGGTAACATTTGGTGTAGGCTGTTCAAACCTGTCTATGAGACAATTTTATTTTTTCTTGACAAATCTCATGGAGTTGTATTGATTTAGGAACTCACCCCTTATATAGGTTCATTCAACCCTTGAACCTATTGAGCGATGTGGCCTGGGAGCTTATCCCCTTACATGGCCCTTGCCATGGAGTTTTTTGCTTGGGTCTCAACCTGATATTAGGATAGAAAGACAAGTTTGATAAAACAACTTCATTCATTCAAGCAATACTTGTTTTTTACAAAAGGTATTCATAGTGTTGTTCGAAATACATTTTGATACAAACCAAACTTTCCCGTCTAAACATGGAACCTTTTCAGGGTTTTGCCATTCCAATGCCTTGGAAGCCTTTTGCCTTCTGAATCTGCTATCTTGTAGGATCCACCCTTGTGTGCTTCAAGGATGGTGTATGGACCCTCCCATTTTGGGCCAGGCTTTCCTTGATTTTCCTTTTTGCTAGCTTCATTGTTTCTCAGGACCAGGTCTCCTGGTTTGAATCGTTCATTCTTGACTTTCTTGTTGTATTAGGCTTCCATTTGTTGCTTGTATTTGGCTTCTTGGATTGCAGCTTGATCTCGTGCTTCCTCTAGGAGTTGTAAATTCAACATGGTCTCTTTTTGGTTTGTTTCGGGATCCATGTTGACTATTCGCTGGGTTACAACTCCTATCTCAGCGGGGATCACAGCCTCGGACCCAAATACCAAGCTATAGGGTGTTTTCTTATGGCTTGTTTTTTCAGTTGTTCTAATGGCCCATAGGACACTAGGCAATTCTTCAAGCCAGTTGCTTTCGTATCTTCCCAATCTTGTCTTGATACCTTCCACTATGCTTCTATTCGTCCTTTCAACCTGACCGTTTGATTGCGGATAAACCACTGAGCTAAAAACCTGGTCGATTCTATATTCTTTGCACCAAACGCTGAATGGCTTTTCAGCAAATTGCCTTCCGTTATCAGTGACAAGTATTCCCGGCAATCCATAACGGCAAATGATGTTCTCCTAAACAAAGTCAATAACCTGTTTTCCCGTGATCTTAGCAAGTGGTTTGACCTCGGGCCACTTAGTGAAATAATCTATTGCCACCAGCAGGAATTTCACTCCTCCTTTGCTTGGGGGAAATGGACCAACAATGTCCATTCCCCATTTATGGAATGGCCATGCCGAGGTTATCGGGACCAAGTCATGCTTGGGACTTTTTGGGATTGGTGCATGAATCTGGAAAGAATCACATTTTCTTAACTGTTCTGCTGTATCACGGTGCATTGAGGGCCAGAAATACCCAAGGTTCATGAGCTTTGCGACCACCGACCTAGCTCCAAAGTGAGCTCCACATATGCCTTCGTGAATTTCTTTGATCAAATACTTACTTTGCTCAGGACCGACACATCTTAGCAAGGGAGCAAGGTAACCCTTTTTGTAAAGGGTTTCTCCTTGTAGTACGTATTGCCTTGCCTTGATCTCAACCATTTTAGCTTCTACTTGATCGTTGGGCAATTCACCGTTTTTAAGGAACTTTTTGATGGGAGTCATCCAGTTTGGATCTTCTTCAGTAACTACATCTTGAACTTCCAATTCATCGATTGATGGAGCCTTCAACACTTCTACCAGAACCTTCTTGGTAAGGTGGGCGAAAGTGAGAGATGCAAGCTTACTTAGGGCATCAGCCTTTTTGTTTTGAGATCTGGGGATCTGTTTGATGTTGCATGCTTGGAAGGTACTCATCAGTTCCTTGGATTTTTCTCTGTATTTTTTCATGTTGGGTTCTTTAGCTATGTAGCTATCATTCACTTGGCTTGAGACCAGCAACGAATCTGTGAACACTTCAAGCTTTTCAACCTTCATCTCTTTAGCCAGCCTTAGGCCAGCTATTAGTGCCTCGTATTCAGCCTCGTTATTGGTGGTCTGAAAATCAAAACGGAGAGCATATGTGAATTCCAACCCTTCTGGGTTGATCAAAATTAGCCCTGCCCCTGACCCTTCAACACTTGAAGCCCCATCGGTAAAAAGCTTCCAGGCTTCAGGGTTGGAAGGTTCAGTGGTGGTAGTGTTTACTTCAGTGATTGCTTGGTTCGGGATTTCCACGATGAAATCGGCCAAGACTTGGGCTTTGATAGCTTTTCATGGGACGTAGGTGATGTTATGTTCACCTAGTTCCACTGCCCATTTGGCCAGTCTTCCCGAATTTTCTGGTTTTTCAAGCACATTCTTGATAGGTTGGTCAATGACCACTTGCATAGGATGTGCTTGGAAATACCTTCGAAGCCTTCTAGCTGTTTGAACTAGGGCCAAGGCAAGCTTTCCAGGGGGGGGTATTTGGTTTCAGCCAATTTTAGAGTTTTACTGAAGAAATAGATGGGTACCTGAGCTTTGTCCCATTCGATGATGAGGACTGCACTTATGGCTTCTTCAGCAATTGATTAATAGACTTAAAATTGGTTCCCCCGTTTTAGGAGCTGCGATGTCTGGTAAGGAAGCAAGATGTTGTTTCATCTGGTTGAAGGCTTCTTCAGTCTCATCGGTCCATTTGAAGTTCTTCTTATCAGAGCAATTCTTGAGCGTTTTGTAGAAGGGTAGAGACCTTTCAGCCAGCTTGGAGGTAAAACGCTTCAAGGCTGCAAGCTTCCCGTTTAAACTTTCGACTTCTTTCCTGGTTTTTGGTGGTTTGGTTTCGAGGACGGCTTTCACTTTGTTTGGGTTGGCTCTGATGTTTTGTTTCCCAACAATGTGACCCAAGAACTTTCCTTCTTCGAATCCAAATGAGCATTTTTCCAGATTAAGCTTCATGTTAACCTTTCTGAGATTCTTGAAAGTTTCTTGAATGTCGTCGAGCATTTGATACTCCGTCTTGCTTTTAATTACCAAGTCATCGACATATGCCTCCATGTTCTTACCAATTTGGCTACCAAAGGCTTTGTCAACGAGACGTTGGTAGGTTGCGCCGGCATTTTTGAGGCCAAAAGGCATCTTTTGATAACAAAAGATCCCTTTGTCCGTGTGGAAGGCTATTTTTTCCTCATCCTCTTCCTTCATGAGGATTTGGTGGTAACCTTTGTATGCGTCGAGAAAGCATTTGAACAAGTAACCGGTGAGGGAGTCAACCTTGAGATCAATTTCTGGTAGTGGATAGCAATCCTTAGGACAAGCCTTGTTAAGATCCTTGAAATCTATGCACATCCTCCAAGAGTTGTCAGGTTTCTTGACCATAACCGGGTTTGCAACCCATGATTGGTACTTGACTTCTCGGAGAATGCCGGCCGATACAAGCTTTTCAACCTCTTGGAAGGCTGCCAGACTCCTCTCGGGTGCCAGGCTTCTTTTCTTTTGGACCACAGGCTTGACATCCGGTGGTATTCTTAACTCGTGCTCGGCAATGTCCCGAGGGATCCCTGTCATATCTTCTGGACACCAAGTGAATACATCGCTGTAATGTGTTAGCAGCTTTTCGAGATACGAAAGGTTTTCTTGTGAAAGGCTTGGATTGACCCTTATTCTCTGTTCAGGGTACTTAGGATTTATGATTAGCCTTTGCTTGTCTTCTTCGCTTTTGGAACTTTCACCTTCAACTAGGTATGCTTCTTGAGAGGGTTGAAGGGTTGCTATCCCCCTTTCGGTGGGAAATTTGACTGTGCCATGGCCAATAGACACGGCCATGTAGAATGCACATTGCCCTGGCCTTCCAATGATCACATCATAACTCGAGGGGATGTTAATAACCACAAAGGTGAGCGGTTGGGTTCTTTCTTTCAAACCTTCACTGAAACGAACATTAAGTGTCAGCTGCCCTAAAGGCTTGAGGGGTATATCGGCGATGCCTTTTATAGAGGTTCCAGAGGGTTGAAGCCTTGAACGTTCTTCATTACTCAATCGGTTGAAGAATTTTTCGAACATGATTTCAGTAGCTGCCCCAGTGTCTATGTATGCCCTGTGTGTTTGCAACGTTCCTACAGTAGCTTCTACCACAAGAGGGCTAGAGAGAGGGTCTTTTTCCGTTGGGGGGAAACAGACACACTGAAGCTCCCAAGCTTCCAACTGCTGTCTTTTATGAGGAACCCTTCCATCAAAATCCACTATATTGACTTCCTTGCCTTTCCCTTCAGCCATTTTGTCCCGGACTCCCTTTACTAAATGAGCGAGTTCTCCGGACTTAACAGCTTCTTCAATTCTTTTCTTGAGCTGGAAGCAATCATTGGTGTGGTGACCTTTCTCTTCATGAAACTCACAATATTGTGTGGAGTTCTCATTTTTCCTGCTTTTGGGGAGAGGTCTAGGAGGCCGAAAGTTTTGCTTGACTTCTTCCGTTGCGAAGATTTCTTGAGGGGTCTTCGTGAGGGGTGTGAAACTTATGCCTTTCTCCCTGCTTGAAGGGTTCCGGCCTTCAGACCTTCGAGGGTCTGAACCCTTCGACCGTTTGTCATAGGAGTTAAAGTTTCCCCTTTTTCTAGCTGGACTATTGCTTCGCCAGCTGGACCCCCTTTTCCTTTGTTCTTTAATGTCTACTGCCTCCTCTCCCCGAATGTGGGCTTCAGCCCTCTCGAGAGCTTCTTCCAAGGTCTTGGGCCGGGATTTGTTGAAATCTCTTGTGAGATATTTAGAGGTGATGGCATTCATGAAACCAGCCACCCTCATCTTTTCGTCTGCCCCTACATAGGTCAAACCTTCCTTCTTATATCGTTCAATGAATGCTCGGAGACTTTCATCATCACGTTGTTTTATTTGGAAGATTACTGTTGCATCTTTAACATATCGCCTTTGTTGGGAGAAATTGGCCAGAAAACCCTTGATGAGGTCGTCAAAGCTTCGAACGCTTCGAGCAGGTAAGTCGTTGAACCAGATTCTGGCTGATCCAACAAGGGTTTGCATGAACATTAGGCAACATTCGGCGTTTGACCATTTCTCTATCGTTGCTGCACCGGTAAAGATCTGAAGATGGTCCTCTGGATCTTCAGTCCCATCATATGTTTTGATGTGAGGAGGCATCTTGATCTTTGCTTGGAAATCATAATCAGCTATTTGCTGTGAGAAGCATGAAAGGTTACTTGGCTTATACGGTTTGGCCAAGTCTTCTTCAGCCCCTACACCCACATTATTGCCGTTGCCATTGTTTCCCTGAGTGGCTAACACCTGATTAATAAAGTGTTGCCACGGGAAGTTGGCCATCATCTGGGTCATCATCGAGGGCATGAGGTTGAAGCCTTGAAGGCTTCCGGGTGCAACTGAGCAGCTTACTCAAAAGGGAGTACTCATAACAGCACTTCGTGCTAAGGGGAGCACGGACAGGGCTTGCTCCCACGTGGTTGTCGTAGATGCTGGAAAGCTTGTTACTGGGGACTGTAGGAGCTGGTCAAGGGTTAGCTCATGTCCCAAAGGAGCACCACTAGTAATTGGTTGGGAAGAGAAGACGGGATGCACTGTGGGATTTCTCATCGTGGATAGATACAGGTGAGGGTTTGGAGGATTACTGGGACCAGCCTCATTTCTAGTTGTGAAAGGAAGGGGTGGTGGTCCGGGAGACAACGTCGGTTCTGGCTCGTCATAATCTAGGCAGATTCTCACCCCCTTTTCTCTTTCTCTATTCACATGCTGGCTGAGGAGAGACCTTAATTCCAGGAAATTGTTGGCCACTCCCTCGAGGGTAAGTTCAACACGGGCTGCGGCGTCTGAGACACCGATATTGGGAGAAGGAACTCCGGATCTGGACGGAGTTGGTGTGTTGAAAGTGAGGAACTCGGGTGTGCTCCCCGGAGTTGAGAAAGAAGTGGGTATAGCCACGTGGGCTTGGCTACTACCCGGGGTTGAGGTATTTGGAATCTGATTTACTTCACCCGGGGATCCACTTTCAGACATGGCGATTTTAAGTGAAGAGAGCTACACTACTAGGTCTTTTTGAGGAGAAATAGCGGCGTAGCCCCACGGTGGGTGCCAACTTGTTGATGCAACAAATAAGAGACCAAGGATGGTAGTTGGGATGGTTAGGCAAAAGGGTTGAAGGGTTCAACTTTGCCTAACGCAGGTCGTGGGGTCCCCCCACGTTTGCAAGACGTGGAAGGAGGTTCACTAGTTTATTGTTGTTGTTTGCTGAAGTTCCTCCTCTGAAGTTTATTCAGATTCGGATATGGGAGCAAACGGAATGTGTGTGTTGGATGTGAAAGTGAGTGACTCGCATAAAACAAGTACTCAATGTGAATGACCAGAGTTTAAGGAAACAGTCCTGGCCAAGAATGTCCCAACTCAGTAAATGAAATGTCACTTATATAGGAGAAGACATCTCCCAAAGAGGCATTCCTTTGACTAGCGACCTTGCTTGCAGTGAGGGGCTTGCCCTTTTAGGGGTTGAAGCCTTTTGACCCCTGGATAATAGCGTGTGCTCTGCAGACCTGCATTGCTTTTGCGGCTGTGGGTTGGTGAAGCAATCCCTAGATGTGACTGGCCACTGTTTCCGCATTGCTTTTCCCACCTCATAGCTTTTCAACCATTGAACCATTTAACCCTTTGAGCGTTTTCATATTTAGTCATTTTATTTAGTCTTGGGCTACCCCCATCATCAATAATTATAAGAACTCCCCTTGGTTAACAACTTATGTTAAGATAAACAGTACAATTTATGATAGTATGTTTGGAGATGATATGATTTCTCATTAAACACGTACCTTTTGGGGGAAAACTAATAAGTGGGACAAACCATAGCTAATGGAAAAGAATGAAACATATATTTTCTCCGCATGATGATTATTATTTAGACCTCTTGGGTCCCTACAACTCATTCTCGTGAACCAATTTCTTAGAATTTGATGTAGGAAGTGCCTTGATAAATAAGTTATAAAGACACTAGAAGGGGTGAATAGATTATTTAAAAATAGCTTATTTTTTAACAAATTGCTATTGAGGGAACGTAAAAGGGAAAGGATGATATCGGATGTATAGTAATTCACGTAGATGTTAACGAATCCACTTTTCGTCCATTCCTCCATTCCTAGATCTTCAACCAATAGTTTGAATCCACTAAAATTGTCTCTCTAAGTAGATGGATCACCATCACGACATCTCGCTAACTTAATAGTGATCACTTCTTCTTGTTTCACTAAGTTTAGTAGTGAGCACAAACACCATCTCGTAAATCTTGGTAGTGACCAACGCTCTATCTTCTCTCTAATATTGTAATGATCACAATTTATCTTATTATTAGAGTGAACACACATTATCCCATATAAGTAAGTTCAGAAGGTTTTACAAGTGAGCACAAACACACACTTCTTTTGTAGGTCCACTTGGAGGATCAATATAACCTACTTCCTTGTTTGTTAACACAACAACGAGTGCGGAATCCACGTAGTTATGCAAACCAAAGCAAAATAAAGCAAAAACAAGTAACCAAAGATTCATAGACTTTGATTAAGTGAAGAGAATCACTACACACATAAACACAGTGTTTACAACTTTCACAGGGACTCTGTTGAATGAAATGTGAAGCAAGTGTGTCCTTATATAGACCCAATACCCAGTAACACTACGAAGAGCGATTACTGGGCCACGAACAAGCATCAAGCCCACGAAGACTAGGAGTCTTCGTGGACAGCATCAACGAACCATTCATAGTACCACGAACAATCAAGGTTCGTGGTGAACAATCACATATCAATGTTCGTGAACATGTAAACCCACAAAGAATGTGGATTCTTCGTGGGGAGCCATATAATGACAGAGACTTGCAACAGTTTACAGAAGAGCCAAAAATAAATAACAGTTGCATACTTCAAACTGTTTTACATTACAAACAAAAGAAACGTCATGCTAAGTCAAGATAGGAGGATATCTTGACTTGGCCGACTCTACCAAAACTATACAGACCATAAACAAAGACCGTACACATTACAACAAAGTAAGAACAAGCTACAGACACAAAACTGCACCAACAAACTCCCCCTTGTCTGTTGCTTGGTCTTCGGTCTTCATTCCTTAGTGGCCTGTCTCGGACCACGAGCTTCCTGCGTGAATGCCCCGATAGTAACAGAAACAGGCGACGCGTTGAAAGCGTAGAGCCTGAGTTGCATCCTTATCTTCATAGAAGATATCGCGATGAAACAATCTGTCGATGTCAGCTGCCGACATGTTAACAATCCACATCGGGTCGAGAATACGCACATTTTCTTTGTCGTTCTGGAAGACGATGACTGCTTCGTGTGTGTCTGAGTCATAAAACCAAAGAGCCATGTTTTCAAGGATATCCTGTTCCATCTTCATCAGTGGAATCCTATCCAAGACCTTCACCGGCTTATACACGAGCCTGTACCTAGCTGTGTTTAGGGGTGTGAATTTCTGACACGATCCGAAAACCCGACACGAACCTAACACGAAATTCGCGTGTTTAGGTTTAGTCTAAACGGGTTCGGGTCAGTTTCAGGTTGAACCCGCGAACCCGTTTAGGTTAACGGGTCGGGTTCGCGTCAACCTGGTCGGGTTGGCAGGTTGACCCGTTTAACACATTTATACTATATTATATTTTTTTACAATATATTTTATGTTATATTAATTAAATGAGATGTGTATTTTATGCCATGATTATAATTTAAAAATAGAAATTAACATAGATTTTATAATTTAAATATGATATTATTATATACATTTGTGTTTTTTAAGTAAATTTTAATTTTAGTATATTAATTTCAGAAAAAATAAAAGACATTCGGGTTGAACGGGTCGTGTTCTGGTCAACCCACGAAACTTCGGGTCGTGTTCGGGTTCTTATGTATGACACGATTTTCGGGTTCGGGTTTGTGTAAAATTTTCGGGTTCGGGTCGGGTTGAACCCGCAAACACGACCCGTTTAGCACCCCTAGCTTTGTTGGTCGCTGGATCCAACGTGAACTTTATCTGTTCGTACATTGGGAACTGTGGCTTGTAAAACTCATCCATCCAACCCTTTCGACGTTCCATCTTTAATTTCCGAGCAAACAACTTAGCACCTTCAAATTTTGACCGGTTTATCAGCTCCAGTCGTGCTAATGCTGCTACGTCGTAAAATGGCAGGGTAAGAATGCTTAGAAGAGATTTGAAATACTGAATCCCATGTTCTCGCTTCACCGCAACATAATGAAGTTCCTTCACAAACATCCAGCTCAGAATTCTTCCCAGAGGACGATTCTTTTCAAAACTGATGTAGTCAACTTGTGCGACCGGAGGAGCTGGTTTAGCAGTCTTAGAAAGAAAGTTCTTCCTCCATTCCTCGAATGAATCTGTTTGAACGTCAGACGAATCACGATTCTTTAATCTTTCATCGATTTCGTCCACATTATCTTTCAATCAGTCTTCATCGAACGGATTGAACTCAGTGCCGTCTTCTCGAACATACTTTGACTTCTCGACATCACCTTCAAATACAATTTCGTCCAAACCTTCCAAGTTTACTATCTCGGGCTCGCTAGGAATCTTGTCGATAGTAGCATCATCTACTATCTTCATCTCGTGCAATGCCAAAATCTGTTCACTGGAGAGTTCAGAAATGGTCTCTCCTTCTTCCATGTCTTCACCAGTTACAGGGTGACGTACCTGTAATGCTAGATGCTCAGATCTTAGAACCACATTACCAACTCCCTTGGAACTTTCACCAACAAAACCACTTGAGCTTTCAACCACCGCTAACTGCAGACCCATTTCTTCAACAACTTGCATGCCTTATAACTTCTCCTGTTCCTCTTGAGTACCAGCTGAGGCAATAGGAGCAGTCACGACCTGCTCGGAACTGGAACCACTGACAATTTGAGTTGACATAGACCCTTCTGGTTGAGTAGATGCTCTAGGAACATCAGGATTTCCGGGATCTTCATTATCGTGATCTCTCTTTTGCAACACCTCCTGAGCTTTGCATCTTTCATTCCAAAGAGTGTTAACTCGCTTTCTCGTCATTTCATAACTTCTCGTCATTTGCTTTACATTGTCTACTATGGTCTTATTCCTCGAGTCGTACCATTTCGTTATATCATCATACTTTCCAGACAATTTATCTGCAGTTTGTAAAACAAGAGTCCTTCGTTCCTTCATGCGGTTCATCTCAATTCCACGAGCATTGTCTGCAGCCCTCAACTGAGCATTTTCAGCTCGGCCTGTTGTTTCTCTACAACTTCTTTCAATGTATTACTTTGTAATTGTTGAGCAATGTTCGTTTGGCGATTTGATAACAGGACTTCCGAATGTCTTGTTATCTAAAGTGCTGCTACTTGGAGTTGTAAGAATAGAAAGTTCACTTTCTCACTCTCGGACATACGCTCGAACGTTGAACCACGTCGTTCTTCACTTTGTTTTTGAACCCTTTCTCGAGCAGCTTGAGAAGATGAAGTGGCATGCTGTGGTTCAGCTGTAGGTGGTTGAACTGGGGGAGGTACAACCGGTGTTTCAGTGGCAGATGTGGTTGTTGGAGGCAGTTGAGGTGTTTCAGAAAGTGAGGCCGTCATTACTGCAGCTTCCACAGCAGAGAAAGTAAACTGAGGATTGACCTCCGCTTCTTGAACTGGTTCAGCAACTGTTTCCTGTTGTATAGAGGCATGCGCTGATGAAGAAGTACCAACAGTTTTCTTACTCTTCTTCTTTTTTCGAATAGAAGCTTGTTTCTTCTTTCGAAGATCTTCTACTTCTATGTCGGAAGGCACATAGTCATCATCCTGATCCCGATCAGTACGAATCCTATGCAACTAATGAATCCCACATTCGTCAATATAGTGCTCATAACCTGGTTCAGGCTGATTGTCGTCAGAACCAGACTCAGCATCATCACCACCAGGAGCACTTGCCGCACCGGCACCTACATTTCCACCATCACCACCTTCACCACCATCAGTACCTTCGTCATCACTGTCGTCATCATCACTTTCACTCTTTTTACCGAACTTGTCTTCGATCATCTTGTTCAAGGTGGGCTCTTCATCGTCGGACCCTCTGTTATCATGTCACCACTTGTCGTTTTCTGGCGCTACATATGTGTTGTTATCTAAGAACCCGAATAGCTTCTGTGGAGGATCACTTTCCTTGTAGCTTTTAGCACTATATCCTTTATAGATCTTTAATGATATTTCTTTCATAACATCAATCTTCAAAACACCATTGTCTTCTTTAGGGAGATTCGGATGTTGAACATTCATAATCATCTGCAGAAATCGTGGGTACATCCAAAACTTGCTGCCACCCGTCACACTTCCAGTTCTTCTCAAGTTCTCTTTCATGTTGGCGAATATGTACTTTGAGATATTGAACGGTTTGTTCAATATTAAAGCCACCATTAACACTGAATCAACACATGAAGTAAAAACTTGTAACGAAGCGGTAACGAGGATTTGTTCAGCTGCTTTCCTAGAATGTCTCCAATACATTTCATACAAAGTAGATATCCTCTTTGACACTTTAGCGACACTGAATACGAAGCTTCAGGATCATCACCAAGCTGTAAAACTGTGTTAAGGATCTCGACAGAAACAACAACGTCTTGATCGTTAACACGTCCTCTTATCACCTCCGTTCCATCCACTTGAACTACTTTCGCTAAATCCCAGAAAGCCTTTATCAGCGATTTGTACACAGTAGTCTGATGTGTAATGGCATGATTGATCCTTGATTCACGTAGCCACTTCATAATGCCTTTGTATTCAATCAACTTGTCTTTCGGATCTAGATAGGCAACCTGGTTGTGGCGAGGTTCCGACATAATTTCCACCTCTGACTAATCAGTTCTTTTTGTTGCAGGTTTCCTTTTCTGAGTTTTTGGTGCCATTCTGTACACAATAAACATCCATAATAAGATAGTAAACAAAGATATTTCACAAACAATATCAACATGTTAATTTTGGACAGTGGACTGAAACTTCTACGAAACCAAATTTTTTTCTAAGTATAAATTCCACGAACAATATGGTTCCCCACGAAGAATCAACCTTGGACAAAGAATACATGACTATGAAGAACCATGGTCTACGAACATTCAATGTCTACGAACAATTAAGGTCAACGAAGAAATTCTTCGTCATCCCAAGTCTTCGTCACACATATATCCTTCGTCTGTACACATTCTTCGTCGATGAGTCTTTGTCCCCAATCAAGTTTCACAATTTACACTTCATTAAATTTAAGTGATAGAAACAAGTTACACCTCAACCCTACACAATGAAAAGTCCCACAACATACCCAAGATCAGTTCATTAACTTCATTATTGACCTAAGTCTTTAAAACAAACTGACACGCACGCACCCATTTAAAGACAATCTGACATGGAGACCCAAAATCAAACCTAAGTTATAACCAACATACCGTTAATCAAACCAAAACAAAACATCAAACATCAACATTTAATACACAAAAACCCCTGTTTTCAATGCCCAACTCAATAATACCCAAATCCTGTAAAGATCCATCATAACAACCTGTTCTATGTATCATTTCAAGTTACGATTTAAAGACCAAAATAAAACAACACATGCTTGATTTCGACGTTTATACGTAATCTGAAATTTGACAAGGAAACTCAGTTTACAAGATTAGAGCATACATATAAGCATGACAGTTGAACTATAATGTTTTATGTTTAACACCATTATCAAGGAGTAATCGATCCGAAAACCTAGGGTTTAGATTTTGTTAACCTGATCAAACAGTTGGGATGTTCCGATTTTTGCATTGATTGACATCACAAAATATGTGGTAACAACATACCTTAAGGGATTTTGAACAAGATTCAAACAATAGGTTTGAATTAGGGGTTTTGCTTTATCGGAGAAGATGAACAGTTGGTTTTTGCAGAGTGTGATGGTAGAGTTTGAATTTAGAGATAAAGGAACTGACACAAAAGTAACCGCCCTTTTATACAATCTAACCCTACGAACAATCACCAGGTCGACGAAGATTCAAGATGGCCGACGAAGAATCGAATTTGGGCTCAAACTGTTAGGCCCAAAATGAAATCCAACGAACAATTAGAGTCTTCGTCGAAGACCAATCCAACGAACATTAGGTCACGAAGATTCATTCTTCGTTAGCTTTTTTTTGTTTTTTTTTTTCCGTTGACTTGGGTTCATTCTTCGTTGACTGTAAGATTCTTCGTGAACCTTTTGGTTCTTGTGAACCTTTCCAACACAGTAAACACCAACTTGGAAGTAACATGAACAGATTTAAACAAATTTTGTTTTCAAGTTTACCATATTTGCAAAAAGGATTTTATGAAGTTGTGATATTAAAGACAAGTCGGTTTTGGGCTTTAAAGCAAATAAAAATTAAAATTCTATGAATCTAAATGCGGAAAGGTAAACTTGAAACAAATATTTACCACATTAACTACCTATACACTAAGTTACCATATTTTTCAAGTTTCAAGGTAAGAGAATCATACCAGTTTACGGTCTTGTCAAAAACGGATTTTGTTTCTTGTAAAAATTACTGTAAGCATCCTACCAAAATTATTGGTATTGTTGTCCACATAAACTCAACTTATCAGATGTAATCACGATTTGGAGATACGCGTTAATGTATGATTTATACTACTTGCCGGTGTTCATCCACTCACGACACATTCCCGTGTCAAGACATACACGAGAGTTCATCTTACCGGTGAGTATACTGTTTATCATCTGTTTTCAACGTACAGATTGTGAGATACTCACTTATTCTTGATTGAAAACAAGCTCTTTGTGATTAAATCACTTATTGATGAGGAACTTGATTTTTAGATGCATGAGGGCACAAGAGCAAGTTCGTGAACAGGTTAGTACCATCGTACAGACAAAGAGACGAACTTGACTCCCGGATAAATGTGATATTTTATCACTTATTCATTTGGGACATGTGATTGTTTATCACTTATTGAGGTCGTATGCATCATGTATTATATACATGTTTGTATGATATTTACACGTATGTATGGTATCATGGAAGCTCTTGTCCCCGTTATTTTTCGGTAAAAGATTCAACCATGATACCCAGATGATAAATCAGCATAAAGACCGCATATCTCAGAACCTCGGCATACTATCAAACGAAATTTCGGTACCAAGACCATATGCCAATGAATGTTTCCCACCTAGCTTGCAGTTCGTTATGTTTATATCAACCTACACGTTTTAATCTGATTGTGAGCCTACCGATACATCATTAGTAGAGCTACTTATCGTTTTTCATTTTGCATTTTTAACCGTATTTGACCGACCACTGGTGTATCATCATCTTCTCTTATCTTTCCAAGAAACTCATTTTTTATTTTTTTGTTTTTTTTATTTTTTAATGTTTTTGTATTTTTGAGATTTTTCAATGTTTTTGGGTTTTTCAATTTTCAAAAGTAAAGACATAAGGCAGTAAATAAATAAAAGACATATTTTTGGATTTAACTTTCTGATGTTTTTGTATTTTTCTTAAATTTTCTCCCCCTAAAATGCAAAAAGTAAATAAAATGAAAATATTTTTGTATTTTTAGATTTTTAAGAAAATATTTACAAAAATGATTTGCCAAAGATGATCTACTCGGGGTTCACCTTGATGCCATTGACCAAAAGAAGATAATCAAAACGTGATTTATCAAAAGCTTTTGTAAAAAGGTCGGTACGTTGGTGATCCGTGTGGATTTTCACAACATCGATAAGTTTCTTTTCATAACAATCTCGTATGAAATGATACTTAATCTCGATGTGTTTGGTCTTTGAGTGCTGTACAGGATTACGAGTGATCTGTAAAGCAGCTTCATTATCAACAAAAATAGGAGTAGTTAGGAATTCAAAACCATAGTCGCGCATTTGTTGTTGGATCCGTAACACCTGGGAGCAGCAACTAGAAGCCGAAATGCACTCAGCCTCGCATGTTGAAGTGGCCACACAGGTCTGCTTTTTACACTGCCACGTGACTAGGCGATTCCCCAAGAACTGACATCCCGCTGATGACGACTTTGCATCAATCTTGCACCCGCCATGATCAGGATAACTGAATGCAATCAAATCAAAGTGCAAGAAATTCGACCGGTGTCTGGACAACCCTTCAGATAACAAAAAATCCTCTAAACAACCATCATATGAGAAACCTTTGGATTAGACTAATAACGAGCAAGAAGACATGTTGGATACATAATATCGGGCCTTGAAGCGGTAAGATACATGAGAGATCTGATCATAGCACGATAGAGAGAAGGTTCCACATGTTCACCGGTTCTGTCAGGAGTAATTCCATGATCCTGAGCCAGAGGAGTTCCCGCAGGCTTCGAGTCTTCCATCTAAAATCGCTTTAAGATACCCCCAACGTACATTGTCTGATGAATGAAGATCCCTTTCTCAGACTGATGAACCTGCAAACCCAAAAAGAAATTCATTTCTCCCATAGCACTCATCTCGAACTTCTCTTGCATCACCCGCTCGAATTTCTAGAACATTTCATCATTTGTAGACCCGAAAATGATGTCATCCACATACACTTGAACCAGCAACAAATCCTCGTTTCTTTCCTTGATGAAGAGAGTACAGTCGATTAACCTACGCTGAAAACCATTCTGCAACAGATAGGTAGACAACGTTTCATACCAAGCCCTCGGAGCTTGATGAAGACCATAAAGTGCCTTGTTTAGAAGCCAAACTCTGTCAGGATGAATCGGATCTTCAAAACCAGGCGGTTGCTCAACAGATACTTCTTCCTCGACCACACCATGAAGAAATGCACTTTTCATATCCATCTGATAAACAGTGAACTTCTTGTAGGACGCATAAGCCAAGAAAATCCTTATCGCCTCAA
Organism: Helianthus tuberosus; assembly: GCA_030545235.1. Classification (NCBI taxonomy): domain Eukaryota; kingdom Viridiplantae; phylum Streptophyta; class Magnoliopsida; order Asterales; family Asteraceae; genus Helianthus; species Helianthus tuberosus. Next base: position 53,258,268 of record CM060389.1, on the reverse strand, counting down.
GACGTGCCACTGGTGCATAAACTTCATTATAATCAATGCCTTCTACCTGATTAAAGCCCTGGACAACCAATCTCGCTTTATTTCTCACAACGACACCTTGGTCATCCTTTTTGCACTTGTAAACCCATCGAGTACCAATCTTCTTATAGTTCGGGGGCCTATCAACCAATTTCCACACGCCCAATTTCTGAAACTGCTGAAGTTCTTCCTGCATTGCTTCAACCCATGAATCGTCTTTCATTGCCTCTTTCCATGATTTCGGCTCAACTTGACAAACATAAAAGGCGAAAGACCAATCATTTTATTCCCCGGATTCTCTAATTGCCGAATACAACCCAGCATTCTGGTTGTTTCGAAGCTCATTACGTGTCTGCACACCACTTTGGACATCTCCTATAATATTATGCCGAGGATGAGTATCATGAATTCGAGTTTCAGGAACATCGGGAACTCGAGCATTAATACCCAAATTATTGATATTCAAATCAACAACTAAATCGATGCCTGGAGACGCGTTAGATGTGGATGCATTCCCTTCAGCATTGTCTTGAACCTGGACCTGAGAAGTTGCTTCAGAGACACCTTAAACAGAAGCTTGGACAGGAGCTGGAGTTGCTTCATTTGCATCATGAAATTCCTCAGCTTCCGATGAAACATTATAATCAGCTGCATCTTCAAATTCCTCATTTGAACAACACTATTAACCGAACCAGACTCTTATCGGTTAACAATAATTGGTAGTACTAATGATGAATCAACTACTGCATCACTTTCAAGAAACATTTGTGCTGCTGCAGACGCCTCATCAAAAGTTGGCAGATTAAAGGAATCAAACAGTCCATCATAATCAAACATCCATGGAGCACCCGGAGCTCTCACACATTTAGTGTACCTTTGAACCCTAACTTTACCCCATTCCTCAATCTTTTTAGTTTCCAGATTCTACACCCTAAAATTTGGAGTAGCATATCCAAGGAAGAAACCTTCGATAGCCCTTGGACCAAACTTTCCATGTGGATCAATCATAGTGCATGGAGCTCCAAACGGTTCTAAATAAGACACATCCGGTTTCCTTCTGTGCAACAATTCGAAACATGTTTTCCCATGCCTTTTAACTGTAAGAACTCTGTTCAAAGTATAACAAGCAGTAGCCACAACCTCCCCCCAAAACTAAACAGGAAGCTCTGACTCCACTAACATAGTTCTTGCCGTCTCGATAAGCATTCTATTCTTCCTCTTAGCGACACCATTTTGTTGAGGAGTGTAATGAGAACTGTACTCATGCGGAATTCCCTTAGAAGCACAAAAATCTTCCATAACCTGATTCTTTAATTCCGTGCGGTTGTCACTTCTGATTCGCTTTACCCTCAAAGTGTACAAATTCTTGAGTAAAGTGAGCAGATTTTGAGGATTCCCGGAGTCTTAATTTTGTGTGCCATCATCGATACCCATGAGAATCTTGAATAGTCATCAGTAACAACCAAACAATAAGCATCTCCAAACGTAGTCTTGTGCTTCATAGGTCCAAAGAGGTCCATATGAAGACGTTCAAGAGGCATGTTGACGGTGTTGACTTTCTTGATTGGATGGGACTTATTCGCTTGCTTTCCTTTTCAGCATGATACACAAACATCTTTTAAATGAAAACTCTTGACTAGAACACCATTCACAAGATTATTTCTCACCAGATGGTTCATTTTTCTCAAGTGAATGTGACCCATAGGTCTGTGCCAAGATATAGACTCCTTTTCAGTGGCCTTTGAGACAAAACATGTAACTTGTGCAGACATGGTAATAGCTTGGCTCATATCAAGAATATACAAGTCATTAATTCTTGGAGCCATCAACAGAATCCATTCTTTGAGAATCTTGAAACCGGGTTTCAACACATAACAACCGGTATCATCAAAATGTACCGTGAACTTCTCGTCACATATTTTTGAAACACTAAGAAGATTGTGATCAATTTGACGCACATAATTGATCTTATCGAAACTAACAACACCATTAGAAATCATTCCTTATCCAGTGATGTATCCGCCTTTATCGCCAGCAAAGGCAACATAACCTCCCCAAATGATTTTCACATCGTACAGGAGCCTTAAGTCACCTGTCATGTGCCGGGATGCTCCACTGTCAACAATTCAAAGAATATTCACAGTTCCTCCTGGAACACCCTGCACAATACACTACACAATCAGTTCGAGATGGGGACCCAAGCCTTAGTGGTCTTGGGTCGACCCTTATTATCAAGAAATGTTATTTCTATTTATTGATGATTTGGAAATGGTGTGCCTCCCCCTGAAACTGTACCGGTTTTAGGTTTCCAAGTTTGTTGTTGTTTACCAGATTGATTATTATTTACAGATTTAGACACTTCTGGTTTTGACGATTTTGATAAACTTGGTCCCTTTTCAACAACATCCGGTTTTAACGCTTTCTCAATTACCTTAACATTTTTACGTCGTTGTTTTGCTTCTTTTTCTTTAACAGTGTGTTTGTCTTGTTTAGGTGACACAAGACGACGTTGGTAATCCTTTTCAGGAGGGGCTTTTTCAACAAACTTTGGTGTTGGTGGGTTTGTACAATTTTTGATTATATGCCCAAATTCCCCACACTTAAAACTTGATCTCCTTTCAACAAATTTAGAAGATTCTGATCGATGTCCCGATGTTGAACTTGCAGGCCTTGAGGTACTAGCTTCATTATCACACCTATTTATATGTTGAGTGTAATTGTTATCACTGTTACGTTTCAAAATTTTGACTTGTTGGACAAAAGCAGTATTAGATTTGTTTTCAAAAGTCTCAACTTTGTCAGTACTGCTTGAGGCCACAAATTTAACATCCCTTCCCTTTTTCTTGTTTCGAGCTCCTTTTGATTCGAACTTAGGTTGTTGAGCTCGTTTTTCTTGTTGTTTACCTTTAGGGGAGATTGGTTGTTTCTCAGTTGGTAATTTTTGATTCTCGTATTGTTTTCTAACTTCAGATTTTGGAATAGGATCACACTGAGTTACTGTAACTCTCGGGATCGCTTTACCCAAAAACTTACTGGTAGAATCTTACAAAACTCTTTCAATCATTGAAGGATTAACATTTTTAATTGGGAAATCCTTGTTTGAGTAAATTTTATCATCACCAATCAAAGTATACAACACATTATTGCCCTCAAACGTAGACACTGATTTCTCCACAGATTTCATCGAATCAATCTCTTGTTTTGCAATTGATTGCACAACGGGTGCAATTGGAGTAGGAGGATCACACAAGATATGATTCTTAACTGGAATTTCTACTCCTTTCTTCTTATCAAGAGATTGATCCTCATGACTCGAATCTGATACATCTGATTCATCATCTAATGAAACATAATCCTTAATTATTGGAGGACTTTGTTCCACAACATAAGACACATTTTCTGTCTTTTCAGATTCCTTTGATGAATCATCTAGTTTGAACCCTAAACCTGCTGCAAACTCTTAGGGATTAAGAGGTACAGATGGTTCAAACCGTGGCATTTCTTCCTCATCGGGTAACTTGGTATATTTTTTCTCAATGGAGGCGGACACGATTTATAACCAATGCATTTCACATCCCCTTTCAGCTTTTGGACCTCGATGATATGATCAAGCACATATCGGGAGTTAGAATAACTCTCCAACTTGAGCTTGATTGCATCATGCTCGCATTTGGAAATCGCTAACTCCTTCTTTAAATCCTCAATGATGTTAATATAGTTATTAATGCACGTTTGCTTATTCAAAATTGTTTTTGTTAATTCAGATACACTTTGCTTAAGCGTTTTAATAACAGATTTGAAATCCTTTTCATTGTTAGTTAAAGCCATATTTGCCTCCTTGCATTTCGAAAGGTCAACTACCAAACCCTGATTGTGACTAGTTACTACTTCTAACTTACGTTTCAATTCTACACAATCATTGCACACACTAGAAGTTTCGGTGTTTACCTTACTAGTCGAAGCTGCAACAGTTACCATAATGGCAGTTTGATAAGAAAAGATCCATCCTCAGTGAAGAATTTTTCCATTTCCTTGGATGCGACTTCAGCTTTCCTTACCAACACAGATTTCTGACTTTTAAGCTCTTATCCTTCTTTAAGTTCCTCAGCTTCCTTAAGCAGACTATCAACCTCAGCATCAAGAGTTTCCTTTACTTTCGAATCTGAACCATAACCACCCGCATTGGAACATTCCTCATCCGAGCTACCTTTAACATCCGTCTAATTGGATTCCCAAAATCCGACCCATTTTGAAATTCTGGATCCTAATCCTTGAAACTCGAGAATTTTTCGCATATTAAATAACCGTTGAAAGATTTTCTTTTAAAATTTTAATATCAATATAGTTATTATATATATTTAGTTAAGCAATTAATTTAATTAATATTTTGTAATTTAAAATATTTAATGTAAACTAGTTAAAGTTTTTAGTTAATTTAAGTTATATCAAAGTTAGTCTAGTTAGGGAAACTAAAGGGTTGATTTGTAATATTGGAAACCTTGTTCTTTAGAAAGAAAGAAAAAGAATGAGTGGACCAGGGATCGAACCCGGTTCACCCGCTCACCAAACAACATACAAACCACTCCACCACTACCCAACTTTGTAAATAAAACTCATACTACGATATAGCTATCGAAGGGATGAGTTTTATTTACAAAGTTGGTTAGTGGTGGAGTGGTTTGTATGTTGTTTGGTGAGCGGGTGAACCGGGTTCGATCCCTGGTCCATGCATTCTTTTTCTTTCTTTTTAAAGAACAAGGTTTCCAATATTACAAATCAACCCTTTAGTTTCCCTAACTAGACTAACTGTGATATAACTTAAATTAACTAAAAACTTTAACTAGTTTACATTAAATATTTTAAATTACAAAAGATTAATTAAATTAATTACTTAACTAAATATATATAATAACTATATTGATATTAAAATTTTAAAACAAAATCTTTCGATGGTTATTTAATTTGCGAAAAATTGTCGAGTTTCAAGGATTAGGATCCAGAATTTCAAAATGGGTCAGATTTTGGGAATCCAATTTAACGGATGTTACACTACCACTGTAACCAGAACTGTCATCATCCTCCGAGAACTCCTCACTGTGAACATGCTTGATATACTTGATAATCTTAGCATAACAAGCACTTCCTCCATTTCCTTTCATTCCCTGATTTCCCAGTTGAACTGACCAGTCACATCCTTCATCTGCATGAACTACTAAAGCCCTGTTTGAATTGGAAGTCCCCGACTGGTTTGAGTTACCCGGATTGTTAACTGCTATAATGCCCCTTTCATTGTTCACTTGATTGGCATTGGATGAGCTTGACAGGTTTCTGAAAGGATTTTGATTTCCTTGTCTGCTCGGTCGAGTGCATTCCCGCTTGAAATGACCCTTCTCACCGCAATTGAAGCACATAACTGCATCCTTTTCAAAACCATACTTAGTGTCCCTTTTACTTTCCAAACTTGTTCTACCCGTTCTCCTCATGTAGTCATTAGCTCTTCTCACTGCACTTGCAAACGCCCACTTTATATCCATCAATTCCATTTCCTCCCTGTCTATTTGTTGATAGTCTTCATCTGTCAAATTAATGTTCCCAATTTGACCAGCGACTAATCCATAAAAGGCACTCACCATTGTGTTTAGAAGCTCTATATGTTCCCGAGCACCTTCCACACTTACTTTGGTGAAGTTTGAGGTATCAAATCTGACAGTGTTAGGGTTTGAAGATTAAGTATTATTGTTCCCATAAAAGGCTTGTTCAGGAGGTGGTTGACAAGGTTGTTGTAGGGTAGTTTGTTGTTGGGATTGTTGAGGAGCAGCTTGTGAAAAAGGAAGATAGGCGTTCGGATCGAATGGTCTTCCATAAGGATCTGTGGGAGGACCAGGGGGTTGTGCTGGATTGGGTGGTGGTAGATAGGCAGTTGGATCAAATGGTCTCCCATAAGGATCTGTAAGTGCACTAGATGATTGAACTGGTTGACCATAAGGATTTGTACTTGATACAAATATGGTTTGAAGATTCGGTTGTTGCTGACTAGTACTAACTCCCATATTAAGACCTCCAAAGTATATCTCGGGGTTTTGTGGAACTGGAAGTCGTTTAGCCTTTCGAATTTCCTCTTCATCCTTGTTCTCGAGCTTCTGGATGAATTCATAAATGCTCACCGTATCCAAAACACCAGTATGATTCAGCAAGTCAATGAACTGTCTCCACTTGGGTGGCAAAGCATCAGCAAAACGCATGACCATTTCTTGCTTTGTAGCAAAAACCTTGAATGAGTGCATCTCACTAAGCAAGTGATAGAATCGAGTAGCCATGTGTACAGTGTTTCATTTTCCATGAACCGAAATGCTTCGAACTCCTTCTTCAACAAATCATGACGAATCTTTCTTGTTGCAGCATTTCCTTCTCCTCGAGCTTCTAAGACGTCCCACAAGTTCTTTGTAATTGTACAATACTCAAATTGATGATAGATATCCTTATGAAGTGCTTGCGTAAGGATAGCAAAAGCTTTCTTCTCAAGATCGTAAGCCTTTATATCATTTTCGCTCAATCCCGCCAAAACGTGTGCATTGGAACCTGCTTCTTCGAGAGCTACATTGTACGGTGTGATAAAGTATGTCCACAATTCGGTGTTTTGCCCTAGAACATACGTATGAAAATGATTTTTCCATGATGGATAATCGTTCATGTGATTCGATTTAGGTGGACGATTGTTGCTTCCCGTTTCACTCTCGCTTAAGAGAAGATTTTGAATGCTAGTGTTTTGATTTGCGACACTTGCCCATTGATGTTCGGTAATTTCCTTTTTCGGGATCAATCCTTTCACCCATTGTGAAGGATCTTGTGGCATACTTGAGTTTTCACTCCAACTCCAAGGGTCTGAACTCATTATGAAGTTTTATAAAAGACTGTTTAGATTAAAAGGCAAACTTGTAAGATTTGACAAAGTTATAAGTTCTTTGTGAAAAATACAAGTGATTGACCACGAAGAATGATTTCCACGAAGACTGTCTACGAACAATGGTCCAACGAAGAGTGATTCTTCGTTGAACAACAATGTCCTACGAAGACTCCTATTCTTCGTCGAATAACCAGGTGCTATGAACAATCAGGTGCTACGAAGATTCCTATTCTTCGTTCAACAACCATGGGCCACAAAGATTCCCATTGTTCGTAACAACCAGAGGCCACGAAGATTGATTCTTCGTTTAACTAATTGTTCGTGTACACAGTTTTCATATAGTAGTTGTTGGTGAGATTCCCCTGTTTTTAGTAAGTTACTTTTTCTGATTTTAGAAAAGATGGTAGCTGGATATCCTAAGTTGGTTAAAACCAAACATTCGAAATCTTGCTTTTTCCAGAAAATCTTTTGAATCTTATCCTCACCAACCAAAATCCGGTGACTTTTCCGGTTAAACGACTCACCGGAAAGTTTGACTAACTCAATTTTTGAAAGAAATTTTAAGAAAAACCAAGTCCTAACATGTCTCCATGTGTTTTAACTGGGTTTTTGTAAAAATTATCTTCAAACAACAAGTTTTCACTAAGTTTTAAACACCTTTTCAGAAAAACTTGATTTTCTTGTTCTCAAACTCAAAAACACTTCCAGAAACTTCACAACTTGCTTAAACACAAGGTTTTGCTTGGTTTTAAACAAGGAAGAGAGCCAAAGCTCTGATACCACTTGTAGGTCCACTTGGAGGATCAAGATAACCTACTTCCTTGTTTGTTAACACAACAACGAGTGCAGAATCCACGTAGTTATGCAAACCAAAGCAAAATAAAGCAAACATAAGTAACCAAAGATTCACAGACTTTGATTAAGTGAAGAGAATTAGTACACACATACACACAGTGTTTACAACTTTCACAGGGACTCTCTTGACTAAAATGTGAAGCAAGTGTGTCCTTATATAGACCCAATACCCAGTAACACTACGAAGAGTGGTTACTGGGCCACGAACAAGCATCAAGCCCACGAAGACTAGGAGTCTTCGTGGACAGCATCAACGAACCATTGATAGTACCATGAACAATCAAGGTTCGTGGTGAACAATCACATATCAATGTTCGTGAACATGTAAACTGTCACACCCCGACCAGGTAAAACAACAAACCGCGGCGGAAACGTCGGGGAGTGGAGCGACAGAATTATTGTTTCAAAACCATGGTATTTAAAGTTTAGTTTTATTTTAAATAAAGTGATTACATTGTCTTAAAACAAAGGAAACATAACATAAGTTAACTATTCTTGCATCTTTTATGTCATTAAGGCCCATGTCTGTAGCTTCCGTCAGCATTGAGTCTTATTTTGTACTGTATATGTCTTTTGTGTATTTGTATGTTAATGTATGTATGTGTGTAGAACGACAACTCAGGGAATGGCGTTTAACTGTAAAAGTGATGTCCGAAGGATGGCAAGTGTCACCCGATTGGATGGCCATCCGATCGGACTGCCACCCGATCGGACTGCCACCCGATCGGACAGCACTTAATGAATTCCCTGAGTTTGCCTATAAATACCCAGCTTGGGTTAGACTTTTAGAACTTTTGCTCAGCTTGTAAGGAGACTCTGTCAAGTCTGATTCTCTACCGGTTCTTGTGTACTTTCAAATCAATCTAATAGAACAACAAACGGATTTAATAGTTGAATACGTTGTTGGATTCTGTGACTTGATCCATGGATTCCGCACATTGATCGAGGTCGATTCATCCACGTTCGAGACGAACAGTTCCTGATCCAATGGCCTAACAAGTGGTATCAGAGCCACAGGAGGTTGAATCGAGGACTACGACAGTGAATTCACCGGAATTTCAGCTATTCTTGCCGATTACAGTCGAATTTCACCAGAAATTTGACGAATTTTCTCACTTTCTACTCATTTCTTGCTGTGTTTTACACTTTTATACCTTAAAAACAAGAAAAACATAAAATTGAATGGGAATTTACGGATAAAATTTGACAAATTTGATATCAGTCGATTCGCAATCAATCAAACATCAATCCTTCAAATTTTCACAGAAAAATTCCATCAAAAACTAGATCAAATTCATCTAAAACCATGTTGAACCGTTCGTGCTTGCTGACGTCATCCTCCCGATTGGACAGCTGTCCGAACGGATTGGCTTAGACTGTTCTTGGATATTTGTTGCTGACGTCATCAGTGTTACCCGATCGGATCACCACCCGATCGGACAGCATTGTTGTTTAAGTCTCATCTGCTTACGTCATCCTGTCACCCGATCGGATTACCACCCGATCGGTGAAAGGTTGAAAGTCAAAGTTTTTCAAAAGTTCGTTGTGTCACTCGATTGGACAACCACTCGATCGGATTACCACCCGATCGAGTTGTAATCCGATTCGTGTTCGTCACTTGTTACCTGTCTGTGCCACTCGATCGGATCACCATCCGATTCAAGTGCATCAGTGTGAAACTTTTGAAAATTCTAAAAATTTGTCTAAGTGTTTGAAAACTGTTTCAGATAATTAATAATGGGAGACGATTTCTTAAACCCATTCAGTGATGTGTTTGCTTACAACACGGGAGACGCCACGACAAGTAACACGAACAACACAGCTCCAAACCCAAATCCAAAGAAGGCGATTGCTGACTCACTTAGCATGGACAATGCTTATGGCACTTACAACAAGCCGCCTAAGCTCATGGTAATTGAGGATTATAACAGATGGGTGAGTAGATTCAAAGACTGTTTAAAGGCATTCACTTATCAAAGCTGGAAGTGTTTTAAAAATGGTTTCAATATTGGAAGGAGTGATTATGAAAATCTGATCGATACTAAACAAGAAAATTTTATTGCTGAACAGAAATGTATTGCATTATTACATCAATCCGTTAGGAATGATATCATTTCCTTGATCGATTACAAAGATTCAAGAGATTTGTGGGGGAAATTAAAAAAATAAGTGTGTAGGTGGAGCAGAAATAGTTAAGAACAAAAAACGTCTACTGAAGAAAGAGTTTGATTTGTTCGGTTGTATGAAAAATGAGTTGGTCTTGAAGATGATAGAGCGGTTTTGTCACTTGAAAATAGAGCTTGTGAGATATGGAATTACGTTCACCGAAGAAGAATTTGTAACACCCCGTGTTTCGAAAGTCAAAGTCAAGATTGAAGTCAAAGGGAGAAAAGATTGCTAATTGTGATCTGCCTCTCCTTGCTCAATTCCTGTTTTCACTTCTTTGACTCGTAGATAGCCTATTTCGTTTTCGCTTTAGTAGTATTATGTGGAGTACTTATTAATAATCGAGGTTTATTCGACATTTATCGCATGATTAATCGCTTTATCGCCGCATTTTGGTTATTTTTATACGTGTGTGTGTGCCTTATGTGTTACTTGTGCATGTTTATTTATGTTATGTGTGGCAATCAATCGAAACACAAAGGAACTCAATCACAATTGAATCGCAAACGCTAAACGAATACGAAATAAGGATGCTTGTATGTTGATATAGTAGTTGGGATTAAAAGTAATTTGACTAGGAAACTCTCTCGCATCGCAATGCTCGCAATCGCAACCAAAACAACAAAACTCGTCGCACCGAACACTCAAACCGAGCGACCGATCGATCAGGTGGCCAGCCGATCGACCAGCCGTTCGATCGAGCTACCGCTCGATCGGCCAGCTGTTCGACCGGGCTGCCAACCAATCGACCAGCTCATTTCCTCTTTGGGAAACTCTATAAATACCCCCTGTCACTCTCATACTTTCTACTTTTGGCAACTGGCGTCCGACCAGTGCTCTGACCTTGCTTTTTCTCCGATTTCTCGCAATTCCGGTAAGATCTCGTCCTAAATCTTGTACTTCCTTAATCTACACGCACTCCTACACCTTTCTATCTTTTTAATCTTAACTTTTAACCATGAAATCATCAAGATTCAAGGTGTTCTAGGATGACGTCATCATGTGTTCTTGAGAACTTCATGTTTTAGCCTCAATCCACCAAGAACAACTTAGATCTAACCGATTTCCACATAAATAAACAAAGAACTTTCATCGATCTAAACATATTCTTAATAAAAAGGATTGAAAGATGGTTTTCCAACTTTCTTTCAACTCTTTTACACTCAATGCACTCAAAACCGATAGAATCGGAGCTTGCACCGACTTCCTACTCATTCTTGTGGTTGTGTGGTCCAAGATCTGGATTCTATCCATGAGATTACCGATTTCAGGATAAACATGGAACACCGTCTTGAACAGTTAACCTGCCAGATTTGGGTGATTCCTATACGATCAGGTTACCAAGTCGTGACGAGGTTTCTGTTGTCTAATGTGTTATCAAAACATCTTGATAAAACGACAAACTATCGAAACAACTAAGTGTAAGACGAACCGAATGACCAGGACGAAATGCCATCCGATCAGACTGTCGTCTGAACGAATTGTCACCCGTTCAATCTACACCTTCGTCCCACATTTAACTTTTGTTTTCAAAACCTTGAAGAATGATCATTGAACGAAGGGCTGACCGATTGGGTTACCATTCGACCGGACTACCACTCGACCATGTGATGTTCTGACTTCAACACTTAAACAATTTTCAACATGTTCAATGCACAAGGGATGTTACCGATAGAACACCCATCTGATCGAGTGACAACCTGCTGAGAACTTGTTCTCGCTGAAGTGCCCAACCAATCGGAGTGTCGCCCGATCGAACGGTCGTTCGATCGATCGACCTGAAAGGTAGAGATACTTCAATGTTTTCAAAATACTACAACGAAAACTTCAAAAGTCAAGCCATCATACACAAACACATCCTTCCCAAAGGAATTAACCATCCACTCGAACGGTTATCCGACCGGACGACCGTCCGAACGGACTGGTAACCGAATGACCGGCTGTCCGATCGGAGTACCATCCGATCGAACTGTTGTCCTACCCACTTGCACTCTGTATCGTTTTACGCGTCGCTTATCGTTATGCTTTCAATCTGTTCAGACTAACCCTACTCTCTTGCGCTCCCTTCAATCCATCAATCGCTGTGAGTATACTCGATCCCTTTTTGCTTTACGCACTTTTGGGTGTTACATACGTTACTTATACTAAATCACATCGAACACACTACGCAATACTTTAATCACTAACCAATTACCGCATGTTATACGCGACTTAATGAATGCTTGTTTGTTATGTTTACACATGGAATGCTGTCTACCTACCTTAGCAACGATAGTACTATTAGTTTGGACTCAGCACCTGTTCACTCAGGGGTTGTTAAGGACAATTACCTACATGGCTCACAGTGGTGAGTGTGTATCACGAACTGCCTTGGGCAGTCAACCCGCAGTTATTGGTATCGATAGGTTCATGTCGATAACTAACATGCCTCATTTTACACTGCGTACGTGCTGGTTATGCGTAACGATTTCGAACTCTATATGTTATTGTCAAACTTGTATGCTCACCTTTACACTGTGTGTATTGACTTTTACTTTAACGTATTTGACAGGTGCTTAGGATGCTTAATTGCTTTCTTTGGTGTGAAATCGAGGATAGGAAAGACCTAGGTCAACTATAAATAATTGTCTGTAATGAAAATCTGAGTTGTCGGAACAGAATAATTGACTAGATCTTTTCTGTAATAATTGTATTATCATTTATGACATGGTATGGGACGTGTTGTTTTAAATATTTGGTAAATATAGTTGTTATGGAAACTTCTGGACAATCTGTTTCGCTCAGTGCCATGCCCCGATGTTTCCGCCATCGGTTGGGGTGTGACAGATTGGTATCAGAGCCATAACTATAGGGAATTAGGAAAGACTCGACCTAGTCTGGGTCGATGTCTTAGAGACCTAGTCTATAGTTAGGAACCAACAGACCGACTCGTGCATGTCCAGTAGGGACTGTGTATGAGCTTACTGCCCTTTCTCGCTATTCTCGCCTACGCTACACTATCACTGCACTCGAATTTTCAAATATGAATGAGCTATTAAGTCGAGATTAGGTGTGAAAACCACAAACTCTCAACTAAATTCCTTGTTCAACCCATATTTTTATCTATAAACACGAGAAATTGCGTTGAAATAGGAGTGAAATCCATACTTTGACGCATAGTTCTCTTTTATTTTATCAAAACAGGAACGAAGTTGTTAAGCCAGGGGTGAAACCCTAACCTTGACGACTTGTTCCGACCTTTACTTGGTTTTTACAAAAACCCTCACCAAAGTATCGACGGACTCCAACGACTTGAAGTCACGACATGACCGAAAGGATGCGTGCCGAGCCCAAGACTCGAGGAAAAAGCACAATCCTGAAAGTCAAAGTGTGCGCAACAGGTCCCTGTGAATAGTCGAATCACTTTGGATAGCCAATGTCTAACAGCCGCAGACGATCTATTTCTCGATTTTTTAGTGTTTCGATTCTGAGCCCGCAACGGCTGACTCTGGTGATTCGTCGATTTTATGTGTTGTATGTGTATTTACCTACTTATGTGTTTTAATTTTTGGAGACTTATTCAATTTTTGCTTTGATCAACACGCATGACTCGCATTGCTTATCTATCTCAAAACGTTAACAAATCGCTACTACTATGAGGAACGACCTTACGGCCTTAAGTTTACTCAGTTAATCGATTATACTATACTACTCGCTATGTTGTGCGCGAACGCCCTTATCGAACGCTCGCAAACTTTGAATGATAGGTTTTTGTATTCTGACCGCCTCTGTGTGCATCTAGACAAGTTACGTGCTTATATGCTTCTGTGTTTTGTGCCCTACATGCTTATGTGCTTCTGTGCTTATGTGAATTTATGATTATGTGCCTATGTGCTTACGTGATTGTACGTGTACCCGAGTCTTATTAGTATTAGGCGTGTGAGGTGAGATTCGAATATATTGTGTTGAGTCCTGTGGCGATGTCTGTTGCAGACAATGTCGTCATCTGGATCTCGCGCTATCCGTGATGCTCGCCGAAAGCAAGCAGACAAACGCCTCGCTGCCATGATTACTAAGCAAATGGCAAAGGTTGTACCCTAAGTCATCAGTGAACTGTACGAAAACATGAGTAAATCGTCTGAGGAATCCAGAACTGATACTCCCAAGACTGCTTTCAGCTTCAAATAGTTCAAGGCATGCGGACCGAAAGAGTTCACCGGAGAAGAAGGCCCTACGACTTTGTTTCAATGGTTTGATTCAATCGAAGTCACCCTGCGACAGAGCAGATGTCCTGATAATCTCCGCACATTGAACGCGACCGGCGTCTTCCAGTCCCGCGCTCTAGACTGGTGGACGGCCGAAAGGAACAAGCACGGAAATGATGCAGCTTACGGTCTGTCATGGGACGAGTTGAAGAACGTTATGCTCGAAGAGTTCTGCCCTCCCCATGAGCGCCAGAAGCTGGAGGACGAGTTCTGGCACATTAAGCAGAAGGAAGGTGACAACGCTGCCCTGACTGCTCGCTTTAAACAGCTCAGCATCATCTGTCCCGATCAAGTGAAGACGCCTGACATGACGATCAAGAAGTACATTCGAGCTCTACCCGACTGTGTCGCAAATTTTGTGCATGCCGCAAAGCCAGCAACGATCGAAGAAACTTACTTGCTTGTCGCCGAAATCAACGACAAGCGGGTAAAAGCTGGTTTTTGGGGTAAAACTTCGAAGAACCTGCACCAAGTCACCGCCACACCCACCGCCGAAACCGCCGCCGCTCAATCGTCAAAGTCCTCACGCCGCAAGAAGAAGAACAACAAGAGCAGCTCCAGCAGCAAGAACCGTGCTGTCACTACCACTGCTGCTCCACTTCAAGCCGTACCGGCTCAGCAGCAATCTCACCACCGTCCAGCACCAGTTATCTATGCACCGCCTGCAAAGCGTGCATACACAGGCCCCCACTCGGCTTGTCCAACATGCTCTTATCATCACCCGGTGGGTCTTGCCTGCCGTTTCTACGCTCACTGCAATATGTATGGCCACTTCACTACCAACTGCCGTACTGGTCCCCGTCAAGCCCCAGCTCAAGCCACTGCTCATCAAGCTCTGCTCCCAGCCCCGCAAGGCCAACAAGCGGCTCAGGCACCCGCGGCCACCCGAGTCTGCTTCGCATGTGGTGATCCCAACCACTTTGCGAACATGTGCCCGAACAGGGTTGTGGAACAAGAGCCCCAGTAGCAGCAGCCTCAACAGCAGCAACAGCCTCAGCAGCAGCAACACGCCGCACGCGCCAGAACTTTCAACATCAACGTACGCCAAGCCCAAGCTGACAACAACATGGTCAATGGTACGTTCCTTTTGAATGGTATTTATGCTTCATGTTTGTTTGATACTGGAGCCGATAATTGCTTTGTGTCGTTTGAATTCGAGAAGCTTCTTAGTCGTAAGCGCTCCCATCTCCCCTCGACGTTCGATGTTGAAGTCGCCACCGGAAGAACTGTCGTCGTGAATTATGTTCTTCGTGATTGTACTCTTAAGCTCAACAATCACATCTTCCCAATCAACCTTATTCCAATGCAACTCGGAAATTTTGACATCATAGTAGGCATGGACTTTCTTCGCGAAAACCATGCTGAAGTTATGTGCTTCTATAAGATGATTCAATTCTCGCTCGCGAATGGTGATTTATTGTGTGTTTATGGTGAAACTGCTTCGAAAGGTCTCAAACTCATGTCATGTGTCCAAGCTAGCAAGTATCTCCGGAAGGAATACAGAGCTTTCTTGGCTAACATCGTAGTAGAGGAGAAGGAAAAGAAAGGAAGGCCTGGAGTAAATGACGTTCCCGTGGTTCGAGAATTTCCTAACGTTTTTCCTGAGGATCTTCCCGGACTACCGCTAAGTCGTGATATCGACTTTCGTATCGACCTCATTCCTGGAGCCAACCCTGTTGCCAAAGCTCCTTACCGACTCGCACTGTCTGAAATGCGTGAACTCTCGAGTCAGCTTCAGGAATTACTTGAGAAAGGCTTCATTCTCCCGGCCACCTCTCCTTGGGGCACGCCAGTCCTTTCTGTTAAAAAGAAGGATGGGTCGTTCCGGATGTGCATCGACTATCGGGAACTGAATAAGTTGACTATCAAGAATCGTTATCCCCTGCCTCGCATTGATGATTTGTTTGATTAGGTACAAGATGCTACAAGTTTCTCGAAGATTGATCTAAGCTCAGGAAATCACCAACTACGCATTCAAGAGGAGGATATACCCAAAACCGCGTTTCGCACCCGATATGGCCACTATGACTTCGTCGTTATGCCTTTTGGTTTAACCAACGCACCCGCGGTTTTCATGGATCTGATGAATCGCGTGTGTAAACCATATCTCGACCGATTCGTCATTGTGTTCATCGACGATGTCTTGAACTATTCCAAGTCGAAAGCCGAACACGCGCAACATCTACGTTTGGTTCTCGAGCTACTCCAGGGGAATCGACTCTATGCCAAGTTCTCCAAGTGTGAATTTTGGCTGGAGGAGGTTCAGTTTCTGGGTCACATTGTTAATAGTCAAGGTATTCACGTCGACCCCGCGAAGATTGAAGCAGTCAAGAGTTGGATTACACCCAAAAACCCTTCTGAAGTCCGTTCTTTTCTCAGATTAGCGGGCTATTATCAACGATTTATCAAAGGATTCTCAAAGATCGCTGTGCCACTTACCGCTCTCATGCATAAAGACAAGTGATATGTGCAAAATGCAACATATAAATTACATCAATTGTGGCATAAAACTAACCCTTTTTTAGTACTAATGTTGGAAAAAGTGTGCTTTTGTCTTCCTTTTGTATTTTCAGGATTAAATGAGCTCAAATTAACAAAAGAAGCAAAAAAAGACAGTTAAATCTAACATAAATACAAGAAAAGGATCAAACGTGACATGCCCGACCCCACGACAGCATCTTCCCAAGCAAAACAAGAAAACAGAAGGCTGAACACGCCCCGTGCTCAGTGAACACGGGGGGGTGCCCAAGTGCCAGCAGAAAAGACAAAGCTGTACAAGCTTCTATCACCCACCACGGGGTCGTGCTCAGCGGACACGGGGCCGTGGTCGACTCTAAGGTTCGCAGGATCTGGGGAAATCTTGATAGTACAGATTTGCTTCTGCACACGGGGGCGTGGTCAACTGATGCAGACAAAATGCAATTAATGAAGACAAAGAAGGATGTGGACACGGGGCCATGCCAAATGGACACGGGGCCGTGCCCGAGCTTCTGTTCAGCCTATAAATAGGGGTGCTTAGCTCAATTGCAAACCATCCCTTAGCACACCACCTCTCTCACACTTCACCCACCACCCACCACCACCATAACACCATCATCCACCACCATCATCCATTGTCCATCATAGAGTGTGTGAGTCGTCTCGGGATCCAAGATTGATCGTAAGAGTTCTTGACAATCAACGCCATGTTTGCCTAAGTCTCTTAGATCACTTGGTGAAGACAAAGTGTCTAGTGTATTACTTTTTATTTTTAATCTTTTCGCACTTTTTACTTGGTTATGTATTAATGACTTTAATAACTAGTTTCTTATGTTGAAGGTGATTTTTCCTTATCGTTTATCCGTGGTGTCTTGGCATTATTTTACTGTCTATATAAAATAAAAGATTTTCACCATTCATATCTCCACAGTCTATATGGAGGTATGTTGGCTACCTGGTCGGAGGTTAAGGGAACGGTTTGGTAAAAGTCTTGCCTTGTTCAGTGTATAGATCCTGCAAGGACCTGGGTCAAATTTAGTAGGACCTCCTTCAATACTTAACGGTATTGGATAGCGGGGGTCCAAACTCTTTGATCCCCTCATATGTAAGCTACTATTAATACTTTAACCCGGCTACTTAGGACTGTATCCCTGCTGACTCAGACTACTTAGCCGGGGTTAACGTCACCTTCAAAAGAGGGGCCTACCATAATATGCATTAATAACTTAATTAATTATCTTTCAATAATCCGACCCTTTAGGATTGTATCCTTGCTGACTCAAACTACTGGGTTGAGGGTAACGTCACCTTCAAAAGAGGGGCCTACTACAATAACTAAGATAATCTCTTAAAAAGTGCAAAAGTGCGGAAATAATCAAAGTTTACACTATACACGAGTCGGAGCCAAGTGATTCAACTTGTCTATCTGTTTTTCTTTTTATTTTATTTTCAGCATTTTAGTTAGTTTTTATTTTTCTAGTTTAAAACCTTTTTCTAACTTTTTGATTTGATTAGACGTTGAGGATAAACCGGTACTAAAAGCTCTTATGTCCTTGGACGACCTTGGTATCTTACCAACACTATACTACGCTCACGATGGGTGCGCTTGCCCATATGTGTGTTTAGTGTTAGTAAATATCATGTTTTATAAATTTAAAACTTGGCTAAAAAAGTGTAAAGGGGCTTAAAATAAACATTAAAACCATAACACACTTCACGCACATCAACAAGCCTTTTGTTTGGGGAACTGAACAAGAGTCTGCTTTCCAAACCCTCAAGCGCATGCTTTGCAATGCTCTTGTTCTCTCATTGCCAGACGGAAACGATGACTTCATTGTCTATTGTGATGCAACAGGACAAGGTTATAGCTTACGCATCTCGTCAGCTCAAAGTCCACGAAAAGAACTACACAACCCATGATCTCGAACTAGGCGCAGTTGTTTTTGCGTTAAAGATTTGGAGACACTACCTGTATGGTACAAAGTGTACGATCTTCACCGATCATAGGAGCCTACAACACATCTTTGACCAGAAGGAACTTAATATGCGTCAACGCCGATGGGTAGAACTTCTCAACGATTATGACTGTGAGATTCGTTATCACCCAGGAAAAGCAAATGTCGTTGCCGACGCGCTCAGCAGACGGAGTTATCTGCTTAGCATTCGCGATACCCGAGCCTGATACGACCTCGTAACCCTCATCCGCGAAGCCCAGCATGCTTGTTTTAACGAGCGCACTTTGGATAAGGAAAGAATCTACCACGATGGAGCCCATCTTGTGAATAAGTCGAATGGGATATTCCATTATCTGGACCGGATTTGGATCCCTAAACGGACCGATTTGCGACAGATATTAATGGACGAAGCCCATAAATCCCGGTATTCTATTCATCCCGGTGCCGACAAAATGTACCAGGACCTTCGCTACAAGTACTGGTGGCCGGACATGAAAAGAGATATCGCCCTCTACGTTGGAAAGTGCCTGACTTGCTCGAAGGTTAAGGCTGAACATCAAAGGCCCTCTGGCTTAATCGAACAACCCCTCGATCCCTATATGGAAGTGGGAGAGCATAGCTATGGATTTCATAACAAAGCTCCCGCACGCGCCATCAGGTCACGACAGCATCTGGGTTGTTGTTGACCGTTTGACTAAATCAGCCCACTTTTTGCCTATACGGGAAGACTACAAGGTAGAATGATTAGCCCGAATCTACACCAATGAGATCATTTGTCGACATGGGACACCTCGCGACATCATCTCTGACCGTGATGCTCGGTTTACCTCGCGACTGTGGGAAAGGTTTCAAGCTGCTCTCGGTACAACGCTTAACCTAAGTACCGCATTCCACCCTCAAACCGACAGTCAGACTGAAAGAACGATCCATACTCTTGAAGACATGCTCCGTTCGTGTGTCATAGATTTCGGTGGTAATTGGGATGCATACCTGTCGTTAGTCGAATTCTCGTACAACAACAGTTATCATTCCAGCATTTAGATGGCACCATTCGAGGCTTTATACGGAAGAAAATGTCGATCGCCTATTGTGTGGCACGAGATCGGTCACTCGCAACTAACCGGTCCCGAGCTATTGCAAGAAATGACTGACAAAGTCCTCCAAATTTGAGACAACTTGTTGAAAGCTCGAAGTCGACAGAAAATTTACTCCGATAGACGACGCAAGCCCCTTGAATTTGACGTTGGCGACTACGTACTCCTAAAGGTATCACCTTGGAAGGGTGTGGTCAGATTCAGCAAGAAAGGGAAACTAGCGCCTCGATATATTGGACCTTTTAAGATTCTGGAAAGGATCGGAAAAGTCGCCTACAGACTCGAACAACCGGAGGAACTTAGTAATATCCACCCGACTTTCCATGTGTCAAACCTCCGAAAGTGCCTGGCTGAGCATGACTTAATTGTACCCCTCGATGACCTCCAAGTAAACGAAACACTACACTTCGTGGAGAAGCCTTTCAAAATCATGGATTGCCAAACCAAGCAGCTCAGACGCTCGCGCATTCCTATTGTGAAAATCTGACGGGAAGGAAAACGACGCGCAGAGTTTACTTGGGAACTCGAAAGCGACATGAAGGCGAAGTACCCACATTTGTTTGTTACGGCTTCGGCCGAATTTTGGGACGAAATTCCCTCAACTAGGGGAGGCTGTAACACCCCGTGTTTCGAAAGTCAAAGTCAAGATTGAAGTCAAAGGGAGAAAAGATTGCTAATTGTGATATGTCTCTCCTTGCTCAATTCCTGTTTTAACTTCTTTGACTCGTAGATAGCCTATTTTGTTTTCGCTTTAGTTGTATTATGTGGAGTACTTATTAATAATCAAGGTTTATTCGACATTTATCACATGATTAATCGCTTTATCGCAATCACAATCGCGCTCGCAACTCGAATTACGCATTTTGGTTATTGTTATACGTGTGTGTGCCTTATGTGTTACTTGTGCATGTTTATTTATGTTATGTGTGGCAATCAATCGAAACGCAAACGAACTCAATCGCAATTGAATCGCAAACGCTAAACGAATACAAAATAGGATGCTTGTATGTTGATATAGTAGTTGGGATTAAAAGTAATTTGACTAGGAAACTCTCTCGCAATCGCAACCGAAACAAGAAAACTCGTCACACCGAACACTCGAACCAAGTGACCGATCGATCAGGTGGCCAGCCGATCGACCAGCCGTTCGATCGAGCTACCGCTCGATCGGCCAGCTGTTCAACCGGGCTGCCAACCGATCGACCAGCTCCTTTCCTCTTTGGGAAACTCTATAAATACCACCTGTCACTCTCATACTTTCTACTTTTGGAAACTGACATCCGACCAGCGCTCTAACCTTGCTTTTTCTCCGATTTCTCGCAATTCCGTTAAGATCTCATCCTAAATCTTGTACTTTCTTAATCTACACACACTCCTACACCTTTCTATCTTTTGAATCTTAACTTTTAACCGTGAAATCAATAAGATTCAAGGTGTTCTAGGATGACATCATCATGTGTTCTTGAGAACTTCATGTTTTGGCCTCAATCCACCAAGAACAACTTTGATCTAACCGATTTCCACATAAACAAACAAAGATCTTTCATAGATCCAAACATATTCTTAATAAAAAGGATTAAAAGATGGTTTTCCAACTTTCTTTCAACTCTTTTACACTCAATGCACTCAAAACTGATAGAATCTGAGCTTGCACTGACTTCCTACTCATTCTTGTGGTTGTGTGGTCCAAGATCTGGATTCTATCCACGAGATTAACGATTTCAGGTTAAACATGGAACACTGTCTCAAACAGTTAACCGGTCGGATTTGGGTGATTCCTGTCCGATCAGGTTACCAAGTCATGGCGAGGTTTCTGTTGTCTAACGTGTTATCAAAACATCTCGATAAAACAACAAACTATCGAAACAACCAAGTGTAAGACAAACGGAACGACCAGGACGGAATGCCGTTCGAACGGACTACCGTCCGATCGGACTGTCGTCCGAACGAGTTGTCACCCGTTCGATCTACACCTTGGTCCCACACTTAACTTTTGTTTTCAAAACCTTGAAGAATGATCATTGATCGAAGGGCTGACCGATCGGGTTACCATTTGACCGGACTACCACTCGACCATGTGATGTTCTGACTTCAACACTTAAACAATTTTCAACATGTTCAATGCACAAGGGACGTCACCCGATCGAACACCCGTCCGATCGAGTGACAACCTGCTGAGAACTTGTTCTCGCTGAAGTGCCCAACCAATCGGAGTGTCGCCCGATCGAACGGTCATTCGATCGATCGACCTGAAAGGTAGAGATACTTCAATGTTTTCAAAATAATACAACGAAAATTTCAAAAGTCAAGCCATCATACACAAACACATCCTTCCCAAAGGAAGTAACAATCCACTCGAACGGTCATCTGACCGGATGACCATCCGAATGGACTGGTAACCGAACGACCGGCTGTCCGATCGGACTACCATCCGATCGAACTGTTGTCCTACCCACTTGCACTCTGTATCGTTTTACGCGTCTCTTATCGTTATGCTATCAATCTGTTCAGGCTAACCCTACTCTCTAGCGCTCCCTTCAATCCATCAATCGCTGTGAGTATACTCGATCCCTTTTTGCTTTACGCACTTTTGGGTGTTACATACGTTACTTATACTAAATCACATCGAACACACTACGCAATACTTTAATCGCTAACCAATTACCGCATGTTATACGTGACTTAATGAATGCTTGTTTGTTATGGTTACACATGGAATGCTGTCTACCTGCCTTAGCAACGATAGTACTATTAGTTTGGACTCAACACCTGTTCACTCAGGGGTTGTTAAGGACAATTACCTACATGGCTCACAGTGGTGAGTGTGTATCGCGAACTGCCTTGGGCAGTCAACCCGCAGTCATTGGTATCGATAGGTTCATGTCGATAACTAACATGCCTCATTTTACAATGTGTATGTGCTGGTTATGCGTAACGATTTCCAACTCTATATGCTATTGTCAAACTTGTATGCTCACCTTTACACTATGTGTATTGACTTTTACTTTTACGTATGTGACAGGTGCTTAGGATGCTTAATTGCTTTCTTTGGTGTGAAATCGAGGCTAGGAAAGACCTAGGTCAACTATAAATAATTGTATGTAATGAAAATCTGAGTTGTCAGAACAGAACAATTGACTAGATCTTTTCTGTAACAATTGTATTATCATTTATGACATGGTATTGGACGTATTGTTTTAAATATTTGGTAAATATAGTTGTTATGGAAACTTCTGGACAATCTGTTTAGCTCAGTGCCATGCCCCGATGTTTCCGCCATCGGTTGGGGTGTGACAGAATTGGTCGAGAAGTTGTTGGAATCATTGCTAGACGAAAAAGATTGACAGTATTATTCTCTGGTTTTGAGAAACACCATGAAAATATCTGACATGACCGTTGATTGGCTGATTGAAAGATTTGAGAGCCAGGAACTGGAGATCAAAAAGATGAATAAAGTCAACAACACCCCGTACCAATAAAACACTGATCTGTACTATCGGGGAAGCATGATACCAAAGACTGTTTCACTAAAAACTGCTTTTTCAGCTGAGAGCTCGAATACAGTTAGTGAAGAAAGACAAAACAGCAGTCCAGCACCCAGTAGTGGTTATCACGGGGGAACTTCTTCATCTGCTCCAAGCAAGCAACAACAATCGGTTCCTAAAAATGTGTTTCAGTGTAACATTGTAGTAAATCTGAACAATGCCCAGAATTTTAATGAAGAAACTGCAAAACAACAAATGGTATTTCTTGCTTCAATCCTGGAATCCTATGAAAGTTTAGTGGCCGGGAAAATCGGGAACACGAACCTTACCAAAGAAGACTATGATCAAATCGACCCCGAAGAAATGGAGTTGATAAACATACGCTGGTGCATGGCAAGCGTAGTTCGAAGAGCTCAGAGGTTTATCGAGATAACTGGAAGACACTCCATCGGTGGACCTTCTACAAAATTGGGCTTCGATAAGTAAAAAGTAACGTGTTTAAAATGCAAACAGAAGGGGCATTTCAAAATAGAATGCAGGAATGCAGCTTCAGATGAAACGGCCAATCCATTCTATGATGATTATTATAAAAAGGTCATTTATCATAAAAACAAAGAAGAATCGCCGAGAATGAAACAAATTGAAGAAACTCCTAAGGAGAAGTCAAGAGCCTTAGCAGTAATTCATGGTGATGAGGGCTTCGACTAGAGTGATTTTTTACCAGAAGAAGATATTGTGGGTTTTGCATTGATGGCAAAAATCGTGCCATTCAAAGACACATGAACTGAAGAGGAGAAATACGTAAATAGAAAGATGTTGGCACAAACAATGAAGGATAGACATTATCGAATTTGGAAAGAGGCCAAAAGTGCAAACAGATGGGATGCTGATCGAGAGTGCTATTTGGACCCAAAAGGAAACATAATTGCTGAACCATCAACACTCGTTGTTGAGACTCTCATTGAACAAATAGCACAACAGGAAGAAGAAAGACAGAGAGAATGGGCAAGACAAGCTGAAGAAGAGAAAGAGTTAAAGTCAAAGAAAGTCGATGATGGGATAATCGACACATCAAAATAAATGACTGCAGAGAATCTAACGAAATGGCAGATAAAGTGCTTGCAGCAAAGGAATTAGAGGTAGATTCTAAGTCTGCATCTGAGTCAAAGAGCCAGGTCAGTTGTAGTGATTCAACAAATGGGTCAGGTAAGACTAATAAGGCTAAAACTGAGAGTGACTACAAAAATTGCATGAAAGATTGCAAGGTTTGTAGCACACATGCATATCTCAATGCCAGAAAGACTGAAGAACTAACTGCAAGAATCAAAGAAGTTGAAAATCAAATCTTAAATCGTGATAAACTGGTGAAAGCTTCAAATGATAGAATAAAGGAATTAACTAAGAGGTTTGAAAAAGATAAAATTGATGTAGAACGAGTTAGGAAAGAAAATGAAAAGTTAATTCATGAAAACCGACAATTTTCTGAAAATCATGAGAAGCTAAAAAGAACGATAAAAGATTCTGATGAGCGAAACAGTAAAACATCCAAAGAAAATCTGGGTGGGTTGGATAATGATGATGAAACAAATGAGGTTAAACTTCCAGAAACGATCAATATAACATTCACTTCATTGTCTAATGAAGATAGTATTCAATCTGAAGTCGTTAAAAATGTGGTAAAAAATGTTTTGAAATCTGACAGTGACTCGACTTAGGATGAAGGGTGCTTTTTGAATAATTACATTCCGAAATTAAAATCCAAAAACAACTTAAGTGATGAACCTACTCTTGTGATGTACAAGATGTCTGGTTCAGATACGTTGTATTCGGATCTTGAATTTCCTCTAGAGAATGTGAATGTCGGCAAGTTGAAGAATGTGTTTAAATTGGTTGAAATTGATGTTATGAGATTGAGGGTTTGAAACGTGCCAAAAGGCAACTGAATTTTGAAATAGATAAATCTTACTTCAAAAAACATGTGGTATCGCCATGATTTAACAATAACAACGAAAACAAATGGTCGGGCGGTTATCAGAGTGGTAAGAATAATCAAAGAAGGAACTTTCAAAACAAGAAGTTTGTTGAGAAAGAGGTATTTGTGAAAAGCTCGAGTTCACATTCCGAGCAAGAATTTGAATTTTTTTCAAAATCAAATGAAGAATTTTTTGAGAAAAAGGCCTCACAACCTCAGACCGAAGGCAAAAGCCGGGAAGTTGACACCCGAACATGCTTTAAGTGCAACGAAGTTGGACATATTGCACCAAAGTGCACAAACTCGAAGCCTAAGTCTGCGGTTGTCGAGAGTCCAAAGAAGAAAGACGATATAAAAGGCAAAGCTCCAATGATTGTTGAGAAGAAAATTTTGAAAAATGAAAACATCAAAGTCAAAACTGAACCTGTAAAGAAGTCGATAACCAAAATTGACAAATTTTACAAATGGGTCGCTTCCTCTCAACAAACATGGAAGCCAAAATCTGATGATAAGAAACCAAGTTCTCCAAAACCAAAGGTTTCTGAGTCTACAAAACAATCATCTTCAACCACACCGGTAAAGATGAATGTTCCTTTGGATTACTATGAGAAACTTGAGAAACAAACTTCTACCTCTTCAGGAAAGAAGTATGTTGCAAAGAAAGACCAATCATCTGATCAACCCCTGAAAAATGATTTCTTTTTGTATAAAGAGGTTGAGATTGGGTCTGAAGAAAGTCTCAAGATGAATGACAAGAATTTCCCACCATTATACACCAAAACCACACGCATTAACGTCAAGCTACCCGAGTCGAAAGAGGCTTGGGTTGCTTCAAAATCTCACTAAATGTTTTTGAAATGTGCAGGAGCTTCCGAGATCCATCTCACATTGGATTATGGATAGCAGAGCTTCGAGGCACATGACGGGGATAAAAACCCTACTTTACGACATTAGAGGGTTTAACGGAGGTTATGTTGGTTTTGCTGGTAATCAGGGAGGTCGTATCATTGGTGAGGGAACATTATCGAATGGAGTTATCACGTTCAAAAGAGTCAATTACATCACCGAGCTAGAGAACAATCTTCTGAGCATTTCGCAGATCTGTGACCGAATGTATTCGACACATTTCACGGATAAAGAATGTCTGATCTTGAAGCCGTGGTTTGTCATCCCCGAGGAGTGGATCATCATGAGAGCGCCACGAGTTAATGATCTGTACGTGTTGGATATGAGCATAGCCATGACTACCACGGGTCAAGCTCATTGCTTCATGTCAAGAGCCACTGAAAAGGAGTCGCAATTGTGGCATCGAAAGATGGCCCACATTCACCTGCGTAAGATGAACTACCTGGTGCATAACGACTTGGTAAAAGGAGTTCACTTGAAGAGTTTCCATCTTTAAGGGGAGTGCATTAGTTGTGTCAAAGGTAAACAGCGAAAGAAATCTCACCCGTGCAAAAAGATGAACTCAGTTTCGAGGCCGATGGAGAGACTTCACATGGATCTTTTTGGTCCTGTCACCTGTGAACGTTAAAAGCATAACTGGTGATCTCTACTGTTTAGTAGTTACAGACGACTATTTGAGATTTTTGTGGGTGACATTCTTGAAGTCAAAAGATGAAACATTCGAGAGTTTGTTGAGACTTTTCAGAAAGATTGAGAATTTGTACCGAACCCGCATCAGAAGATTAAGAAGTGACAACGGTACTGAGTTTAAGAATAACAAAATGGAAGAATTTTGTGATAGGAGAGGTATTCTGCAAGAATTCAGCGCGCCTTATACTCCGCAACAAAATGGAGTAGCAGAAAAAAAGTACAGAGTGCTGATTGAAACGGCCAGGACGATGCTTGCTGATTCCAAACTACCGATAAATTTCTAGGCAGAAGCAGTTTTAGCCGCTTGCTATACTCTCAACAGGGTACTTACTGTGAAAAAGCACAACAAGACATGTTTCGAGTTGATCAACAACCGCAAGCCTAATCTCGAGTTTTTAGAACCGTTCGGGTCTCCCAGCACAGTTCTGGATCCCGATGGCAAATTTGGTTCAAAGTGCATTGAAGGAATTTTCGTGGGATATGCTAGTCTACTAAAAAGAGTCTTTGTTCCAAGTTTCAAACGGATCATCGAAGCACAACATGTTGAGTGCCAAGGCTACACAATGCAACCACTGAAGCCCGCAGACTCATGGTGATTCAACTATGATACTCTATGGGATTCATTCGAGTTGGAAGAAGAGCCAGAGTTCTTTGATGATTTGGACATTTTAAGAGAATATGAAGCAGCACAGGAAAGATTCCCAGTAGGGTCTTCTAGATGTCAACAACAAAATTTCAATGATGATGAAGCTGGTCCAAGCAACGCTGGAGAGAATGATGAAGTTCAGCAAACTCCGACATCTTCGGAACGTGGACAAGCTCCTGAAAATCAGACGGCAGTCAATGATAATTCAGAATCTGATGAAAGGCCAACATTCGATCGTGGTGATTCAGAGTCTCAGGGGGAGCAAATCCAATCTTCAGATCAGACAATTCCAGTCAATGAACAAGTTGCGGATCAGAACGTTACAAATTTGGAAGGCGAAGTGGATGTTCCAGGCGAGGTGATGCCGAGGACTCTTTCATACCATCCAGAAGAGTTGATTATAGGAGAACTGCAGTCAGGCGTTCGCACCAGAAGCCAAATTGACCATGGCCTTACTTGTTTTTATTCTACAGTTGCTCCTTTACAAACAGAGTTTTCACTTAGTTGTTTCATTTCGCAGATTGAGCCACGAACCTACAAGGAAGCACTAACTGAATATTCATGGGTCAACGCGATGCAGGAGGAGCTGAGTCAGTTTGAGAAGTTGGGTGTATGGAAACTGGTGGACCTGCCTGATGGTCATAGGAAGATAAACACAAAGTGGGTGTTTAAGTGTAAGAGAGACGACCGAAGGGTTATTGTTCGCAACAAAGCTCGACTCGTGGTCCAAGGCTTCAGTCAGCAGGAGGGGATAGATTTAACTGAAGTGTATGCTCCAGTCGCTCGACTTGAGGCAATCAGAATCTTCCTAGCGTTTGCTTCTTGGAAAGGATTTAAAGTGTTTCAGCTAGATGTGAAGTCGGCATTTCTCTATGGCAAAGTGAAGGAGGAGGTATATGTCGGACAGCCACCGGGTTTTACCGACCCAATCCACAAGGATAAGATTTATCTCTTGGATAAGGCGTTATATGGCTTGCATCAGGCCCCGAGAGCCTGGTACGAGACACTCTCGCACCATCTGTTAGCCAACAACTTCATCCGAGGCAAGGTAGACGCCACCCTCTTCACAAAAGAAGTCGACGACCATCTTCTGATAGTTCAGATTTACGTGGATGACATTATTTTCGAGTCGCAAATGAAGATCTCTGCAAAGATTTTGAAAATGTGATGAATCAGAAGTTTGAAATATCTTCAATGTGTGAGATGAAGTTCTTCTTAGGGCTCCAGGTTGATCAACTACCCGAGGGAACATTCATACATCAGACAAAGTATGTTCATGATGTTCTGGAGAAATTCGGGATGTCTGGAACTGCTCCAACTTCCACCCCGTTAGCGACAAACCATGGAATAAACCCTGATCTCACCGGAGAGAAGGTGGATGAAACGTTATACTGCTCCATGATCGGATCGCTGATGTATTTGACGGCATCGAGACCTGATATTATGTATCCAACCTGCCTCGCGGCCCAATTTCAATCAAGTCCCAGAGCTTTGCATATGACGATCGTCAAAAGGATATTACGCTACCTGAAAGGAACTCCAAGCTCGGGGTTGTGGTATCCAAAAGATGTCGATTTCACGCTTGAGGGGTACTCTAATTCAGATTTCGGCTGCTGCAAAGTCAATGCTAAGTCAACAACTGCGGGATGCCAGTTTTTCGGACCCCGATTGGTCACCTGGCAATGTAACAAGCAGACTTTTGTTGCTTTGTCTACATGTGAAGCCGAGTATGTATCTGCTAGCAGCTGCTGCTCTTAGATCTTGTGGATCCAACAACAGATGTGCGACTATGGTTTGCAATTTCTTAACTCCCCTATCTTTGTTGATAATGAGGCAGCAATAAACATAACAAAAAATCCGGTACATCACGCTAAAACAAAACATATAGAAATTGGTCATCACTTCATACGAGATTGTTATGGAAAGAAGTTGATACGAATTGAAAAAATCCACACCGACGAACAAAAAGCTAATTTACATACCAAAGCTTTCGATAAAGCTAGTTTTCAATATCTTTTAAAACTAAATGGTATGAAATTGTTGTCGGATGCGGAGAAAATCATTGGCGTTGATGAAGAAACCGAGGCAGATGATGTTGAGAAGCAGACTACTTTGGTTTGTCGCATTTTTAGCTGTTTCGGTATTTAGGGGGAGATAGGTTATTTTTTCAGAAAATACAAAAACATTAAAAAAGGAAAAAATCCAAAAACATGAGATATTTCAAAATCCAAAAACATTAGAAAACCCAAAATGAGTTCGTGTAAAAAGGGAAAATGATAGTACATCAGCTAGACAGTTGTAGTACGCTAAAGAAATGTAATGTTTAAAAAGCATTAAGCAGTCTCGCTAATGATATGCCGATAGGTTTTTGCACACTTAGTAGATTTTTCAAGATATAAACCTAAATCACAACTTGCTTTCACGTGGGGAACATCTCTCGGACATATAGGTAACCCCTGAAATCTTGTTTGAAGGGCTTTCTATTTCTGATATACTAGGTCTTTGTGCGTGATGATATCTGGGGTATTATACCGGGACTTCTAATTTTGCGGAAGCAATAACCTAGTCTTCGTATAATACTCTGCACTGCTTTAATCTTAAAACCTACCCTCAGCATAAAAAATGATGAAACGTTGAAAAATGCTAATCATGTGATGTTGAAGAAAAGATCCCTAAACGGGACACACCTAAAGTCGAGCCATCATCTCTTTGTCTGAACGGAAGTTCTAACCTGAGCTCTCATGGCCTCGCATTACCCGTT
The DNA here is from genome assembly GCA_030545235.1 of Helianthus tuberosus. Taxonomy (NCBI): domain Eukaryota; kingdom Viridiplantae; phylum Streptophyta; class Magnoliopsida; order Asterales; family Asteraceae; genus Helianthus; species Helianthus tuberosus. Next base: position 53,228,094 of record CM060389.1, on the reverse strand, counting down.
ACAGATATCATTAGTGTACATTCACCTGTAAGACTGAATATAGAAGTCTGGATACGAGAGTATATTCTGAGGTGGGACATACGTATAAGTTAAGATCTTAATACACTAAATTCGTATCCTGATAAATTGAAATTTGTGTGAAAATTTAAGAGGATCAGTATATCGGCAATCTAAGCGAATTGTTTAATTCTTAGTATGAAAACAAGCTTAACGGTACTTGTAGCTTGTCGGTAGCTGATATGATTCCCTAACACGCTCACCAAAAATATGTCTATAAATAGTTACATTTACTGCTTTACATTTACTGCATTTTATTTCCGTTTAGCTTCAAAAACCCAAAAAGATTTCATAGTTTTCTAGTTTAAACTTTCTTAAAATCAAAAAGATTTTACATTTCTGCTTTAGTTTTGTGACAAACCGAGGTAGAAAGCAGATCTTCAGATTCTAAAAAGAGAAGCAGAGTAGGAAAGATTCTGAGCTAGACAACTGGTTGGGAGCTAATCTGAAAATTGAGAAATTCAAAAGTCAAATCGTGTTCATTAAGTTGATACTTGAACATTTTTTATAAAAATGTGTTTGCAGAAATTGAACAAAAATGTCAGTTTGATTCGTATCGGGTCAACCAAGTACATTAACTTGGACTCGGTCGGCGAATTAAGTACCTAGGGTCATTAACTTGGACCTAGATACTTAAGTGGATTCCTAAAACTGGTAAAATCTGAGAAAAATGTCAGAATATCAAAAAGTCAAAGCTTTAAAAGTCAAAGAGGTGTGTTTGGCTCGGGCAGCAATCCGATCGGGCAGCAATCCGATAGGGCGGCAATCCAATCGGACAACAATCCGATTCATGGCAAAACTATAAATAGATGGTCAATGTTTCAAGTCAAACTTTTCACTCGATCGAGCGACCATCCTATTCTCTCACACTTTCTTACTTTCTGACTTTGATTTTCACACTTTTTCTTTGCACAAGACATTGGATTGTTGGTTTGCACAACCTTCTCAATGGCAAAGGTAAGATTTCTTGTTCAAAATTGTTAAAATTTGATGTTTTTATTGATGTTTTTGATGAACGGAGACTGTTCGGAGTGTAGATCTTAGATCTAGGTCTTTTTAGGATGTTTTGATGAAATCAGAGCATAAGGTTTTGATCACGGGTGTTAGATCTACAAGTTTACCGTGTCTATTTGTGCATAAACATGTTTAAATTCATAGATCTGATGATTAGATGAGTCGGCTATCGGAGGTGTTTTTGTCAAATTAGTCATTGTTTAGGCCGAGTTAGAACATGATGAAGATAGGGTTTTGATCGCGTCAAGATTCTCTACGTAGATCTATATTCCATTTGATGTTTAGTCTTAGAAAATTTTGGTGTTCATGATTGTGCTTAACTGTTCTTCATTGTTCTTGAATCGAGTGGCAGCTCGATCGGGTGGCAATCTGATCGGGTGACCACCCGATCCAATGCATGATTACTTGTTAAGAATTTTCTAAGTATCTGATGCATTGAAATCTGTGCTAGAATTGTTTGGTGTAATACCTTGGTAATTGTGCCTTAATCTGTCAAAGGTTGCTATGGATAGTTTGGCAACCCGATCGGGTGGCAATCCGATTCATAGCACTTCATGTTTGAAAAATATTCCAAGTCTTTGCCTCGTTTTGCATGCCTTTCACTGTTCACAAAGGGACTTGGAAAGTTTGGCAACCCGATCGGGTGGCAATCCGTTCCAAAAGCATTCATTCACTGTTCATCACATGCCATGGATAGAGTGGCAATCCGATCGGGTGGCAATCCGATCGGACAGCCATCCTATCCACATTACTATGTCTTGAAATCTGTGCACTCATGTCATGGATCGAGTGGCAATCCGATCGGACAGCCATCTGATCCACATCACTAAATAAAAAAAATTCAACTGTTTCAAATTTGCCAAGAATCAAGTGGCAACCCGATCAGGTGGCAATCCGATCGGGTGGTCATCCGATTCATGGCACTCATTCTCAAAGAGTTGACTGGTCAAAGGTTTTACTTGTTTGTCACATGAATCGAGTGACAACTCGATCGGGTGGCAATTCAATCGAGTGGGCATCCGATTCAAATGCATTTGACTTTGTTGACTTTTCATTGCACATGATGGCAATCCGATCGGGTGGCAATCCGATCGGACAGCCATCCGATCCACAGTACTACACATAGCGAGGGTTCCAGAGTTAGAAAAATTTTGAGTTTTTCAAAATTTTCATTTCTTGTCACTTTATGTCTCAAACTTCGTGTAATTGTTAACATTGTTTATTATTGCAGGGAAAAGAATCTGATTGGGATAAATCTCATAATATATACTGTCTGCTGGATGCACTTTATACAGACAAACTGTGGTTGAGGTTATAGCCAAGTTTTTTAGAGAAAGCAAGATTGCTAAGGCATTAACTGACAAGACTATAGTTTATGAATCTCATGTGAGACGATTTTAGAACTCAGGGAGATATGTAGAGAAAGATAGGATGATTTGTTATGCTGTGAGAAAGAAGGATGAAAATGGAAAGGATGTGGATTTGGAAATAAAGTTTAATGTTGGTGATCTGAGACGTGTGTTAGAGTTAGGAGATTCTGATAACAATCCTACCATTATTCCAGAACGTCTATGTAAAGGTTTATGGTGTAGGATGGGATTTGCAGGGCACATAAATAGGAAAATGGGAAAAACAATGTTCTGCCATTCTTACAAGTTCATGATCCACTGTGTGGTACATGCTCTATCTCACAGGAAGGGAGCATACGACGAAACATCTGATTATATCATGAACATAATCACATGTCTGGTGCTGAATAGGCCATACAATGTTTCAAAAGTGATTTTTGAATACTTGATAGAAAATATAAGAGCTGGAAGTAATAAATACATCATGTATCCAAGGTTCATACACAAGATGATTGACGATGAATTCAAGGATATTCAAAAGGATGATGATGATGTTTTAGGTCTAAGGAATATGACAGCTGAAACAATCAGCAGATTGGCTAAAGGACCGGAACCAAGAGTTAAGAGAATGATTTGCAGAATCAACAATCCAGCATACGTTGGTCCAGAGAATGATAGGTGGAGACATGAGAATAGTGAATCTGAGAATGAAAATGATAAGATGAGTGGATTGGTTGAGAAGAAAACTTGTTGGTGGTTTGTGAAAGATGGAAAAAGAAAGAGAACACCAAAGACGTCCCCATTAGTTCCTATTCCTACGGAGCCAGCACCGAAGATAGTTGTAAAGGGTATAGTGAAAGGGGGAGTCATAAAAAATGTTAGAATTTTAAATTGATTATATGTTTCTAATGAAGTTGTCAGTGCTTGTTTTGCAGGGTCTTCGAAAGAACCACAACAAAGTTTAATTGATGAAATAGTCTTGGAACCATCAGAAGTTATTCAACAAGGAGCTGATCTATTAAAACATTCACTTGAAAGTTTTCTTAAGAAGAATGAAGAGATTGCTGCATAGAAAGATCAAAGCACAAGTGCTCAAGGTGAAAGTGTCAAAGGTACAAAGCCTGAAGGTGTTGTTCGTGATGATTCAAGTGAGGATGCTGATGATGAGTCAACTGAGACGGAGACAGAGCTTGATTTGTCTACACTTGGTCCTAGAAAGGCTCAGTTGAAAAGAAGCCAAAAAAGACAAAGAAAGCATCTGATGATGAAGATTCTACCTATGTGCCACCTGAAAAGAAAAAGAAACAAATAAAGAAACGAAAGGTTGTTCAGACTTGTGTTCTTCCAAGAAGTGTTAGATCAAGGTGGAAAAGGTGAAAAACATGTCACAACTTCCAAAGGGGGCCTGAAGCTGAAAAAGTTCAAAATGTTGAAGCTCCCAAAGAGCCCGAAGTGCAAAAGGTTGATGTGCCAGAAGTTGAGGCTCAGAAAAATGTTGGTGACAATGATTATGTTGAAGTTAGTGTTCCTCCATCACCACCACATTCAGTGAATCCAGATATTCATGAATTCTCAAGGCCAAAGAATACAACTTTTCCTGATCTGTTTGGAGAGCTTCCTCATGCTTCTGGGGTATATAAAGATGATATTCCGGATGATGATTTTGATATGTTCAACAATGAGGCCGTGAAAGTTTTAGAGAAGAAAGTTGGTGAACTAGAGAAAGAAAAGACCAAAGCTGAAGCTAAACGTGATGTGTTAAAGAAAAAGCTTGAAGAGCTGATGAAAGAAAATGAAGAAATCAAGACTGTTATGATCAATCAAGCTAAGAAGTTGAAGAAATTGGATGATGGTGTTCATGACAATACTCAGTTATTTGAGTGTCTGTCAGCAGAAAATGTTGAAATGAGTGTAAAGATGAAGAAGCTGGAAGAGATAAATAAGATGTTGAAAGGCATGATAAGTGATCTTCATGAAGCATCCTCAAACGAAATGAAAGCTATGAAGCTAGAAATGGAAGCGATGAAAGCAGATAAAGTGATGAAAGATGATCAGCTCAACATGCTTTATACAGTGATGGAACATCATCTAGGTATTGATGTTCATTCTGTCTTTCAAAACATTGAGATCATAAAGGCTGAAGAGCGTAGAGTTGAAAGAGAGAAAAGGTTGGCTGAAGAAGTAACTCAAAGAAGGAAAAGTGTTATAGAAGAGACTAAAAAAGCAGGTGGTTCTTCGAGCCAAGCTGATGTAGAGATGGTTGATACAGAAGCTGATCTTGATCAAAGCTTCATTCTTGGTGAGTCTTCTCCTCTCTTTTACAATCTTGAAGATATTATTCGTCGAGTGAAAGTAGAGCAAAGAAGGCGAAAGGGAAAAGAACCTGAAAAGTTGATGTTAAAATGGAAAATAGAGGAAGAGGTTGTAGTAGAAGAAGTAGAAGAAGAAGAAGAGGGTGAAAAATTGGACGATATTCTTGATGTTTTCGAGAACTAAGATCCATCATGGGATAAATTCATAAACGAAGATGAAGACAAATACCAAGGTTCTTCTGGTTTACTTATTGTGAATCCTTCAGTACAAGAGAAGATTGATGATCTGATGAATGACGAGATCAACGAACTGGAGGATGATCAACAACAAGAGTCTTCTTCATCTGGCAAACAACATGTCGTCCAGGTATACCTCACACAACCAGATGTTATGTATTTACATGCTCGCTTTGAGGAGGAGCTAGAGGTACCAAGGTCAAGGGCAGAGATGTTAGAAGAATTGGGCTTAGATGACGGGAAGTTCAAATTCGACATAGAAGATGAGATCCCTCTGTCCCCAGAAAGAGAATATGAATTCAAGTACGCCCAAGAAGTTGACAAATACAATGATGTGATTGTGGAAGATGCCTCTGATTCATCTGATGAAGAAACAGATTTTCATTACTCTGGTATTGATGAAACGTTTCCTTCTCTTGCTGAGATGTTCAAAGATCAAAATGAAGACGAAGTCAGGCGAAAGATTGTTTAAAAGATCACAACGGAAGGTGTTCCAAGAACCATTCCTCGAGAGAATCTTGCTGAGGAAAGAAAGAAATGGTTCAAGATAGTGCCTAAGGAAAGAAAGTATATAAGGCCTCTTCAGTACTTTACACATGATAAAGACATTTCAGGGGGAGACATTCTGTCATGGGGCTATCTAGAAGACTTACAAGTGTACGCCATTAGACGGGAGCAAGGGGTTCAATACTTTGAGTTCTTGTCAGATATCAAGACCCTCCCGTGGTGGGACATTGATGAGTTGGTCCAAACAAAGAACGTAAAGCAATTTTACTATGGTTTGGAAGTGAAGCAGAACGACCAACATTTATGAGATTATGTGAAGCAGCAATCAAAGGTTAGATATCCTGACTGGAAGCCTCAGTTTCCAAAACAGATTGTTAAAATGTTGGAAAATGGTGAGAAGGATATTACTCTAGATATCAAACCGCCAAGGTGTTTAAAGAACATGTCGCTACTTGCTATGGAGCAAGACTTCCATGAAGATTTTGAAGGTTGATTGTACAATGAAAGCACAGCTGAAGCGGTGATTTCCTTATTTGACAAATCAAAAGGTGAATCAAGAAGGATATGTGTGCTAGACCTGATGTGGCTAGTAAACTGCTCAAAGAAAGATATCGATTGCTTGTTCTACAACAAGATTGTGTACGAGAAACATGATAAAGTACAAGCAATGCAATATCAGAAGATCGTGGATGTTTCTTTCGCGAAAGACATCAACTCTGGCAGGTATTGGAAGTCTAAGTGGAGAGACTTGGAGATTGATGAATTTCTGAAGAAGTACAAACGCGAACAGAGATTCAAGGCTATATCTAAGAAAGCAGTAAAGCTTGGAAAGTTTAAATTGATGAGACCACCGCCAACGGATCAAACATCGATTGAAAAGGAAGAGAACAAGATTCCCAAGTGGGACAGAAAGTGTGACGGTGATCCAGTGTATAGGAAATGGTGGATTGAAGAAGGTAGGCTTCTGAGGAGAAAAATGTTAGAAGAAAAAGCCGAACAGAGGAGACAGAGAGCCAAGGAACAAAGATCCAAGAGAAAGGAATGAAGACTATGCTGGAAGGAACTACAGCTACATCCAAGGGGGAGTCTGTTAGTTCACATGTCTGTAGCTTCCGTCAGAATTGAGTCTTATTTTGTACTGTATATGTCTTTTGTGTATTTGTATGTTAATGTATGTATGTGTGTAGAACGATAACTCAGGGAATGGTATTTAACTGTAAAAGTGATGTCCGAAGGATGGCAAGTGTCACCCAATCGGATGGCCATTCGATCGGATTGCCACCCGATCGGACTGCCACCCGATCGGACAACACTTAATGGCTTCCCTGAGTTTGCCTGTAAATACCAAGCTTGGGTTAGACTTTTAGAACTTTTGCTCAGCTTGTAAGGAAACTCTGTCAAGTCTGATTCTCTACCGGTTCTTGTGTACTTTCAAATCAATCTAATAGAACATTAGAAGGATTTAATAGTTGAATACGTTGTTGTGATTCTGTGACTTGATCCATGGATTCCGCACATTGATCGAGGTCGATTCATCCACATTCGAGACGAACAGATCCTGATCCAAAGGCCTAACAAGTCCGCCTAAGTGTGTCACGTTCCATATCATGCATTAGCTCCTTAAAACACATGTGAAAATAGGTACGTCGGCAAAAAAATGCCTGTGAGATACATAGGTTTTGTTTATGAAGGATTCATGACTTGTAGTTAAAAGAAATGTTTAACAAAAAGTAGTCATGAACCTTATAAAAATGTTTTCTTTTATTAATCATACGAAAATCGATAAGAAAATCAGATGATATAAAAGAATATTGCATGGTTAAATAAATAACCAAGTGAAAATGAATTTGTATAAATTATGTTGTTTGTAAAACAATGTCTTGTGAAAACATGTCATTTGTATAAAATGTATCATGTTTTTGTCGAAATGATTTAGATAACGTTATGATATGTAATATCATAAAAGCACTTATATATAGGAAGTACCAACGGCGTATCCACTATGCTTTTATCATATTACACACACCTCGTTATTTAAATCACTTACCAAATAATCACCAAAATGTCTTGTTTAAACCAAAGTCAAAATCTTTATGTGTAATCAATGTTTAATGTCAAATGTAAATCATATCTTATATAATCAAATGTTATGTATGGCAAGTAAAAAGTATCTACTCAAACCATATGTATAATGTCAATGTGTAATCAAATGTATGGTGAATAAAAAGTATTTACTCAACCCCATATGTATATGTTAATGTATAATCAAATGTTATGTACGGTGAATAAAAAGTATTTACTCAACCCCATAGGTAAAATGTATAAAACAAAGTCTTTTTATAATCAAAAAGTTATGTTTTGCAAAAATAATTGCTTTATTGATACAAACATTTATGTGGTAATGTTTATCGTATATATCCAAGCCTTGAGACTGTAGGATAAACCCTTAAACGAATCAAAGGTTTATCAAAAATGTTTTCGGATTCTGTCATTCTTTACGTCCAAACAAACCTACGATTCCAGGAATGTGAGTTGTCAATTCCTATGATACCACAACATACTACCGAGCGGCATGATCAGTGTTAATGAGCGTATTTTAGTTTCATTAAACAAACCAAATGTCATACCAAATGTAAGCATGTTATGTGAAAACAATGTACTAAGTATGCTAAGTAAACATACAAAGTAGAAATGTTTATGAAATCAATGTGTTATCATGCTCAGTAAACATGTATAGCAGAAATGTAGTGTAAATCAATGTGTCCATATGCTAAGTGAACATATGTAACAAAAATGTTTATGAAATCAATGTGCTAGCATGCTAAGTAAACATACATAGCAAAACATAATGGAAATCATGTACTATATCCGTACTAATAAACACAGCAAGTATATGTCATGAAAGCACGAAAAGCACGAAAGTAACAAGTAGGCACATGTGTATCACCCCAAAATATTTTAAAACAGTAAAAGAGGGACTATGTACTCACTTGATATTGCTTAGTAATCTTTGAATAACAATCAAATAACGCTTGAAAGATCACGGAAATCAATCGGCACCTAATATAGGTAACAACGTTAATAAACCGGACCTAAATCGGAAGATCGGACAGAATGAGGTTTTGTAAACCAAATGAGTGTCGGAACTCATATAATATGGTTTAACAAAGCCTACATTCTAAATCGGAACCTATCCTAAGTGCTTACGACCCGTTATGACTCGTTAAGGTAGTTTGTGCTACTTTAACGTGTCGTTCACGCAAAAGCACGTTCGGACCGCCTAACTAGTCCAATGACAAGTATTATATTCCTTAACATGTCTAATAACATTGTATAATCAGTTTAGATGTCAAAATTTAGGTTACATATGCTTAAAATGAAATTATTCATAAAAAGGGCATTTTGGTCATTTTCCTAAGGCATATAAACTACCTATCATACAACTAACTAAATGAAGTGACCATAAGGTACAGCCTCGGAAGGTTATTCCCTATACAACTACGGCGACAATATATGTTTGGTTGGATCATAACGATCGACCAAATGGGTAGGGTTTGAAAGTCTAAGCAGTTGTTAAGACCGCTTATCTTACGACCCTATACAAGCACTAGACTAAAAGTGACGAGTTAAACATGTTAAAACATGTTTAGCTAAGTTAGAAAACAAGTTTGATATCAAAACAAAGTGTTTTGATACCCGAAAATAGTTTCGTCACAAAATGCACATAATCGGCATTTTGACCGAAACTATGACTCGTCACTACGCCTAATCAACGTGGTAATCAGTAGGTATAGTCACAAGGGACTATAACCATCGTGATTACGCTCACGTTGCAAAGTTCAAAATAACTTTGACTTGACCATAACTTGGTCAAAGCAGAAAGTGAAAAACTGTTTGACTTTCATGCTTGAAATGCATAACCAAGCATGAAGGAGACTTACAAAGGGTCCAAGCTTGGATCAAGAACAAGAAAACTGATGAATAGAGCCTTTAACCAACAAGGGATAGCTCCAATAAGCAGATTTGAGAGGAAATGAGCAGGTTGAATGGAAAAATTGATGGTTTTATATAGAAAATCAAGAACCATGAGGATCATTCCACATGTTTTGAGACTTGATCATGACCATACATTTGTTACCCACTGATTTAAATACTAGGGGAGTCCAAATACCAGCCCAAAGTATATTAAAACCATGTCTAAAACCCAAGGAACAGCTGCTGAATGAAGAAAACCAGTTTTCTGAAAAACAATGCTGTCATGTGGCGCGCCAGGTAGTCCTGGTTCTGGCACGTGGCGCGAGGGAGGTCAGTTATACGTTTCAAGTTTTGTCAGAACAGGTCCCTGCATGCTTAAAACTTGTTTTTCGACACGTTTAGGCCCCGTTAACCCAATTTCAAGGCTCTAAAATGAAGTTAAAGCATAGGAAACATGAAATATTCTTGAATACATCTCGGATTTCGGTTCGTTTGGTCGTACGGTCTCGTTGTTCGGTTAATTACGACGAAACACGAACGGACACGAATAACGATCCAAATTACGCGATGAATGGTATTTTAGCGTTCCAATCACTAAAACAAACTATTTTAATGATTACAAAAATTTTTGGATGTCCGGATATGTTCAGAACGTAAGATATGCGCGTAAATGCAAACTTATGCACTTTTTGACGCTTTTAGTCCATGTTGATCAAATAAGCATATTTTCGCATACCGAACCCCTCAAAGCTTATTTCTAAGCTATGGTAAGGTTATTTATGGTATGTTTAACTTATAATCATGTTCTGGAAGGTACGTTACTATACGAATCGGCAGACTTTCGCAGTTTGTCGCAAATAGTCCCTGAGAGCGAATAAACTTGTTTTTGCCATACCAAACCCTTTAAAACTTATTTCTAAGTTATGTAAAGGTTATTTAAGGTATGTTAAGCATATGTTGATGTTCCGGAGTGTTTTTCGTATTAAACTGATTATGTTTACACATCAGTTTGCGTATAACTTTCCAGAAAGCGATATAGAGTTTAAAATGGAACAAAATCAAAACGTGCAAAATGTCAAACATAAATAAACAAATATTGGGATCAAATCACTTTGTTTTATTGATAAATGAACTATTCAGAGTTTGTACAATGACTACAAGCACAGATGTCACATAAACCCACGAAGAATGTGGATTCTTCGTGGGGAGCCATATAATGATAGAGACTTGCAACATTTTGCAGAAGAGCCAAACACAAATAACAGTTGCATACTGCAAACTGTTTTACATTACAAACAAAAGAAACGTCGCGCTAAGTCAAGATAGGAGGATATGGCCTACTCGACCAAAACTATACAGTCTATAAACAAAGACCGTACACATTACAAAGTAATAACAAGCTACATACACAAAATTGCACCAACATCTTTTTCTTTCTCTTAATTACTTGGATCACGATCTTTCTCTTGATTATAGAAATGAAAAAAAGAGATCACTTTTAGATGAGAGATCCATTGGTGTTTATAGTCGAAAGCAGTGACGGACGGACTGTCGGTATTCGCCCTACCATGACAATCTCTTGAAAAGCATGGGTGGAATCTTATCGAAAATCCTAACCATGATTACCAAAAGAATAACGAGGTATTGCCAATGGAAACCTGGCCCCACACGAACAATCCCCTGAATAACGAGTCGCTAATGCACTCCCATCAAACTAAAGAATTTTTATAAATAAGGTGTTATTTTTATGCGTGTTTTCAATTCCGTTCTAGACATTCCGTCAGCAAAACTCATTTGTTTATTAATGAAATCCTTATGTTGTAACCTAAAATTTAGATGCTTCATGACAACACGCTACTAAATTCTAGGTGTACATTTCTTTTAATTAATGTTATCCTAATCGCTTTTGGTTATTAATTTTATTTTAAGAATAAAAAACATATAATTACATTAGGGATGAACATGGTATCAAAAGTATCAGAAAACAAGACCAGTATGCTAAACTACCCTTATTCTTTTTTCATTTAAAAATAAAGTACCATTTTAAATTAAAATATATAAGACATTTTAAATAAAAATAATTTAAACATTATGCTAAAATATTTCATTAAAATAAAGTAAAACATACATAAAATTAAATTAATTAACCATAAAAATTATGATCAGGGAAACAAAAAAAATAGAACAAACTACAACTAATTTTCTTCGTTCTCCCTATAACATTCTCAGTTGTATTTCTTCGCCAATTCTGTTGTAGAATTACTTGCAACATGCTACCTCGAACATTGTTGTGCGGTTTCGTAAGGCCCTAACTATCTGCACACTCAGTTTGCCTATCTGAACACTTAAGGTTTAAATACGCTGCGTATTGATCTATACGCAGCGTAGATAGACCATAGATCTCAGTGCCTGATAACCAATCATTTGCACAGAAAACAAGGTGTATATACGCTGCGTATTGGTCAATACGCAACGTATATAAAACAGCTGCAAATTTGGGGTCATTTTGGTAGGTTTGAAGTGTCAAATTTTTGTCAGGTTTATATACGCTGCGTATAGGTCAATACGCAGCGTTTATAAAACTGAAAATTTGGGGTCATTTTGGTAGGTTTGCGTAGGTTTGAAGTGTCAAAATTTTTCCCGGTTTATATACTTATAATTATAATTATTATTATTAGTATTAACGTAACTTTTTTTAACGTTTCATGTCTTTAACAATTAACGTAATTGTTACCCGCCGATCAGGGACCGTTTTTGTAAATTTTCGAAACTTCAGGGACCGTTTTGTAAATTTTTGAAACTCCGGGGACCGTTTTTGTCAATTTTCGAAACTTCAGGGTCCATTTTTGTAAATTTTCAAAACACCAGGGACCATTTTGTAAATTTACGAAACTTCAGGGACCATTTGTATCAATTTCAAAACTCTAGGGACCATTTTTGTCAATTTTCGAAACTCTAGGGACCATTTTTGTAAAAATTGAAACTTCAGGGACCGAAGTGTAAATATAACAAAAATCGGCAAAAAGGGGGTCTTCTTTAAAGAACCGGCCCTTGCAAGGATCGAACTCGTGACCTATCGTTTAGAACCGCAACGCCTTAACCAGTTTATCCTCCTACTAGGAGCTGTTAGAATATGAAACTTAATCCTTATATACACTAGTTAGGTTATATAAGGAACACCTATCTGATGGAGTGGGTGGTTGCGGCGCTGCAGCAGCAGCGACAACATGACGGGTTACCTCCACTACCCTTCATTACGGATGTGAAATGGAATCAGCATCAGCAGCAGTAGCAGGAGCAGCAGCAGCAGTAGTATTTTATCATTTTGTTATGTATGCACAAACTTTTCTTGTATATATCAAACTCTTGTATATTCTGAAAGGTTATATATATACTATGGTGTACATATAAAATTCTGGCAGGTTATATAAAATTCTGGCAGGTTATATAAAATTCGGATAGGTTATATAAAATTCTGGAAGTTTAACATGTTCTGTTGTAAATAAAAAATTGAGGAAGGTTATATACGCTGCGTATTGACCTATCTGATGGAGTGGGTGGTTGCGGTGCTGCAGCAGCAGCGACAACATGACGGGTTACCTCCACTACCCTTCATTACGGATGCGGAATGGGATCAGCATCAGCAGCAGCAGGAGCAGCAGCAGTAGTATTTTATCATTTTATCATTTTGTTATGTACGCACAAACTTTTCTTGTATATATCAAACTCTTGTATATTCTGAAAGGTTATATATATACTATGGTGTACATATAAAATTCTGGCAGGTTACATACAAAAATGGTCCCTGAAGTTTCGAAAATTGACACAAATGGTCCCTGAAGTTTCGTAAATTTACAAAAATGGTCCCTGATGTTTCAAAAATTTACAAAAACGATCCTTGAAGTTTCCAAAATTGACAAAAATGGTCCCTGTACTGTTCAGTTAATTATGCTAACTGAGTTAGTGTTTAAAGAAGAAATCTTTATATGAAAGTTAACCTGGCTAAATCATTCAGTTAAAATAGTTTCAATAATGACCATATTAGTCCCTGAAGTATGAGTTTCATAAAATGACCAAATACGTCAATACGCAGCGTATATTTTTTGATCGGCGGGTAACAATTACGTAACCATACTTCTTTCTCGTTTCTTGTACCCAATTCTTCAAATCAGTTAGAGACATGAAACGCTAAAAAAAAAGTTACGTTAATAATAATAATAATAATAATAATAATAATAATAATAATAATAATAATAATAATAATAATAATAATAATAATAATAATAATAATTATAAGTATATAAACCTGGAAAAAATTTGACACTTCAAACCTACCAAAATGACCCCAAATTTGCAGCTGTTTTATATACGCTGCGTATTGACCTATACGCAGCGTATATAAACCTGGCAAAAATTTGACACTTCAAACCTACCAAAATGACCCCAAATTTGCAGCTGTTTTATGTACGTTGCGTATTGACCAATACGCAGCGTATATACACCTTGTTTTCTGTGCAATGATTAGTTATCAGGCACTGAGATCTATGGTTTATCTACGCTGCGTATTGGTCAATACGCAGAGTATAGGGTTAACCCTATACGCTGCGTATTGACCAATACAACCCTATACGCTGCGTATTGACCAATACGCAGCGTAGATAAACCCTAATTTTGCTAGGGTTTGGTGTGCCAATAGGCACTTTAGTGTGCCAATAGGCACACTCTTTCGTAAACAACTCCAAGCCGTAGCCGCCATTCAAAGAAAAAAACTCCAAGTCATAGACAAATTTCCGATTCTTCAGAAACTCGTGTTTTTCATCCAACAACGCTATAGATTTTTGATCTTGTTCCTTATATATTTCCACCAACTATCTAAGCATGTATTTTTTTGATAGTTTTATACACCCCAACTTCGCCAGCCAAGGAGCTTTTGCTTGATGACTCGACCCGTTTCTTATCTTTACGATTTCGTCTCGTTGGTGCGTGATACTACTAATGAAGGCGTTGTTGGTTCAGGCCCCTCAAATCTCACACCAAACACACACTCAAACTCTCACTGTGTGAAATATGTGGTATGCAAAATGAAGAAACTTGTTGTATTCGATAATAAAAGAAAAAGGGGTACATAACAAAGAAACTAAACAACTATTTATAACCAAACTAAAACTATCTGCACGTTCACTTCTAATCCACGTCCTTTTGCATGAAACTCGGTCAACACACCACTCGATCAATACACCACGTTTTCTTTATCAACTCATGTGCAGCCGCTAAACCATGGGTATAATCCCATTATTCTAATAAGATTCGGTCAACCAACTCTTGACCCGTTAGCTAGACCCGACTAGTGAAGCGTTGACCGTGACCTGTGACCCGTAACCAAACCCGCAACATCAAGATTACCCAACAGGCGTCGTACAGTGTTGTTGGTGTCATTGTTTGGTAACTATCAGATTCTGAAGAGTTTTGTTTCTTGTCGGAATGACTATCAGACACTTCACCCATCATCGGGACGTTGGACCATTTTGAATGCTTTCGACAAATGTCCCATGTGTCAACGTGAGTAAAACCACCCGGGCGATTTTTTTGGTAATCCTTCAAAGTTACTTTCATCACCACAACATAATTACATCCACTCCCTCGAAAAGGATCCTATATGAATAAAATTACGCGAAACGGGTCCATATAAACTAACTATTAGTGTTTAAATGTGTTCAAGACGGAAGTTTCGATAAAGATAAACAAATTCGGTAAGAATTCTGACATTATAACGATGTCATCACAAATTTATTCAATATCAAAAAAGTTTATATCGTTAAGCTCTTGGATAGAATAAGTGTGATCTACTCCTCTTAAAATGAAACTACTTGGTTCAAGTGCAAGGCTCTCATATTTATAGGCCATGACCTATGCGTTTGTGGGCTTCAAACGCATGGCTCTTGCGCTTGATCCTTTAAACGCAAGGACTCATACATTTGACATCACCAAGCGTATGGCCAACTATCAAACGCAACACTCATGCGTTTGAGCGATTCATGTGTCTAAACTTACTAACAAATACATGTATAGTACAGAATCTATCTACTTTATTCACAATGTAACAGGCACAAATATGCATTAACAGTGAATTTAATAAAATATTGTTGTTAGTATGTGTTTAATAAAATATAAACCTAAAATACACATTAGTAATAATATTACCGCTTGAACATAACGGGTGAACACACTCATTTGCCTATTCATTGAGCCCAATTTTGAATTTACTTGATAAACCAAACGATCAGATACACCCTATTATTGGTTGAAATGTTTTAGTATCGTTTTCCAAAAACTATCTCCCATTTGTTTATTTCCCTTTTGCTTGTTTTCTAAGGCATGACACTATGCTTTCGCCAAAGCTACCTCTTGCGCATTTGTCAATAGCGTACTCTTCGCACGTCCGGCGAATGTACCCTTCGGTTCACCATCTTTATCTATCGGCATTGCCTTGAACGTGCATATCTTTGATGTCATCATCTAAATTATATTGTTGATATTGAGTTTCCACCACAAAATCATAATCATCACCTTCATTGATTGGGAGTTGCCGATCGTCTTCTATATGTAGGGAACGATGAGATGGGCTCCTCATTGTTCAAAAAGCAACAAAGTTCATAACGTCTTCTTGAGAATACTCATATCTACCCGATACTAGATTAGAGTCGTGTGGTAGATTGTGTGGTTGAGGTGGTGGTTGTGAAAAAGTTAGGCAAAGTTGAGAAAACCCGAATGATATTGGATATTGATAAAATTGAGGTTGTGGTTAACTGGTTATTGTGTAAAAAATTGTTGCGGCCTATACGAATCATCATTTGAACTGCCTCCTCTAGCCTTAGACCACCACCTCTTAAACTTTACCCACCTCCACTCGAACTAGAACCCGCTAGAGTTGATTTCTTTGTGGTACCCTTCCCTTTTCTTTGATCCGTACTAGATCGGAGGGTTAAATTGTGAAAGTATAAAAATTGTGAGTGTAAAAATTGTGAATGAGAGTCAAAATATGTAGAATGTTGTAGGAGTAGGAATACGTGTTGTATGGTATGTATATAAAGTTTTTAATAAATAATGAAAATATTTTTTTTATGAAAGTGACCGTTGCATAGAAAAAAACAAAAAAAAATAGCCACTGAAGGCCTCGCGCCACTTTCAAACGGTTACAATGGCCCAATCGCCCTACCTGCTGGACTGGCGGCGATGTACCGGCTCTGGTAAAACCTCCCCAGGGCCAAATCAAGTTGTGGTCCGACCCCAATCAAAACTACTCAGGGTCGTCCACGAATCTTTAAAAATTTGTGGGGCCTGGATGGATAAAAAATACCGGCTCCTAAAATATATGAATATGAATTAAAAACTTGTGGGAATCACTCTCATGTTGCGTAGAGCCTCTATAAACTAAAATTTATATGGAAACGTTGATAAAAAAACACATTACACATGCATTTGCACATTGACACGTAAAATAAAACACGTTGTAAGAGTATATTCAGAAAATACGAAAAAGTTACGTCGTAAGTTTTAAAAAATCGTAATCCAAAATCATGTAAAACTATCGTAACCTATCTAAATTTATTTATTTTTAATGGTAAAGGGTACATTACTATTACTCCTAAACTACACCGATAAATACTAAATAACACCCTATGTTAGGATTTGAACCCTGGTCTTTTCTTCAAGAAACAAGAGTCTCTACCACCCAATTATAGTTGGAATGTCATCTAAATTTATCTAGAAAATACATAGAGTTGAAAGAAAAATAAATTTTTTGGGAGGTTACTAAATGGAAAGATGTTTCTTAGCAAAACTAGACAATGATTCCCACTTTTATTTAATATAACTTGACAAAATTAAGCAATTAATATCATTTAATCTAATGAATAAGTACAAACACAAAGAAAAACTAAATTCAACAAACCAAAAGACACTAGGATTCAAACCCGCATCTCCATGATATTAAATCTTCTTATTAAAGTGCAAATGTAAACCACCAAACCAACCACTTAACTATGCTCTTTCTATTAAGTTCTTATATATCCTGATGACGGGCCAATGGGGAACCCCATTTACCCGTTTTGGGCTATCACCATGCGGGCCCAACAGACAAGGGCCAAAAGCAGTTTACCTTGCCCATTAAGGTTTCCCTTATGCAAAAGTGAGCCGGAAGAAAGAGATCAGAAAACGCAGACAACATTTAATGCATGACATGAAGAGGATATATGGCTGGCATTGTACTTCTTCGCCGGAAACATTAAATGAGAGGGGAATCTTACCGTTAGGGGCCAGACACGTGTCTGAGCCCCCCCGAAGACTAACAGAACCCGTTGGATCACCTCGTTAGTATCCCACATGTGAGATAAGGTCTCTCAATTATATAAGGAAAGGAAGAAGAGCAATCAAGGGGTAGACTCAAGGTATCGCATTAGTTACTCTCTCATTTATTCCTACCAATATTCTCTGCATTCAATACACACACATTAATTAGATTCACACCATAGAGAAATATTCTGGTGATCAAACTCATCGGAATAAACTTCTCATACTTTCCGGCAAGCTTACTTATCCTCACGTCGGAGCTTGGTTACGGATCCCCCCTCTGGGGCCCTCCGTAACGAGGCTAACGGTTTATTTTCTTGTAGCCACAGCAGCTGGGATATCTAGACGTCAGCGAAGACCCTTTGAACATCATCAGGGATTTGGGTATTCGACATTGGCGCCATCCGTTGGACCATACAGTCTAACCGGTATTCCCACTCCGAAACTCCGACGCTAAGATAACCCACTTCACGAGAAACAACATGGCAACACCACCCAGCTCACGTACCATCCAAACAGTGCAGAGTGATCATGATAAGGTCACAGTGGAAGACATAACTCACGAGGAAGAGAACGAAAATCAGGTGGAAATTCTGGAAAAGGAGGAAGCCATTACCCCAGATTTTGTTGCCATGCACAGAGAGAAGTTAAAAAAGCACCTTAACGATCTAGAAAGACAAGAGAAACTTGACAGCCTCAGGGCTAGACTGTCCTTCGACACACCTTCCAACCAGGAAGGGGTGGATCCACAAAACAAAAACGGTGGCAACGACCCTCTGGAAACCTTCATGACAGCTCTAAGGCAGATGTCCTCGGAAGAGAGAGAAGACCTCATTGCAGAGACGAAACATAAAGGAAAAGAAAAGGAGAAGGAGAATCGGAACAACGATGATCTGGATCAGCCTTACCTCCCCCGGGACTTAGCCGAGATCTAAAAGTTCACTAGGAGGATTGCTGAGGCACCTATGCCCCCTAAGACGAAGCTACCTCCAAACTTCGACAGGTACGACGGGACAAGAGATCCTGAGGACCATCTCCATGCTTTCAAAGGTGCAGGGCAGCTGGGACAATGGCCCATGCCGGTTTGGTGCCACATGTTTGTACAAACCCTAACGGAGGGAGCCAGGCTCTGGTTTGATAGCCTTCCCCCCGGAGGAATTGACAGCTATGAAGAGCTAAGTGAGAAGTTCCACAGGAACTTTGGGCAACAAAGGAAGGTGATCAAAAACCCAAACGAAATCATGCACATAAGGTAGAGGGACAACGAGCGGATAAATCAATACATGGAGAGTTTTGTCAAGGAAAGCATGAATATCAAGGACGTCCCAGAGGTCATGAAGATCAGCAGTTTCATAAATGGGTTAAAACACGCACAACTATGTGAGAAGCTGGGGGAGGAGTTCCAACACTCGTTTGACAACCTCATGGATAGGGTTAGGGCTTTTGTCAGGGGCAAAGACACGGTTAGCAAAGCTAAAGAAATTGACACCCCATCCCGGAGAGCCAACCCCACTGCCAAACCTCCTGAAAAATGTACTCCTTACTCAAGAAAACCCACTGTTGATATAATGTTGCATGATAGAACGAGGCCCTCATATTCCCCATATAGGCCTCGGGGGAGAAGCCCATTCTCCTATTCTGATAGCTTCACCCCTCTAACCAAAACTCCAAGTGAAATACTAGCTACCGAGAGGGTTAAGAACTCCTTCCCGAGATCACCACCCATAAAACCAGGACCAAAGGCACAGCCGAACGAATACTACGATTTCCAAAGGGGCTTCGGCCATAAGACTGATGATGGTATGTATCTAAAGAGAGAAATAGAGGCCGCGGTGAAAACGGGTAAACTGGCTCACTTGGTTGAGGAAATAAAAGAAGGAGGGGACCGCAAGGGGAAAGATGTGAGGGAGCCTGGAAGGGCGGATGTGGACATGATTCGGAGGAGGGATGAATTTGAGACCACCCGTGTGACAACCGTCAAATTTGCATGCATCCGTACAATTAATTAATATTGATTTATGCTTAATGACTGTGACTAATTACAACGGATGACTTAAACTGTTTTCTGATTCCTGTATCATACATACATGTGGATCACATTTCATACTGTCACACCATTTATCACATACAAACTTTAGTGACATAAATGATGCACAAAGCACGGTTAGCACAGTGAGCGGATAACTCAGAAAATGCTGACGATGTCCAGTACATAGACAGGCAGTGTTTTAAGACCCAGTATGGGCCAGAGACAAGGTACTACACTAGTATGGAGTGTAGGGAAGTAAGGACCATAAAACTGCGTCACTAGGTGATAGTTTAAGTGCCGGAAAGTGCCTAAAACCCACTAAAAGTGCTGAATTCTGCATATTTCAGCAAAATTCAGCACTTTAACATACTAGTATTATGCAGAAAATTGACTAAATGGTCCTGAATGCTTTTCTAAACGTTGGGAATTAAAAGTGTCATAAAAAGTAACATAAGGATCATTAAACGAAATAGTTTGACACTTTAACGAACCGGTATCAAACCGAACAACCGGACATTACCGGGAACACCAAAATATTGCTAGAGGCATTGTTTTACTTTTTCTGAGTTAGTTATGGTTTCCAAACACCCTAGCATACTACATAATGCAAGATACTCATTAAACGCTAGACTTTTACATTTAACTTTCAACCAATCACCTACTCACCATTACAACTTACACTTGGACCCCCTCCCCCCTTATATTTTCGGTCACAAGGTGTGGCCCCACTTGTGATCTCCAAAATCCTACAAGATATTTTCTTTGATTTCATTAGATCTTATAAGATCTATGGAAGATTATAAGTACGGCACCTAATATCTCTAGAGATCTTCATCATTCTTTAACTCACCTCACAACACCACACTCCACCTCTCTCATACTCTCTCTCTCCCTCTCGGCCTTAGGAGGTGCCGCCACCATCACCACCTTGCAACCACCATGTTCATCCATCATTCATCCAATTTCAAGCTCATTTCAAGTGTTAGAAGGTGATCAAAGGAATTTGGTGCTTGTAGAACTTGAAGAACCTTCATTGCTTGCTTTCATCCACCATTTTCATCATCTTTTTCACTAGTGTTCTTCCCTAGCTTAGAGCTAGTAGTAAGATTCTTTTTAACCTTTGTTGCTTCTAAGTTTGATTTGTTAAAAGATATGTTATGTCATAAATCACAAGAACACTAAAAGACTTAAACTTGAATCATGAACTTGAAGCTTACATATGATGATTTATGGATGAAATAATGTTGTTTAAATACATGCATGACACTTGATTGTTATTTACTTGAGATTATGATGTTGATCATCATAAGGAGCTTGCTAGATTGTGATTAAACACATGATCTAGCTAGTTAGAGGATCATTATGTGTTAACCCAAGAAGATCATCCTCACTTATAAACATGAACTTGAAAACAAAACGATTTCTTAAAACAATGTAAATAAAGTGAGCTGGTAATCTTATGAATCTAAGATTCATGTATGATTTTCCAAGAAAACCAAGTTCAAAATATGATTTTTAGTAGAACTCGATTCTTACATAAATGTACAATATTTTTGGTGATGAAATAAGTGTAAGAACACTTTATTTACAAGAAGAGTTCAAAAGAATAATTTTTTGGAAGGATCATCTAACAAGTTGTAAACACCTAGTTTTTGAAAGAATGAATTTTGTAAAGTAATAAACACACTTTAAGGGATAACTAAACCCACTAAACACTTTACCTAGTTACTAGAAGTTTTTGTGAAACGATCAAGTTCATATTGTTATATAAAATGTATTGTTCTCGCACTTGGTAAGAAAAATATTGTTTAGATTGGATTGTTGATTATTGTTGAGTTGATTTGAAAAGAAAATGATATGCTAAATAGCATGGACACCTCCATTTACAAAGGAAACCATGGCGAAATTTTCTAAAAATACAAACACTTAGAAATATTTTCTAAGACAAGTATTTAAAAGTATGTTTTAAACTATGTTTTTCAATATAAACCTTGCCATAATTTTTGTAACAAAAATACAAACATTGGAGGTTGATTTTTATAAATAAAAATGGGTGAATATATATTTAGAATATATATTTACAATAAAGACACTTGTGTGAATATTTGTATACTTGGTGGAGTAATTATATTATTTTAGGGTAAAATAATATAACCTAACATAATACCAAGAACTTACAAAATGTTGTATCAGGGCTTCAATCGTAGCGAACTAGGATTCTTTCTCGAGTCTGGACTACGATCATTAGGGCTCTCACGAAAATGTTTTCACAAACATGTTTTCATTGCATACACAAAGCGTCCAGATCCACGAAACAAACATTTTTACAAATGAAAGACACAAAATACATTTCAAAGAATTCATTTATATTTCAGTCTAAGAGACTGGGGAGTTAGTCTAAGAGACTAGCTGGGTATTCAGTCTGAGAGACTGGGTGTGTCAGTCTGAGAGACTGGGTGGTTCAGTCTGAGAGGCTGAGTGTTTTAGTCTAAGAGACTGGGTGGTCCAGTCTGAGAGACTGGGTGTTTCAGTCTGAGAGACTGGGTGGTTCAGTCTGAGAGACTGGGTGTGTCAGTCTGAAAGACTGGGTGATTCAGTCTGAGAGACTGAGTGTGTCAGTCTAAGAGACTGGGTGGTTCAGTTTGAGAGGCTGAGTGTTTTAGTCTAAGAGACTGGGTGGTTCAGTTTGAGAGGCTGAGTGTTTTAGTCTGAGAGACTAGGTGGTTCAGTCTGAGAGGCTGGGTGTTTAGTCTAGGAGACTGGTTGGGTTAGTCTGGGAGACTAGGAAGGATAGGAAGTTTCATGAAGAATAATGTGAATACATGATTACATGATGAATTGTCCTTGTTTGCACACACTAATTGTTAGTGAATACTATAGATATACGTGTTATGACTATTATGTACTGGCACACATGTTACTTTATTTAGAAAGTGAGTTATCAGACCTTGATAACCCTATGGCCACCGCCCCGGATAATGAGATTGCACCTGCACCGGAGATGTTTACATCAGGCACTGAGAGTGACCCTGACATGCTGACCAAGGGTGAGGAAGACTTTCAACCGTTCGCGCTACCGGACTTTGGTGACGATTTACCCTTACTGATGGCTTCCTTGGCGAGGATCTTTTGTCATCCTAGCTTCAGTCCATGACCACCTCATCACTGGTCATCCCGATAGTGAGCACACTATGGCCCCAATCCTCGATAATGCGTCTCCCGTGGACATTCCTTTCTAAGGTGGGCTACTCGACGAGTAGTTGATGATGACGTTGACATGTTTATTGATGGTCCCCATGATGACGCCCATGATAATGAAAAGTTAGACGGGAACGTTGTTACTAGTTTCACTTCTTGAGACCCCTGTTAACAAGTTATCCTCTGATTCTAAGTATACACTCGATTTCAGACTCCTTTGAGTCTGTGACATCTGCAGCCTCACAGACGGCCGGATTACAGATTTTTACTCCTGACTCAGACGACGACGTCATGACTGCTGCACCATCACCTACTCGAGATGCCACACCTTTACACGACCGAGAGCCTGCTCCTGAGCCAGCTCCTGTTCCTTTGGGCCAGCTTGATGTTACCCCTGCTGATCCTGCACCCTTGCTTGATCATGACCCTGTTTCTTTTGGTCTACCAGACACTGCACCCCTTATACCTGACCCAGTACCCGCACCTGATGATCTCCTTATTGGTTGAGATGTTTGTTCCTGCACCTTCACCCGCTGATGTTGCTCCTATGGAGACCGACGTCCATTACACCGACATGCCTATTGCTTTCTTTCAGGACCTACACGCACCCTGGAAAGGTACTCCAGGTCAGCACCCGCATGACGATCCTTTTGCTACAACAGCGTTTTCCCCGACCTCACAGGCCGCACCGTTTGCTACTTTCATCGCTGGACGAGCCATTTCAATGGTTCCTATCATACACTATGCTGATATTAGACCCTTACATTATGGAGGCTACACATGGGATGAATTACTCCTATAACATCAGCTACAATTTGAGGATATGAGTCGCAGAGTTTTGGCGCTTGAGCTGACATTACGTCCTCCACCCTGTCTATTACCAGTATACTTTGATCCTCCACATTCACCGAAGGTTCTGTTTGGCCGCTTGTCTGCTGTTGTTACACCTTTCCCAGGTTTTTGAGGCTTGTTTCTTTACTGCCAAGCAGCAGATCAGTTAACTACTTCGACGTATACACAAGCTCGAGGAGGAGTTCACGCATGTTAGCAATTTACTTTTCTTTCCTCCACCTCAGTCACCAATATAGTTGGGTTCTGGATTATGTGAATTGCATTACAATTGGGTAAAGACACTAATGATGAGCCAGATTGTGGAAAATTTTGAAGACCACATCTGACTACGTAATTTTAATACACTGATATACATATTGGACAAGGGTAGGGTGACCCTGTGTCCCTTTTGATGTGACACATTTTGTAAGACAGTGTAATTGTGGTCGGAGAATAATGAGAGCCCAATCATCATTAAACATGTGATAATACTTTGTGGCCAATAACCAATGAAAGCTCAGTCGCTATGTCTTCGTTAAGCACGTTATTGATCTATATGTGTGTGCTATAATTATAATGCTACGTGCTTGCTTGCTTGCTACGCTCTCATTAAACTTAATTTCCAAATTACTTGGTTATGCTATGAATATGTTATTGCTGAATTGGTTGATATGATAATCTATTATGTGTGTGTACATATGACCCCTAAAACAACTATATGCACTCCCTGAACAAATAAGACCTGACCTAACCAATCTTCTCCTTAGAAGATGTCGATACAAGGGAACGTCGGTACCAACAACCATCCGCCAACAACAGCGGCAGAACTACAAGAGCGCATCTCACAGGCCATTACGCAGCTCGAGGCCCTTCGCCCCGAACACAGCGGAGGTACCTCAGGAGATAATCCACCCAACGGCTGCACCTACGAGCAGTTCTTGAACCACAAACCTCGAGAATTCGACGGCACTGAGGGTGCCTTAGCCTTCGTGCGTTGGATTGAGAAGACGGATTCTATTTTGCGGTTGAGCAAATGTGCCCCAGAACATCAGGTCACGTACATTTCCAGACTACTTCAAGATGGGGCTCTGTCATGGTGGAACCTTCAGGTTCAGACAAGGGGCGAGACTGCTACGTATGCTTTGACGTGGGACGAACTGAAAGAACTAATGTGCAAAAGATATTGCTCTAGGGCAGAACTCCAGAAGTTGGAGACTGAACTGTGGAACTTGAAAATGGAAGGCCCAAAGATAAACGAGTACGTGCAGAGATTTGACGATTTATCAAAAGTTGCTTCGCGTTTGGAACCAGAATCTAGGAAGATCGAACGCTTCATCAGGGGATTGGCACCTCAGATTTTAAGTCTGGTAACAACATATAAACCCCTAACGATCACAGAGGCTATCAGCATAAGCGTGGCGCTCACTGAAAGAGGAAACTCCGGTAGAGTCATCTGGAGATAACACAAGAAAGCTCGCAAATTTCAAGAAGGTTACTGGGGCAAGTAACAAGAAAAAGGCCAAAAAGGAAAAGACTACATGGGTATCCCACCTAAGTGTGACAATTGTCTACGTTATCATGTCGGGCGATGTAAATATGGAAAATGTGATAACTGTGGCAAGAGAGGGCATCCTAAGGAAACCTGTAGGCAAGATACTAAACGTAGAGAAGGAGGCCAAGATGGTAGCGAGAATCACGAAGGAGACAACGACAACGAAAATTTTCAAGGCAGGACGAGTGACAAACAGAAACGTGCTCAAGGTTGTTTTAACTGTGGAATGTAACACCCGTTCTTGTAAACCAAGGTTTAATGTAAGTTTTGCCTTAAACGAACATGTAATTAAGATTACATAACCATTTGGAAATACGGGTTTATTAAAACCTTTGCGATTTATAATTTATTCTACATAACGTGATCAAAATTCGTTGTTTAAAATTTACAACGTGACAAAGTGCGGAAGCGTGTATATTTATCGTGTTCGGTTCTTCGCTGAGCTTGATCGTCTTCCGGCATCCCCAAAAAGTACCTACATTTCATAAACATGAAATGCTTTAGTCATACGGTATTTAAAACGCATTTAAACGAGTCCAAGAAACAATTGATCACTAAAAACAAGATTATCATTCTGGCCTCCACCGTAAATTACGGTGGAACCGTAATTTACGGTGGCTTCTGGGTGAATACCCTTCTGCCGTAAATCAGAAGAAACCCACCATAAACCATTCAGGTCCACCGTAAATTACGGTGGCACCGTAATTTACGGTGGTACCTGCATTCCACTTTTTCATTTTGCCGTAATTTGATACGAAATCTTTCGTATCTTGCAAACCGCTTATCCGTTTGGCCTACCGTTTCTTCCTACAGGTTTGTAATTTGATTCTCCATCATATGGAGTTAAAACCCGACATTCGGCTTAACAAAATTTAAGACCTTTAAGTCTTCGGCTTATTTCTCTTTTACCAAAATTTGACCCGTTTACACATTTTATCAAACAAACGTATTGTTTGATTTCTATATCACATACACTTCTTCAAATTAATATTACCTACCATATTAGGTTCTAATCATAGGTTTATTACACATTTTAAACCCGTTTTCACTCGTATGCTTATTTTGACCCGTTAAGGGTATTTAAGCACTTTAAAGCTTGAAATCGCTTTCATTCCATTCTAGCAACTTATTCCTACATTTCTTATCAAGTAATATTCAACTACAACTCTTTGTGTGTTGGATTTCAATGTATATGTCTATATGTTCCGAGTTTTACCCTTCGGATTGTTATTTTGCGATAAGTCTCAAATAGAGCTATTTGGCTAGCGGATTGCATCTATCAACATCTACACTTATTCTAAGCTTTTGTTTAATCATAAGACTCGTTTCCAAACAACCTCTAAGGGTTGTTTGTTCATTTTAGCCTACAAGGGCGTTTTGGTCGATTTTGGTCCTTCTTTTACAAGGAAGGACTCTCACAAATAATTCGACCAAATTATCACTTTTAACTACAACAAAATATACGTACCTGGCTCGGGTCAACAAATAGACCCGATTTATATCTTGCTTATTTTATCACACAATCTATGGCGGCGCGATTATCCGATTTGCTAATCGCTCCTGTTAACATAAGACTTGACAACCAAATTAATCGATATTGTCGAATGGTGTTATCACCACCATTTGACCCGTTCGGTCTATATGCCCAATGTTGCCTATTAAATCAAAACATGGTTTTTGATTTCTAATTCATACTTACATCCCGTCCCGGATTTCATTACCGAATCCCATTTTCTCTTAATTTCTTTTCTTGCAAATTTCAACCCGTTTTGGCTTACGCCAAAGGTTCCCGTTAGGCTTCGGTTTACATTAGTCAATACTTGACCGATTTTCCATATTTCTTTTTATCCCATTATCTCAATATTAGATTACACTATGCGGTAACCTTTTCAAAACTCATGATCTCTTAGTCATTACATGACCAATTTACCGATTTATCCTGTTTACCATAAACCATGATTTTTATCACCTTTATATGTTCCGACTCGTACCAATCGTGTCGGAAACCATATTTTCATTATTATCATTATCGCATTTATTACTTGTAAAGTAAACAAGTATTCTACAAAAGTGTGTAAGTTTCACTTACCTTGCATCCGAGCTACACCTTTCTTCCATGCTTGACTTGTTTGACCCGCTTTCGCTCCAAGCTTCCACCTAGCTTGTTACGCGTCAACTATCATCATTGTTTTCAAGGTGGTTAGTTTAATCATACTCTAATACGATTATTCCACCTTATGCATTTCATATCAAAATTGCTATTTATCGTATTATAGGTCAGTTTGACCTTTTAATAGTCAAATGCCCATTAGTATGCTAATTGCATTTTCGAGTTATCAACTAGTTTTAGCATTCTTTAATTTCCCGGTAGGCGTTATCTTTAGACCTCCGTTTTAACCAAAGTTCTAATCGCGTTTAACACATTTAGAACTCTTTTTAATCACATTTTGCATAATAGCCGAAACATCACAACTAGATGTTTTAACTACAAAATTCTAGTTTCGAGCCTTCTTTGAGGCATTTCAACGAACACCTTAAGGGCAGAATTTTACATGTTTATTTATCATGTCTCTAGCTTATCTCTTAGCCCAAATTTCACATAATCAACCATCTTACAAAGTGGTTAACTTCTATAATTTCTGAAATCACTTGTAAATTGTCAATTTACACTAGATCAACAATCTATTTCCTAGGGTTCATCATATTAACATAAAACCCACTTAGCTTATCAATGGATCATCATGAATCTCATAGATTTTCCAACAATCTAACATGTTATTGACTAGGGTTTACTCCTAGACATCATATCACTTCAAGATTCACTCATGCATGACATAATCAAGCTCAATTTCAGTTTTCTTGCAAATAACCTAGAATTTGAGATGGATCAAAATGTCACAATTTTACATACCTTGTGATCCTTTCAACTAGGTGTTCATGAATACGAGCTTGGATTTCGATTTGGGACTGATTTGGCCTCTCAATTTCTTGGATTTGTGCTTGTTAGGGTTAAAGCTCCATGGAGCTTTCTCCTGATCTTAACCACGCACGCACACACACACACTTGTGTGTGTGTTGTGTTTATTTTTAAGTTTATAATTCCAATTTCAAGTTACCCGGCTTTGGTCCCTCGTGTTTGGTTAGTTATTAATTAGATCACAACCTAATTATTTTCAATAACATTCCCACTTATTAACTAGGTTTAATATTCCTAGTGAACTTAGCGGGTTCGGGAATATTTATGACTAAGTTTATTTTAGGTCCCGTTAACTCGGGCCTTCTAAGCTTTTATTTCTTAAAAGCTTTTATTCACTTTTATATATTATTAGGATTAATTATTTAAATCCTAATATTCCACCGGGTAAATTTTACCACTAACGGTACTTTACCCATCTTTTAGTGTTAACGGGGTTTAATTACTAAACCCGGTTTCGGGGTGTTACAAGTCTACCCCCCTTAAAGAGGTTTCGTCCTCGAAACCTTGCTTACATAATTCATTGAGTTTAAACTCAATGTATTTGATCTGAGATATCTTTTAAACATTACTTATACTTTTAACCAATTATTAGTATTACCAGGTAAGCATGGTGACATCTTTTTGGTCACTAATTGTCTACGTATCTCATATGTCTTAGTGCAACTTAAAATAACGTAATCTCGTTATTTCCACTAGTTTAGTTAACTTAGCGATATTCATCGCTTTTATATATTATCGAATTCCCTTATGAATCCGTTACTTTGACCCGCTTAAAGGTCTTTAGTGAAATCTTTCACTTTTAGCAACAATCTCTTTTGCTTCCAAATTCGTTTATTCGGTTTAGTTATACCGAATTCATCGCTTACAAGAGACCAATTTATTTAAATGGCCTTAACCGGTCTCACTAACTAGACTTATTAGTCCAGTTACTTTTTACCACTCGCTTGGTTATAATGTGATTCTACTTCACATTGCATTTCTTGACCGTGATCGTGTCACATCGTGTTTAGTTTGCATCGACCTTTCATTTTCGAAAATACCCCTTTTTGAATATATCGTCTTGCGCCTATCAGTGTCAAGACTTGTATCTTTCATGCTTACTATTTAAATTCCTATCAAAATTTATGTTTGTAAAAACATTATTTCTTACTAAAACCGAAGTTTTAGTTTTAGGATCTTTTCTTTAACTTGTGTCAATCATCCATACCGGGATATTGACAGTCCGTAATTCACTCCTTTACAGTTTCAGTTTTATGCGGGGGATTCTTAACTGATTTCCTCGCTTTATCCAATCTAACCCGTAAATTCTTTCACTTAGCCCCATAGGCTAGTTCTTTAAGTTTTTCACCTTCTTAAGGTGAGATATTAACAATTCGTTTCCTCCTCTTTATGACCCGAGGGTCTTTTGGCCCGTAAACCTTAACGCTGTGTTTAATCCCGTGGGTTATGATGATCCCGTAGATCATCTTTTATTCTTGTCTATATTCAAATGTATATATACACATATAGCTTCAGGCATTTCTTAGTGTGTTTGGAATCGTTTATTTTCACCCTTGAACTTCAATTGACCTTGACCGTAGTCTAAGGTCTCATTTGTTTACTTCCAGACTAATCCTTCCGACTTTATGACTTATGACGTTATTTACGCGTCAGTTTGTTCTTATGCTTACTGTTATTTGATTTGCATCTATTCTTATTTGGTTATATCCCATTACCGGGCTTATTATTCTCTTGCATTGAACGCTACCTTTATCTGGCTAACGTTCATTGGTGCCATTCAGCGTTATATTGTATTCAACTTGTTTGACCTATTAATGTGAAATCCATCACTTATAATAATCAACTTTATTCTTTATTCAACCCATTCGACTTCGAATAGTTGAACATTTTTACTCACAATTTCTATTTACGAGATTTTATAGTCATAACTCGTAATCCAAGTCCTTTGATTTCTCAACTCGTGTTCACGTCTCTTGGTTTCTACGCATGTGTTTAATTCTTACCCATTAACCGGGTGTTTTACTGAAGTCGTTATTATTGCAACCCTCCCGGTATGCATTAAGACCTCGTTTCATTTTTATATTCAGACTTTGCCCTTAAGTTTGGTGTTTTACAAAAACAACCCGTTAAGGGACTCATTTGCAAATTCCGGGTTCGAGCGTAAGTACACTCCCTCCCAATACTTGTCTAATCATGCTTGCGTTTTCTGGGTTCGAGTGTAAGTACACTCCCTCCCAATACTTGTCTAACATGCTTGCGTTTTCTGGGTTCGAGTGTAAGTACACTCCCTCCCAATACTTGTCTAACATGCTTGTTTGTCCCTTCACTCGGGCTCATTATCCTAATGTAATACGCTTCCGTCATTCGGTTGTGCGTTTACATTATTATCAAATATTTTGCTTGTCTGATTCATTTGGGTACTTTTTACTTAGTCCCATTTACTCCGCCCTTACTACATCGGATGTAAATGTGTCCGCTATAAGAAACTCGTGGTATCACATGCCACTACTTACTTGGCCAGAGTAAGTGATTAACACATGACATACACGACCTTTTTATAGTTTTCACATCACACCCTATGTAAGTAATACCTCTGTTTATTTCTCTTGGAAACAATATCCTGGATAGGTATTCTATTCAGGTTTTTCCCAAGTTTACTATCTACATATGCAACTTTTAATCTCTATGTATTTGTTGCATATTACCATTCATGTAATAATTTAAAGCGTGTACCTGATTTTGCTTGTTCTAACAGGCTTTCCTTGCCATTAGCTTATTCGCGATCATTACACGATTTAGGTCCTTAATGAGCATGCTCTTCTTGTCATATCTTGGACCATCCCATCATCCATAATTCGTTTGACTCTCGTCGTCTTCAAGCGCGAGTGTCCTTCATTTAAAACATTCACAAAAGTTAGTAAAGTCAACTTCAATAATCGCCCGTATTATAATACAAGGCATGTTCTACTATACGCGTCGACGCGCGTATTTTCGTCAACTATATCAATCGTTTTAATTGGGGTAACGTGTATCACACGATAACCCCATGTGCTGCTTACAACACTTTAGTATGCTAAGCTATTAACATACTTGTACTTACCGGATTTGCGATCAAGCCTCGAACCGAACACTATTCTTTATCAAGAGCATAAGGTTTAAGTCCAAGCATGGTTCCTCCCCACCATACTCGAATCTCTTAAACCAAGGCTCTGATACCAACTTGTAACACCCGTTCTTGTAAACCAAGGTTTAATGTAAGTTTTGCCTTAAACGAACATGTAATTAAGATTACATAACCATTTGGAAATACGGGTTTATTAAAACCTTTGCGATTTATAATTTATTCTACATAACGTGATCAAAATTCGTTGTTTAAAATTTACAACGTGACAAAGTGCGGAAGCGTGTATATTTATCGTGTTCGGTTCTTCGCTGAGCTTGATCGTCTTCCGGCATCCCCAAAAAGTACCTACATTTCATAAACATGAAATGCTTTAGTCATACGGTATTTAAAACGCATTTAAACGAGTCCAAGAAACAATTGATCACTAAAAACAAGATTATCATTCTGGCCTCCACCGTAAATTACGGTGGAACCGTAATTTACGGTGGCTTCTGGGTGAATACCCTTCTGCCGTAAATCAGAAGAAACCCACCATAAACCATTCAGGTCCACCGTAAATTACGGTGGCACCGTAATTTACGGTGGTACCTGCATTCCACTTTTTCATTTTGCCGTAATTTGATACGAAATCTTTCGTATCTTGCAAACCGCTTATCCGTTTGGCCTACCGTTTCTTCCTACAGGTTTGTAATTTGATTCTCCATCATATGGAGTTAAAACCCGACATTCGGCTTAACAAAATTTAAGACCTTTAAGTCTTCGGCTTATTTCTCTTTTACCAAAATTTGACCCGTTTACACATTTTATCAAACAAACGTATTGTTTGATTTCTATATCACATACACTTCTTCAAATTAATATTACCTACCATATTAGGTTCTAATCATAGGTTTATTACACATTTTAAACCCGTTTTCACTCGTATGCTTATTTTGACCCGTTAAGGGTATTTAAGCACTTTAAAGCTTGAAATCGCTTTCATTCCATTCTAGCAACTTATTCCTACATTTCTTATCAAGTAATATTCAACTACAACTCTTTGTGTGTTGGATTTCAATGTATATGTCTATATGTTCCGAGTTTTACCCTTCGGATTGTTATTTTGCGATAAGTCTCAAATAGAGCTATTTGGCTAGCGGATTGCATCTATCAACATCTACACTTATTCTAAGCTTTTGTTTAATCATAAGACTCGTTTCCAAACAACCTCTAAGGGTTGTTTGTTCATTTTAGCCTACAAGGGCGTTTTGGTCGATTTTGGTCCTTCTTTTACAAGGAAGGACTCTCACAAATAATTCGACCAAATTATCACTTTTAACTACAACAAAATATACGTACCTGGCTCGGGTCAACAAATAGACCCGATTTATATCTTGCTTATTTTATCACACAATCTATGGCGGCGCGATTATCCGATTTGCTAATCGCTCCTGTTAACATAAGACTTGACAACCAAATTAATCGATATTGTCGAATGGTGTTATCACCACCATTTGACCCGTTCGGTCTATATGCCCAATGTTGCCTATTAAATCAAAACATGGTTTTTGATTTCTAATTCATACTTACATCCCGTCCCGGATTTCATTACCGAATCCCATTTTCTCTTAATTTCTTTTCTTGCAAATTTCAACCCGTTTTGGCTTACGCCAAAGGTTCCCGTTAGGCTTCGGTTTACATTAGTCAATACTTGACCGATTTTCCATATTTCTTTTTATCCCATTATCTCAATATTAGATTACACTATGCGGTAACCTTTTCAAAACTCATGATCTCTTAGTCATTACATGACCAATTTACCGATTTATCCTGTTTACCATAAACCATGATTTTTATCACCTTTATATGTTCCGACTCGTACCAATCGTGTCGGAAACCATATTTTCATTATTATCATTATCGCATTTATTACTTGTAAAGTAAACAAGTATTCTACAAAAGTGTGTAAGTTTCACTTACCTTGCATCCGAGCTACACCTTTCTTCCATGCTTGACTTGTTTGACCCGCTTTCGCTCCAAGCTTCCACCTAGCTTGTTACGCGTCAACTATCATCATTGTTTTCAAGGTGGTTAGTTTAATCATACTCTAATACGATTATTCCACCTTATGCATTTCATATCAAAATTGCTATTTATCGTATTATAGGTCAGTTTGACCTTTTAATAGTCAAATGCCCATTAGTATGCTAATTGCATTTTCGAGTTATCAACTAGTTTTAGCATTCTTTAATTTCCCGGTAGGCGTTATCTTTAGACCTCCGTTTTAACCAAAGTTCTAATCGCGTTTAACACATTTAGAACTCTTTTTAATCACATTTTGCATAATAGCCGAAACATCACAACTAGATGTTTTAACTACAAAATTCTAGTTTCGAGCCTTCTTTGAGGCATTTCAACGAACACCTTAAGGGCAGAATTTTACATGTTTATTTATCATGTCTCTAGCTTATCTCTTAGCCCAAATTTCACATAATCAACCATCTTACAAAGTGGTTAACTTCTATAATTTCTGAAATCACTTGTAAATTGTCAATTTACACTAGATCAACAATCTATTTCCTAGGGTTCATCATATTAACATAAAACCCACTTAGCTTATCAATGGATCATCATGAATCTCATAGATTTTCCAACAATCTAACATGTTATTGACTAGGGTTTACTCCTAGACATCATATCACTTCAAGATTCACTCATGCATGACATAATCAAGCTCAATTTCAGTTTTCTTGCAAATAACCTAGAATTTGAGATGGATCAAAATGTCACAATTTTACATACCTTGTGATCCTTTCAACTAGGTGTTCATGAATACGAGCTTGGATTTCGATTTGGGACTGATTTGGCCTCTCAATTTCTTGGATTTGTGCTTGTTAGGGTTAAAGCTCCATGGAGCTTTCTCCTGATCTTAACCACGCACGCACACACACACACTTGTGTGTGTGTTGTGTTTATTTTTAAGTTTATAATTCCAATTTCAAGTTACCCGGCTTTGGTCCCTCGTGTTTGGTTAGTTATTAATTAGATCACAACCTAATTATTTTCAATAACATTCCCACTTATTAACTAGGTTTAATATTCCTAGTGAACTTAGCGGGTTCGGGAATATTTATGACTAAGTTTATTTTAGGTCCCGTTAACTCGGGCCTTCTAAGCTTTTATTTCTTAAAAGCTTTTATTCACTTTTATATATTATTAGGATTAATTATTTAAATCCTAATATTCCACCGGGTAAATTTTACCACTAACGGTACTTTACCCATCTTTTAGTGTTAACAGGGTTTAATTACTAAACCCGGTTTCGGGGTGTTACATGGAAGCAAAAAGCATTTCATAAAATATTGCCCTAAGAATAATCAGACACAAGGATGAAAGCTCAACACCGGAGCTAGAGAGACACGCCAGGAATTCAAGCGTGGATAACGGTACGTCCCATATTAGGCAACGTTATGCATCTGTGCTGCTAGATACTGTTGCAATTTGAACTTCGCATCTCTAGAGTTTGAGTGTATACTTGGTTTTGTAGCAAGTAAGTTAGATAACTCGTACTCGATAGAACTAGCTAATGGGAAGCTAGTGGAAGTCAACGAAGTACTTGGAATCGGCAAGATAGAACACAAAGAGCATGAATTTACGCTTGATCTACTGCCAGTTGAGTTGGAAAACTTCGACGAGGTAACCTGGATGGATTGGTTGTCGAGAGATCGAACGGAGATTGATATCCGCATTCCGATGGCAAACGAAGAAACGATCATAACTCATGAAGCAGGATACGCCTCTACAAATTACTAATTGCTTGAAGGCACAAAAATTGTTGCGTAAAGGATGTATTGTTTTCTTGGCTCATGTCGGGGACAAGGGAGCCGAAGAACCAAAACTCGAAGATATTCCTGTGATAAGGAAATATCCTGAAGTCTTCCCCAAGGACTTGCCAGAATTATCTCCTCAATGATAAGTCGAATTTCGCATCGATTGGATTCCAGGCGTCGCGCCTGCAGTCAATGCACCTTAGCAACTTATACCTTCGGAGATGCAAGGATTGTCAGTGTAACCTCAGTGGTTGATAGAGAAGGAAGATAACATACCAAGATTTCCGTTTTGAGTAACCCCAGTCCTGCTCGTCAAGAAGGAAGACGATGATTTTAAATGAGCATCAACTACCAGGAGCCGAACAAGCTAACCAACAAGAGTCGGTAACTCTTGCTGAGGATTAACGAACTTCTTACTTAACTAACTGTGAGGATCCAACTACTATTACATGACTGATCGATGATCAAGTGTCATTAGCGATGAATTCAGGAAGAAAGTATACCGGGGAAATTGTGGGACAATAACTTGTTTTAGACGTACACAAAAAAATGGTGTTTCCTACACAATGCACAAACCAGATCTACACAAGATACGAAACCTTGAGGATCTAGAAAACATATACTTAGGACCTTTGGAAACCCAGGTCCAAACTTGTAAGGGTTGATACTTAGGAACCACATATGTTAACCATTATCCTGGCATATATGCCATTTCAGTTAACCAAACAGAAAATACTTAAATTCCTTTGTTGAAATCATCACTTTTGCTTCTAGCGAGTAGATGTTTGCATCTCTACTCCATTTAATGGTAATTGCATCGCATTAACTTCCTTCACTGAGAGCGAACATACATTTGCTTCGAATACTTGGTCATTTCTTCATTTTAGCAAATACTCATTGTTTCAGTACTCGGAAACTATTATGTCACACATGCACCAATTGCTACGCATGTGGTTTCGTTTCGGATAAACGCTTTATTGAAATTCAAATATTATGTTGCTAAATCTAATTACTGATTTGTGATTCGAATGATCTACATTATTGTAATTGTTGGCTCTTTTGCTATCAAGTCAACTCACCTTCTTGAAACTTCTTTTATTTCAAGTTACATTCATGGTTTATCTTTGTGAACATGCCGAGATTCCTTTGTTGATACATACGTTTATTGTCGGGTTACGCTGAAACCAAGTTCAATTGCTTGAACTTATCCATTTCACATGTTTGATTTGAGACGCTATATGATGTATTGAGAGCATCACATTCAAATATTCTTGCAAAGGTTCTTTTGTTTCGAGTCATAGTGGACTTGATTGGTCTACGACTCCACTAAATCATTTGTTGATTTCGATACCTTACGGTGATACTTTCACGAAATTGAAGCTTGCGCTAATTCGGTTACTCACTTCATACACGGATTTAATTATTTACTTGCTAATTTGCTCTAAATCCGTCTTGTTTATCACGATTAAAGCAGTCTCAACACAGTTGTGTGTTAAGACAATGGTACATAGATTCATTTCATAAGCACAATGTACCTCCTAACGATTCTTTCATTGCTAATCGAATACCTTGCGGTACTTAATACTTTTCACCTTCGATCAAAAACAATGGCTCTTTGATGTTCCGTATTTAACTAAAAACTTTATGACATTGTGTAAATCAAATCTTCAGATTGTCTCAGTACACATTCATTTGATTTCAGGCATGGTAAACTTGTTCGGTCACCACTATTATTGAATCTCGTCATTACGACACCTTGTGGTGTCATTAGCTTGTGCTAATTATGGTCAACTGCTTCACACAAAACTACATATACTTTTGTTTGACTTGTCATTTAAACATTTCTCATGCAACTACGAATTAAGACAATGATACACCAGATTCGCTTGTACTTCATTAGGTGTATTTTCGCAATTCGAGAATGTCAACACACTAATCCTTATCATTTACTTATTCGAAAGTTGACAGGTCATTTTCATCTCCAAGTTGTTAATTTTGAGTTCATATAGCGGATGATATGGTTTGTGAAAGTTTGCATACTGTGACCGATCGTTTGAGAACCCTATCGGTCAAAACTCCTCTTTTGTGGAACCCTGTAACTAGATTACACTAGACTATACGTCGATACGTCTTGTATCTTTTACAGCAAATCCTGAAACACATACTTTTTTTACTGTTGGGTTCTGAATATAGTAAGATATCCTTGGATTCGCCTGAATTGAATAAGTTTTGATTTGGTTTTGGGTTACCTACCTCAGTATTTTTCGTACATATACACACACAATGTAACCCGAAAGAGTTAAGGTAGTACAAATTTCGAGGACGAAATTTTCTTAACAGGGGAGAATGTGACAACCGTCAAATTTGCATGCATCCGTACAATTAATTAATATTGATTTATGCTTAATGACTGTGCTTAATTACAACTGATGACTTAAACTGTTTTCTGACTCCTGTATCATACATACATGTGCATCACATTTCATAGTGGCACACCATTTATCACATACAAACTTTAGTGACATAAACGATGCACAAAGCACGGTTAGCACAGTGAACGGATAACTCAGAAAATGCTGACGATGTTCAGTACATAGACAGGCAGTGTTTTAAGACCCAGTATAGGCCTGAGACAAGGTACTACACTAGTATGGAGTGTAGGGAAGTAAGGACCATAAAACTGCGTCACTAGGTGATAGTTTAAGTGCCGGAAAGTGCCTAAAACCCACTAAAAGTGCTGAATTCTGCATATTTCAGCAAAATTTAGCACTTTAACATACTAGTATTATGCAGAAAATTGACTAAATGGTCCTGAATGCTTTTCTAAACGTTGGGAATTAAAAGTGTCATAAAAAGTAACATAAGGATCATTAAACGAAATAGTTTGACACTTTAACGAACCGGTATCAAACCGAACAACCGGACATTACCGGGAACACCAAAATATTGCTAGAGGCATTGTTTTACTTTTTCTGAGTTAGTTATGGTTTCCAAACACCCTAGCATACTACATAATGCAAGATACTCATTAAACGCTAGACTTTTACATTTAACTTTCAACCAATCACCTACTCACCATTACAACTTACACTTGGACCCCCTCCCCCCTTATATTTTCGGTCACAAGGTGTGGCCCCACTTGTGATCTCCAAAATCCTACAAGATATTTTCTTTGATTTCATTAGATCTTATAAGATCTATGGAAGATTATAAGTACGGCACCTAATATCTCTAGAGATCTTCATCATTCTTTAACTCACCTCACAACACCACACTCCACCTCTCTCATACTCTCTCTCTCCCTCTCGGCCTTAGGAGGTGCCGCCACCATCACCACCTTGCAACCACCATGTTCATCCATCATTCATCCAATTTCAAGCTCATTTCAAGTGTTAGAAGGTGATCAAAGGAATTTGGTGCTTGTAGAACTTGAAGAACCTTCATTGCTTGCTTTCATCCACCATTTTCATCATCTTTTTCACTAGTGTTCTTCCCTAGCTTAGAGCTAGTAGTAAGATTCTTTTTAACCTTTGTTGCTTCTAAGTTTGATTTGTTAAAAGATATGTTATGTCATAAATCACAAGAACACTAAAAGACTTAAACTTGAATCATGAACTTGAAGCTTACATATGATGATTTATGGATGAAATAATGTTGTTTAAATACATGCATGACACTTGATTGTTATTTACTTGAGATTATGATGTTGATCATCATAAGGAGCTTGCTAGATTGTGATTAAACACATGATCTAGCTAGTTAGAGGATCATTATGTGTTAACCCAAGAAGATCATCCTCACTTATAAACATGAACTTGAAAACAAAACGATTTCTTAAAACAATGTAAATAAAGTGAGCTGGTAATCTTATGAATCTAAGATTCATGTATGATTTTCCAAGAAAACCAAGTTCAAAATATGATTTTTAGTAGAACTCGATTCTTACATAAATGTACAATATTTTTGGTGATGAAATAAGTGTAAGAACACTTTATTTACAAGAAGAGTTCAAAAGAATAATTTTTTGGAAGGATCATCTAACAAGTTGTAAACACCTAGTTTTTGAAAGAATGAATTTTGTAAAGTAATAAACACACTTTAAGGGATAACTAAACCCACTAAACACTTTACCTAGTTACTAGAAGTTTTTGTGAAACGATCAAGTTCATATTGTTATATAAAATGTATTGTTCTCGCACTTGGTAAGAAAAATATTGTTTAGATTGGATTGTTGATTATTGTTGAGTTGATTTGAAAAGAAAATGATATGCTAAATAGCATGGACACCTCCATTTACAAAGGAAACCATGGCGAAATTTTCTAAAAATACAAACACTTAGAAATATTTTCTAAGACAAGTATTTAAAAGTATGTTTTAAACTATGTTTTTCAATATAAACCTTGCCATAATTTTTGTAACAAAAATACAAACATTGGAGGTTGATTTTTATAAATAAAAATGGGTGAATATATATTTAGAATATATATTTACAATAAAGACACTTGTGTGAATATTTGTATACTTGGTGGAGTAATTATATTATTTTAGGGTAAAATAATATAACCTAACATAATACCAAGAACTTACAATTCCAAAGTAATACCAAAAATCACAAGGAATGATTACATAAGTTACACACTTGATATTGTGAAACCGAACGATAAAACGTAACTTACAAAATATTCCGGAAAATACCCTTATGAATATATTTTTGGTAAATATTATTTTGGAAACGAAGGAAATGAGAATGTGATTTTTGTTATTATTACAAAGTATATCATATTTTCGACAAGGAGAAAATATATTGTTTTTAAGAAGTAAAAATATATTTTCCTTGAGTTTTTAGAAGATGTATGATTTCTGGGAAAAATATACGTTTTCTTGGATAAAACTTGAAATACATTCGGGATGAAATAAGTTTATATATATTTTAAGTGAGACTTGAAAATATATTGTTTTAGAAATATATATGGGATATTTATTAAGAAAATACGTACACACCGGAATACGACGCCAATACATGGCTAGTTATACAAATACAAGAATACAGATAAACACATATGGAATACCCCATCCTTAGGAATGAAATACGAATACGAATACTTGAGAAGTATTATTTCAAAAATATTGTTTAACAATTATTCCAAAAATTAAAGTTAAAATAATTATTCCTTTAACAAATAATTATATGCTTGGAATAATAACATAGACACTTTAAAAAGTAACTCAAAGGCACTAATTAATACCAAGTCGAGGCACGACCCGTCCGTCTAATAGACACCAGTACGTTGTAGGTAGTCGTGTTTGCCGAAGGGATTTGAGTTACAAGTGTGAAGACGCAATACTGTGAGTTCATGTCCCCCTTTTCTTTTAACTGTTTTCATTTTTATACGTCGGGGGTGGAGTACATGTTACAATTATTACATACATTTTTATACATGGTATGGTTAGCTTAAGGAGGGTTTACTACTAGATCATGTGAAGGGTGGGTACAACACTTAAGGCCATTAATCCCCGTCGTAGGACCGAGGGACATGAGTGATAGATCTATTTGGGTGTAGTGAGCCCACACCCATGAGGCCAGGAAGGCCCATAGTGGTGACTATGTCTTCCAGCCGGAAGCCCGGTACAAATTTGCTAGGTTTGAGTTTTCCTGCACCATTTCACACATACCATTGGCTTTGCAACCCATTGGTGATCTTTTTTTTCCTTATTGCTACATACCAGGGACTTACATACATACTTACAACGTTTTCAAAGGTTTATACATACACACAAACGAACACATGAACTCGCTCAACTTTTGTTGATGTTTTCAAACTACATGTATTTCTGGGAATTAATAAGTGGATCTGGCAGGCGTTGGAAGTTTTTTTGCTGCGTTAAGAATAAAGATGTCATCCATGGTCTTTGATTTTGGTTAGTGTGTCTTATTCCTGGACGAGACACGTCATCCAAACATTGGTGTTATTCAATATCTTTTGACGAGTCCTTAATGAACTCATAATAAATTTGTACGGTTTGTAAAACTTGAATTTGAAGTCTACAATGTTGTTATGTTTCAAACTTATTTAATGGATGACAAACCTTTGGTTTTTATCATATAGTTGATGTTATGATTGAATGCAATGATATTAAGAAAGTCACACCATAATCACGCTTCCTCAAAAGTCAGGGTGTGACAACCCGGAGTGTAAAGGCCAGAATTATGGGCTCCCCGGACCGCATGAAAGCTCCCATCGTGATGCCACACCTGGAGGAGAACGAGGGGCAGCGACTCCCCCTTAATATTTCAGCCATAATAGCAGGTCACAAGGTGGCCAGGATACATGTGGACGGGGGAAGCGGGCTAGCGGTGATATATGAGCATTGTTTTCTCAGATTTGATAGAGATGTAAGGGATAGACTCGAGGAGGACTCTATCTCCTTAGTAGGCTTCAATAACAGTGTGTCACACCCTTTGGGAAAGATCAGGCTCCCGTTTACAGTCGGGGTAGGAGATCGAGTCCGAACCATAAATTTGACTTTCACAATGGTCTGAGCACCCTCAAAATATAATGCAATCCTGGGAAGGCCCGGGATTGGAGACCTACAAGCACAGGCATCAACCCCACACGGAGCCCTGGTGTTCCAAACGCCTAAAGGCTTGGCTTGGGTAAAATCTGCATATGAAGTCATTTCTTCTGTCTCTGAGGGAAAGGCATCTGAGAAACCCTAAAAGGATGGAGAAGAAGAATGGGTCCTTTGTGACAGGTTCCCGGAGCATACAGTTAAGGTGGGAAGTTACCTGAGTGACAAGTGCAAAAGTGCTCTCAAGGAGCTGCTCCTCCTCAACATAGATGTGTTTGCATTCCAGCACGGAGACATGACAGGAATCCCAAGAAGCCTGACCGAACATTGGCTTGCAAAAGTGCTCTCAAGGAGCTGCTCCTCCTCAACATAGATGTGTTTGCATTCCAGCACGGAGACATGACAGGAATCCCAAGAAGCCTGACCGAACATTGGCTCAATACATACACCTGGGCGAAGCCAGTCAAACAAAAGAAAAGGAGCATGGGCCCAAGCAAGAGGAGGGCCGCCTGTGAAGAAACCAGGAAGCTGCTCAAAGCCGGAATAGTGAGAGAAGTGAAGTATTCGTCCTGGATTGCTAACCCAGTCATGGTTAAAAAGAAAGACGGGGGGTGGAGGATGTGCATTGACTTTCAAGACCTGAACAAAGCATGTCCCAAGGACTGTTATCCCCTCCCGGAGATAGACATCCAAGTAGATTCCATGTCTTAGTACCCCCTAAAGTGCTTCCTAGACGCTTACAAAGGATATCATCAAATTCAGATGTCAATGGAGGACGAGGAAAAACCGCCTTCATCACAGACGAGGGAACATTATGTTATACCAAGATGCCCTTTGGGCTAAAAAATGCGGGGGCCACCTACCAAAGGTTCATGAATGCTCTTTTCAGAGAACATCGGGGGAGGAACTTAGAAGTATATGTCGATGACATTGTCATAAAAAGCCTAACCGAGATGGCAATGATAGACGATATAGCGGAAACCATTCGAACCATGCAAGATGTGAATATGAAGCTAAACCCCGGGAAGTGCTGCTTCGGGGTTGAAGAAGGGAAATTCCTGGGGGTAGTAGTTACTAAGGGTGGAATTAAAGCTAATCTGGAGAAAACTCAAGCGGTAGCTGAAATGCGATCCCCCAGGTTTCTGAAGGACATCCAGCAGTTGAACGGGAGGCTAATCGCCCTGAATCGTTTCCAATCAAAGGTAGCCGACAGGACTCTTCCCTTCATGAAGGTTTTGAAGGATTGTCTCCAGATAGACAGGTTCAAGTGGACCCAAGAAGCGGAGGCCGCCTTTCAAGAAATGAAAGATTACATCTGTAAGCTCCCAACCTTAGCAACCCCAGTACCCGGGGAGGATCTGCTTTTGTACTTGTCTGCTTCGAAAATGACCATAAGTGTGGTTATGATGGTGGAACGGGAAAGAAAATGGATACTAATATACTTCATCAGCAGGACCCTCAAGGGTCCTGAGGAGCATTATATGCCCATGGAGAAGTTAGCTTTTGCTCTTGTTTTTGCATCTTGGAGACTCAGAAGGTATTTCCAGGGGCACAAGGTCACCTTGATGACGGATCAACCACTCCAAAAAGTGTTAAGGAGACCAGAGTTGTCGGGCCGACTGGCCAAGTGGGCAGTAGAACTGGGGGAACACTCCTTGGAATTCAAACTTAGAACAACCATGAAGGGACAAATACTGGCCGACTTCTTGGCAGAAGTCCCTGAGGATGAAGAAAAAGAACTCTTAAAGTGGGAAGCCTTGGAGAGGGAAGAAAAAAAGAAAGAAGATGAAGTAGTATGGAGACTACTCACAGATGGAGCATCCATCTAAAGATGGTAGTAGAGTGGGTATTACGTTGATAAGTCCTGAGGGAGTCGAGCTAACCTACGCCATCAGGCTAGACTTTGAAAATACTAACAACACCGCAGAATACAAAGCCCTTTTAGGAGGGATGAGGCTAGCCAAAAAGATGAAAGCGAAACATGTGGAGGCCAGTACAGACTCACAGTTAGTGGTCAAGCAGTACCAAAGGGAATATGAGGCTAAAGACAGCACGATGGCTCAATATGTGGCGAAGGTAAAGGAAACAGCCAAGGCTTTCCAGACCTTCAAGCTAGAATATATCCCCCGTGGGAGAAACAGGAAATCCGATGCCCTCAGCAAACTGGCCTCCGTGGCGTTTAACCATCTGGCAAGAGAAGTCAAAGTGGAAGTCCTGAATTCCCCCTCCCTTGACACAGCGGAGGAGGCTACCATCGAGGACCCACCAGAGACATGGATGACACCGATTATAAGATTCCTAAAAGACGGGGCACTACCCGAGGGAGACTGGGCAGCCAGAAAGGTAAGATTCAAAGCTTTGCAATATGAGTTGATTGCTGGAGAACTCTACCGGAGGTCGTACCTGGGCCCATCCCTGAAGTGTGTCGATAATGAAGAGGCTAAGTATGTGATCAGAGAAATACATGAGGGGATTTGTGGGATGCATTATGGGCCAAGGCCAGTAGTGGCGAAGGCAATGAATGTGGGATTCTATTGGCCTAGAATGTTTGAGACAGCATCAGAGGAGATCAAGAGATGTGACAATTGCCAGGTCCATGCACCCATGACACACCGCCACAAACACCCAATGATACCTGTTTCAACGTCTTGGCCCTTCCAAAAGTGGGCCATTGACATCATTGGGCCATTCCCGAAGGGCCCGGGAGGGGTTAAGTACGTAGTGGTGGCTATCGATTATTTTACCAAGTGGATAGAGGCAAGGCCCTTGGCAAAAATAACCGAGGAGTAGATGAGACGGTTTGTGCTAGACAACGTCATCTGCAGATACGGGGTCCCAAAGGAACTGGTGAGTGACAATAGTGTTCAATTTACTGGGAAGCCCTTCAGGCCATGGTGCGAGTAGATGCACATACACCAAGTGTTTACCTCCGTCACCCACGCCCAGAGCAACGGGTTAGTGGAAAGAGCAAATCAAAGCGTTATCA
Organism: Helianthus tuberosus; assembly: GCA_030545235.1. Classification (NCBI taxonomy): domain Eukaryota; kingdom Viridiplantae; phylum Streptophyta; class Magnoliopsida; order Asterales; family Asteraceae; genus Helianthus; species Helianthus tuberosus. Next base: position 53,183,217 of record CM060389.1, on the reverse strand, counting down.
AGGGGATGAAAGGGAGACTTTGAAGGAAACAAAAAGGATAGCTGGAGGAGTTGCCATTTGTGCTATGGGCACACAGGACCACCCCCAAGGACTGCAACGGGGAAACTCCTTCCAGCTTAACTTACGGGATGGAGTCTGTCATCCCAGCTGAAATAGGGTCCCCAACCGCCAGAATGAAGCTCAGGGAGGCCGAAAACGAACAAGACCTCTGGATGAACCTGAATTTGCTTGAAGAAAGAAGGGAAGTGGCAGCAGTCAGGGAGGCTCAGTACAAAAAGCAGCTTGAAAGCTATTACAAAGCCAGAATGAAAAAGCTTAACCTCGTCCTTGGGGATTTGGTCTTAAGAGCAAACGAGGCCAGCCTACTGGAGAGCACCGGAACACTAGGGCACCACTGGGAAGCACCTTACCGGGTTACATGGGAAAACGGGAAAGGAAGTTGCAAGCTGGAAACACTTCAAGGCAAGGAGGTTCCCAGAACATGGAACCTCATGCAACTCAGGAAGTACTACATGTGAAGCATAAAAAGGCCTTTTAGGAAAAACGGCCAAGGAGCCACTTTTGTAATAATTAACTACTAGTCAGGGGCTTACCCCCAAGAAAAAATCTTTTGTAAAAACTTGTACTGGGGAGCTTAGTCCCCAAGAAATGAATGACAAATGGGCAACTCACTTGTCCCTTTTTGGCAAAATAACAGGTGTTATACCAAGGCAAACGTGCCCGGAAAGGCTATAAACCTAACAACAAACAAACACACGTGTACAAGGTATACCAAACGCCCGGCTGTGGGGCAAAATAGGGTCTAGCTAACCCAAAGAAAACGGACAAACAAGCCAAAAACATAATCTTACTTTATAGACTTGTCCAGCGATTGTCCTCGAACGGACAATCCTGATTTATAAAGCAAACCATGAATACAACATGCTTTTGTAAACAAACTACAAAAAGAAGTTTTTCATGCACGAATTACAAAGTGAATGTACAACAGGAAGCCCTATTGGCCTTAAAAAAGAAAAGCTAATATACAAGCTAGAAAGCCTGGTAGACAGACTAAAACACAGTTTCTCGTAAATACACTACAAACAACTAGAAGCCTTCAGGAAAATGCTGGTCTGATCCTTGGCAAAGACTCCTGCAAAAAAAAAAAAAAAAAAAAAACACACCAAGAAACAGGCAAAAGCAAGACAGCAATGTACAGTCATAAGTCATACGATTAAGTACCAGGAGAGCCCCTACACAAAGGCTCTCCCCCCAGGCATCAAAAAGTTAAAGTATCCTTGAGTGCATAATTGTTTAGATTACAACCATATCGAAGTAGGTTAATGTTCAGAAATTACTGGGAATCAGCCCCAGACATAGATTTCGGAGACGAGGGACCGACAGAAGCAAGCAGGGCTTTCAGTTCATCGATGGACATCATGGGATGCTCCAGTATCTTTTCAAGAAGGGCTGGGGTCTTACCTCCAAACTCCTTGTCCAGTTTAGACAGCCGCTTCTTAGCCTTGGAGTCATAAAGCGGAGTCTCCTTCCTGCCCAAGCCCTGAGCAGAGTAAATATACCCATCCTTTAAGCCTGCCTAGTAACCCACATCTCGGTAAGCCAGGTAGATCTGCTCAAGACTACTCTTAAACTCCTCCGACTGAGAGACTGCAGTAAGGAAGGCTCCAAAACCCTCGGTGATCAGCCAGTGCTTTTCCTTGGCCAATCTCTGGTTATCATCTGACGCCATTCCATACTCAGCGTATATCATATCCAGATCTTTCTGAGAAACAGAATCAAGCTCCCTTTGGTGTTTCCGCTCATCGGCTAACTCCTCATTCTCCTCTACCAAAGCTACCATCTCCCTCTCCCAAGCTCGCTCCCTCCGCTCCAGCATAGCTCAAGCCCCCTGAATAAAATACATCATGGGAAATCCAAAAGCAATCAAAAAAAAGAGGGAGAGGGGAGAAAGGTTATGCACCTTTTCTTCTTGCAGTCTACGCTCAGCTTCAACCACTTGACATCGGAGTTCAGCAACAACAGATTGAGAAGTCTTAAGATCATTCTTGAGTCCTTCATTCTCTTTCCTCAGATCATCAACTCGCTGCAACATACCGATGCCCCTAAAAAAACCCTCACAGAGAGACATGCTGTACTGATCGACGAAAATATCATCCCTCAAAGCAGAGTTCATAAACCGATGGGAGGGAGGAACAGCATGACTCAAAAAATCCCTGGCAGTTTCAGGGGTCCCTACCACCGAAGACTGAGTGATTTTCCACTTAGGAATGTAGGTGAAGGGAAGAGCATCAGCAAACAGGGGAGCCAAGGGGGATCGATGAGCAAGACACTCAAATTGAGAAGGCTTACTGGTCCCGGTTGCATGATGAGGAGAGATCTCAAAAGCCGGAGTAATACGAGCAGCATTTACCTCCGGGGTTTTGTCCCTAACACGAGAAGAAGAGGGGGCAGTAGGGATTTCAATAGGAGCATGAGAACTTCCCTGCCCAAAGCAAGAAGGGGAGGAAACATTAAGAACGTATCAAGACAAAGCAAATCTAGAATAAGAGATGAAAAGTGAACTCACCAACAAAGGTTCACTCACAAAGCTGGAGGACCGCAGATGTTTAGACAAAGAGCCCTTAACCCCAATAGGGGGAAGCTCAGAAGAAGCTTTCATCGCAGGAGGGGCCTTTTTCCCACTGGCACTTCGGAGCCTCAGCTGGATGTCACAAGGGGCAGGGGCTGGCTTGGGGCTAACAGCTTTCCTCTTACGAGCCAGACGGCTCTCCAGGTTTTCCTCATCATCATCATGACTAGAATGCTTAACTTGAAGAGGGTCAGGAGAACTCTCTTCCCCACCAGAAGAAGTCCCCCCACCTTCTTCCACAGCAACAGAGCCATTGGCCTGAACAGACCCTCCAGTAACCTGCATCTTAACACCCCGGTTCAACCTCATCACCAACCACAAACTTAACATCTCGAGAATCCCCCTGAAGCAACCTCCACAGAGTCAACTCTGCAAAAAAAATAATGCTAAAGATGACTACACAAAACCCCAAAAAATAAAAACAGAGGCAGCAAATCAAGAGCAAAAGGATACCTCTTTTGCCAAAAAAGCCTTGGGTCGAACTGAATAGGAAGGGCTCAGCCCTCCCATAGCCAAGATTCCCTCAGAAAAAGTAAAGGCTCTCGTTGGATTCTCATACATTCGCTTCCATTGGACGATTTCATCAGCAGACAGAATAGGAACACTGTCCTCAATAGCAGCCTCGGTATCCCTCGGCGGTGGAGACTCCAGTAGCATGGCAGCAGAGACAAAAATAAACCTACTCTTCCATTCTTTAGGATAAGTGGAAGTTGGCATGAAGGTGTAACAAGGCCGAGACACACTATCTTTCCGTTTGGCGAAGGTGAACCAATCCCCATCAGAAATCAGTTTATAAAACATGCAGAACAAGGGAACAGGCGGCTCGCCGGAAACAGCCGCACAAGATAACTCAAAATGTACCACCCTCATAAACCCCAGCGGGTGCAGTTGGGAAAAATGAATTTCGAAGTGGCGAAGTAAAGCTATCTTAAAGGGGGAAAGAGGGTACTGAACTCCACAAGAAGAAAACGCTAAAGTATAGAGAACAATCTTGTATGGTGTGCATACAGCCGGTTCATCAGGACCTGGTAGAGTCGGAGAAAAACGCTTGGGAATCTTGTAGGTCTCAACGAAGGACTCCAGATCCTTCGCCGTCAAAACAGACCGAATCACAGAACGGCCGGTATGGCTCATGGCGAAGAGAGAAAACAGTGATCGGAAAAATGTGAGGAAGGGAGAAAGAAGGGAAAAAACTGATGAAGGAAAATGGGAAAATTCAAAAGGTTATGTAAGTATTTAAAGAGGGTAACTGAATTGGAAAGAGAAAAACCGTCACATCAGGGTCATTTCAAAATTAAAACCGTCTTGCACATGTATGTGAGAGATTAAACCCCCGCCATCGATCACTTGTGATTAATGAGTCTCGATAAGAGAAGGGGAACGTGATGATTACCTGGGGATGGGCCCACTTCCTCAGCTCAATGGAGTTGTTCCCGTGAACAGTTATGGCTCAGCCCCGGATCATGAGATTTGAATCTCAGAACCAGGGACTAAAGATGACCTGACGACGGGCCAATGGGGAACCCCATTTACCCGTTTTGGGCTGTCACCATGCGGGCCCAACAGACAAGGCCCAAAAGCAGTTTACCTTGCCCATTAAGGTTTCCCTTATGCAAAAGTGAGCGGGAAGAAAGAGATCAGAAAACGCAGACAGCATTTAATGCATGACATGAAGAGGATATATGGCTGGCATTGTACTTCTTCGTCGGAAACATTAAATGAGAGGGGAATCTTACCGTTAGGGGCCAGACACGTGTCTGAGCCCCCCGAAGCCTAACAGAACCCGTTGGATCACCTCGTTAGTTTCCCACATGTGAGATAAGGTCTCTCAATTATATAAGGAAAGGAAGAAGAGCAATCAAGGGGCAGACTCAAGGTATCGCATTAGTTACTCTCTCATTTATTCCGACCAATATTCTCTCCATTCAATACACACACATTAATTAGATTCACACCATAGAGAAATATTCCGGTGATCAAACTCATTGGAATAAACTTCTCATACTTTCCGGCAAACTTACTTATCCTCACGCCGGAGCTTAGTTACGGATCCCCCCTCCGGGGCCCTCCGTAACGAGGCTAACGGTTTATTTTCTTGTAGCCACAGCAGCTGGGATATCTAGACCTCAGCGAAGACCCTTTAACTATGCTCTTTCTATTAAGTTCTTATATATCCTAAATTTTATTGCACAAAATATATATATATAAAATCAGGCCTCCGAAGGGTTTGGATGCTGAGCCTACTACAGCTTCTCTATAACATATAACATAGTAAGTCTTCGACTTTGTTTCTCTATAACATATAACATTCGGGAAGTTTTCAACTTTTGCATCGAATAGTAACAACGCTTGGAAAGTAAACTATTTATTAAAAAGAAAAGGAAACGATATATGATAAGTGCCATGATAAGTTTTTTAAGTTAAAAATGCTATAAATATAAATAGAAGTGTTGATATTCAATAATTTGTATATTACATGGAACTGTCATAACTATGGGAAAAGAATTATACATGGAGTAAACCTTTTTTATGTCTTTAATCTACACTTGCGTATATATTAGTCAAAGTTCCTAGCTAACTTTATGGTAGCATCCATCTATATATACATGCACTTTTAGACTCAACCTTTCTTCATCCACAGGCTTCTTCGCATACACTCCACAGGCCATACACAACTCAGAGATGGAGAGCAGATTGGTAGGCTTCAGCGTAATTGTGGCGGGGCTCGGAATAATTTCAGCGGCCACCGGTTTTGCGGCAGAGGCCACCAGGGTTAAGGTAACAAACATAATAAAAATTTTAAAGCATAGAAAATATGACTTTCTAAGTAAAACTACAGAAACATTTTGTTTTTTAACAATGTATATGGTATATTTATGCAGGCTTCGGATGTTTATATCGAGGGTGATTCGTGTTTTTATCCAAGTAGCCCAGCACTTGCACTAGGAATTGTAGCAGCTGTGTTTGCAATCGTTACACGAATTTACATAACTGTTACATATGGGGGAAACAGTTGTTGTCGAAGTGACCCTAATTCGACTCCATATTCCAAGTTTCTTTATGTACTCTCATGGTATCGACAACCAACTCATTGTTTATATTAACTTGTCATGATTATCTTTACACTTGTCATTAACTAGTACTAAGTTTTTGTTTAACATTCAGGGTAGCTTCAATTATAGCTGTGGTTCTATTGCTGGCAGCTGCAGAAATCAACAATGAAGCAGGTGAACAGTTTGATTCATATGGTTATGTTACATGTTATGTTGTGAAGCCTGGAATCTATGCGTTAGGAGCTGTTTTAGCTCTTTTAAGCGCGGTTTTTGGGATTGCAGCTTATGTTACCTTAGTTTCATCTACACAAAACACCACAAATCCTCCTATTGCATCCCCAGTTGCCGCCGGCATAGATCTTGAGAAAAGTTCCAATGTTCAACAATAGAATAAAAAAAGGTTAAGTCTTCGATCCTCAGTAGGGTCCGAGGAACCTCCATGAACCATTTTGTGATTGTTTGAGAACCGGCTTTTATTGTTTACACGACGCAGCGATTATATTGTATGTGAAAACATGAAAATAAAGAAAAATGGATTTAATAATAGGGTGTCGCTTTGATGATTTTGGATTTCTAGCTAGTTTTTATAATTGATGGGTAACGTTCAATTTCATTGTTTCGTTCATGTTCCTCTACACATATCATGTTCAAAAGATTGATTAAGAAGATTGTACTAACTACTGTTGAATCCGGTATAATGCACATGCATATCCATGAGTAATTGAGTATATTGAACATGGTCAATTGTCATATCTATAAGCAAAGTCATCACCAAGTTTTCGTCTGTTTGATAACATTTATAATATTTCTTTTCTATTTACAATTTTTTTGAATAAACGTTGTCTAATTGGACTAGTGGGTATGGGGAGGTTCATCCCCATGAGGATGGGTCGCCACGTAGGCGCCACATCACCATCCTATGAAGGATGAGCGTCCTCCATTTTTGAGGGGGGTGGATGATGGGGCTACCGCACATAATTTTTTATTGTTTAATTTATTTATTTGTTTAATTTTTATTGTTTAACTTTTTTATTTGTTTTACTTTTTTATTTGTTTAACTTTATAAAAACAAATCAAAATTTAAAAATAAGACATAAAATTCATTACATAACATAAATAAAAATTACATAACCTAAAAAAAATTACACCACCTAAAATTTATAAAAAAAGACAACATTTAAAAATTTAAAAAAACTACACTACTCGTCTTCGTCTTCGTCTTCGTGACCGTCAACGTCGTTTGCGTTGTTCCATATATGTTCTACCAAATCCTGTTGAAGGTTTGCATGCGTGTAGTCATTGGTTAGCGCGAACGAGTTTAAATCCTGTTGCGTCGGCTCTACCGGGACAGTATTCCCGTAAGATGCATTCTCATCATACTCACAAATCGTCCGACCTTCGTCTTCAATAATAATCATGTTATGGAGCAAAAGGCAAGCGTACATACAAAGGCGCAACCTCTTCGGTGTGAACGCACGTGTCGGTTGTTGAATGATGACCCATTTTTTTTTAAACACCAAAACAACGTTCGATGTCTTTTCTTGCAGCTTCTTGACGCTTGGCGAATTTTTTCCTTTTTTCGTCCTCGGGAAATGGAATAGTCTTGACAATTGTAGACCAAGACGGATATATTCCGTCAGCAAGATAATACCCGCGTCTATACTCAACCCCAGAAACTGTAAAACGGGTGTCCGGACCGGTGCTATTAACGACATCGCTAAAGATTGCCGATTGGTATAGGACGTTGAGGTCGTTGAGTGAACCTGGGAGACCAAAGAAAAAATGTCAGATCCACAAATCTTGTGACGCCACGGCCTTAAGTATTAAGGTTGGATGGTCGTGATCACCTCGCGTGTATTGGCGGCGCCACGCAGTCGGGCAGTTATGCCACGCCCAATGCATACAATCAATGCTACCAAGCATTCCCGGAAACCCATGCCGTGCTTCATGAGCTTGGTACAACTGTTGAACATCATACGCGTTTGGTTTCCGCAAATATTTTTTGCTATACAGTTTCACCACATTATGGCAAAACCGATACAAACATTCCCGTGTAGTTCTTGCCGACATCTGTAAGTACTCGTCCAAAGCGTCGGCCACTATCCCGTACGCCAGTTGGCGAATGGCCGCAGTACACTTTTGTAAAGTGGTGAACCCTTCATAATTCCGAGCATCGGGTCGTTGCGTGAAAAACAGGTCTACCCCCGCCAAATCATCAGCAATCCGTGTGAATAACCGGCGACTCATTTGGAACCTTCGTCTGAAAATGTCGGCGTTGTAAAGGGGTGCATCCGAAAAATAATCGTTCACCAATTTCTCGTGCGCTCCTTCGCGGTCTCTGTTAACCCGTATTCGTCTGGTAATAACGCTTTTAGACGAGACGTCTTCCTCTTCCTCCTCCATAAGAATCTGCGTCGCCTTTACCACGGCGTTTGCGAAAAACATCTCCTCTTCGTCCGAAGAACCCGAGGACCACCAAGAATTAAATGCCATTGTGGATGAAAATATATTTTTTTATAAAATAGTGGTATAAAAATAGAGTGTTTTGGGTTGAAAGTGGAGAGAAAGTGATGAAAAATGATATAAAATGGGATGGTTTTAAAGAAAAAAGGAATTTTTTTTTATTAAATACATATAGCCGTTCAACGGCTATATATTCAAAATCATGGCCCGTCTTCAACGGCTTGGGCACGCCGGGTTTAACATGCTGGGCCGAGGGGGGCGGTGTAGGGGACCGGCGCTGGGCTTCGCCGGGCCTAAGCCGACCCCATACCCCTTGGTCTTATTAGACAAGGTTGTATAACATATGTGTTATTAAGGGTAATCAAAAAGAAAGAAATGATGCGGTTACTATGATTCTTTTACATCTGCTTTTATGAATTACTTGAAATAATAATATAGTTGCATGTATACAATTGCAGTCCTACAAATTCTTTAAGTATCTATTTATACTGAAAAAAACAATCATTAAATATATCCGTATTACGAAAATGACAAAACAATCAACTAACGATCAACTTTTTTCATATAATCAAAACAATAATCTTAAAAGCATACTTTGAATTTGTGACCTTATGAGCATGCACAATAACGAGTTTTTTCTTTAGATGTTTTTAAAGGGTCTGCATATTGGTGCACCAACTTGGCTATTTGCACACCAAACTCTATCTGTACCTACGCATCGTATAGAACTATACGCAGCGTATAGGGTTACACCTATACGCAGCGTTAGAGCTATACGCAGCCAGTATACGAGGCCCCTATACGCTGCGTATAGAGCTATACGCAGCATATGTCAGACAGATTTGACATTAATACGATGTTGTCTAGGCACGTGAATAAATGTATACGCCGAGTATAGAGCTATATGAGGCTAATAATTGTGAATTCAAATTAGTATTTAGACATTCATCTGCCTACGAATTCAAAACAATATGCATTCTTCATTTCATCGGTTATAATTTCTCGCACGACTGTGGAGCTAAAATGGCATCTTTTTGGTATGGCGATTATTTCTTTAAGCAGTATTCTAACGACTCGTGGGGAGTGAATGATGCTAATGAGGAGGAGGAGGAGGTTGCGTCTGGCGTCCTTGTTGATCAAAACATACAGTTGTCAGACTTAAACGAGGCTCGACTCCACCTGATGATGAACAATATTACCCGGCGCATCAAGTGTATCCTAATTACGGATACGGATGTGAATCTTTGTACGTGCAACAAGGTAATCCGGATAGATACGTAGGATACGGTGTTGAGAATGCCCTTGTTGATGAACCATATTACCCGGCACAACAATCGTATCCGGATTACCGATACGGGTGTGAAGTTTCTTACGTGCAACCAGATAATTCGGATAGATATGGAGGATATGGTGGATACGGTGATGAGCCTCTGAACAAACCATTTATGCTGATTATCAACCCTCTAACCTGAGAATCCGTTTCAAATTAATCAAGTATCATATTAATATTTGTATTATTATTATTGTTGTTAATATTATAATTTGTATTATTGTTAAAATATTATTAATATTTTTGTTAATATAATATTTGTATAATTGTTAAAATTTGTATTATTGTTAAAATATTATTATTGTTAAAATTATTATTACTAGACTAGTTATTTTCCGCCCGCGCGTTGCAGCGGGACCCAATGACTACAAAAGGCGTGTCAGCAACGGCAATCAGATACCGAATATCAAAACATAAATAAAATGACGTGGTAAGGATAGTCACTCCGTCATAAAAAGAGATTTTAAATAACCTAATATATAATAATAGGACCCACACGTCCTACACGTTGGAAATTCGGTTGTTTTCAGTTCAGTTATTACGGTGCTAACACGTTAAAATATGGATGAGCTCGGTACCGGTAACGGCAGCGAAAGTACCGATCCGGAAAATCATCGAAATTATGTACCGGCACCGAAAATGCTCGGTACAATACGGTATGGTATTTGAAGGTAAAAATCAATAAATACAGGTATGGTTCTAGACCGGTGTCGAACCGAAAGTAACGATTCTGAAAACGCCAAAAGGTGGGTACCAAATTGGTACCGAAAATGATTTGGTATAGTAAATTTGGTACCGATACGATACCGGTTCGTTTACAGGATTTGATACGATTTGCTCATCAATATTCTAAATATCCAAGTTAATTTTACATGCTACAATTTATTCATTACAGAAAAAGACGAAAAAGAAAGCAAAATAAGTTGTTGTGTATATAAAACCTCATTCAAACGAAATACAGTTTACTTACTGTGTGTATGAAAAGTAATCTAAACGGTGCAATTACTTGCATTGCTGCGTTGCTACAGGATTTGATGAGCTCGTTACCAACTAGTACCGAAAATACTGTTACCGAAATCCCCAAAAGTGGGTACCGGTACCGAATATACCTAGTATGGTACGGTTCGGTACGGTACCGGTCGGTACTAGTATGGCACCTGTATTTGAGGGTAAAAACCGGTGAATACCTGTGCAGAACCGGTACCGAAAATACACCGATTTTGTAAATTTGAGACCGGTACCTATACTCGATATCATTTGCTCATCTCTTAATGATATTATTATTCATTCCATTCTAATTTTAAATAATTCTAATCTAATTCCAACTAGGATTACGACCCGCCGCAATGCGGCGGAGATTCTTTATTTATAACTAAGTCGATCTACGACCCACACGTTATGTTAAACCTGTCAAACGGGGTAAAAATAGACGATGTAAAAACGTTCACCCACAAACACACGTTGCGTCGCGTTAACTCGCAAAATTTAGAACGAAACGTAAAAACGTTAAGCCAAAGACGCACGATGTGATGTGTTAAGTCACAAAATTTAGGACCAAGCATAGAGCGCAAAATTTGCGGAAAATGAAAACTATAAAGGAGCAAAGTTGAAAGTAAAAAAAGTTATGAGGATAGATTGTAAAAGATAAAAAGTTTTGGGTTAAAAGTAAAAAACAAATAGTTTTGGGTTAAAAGTAATTTATGAAATACTTTTGGGTGAAAAGTAAAGAAAATCAATTTTTTTTGGAAAACCCCCAAAGCCAACGTTACGACAACCATATGCATAACAATTTTTTCTTTGAAAAATCCCCAAAGCACACCCCGCGTTGCGGCGGGGCGTAAAACGGTGTCAAATAGTACTAATGTCACACAACCGTTATCGACAACCAACACTGACTCGACCTATAATATGCGTATTGCGACGAACCTGTCAAACATGGAAAAATAGAGGTAAAAACGTTGAACCACACATGCACGTTGCGTCGTATTAACTCGAAAAATTTAGAACTATACGTAAAACGAAAATTTGCGAAAGAAGAAAAGTATAAGTGACAAAAGTTGTGAAGTTAAATTGCAATTAATGAAAAGTTTTGGGTTAAAGTTAAAAAAACAAATTATGTAGGGTTAAAATTGGAAAAGGTACAAACATTTGGGTTAAAACTAAAAAATCAAGTTTTTTTTTGGAAAACACCCAAAGCACAACTTACAAGTCCTTATGCACAAAAAGTTTGCTAATTTATATAGGTTTTAATTTTAATTTAATAATAAATCACTGTTCATTCAGTTTGTTTTTTATCATATATAGATTATTATTATTATTATTATTATTATTATTATTATTATTATTATTATTATTGTTAATATTTGTATTATTGTTAGACTTCTTAATATTATTATTATTGTTAAAATTATAATAATTATCATTATTGTTAAAATATTATTATTATTGTTGTTATTGCTATTGTTAAAATATTATTATTATTGTTAATATTTGTATTGTTGTTAGAATTCTTATTATTATTATTGTTAAATAACATAATTGTTTCTTAACGTTTCATGTCTCTAATTGTCTCAAGAATTGGGTACAAGCAATAGGAAACGAGAATGGTTATGTTATTGTGACCCGTCGATCGAAGAATATTGTTGGTAGTACGGGGATGGTATGGCTTGTTGCGACCATGGTGGTGAGCACCGTAGTAAAGCAACAGTTAGGAAAGCTGGTAGCAAAAAAAATTGGTTGCCCATTTTCATTACTCGTTGTGCGGGACGTGACGAATGACACGTGGGAATTAGTAGTGGACAACTCGAAACATAACCACGAACCTGCGCAGAGTCTGTTGGGCCACGCGTTTGTGCGAAGATTTACTGAAGTCGAATACAAGATGGTGGAGAAGCTGACAACTCAAAACATGGAGCCACGTAACATATTTCAAACCTTAAGATAGCAGTTCCCCGACAGCCTCCATGTTCAGAAAAACGTGCAAAATGCGGTCCAAAAAATTAGAGCATCACAGATGGACGGAAAGACTCTTGTGCCCTATGCAGGCACTGGAAAACATGATGCATGAAAACCTATTCATATACGACACCCGACATGAACCCAAAACAGATGTAGTAACATATATTTTCTTTGTTCATCCCTGTTAGGAAACTTTATTGTATTTGTTGTTGAAAATCGTTAAAGTTACTTAGAATTAATTCCGTCAACGTGAACCGACTGATGAACCATTCTAGAAGCACTGAATATGAAGACTGAGAAAGAAGAAAAATCAAGCTTCTAATTCTTTGACTAAAAGATCACTACAAGGTTACAAGACTTCAAAATGTTAGCGGGACATTATGGAGTTTACACGATGAAAATTCAAAAGATTGTATTCATAAGATAATATATCTTACGAACACATTAAATATCTCAATATGTGAAAAAGGTTTCACATAAAAGAAAAAGAAAATATCTTAATATGTGAAAAGCTTTCATCAAAAAAGAAAAGAAACAAGTTGGTGAATAAAGAAGATACGCCACATGATGGGCACACAAACCAACATTCTATTATCCAATTACAATTGAGATAGTGCACATGGAATCTCTATAAATACATAATTCCTTCGTAGGAATTATATGTGTCATTTGAAGCAAATTTTACATATAGAGTTTTCATGTGAGTTTACCCCCTGGTTTGTCCCAGGGGTGATATTCAAGATTCGAGTTTATACTCGGATCGACCCCTTCTTCTTTGTTTGATTCCACCAAATAAAGATTAATTTTTATGTTCATAGAATGATAGATTTATTTTTAAGAGTTAATCATTGAAGAAATCCCACGCTCCTTATCTATGTTTTTATTCTTTGAATGTTTATATACTTTACAAACACCCGTCTCTACGATCGAAGAACGTTGCATCATTCGAACAGGATTAGAAAAGGGAATCAACAATCCCCATTTGATTACTATGTGGCGTGCATTCCCGCACGTGTTGTTGATCGACGCGACATACAAAACAAACATCTACAACATGCCATTTGTCCAGGTTGTGGGTTTGACTTCAACCAACAAGTCTTTTTGTATCGTACATGTCGTTATTTGCAAAGAACGAAGGGAAAACTTCGTGTGGGTGCTTGAAAGGATTAAGTCAATGTTGCATGGATGCATGATGCTGCGTGTGATAGTCACGGATAGAGAGCTAGCCCTAATTAACGCGTATGCTAAAGTATTTCCGAACGCGTCTAGGTTTCTATGTCGGTTTCACATCGAACAAAATATCTCTAAACATTGCAAGCAATGGTTCAATAAAGAAGATTAGGAGAAAATTTTTTTGTACTGGCAGAGAGTGTGTGACTCTGCTTCAGAGCCCATAAACGAATACAATTTGGGCAAATTGTATAACCAACTTGTGGCTTGCAACCATTTAAGTAAGTGTGTCTTCAACAAATGACTCATACAATCCATTATATTTACACAACCTTTTACATTTTATTATTTTACTTTTGCAGGGGTCTTTAATTATGTGTATGATAACTGGCTCAAAAACTATAAAGAAATGTTCATTTTTGCGTGGACTAATAAGAGTCGCAACTTTGGTCAGCGCACCACTAACAGAGTTGAGAGCCAGCACGCAAATTTGAAAAGAGACATTCAAAACAGGAGTTCATTGGACTGAATCTGGGGGTGTGTCATTGATGTAGTTGAAACTCAGATAGAGGAGATAGAGAAAAGTTTCACCGAAAGCATCGAAAACACGATGAACCACCACAGACGACAAACACTGTTGGACAACCTACATGCAAAGGTTTCCCATACAACACTTGATTTACTAGAAGGAGAGCTAATGTGGAAGCTAGAGGTGTTGCATAAACTTAACGCATCATGTTGTTGCCATATGCGGCTTAGTTGTGGGTTGTCGTGTGCTTGTAGGCTGGAAAGTACAGACGTACATGTAAAGAATCTTAAACATACAAACCTTTTGTTATTTAATACGATTTTAGCAGGTTACACATTGTATTGATTTAACTTTGCAGAGCGTAAGATACAACTCGAAGACGTAGATGTATTCTGGTGTAAGCTTGACTTACTACCGTGTAAACTGATAGATGAGGAGGTCGATTTTGTAGAAGAGCTCAATATTGTGCGGCAACAATTAGAGTCACAATCCCCCGCTCAGAAAAAAAAAAGTTTGCTTTCAAAGATAAAAGTGGTCTTGACCTTAACAAAATCAACTAAGAAACCACCGATTGTCCAGCAAGATACTCACAGTTGGCCTAGATCAAAAAAAGTACAACAAAGGTTGGAAGAAGCTACAAGGGTAGACGAAGCTGCGAGAAACAGCTCCTATGGTGAGGAAAGCAACATATATGCAGGTTCCCCACAACATAGGTACGATTTACCCCGACACAACTCATACATACCGTCATAGGGCGGCTCTCGTGGAACTGGTTCGATTGTAAAGTCTGAAAAACCTAAAATGTAACGAAGCCGCGCAATGAGTTCTAAAAAGAAGGAGACGCGGGGTGATCATAGGTTTCCAGGCATGGGCTATGCCTCAGGCATGGGCCGTGCCTACCAGGCAAGGGTCATGCCTACCTGGCATGGGTCGTGCCTCAGTCAAGATTCCTTAGAGAATAAAGACAAACAAAAAAACAACAAGGGACACGGGGCCGTGTCCCCTAAGCACGGGCCATGGTCAACTCTCAGATTCGCAAATCTAGGTTCGTACAACAAGTACAGAACACACGGGGTCGTGTCGTTCACACACGGGGTCATGTGTGCAGAAGAGCTGACAAGAGCATTAAATGAAGACAGAGAAGATGGAGGAAACGGGGTCGTGCCCACCAGGCACGGGGCCGTGTGTGTCTCCTGTTTCCTACTATAAATATAGGTGCTTGGCTCACTTGCAAACCATCTCTTAGCAAACAATTTCTCTCACTTCCACCACCACAGTACCATCATCTTCCACCATTTTAGTTAGAGTTAGAGTAGTCTCGGGATCAAAGATTGGTAGTAAGAGCTTTTGTCAAACTATGGCCATGCTTGGCTAATCTCTTACATCACTTGGTGGAGATGAAATCTTTTGTGTAGTACTTTTGATTTCCAACCGTTGGTCACTTTTTAATTGGGTATGTATTAATGACTTTAATAACTAGTTTTTTTTATATTGAAGGTGAATTTTTATTCTAACATTCTGCATGTTTTGTTGATTCACTCATTCGTGTCTTTACGGTCTATATAAAGCGCGTTAACTACGTGGAAGGGGGTTGGAAGGGTGGTTTGGGTAAAATTCTTGCCTCGTTTAGTGTATAGATCCTGCGAGGACCTGACTCAAGCTTATTAGGACTTCCCTTGAGGCAGATAACATCAAATCGGGGGAAGTAAGAATAGCTTGTAATCCCTTATAAACAAAATACTATTGAAACTTTAAACCAGCCGTGCGGAACTGTATCTCAGCTGACTGTGACCAATATGGCCGAGGGTAGCGTTGCCTCCAAAAGAGGGACATGCCACGTTTTGCATCAATAACTTACTTAATTATATTTCAATAATCCGGCCTCGCAGGACTGTATCTTTACTGACTTAGACCAGTATATGCCGAGGGTAGCGTTGCCTCCGAAAGAGGGACATGCCATTATAACTAAGATAATCTCTTAAAAAACCTAAACTGCGGAAATCATCAAAGGATACATAACAGGTGAGTCGGAGCCAAGTGATTATTTCTTGTTATTTGTTTCCTTTATTTATTTTAGAGTAAATTGAGGTTTGGGCATGTTTGCCATTTTCATTCAAAACAACTTTTTTGTACAATATAGTCCTTCACTTTTGGGATTTTTTGTCATTTTCATCCAAACGTCTAAAGTGGGAAGGACCTTATGTCATTGACAAGGTTCTAGGGAAAGGGGCGTATCAACGGCACATCCTGGATGACAAAGCGGTCCCCCGGACCTGGAATGCACAGCAACTGAGAAAATGCTACATGTAATCTGCAGTTTTCCTTTTATATGTACAGCCTCGGGCCCAACACAAACATATTAAGGCAAAAAGTGTTGCCTGCTTTACATTTTGCTTTCTGCTTAATGAATTTTTATTACAAATGCATATATCACTTTGGGTGTACACGAAAACATCGCTAGCCTAACGACAGTACAAACATTGTAAACCTCCAAGGCTCGTCATGACCAAGTGCACAGCCGAATTGATTTAACGTAATAACATGTCTTAGACACCATTCATTCGTAACACTTGTACAAAGTAATTAACATATGCACAAATTGTAAGACGGACAAATTCATAAAACGGCCCATGGCCCAACAAGAATATCTAACATCAGCAGCTTTATGGTAGTCACAAAAATAAAACACTACCACAAACATAGTCAAATCATGTCTAAAAGAAAGGAAAAGAAACAATGGTCTGATGAATTACAAGGCCCAAAGACCAGACCACGGCATGCAAGCCGGTAATAACAAGCACAAACTACTAGCTTGGACCAGCACCACTGGTCTCCACACCGCCACCTTCTAGCACCTTTTTCAAGGTCTCGAATGCAACACCGCATCGAGTTAATTTATCAATAGCTTTCAAGATGTCGAACTCCAAGAACTCAAATTCGTGACGCTTGGAGGCATAATTAGCAACACAGTCTTCCCTGAAGAGCTCAAACTTGTCATTGTGGGCTCCCTCTTTAGCAGCTGCCTTACCCTCGGCATAACCATCCTTGAGACTACTGTTATAAGCAGCCCCACCGAGTTCAAACATGTATTTTGCTAGCTCCTCAGAACCAACCAAACGGTCTACAAGCTGCATAAGGAAAAGCAAAATATATAACGAACATGCAAAAATAAAAAAAGACAAATTTAAAACAAAACTAAAGAAGGGGACACCATGAGTCAGGAGCCATTGGCAGTCATCCCCCAGTTCCTGGGATAATAACTCCAAAGTCTTGTTTTGGTTATGTTGATCATCAACAATCTTCTCCAACTCGGCAATGCGCGCTAATGCCTCTGCATGGCTTTTCTGAGCTGCAAGGGCCTCAGCTGCTTTTTCCTTATACATTGCAGACACGCGCTCAAACTCCCTGCTCTTAGCATCTCTTTCACCTTTATACTTTATCGATTCATCATGCGTAGCTTTTAAGTCGTGATTGGACCTTTCACATGCAGCAGTCCACTCCTTCTGACGCTCGGCATTCAGCTTTTGTTCTTTGGCTAGCTTGTCCTCAGCATCTGACACTCGCCAATTTAAACCCTTTTTCTCAGAGTCAAATTCCTCTCGTTCAGCTGAAAACTCACACTTCACATTCTCACACTCCATAGTCTCTTCGCCCATTGACTACCACTCTCGAACGATTTCCTGAGTGGTGGGGAAAAAGTTTACACACTAGAACGAACATTTTCATCCAACAAACGGAACCGATTATGGTTCTTTTGGTATAACCGTTCTGCAGGAGGCAAAGACATGGTGTATAACTCATGGAAATTGTCTAGGCTGTCCATACGGGAGCCCTGCACAAGGTTCCATCGAGGAATGTGGGGGAGGTTATCGCATGCTGGATTGTGTGCCATCCATGATCCACTAGTTTCTACCCTCTCAAACTTAGGGCTCTGTTGAATATCAAAACGGTCGGGTACTCCTGAAGTGGAAGGACCGCGCTGGGTATAACGAGTACCTTGGGGGGGTAGCTTCACTGGATTCATAGTGTCACAGCCCCCGACCCCACCCCGGGAGCGGGAGCGGGAGCCGTGAACCAGCCAGATGGTATCAGTGTTTATTAATTAAGCAGCGAAATTTTTTTTCATCAGGATCGTAGTTAGGAAATAATTTCAGAGTTTATAAAACATCAACTTTTAATATTAAATAAATGGGCTAAAACTCATATTCAATTCAATTGTTTTTATAGGGATAAACCCAAATAAATAAAACATGAATTTCTTCTTTTATTCAGGTATTTATAACCACTTTATTTAAGCCTTCAGTGCTCCATAGCTGGCTTCTAGTATCTTTACAACAAATTACCTGAAACACGTTTTGAAAACATTTTATCAGTAATAAATACTGGCAAGTTCAATCCATTTTATATAACATTAAGGTTTTTATATTCGTTTATATTTACCCAAAAACTCAATCAGTATTTGTCACAGTGTGACAATTCCGATGTGACTGTGGTCATATCACTCATTGGCTAACTTTCGTCCGATAGTGAAGTTTATCAAGTAGTAGATATATAGTATATCTTATTATTATTCAAAGGTATCTGTTACTAGGCGATTCCCGTGACGATGGTCAAATCACTATTGATCATTCTTTCAACTAGTGACTGGGTCGTATCACTATTGATCATTCTTTCAACTAGTGACTCTGATTATATCAGTGTTGATCATTCTTTCAACTAGTGAGCCTGGTCATATCACTGTTGATCATTCTCTCAACTAGTAATTTTGGTCATATTACTGTTGATCATTCTCTCAACTAGTGACTCTAGTTATATTACTCTTATTATATGTATACATTACATTTAATTATTACATATTATTACAAAGTTCAAATAGAATTATAATATAATTTTCTCATAAAAGAAATATAGTATAAAAACTATTCAATTTACATTCACAATATAATAATAATAATAATAATAATAATAATAATAGGTTGATACATTATGTAAGCGTAACCAAATTAACAACCATAATTATATATTTAATTAATTTAGTAATATCATACAATCTATAAAGTTAACAACAAACATTTAACAGTACCAAATATACCAATTCATATAAATCTATAAATGCCATTACATAAAACATATTATTACACATTTGTTTTACACTATTGCAACTTATGCTAACATTACTAATTAACGATACACATATTAAATAACTTTATTGACCTCAACATATACTTAATCATCATAATATTACTCATTTTATTTTATATGCAAGTTTAAATTATGTTAAAATAACTCACCTCATCAAAATTATAATCACTAATGCATTATTCCAGAATGTCTAATAACAAATTAATTATGTATTATTTTATTTTTGATTAATCAGTAAAAATTATGTATAGGCAACAACTATTTAAATTGCCATTTTATATTTACTTAAAACATTTTATCAAATGTTTATTTATTTGATAGATTACATCGGCAGGAACAAAAGATATCATATGCTTTAATATTTAAAAGTTTTATCATATTTTATGGTCAGTAAAATATTAAAAATGGTTCTAATATCATAATTTAAATAGTTAATTTCATAATTTATCATCATTCATTTTACTGTTTAGATAAAAGTAACAATATATTCACAATCAGTCTTTATAGAAATGCATTAATAATAATAATATATGTGTTTTAACTTAACCCCTTCAATCTTGAACCCAGTTAAAACTCCATATACTGCTAGTAATTGAAGAATACAAAAATTTAATTACTGTAAGTATAACTTGCAAACATTAAAGGTTTTGTAAAACATTTTTAAATATAACTGTATCACAAAAAGGTGATAAAAAGAGGAATGACTCACTTTGTAACTTTAGGGTTCAGCTAAAAGTCTCCTGGTATAATCTTGGGTATAACTCCTGAGCTATTTAATAAATATATAATGTACTCATGTTAAGTATAGTAACCCAATTCAACTTTATCCCTACGTCACGAGACAGAAGCCCAACGAACTTAGTCAGGGAGAGCCTTCACATGCGTTATGGGGTCCTAGATCAATCGGACAGGGTATCAGTGATCAGGGGTTAAAACACTTAAAACGAGACAGGGCTTTATTATTATTAGTAAAATATTAAAAGAAAAAGAAATGAATATAAAGACAGAGGCGAACGAGAGAGCATATGGGGAACAGATGGTGAGCAACTTAAATGGTGAAGAGGAGCATATATTTATACTAAAATGTCATGGTTTACAATTCACGTAGACAATCCACGAGTTCCACGTAGAACCGCACGTAAACATTCATATTTTGAATGTTAGTTTTAAGTTTTATATTATTTTATTATTATAATTAATTCAGCTACTTCACTTATTTGGCGCGTATAACTTTTAAAACATGATGTTTTATAAAACAAAAAATATGTCATTAGAACGAGAATATTTATATCTACATTTTGAACCAAGTTTCATTAAAAACGGAGTAGGTTCAAATATAATGTATTTTTTTATAATTTAATTATTAAATGGTTTCTAAGCCCTTCTAGATACTTCATATTTCTAATAGTCAACTTACCCGATATCTACCCGTTTAATAATATAAGTTTTATATACTTTATTTTAATATAGAAATGTCACACGTATACAAGCCAATTAATTAGTATAACATTCCAACCAAATATATATAAAATCGTTTTTAAAACTATATGGGTCGAATAATTATTTTTTAAAAATAAAACTAGTTACTAATGATTAATAAATTTAAACAACCTATAATTCTTATATGATAAAAAATGGAAATGTTACATCCTCCCCACCTTGTTTTAAATCTCGTCCTTGAGATTTGGGCTACGATTTCTCTTTTAGAGTTATGTCACGTCTTAGTCTATAAGAACAGCATTAAGGTAAATGGTACAAAATCAAAACATCAAATTTTGTGAATATGAGTTTTACAATAAATTGGACTCAATGGTTCAACCGAACTAGTTCCAAAAATCGATGTCAAATGAACGAGATGAAATGATATAATTTCCAAGGTGACTAGGTTCAAACCAAAAAAGAGATATATGATCAATAGATGTCTAAGTTGAACGTTTACAAGTTGTGAATGACTTCTAGAATCAATAGAATTCATTGTCGAAAGAAAACTTACTTTGATTGTCAACTGAGGAAGACTCAGAATCAACAAGCTTAAATGAAATAGAAGCACGAAAATGATTTATCAACTATCGAACCATAACATGAGAAAAATCAATGTGTTGACATTATTGAATTGTAAGGATACACCGAAATATAACAGAGTTTAGTGTATCATTGTCTTAATACATAATTGCATCAAGACTACTTTTAATGATGAGTCAAATGAAAGACGTATGTGGTTTTGAATGGTTCGTATGATTATGATTAGCCCAAGCTACAAGTTTATACCGACGCCGCAAGGTGTCGTAATGATTAAAATAGTTCAATAATTACGGTGACCGAATAAATTCACCGTTTTTGTATTCAACTTAAAGTTTTAATGAAATAAATTTGGATATTCATTTCGAATGATCAATGATGAAAGAATCTTTAGAGGTACACCGGAATATAATATGAATTTGTGTACTCTTATCTTAACACATAATTGTATTAAGACTGTTTAAGATAATGAATCAATGGAAATTAAATAAATAAATCCGTACATTAGGTGTGAAAATGAGATTAGCTCAAGCTTCAAATTAAAGGAAACGCCACCACAAGGTGTCGTAACCAAATAATTGATTCAATGAAAGTGAAGACCAAACAAGTCTATTATGGTTCTGAATAGATGAAGTACTTGACAGGATGAATTTATTTATTAATTTTGATTTGTACTAGGGTCAAATAAGAACTTAACTTAGATATTACATATGAGCGATTACGTCTGGAATCATTTATGCTTCCTGCGTAGTAAGTACGAATGCTCGCGCGTTCTTCTTAGCTTCGCCTGTTGTTCTGGCCTGGTTGTCGGGTGCTTTGGTCAGTTCCGGGCAATATGGTTTGATGTGTCCTGTATCTCCGCAATTGTAACAAATATTAGTTTTCCTTCTACATTCTTCCTCTATATGCCCGGCCATCTTGCAGAAGTTACAGTAGGGTGTTCTCCTAAAACGACATTTTCTTGAATGCTTTTTGTTACAGTTTCTGCAGGTAGGTTGCTCCAATGACGATTCAGTTCCTTTCTTCTTGAATTCTTGGGAAATTTTCTGGGCTAACTGCTTCTTCTTGTTTTCTTCTCTTGTGCGGATTAGTCCATCTGCCAGGATGTTAACTAGTTCAACTGTTTCTTCAATAGTCTGTGGTCTGGCGGCCTTGACCATGTCTCGGATTTCGCTAACTAATCCCCAAATATAACGCGAAATTAGTATGGGTTCTGGCGAAGCCAGAGTTGGTACCATTCTTGCATATTCGAAGAACGTCGTCGTATACTCCCGACAATTCACATCTATCATTTTATGATTTAGGAACTCGTTAGCCATTCGTTCCTTTTCATAAGGGGGACAAAATTTCCTTTTTGCCATTTCCTTGAATTTTTCCCAGTTCAGGGCATAAGCCATGTCACTTCCTTTTGCTTGAAGAATTGTATTCCACCATTCTAAGGCTTCTTCTTTAAAGTGGTTGGACGCATACATCACCTTATCTTCTTTGGCACATTTGCTGATTTTAAGAACAGCTTCCGTCTTTTCCAACCATCGCAGAGCAGCCGTGGCTCCTTCACTGCCGGCGAACTCAGTTGGTTTACAAGCTAGAAATTCTTTGTAGGTACACCCGAGAGTCATCGCCTTCATTTTCTTAGGAAATGGGGTTTTGATAATATCATCATTGTCTCCATTGACATTATGGCTAAAACTAACATCACGAGTATGCTTGCTACTCACAGCTTTGGTGGGTTCTACGGGGTTTTTAACAGCTTTAATTATTAAAGGTATAGCATTAGCTATTCCTTGGACTATTAGATTTTCTATAGCATTTTTATCCAAAGGATTTTCATTATTAGCATGAACTTCTGGATTATGTGATACTTCATTCGTCATCTGAATGGCAAACATTTTCAATTATTAATATCACAGAACAGTTAGAACAAAACGATACTTTCAAGAATCATATGTGCATATATACATATACAAAATAACACATAGGTTACTTTGTATTAATTTCCTAACTTTATTGTTTAAGTTTAGGTATTAAAAGAACACCTAAATAGCTTAAACAAATGGCTCTGAGACCACCTTCTGTCACAGCCCCCGACCCCACCCCGGGAGATGGAGCCGTGAACCAGCCAGATGGTATCGGTGTTTATTAATTACGCAGCGGAAAAATTTTTCATCAGGATCGTAGTTAGGAAATAATTTCAGAGTTTATAAAACACCAACTTTTAATATTAAATAAATGGGCTAAAACTCATATTCAATTCAATTGTTTTTATAGGGATAAACCCAAATAAATAAAACATGAATTTCTTCTTTTATTCAGGTATTTATAACCACTTTATTTAAGCCTTCAGTGCTCCATAGCTGGCTTCTAGTACCTTTACAACAAATTACCTGAAACACGTTTTGAAAACATTTTATCAGTAATAAATACTGGCAAGTTCAATCCATTTTTTATAAAAATTGTTATACTTTAAAGCATTAAGGTTTTTATATTTGTTTATATTTACCCAAAAACTCAAACAGTATTTGTCACAGGGTGACAGTTCCGATTTGACTGTGGTCATATCACTCATAGGCTAACTTTCGTCCAATAGTGAAGTTTATCAAGTAGTATATATATAGTATATCTTATTATTATTCAAAGGTATCTGTCACTAGGCGATTCCCGTGACGATGGTCAAATCACTGTTGATCATTCTTTCAACTAGTGACTGGGTCGTATCACTATTGATCATTCTTTCAACTAGTGACTCTGATTATATCAGTGTTGATCATTCTTTCAACTAGTGACTCTGGTCATATTTCTGGTCATATCACTGTTGATCATTCTCTCAACTAGTAATTTTGGTCATATTACTGTTGATCATTCTCTCAACTAGTGACTCTAGTTATATTACTCTTATTATATGTATACATTACATTTAATTATTACATATATAATAAGTATTACTTATATAATAGCGTATGTTATAACAAGTAAGCAGGCAATCATGGCATAAACAAGTAAGTTAACAATGTATTTAATGAGAACATTACGATTGAGCTTTCATTAATCATCGACCACAAATACAGTTACATGTTTTACACAATTGTCGTATCAAAAATGGAACACAGGGTCACACTACCCTTGTCCAAAATGTCTACCAATCTACTATAAGTCATACAGTCAAAAGGTGGTCTCCAAAAGGCTTCACTAGCTAGGCTCAATAGCGATGCTCTCACCAAAAGTAAGCTACCTACATAAAACCAAAAACCGTCTATGCTGATGGTGGTGGGGGAGGAGGTGGAGGAACAAAAAGCAAGCTGCGCACATGCGCAAGCTCCTCCTCAAGCTGATATACATGACGCAACAGATAGCTGATCTGCTGCTCAACGGTAAGAAAGCGAGTGTCAAACTCGGGAAATGGAGTAAGTGGTGCAGGAGGATGCGAAAATGGGGACGGTGATGAACGATGGGGAACAAAAGATGGCTGACACGGACATGGCAAAGGTCGCGGTGTCATCTCAAGCCCTAGGATCCTGCGACTCATGATCTCAAACTGAAGCTGCAATGAAAGAAGTAACTCATCCCGGGTATAACCAGTAAAGGGTGAGGGATGGTAGGGATCAGATATCAGCATGGTGTAAGGTGGGAACCATCGAAATGGCTCATCGAGTGGTGAAGAAGTAAAATGAGCAGTAGGTGTATACTGAGGCATGTGAGGGAAAGCTGCTAACACATGTGGGTCATGGCTAGGCCGCTGGCTAGAAGTTCCCTCCCCTGGACGGGGTGGAGGGATGTCCTGCAAGAAAGTGATAGGTAAGTCAGTGTGGTGAACATCGGACTCAATCGGGTGAGAAGGGGCAACATCAACAGGTGAAGGTGCAAGTGGGGGAGTGACTAGCTCAATGACAGGAGGGTCAGCGGGTGCAGGAACTGGACCTGGTATAAGTGGTGCAATGTCAGGTATGCCAAAGGGGATAGGATCAAGATCAGGCAAAGGCTCAGGTGCTGGCACCGGCTCAGGAGCTGGTACCTGCACAGGATCAGCGGGTGCATCAACAGGCTGGTCATCAGGAACAAAATCAGGCTCAGCATCATGTGGAGGTAACGGTGCAGCTGACATAGTTGTATCGTCATCAGAATCAGTAGCGTAACGTCGCAAACCAACTGCCTGGGCCTCATCTGTGACAACCGGTAATTAACGGCTTCTAATTACGTGATTAACAAATGTTTAGACGATAATAACTAGTGTTTACGACACGAATTAACTTATTTAGGCTCTTAGTATGCCTAGGAACGCTTATCGGACGTTACAATGCACGTATGATGATTTTCGAGAAATTTGCTGAGCGTTAAACGAATACGAACTGACACCCTACAAAATACTGACAACGCCAAAAATTTCGAATTCTATACGAATATTTTATAATTATAAATTTCGCTTTACGAATTTATTGTGCTTTCGAACGACACAAAACGCGTATGTGAATGAAAAATGCGACTGCAAGAGCGCACCGGCAACGAAACGGAAGCATCGGAGACGCATATTACCTTTAACACTAAAATTTTACGTTATATTTAGCTCCATGATTAAATTTTAATATCCTTAGTCGAAACCAGATTGAAAAACGGATTAAAAACAACCAACAACGAAAATTACGCGATTTTACGTAATCGACAAACGGACGCGCAAACAACGACTACCGACCGTATGTTACGTGTTTTAAAAACTGAATTTTTATTCTATGACGTTCCGACGATTTCGGGTTTCGTAAATGGATCTCGTAGAAGTAACGAGCCCTTTCAAATATGGGGATTGGGCTTGTGGGCCTCGGGCCCAAGCCCATTAAGAGAAAAACCCTACAATAAATATGACCCGTTATCTTATCCATTTCATTTTGATCAAACCCTACACAACAATATCAACCGACACCCAAACCCTATCCCCCACCTCCATTTTCTTCAAAACCACAAAATAGTTCCAGATTTAGAGAGAGAGTGGCGTGAGAGAGATGGAGATCGGAGGTCGAAGGAGGGTGGCACACGACGGCAAATCATAGAGATGAGAGAGAAAGAAAGCGGCGGACGGCGGCGCGGCCACCTGAGCCATGGCGGCGGCGACAGTGGCTGTGATGTGGTTGGTTCGTGTATGAGCGGTGGTGATGATCGGCGACTGTCGGGTGGCGGCGCTTCAGCGACACTGGTTGTGGTGGTGCTTGGCTCGGTGACTCGCCTCCTAGTCTACCGCGGTTGATGGTGAAGAAACGACGACAACCATACCACCGACGGCTCCGGGCCGGCCGGTAACGGTGGCTGGGGTGGTGGTTAACATGGGGTGCAATTTCGGGTTTAACACAGTCAACAGTGATGCTTGCTCAGTTTAGCTTCGAGTAGTTCGGGTTCGAGTTTGAGTCGACAAATTCCAATTTTGGTTCGAGTGGCTCGGGTTTTGGTTCCGTTCAACAGAGTCAAGTCAGTCCACTTTATTTCCCCTCCGTCAAAGCCGGTCAGACCGAATCGGCTCGGTGAACACCTGAGTCAACTCGGGTCAACAGCAGTCAACGGACCCGGTTCGGGTCAACCGTGGTCAAAGTAAGATTGGGTTCGGTCAATGACAGTCAAAACGCGGTCAACTCAGACCCGGTAAAATTTTAATGTCGCGAAGTGTAGTTTAGCTCGATATAGATTTCAGATTTTTAGTAGTTTACGCGACCGAGCTTAAACCGATGCGAATAGATACTAGTCACGTTTTGATACTTTTGATTAAAATTTTACATATAGAGATTATATTGTTGAAAATTGTTTGAATCATTGTTGATTTTTGACAAATAACGACAACTTGAGTCGTCGGGGTTATTCCAAAGACAGAGGAAACTCTTTCCGTTTTTCGTTAAAAACCCGATATACGAAACGTATTTATACTTTATAAATGACATTTATCGAGGGTCAAACTATTTTATGAACTAAATATATGCGTATATTTATTGTCGACAACCCTTTTGTAACTCGCCAAAAACAAGTTTACGACGTTTCAACGAACACGATTTTATAAGTTAACGAAATTCGATACTTGTATAAAATAAATATAATTGTTATATTTATTTCAACGTCGTTACTTCGTGCTATTTTATAAAATAAATATAGCCGTCTATATTTATTTCGAATGCCAGAATTCGGATTCATATTTCAAATTCTTATAAAAGGAAAATAGATGTTTATATTCGTTTCAAACGTCAATATATCATACCTACTTATAATTTCGGATTCTTAACACTTTATATATATATATATATATATATATATATGTATATAGATGTACTTGAATAAATATATACTTACATCTTATAAAACACTACGATGAGTCGTAGTAGGATCCGTCAACGTGTTTGACGACTAGTCAGGAAACAAATGAATACATTATACGAGTCTATAGCGTGTGTTATTTTTATTCGAATATTTAATTACATACACATACTACCTTTCGAGACGACTAGTACGATTCATAAATATATTTATATTTTCATATAAATATATATCCCTAGCATCTCAAACACCAAATATTCCTAAAGATAACAACACCTTCATAGAGTCGTTTTGTTAATGACTCGGTAGAGCTCGGACACGTAGTTTAACTACGTCGTTATACTAGAGACTGATAAGTGATTCGTTGTTAGGAATATTGTAGAATGCACGTTAGCACGTCAAATCTTGGAAACGACATCACGAAGTCGTAATTAGCTAGCTTTGCACAAGGAATATCCAGGTGAGTTCATAACCCCACCTTTTTACGGTTTTACATTTTGATAAATGTTTTCGGGTGGAAAGACATGCACGTTTTGCAAAAGCATACAAGGCTTTTGACGAACTTACATTACACATTTCTAAATCATGCTTCTAAACAAGTTTTGACTAATACAAATGGTTTGTGAATTACGACAAGCACAAATGGTTTACAAATGACTTATGTTTTATACCGGTTTTTCAAACAAGCGTATTTTTCGAAATATGCATACACACGAATTCTATGCCCTGTGAGTTCATGTCCCCTTTTCGTCTTAAATGCTTTTCAAGCTTTACAACTATCGGGGAAAATACATGTATAATTAGTATGATAAGTCAAGGAATGAAACACCTTAGATCATGTGAGAAATTAGGGCCATAACTAAAGCTCCATTAATCCAAGTTTGGACCAAGGAAAAAAGGGTTAGATCTAATGAGTTTTGGCGAGCCCCACTCATGGCCATTCGTTTGCTTAGGAGTGCTTTTGTTGCCCTACGACATGGTGTCGATACAATTAAAATCGTCTAGGGTTTGGATTGCTTCCTATTTCGTCACACATATTAATGTCCTCGCGAAACATTAATGATCAACGATTTCATTGACGCTTTACATACTACATCATTACATACAGATACATTTTATACAACTCACATTTTATGGATACATTTTATACAACTCACATTTTACAGATACATTCTACATGATACATACAAACATTCATAGTACTCAGTTACAGATACGTTTTACAAGTTACATACCATGTTTTCCTACAAAGTTTCTATATAACTTGACAAGAAAATGATTTTAAATTCGTTTTCTCAATATTATTTCACAAACCGGTTATTCAAAAGATTTATTTCAAATCTTTTACAAACAAACTATGAACTCGCTCAACTTTATGTTGACTTTTTCGCATGTTTCTTTCTCAGGTTGCATTTCTAAGAAAAGGCACGGTTGGAATAGGAGAACCATGAAGAGTCGAGTACTTAGTGGGCATTCAATTTCTAGAAAGTCTTTGCTTATTTGCTTCCGCTGTGCAATGAAGATACCAATCCAGTCACGCCAGCTCTGATAATTTCGGGGTGTGACAGATTGGTATCAGAGCTATAGGTTTCAGCGAATTAGGTTTCTGTAGAGATACGTAGGCTTTAACCTCACTATCCTATGGGGACTTAGATATCAAGAATTGAACACATATTGAACGCTTAGGACTCAAATATGGGTTCCAACCGTTGCCAAAAACAATGAGTCAATTGTTTTGATTTTAAACATGCACAAGAGTTATGTTTTATACACGATACACGAAACGATTACATACAGTAAGCAAAACCTTGAGAGTTTTGATAACATGCATTTAGGACCTTTGGAGAATTCATGTCAAAATCCATTAAAGGTCATTATGTAGGAACTGCGACTATTAACTCGGGCAAACGCCATTAGATTATGTCGTCTATGTTATCTCACTTACCCGAGCAGGTAACCTACGCGGAACGAAACACTACTGCACAGGAATACATGAAACTCAAATTATACGTCAACGGATGTCGGAGCACGTCACATTCTACGTAGAAGGAAACTCTAATGCACAAGAATACATGAAACTTAAACTATACGTCAGCGGACGTCGAAGTATATCACACACGACTTTCGAGGCAAGGCCTTTGGATAACATGATTGGGCACGATAACAATGATGCTAATCCTGTCAGCGGGAGAAACAACAACCGAAATGCGGTACTTTGCCACGTGATCCTGCAAATGACACGAGTTATGCTGAGGTACGTTAAAACAAGATTTCAGAACAGTCGATACTTAGTCTGAAGAGACTCACAGTTATTGGCGCTGCAAAAGAAGTCACATGCTTTCGCAATTCCCCCTATTTCATTTATGCCGAATACGCAATGTTCGACATTCCATGGTAATGTCAACTAACAACCGGACATCACACGAAGTTCTAGGTAAAGTCCTTAAATTTATTTTATTGAAATTCCGACTTTTGCATCTAATGAGTAGATTTTTTTTTACATTTCTACTTCCCCCTAATGGTCATTGTATCAAGAAGATTTTCTTCCATGATAGCAAACACTCGATTGTTTTATTTATGATGAATTCATATGTACGCATGCATTGTTTGTCGCGCATGTGGTTCGTTGATCCGTGAAGACCATTGGAGGGCTTCACTCCAAATTGTCGTTTTATCAAAGTTCAAATATTATTTCGCTATATTCACTCTTTGCATTGTGATCTAGATGAACCGCATTATTGAAAAATGTTGACTCCTTGGTATCGAGTCAACTGATTTATTGGAAAACTCAATTTCTTTTGAGCGGCATACATGGTTTTTCGTTGTGGCCATGTCAAAACTTTCTTATTGATACATGAATTCATTGTTGGATTATGTTTCAACCAAGTTTAATTGATTGACTTGCTCGTAATATATATTCGATTCAAGGTCCCATATGATGGAGTAAGGCCATCATATTCGAATTCATCCCAACAAGCATTTCATTTGTTTTGAACCATATTAGGCTTGTTTGGTCTTCGACTTCATTAAATCGCTTCTTTGATCACGATCACTTTGCAGTGGCGTTCTCACAAATTTGAAGCTTGAACTAATATCGTTTGTACACATCATGTACGGATTTAATAATTTATTTGTTTATTGATATTAAATCCGCTTTGTTGTTTTATCATATTAAAGCAATCTTAACACAATCATGTGTTAAGATAATGGTACACAAATTTAAGTTATATTCCGGTGTACCTCTTAACGGTTCATTCATCATCGATTGAACGTTTTGCGATATTTATTGCTCCTTCATCTTCGATCGAAAAACATTATTTATTCGTTTCATTTTCAATTGAAAATCCTATTGGATTTGTTTGGAACATCCACATTTATTTCGTTGAGCCTTCATTTTATTTAAAACACGGTGATACTTGGTTGATCACCGCTATTATTGGATTATTTCAATCACTACGACACCTTGTGGCGTCAGTAGAAACTTGTAGCTTGGGCTAATTATGATCGAGCGTTTCATGCAAAACACAGGTGATACTTGTTCGATCACTGCTATTATTGAATTGTTTCATTCACTACGACACCTTGTGGCGTCGGTATAAACTTGTAGCTTGTGCTAATCACGATCAATCGCTTCATGCGAAACTACGTATGCTCTTTGTTTGACTGATCACTCAAATAGTCTTAATGCAACTATGTATTAAGACGATGATACACCAGGTTCGGTTGTATTTCATTTCGGTGTATCCTAGAAATTCCATAATGTCAACACCCAAATTTTATTTCATTTGATCGTTCGATAGTTGACAAATCATTTTTATGATTCTACTTATTTGAGTTTGTTGAATTCGAGTTTCATCTATACAACAACCAACGCAAGATTCCGTTGGTAGTAAATTCTGTGTTTCCAAAAATTGATTTGTAGTTTGTGAACGTTCATTTGAAATTCCATTGGTTGAATTTCCTCCTTTGTTGGACCCCTATAAACATAGTCACATTGGTGATAGTATCACAACATCTCGTTCACTTGACATCGATTTCTAGAACAAACTCAGTTAAACCGCTGGGTTCCTATTAATGCAAAATGTTCTTGCAATCACAAAATTTGAACAAGTTTTGGTTCGATTACATGGTCAGTCACTTTGGTATTATTTGGACTTACCTAGGAACGTCATAACTCTAAGAAGATAACATAGACTAAATTTCGAGGACGAAATTTCTATAACAGGGGGAGAATGTGACAACCGGTAATTAACGGCTTCTAATTACGTGATTAACAAATGTTTAGATGATAATAACTAGTGTTTAAGACACGAATTAACTTATTTAGGCTCTTAGTATGCCTAGGAACGCTTATCGGACGTTACAATGCACGTATGATGATTTTCGAGAAATCTGCTGAGCCTTAAACGAATACGAACTGACACCCTACAAAATACTGACAACGCCAAAAATTTCGAATTCTATACGAATATTTTATAATTATAAATTTCTCTTTATGAATTTATTGTGCTTTCGAACGACACAAAACGCGTATGTGAATGAAAAACGCGACTGCAAGAGCGCACCGACAATGAAACGGAAGCATCGGAGATGCATATTACCTTTAACACTGAAATTTTACGTTATATTTAGCTCCATGATTAAATTTTAATATCCTTAGTCGAAACCAGATTGAAAAACGGATTAAAAACAACCAACGACGAAAATTACGCGATTTTACGTAATCAACAAACGGACGCGCAAACAACGACTACCGATCGTATGTTACGTGCTTTAAAAACTGAATTTTTATTATGGAGATCGGAGGTCGAAGGAGGGTGGCACACGACGGCAAATCACAGAGATGAGAGAGAAAGAAAGCGGCGGACGGCGGCGCGGCCGCCTGAGCCACGGCGGCGGCAGCAGCGGCTGTGATGTGGTTGGTTCGTGTATGAGCGGTGGTGATGATCGGCGACTGTCGGGGGGCGGCGCTTCAGCGACATTGGTTGTGGCGGTGCTTGGCTCGGTGACTCGCCTCCTAGTCTACCGCGGTTGATGGTGAAGAAACGACGACAACCGTACCACCGACGGCTCCGGGCCGGCCGGTAACGGTGGCTGGGGTGGTAGTTAACATGGGGTGCAATTTCGGGTTTAACACAGTCAACAGTGATGCTTGCTCAGTTTAGCTTCGAGTAGTTCGGGTTCGAGTTTGAGTCGACAAATTCCAATTTTGGTTCGGGTGGCTCAGGTTTTGGTTCCGTTCAACAGAGTCAAGTCAGTCCACTTTATTTCCCCTCCATCAAAGCCGGACAGACCGAATCGGCTCGTTGAACACCCGAGTCAACTCAGGTCAACAGCAGTCAACGGACCCGGTTCGGGTCAACCGTGGTCAAAGTAAGATTGGGTTCGGTAAACGACAGTCAAAACGCGGTCAACTCAGACCCGGTAAAATTTTAATGTCGCAAAGTGTAGTTTTGCTCGATATAGATTTCAGATTTTTAGTAGTTTACGTGACCGAGCTTAAACCGATGCGAATAGATACTAGTCACGTTTTGATACTTTTGATTAAAATTTTACATATAGAGATTATATTGTAGAAAATTGTTTGAATCATTGTTGATTTTTGACAAATAACGACAACTTGAGTCGTCGGGGTTATTCCAAAGACAGAGGAAACTCTTTCCGTTTTTCGTTAAAAACGCGATATACGAAACGTATTTATACTTTATAAATGACATTTA
Source organism: Helianthus tuberosus (assembly GCA_030545235.1). NCBI lineage: Eukaryota > Viridiplantae > Streptophyta > Magnoliopsida > Asterales > Asteraceae > Helianthus > Helianthus tuberosus. The sequence goes on along the minus strand of CM060389.1, from coordinate 53,149,925 downwards.
TCGAGGGTCAAACTATTTTATGAACTAAATATATGCGTATATTTATTGTCGACAACCCTTTTGTAACTCGCCAAAAACAAGTTTACGACGTTTCAACGAACACGATTTTATAAGTTAACGAAATCCGATACTTGTATAAAATAAATATAATTGTTATATTTATTTCAACGTCGTTACTTCGTGCTATTTTATAAAATAAATATAGTCGTCTATATTTATTTCGAATGCCAGAATTCGGATTCATATTTCAAATTCTTATAAAAGGAAAATAGATGTTTATATTCGTTTCAAACGTCAATATATCATACCTACTTATAATTTCGGATTCGTAACACTTTACATATATATATATATATATATGTATGTATGTATATAGATGTACTTGAATAAATATATACTTACATCTTATAAAACACTACGATGAGTCATAGTAGGATCCGTCAACGTGTTTGACGACTAGTCGGGAAACAAATGAATACATTATACGAGTCTATAGCGTGTGTTATTTTTATTCGAATATTTAATTACATACACATACTACCTTTCGAGACGACTAGTACGATTCATAAATATCTTTATATTTTCATATAAATATATATCCCTAGCATCTCAAACACCAAATATTCCTAAAGATAACAACACCTTCGTAGAGTCGTTTTGTTAATGACTCGGTAGAGCTCGGACACGTAGTTTAACTACGTCGTTATACTAGAGACTGATAAGTTATTCGCTGTTAGGAATATTGTAGAATGCACGTTAGCAAGTCAAATCTTGGAAACGACATCACGAAGTCGTAATTAGCTAGCTTTGCACAAGGAATATCCAGGTGAGTTCATAACCCCACCTTTTTACGGTTTTACATTTTGATAAATGTTTTCGGGTGGAAAGACATGCACGTTTTGCAAAAGTATACAAGGCTTTTGACGAACTTACATTACACATTTCTAAATCATGCTTCTAAAGAAGTTTTGACTAATACAAATGGTTTGTGAATTACGACAAGCACAAATGGTTTACAAATGACTTATGTTTTATACCGGTTTTTCAAACAAGCATATTTTTCGAAATATGCATACACACGAATTCTATGCCCTGTGAGTTCATGTCCCCTTTTCATCTTAAATGCTTTTCAAGCTTTACAACTATCGGGGAAAATACATGTATAATTAGTATGATAAGTCAAGGAATGAAACACCTTAGATCATGTGAGAAATTAGGGCCATAACTAAAGCTCCATTAATCCAAGTTTGGACCAAGGAACAAAAGGGTTAGATCTAATGGGTTTTGGCGAGCCCCACTCATGGCCATTCGTTTGCTTAGGAGTGCTTTTGTTGCCCTACGACATGGTGTCGATACAATTAAAATCATCTAGGGTTTGGATTGCTTCCTATTTCGTCACACATATTAATGTCCTCGCGAAACATTAATGATCAACGATTTCATTGACGCTTTACATACTACATCATTACATACAGATACATTTTGTACAACTCACATTTTATGGATACATTTTATACAACTCACATTTTACAGATACATTCTACATGATACATACAAACATTCATAGTACTCAGTTACAGATACGTTTTACAAGTTACACACCATGTTTTCCTACAAAGTTTCTATATAACTTGACAAGAAAATGATTTTAAATTCGTTTTCTCAATATTATTTCACAAACCGGTTATTCAAAAGATTTATTTCAAATCTTTTACAAACAAACTATGAACTCGCTCAACTTTATGTTGACTTTCTCGCATGTTTCTTTCTCAGGTTGCATTTCTAAGAAAAGGCATGGTTGGAATAGGAGAACCATGAAGAGTCGAGTACTTAGTGGGCGTTCAATTTCTAGAAAGTCTTTGCATATTTGCTTCCGCTGTGCAATGAAGATACCAATCCAGTCACGCCAGCTCTGATAATTTCGGGGTGTGACATCATCAGGGGGACCATCAACAATCAAGTCAACATCATCATCAAAAAGGTCATCAAAAGGCCAATCCTCAGGGGGAATGACCATGAGGGGAACGGGAGCGAGGATTGGTGCCACGACATTCTCACCATCAGGGTGACCGATGATAAGATGATCGTCAACTGGAATAGGAATAATGAAAGGATCCTTGTCTGGGATACCATCAGCAGTCGGTAAATCAACTCCGAAATCGGGCAACGCAAAGGGCTGAAAGTCGTCGTCATCGTCGGACATCATCTCTGGGTCACTCTCGGTGTCAGAAGTAAAGATCTCTGGCTCTGGTGCAATCTCATCATCTGAGACTACAGCCATGTGGTCATCGGTATCAGACAAACCACTCTCGGATGATGACATGGTGTCTGTAACAAAACAATCACAACATATGCACATATATCAACAATCTAACATTAAGCATGCAATCAATAACAATGTAATCACTTATCTTTCTTAGTCTCCCAGACTAAGGCACCTAGTCTCTCAGACTAAACTACCTAGTCTCCCAGACTAATCCATACAGTATACCAGACTGAACTACCTAGCCTCCCAGACTAGACCTCCCAGTCTCTCAGACTGAACCACCAAGCCTCCCAGACTAGACCTCCCAGTCTCTCAGACTGAACTACTTAGCCTCCCAGACTAGACCTCCCAGTCTCTCAGACTAAACCACCCAGTCTCCCAGACTGAACCACCCAGTCTCCCAGACTGAACCACCCAGACTCCCAGACTGAACCATAACCATAAACTTTGAAAATGCGTTTCGTGCCTTTTGTTTGTAAAAATATTTATTTTCCTGGATCTGGGCGTTTCGTATATGCAATGAAAAGATGTTGTAAAAGTACTTTCGTGAGAGCCCTAATGATTGTAGTCTAGACTCGAGAAGGAATCCTAGTTCGCTACAATCGAAGCTCTGATACCAAGCTGTCACACCCTGACTTTTGCGGAAGCGTGATTATGGTGTGAATTTCTTAATACCATTGCATTCAATCAGAACAACAACTAAATGATTAAAACCATAGATGTTCATCCATAAATTAAGTTTAAAAACATGACAACATTGTCTTAAAACGTAGAAATTCAAATACGAGTACAACCATGCAACTTGTTTAAAAGTTCACAAAGAGTCAACCAATGACATTAAATAAAACCAGGATTTGGAAGACGTGTCTCGTCCAGGAATAAGACACACTGACCAAACCCTAAGACCATGGATAACATCTTTTATTCTTAACGCGGCTTGAAACATCCAACGCCCGCCTGATCCACTACTACTTCCCTGAAATACATGTATTTTGAAAACATCAACAAAAGTTGAGCGAGTTCATGTGTGTGTTTGTGAATAAACCTTTGAAAATCATTGAAAGTATGTATATAAGTTTGAAAACTCCTGGTATGAAAGCAACAAGGAAAACAGATCAATTAATGTGTAGCTAATACATTAATATTTGTGACGTGATGCAGGAAAACTCAAACCAAGCAGATTTGTCTCCGGGAATAAGATATAGTCACCACATGGGCCACCCTGGTCCGCATGGGTGTGGGCTCGCTACACCCAAATAGATCTATCACTCATGTCCCTCGGTCCTACGACGAGGATTAATGACCTTAAGTGTTGTACCCACCACTCACATGATCAAGCAGTACCCTTCCTTAGTTAACCATACCAAATCCAAATGTTTGTAAACAGTTTGTAACATGTATTTTATCCCCGAAGTTATAAAACCAAAAACAGTTAAAGAAAAAGGGGGGGTCATGAACTCACAGGTTTGCGTCTTCAATCACCGTAACTCAAGCTCTTCGGATAAACACGACTACCTACAACGTACTAATGTCTATTAGACGAACGGGTCGTGCCTTGACTTAGTATTAATGTCTTTGAGTCACGATTCTTTTAATGTCTTCGATATTATTCCAAATTTTATAATCATTTGTTAAAATAATTAATATTTTAACTTAAATTATATTTATTAAATTTTTGGAATAATAATATATTTTGGTTTGATACACTTTGGGTATTTACACATGTATATCCTTCCCAAGGATGGGGGTATCTTTCACTTGTATATTTTTTCCTTATAATGGGGTCGTATTCCGGTGTGTATTTATACGTACGAGAATACGTATCTTTATCGAATTCATTAAGTATTCTTTATACTTAATTTCATATTAGTTATTCCCGAATATTATCTTTAATAAAGGTTCAATATATATTTCCAAAATATATATTTTAAAGAATATTACTTAGAAAAATTATTTATAATTTTTCCTTGGGCAAAGTATTTGTAATTTCTCATAAGTTTCAAAAATTAATATATTTTCAAGTCCAATTTAGAAAACATATTTAAACTCATTTTTCCCAAAAAAAAATGACATACTTCATATTTATTTAAGAAAATATATCTTTCATCCATGAATATTGTATTTCATGTTTGTGCAAGAAAATATATATTTCTTAAAAATAATGTATCTTCTAAAAACTTCAAGAAAAAATATATATTTCATATTTGCCAAAAATAATATATTTGTCCTTGTCAAAATATGATATATTTTTGTAGTATTGTAAAAATCATATTTTTACTTCCTTGGTGTCCAAAATATTATTTACCAAAATATACTTTGTGAATAAATTCCGGAATATTTTGTAAGTCTTATTCCATAGTTCGGTTTCATCAATATTTTGTGTAAATGTGTATATTCATTTGTTGGAATTTTGGTAATATTTTGGATGGATATTCTTGTTATTTTTGTGTGTTATATTATTTCAAGTCATAAAATAATATAACTAATACAAAAAGTATACAAATAATCACACACATGTGACTTCTAAATATATATTTTCCTAATACATATTTAGTCACTTTTATTTATAAAAACCAACCTCCAATAATTATATTTTTGTATCAAAAATTATGGCAAAGCTTTTGTAGTAAACTCATGGTTTAAAATACACTTGTAAATATTTGTTTAAAAATATTTTACTAAGTGTTTATATTTTTAGAAAATTTTGGCATAGTTTCCCCTAAAAATGGAGGTTTCCATGCTTACAAGCATATCATTTTCTTTTGTAAAAATCAACACAATCAATTCAGAATCAACAATAAACAACCTTAACTTACCAATTTGCCAAAAATCATGCATTTTCTACTACCTCATGAACTTGAATATTTGTAAAAATTTGTAGTAACTTACTAGGGTTCTTAGTAAGTCTTGTTACCCTTTAAAATGTGATTAGTTCTTTAAAAACTTCATTTTTAAAGAAGTTCGATCTTTACAACTTCAAATCATATTTTCTAAAAATGTTTCTTTATGAAATCTTCTTGTTACACAAGTGTTTCTACACTTGTTTAACCATTAAAAATAGAGTTTGTTTTTGTAAGAACCAAGATTTAATAAAACTCATATTTTTAAGTTGGTTTCTTTGAAAGATCATTCATAAATCTTTAGATCTACATGATTAATAACTTACTTTGATCATTATTTTTCAAGAAATCAAAGTATTCTTTCAAGTTCATGATCTTTATGTGGATGATCTATCATCCTACAACATTTCTACTTTCACATCTTGCTAGATTACGTTTTTAATCATGATCTAGGAAGAGCTTATGATGATCAACATCATTCCTACAAACAATCAATGATCAACAAGCATAACAACTCATATTCATCAAGATTACTTCATTAAACAAGCTTATGTTTATGTTTACTTCTTGTGTTCTTCATGTTTTTGTTTATGATTCTTCTTTAACCACTAAAAATGGAAGTAAAATGGATAGATCAAGGTTCTTACCACTAGAACAAGGCTAGGGATGATTCAAGAGAAGAAATCAAGAGGATAAAAGCAAACAAGAGAGGTTCTTCAAGCTCCACAAGCTCCATGCTCCTTTGTCTTGCTTCTAGCACCTTTGTATACACTTGGAATGGTTGTAGGTTGGATGAAAATGGTGGATGTATGGGTGTGAAGGGTCGGCCGAGAACAAGAGAGGGAGAAGAGAGGAGAAGGTGTGTGTTGAATGAAATGAGTTTAGATCCTTCAAGTTCTTTTATAATCCATTTTCGTCTTCTAACTCTTGTGTAATATGTTTAGTAAAGGTTATACATATCTAATATAATATTGAAATGAAATCATCTTGGTGGGACCCTTGTTGGGCCGTAACTAGGTGGGGGGGGTAGTAGATTAGGGGTTAACTAGGTTGGTTACAATCTAGTTCAATTCTAAGTGTTAGTTACATGTTTTGCTTATTAGATATTTTTAGGAGGTGTTATGGTGTTCGGGGACCATAACTAGCTTAGAAATGTTAAAACAGTGCTTCTAGTGTAAATTTGGTGTTTCGGGTAGTGTCCGGTTGTTCGGTTGGTTACTGGTTCGTTAAGGTGCTAAACTACGCAGTTTAGGGTGCTTTATGTATCTTTTTGTGACATTATTGGTTCCCGACACTTAGGAAATCATTCAGGACCATTTAATCATTTTTCTGCATTATATTAGTATGTTAAAATGCTGATTTTTGCTGAATTTTGCTGAATTCAACACTTTGGGTGAGTTTTAGGAACTTTCCGGCACTTAAACTATCACTAGAAAGGCAGTTTTGTGGTCCTTACTTTCCTATACACTACACTAGTGTCATACTTAGTTTCTGGCTCGTTCTGTATCTCAATGCACTGTCTATCTATGTGCTGAGTTCTGTCAGCATTTTCCTGATTTATCAGATAACTATGCTAACTATTCTTAATGCATCATTCAAAGCAATATAGCTTTCATGCAATATTGGTATGACATTAAATAATGTATGATGCACATGCATGTATAAAGCAGAAATCAGAAAAAAAAAACAATTAATTGAAATTCGGCACAGTCATTAGGCACTAATCACAATTAATTAATTGTACGGATACCTGGATTTTTGACAGTTGTCACATTCTCCCCCTGTTAAGAAAATTTTGTCCCGAAATTTTTAAGCTTAATTACTAGCTGTAGGGGAGTTAGGGAACAAATGCGGATACTTAGCTTTCATGCGGTCCTCACGCTCCCAAGTAAACTCTGGGCCGTGACGCGCATTCCATCTTACCTTAACAAGCTTAACACTACTCCTCCGAGTCTTGTTAACCTTACAGTCAGTAACCTCGACAGGTTCTTCGGTAAAGTGGAGTGTGTCGTCAATGTGAACTTCGTCAGCAGGAATAACCACCGTTTCCTGGGTTGGACTCTTCTTCAGATTGGATACATGAAATGTATCGTGAACACCACTCAGTTCTGCAGGTAGTTCCAACTTGTAAGCTACAAGACCAATCCTTTCCAGGATTTTGAACGGTCCAATGAATCGTGGGTTCAACTTTCCGTGCTTCCCAAAGCGTTCCACACCTTTCCAAGGTGAGACTTTTAACGAAACCATATATCCTACTTCAAATTCCAAAGGTTTCCTTCTTTGATCCGCATAGCTCTTTTGTCGATCGCGAGCCGCCTTGATGCGCACTCAGATCTGCATGATCTTATCTGTCGTCTCTTGAACCAATTCTGGACCAACTAGCTGTCTATCGCCTGCATCTGCCCAGCATAGCGGCGATCGACACTTTCGTCCGTAGAGAGCTTCAAACGGTGCAGCTTGAATGCTTGTATGGTAGCTGTTGTTATAGGAGAACTCAACCAAAGGAAAGTGAGTGTCCCAACTGCCACCCAAGTCCATTACGCAAGCTCGTAACATATCTTCTAATGTCTGAATCGTCTTCTCACTTTGGCCGTCCGTCTGTGGGTGAAATGCGGTGCTCTAATTCAACTGTGAACCAAACGCTTCTTGGAATGATTGCCAAATCCTTGACACAAATCTTCCGTCTCTGTCAGATATAATCGAGATAGGCACTCCATGCCGTGCAACTATCTCCCTTAGGTACAGCTCAGCTAGCTTACCTGTGTTATCCCTCTCTTTGATTGGCAAAAAGTGCGCAGACTTTGTCAGATGGTCTACGATTACCCAAATCATATCATGACTTCTGGGTGTCTTTGGCAACTTGGTTATGAAGTCCATCGAGATCTGCTCCCACTTCCACATGGGTATCTCGGGTTGCTGCAGAAGTCCTGAAGCCTTCTGATACTTGACCTTCACCTTGGCACAAGTTAAACATTTTCCACCAAAAGTTGCAACATCGCCTTTCAATCTTAGCCACCAGTAAAAATCTTTCAGATCTTGGTACATCTTGTCCGACCCTGGGTGGATCGAGTACCTTGATTTATGAGCTTCATCAAAGATAACATCTCTAAGACCACCAAAGAGGGAAACCCAAATTCGTTCCATAAAACACAAGGTTCCTTCCTTGTTGGGCATCAACTTCTTCTCCATCCCACAGAGATACTCATCCTTAAGGTTTTCTTCCTTAAGGGTTTCTCTCTGCGCAGCACGAATGCGCAACGAGAGGTCCGTTTGTATAATCATCTCCAAAGCCTTAACCCTTATGGGCTTAATCCTCTCTTTTCGACTTAAGGCGTCTGCCACCACATTCGCCTTACCTGGGTTATATTTGATTTCGCAATCATAATCATTTAAAAGCTCCACCCATCGGCGTTGTCTCATATTAAGCTCCTTCTGGTCGAATATGTGTTGTAGGCTCTTGTGATCTGTAAAGATCGTACAGCGCGTACCATACAGATGATGTCACCAAATCTTCAATGCAAACACCACTGCGCCTAATTCCAAATCATGTGTGGTGTAGTTCTTCTCATTACCTTTCAACTAGCGCGAAGCGTAAGTAATAACCTTCTGTCGCTGCATCAGCACGCAGCCCAATCCCTGACGCGAGGCGTCATAGTATACCACGAAGTCATCGGTGCCTTCGGGTAGGGATAAAATAGGTGCATCGCAAAGCTTATTCTTTAGCAACTGAAAAGCTTCCTCTTGTTTATCTCCCCATTCGTACTTCTTATCCTTTTGAGTAAGGGAGGTCAGCGGTTGAGCGATTTTAGAAAAATCCTCAATGAATCGGCGATAATACCCAGCTAAACCTAGAAACTGACGAATCTCGGTTGGCGTCTTCGGAGTTTCCCAATTCTTGATCGCCTCGATCTTGGTGGGGCCCACATGAATTCCATCTTCATTCACTACATGACCGAGGAACTGTACCTCACGCAACCAGAACTCGCACTTCGAGAACTTAGCGTACAGTTTCTCCTTCTTGAGCAGCTCTAAAATGGCTCTAAGGTGTTGCTCATGCTCTTCCTTCGTTCGCGAATAGATCAAAATATCATTGATAAATACAATCACGAATTTATCGAGATATGGCTTGCAGACTCGGTTCATCAAATCCATAAACACTGCTGGCGCGTTTGTCAGACCAAACGGCATTACTAGGAACTCATAATGTCCATAACGAGTCCTAAAAGCAGTTTTCGGTATACTCTCTTCTTGAATCCTCAGCTGGTGATAACCTGATCGAAGATCAATCTTGGCGTAATAACTTGAACCTTGAAGTTGATCAAAGAGATCATCAATCCTCGGCAAGGGGTACCGATTCTTGACAGTCAACTTGTTCAGTTCTCGGTAGTCAATGCACATGCGAAAACTACCATCCTTCTTCTTGACTAATAAAACTGGAGCTCCCCAAGGCGAGAAGCTTGGTCTAATAAATCCCTTGTCCAGAAGCTCTTGAAGCTGCGTCGACAACTCTTGCATCTCGGAAGGCGCAAGTCGATAAGGTGCCTTGGTTACAGGCGCGGCGCCTGGAACCAAGTCAATATGGAATTTGACTTGTCGTTGCGGCGGCAATCCTGGCAAGTCTTCGGGGAAGACTTCCGGATATTCCCTTACCACAGGGATACCTTCCAGCTTCGGCTCTTCAGCTTCCTTATCAACAATGTGAGCTAAAAAGGCAACACATCCCTTCTGCATGGACTTTCGGGCCTTCAAACAACTGATAATCCTTAGTGGAGTATCATGCTTCTCTCCATGCACTACAATCGTCTCTCCATTCACCATCGGGATGCGAATGATCTTCTCGTGACATACGATCTCAGCTCGGTTTCTCGACAACCAATCCATTCCAACTACCACGTCAAAGCTTCCCAACTCAACTGGTAGGAGATCGAGCGTAAACTCACGCTCTCCAAGCTCTATTACACATCCTCTAATCACTTCATTTGCTTCTACTAGCTTTCCATTGGCTAGTTCTATCGAGTATGGAATATCTAGCTTACTTGCTACTAACCCAAGTATATTCTTAAATTCTAGGGATACAAAGCTATAATCAGCACCAGTATCAAACAATACAGATGCAAAGTGTTGGTTGATAGGGAACGTACCCGTAACTACATTCGGATCCTGGCGAGCTTCCCTAGCTCCTATGTTGAAAACTCTTCCTTGGGCTTGATTGTTCTTCGGGCAATCACGCTTAAAATGCCCAATATCACCACAGCTAAAGCATCCTTGCTTGTTTCCAGTACCACCCTGGTTATTTTTTTGGCTGCGGTTTCCATTACCGGCTGGGTTTCCAAAACCACCACGATTACCATTACCGCTGTTTCCTCCTTGATTGCGGTTTCCATAACCGTTTCCACCACGGTTTCCACTGCCATTACCATTACCACTACCTCTTTGACCACCATTTCTACGACCAGTACTAGCCCAGCATGTCTCCTTTGAATGACCATTCTTTCCACAGTTTTCACACTTCCTCAACCTACACTGGCCGGCATGATGGAACTGGCACACATCACACTTAGGCAAAGTGCCCATATAACCTTTTCCCTTATTCTCCGAACTCGCAGCACCAGTCCTGACCTCGGCTGGTGGGTTCGCATCTCTCTTCTTGTTAGTACCATTGCTGCTTCCTTGGGTACCTTTCTTGAAGTTCGAGAACCTCCTCTTGTTCTCTCCTGACGACTCGACATGAGTCTCCTTCTTCTTTCCATCAGAGACCGAAAACTTGTTCAACCTAATCGCTTCTTCAGTCAATGCCACACTCAGATCAATGGCTTCAGTGATTGTTGGGGGCTTGGATGTAGTCACCATGCTCATGATTTGGGGTGCCAATCCCCAAATGAAGCACTCAATTCTCTTGAACTCTGGTTCTACCATGTAGGGGACCACGCGAGACAGGTCATGGAATCTCTGCACATACTCAGCAATCTTCGGACCATCCATCTTTAGATTCCAGAACTCGGTTTCCAGCTTCTGAATCTTAGCTCTCGAGCAGTACTTCTTACGCATTAGTTCCTTCATCTCATCCCAAGTCATAGCGTATGCTGCTTCCTCTCCCAGAGTCTAAACCTAAAGGTTCCACCAGGATAGAGCTCCATCTTGGAAAAGTCCAGAAATGTAGGTGACTTGGTGCTCTGGCGCACACTTGCTCATCCGCGGCACAGAATCGGTCTTCTCAGCCCATCTAACGAAAGCTACAGCACCTCCAGTGCCGTCAAAATTCAGAGGTTTACAGTCAAGAAACTGCTTATAAGTACAACCTGTACAAGCATCATCATTCACAGAAAGCATTAGCAAACGCACATGGAATGTCCAAACGTATCGTAATGTGTCTTTAATGACTTAAACATTAACGTGAGGTGGGTTATTTCCTGAGGTACCTCCACTGTGTTCAGAGTGCAAGGCCTCATGTTGTGCGATTGCTTGTGAAATCCGTTCTTGCAGTTCAGCCTCTGTTGTGGGCAACTGATTGTTCCTTCGAGGAGACATCTTCTAAAAGAATATTATATAGGTCATGTCTTAAGTATATAATAAGTATTACGTATATAATAGCTTATGTTATAACAAGTAAGCTGGCAATCATCGCATAAACAAGTAAGTTAAGGATGTATTTAATGAGAACATTACGATTGAGCTTTCATTAATCATCGACCACAAATACAGTTACATGTTTTACACAATTGTCGTATAAAAAAGGGAACAGAGGGTCACACTACCCTTGTCCAAAATGTCTACCAATCTACCATAACTCATACAGTCAAAAGGTGGTCTCCAAAAGGCTTCACTAGCTAGGCTCAATAGCGATGCTCTCACCAAAAGTAAGCTACCTACATAAAACCAAAAACCGTCTATGCTGATGGTGGTGGGGGAGGAGGTGGACGAACAAAAAGCAAGCTGCGCACATGCGTAAGCTCCTCCTCAAGCTGATATACATGACGCAACAGATAGCTGATCTGCTGCTCAATGGTAAGAAAGCGATGTCAAACTCGGGAAATGGAGTAAGTGGTGCGGGAGGATGCGAAAATGGGGACGGTGATGAACGAGGGGGACCAAAAGATGGCTGACACGGACATGGCAAAGGTCGCGGTGTCATCTCAAGCTCTAGGATCCTATGACTCATGATCTCAAACTGAAGTTGCAATGAAAGAAGTAACTCATCCTGGGTATAACCAGTAAAGGGCGAGGGATGGTAGGGATCAGATATCGGCATGGTGTAAGGTGGGAACCATCGAAATGGCTCATCGAGTGGTGAAGAAGTAAAATGAGCAGTAGGTGTATACTGAGGCATGTGAGAGAAGGCTGCTGACACATGTGGGTCATGGCTAGGTCGCTGGCTAGAAGTGCCTTCCCTGGACGGGGTGGAGGGATGTCCTGCAAGAAAGTGATAGGTAAGTCAGTGTGGTGAACATCGGACTCAATTACGTGAGAAGGGGCAACATCAACAGGTGAAGGTGCAAGTGGGGGAGTGATTGGCTCAATGATAGGAGGGTCAGCGGGTGCAGGAACTGGATCTGGTATAAGTGGTGCAATGTCAGGTATGCCAAAGGGGATAGGATCAAGATCAGGCAAAGGCTCAGGTGCTGGCACCGGCTCAGCAGCTGGTACCTGCACAGGATCAGCGGGTGCATCAACAGGCTGGTCATCGGGAATAAAATCAGGCTCAGCATCATGTGGAAGTAAAGGTGCAGCTGACATAGCTGTATCGTCATCAAAATCAATAGCGTAACGTCGCAAACCAACTGCCTGTAAGGCGGATGAAGACACAGACTCAAAGGAATCGGGGACAGAATGTAAACTAAAATCAGAAGAAATCTCAATAACAGGAATCTCAAGAAGTGGGGCAGTAATGTCCTCTTCCGCTATCACTCCATCACCCTGGGCCTCAGCAGGGGGACCATCAACAATCAAGTCAACATCATCATCAAAAAGATCGTCAAAAGGCTAATCCTCAGGGGGAATGACCATGAGGGGAATGGGAGCGAGGATTGGTGCCATGACATGCTCACCATCGGGGTGACCGATGATAAGATGATCGTGAACTGGAATAGGAATAACGAAAGGATCCTCGTCTGGGATACCATCAGCAATCGGTAAATCAACGACGAAATCGGGCAGCGCAAAGGGCTGAAAGTCGTCGTCATCGTCGGACATCATCTCTGGGTCACTCTCGGTGTCAGAAGTAAAGATCTCTGGCTCTGGTGCAATCTCATCATCTGAGACTACAGCCATGGGGTCATCGGTATCAGACAAACCACTCTCGGATGATGACATAGTGTCTGTAACAAAACAATCACAACATATGCACATATATCAACAATCTAACATTAAGCATGCAATCAATAACAATGTAATCACGTATCTTTCTTAGTCTCCCAGACTAAGCCACCTAGTCTCTCAGACTAAACTACCTAGTCTCCCAGACTAATCCACACAGTCTACCAAACTGAACTACCTAGCCTCCCAAACTAGACCTCCCAGTCTCTCAGACTGAACCACCTAGCCTCCCAGACTAGACCTCCCAGTCTCTCAGACTAAACCACCCAGTCTCCCAGACTGAACCACCCAGTCTCCCAGACTAAACCACCCAGACTCCCAGACTGAACCATAACCATAAACTTTGAAAATGCGTTTCGTGCCTTTTGTTTGTAAAAATATTTGTTTTCCTGGATCTAGGCGTTTCGTATATGCAATGAAAACATGTTGTAAAATTATTTTCGTGAGAGCCCTAATGATTGTAGTCTAGACTCGAGAAGGAATCCTAGTTCGCTACAATCGAAGCTCTGATACCAAGCTGTCACACCCTGACTTTTGCGGAAGCGTGATTATGGTGTGACTTTCTTAATACCATTGCATTCAATCATAACAACAACTAAATGATTAAAACCATAGATGTTCATCCATAAATTAAGTTTAAAAACATGACAACATTGTCTTAAAACATAGAAATTCAAATACGAGTACAACCATGCAACTTGTTTAAAAGTTCACAAAGACTCGACCAATGACATTAAATAAAACCAGGATTTGGAAGACGTGTCTCGTCCAGGAATAAGACACACTGACCAAACCCTAATACCATGGATGACATCTTTTATTCTTAACGCAGCTTGAAACATCCAACGCCCGCCAGATCCACTACTATTTCCCTGAAATACATGTATTTTGAAAACATCAACAAAAGTTGAGCGAGTTCGTGTGTGTGTTTGTGAATAAACCTTTGAAAATCATTGAAAGTATGTATGAAAGTTTGAAAACTCCTGGTATGAAAGCAACAAGGAAAACAGATCAATTAATGTGTAGCTAATACATTATTATTTGTGACGTGATGCAGGAAAACTCAAACCTAGCAGATTTGTCTCCGGGAATAAGACATAGTCACCACATGGGCCACCCTGGTCCGCATGGGTGTGGGCTCGCTACACCCAAATAGATCTATCACCATTAAAAATAGAGTTTGTTTTTGTAAGAACCAAGATTTAATAAAACTCATATTTTTAACTTGGTTTCTTTGAAAGATCATTCATAAATCTTTAGATCTACATGATTAAAAGCTTACTTTAATCATTATTTTTCAAGAAATCAAAGTATTCTTTCAAGTTCATGATCTTTATGTGGATGATCTATCATCCTACAACATTTCTACTTTCACATCTTGCTAGTTTATGTTTTTAACCATGATCTAGCAAGAGCTTATGATGATCAACATCATTCCTACAAACAATCAATGATCAACAAGAATAACAACTCATATTCATCAAGATTACTTCATTAAACAAGCTTATGTTTATGTTTACTTCTTATGTTCTTTAGTGTTCTTCATGTTTTTGTTTATGATTGTTCTTTAACCACTAAAAATGGAAGTAAAATGGATAGATCAAGGTTCTTACCACTAGCACAAGGCTAGGGATGATTCAAGAGAAGAAATCAAGAGGATAAAAGCAAACAAGAGAGGTTCTTCAAGCTCCACAAGCTCCAAGCTCCTTTGTCTTGCTTCTAGCACCTTTGTATACACTTGGAATAGTTGTAGGTTGGATGAAAATGGTGGATGTATGGGTGTGAAGGGTCGGCCGAGAACAAGAGAGCCCATCAAGTAGCACCTTTGTTTCAAGAGGATAGTGTTTTGGAATTTGGGCTTCTAGTGTAAACTGGGTTTTGGATTAGTGGCCACTAGCTTGTGGATTCCTTGGTTACAAGCGTTTAGTGTGTCTCGTGAAAAGTTGAATTTTGTGGACCTTGAACGTATCTCCAGGTCGTATGGATTGAGTTCTTCAGATCGTACGAGTTGCTTAATTGGCTTGAAAGTTTCCATTTCGCTTGAAAATGAAAGTCCAAGTCGTGTGAAGTGGGTTCAAATCGTTTGAGATTGTTAATCTAGTTCGTACGGAGTGATTGATTGTGTTCCAGGTCGTTTGAAATCAACATCAGGTCGCACGAGGTGAGTTATAGGCTTCCAGATCGTGTAAAAGTCATAAGGTCGTGTGTAATATAAACCAGCTCGCACGAATTGAAACTTAGCTAGATTGTTTGGGATTGAATTTTGCCAGATCGTTTGTAACTTACCAGTTCGTTTAAGAATCAACTCAGTCCGTATGAAAAGTCTATTTGTGTGAACATTCAAAACCGAAACATGGAAAACGAATTCTACAACGCGTTTGCTACTGCCTCGGGTACTCCTGTTACCGTTGCTCAGAGTGTAACCATGGAAAATGAAACTGGAACGTTACAGAAACCTCCAAAGCTGATGGGCATTGAAGTATACTATTGTTGGAAAGACCGGTTCGAAAATTAGGTTCAAGCAAATCATTTAAGGTCTTGGGAGTGTATTGAAACTAAGTATGTTAAACCTCGTTCTGATGTGGGAGTTATAAAGACTATTTCTGAATTGTCAGATAAAGAGAGAGACATGTACAAGGCAGAAAAAGTGATGATCAGTCTACTTCAGCAAGCTGTGAAAGAAGACATCTTCATATTACTTCGACACGATGGTACTTCACGTTCAATTTGGGAAGCACTTCGCATTAAGTTTGAAGGAAGTACAGAGATGATCAAAAATAAGAAATCTTTATTAAAGAAAGAATTTGATTTGTTTACAAGTTTGCTGGGTGAAACTACAAAGAAACTGGTTGAGAGATATTGTCATTTAGTACGCTCAATGTCCCTGTTGCATATAAACAAAGATCGAGAAAAATGGGTTAACAAATTAGCTGATGCTTTACCTCAGAATGAATGGGGTACATATCTAATGATCTTGAAAAACACCGGAGAATATGATAGATTGTCCATTGCTCAATTCATTGAAAAGCTTGAAGGACAAGATCTTGAACAAAAAAAGATCGCTAGAATGAACAATTCAAGTGGTCAACAAGATATCAAGATGTATTTCAAAGGTAGTGTTCAGAATGTTGAAGCAAGTCCAAAGATCCAAACCGCTTTCTGCGCAGAAAACTCATCCGGATCACTCAATCAAAGTCCAATCAGCAACAATGGATTTTCTTCATATCCAAGTGTTAATCCGAATGTTTCAACCTCAAGTTATCAGTCTCAAAGGTCAAACAATGGTAATAGTCATGTGCTACAATGCAACATCGCGTTGCATCTTCAGAACGGTCAGAATTTCTCTGAAGAAGTCGCTAAAGGTCATATGGCATTACTGGTTACTGTGTTAGAATCATATGAGAGTTTGGTTGCGGGAAGGATCGGAAATCCTATGCTAAAAAAAGAGGATTACGATCAGATTGATGCTTAGGAGATGGAGCTTATGGATATTAAGTGGTGTTTAGCGAGTGTGTTAAGAAGAGCTGAGAAATTTAAGCAGATTACCGGAAGAGATAACTTTCGTGATGCTAATGTTTCTACTTTAGGTTTTGATAAATCTAAAGTTACTTGTTTTCGATGCAGGGAAAAGGACATTTCAAGAGAGAATGTACCAACCGAGAAGTAGGTGGAGCTCAAAATCCGTTTGGGAATAATGATTACCATCGGAAAGCAATATATCATCAAGTAGCTCAACAACCATCATCATCCCATGCTATAGAAGATGGAAAGAAGAAAGCTTGTATCACTATTACAGATCAAGATGATGAAAGATTGCCAAAGGGTTTTAGCTGGGATAAATATATTTCGGCTGAAAGTAATTCAAAGCTTAGAGCATTTATTGCACAGATCTTTCAAGAGCCAGAATTGATGAAAGAATGGATGGATGTGTTTGCTGATGATGAGAAAAGTCAAGATGAAGAGTTTGTTTCTTCAGAAAATAGTTCAGAAAAGACACCTGTCTTTGATCAATCATCAACTGATAGTAGTGATGTTGATGAAGAAATTAAACAAATAAACATTGGTAAAACTCATCTATCTCCTGAAAGTTTCAAATTTTATTTTACAGATAAATTGGAGAATCTAGAGGAGAAACGAGCAGCAAAAGAAAAGAAAAAGGTAAAATGTGAGAATGTTGCTCAGGAAGAAAAGAATGAACAGAGTGAAGAAGTTAAAGTTGCTGAAAAGATTGTCGAGATTGAAAAGATTGTAGAGGTCACAAAACCTTGTCTGAAATGTTTGGAACCATGCAAACATTGTGAAGAGAAAGACAAGAAGTTTAGTGAGCTAGACAAGATGAAAGAAAAGTTGTTATTCGATGTTAAGTATGTGAAAGAATCTTATGATGTGTTGAACATAATAGTCAACCAGTTGGAAAAGACGAATTCAGAAAGAGAAGATGCTTTGACAATGATGAATGCAGTGATGATGTCTAAGCAGAAGGCCATCAATCACTATATTGATGAGTGTGCAAAGTTGAAGCAGGAATTGGAGACTGAAAAGATTGAAAATGAAATAATCAGAAGATTGTTGCAGAGTTATTCAAGTTCTGATTATTTGATTGATAGAAGTTATCCAACTGTTGCAGGGTTTGAAGCATTTCAAGAAAAGAAGTCTGAAGATACGGATACTGGTAAGAAACAAAGTGCAAATTATAACAAGTGTCCGCCTCCGATCTGGGAAGGTTATTCTCCCAGAAAACCAAATGAGGAACAAGTCAAAAAGGCAGTCAATATAAAGTTAAAGTCCGAAACAACTGATGATTTACCAGACAACATTGATGTCACATTCACATCGTCTGACACTGATCATGAGTCTGATTTAATAAAGAAAATGGTTGATCAGGTGTTGGATAAAGATGAGGAGTCAGAGTCAAAGTCTGAATCTGAGAGTTCGAGTTCGTCGGTCAACAGTTCAAAATCATCGGTCAAGAGGGTTTACAATAAAGAATTTATGCTATCAAAAAATAATTTGAACGACGAAACATTCAAAGCAGCATATACTTTGAATGATTCAGACAAATTATTTTCTGATGAGGAATTTCCAATAAAAAGTGTTCAAATTGAAAAGATTAAAAAGGTTTTCAAATTAACAGAAATTAATATTTCTGAAATAAAAGATGTAAATCTTAATGAAAAACCTAAAAAATACACTTCAAGAGTTCAACAAAGATTGAACAAGAAAAAAGGTTACAGTTCTGGTTCTGGTTTTCAAAAGAAACCAAACCATAACGGTAATTTCAAAAAAAAGGTTTAGGTTTTATTCCACCCGAAAATCATAAAAATGAGAAAATTTCTAAAACAAAAACAATATTTGTTTCAGGGTCAAGTTCTGAAGAAGAAGAAGAAGAAGAAGAAGAAGAAGAAAAGAATTCATTCTGGAAGCAATCTAACAAAGCGTTCTTTGCAGAAAAACAGAAACAAGAAAAGAATGGAGCTAATCAGAAAAAGGAGACAAGAACCTGTTACAGATGCAAAGTTGTTGGTCACATTGCCTGGAATTGTCCAAAGGCAACCAACACACAACAGGGAGTGTCTTCTAAACTAAAAGAAATAGTTGTTGATAAAACTGAACCACCAACTGAAAAATTCAAAGTGTTTAAAAATTCAACATATGAAGTTGGTGAATGTTCGAAAAGGTTTTACAAAAGAAGGGTGAATCTTGACAACCAAACATGGGTTGTTAAGAAATCAGATGTAAAATCTGGCGATGAATCTGACTCGTCAAAGTCAGAGGAGCCACAAGTTGAGCTAAACAGAGAAAACTCAGTTCCGCCAATGGATGATGTCAACTTTCCACCATTGCGGACTGAAAATTTTAAACAAAAAGTTGGAAAAGTGGAAATTTCGAATCAATTCTATTTTGAAAAGAAAGAATTTGATGTCGAAAAAGCGTTTATTGGAAAAGTGAAACATATTTTTGGAAGAATGGCTGATGGGAAGGAAAAAGGGGTAAAAGAATTTTATGAAGAAAAAAGGAATGTTCAAACCCCGAGTGAAACTGAAAAGGTCACACCCAAAGCTAGTCAGGCTTGGGTGTTTGTATTCCATATGTAAAAATCCTGACTTGCCGGAGCTTCCAAGTTGGTAATCATGGAGCATGAATCGGCATCTTTCTTGAGAAATGAAAATTGTCATATTTCGATTTACAAGTGGTATTGGTTGATAAGAACCTACAAGTGGTTAATCAAGGTCATTAAGTTAAACTTGATTTAACTTTCATTCAAGTGGATGAAATAACAAAATGATGAATTAAACCCCGATTTTACAAGTGGTTTCAACAAATTAATTTTCCGGAAAAACCATGTTGATGAAAACAAACTTAAGTGTTTTGAAATCATAATGGGAAAATAGTTTGTTGACAGGGGGAGTTCTGATTGTTTATGCCAAGTGGATGGCGAATTGAAGCAATTCACATCGGTTTGTCAAATTTTCTTTAAATGGTTTTGAATTTTAGGGGGAGTAAGAAATTTCAGAAAATCCAAAAACATTAGAAATTTTGAAAAAAGCCAAAAACATGATAAAAATCAAAAATGAGTTTTGTTGTGAAAAAGAGGAAATGATAGTACATCAGTAGACAATCACAGTACGCTAAATAATTGGAAAGTTAAATATGTGATAAACGGTCTCACTGATGATATGCCAGTAGGTTTTCGCACGCTTAGTAGATTGTTTGTCGAGATATAAACATAAATATCAATACTTACTTATTTCGTGGGGAACATCTCTCGGATATATGGGTAACCCCCGAAATCTTGTTTGAAGGGCTTTCTATTTCTGGCATACTAGGTCTTTGTACATGGTGATATATGGGGTATTATACCAGGACTTCTGATTTTGCGGGAGCAATAGCCTAGTCCTCATATAATACTTTGCATTGCTTTAATCTTAAAATATCGCCCTCAGCATAAAAAATGATGAAACATTGAAAAATGCTAATTATGTGCTGTTGAAAAGAAGATCCCCAAGGGGGACATACCTAAAGTCGAATCGTCATCTCTCTGATTTTGCGGAAGCAATAGCCTGAGCTCTCATGGTCTCGCATTCACCCCTTACAGATATCATTAGTGTGCATTCACCTGTAAGACTGAATATAGGAGTCTAGATACGGGAGTATATTCTGAGGTGGGACACGCGAATACGTTTAAGTTCTTAAAACACTAATTCTCATATCTCGAAACAGTTGAACTTTGTGTGAAAATTTAAGTGGATCAGTATACTGACAATCTAAGTGAATCGTTTAGAACTTAAAGTGTTTAAAGCACAACGGTGCTAGTGATTTGTCAAAAACTGATATGATCCTCTTACATAAACTCACAAAAATATTGTCTGTAAATATTTCTTTACTGCTTTTCATTAGACAAAATCCCAAAAAGAATGTGTTTTAGCATAAAATTTTGAAAATTCAAAAAGATTTTATTTCATTTTATTTTCGACAACTGATGTTGAAAAGCTGATTTTCAAAATTCTAAGTGCTAAACATGATGAGCAAGGTTTGGGATAGTGTGATTGAAATGAAAATATACCCAAAAGTAAATTTCAAATGAGAAATTATGTTTTGAGATTGATTTTACAAGTGGTAAGCAGAAATTAAAATTGTTATAAATCAAAACCTTATGTTTTGGGTAGAGATTTGTGCAGATCCCAGTGTCTAAGCCTGAGCAGAGTTTAAGCCAGGTCACGATTCTAGAACGAGAGCTATAACAGATTGCGATCCCGGAAAAACTTAAGGGGGAGTCTGTTAGCAAAGGGGAGTTTGAAGATTGTAAGATCAACATCCAAGGGGGGATTTAACTGCCGATGCTAATAAGCAAGAGAGAGAAGATAGAGATTGAAGGATGCTTACATTGTCAGATACTTTGGAAAGAGCGAGAAGACTGATCAAGACTGAAGATTCGTCATACTACAGACTCATACCGAAGACTCGTCAACATCTAAGTGGGAGTTTGCTGGTGCATATGTCTGTTGACTTCGTCTTGTATCGAGCCATGTATTTAGATTGGATAGACTAGAGCTCGGTAGTCAAGAAAATAGGTTTTTAGGGCTGTTGGACCAGTTCACACGAACTGACTGATCCAGTTCACACGAAGTGGCCACTTCTCACGAACTAGTGATGTCTGTTTCATAGGGACTGGCTAGCCTATAAATATGAGAGCTCATGTCTTCATTTGTAACTTTGGATTCCGGTAGCGAAGCTCTGCCGAAGTGTCTCCAGGCTGTAAAACGTTCTGAAATCAATACAAGAGATAGTTAAAGTAATTCTAAGTGCAAATCAAGCTGATTCAACATCGATACGTCTGATTCCGCCTTTCGTATTGATCAAGAACTCTTCTGATCGACTCGTTTAGGTCGAATCTCGATCCTACAGAGAAGAGAGGAGAAGGTGTGTGTTAGTGTGTGTTGAATGAAATGAGTTTAGATCCTTCAAGTTCTTTTATAATCCATTTTCATCTTCTAACTCTTGTGTAATATGTTTAGTAAAGGTTATACATATCTAATATAATATTGAAATGAAATCATCTTGGTGGGACCCTTGTTGGGCCGTAACTAGGTGGGGGGTAGTAGATTAGGGGTTAACTAGGTTGGTTACAATCTAGTTCAATTCTAAGTGTTAGTTACATGTTTTGGTTATTAGATATTTTTAGGAGGTGATATGGTGTTAGGGGACCATAACTAGCTTGGAAATGTTAAAACAGTGCTTCTAGTGTAAATTTTGTGTTTCAGGTAGTGTCCGGTTGTTCGGTTGGTTACTGGTTCGTTAAGGTGCTAAACTACGCACTTTAGGGTGCTTTATGTATCTTTTGTGACACTATTGATTCCCGACACTTAGGAAAGCATTTAGGACCATTTAATCATTTTTCTGCATTATATTAGTATGTTAAAATGTTGATTTTTGCTGAATTTTGCTGAATTCAGCACTTTGGGTGAGTTTTAGGCATTTTCCGGCACTTAAACTATCACTAGAAAGGCAGTTTTGTGGTCCTTACTTTCCTATACACTACACTAGTGTCAAACTTAGTTTCTGGCTCGTTCTGTATCTCAATGCACTGTCTATCTATGTGTTGAGTTCTGTCAGCATTTTCCTGATTTATAAGATAACTATGCTAACTATACTTAATGCATCATTCAAAGCAATATAGCTTTCATGCAATATTGGTATGACATTAAATAATGTATGATGCACATGCATGTAAAAAGCAGAAATCAGAAAAAAAAAAAAACAAAAAAAACAATTAATTGAAATTCAGCACAGTCATTAGGCACTAATCACAATTAATTAATTGTTCGGATACCTGGATTTTTGACAGTTGTCACATTCTCCCCCTGTTAAGAAAATTTTGTCCCGAAATTTTTAAGCTTAACTACTAACTGTAGGGGAGTTAGGGAACAAATGCGGATACTTAGCTTTCATGCGGTCCTCACGCTCCCAAGTAAACTCTGGGTCGTGACGCGCATTCCATCTAACCTTAACAAGCTTAACACTACTCCTCCGAGTCTTGTTAACCTTCCAGCCAGTAACCTCGACAGGTTCTTCGGTAAAGTGGAGTGTGTCGTCAATGTGAACTTCGTCAGCAGGAATAACCACCGTTTCCTGGGTTGGACTCTTCTTCAGATTGGATACATGAAATGTATCGTGAACACCATTCAATTCTGCAGGTAGTTCCAACTTGTAAGCTATAAGACCAATCCTTTCCAGGATTTTGAACGGTCCAATGAATCTGTCACACCCTGGCTTTGCGGAAGCGTGGTTAGTTTTGGTGTGACTTCTTAATACCATAGCTTAATCATAACAAAGCTATATGAATTTAAAAACCATGCAAGTCATCATTAAGTTTAGAAATCAACGTACAATACCATTGTTTTAAACATACGACCATAACCTTGTTCAGTAACATTACATCTAGAAACAAAACATAAATGAGGGTTAAGGATTGTGTCTTGTCCAGGTAAGAGAACACAACCCCTAATCCTTGATGACTTCATGAAGATTGCAGCGGAAAACGTTCATACCGTGCCAGAATCCGTTAATTTCCTGAAATACATGTGAGTTGAAAAATCAACAATAATGTTGAGCGAGTTCATGTGCAAGTGAGTAAGTAAAACACTTGTAAGTATAAAAGTTTCCTGGTATGTAGCAGTGTAAGAGGACTTGTGATCACCAATGGTTTGCAAGGCCATTAGCATGTCGTGAAATGCAAGTAAGTAAGATACAACCCTAGCCGATTTTGCGTTGGGTACCAAGTCACTCCGGATCCGTTCTGTTAGTCCTTCGAGAGGCCTGTTCTGTTGGACCGGGAGCTGGGCTCGCTACACCCAAATAGATCTACCGCTCGAGTCCCTCGGGGTTCTAACTACCCATTCACATGATCTAAACCTCCTTACGTTATTCATACCGTGTATAAAGTAATTGTAAACAAAGTAACATGTATTTCACCCCCGCAGTTAAGAAAACTGAAAACAGTTAGAGAAAAGGGGGACATGAACTCACAGTGGATGCGTAACTCTACCAAGCGTCTCCTGATACTGTAAGCTGTGCAATGACCTACAAGTGCTAATTCTATTAGACGGACGGCCGTGCTTTAGCTTTACAGTTTATGTTTGCGGGAAATAGTTAGACAACTATTTCGTGTTACATTTTGTATATGCTTGATAGTTATTCTTCTTCCCAAGGATGGGGGATACAATACATGTGCGTAAGTTACGTTTTATCAATCTTGTGGTAATGTAATTACCGATGTAACTTATATGTTTATGGAAGCGTTCGCAAAGTTTTGGAATCATTAACGCTTGTAAATATTATTTTCACTCTAAAATAATATTTATGTATTTCACAAAATAATCATAAACAGTGTTGTGACAAATATATTTATCACGTTAATCTTTGTGAAAATCCCACCTCCGAATGTTTAGTAAAATATAGTACTGGCGAAATTTATGTTTCAAAAGTATGCCCAAAAATAGTTCTAACACTTGTTGTGTAAAAAGTCTAAGTGTTAGGTTTTTAGAAAATTTCGCCAGAGTTTCCTCTGTAACTGGAGGTGGCCACGCTTTTAAGCGTATCATTTTCTTTTAACAAATCAACTCAATCAACTTCTTTATTCAATCAAACAATTTCCGACACATCAAACTAGTCAACAAGTATGTAAATTTGCATAATCGCATGAACTTGCAGTTTTTCCGCATCAATAATGTAAATCACCTTTATATATGTAGATCTTTATATATAAAGAAACTTTAATCTCGTAAAAGCCTCGTGTTTAGAGAAAACCGTCTTTACAACTTCTAGTAACAAGTGACAAATACACTTCTTTGTCGGATCTCTTTATTTTACAAGTGTCTATACACTTGTGGTTTATAAAATCATATTTATTAGTGCAAGATCCACCTTTTAGAAAAACATGATTTCTTTAAAGTGTGGTCTTTCAAAAATACCACTTGCGGATACGTAGATCCGCTAGTTTTAAACACCATTTTACCGGTTAAAATACTTTTACACAAGTATAATACTTCTTTACAAGTTCATGTCTCTAGAATGTGGTAGTGTTCACCTTTAACCCTTGTATCTTTCAAAAACAAGCTTATGTGATGATACGTGATTTTACAAAGTCGGGTTAAACGAAGATTTGAGCTACCACATTATAGATCGGGTCACAATAAGCACAAATTTCAAGTCCTACGACTTTTACACAAGACATATGCTATTAACCTCCATTTTAGTGATTTTACTAGACTTTAAAGATTCAAAACGCATGTTAACGATATTTAACCGACGAAAGTTCTATTAACCACTTTAGATGAGTGTGAGAACAAGTTTTAAAGGTTATACCTCTAGCTCAAGGCTAGGGAAGAATTGTGACGAAAACCGCGTGGATAAAAGCCAACGAGGGTGGTCCTTCGTGTTCCGCTTGCACCAAAGCTCCTAAAACGCGACCCTTGATATGCGTATGTTGTTGGAATGATGAGATCAAAACCGAAAATGTGGTGTGTGTGTTTGGTGTGTTCGGCCGAGAGCCACAAGAAGCAAGAGAGAGAGTGATTTTGTTGTGAAGTTAAGTGATAATGATCTAGTAATCCCATGTATTTATAAAGAAAAATCATGTGCTTTATCCATTGGTTATTATGTAGTGATGATACTAGACAACATTGGATTCAACAAGATCTCAAGTACAAGATGTGTGTCCCCTATATATGGGGCCGGTCATGAGAGCAAGGGGGGGGGGGTATCTAGTTCGATTTTAAGTAGCTAGTTAAGAGTTTAGTTGTGTTAATTCGGTTAATCAAGTGTTAAACTCCGTTAGTTAAGTGTAACATGTTAAGACGGGTGTTAGGGTAATCAGGGACCCTAACTTGCTCAGAAAAATATAAAAAGTGAAAATAATAAAATTTTCATGTTCCGGGTAAAGTCCGGGTGTCCGGTTGGATAGTAATCCGTTAAAGTGTTACAAAAGACTTTAAAGTGTCGTTATTACATCTTTAGTGACACAATTTGTTTTCCCGACACTTTAGAAAGTGTCTAGTAATATTTTCTCATTTTTGGCACTTTACTAGTCAGCTAGAAGCTGGTTAAATTATTTAAAGTGCTGTGTTTGGTACTTAAAGTACGTTCTGGCACATCCGAATCAGTGTATCCTATCCCCTAGAGACGCGGTAACACAACCCTTATATCCTACACTCACTACCAGTGTAGCCAAAATATATGAGGCTCTTAACAGGCCTTGAGGCAGTATTTGCCTGATGCTGGTTATATCAGCATGTTTACTGTGTATCCGTTTGGTGCTACTGTGCTTTTTGTGCATCATGTTTGTCACTAGGGTTCAGCACGTAATTAATGTAGTGACAGCAAATAAAGTATGATGCAAGTAAGTGCATGTATCAGTATGCAGGTAGCAGTTTATCAGCTAGTTTCAATCAAGCACAGAGGTCAAGTAATAATTAATCATTAATTAAGTTGTACGGATACCTGGTTTTGTGCGGGTTGTCACATTCTCCCCCCGTTAAATAAATTTCGTCCCGAAATTTAAGTTCTGCTTGTAGAAGCAGTGTTCTTGGGAAATAAGTGGGGGTACTTTTCCTTCATCCGGTCCTCACGCTCCCATGTGAATTCAGGACCATGTCTGGCATTCCAACGTACCTTGACGAGTTTGACACTGCTCCGGCGGGTCTTGTTAACTTTCCAATCCGTGACCTCGACAGGTTCTTCAACGAAGTGGAGCGTGTCGTCAATATGAATCTCGTCGATAGGAATGGCAACGTCAACTTGAGTTGGACTTTTCTTTAAATTGGATACATGAAATGTATCGTGAACACCATTTAGTTCAGCAGGTAGGTCCAACTTGTATGCTACCGTCCCGATTCTTTCTAGAATTCTAAAGGGACCAATGTAGCGTGGATTTAACTTTCCTCGCTTTCCAAAGCGCGCTACCCCTCTCCAGGGTGAAACCTTCAATAATACCATCTCTCCGACTTGGAAGTCCACATTCTTCCGGTTTGGATCCGCGTAGGCCTTTTGCCTGTGGCGAGCGGCTTCGATGCGTTTAAGAATTTGCGCGATCTTATCTGTCGTCTCTTGGACGATCTCGGGACCAGCAAGCTGCCTATCACCTGCGTCAGACCAACATAGTGGGGATCGGCACTTGCGTCCGTATAGGGCCTCAAACGGCGCAACACCAATACTGGTGTGGTAGCTGTTGTTGTACGAAAATTCGACCAAGGGTAAGTGTTTATCCCAGCTACCTCCTAAATCCATAACACATGCCCTCAGCATGTCTTCCAATGTTTGTATTGTTCGCTCGCTCTGGCCATCAGTTTGCGGATGGAATGCAGTGCTCAGATTTAATTGTGAGCCAAAAGATTCTTGGAAAGATTGCCATATTCTTGACACAAATCTTCCGTCTCTATCAGAGATGATCGAGAGTGGTACTCCATGTCGTGCTACGATCTCTCTCATGTAAATTTCCGCAAGTTTACTAGTACTGTCTTTCT
This sequence comes from Helianthus tuberosus, assembly GCA_030545235.1. Lineage (NCBI taxonomy): Eukaryota > Viridiplantae > Streptophyta > Magnoliopsida > Asterales > Asteraceae > Helianthus > Helianthus tuberosus. The sequence goes on along the minus strand of CM060389.1, from coordinate 53,122,485 downwards.
CCCTGATTGGCAGAAAATGTGCGGACTTTGTTAGGCGGTCTACAATCACCCAAATCATATCATGGCCTCTTGGCGTTCTTGGCAGTTTCGTAACAAAATCCATTGAGATTTGTTCCCATTTCCATTTGGGAATCTCAGGTTGTTGCAGAAGTCCCGAAGGCTTCTGGTATTCTGCCTTGACCTTAGCGCACGTTAAACATTTGCTCACATAGACGGCAACGTCGCCTTTCATCCTAGGCCACCAATAGAAATCTTTAAGATCGTGGTACATCTTATCCGATCCAGGGTGGATAGAGTACCGTGACTTGTGCGCTTCGTCGAAAATAACTTCCCTTAATCCACCAAACAGAGGAACCCAAATCCTTTTCTCAAAATGTAACGTCCCTTCCTCGTTTGGTACCAAAAGCTTCTCCATTCCCCGGAGATATTCTTCCTCAATGTTTCCCTTCTTGAGAGCTTCCTTTTGTGCAGCACGAATGCGCGAGGGAAGGTCGGTTCGTACAATCATTTCCAAAGCTCTAACCCTTATGGGCTTGATTCTTTCTTTACGACTTAGGGCATCGGCTACTACGTTCGCCTTTCCCGGGTGATACTTGATCTCGCAGTCGTAATCGTTTAGTAACTCAACCCATCGTCTTTGCCTCATATTTAACTCCTTCTGGTTAAATATATGTTGTAGGCTCTTGTGATCTGTGAAAATTGTGCACTTCGTACCATACAGGTAGTGCCTCCAGATCTTTAGTGCAAAAACCACTGCGCCAAGCTCTAAATCATGTGTGGTATAATTCTTCTCGTGCACTTTCAGTTGGCGTGATGCGTAAGCAATGACCTTTTGGCGTTGCATCAACACACATCCCAATCCCTGACGCGATGCGTCGCAGTATACCACAAAATCGTCGGTACCTTCCGGTAGAGCTAAGATTGGCGCGTTGCAGAGCTTATCTTTCAATATCTGAAACGCTTCGTCCTGTTTGATTCCCCAATCAAACGTCTTATCCTTCTGGGTCAGGAGCGTCAACGGTTGAGCGATTTTCGAAAAATCCTCGATGAACCTTCGATAGTAGCCAGCCAAACCCAAGAATTGTCGAATCTCGGTTGGCGTTGTAGGCGTCTCCCAATTCTTGATTGCCTCGATCTTTGTGGGATCAACATGAATTCCATCCCCATTAACCACATGTCCAAGAAACTGGACTTCGCGTAGCCAAAACTCGCACTTGGAGAATTTGGCGTACAGTTGTTCCTTCTTTAGCAGCTCCAAAATGGTTCTAAGATGTTGTTCGTGTTCAGCCTTCGTCTTTGAGTAAATCAGGATGTCGTCGATGATTACAATCACGAACTTGTCTAAGTATGGCTTGCAAACTCTATTCATCAAGTCCATAAACACTGCAGGCGCATTGGTTAAACCAAATGGCATCACGAGGAACTCGTAGTGTCCATAACGAGTTCGGAAGGCTGTTTTCGGGATACTTTCCTCCTGTATCCTTAATTGATGGTATCCAGATCGAAGATCGATCTTAGAGTAACAGCTTGAACCTTGAAGTTGATCGAACAGATCGTCGATCCTTGGCAGTGGATACCTGTTCTTTATCGTCAGCTTGTTCAATTCTCTGTAGTCAATACACATACGGAAACTTCCGTCTTTCTTCTTGACAAACAAGACCGGAGCTCCCCAAGGCGAGAAGCTTGGTCGGATAAAACCTTTATCTAACAGCTCCTGAAGCTGTGTTGACAATTCCTGCATCTCTGATGGAGCAAGTCTGTATGGTGCCTTAGCCACAGGCGCGGCGCCTGGAACTAAGTCAATGTGAAACTCCACTTGCCTCTGAGGTGGCAGTCCAGGTAAGTCTTCTGGGAAGACTTCTGGATACTCCCTTACGATAGGGATGTCTTCGATTGTTGGCTCGGCAGCCTTCTTGTCTACGATGTGTGCCAGAAAAGCAACACATCCTTTCCGTAAACACTTCCTTGCCTTCAAGCAGCTGATGAATCTTAGCGGTGTGTCACGCTTCTCTCCATGAACCACAATTGTCTCACCATCGTCAGTTGGGATACGAACAACTTTCTCGTGACATACTATCTCCGCCTTGTTCCTGGATAGCCAATCCATTCCTACCACCACGTCGAAGCTTCCCAATTGGACTGGTAGTAGATCCAGAGTAAACTCGCGTTCTCCCAATTCTATCACGCAACCTCTGATTACTTCGTCGGCTCCAACTAACTTTCCATTAGCTAATTCGATCGAGTAGGGTATGTCTAACTTATTAGCAGCTAACCCAAGCATATTCTTAAATTCTAGCGATACGAAGCTATAATCGGCACCAGTATCAAATAAAACGGATGCATAGCGTTGATTGATAGGGAACGTACCGGTAACAACATTTGGATCTTGACGTGCTTCTCTAGCTTCAAGTTGGAACACTCTACCACGGGCTTGATTCAGTGTTGGGCAATTCTTCTTAAAATGCCCAATTTCCCCGCAATTGTAGCATCCGAGCCTTTGCCCATTACCATCCCCATTTCCAGCTGGGGTGTTGTTCTGGTTGGCATTGCCAGCCTGGTTTGCATTGTTGCTTCGGTTTCTGTTTCCTCCAGGATTTCCTTGCTGGCGATTCCCATTTCCACCACGGTTATCATTCCTATTTCCATATCCTCCCTGGCCTCCACGGCCAGTGCCAACCCAACAGGTGTCCTTAGAGTGACCACGTTTCCCACATGCTTCACACACTTTTAGCCCACAATGACCAGAATGGTGACGCTGGCAGGCATTACACCTGGGATGGGTGCCCATATATCCCTTTCCTCTCCTTCCACTACCAGCTGCACCCTGAGCTGGCGTGCTTGGTGCTCCTCTCTTACCATCACCGCTAACACTTAGCTTGAAGTTTGAAAACTTTCTTTTGTTACTTCCGGACGACTCAACATGCGTCTCTTTCTCCTTTGCCTTTACATCACCAAACTTGTTTAAACGAATCCCCTCCTCGGTGAGAGCCACGCTCAAATCGATGGCTTCAGTGATAGTCGCTGGTTTGGAGGAGGTTACCATGCTTATTATTTGGGGAGCCAAACCCCAAATGAAGCGCTCGATTCGTTTGTATTCAGGCGTAACCATGTAAGGAACCACTTGAGATAGGTCATGAAACCTCTGAACGTACTCTGCTACTTTCGGACCATCCATCTTTAAGTGCCAGAATTCAGTCTCCAACCTCTGAATTTCTGCGCGTGAACAGTACTTCTTGCGCATCAGTTCTTTCAATTCGGCCCAAGTCAGGGCGTAGGCGGCAGCTTCGCCTAAGGTTTGGACTTGTAAGTTCCACCAAGATAGGGCTCCGTCGAGAAATAGCCCTGAAATGTATGTGACTTGTTGGTCCTCAGCACACTTGCTCATGCGTATGACGGAGTCAGTTTTCTCAGCCCAGCGGGTAAAGGCAACTGCACCTCCTGTGCCATTGAAGTTAACTGGTTTGCAGTCTAAGAACTGCTTGTAGGTGCATCCTGCACGTATGTTAAAACATGTGGTTGGTATTAGCATCACCGCTAAAATCTCCAACTAGTTCATGGTAGGTTCGAATGGCGTAGTATTACCGTGAGGTGGGTTGTTATTGCCTTGATTAACACTTCCGCTCCCTCCTGGCTGAGAAGCTGCGTACTGCGCTATGGCAGCAGCAATGACTTGTTGTAGCTCTTCCTGAGTGGTAGGCATAGGCTGCTGTTGTCGTCTTGGCGGCATCTTTCTAAAAGATGGTTTAAGTTGATTAGGCCATAGAAGGCTCCGATGTTACAATACGTAAATCAGTTCGTAATATAGTGTACGTATATAACGGTAGTAATAGTATAATCACACAGTATCTCATGTTATCACATATCACAAATATCAATCACACAACATCCCATACCATAACAATGCAAATAAGTAATCAAGCGAATCCAAAATATGGTGAGAAAACTGCGATTGCCATAATAATGAGACCACATCGTAGTGTATACATACAATCATGAATCACTGGGGCTACATCACCCCTGTCAAAAGCTACATCAGTATCGATACAACATCAAGTACATAACAAAAGTCAAATCATAACGTAGTCTCCTCAAAAATGCTGTGCAAGTAAAAGCAATCGCTGACTTCTCACCTCGCCTACCCTGTGGCACTGATGAGCTCAAGCAGATGGTGGTGGAGGAGGGGGAAAACGGGTATAAAACAAACGGCGCATCTCTAACCAATCTGCCTCCATCGCCTGCTGTGTGCGAATAACGGAGGCAATCTGCTGCTCCAAAGTAGCAAGATGAGCAACATAGTCAGGGGGTAATGGTCGAAACGGCTGTAACGGAGAGGGTACCCGGCCATGGCACTGACATGGCTGCAGGCGGGCTCTCTCCAACTCCTGTAGTCGCTGCTCATGCGACTCATGCTGGTGTACAAATGACATCAATACATCCTCGATAGTGTGTCCCACGTGGAACCTGTGGTATGGATCAGTGGGTGGCATAGGGGAAAATGGTGACCACAGCAGTGGCTCACGTGTGGGGTCAAAGGGTGCCATCCCAAAAGGAGCAGTAATAGGTGGAACAAAAGGCATCTGTGGTAAGAAAGGCATGGGTATCGGTACATGCCCTGATGGGTGGGCTGAAGAGCCCTCTCCAGGCCCTGCTGGAGGTATGTACGTGGGAATCTGAAACGAAAAGTCAGTGTATCTAGCGTCTGGAATCTGTGGGGGTAACGGTGGGACGTCCTCATCAGCCGGGATCCACCCGTGCTGTGCGGCCTCGTCCGGTGGATCCATCTGTGCCGCGAACGGTGCATGTCCGGGCTCTATGGGAACAGGATCAAATAAAGGGGCTACAACAGGGTCAACGGGTGCCAAGTGCTCAAATGGTGGGTCAACAGGTACAGCAACTATGGGTAGAGGATCGATGGGATCAACAGCAATGGGCTCAAGGGGTATATCTGCATGCATAGGGTCATGCTCCGGTAACACATCAAGAGCAGCTGCCTGCTCAGGGGCAAGGGCAGGCTCCAAGTCATCGAATGCCATATCAAAGTCAAAATCAGGATCAATAGGATCAAAAGGGTCAACAGGATCCGCTGGATCCTCCATAAACTGGTCCATCGGAACAAACTCCAAGTCACGATCAGGGTCGAACCCTGGGGGAAACATAGGGTCGGAATCCTCCACGTCCTCGTGGTCAAAAGTGGGACTGGGGATGGGGGCGACAGAAGATGCATGATCAGAATCTGACTCGTGAGAGTAGTGCTGCGCACTAAGGGTATGTGTCGGTGCAGAAGCCACAGACTCAGAGGAGTCCTGGGCTGGGGAAAGTGCAGGTGCCTCCGCAGCCGGAGCATCTGCAATCAGTAGAGGGGCAACAGCGGGTAGGGCCTCGCCCTGAACGTCCTCCATAGGCTCCACCTCAAACAAGTCGACGTCGTCCTCGTCGTCCTCGTCGTCGTCGAACGGTAACTCCTGAACAGGGTAAGCAGCGAGGGGTATGGGGGCAGGGATCACCGCTAGTGGCAAATCCCAGGCCGGAATATCAATAGGGAGCTCATCGTCGCCGTCAGGTAGGGCGAATGGCTGGAAGTCGTCATCGTCGGTACTGGTAAAGTCTGACGTGTACACCTCGTGCTCCGAGGACTCTAAATCATCTGACACAACACGCCTGGGGTTGGTGATGTCTGAACCACCTGAATCAGCCGGATCCATGTATCTGTAACATAAACACAAGTATGCACAAACAGTCAATCACATAATCAGATAATCACATAAGTCACCAAGTAGGGCATCACATAATTTCTCCTAGTCTTACTAGCCAAAACCATCTAGTCTACAAGACTGTTCTATCCTTCACTTAAACCAGACCTCGATCCTCCAGATCGAACCTTATAACAAATCAACGTGCTCAACTACCTTATTCACCTCGATCCTCCAGATCGAACCTTATAACAAATCAACGTGCTCAACTACCTTATTCACCTCGATCCTCCAGATCGAACCTTATAACAAATCAACGTGCTCAACTACCTTAACCCTCTCGATCCTCCAGATCGATCCTCAGCCCTCCAAGCTGACTTATAATTAATAAAATGTGCTCAACATTTGTTTGTAAAAAGTGTGGATCTGGACTTAAGTGGTATGCAGAAAAATGTTTTCGTGAGAGCCCTAGTGATCATAGTCTAGACTCGAGACAGAATCCTAGTTCGCTATGATCAGAGCTCTGATACCAAGCTGTCACACCCTGGCTTTGCGGAAGCGTGGTTAGTTTTGGTGTGACTTCTTAATACCATAGCTTAATCATAACAAAGCTATATGAATTTAAAAACCATGCAAGTCATCATTAAGTTTAGAAATCAACGTACAATACCATTGTTTTAAACATACGACCATAACCTTGTTCAGTAACATTACATCTAGAAACAAAACATAAATGAGGGTTAAGGATTGTGTCTTGTCCAGGTAAGAGAACACAACCCCTAATCCTTGATGACTTCATGAAGATTGCAGCGGAAAACGTTCATACCGTGCCAGAATCCGTTAATTTCCTGAAATACATGTGAATTGAAAAATCAACAATAATGTTGAGCGAGTTCATGTGCAAGTGAGTAAGTAAAACACTTGTAAGTATAAAAGTTTCCTGGTATGTAGCAGTGTAAGAGGACTTGTGATCACCAATGGTTTGCAAGGCCATTAGCATGTCGTGAAATGCAAGTAAGTAAGATACAACCCTAGCCGATTTTGCGTTGGGTACCAAGTCACTCCGGATCCGTTCTGTTAGTCCTTCGAGAGGCCTGTTCTGTTGGACCGGGAGCTGGGCTCGCTACACCCAAATAGATCTACCGCTCGAGTCCCTCGGGGTTCTAACTACCCATTCACATGATCTAAACCTCCTTACGTTATTCATACCGTGTATAAAGTAATTGTAAACAAAGTAACATGTATTTCACCCCCGCAGTTAAGAAAACTGAAAACAGTTAGAGAAAAGGGGGACATGAACTCACAGTGGATGCGTAACTCTACCAAGCGTCTCCTGATACTGTAAGCTGTGCAATGACCTACAAGTGCTAATTCTATTAGACGGACGGCCGTGCTTTAGCTTTACAGTTTATGTTTGCGGGAAATAGTTAGACAACTATTTCGTGTTACATTTTGTATATGCTTGATAGTTATTCTTCTTCCCAAGGATGGGGGATACAATACATGTGCGTAAGTTACGTTTTATCAATCTTGTGGTAATGTAATTACCGATGTAACTTATATGTTTATGGAAGCGTTCGCAAAGTTTTGGAATCATTAACGCTTGTAAATATTATTTTCACTCTAAAATAATATTTATGTATTTCACAAAATAATCATAAACAGTGTTGTGACAAATATATTTATCACGTTAATCTTTGTGAAAATCCCACCTCCGAATGTTTAGTAAAATATAGTACTGGCGAAATTTATGTTTCAAAAGTATGCCCAAAAATAGTTCTAACACTTGTTGTGTAAAAAGTCTAAGTGTTAGGTTTTTAGAAAATTTCGCCAGAGTTTCCTCTGTAACTGGAGGTGGCCACGCTTTTAAGCGTATCATTTTCTTTTAACAAATCAACTCAATCAACTTCTTTATTCAATCAAACAATTTCCGACACATCAAACTAGTCAACAAGTATGTAAATTTGCATAATCGCATGAACTTGCAGTTTTTCCGCATCAATAATGTAAATCACCTTTATATATGTAGATCTTTATATATAAAGAAACTTTAATCTCGTAAAAGCCTCGTGTTTAGAGAAAACCGTCTTTACAACTTCTAGTAACAAGTGACAAATACACTTCTTTGTCGGATCTCTTTATTTTACAAGTGTCTATACACTTGTGGTTTATAAAATCATATTTATTAGTGCAAGATCCACCTTTTAGAAAAACATGATTTCTTTAAAGTGTGGTCTTTCAAAAATACCACTTGCGGATACGTAGATCCGCTAGTTTTAAACACCATTTTACCGGTTAAAATACTTTTACACAAGTATAATACTTCTTTACAAGTTCATGTCTCTAGAATGTGGTAGTGTTCACCTTTAACCCTTGTATCTTTCAAAAACAAGCTTATGTGATGATACGTGATTTTACAAAGTCGGGTTAAACGAAGATTTGAGCTACCACATTATAGATCGGGTCACAATAAGCACAAATTTCAAGTCCTACGACTTTTACACAAGACATATGCTATTAACCTCCATTTTAGTGATTTTACTAGACTTTAAAGATTCAAAACGCATGTTAACGATATTTAACCGACGAAAGTTCTATTAACCACTTTAGATGAGTGTGAGAACAAGTTTTAAAGGTTATACCTCTAGCTCAAGGCTAGGGAAGAATTGTGACGAAAACCGCGTGGATAAAAGCCAACGAGGGTGGTCCTTCGTGTTCCGCTTGCACCAAAGCTCCTAAAACGCGACCCTTGATATGCGTATGTTGTTGGAATGATGAGATCAAAACCGAAAATGTGGTGTGTGTGTTTGGTGTGTTCGGCCGAGAGCCACAAGAAGCAAGAGAGAGAGTGATTTTGTTGTGAAGTTAAGTGATAATGATCTAGTAATCCCATGTATTTATAAAGAAAAATCATGTGCTTTATCCATTGGTTATTATGTAGTGATGATACTAGACAACATTGGATTCAACAAGATCTCAAGTACAAGATGTGTGTCCCCTATATATGGGGCCGGTCATGAGAGCAAGGGGGGGGGGGTATCTAGTTCGATTTTAAGTAGCTAGTTAAGAGTTTAGTTGTGTTAATTCGGTTAATCAAGTGTTAAACTCCGTTAGTTAAGTGTAACATGTTAAGACGGGTGTTAGGGTAATCAGGGACCCTAACTTGCTCAGAAAAATATAAAAAGTGAAAATAATAAAATTTTCATGTTCCGGGTAAAGTCCGGGTGTCCGGTTGGATAGTAATCCGTTAAAGTGTTACAAAAGACTTTAAAGTGTCGTTATTACATCTTTAGTGACACAATTTGTTTTCCCGACACTTTAGAAAGTGTCTAGTAATATTTTCTCATTTTTGGCACTTTACTAGTCAGCTAGAAGCTGGTTAAATTATTTAAAGTGCTGTGTTTGGTACTTAAAGTACGTTCTGGCACATCCGAATCAGTGTATCCTATCCCCTAGAGACGCGGTAACACAACCCTTATATCCTACACTCACTACCAGTGTAGCCAAAATATATGAGGCTCTTAACAGGCCTTGAGGCAGTATTTGCCTGATGCTGGTTATATCAGCATGTTTACTGTGTATCCGTTTGGTGCTACTGTGCTTTTTGTGCATCATGTTTGTCACTAGGGTTCAGCACGTAATTAATGTAGTGACAGCAAATAAAGTATGATGCAAGTAAGTGCATGTATCAGTATGCAGGTAGCAGTTTATCAGCTAGTTTCAATCAAGCACAGAGGTCAAGTAATAATTAATCATTAATTAAGTTGTACGGATACCTGGTTTTGTGCGGGTTGTCACAGAATCGTGGGTTCAACTTTCCACGCTTCCTAAAGCGTGCTACACCTTTCCAAGGTGAGACTTTTAACGAAACCATATCTCATACTTCAAATTCCAAAGGTTTCCTTCTTTGGTCCGCATAGCTCTTTTGTCGATCGTGAGCCGCCTTGATGCGCTCTCGGATCTGCATGATCTTATATGTCATCTCTTGAACCAATTCGGGACCAACTAGCTGTCTATCGCCTGCATCTGTCCAGCATAACGGCGATCGACATTTTCGTCCGTAGAGAGCATCAAACGGTGCAGCTTGAATGCTTGTTTGGTAGTTGTTGTTATAGGAGAACTCAACCAAAGGCAGGTGAGTGTCCCAACTGCCACCCAAGTCCATTACGCAAGCTCGTAACATATCTTCTAATGTCTGAATCGTCCTCTCACTTTGGTCGTCCGTCTGTGGTTGAAATGCGATGCTCAAATTCAACTGTGAACCAAACGCTTCTTGGAAAGATTGCCAAATCCTTGACACAAATCTTCCGTCTCTGTCAGATATAATTGAGATAGGCACTTCATGCCGTGCAACTATCTCCCTTAGGTACAGCTCAGCTAGCTTACCTGTGTTATCCCTCTCTCTGATTGGCAAAAAGTGCGCAGACTTTGTCAGACGGTCTACGATTACCCAAATCGTATCATGACCTCTGGGTGTCTTTGGCAACTTGGTTATGAAGTCCATCGAGATCTGCTCCCACTTCCACATGGGTATCTCGGGTTGTTGCAGAAGTCCTGAAGGCTTCTGATACTCGGCCTTCACCTTGGCAAGAGTTAACATTTTCCAACATATGTTGCAACATCACCTTTCAATCTCGGCCACCAGTAAAAATCTTTCAGATCTTGGTACATCTTGTCCGATCCTGGGTGGATCGAGTACCTTGATTTATGAGCTTCATTAAAGATAACATCCCTAAGACCACCAAAGAGAGGAACCCAAATTCGTTCCATAAAACACAAGATTCCTTCCTTGTTGGGCATTAACTTCTTCTCCATCCCACGGAGATACTCATCCTTAAGGTTTTCTTCCTTAAGGGCTTCTCTCTGCTGTAACACCTCGTAAATTCATACCCAATAAAATAAGGACACGTGTCATGTAATACAAACGTGTTATAAAAACGGGTCCAGATAAAGATGTACAGTAGGATTTAAAAGCGTCGACATGTTAATTTATACCTCTGAGCGACCTATTAATAAATCCCTAACCATAATATATTTAATCAACATCTAAATTATGCAAATAAATCTGGTTATCCTAAATAACAAATGGATTATGACTCAAGACTTGGATCCAATGTGAGTTCTCGTAAATGTTGGCACTTGAGACATTCAACACAAAGCACCAAAATGTGTAAGAGCATGCAAAGCATGCAAAGGCTGAGCACTTGGTCCCTCTACTGAAAAGGAAAGCATAAGATTCGGACTTGTATGGATTGCATGGTCAAAACTTGAAAAATCACAAAATTTTGTCTTCTGATGAAGGCTTACGGACCGCAAAGGGGTTACCTTACGGTCCGTAAAGCGGATACGGACCGCAAAGCAAAAGGCTTACGGTCCGCAAGATTGTAACTGGGCATCTTTGATCAAGGTCGGTTACGGACCGCATGACCAAGGGTTTACGGTCCGCATAGAAGGGCTTACGGACCGCAAGGCTTCCTCCTTACGGTCCGTAAGACTGTCGCTGGCAGCAGAAATTGGACAGCTGCCTGTTCAGCCTCTTACACCGCCTTATAAGAGTGGTATTCGAAAATCAGGGGCCCTATAACTGGTTTTTAGCAACATAGGGACACCTGGGATCATCCCAGAACATTAGTAGAGTGGCTTGGCATGATCTTGTGCATTTGAACTCACTATATAAGAGGAACAAGTTGCAACATTTTTGTCACTCATTTGTAACTCACTTCAAGCTGGTCTCTGGAGCTCCTCTGGTCAGTAAGAAAGTTCCCTTAAGTTTCAAATCATACTTAGGACCTTTGTAAGTGTCCTTAATCCTTTTTAATTCAGTTTAGATTAGTTAATTAGCTAAAAGTCAAACCGTCGTAATTAAGGATTGACTTCGAGATTAATTGAAATTTGTTCATTCAAATCTCGAATTAAAAGTACCTATAAGTAGGTAATTATGTGGGTAATAAACCCTTAAAAGGGTACCCTCTGATTCCCACTCTAACTAGATCAATTGTCGGGTCAAAGCTAACTTTAAAAAGTCAACAAAATACTTATTTTCAAATTAATACATAATTAGCAATGTAGGATCCATGTAACCTGTTTTATCATTTATATAACTTGGTAATTAATGTAAGAACATGTCTAAACATGTTCACCCCGACAATTTTAAGTTTAGGTTCGGTTCGGAACCGAAAGTCGCATAGTTTGAATTTCGCTTTGACTTTCGATTCTGACCCATTGTAGCATAGTTTAGGATTGCCTTAGAGCTCCTTTTGAACCTAGTTACATGTTAGTATAACCCTCTGTGATTATACGGCTTGGTTCATTAGTTGTCCATTTATTATGCAAGTTTCCGTTAATTGCCTAAATGTTGACTAGTATGCCCTTTTCACCATAAAATGTGATTTTTGAAAATATAAAAGAGTAGACACCTTGGTTACTGATTATAAACTTGTACCCAAAATTTGACATCAGTTTGAGGTCTAGATTAAGAGTTATGCTCAATAGCGTAATTAGAAAGTTTTTTGTTAATTAAACGGCATAATTAGCATATAGCCTAGTTTAACCCACTTTTTGGTATCAAACTTTTTACCCACTGATGTAATATAATATTTTGGGATTTTTAAAGATTTTTAATTAATTTTAGGCTGAGCATAACATAGGGTTGTGGCTTTAATTCGGTTAATGCCGGTATTGCCCCTTTGGGCTATAAAATGAGTTTTACAAATCTTTTTACCCCAAACCCTTTGCTAATGATTTTATTTGATAAATAAATTATTTTAAACCTTCTGGAATAATGAAAATACCAGCTTCCTTTATAGGACTCGGAAATGGCCCCAAATCGCCTTTTTAAGCATTTTTAACGCATAGTATGCATCAAAACTATTTTTCACATATAAGGTTGATACCTACTGATATTTTTAAGTATATTTTTATACATTAACAGTAAGCTAAAGTTTTAAACTCAGAATTCTAGATTTGACCTTTAAAGGCTATGTGAAATTACCAAAATGCCCCTACGGTGCATAGTTTGGTTATTATGGATAAATTTCACATATATTTAGTACCCTACTGTTATGAATTATAAAAAAATGAGTATTTTTACTAATTATATCAGACCTGTAACTCAGATTATTAATTAAACTCTTTTATAACCTTTTTAAATGACCAAAATGCCCTTACGGGGCATAGCTTGAGTCTAAATTCATTTCGGGCATAATAGAAGATATCTTACTGATGTCACAACATATTTAAGGCATGTTAACTTAGGAAACCTGTATATGGCTCTTATGGTTACCCGTTACGCATCCTTCGCGTTCGGTTCGCTTTATGTAACTAGTTTGCATAAATTGACCGAAACGGGTCAAACCTTGTCATTATAATCTCAAAATCCAGAATGTGTTTGGTTTACCCATATTATACAACTCTTCAAACTTGTCGGGTCTAAATCACATTCTATTCCGGTCTTCGCTTAATCGTGCGTTGGAACCGTATCTTTCTTTAAAGACTAACCGGTCTAAGTTTAGGCTTAATCAAAGACCCGTTAGGATTTTAATAGGTTATTATAAACCTTTGTTCCAGAATAGGAGACCTGGTAAAAGCTACACGCACTTGCTATTTTAGATTTATACTTGCAAAGGTAAATACTTTTAACTTATTTTCCCTATACGGGCTTGGGGTACGGTATATAAAATACTGCTTGGTCGGACATTGCATCTTTAATTGTATGAATGTTAAATCATTGAAATGTCCTGTTTAAAAATGTTTTGTTTGCTTAAAGCCTTTGGGGGGTTAATGACCATGTCCCGGATATCCTTGGCATCATTCAAAGAAATGGCCACGACCTTAACACACGGGTGTAGGCGTACACCCGTTAGTGTATTTATAAATAATAAGGTATAACCGCTGGTTTCGGGAATAAACCGCCGCGGGACTATATCATGTGGTGTGTCAATTAATCTTTAACCCGGTACTCAACCCGGGCTACTGAACGTATTAGAAACATGTAATCCTTTTACAAGATTATATATTTATAAATAATTATCCCAAGTTATAAAAGATATTTTTGTGCCACGTGCATTCAAATAAATTTTATTAAACTTTTCAAAATGAGTCAGTTAATTATATTTACCAGTGTAAACTGACGTATTTTCCCAAAAAGGTTAAGTGCAGGTACTACTCGAACTAGGCTGGCTTTCTCCTAGCGTCCACAATAAGTCTCGCAAGCTTGGATGTTATAAAACTGTTGAACAATGTTTCCTTTTATTTTTGATCCGCCTGTGGATCTGTTTCAACTACATTGTGATACTTATTATTACAATTTTATTCAGTTGAAATAAATCTATCATTTGCTTCCGCTGTGCATTTATATATTGTGTTGTTTGACTATGATAATATCAACTACGTCACGGTACTCCCCACCGGTAATACGTGGAAATATCGGGGTGTGACAAGTTGGTATCAGAGCCAACACTGAGTGAATTAAACACTAGCCTTTTGTGTTTAATCTCAGTTACACAATTGCACCTTCCTCGAACCTTCGAGTCTAGACAAAGAAGATAGGACAAATCTTGATTGTGTTTTATTTTTGTCTGTTATATTTTTCCTTGTTGTTATCTTTAATTATGTTGACAGGTTTGAATATGCCGCCAAGATTCCTTAGGAGAAAAGGAAAGTCACCTGTAGTGGGTCACGACCAAGAGGTCGGGCCTTCTCAAAAAAGAGCCTCACCTATCCCTATTAGCACCAGTCCACAGGGAGACTGGAGGGCGCATCTGCAGCCATCGAGGCGGTCTGTCTCGTTAGCTTCGTCACCTTCTTACCTACACTCCTTTGGACCCCATTCAGAAAATGAACCCGAAAACCCACAGCCTTCATTTATCCCTCTCTAGAGGTCTAACTCTCGTCACTCCTTTGATAACCCGTCACATATCTTCCACAGCCGGTTCAACCCGGCAAATTACCTCGAGGAACCAGTGGGTGTTAACCCATTGGGACCTAAAGATCATTTTTCTGGAGATCACGCCATGGATATGGATGAGGATACTGACCCTACCGAACCACCGACCGGTACCCCCACTCATCCCATAGAAATCTCTGATGGGTCATCTTTTCATGGATCACCCTACCGTGGTCCTGACAGTTACCAAGCAAGGTTCAACCAGTATGAGTGGTATTTCACACCCTCTTACCATTCATCGCCCTATCAGCAGCAGCAGCAGGATCCTTCTGAGGATTCACGCTTTGTGACAGTTACCCCGCCACCACCACCACCTAAGCAGCAGCCTCCTGAGCCACCAAGGCGAAGGAGAATGAACGCACGGATGTCCGTGCAAGGAAGAGGAGTGCATATTAGCACCCTTAACCATCGAGTGGCAGCCACTACCCGCCACTCCAAGAAAAACCAGCAGATGGGGGGACCTTCAAACCCCAACCCGGAAGTGAACTCTGAACATGCCATGCTACCACCGTTGGGCTTTGACAACCCAATTCCCACGTACGCTGGCCCAGCATCGTATAATCCCTTTGAGCAGCCGGCTCACACCAGCTTCAATTATGTTGAGATCGACCCATACCTAGCGGTGTGGAACTACAATGCTCTTAACCCCGAGGGGCCTTACGGAGCTCCCTGGGGAGTCGGATACCCAGCTTATGGATACCAACAGCAGCCATCTCTTCGACCTCCACATCAGCCGCAACCGCAACCGCAGCCGCAGATACCAAGGTTTTCCCCGCCAGAACGGGAGGAAATTTTCCAAAGGCTGGATCAGGTTGAGCAGGAAGTTCACAGGGATCGCAGGGAACGACAAGGCTTCTTTAAAGGATTGGCAAGTTTAATAAAAGGAAAGAGCAAGAAGGACCATTGAATCCTTCAATTGTTGGCTGTATTTCCCTGTTTTCAGTTGAGCCCCTAAGTGGGCCTGTTTTTCTGTTTTGACCCCTGCGTGGGTATATCTTTTTGTATTCCGCCCCTGCGTGGGCATGACTTTCTGTTGACCCCTGCGAGGGTATGTTTGTTTGTTTAAGCCCCTGCGTGGGCGTGTTATTTTGTAGAAGTCCCGTTTAGGGCAACATTGTACTTGTTAAATTTTATGGAATGGTTAATTTAAATTTTCATTTTATTTAATTATGTGCATAAACATAAAATAGGAAATAAATAAAATAACTTTCCACTAAAAAAAATATCTACCATTATAATAAAATGGCAAAATCTAAAAAGAACAAGACCTAGCCATATGTCACCTTAAGACAAGGCCAAGATGGTAGTTCCTCAATTAGATTCAGGTCCTTATTAACCTCTCAATTTAGGATTGTTCTGCGTTAAATATTAAAAAGAATCTTAAAGGTAAAACTTAGCCTAAATGTTGTTGCAGACATGGCCAAGATGGTAAAACCTATTCAAGAGATTCAAAACCTTAACTTCTGAAAGCATATTAACATGCTTGACAAATGTGATTCGATAAAATCACGTAAGTCATTCTTATATTGGGTCATTTTAAATTCCCTTAATTATATAACCATCCCTTAAGAATGAAGTGCTTACGGGCTATAATTAACATCCTTGGGACTAAAGACAGTAGTAGCCTACAACTCCCTGTCTAGAAAAAGGTAATGAACTTGGATTCAAACCTTAATACCTTGATTCCGTAAAAATCTTGGTTTATAAATTAATTTTGTCTGTATGACTAGGCTTTTGTTGTATTATTAAATTATGATATAGGATTGTAATAAAGGTCCTGAGAATATTTAAATAATTAACAAATTTACCAAAATGGTTATTAAAACTATGGTTAATAAATCATAAAATACTGTAAAAGCTTCTAAATAAACCTTGCCCATTATTTTCTATATGTAGCAATTAAAGCTACATGGCTAGGTCGGATGAGGTGAACAGTCATCCGGTGGAAAACCACGAGAACACTAAAATACAGATGACCGGTGCAGAGCTGCAAGCACTAGTTGATAATGCTATTACAAAGGCTTTAGAGCGGCAATATAATGAATCTAGTGGGACTCGAAGTAGGAACCTATCCACACCGCACTCCAAGCCTAAGACTCATTCGGAGGCTCATAGCAAGCCACCCTCTAAGAAAGATGAGCCAAAGAAAGATGATGATCGACATTCATCTAATCAAAACAGTGTTCCATCAAAAAGGATAGTGTTTGATGATAAACCACGTACCAAGTCTAGTACCTATAAGTACTTTGTTTCCTGCAAACCCGGGGATTTCACTGGGAGAAAGGGGCAATTGATTGTATGACCTGGTTGGACGAGATGGACACAGTAGTTGACATCAGCGGTTGTGCTGAAAGGGATGTAGTGAAGTATGTATCCCAATCCTTCAAGGGAGAGGCACTGGCATGGTGGAAGTCTCTCATTCAAGCTGCTGGAAAGATCCCACTCTACAACTTGTCATGGGATCAGTTTGTTGCTCTCATTAAGGAGAATTATTGCCCGCAGCATGAGGTTGAAAGAGTTGAATCGGATTTCTTATCGTTGGTGATGAAGAACTTAGATTGTCAAGCTTACCTCACCAGTTTCAATACCCTGTCTAGGCTGGTTCCGTATCTCGTAACCTCGGAACCCAAAAGAATTGCTCGCTTCATTGGGGGTTTAGCCCCAGAAATCAAAGCCAGTGTTAAGGCGTCCAGACCTGCTACTTTTAGATCAGCAGCTGATCTATCTCTGTCTCTTACCTTGGACGCGGTCAGGCTAAGATCGCTAAGAAACTCTGATGCTGAGAAAAGGAAGCTTGAGGATGATAACTCACGGCGATCAGATAAGAGACATAGGGGAAACAATGACCACAAGAAGGGTTCTGGATCCAAGAAAGATGGTCATCAATCGGGAGATAAGCCCAAATGTAAAATCTGCAAGAAAAAACATTTCGGGAAGTGCAGATATGAGTCGAAATCCCAGTCACAGCCAAGGGCATGTGGGATTTGCAAGTCTTCTGAGCACAAGACCTTAGACTGTAAGAAAATCAAGGATGCTACGTGCTATAGCTGCAATGAAAAAAGGGCATATCAGATCCAACTGCCCAAAACTTACAAAGAAGACTGAGGATGGGAAGAAGACCAATGCAAGGGTCTTCCGAATGGATGCAAAGGAAGCTGTTCAGGACGACAATGTGATTACAGGTACCTTTCTCATAAATGATGTCTATGCAAGAGTACTTTTTGATTCAGGAGCTGATAAGTCATTTGTAGATAATAAGTTTTGCAAATTGCTGAATTTACCTGTTAAAACCCTAAGTGTGAAATATGAGGTGGAATTAGCTGATGGTACCCTAGAAACCGCATCAACCGTGTTAGATGGATGTTTCATATCCATTAGGAACCATTCTTTTCCATTGTTCCTACTTCCTTTGAAGTTAGCCGGTTTTGACATAGTTATAGGCATGGATTGGTTATCTCGTAACCAAGCCCAGATAGTGTGCAATAGGAAGCAAGTGGTGGTCAAGACTCCATCAGGTGAGCCAATTACCATTCAAGGAGACACCCAGTATGGACTGCCTGAGCAAGTGTCTATGCTCAAGGCATCTAGATGTTTGAAGAAGGGTTGTGTCATTTATATGGCACAGGTAACTATTGATGAACAGAAACCCAAGATTGAAGATATTCCAGTCATTTCTGAGTACCCTGAAGTTTTTCCTGAAGAACTATCTGGTTTGCCCCCAGATAGGCAAGTAGAATTCAGAATTGACATCATCCCTGGAGCAGCACCTATTGCGAGAGCGCCTTATAGGTTCGCACCAATAGAGATGAAGGAATTGAGGACGCAGTTAGATGATTTGCTAGCTAAAGGTTTCATTAGACCTAGTTCGTCTCCTTGGGGAGCGCCAATCCTATTTGTCAAGAAGAAGGATGGATCGATGCGTCTATGCATCGATTACCGTGAGCTGAATAAGATTACTATCAAGAATAGGTATCCTTTGCCCAGGATCGACGATCTGTTCAATCAATTACAAGGGGCAAGCTACTTCTCTAAGATCGATCTGAGGTCAGGCTATCATCAATTGAAGGTTAAAGATGAAGATGTACACAAGACTGCATTTAGGACTCGTTATGGTCATTACGAGTTCCTAGTGATGCCTTTTGGGCTCACTAATGCACCTGCCGCATTCATGGATCTCATGAATCGCGTCTGCAAGCCTTACTTGGATAAATTTGTCATCGTTTTCATCGACGACATTCTCATTTACTCGAAAAGCCAAGCTGACCATGAGAAGCATCTCCGTTGTATTCTTAAGCTACTTCAACAAGAAAAGCTCTATGCCAAATTTTCAAAGTGTGAATTTTGGCTTCGAGAAGTCCAATTCCTTGGACATGTTGTTAGTGAGCGTGGTATCCAAGTAGATCCCGCTAAAATTGAAGCTATTACTAACTGGCAAGAGCCCAAGACGCCTACGGAAATTCGCAGCTTCCTAGGACTGGCAGGATACTATAGACGATTTATTGAAAACTTCTCAAGAATTGCAGCACCCCTAACTCTACTCACCCGCAAGAACAACAAGTTTGACTGGGGGCCTAAGCAGCAAGAATCTTTTGATATCCTGAAGCAAAAGTTGAGTAACGCTCCTGTATTGACGTTGCCTGATGGAATTGATGAATTTGTAGTATATTGTGATGCATCGCACACAGGTATGGGTTGTGTGCTTATGCAGAAAGGCAAAGTCATTGCCTATGCTTCACGACAGTTAAAGGTGCATGAGAAGAATTACACCACCCATGACTTGGAGCTGGGTGCCGTAGTACTTTCACTAAAACTTTGGAGGCATTATTTGTATGGAACCAAGTGTGTAATCTACTCGGATCACAAAAGCCTTCAACACTTGTTCAATCAGAAGGACTTGAACATGAGGCAGCGACGCTGGATGGAAACTTTGAATGATTATGATTGTGAGATAAGATACCATCCAGGCAAGGCGAATGTAGTTGCTGATGCCTTAAGTAGAAAGGAAAGAGTGAAGCCTATAAGGATCAATGCCAAGAGCATTGAGATAAAGAATAGTCTGAATGAAAGGTTGTTAGCTGCGCACAAGGAAGCTGTATTGGAAGCTAACTATCCTGATGAAAAGCTAGGTGTAACTGAAGAACAGTTATCCTATGACAAGGAAGGAATCCTGAGGTTAAACGGACGAATTTGGGTTCCAGTTTATGGAGGACTTCGGGATGTTATCCTCCCGGAAGCCCACAGTTCCAAATATTTCGTTCATCCTGGAGCTGATAAGATGTATCAGGACTTAAAGGCAAACTATTGGTGGATAGGCTTGAAAAAGTCTATAGCTGCCTATGTAGCTAAATGTTTGACGTGCGCGCAAGTCAAAGCTGAACACCAAAAGCCGTCAGGTTTGCTACAACAACCTGAACTTCCCACATGGAAGTGGGAGATGGTGACAATGGATTTTATCACCAAGTTGCCAAAGACCAGGAAAGGAAATGATACTATATAGGTAATAGTAGATAGACTGACTAAGTCAGCACATTTCCTACCCATTAAGGAGACTTATAGCTCCGACATGTTAGCCCAATTGTACGTAGATAAGATTGTATCTCTGCATGGCATACCAGTGTCTATTATCTCTGACAGAGATACTAAATACACATCACATTTTTGGAAAAGCTTCCAACAGTCTTTGGGCACGCGCTTGAATTTTAGTACAGCTTACCATCCTCAGACAGATGGGCAGAGTGAGCATACCATCCAAACTTTGGAAGACATGCTTCGTGCATGTGTGATTGACTTAGGTGGTAGTTGGGATAACCACCTGCCATTGATTGAGTTCTCCTATAACAATAGCTATCATACGAGCATTAAGGCAGCGCCTTTTGAGGCACTATATGGTAGAAAATGAAGAACGCCTATTTGTTGGGCGGAAGTAGGAGAAGTTCAATTATCAGGACCTGACTTAGTCTTTGAAACGACAGACAAGATTGCCCAGATTCATGACCGCCTGAAAGCTGCCAGGGATAGGCAGAAAAGTTATGCTAATAAAAGGCGAAAACCTCTAAAGTTTGAGGTTGGTGAAAAAGTTTTGCTTAAAGTATCACCCTGGAAAGGAGTGATGCAATTTGGTAAGAAAGGTAAGTTAAGCCCAAGGTATATAGGACCATTCAAGATTATCGAATGTGTAGGGTCAGTGGCTTATAAGTTGAACTTGCCTGAAGAGCTCAGTGGTATTCACAATGTATTCCACATCTGCAATCTGAAGAAATGTCTAGCTGATGAGTCGCTAGTCATACCTCACACAGATGTGCATATAGATGAGAGCTTGAAATTTGTGGAAAAACATTTGTCGATTGAGGATCGACGAGTTAAGAAGCTTCGGAGGAAGCATGTGCCAATTGTCAAGGTTAAATGGGATACCCGCAGAGGTCCCGAGTACACGTGGGACGTGGAGTCCACAATGAAAGAAAAGTACCCTCAATTGTTTCAATAAATCTCGAGGTCGATATTTCTTTTAAGGGGGTGAGGATGTAACACCTCGTAAATTCATACCCAATAAAATAAGGACACGTGTCATGTAATACAAACGTGTTATAAAAACGGGTCCAGATAAAGATGTACGGTAGGATTTAAAAGCGTCGACATGTTAATTTATACCTCTGAGCGACCTATTAATAAATCCCTAACCATAATATATTTAATCAACATCTATATTATGCAAATAAATCTGGTTATCCTAAATAACAAATGGATTATGACTCAAGACTTGGATCCAATGTGAGTTCTCGTAAATGTTGGCACTTGAGACATTCAACACAAAGCACCAAAATGTGTAAGAACATGCAAAGCATGCAAAGGCTGAGCACTTGGTCCCTCTACTGAAAAGGAAAGCATAAGATTCGAACTTGTATGGATTGCATGGTCAAAACTTGAAAAATCACAAAATTTTGTCTTCTGATGAAGGCTTACGGACCGCAAAAGGGTTACCTTACGGTCCGTAAAGCGGATACGGACCGCAAAGCAAAAGGCTTACGGTCCACAAGATTGTAACTGGGCATCTTTGATTAAGGTCGGTTACGGACCGCATGACCAAGGGTTTACGGTCCGCAAAGAAGGGCTTACGGACCGCAAGGCTTCCTCCTTACGGTCCGTAAGACTGTCGCTGGCAGCAGAAATTGCACAGCTGCTTGTTCAGCCAGTTACACCGCCTTATAAGAGGGGTATTCGAAAATCAGGGGCCCTATAACTAGTTTTTAGCAACATAGGGACACCTGGGATCATCCCATAACATTAGTAGAGTGGCTTGGCATGATCTTGTGCATTTGAACTCACTATATAAGAGGAACAGGTTGCAACATTTTTGTCACTCATTTGTAACTCACTTCAAGCTGGTCTCTGGAGCTCCTCTGGTCAGCAAGCAAGTTCCCTTAAGTTTCAAATCATACTTAGGACCTTTGTAAGTGTCCTTAATCCTTTTTAATTTTGTTTAGCTTAGGTAATTAGCTAAAAGTCAAACCGTCGTAATTAAGGTTTGACTTCGAGATTAATTAAAATTTGTTCAGTCAAATCTTGAATTAAAAGTACTATAAGTAGGTAATTATGTGGGTAATAAACCCTTAAAAGGGTACCCTCTGATTCCCACTCTAACTATATCAATTGTCGGGTCAAAGCTAACTTTAAAAAGTCAACAGAATACTTATTATCAAATTAATGCATAATTAGCAATGTAGGATCCATGTAACCTGTTTTATCATTTATAGAACTTGGTAATTAATGTAAGAACATGTCTAAACATGTTCACCCCGACAATTTTCAGTTTAGGTTCGGTTCGGAACCGAAAGTCGCATATTTTGACTTTCGCTTTGACATTCGATTCTGACCCATTGTAGCATAGTTTAGGATTGCCTTAGAGCTTCTTTTGAACCTAGTTACATGTTAGTATAACCCTCTGTGATTATACAGCTTGGTTCATTAGTTGTCCATTTATTATGCAAGTTTCCGTTAATTGCCTAAATGTTGACTAGTATGCCCTTTTCACCATAAAATGTGATTTTTGAAAATATAAAAGAGTAGACACCTTGGTTACTGATTATAAACTTGTACCCAAAATTTGACATCAGTTTGAGGTCTAGATTAAGAGTTATGCTCAATAGCGTAATTAGAAAGCTTTTTGTTAATTAAACGGCATAATTAGCATATAGCCTAGTTTAACCCACTTTTTGGTATCAAACTTTTTACCCACTGATGTAATATAATATTTTGGTATTTTTAAAGATTTTTAATTAATTTTAGGCTGAGCATAACATAGGGTTGTGGCTTTAATTCGGTTAATGCCGGTTTTGCCCTTTTGGGCTATAAAATGAGTTTTACAAATCTTTTTGACCCCAAACCTTTTGCTACTGATTTTATATGATAAATAAATTATTTTAAAACTTTTGGAATAATGAAAATACCAGCTTCCTATATAGGACTCGGAAATGGCCCCAAATCGCCTTTTTAAGCATTTTTAACGCATAGTATGCATCAAAACTATTTTACACATATAAGGTTGATACCTACTGATATTTTTAAGTATATTTTTATACATTAACAGTAAGCTAAAGTTTTAAACTCAGAATTCCAGATTTGACCTTTAAAGGCTATGTGAAATTACCAAAATGCCCCTACGGTGCATAGTTTGATTATTATGGATAAATTTCACATATATTTAGTACCCTACTGTTATGAATTATAAAAAAATGAGTATTTTTACTAATTATATCAGACCTATAACTCAGATTATTAATTAAACTCTTTTATAACCTTTTTAAATGACCAAAATGCCCTTACGGGGCATAGCTTGAGTCTAAATTCATTTCGGGCATAATAGAAGATATCTTACTGATGTCACAACATATTTAAGGCATGTAAACTTAGGAAACCTGTATATGGCTCTTATGGTTACCTGTTACGCATCCTTCGCGTTCGGTTCAGTTTATGTAACTAATTTGCATAAATTGACCGAAACGGGTCAAACCTTGTCATTATAATCTCAAAATCCAGAATGTGTTTGGTTTACCCATATTATACAAGTATTCAAACTTTTCGGGTCTAAATCACATTCTATTCCGGTCTTCGCTTAATCGTGCGTTGGAACCGTATCTTTCTTTAAAGACTAACCGGTCTAAGTTTAGGCTTAATCAAAGACCCGTTAGGATTTTAATAGGTTATTATAAACCTTTGTTCCAGAATAGGAGACCTGGTAAAAGCTACACGCACTTGCTATTTGAGATTTATACTTGCAAAGGTAAATACTTTTAACTTATTTTCCCTATACGGGCTTGGGGTACGGTATATAAAATATCGCTTGGTCGGACATTGCATCTTTAATTGTATGAATGTTAAATCATTGAAATGTCCTGTTTAAAAATGTTTTGTTTGCTTAAAGCCTTTAGGGGGTTAATGACCATGTCCCGGATATCCTTGGCATCATTCAAAGAAATGGCCACGAACTTAACACACGGGTGTAGGCGTACACCCGTTAGTGTATTTATAAATAATAAGGTATAACCGTTGGTTTCGGGAATAACCCTCCGCGGGACTATATCATGTGGTGTGTCAATTAATCTTTAACCCGGTACTCAACCCGGGCTACTGAACGTATAAGAAACATGTAATCCTTTTATAAGATTATATATTTATAAATAATTATCCCAAGTTATAAAAGATATTTTTGTGCCACGTGCATTCAAATCTATTTTATTAAACTTTTCAAAATGAGTCAGTTAATTGTATTTACCAGTGTAAACTGACGTATTTTCCCAAAAAGGTTAAGTGCAGGTACTACTCGAACTAGGCTGGCTTTCTCCTAGCGTCCACAATAAGTCTCCCAAGCTTGGATGTTATAAAACTGTTAAACAGTGTTTCCTTTTATTTTTGATCCGCCTGTGGATCTGTTTCAACTACATTGTGATACTTATTATTACAATTTTATTCAGTTGAAATAAATCTATCTTTTGCTTCAACTGTGCATTTATAAATTGTGTTGTTTGACTATGATGATATCAACTACGTCACGGTACTCCCCACCGGGCCCACTGGTAATACGTGGAAATATCGGGGCGTGACATCTGCGCAGCACGAATGCGCAACGAGAGGTCCGTTTGTATAATCATCTCCAAAGCCCTAACCCTTATGGGCTTAATCCTCTCTTTCCGACTTAAGGCGTCTGCCACCACATTCGCCTTACCTGGGTGATATTTGATTTCGCAATCATAATCATTTAACAGATCCACCCATCGGCGCTGTCTCATATTAAGCTCCTTCTTGTCGAATATGTGCTGTAGGCTCTTGTGATCTGTAAAGATCGTACAGCGTGTACCATACAGATAATGTCGCCAAATCTTCAATGCAAACACCATTGCGCCTAATTCCAAATCATGTGTGGTGTAGTTCTTCTCATTAACTTTCAACTGGCACGAAGCGTAAGCGATAACCTTCTGTCACTGCATCAGCAGGCATCCCAATCCCTGACGCGAGGCGTCACAGTATACCACGAAGTCATCGGTGCATTCGGGTAGGGATAAAATAGGTGCATCGCAAAGCTTATTCTTTAGCAACTGAAAAGCTTCCTCTTGTTTATCTCCCCATTCGTACTTCTTATCCTTTTGAGTAAGGGAGGTCAGCGGTTGAGCGATTTTAGAAAAATCCTCAATGAATCGGCGATAATACCCAGCTAAACCTAGAAACTGACGGATCTCGGTTGGCGTCTTCGGAGTTTCCCAATTCTTGATCGCCTTGATCTTGGTGGGGTCCACATGAATTCCATCTTCATTCACTACATGACCGAGGAACTGTACCTCACGCAACCAGAACTCGCACTTCGAGAACTTAGCGTACAGTTTCTCCTTCTTGAGCAGCTCTAAAATGGCTCTAAGGTGTTGCTCATGCTCTTCCTTCGTTCACGAATAGATCAAAATATCATCGATAAATACAATCACGAATTTATCGAGATATGGCTTGGAGACTCGGTTCATCAAATCCATAAACACTGCTGGCGCGTTTGTCAGATCAAACGGCATTACTAGGAACTCATAATGTCCATAACGAGTCCTAAAAGCAGTTTTCGGTATACTCTCTTCTTGAATCCTCAGCTGGTGATAACCTGATCGAAGATCAATCTTGGAGTAATAACTTGAACCTTGAAGTTGATCAAAGAGATCATCAATCCTCGGCAAGGGGTACCGATTCTTGATAGTCAAATTGTTCAGTTCTCGGTAGTCAATGCACATGCGAAATCTACCGTCCTTCTTGATGAATAAAACTGGAGCTCCCGAAGGCGAGAAGGTTGGTCTAATAAATCCCGTGTCCAGAAGCTCTTGAAGCTGCGTCGACAACTCTTGCATCTCGGAAGGCGCAAGTTGATAAGGTGCCTTGGCTACAGGCGCGGCGCCTGGAACCAAGTCAATATGGAATTCGACTTGTCGTTGCGGCGGCAATCCTGGCAAGTCTTCGGGGAAGACTTCTGGATATTCCCTTACCACAGGGATATCTTCCAGCTTCTAGTGTAAATTTGGTGTTTGGGGGTACCATAACTAGCTTGGAAATGTTAAAACAGTGCTTCTAGTGTAAATTTGGTGTTTCGGGTAGTGTCCGGTTGTTCGGTTGGTTACTGGTTCGTTAAGGTGCTAAACTACGCAGTTTAGGGTGCTTTATGTATCTTTTTGTGACACTATTGATTCCCAACACTTAGGAAAGCATTCAGGACCATTTAATCATTTTTCTGCATTATATTAGTATGTTAAAATGCTTATTTTTGCTGAATTCTGCACTTTGGGTGAGTTTTAGGCACTTTCCGGCACTTAAACTATCACTAGAAAGGCAGTTTTATGGTCCTTACATTCCTATACACTACACTAGTGTCATACTTAGTTTCTGGCTCATTCTGTATCTCAATGCACCGTCTATCTATGTGCTGAGTTCTGTCAGCATTTTCCTGATTTATCATATAACTATGCTAACTATACTTAATGCATCATTCAAAGCAATATAGCTTTCATGCAATATTGGTATGAAATTAAATAATGTATGATGCACATGCATGTATAAAGTAGAAATCAGAAAAAAAAAAAAAAAAAAAAAACAATTAATTGAAATTCAGCACAGTCATTAGGCACTAATCATAATTAATTAATTGTACGGATACCTGGATTTTTTACAGTTGTCACAGTACGAACGAACGAATCTCCATACATAACTAGGGGGAGACATCGGTGGTGGAATAGAGGAAATATCAGGAGCAACGACCTTGACACCTCGGGAAGTAGACCGTGTAGGCTTCGGAGGAGCTGGAAGAAAAACAGGAACTTTCATTCACCAAAAAGAAGGAACCATAAAAGCAAACAAGAGTAACTATTTGAAATGAGTAAACTGCCATTTTGGTCCCTGTGGTTTGGGCGCTTTTGCCATTTTAGTCCAAATCTCAAACTTTTTAAATCTAGGTCCCTGTGGTTTCACTTTTATTGCCATTTTAGTCCAAAATCCAAAAACCCCCTATTTTGACTATTGAAAGCTAGTTGTTTTGTCTTTTTGTGCAGGGGCATTTTTGTCCATCTCAGGTTTTATTATAACCTATCAATAATTAATACTATATATATATATATATATATATATAAATGGGACCACTACATCTCAGGTCTCTCTTCTCTAACAATCACCACCTCCACTGAAGATCCACCACCACCACACCTCCACCACAAAACACCCACTACCACCACAAGCATCGCACTTTTTCTCTCTGTGTGTGAAACCTCTGCCAGACACCATAAAAGTACAGAACCTTCTTCATCTTCCCCCAAATCCTAAACCCTATTTCTCCTGCTCAGCCGCCAGACACCACGTGAAGCAACCCTGTGCCACCACCGTCGCCCTCACCGCCTCCACCATCACCATCACTGCCGCCACCCCCGACACCCTCACCTCCTCCACCTTCACCTCCTCCACCTTCACCTCCTCCTGAATCGGATTTATTGTTCTTATGAATCGCCTCCTCCTGAATCGAATTTATCATTCTGATGATTGTGAAGTAGATCGGAACCTGAATCAGATTTATTGTTCTTGTGAAGCAGATCGAAACCTAATGATTGTGAAGATCCACCACCAAAGCAGATCGGAACCTGATGATTGTGAAGATCCACCGAGAATCGATGGTGAAAGAGAGAGACACAAGAGGGAGATGGAAAGAGAACGACGGCGTTGCAGGAATTTTTCCGGCAGCGGTGGTGTCTCCGGTGAGCTTCCTCGTCTTACTTATTCGTTTCTTTTTCCTCTTTCTCCGGCTGACGTTTTGTTGAAGGTTGGGGTTGTGGTTTCCGGTATATTGACGGCGATGAAGTGATGGCAGCAGGTTGTGGTTTCCGGTGATGATATTGATGGCGAGACGAGAGAGACGTGGTAGTGATGTTGGTGCCATTTATATATATATAGTGGAGAGTTCAAATGAGAAGAAACTTTTTGTAAGAAGAAAAAAGAAGAAATTTCAACCAATAATAATGCTTTATATATATATATATATATATATATATAGTGGAGAGTTCAAATGAGAAGAAACTTTTTGTAAGAAGAAATTTCAACCAATAATAATGCTTTATTTTACTTCATTTAATATAAGTATTTAATGTTACTATAGGGGTAATATGGTAAACCTACAAAGATCATTAATTAGTAGTATTCCTCTTTAATAGCTAACCACATTAAAATTTGTAACTTATCTTCAAAATATATATTTTTTCAAAAAAATAAAATAAATAATTTAGAGTGCAAGATAAATTACAATGTGTATATGAAAAATTACGGGTTGTGTAGGATAAATTTCAACATGTGTAAGGTAAATTTCGAAAAGTGTAGGGTAACTTTTGATGTGTGTAGTGAAAAAACATTAGTGTGAAGGATGATTGTTTTTATGACTAATTAATTAGTCAAAGATGAAAATAAATAAGATAAGTGAAAAAATATTTAATGTTTTACAATTGTACCCTTTGTTCTTTTTCTTCTCAAATGAACCTTCCCCTATATATATATATATATATTATTGATATGTTATAATAAAACCTAAGATGGACAAAAATGCCCCTGCACAAAAAGACAACAACCAGCTTTCAACAGTCAAAATAGGGGGGTTTTGGATTTTGGACTAAAATGGC
Source organism: Helianthus tuberosus (assembly GCA_030545235.1). Lineage (NCBI taxonomy): Eukaryota > Viridiplantae > Streptophyta > Magnoliopsida > Asterales > Asteraceae > Helianthus > Helianthus tuberosus. The sequence continues at coordinate 53,093,680 of CM060389.1, read as the reverse complement.
AATAAAAGTGAAACCATAAGGACTCAGATTTAAAAAGTTTGAGATTTGGACTAAAATGGAAAAAGTGCCCAAACCACAGGGACCAAAATGGCGGTTTACTCATTTGAAATTCATACGTTTTTTTCAAAGAAGACACCTCATATATCTGTTCAAGAAGGTTGCCAGGTTTTTTGGCAAACACTCCAAGATCCACATCACTGTTAGAAGGCAGTAACGTGACCCATCATTTTCCGCTTCATCTCATAAAGATCCAACGCAGCATGTTCATCTAACTCCCGCTTCTGATCAGCCAAAAGCTTACGATTTTCTCCATCATTTGTGTAAGTGTGGCTTAATCGTCTTCATCAGAAGCAGGTCGTTTGGTCCCTGCGTCTAAGCCGGACCACGAGTCAGACACTACAACATAGTCCAAGAATTTTGCCTTAAAATAATGCTTACGAGTTTGTGCGCCAGTTGGCTCCTTCCCAGTCTTTTTCATCTCTGGTTCTTTCTTCTCAGGCTCTTTCCCAGACTCCTTCTGCTTTGGCTCGAGAGCAACAGTAACAGGATCAGTAACGAGAGGAGTAAATACAACATCTTTAGGATCTTGAACAGGTCGTTGACGGGGACCTGCATGTGTTGAGCGACGATTCAGTCCGTGAGAAAATCCGGTAGATTCCTCACTCGAAAGGAGAATACTCTACTCCCGAGTAGCAGACTTAACAACTTCAGTTCTAACCGCGGAAGGCGCACCTAGAATAACGGCACCATAAGCTGCCAAGCTCTCGGAAGAGGGATGTAAAAAGTTATCCCTAATCCGATCCACCCAGGGTCTCTCTCCTTCAGGAAGAATCATACTCGTAATCTCACCACCAACCTCCGGGTCTAAGATATTCATCAAACTATAGCCTACAAGAACAAAAGCCAGTAAGCAACTGGACACACAAAAAAAATGGAAGAGAACAACAACAAAAAAAGAGTACCTTTGCCTCTACAAGCGTACACAGGAGCCGCCCTCGGGTCCCTTGGCACCCACACCATGCTCATGCCAGTAGCAACAAGAGCTTTTTCCTCAAGCTGTATGATCAGAGTAGGCACTTTTGTGAGGCTCTTGTACCACTCCCAATCAGCATAAGAGCCACCTATCACAAACTTGGGGACCCCATCCTGTTTAGAACGATAATGCATATCGAGGGGAATCACACCCTGAAGAATATAGAAAAACTTTTGTTTCCAGTCATGAAAACTCTTGGGGGTCCTTGCTACAAGGAAGAACATTGGCAGTCTGGGAGTTGAAGGAATAAAACCCACCAGTGTAAATAACATAGTAAAAAACGTTAAACATCTCCACCATTGGAACTAACTTCTGTGCACGGCACATAAATTCAAAATGGGTCACCCGAGGCAGACCCAAAGCATTTATCTGAGAAATATGCACGTTGTATTTTGTGAGAACTTCACCAAGATATTCCGTCATGGGTAAACGGAAGTTAGCCTCCCGGAAGAAGACAGCATATAACGTCATGTAACCGGGTGGGAAGTTTAAGGTGGTGCTACCAGTGGTAGGATACTGAGCTCCCCAATCAGAAGGAAACCTAAATCTCTGACATAAGTTGTGGAACTCATCTTCTTTCTAATTAATAACCGCACGGTTTGGCCCTGGAGGATCCTTAGGCTTGGATTGCCTTTTCCTTGAAGCCCCTGGCTTCGACGATGTAGACATGCTTGAAAAAATAACAAACGGATCTGAAGAAGGAAGGAAGATAGTATGTTGAACGAGAGAAGAAATTTGAAAATTGAGAAAAGAATGGAGGAAAAAGTGGAGAAGTCGTCGTGATCTCCGGGTATTTATACCCATCGCAATTAATGCGATGGGGAAGCGAACCGTCAGAAGGCATGAAAGCAACCAACTAGGAGACGCCACGTCAGGAAAGAGAAACCGAAACGCCGCCTGTTGAGGGCGCGTGTCCGCCACACGCCAGACACATAAGAAAAAACGTGCCTGATACCTGACGTGCCCCCTTCAAAAGGCGACTGTTCCTTCTCTGACAAGGCAGCCACCTCAGACGAAATATCAGTCAAATGTCAACGGTCACATATCACCAAACATAGAAGAAAACTTGAAGGAACTTCTCCTTGAAGAAATCTTAAAGAAAATTCCCATACGCGTGCGCACCATATGCCACACACCCTTTTGGCTGAAGTCTGTACGCCATACGCCACGCGCCGTTTTGGCTCAGTTTTGTACGCCATTTTTCACGCGCTGTTTCGTCTCAATTTTTGCACGTCATTTTCAGGTACCGTTTTGGCTCAATTTTGTACGCCTTTTTCACGCGCTGTTTTGGCTCAATTTTGCACGCCATTTTCACGCGTCGTTTTGGCTCAAGTTTGCACGCCATACGCCACGCGCCGTTTTGGCTCAATTTAGCCAGCCTTTTTCATGCGCCATTTTGCCTCAAATATGTACGTCGTACGCCACGCGCCGTCTTGGTTTAGTTTTGTGCGCCATCTTCACGCGCCGTTTTGGCTCAAATCAGTGCGCCAAACCCACACGCCTCATCGCTTAAGTAAACACAACCAAATCACCTCAATTTTTCTGAGTCCAGAATCTCTCCCAACTGATAAACTCACCTGGAAGCCACACTAGACTTGGGGGACTTGAAGAGATATGGTTCCAAATCAGTGCACACATTTCAAAGGGACCACACCACTTTTCCAACATGGCGTCCACATCACCCGGGTGCTTAGAGAAGGTTCTAGAATCTTCTGGAAGGAATCGCGAGGTAGCAAAGGAGATGCCCCTGGCGACAAAAAGGACAATACGTGGCACCAATGGATGGACGCCAGCCACGAAAGCAAGATCTCTGGAGCAAAGGCCGACAGCTAGTACAAGCAGGCGCCCAGCTGGAACAAGTAAGCGCGCGTCACGTCACCACGAGACTGGCAATGGCAGAGCGGACAAAAAGGATATTCTCCATGGTCGGACAGCTGGCGAGCACTGGCTAGCTGGCAGGCCTCCTCCTCCTCCTTCATTCTCCGGTTATAAATAGAGGACTCCACCTCCAGGTTTAAGATTTGTCTCTCTCTCACTCTTTTACTCTTAACACACACTTATTCCCCAGAACAGTGCTTATTCTCATGCCGGAGGGTGGTCAGAAGGAGAACTCCCCTATTCCCCTCCTTGTGGCGAGTCACCGGTGTTCTGTTTTGCAGGAAATTCAGCTTAACGGCGAGTGGAGAAAGAGATTGAACCATACCTCACGAGACAGTCAGCTGGAATAACCTAGCGTTAAGCAGCACATATCAAAATTTTGGTTAAAAATAAAAAAGGTCAAAAGGTATGAATAAGTTGAAAGTCGTCAAAATTGTATTTTATACTTATGTACGATGTTTTAGTTATAGTTGGGCCTATTTGAGTAAGTCACAGGTTTAATGTTTTACTAACTCATCACAACCGTACGTTGTATACTTTTTTAGTTATATGCTTTTTATTGTTTTGTGATCATATTACTATGGTGATTCGTTTTTTTACCATTTAATTAACTTAAATGTGTTGTATTTTCATTGCGAGTATTCTACTTTTCATTAGAACTCAAAGAAGGAAGGTCCCTACACATTTTACATTACAAACCCCGATCAACAAACGAGTATAAAACTAACAATTAACAAAAGATAAATTTTTCTTAGTTTGCTGTTTAAAAATGTATTTTTTTAGTACTAAGGTTGTAGACAAATAGAACAAAAATACAATTTAAAATTATATTGTAGGTATGTTTGGCAAAAGTAGCTGGTCGTTGTTGGTTAGAAGCTCGTAGCTGGTAGCTAGTAGTTGTAGCTTTTTAGATATATTTGGTGTTTGGCATAGTAGCTGAAGCTTTTAATAAAATGTATAAATTGACAAAATTGGATATAATTAAAAAATTAAAAAGTTTGTGCATTAAAAAGTTCATTATCTTTAGAGGTTAAAACAATCATTTTTTCACTAAAAGCTTGTAGCTCCTTCTAAACGTTACTAGTAGTAGTGTTCAACCAAAAGTTTTAAGCTTCTAACCTAAAAGTTTCAAACTTCTTCAACCAAACAAGATTTTTTATCGAGTATGAGCTTTTTCTTAAAAGCTTAAAGATAGAAGCTTCAAAAAGCTTCATGTCAAACATATCCTAAATCGTTGTACCCGTAGTGGGACGGGTATCAAACTAGTTTGGAGGGGTGAGAGAGAGAAGGGGAAGTCAAGTGCATGTGATATTAGTTTTATTTTTTAAATAAAGGTAAAAGGGTAAATGTATATGGATATAACAGAAAAATTAACATCATTAACTTTTTGAACAATTGATGAAAGCAAAAATTGTAGTTGCAGACTAAAACCATAACTTTTAAAGCTTAGTTAATGCATAACTCCAAAATTTGACACAAACCATAATCTACCAAGTAAAATAAGATGTAATAGGTAACCGGAGAAATTATTGTTTTACTTTAAATATGTTTTTTTTATATTTTTCTTATTATTTAATTTAATTTATATATTTTTTGAATTGTTTAATAATAGGGTCATTTGGTCGACTTTAACACACTAATATTCAATGTGTTAAAAAAATGATTACAGTTGAAATAAAAGGGCACCCCTAGGCACTAAAAAGTTCAATATGTTAAAAAAATGATTATTACAGTTGAAATAAAAGTGCAATCCTAGGCGCTAAAAAAATACTTAATAAATGAAAGGATTAAAAATGCAACGCCAGGCACTAAAATAATACTTTTTTAAAAATTTTAGACTGGAAGCGTTAAAAAAGTGAATTTAACTATTATTTTAATGATCCCCATCGGCCCCCTTCTAGTTCCAGGAGGATTCATTGCCCTATTCTTAACTTCCAAATTTTAAGCCCACAACCGGAAACATGGGCGGCCCAATAGGGGTTTAAGCCCGCAACTCTCAAAATTTTAAGCCCACGTACCCTTTAAAAAACAACAATACCTAAGTGGCTACGTTTGCTTACATTCGAATAACAAAAATTAAGAGGGTGTTTCAGATTGAGTTTGGAAATGACTTATTAGTTTTTTTCAAAAAGCATAAAACCTAATAAGTTAATAAGTCATTTCTAAAAGCCAGGATTTAGAGCTTTTCCAAATGACTTATTGGCTCAAATAAGTTAATAAATCATTTCCAAACTCAATCACAAATACCCCTTAAACTCAGTAGAGTTGCTTATTTCTTTTTGTTATTTTGGGTCGTATTCTTGTTAAATTGCTATTTTTTGAGTTCTTATGAATATGGTTAATTTAAGACAAAATTGCAGAAAACAACCTTTATGTATACCCCAAACTGCACTTCATACCTTTCACTATGAAATCCGCCAAAACCAACCTTTATGTTCATGTTTTGCTACACATCACAACCTTTACATCAAACCTAGTTAAAAAAGTCAGTTAACTTACCTCACATGCTTTGCATGTGAGGGTATTTTAGTCTTTTTCCACTTTGTCTTCCCCAATTCATCCCCTCAATCACATACACTTGATCAAACCCAGATTTTAATATTTATGTTTGAAATAATGCAAAACAGTTTATGTATATGATAGAAAAACGGCATCATCATCACCATCGTCAAATAAAACACCAGTTTGCTCTGATCGTTTCACAGATGACGCCTTCGTCAAACTCACCGGAATCTTCATCATCATCCTCATCAATGACGTCAGTCGCCTCCGGCAATCTTCAACTGAATACCATTTTTACACATTTATCAATCATTAATCTTGAATGACCACACCCAAACTCACGTAACACAACTTGGAAAGATCATCAACCCAAGCCCTTCAACATTTCAATCAACTCAAGAAACAAAGTGGCACTGATATGAATTGGTTAAAACAGTAATCCCAAAATTACAAGACACAGCACCATCACTTTCAGGCCCAACTGATTAGCAACACCAGCAGCATAAAGAACAACAAAATAAAAACAATCTTGCGAATGAGAAGCGTTACCATCAATCGAATTCAATTCACTATGAACCCGTAACCCCGCATCAATACAAGCCGCACACGCAGTAAGATCAGTAAGATCACTCCTACACGACGAATCCAGAACCGTATTATTCCCCAATTTCCGGTGCCAATCTTCCACAGTCTGAATTGCAGCACAGGTGTTTGACGAAATGACAAACTGAACAGGATTAAAACAAAACAACGCAAGATTTTTGGGTAATGAAAGAGAGTCAAGTTTGGTCTGAAAATCAGACAAACAAGCCGAAGATGTTGCAAGATCAGGGAGATTAAACTGGGAACTTGTTTTGAGATGTTGTGCTAAACTGATGCCGTACACGGTAAGCAACGTTTGACAGCAGCCGGTGGAGTTGCTAATACGTATCATTTCTTTGACCTTTGGCTATGTTTCACCTGTGTTTTCATTTCTTGGCAGGAAGATTAGACACAAGAATGTTGTTCAATTCATTGGAGCTTGTACCCAGCCTATGAAACTCTGCATTGTAACTGGTACCAAGATTAATTTTAAAAGCTTTCTCATTTTATCTTCTTCACCAGTGATTTTTTGTTGCAGTGAAGTATGGATCTGAAAAATGGTGCTGGGTGCAGGTGGTTATGTGAAGAAGATAAAGAAAAGGGGTGGGGGTGGGGTGCAGTAGGTTAGTTTAAATGAATATTAAAATTAGAAAGGGAAATGACTTAAATGCCCTCATGTGTATCGCATATGAGGCCATTTAACTGACTTTTTTAACTAGGTTTGGTGTAAAGGTTGTGATGTGTAACAAAACATGAACGTAAAGGTTGGTTTTGACGGATTTCATAGTGAAAGGTATAAAGTGCAGTTTGGGGTATACATAAAGGTTGTTTTCTGCAATTTTGTCTTAATTTAATTATGATTGGTGGAGATAATCCTGGATGAACAAATGATTTCGGATTGTTAATTGACCAAGTACTTCACAAATTTTAGGAATGATTGACCTCATTAAGAAACAAAAGCTAATCAACAAATTGGGAAACAAAGATCCCAAAGCTTGTGTTTTGTTTCTCATTTGTGATTATCAGAGACTTACATGTTTAGTTTAACTTGGATGTAAGTTACTAATATATAGTTTTTTGTTGGTTTGTAGAAACTGCATAAGTAGAAGGGTGCGCTTGTAGTTTATGTGAGGATGGGGAGGAAACGACAGAACATATTTTTACGGCTTGTGGTTTTTCAGCCGGTGTGTGGCAATGCATTTCTAGGTGGTGTGGAGCTCTGAACATATATGCGTTCTCAGTTAAAGATCTATTAGAGCTGTATAATCACATGTCAGGAACGGCCTTGAAGAAGACGATTTTTCAAGGGATAGTTATTGTTACATGTTGGAGGATTTGGAAGTGGAGGAACGAGGTTATATTTCAAAATAAAAGATGCGACGTTATAGAAATTGTGACCGATGTCAAAGCATTGGGTTTCTTGTGGTATAAAAAAAAAGGGTAGTTGCACGGTACCCCTGACCGCGGAAGGGATCTCCCTTCCCAGTTCACCACCCGACAAGGATCCCTGGCGGCAAATACCCATAGCCATCAAAGAGGGGTAAGAAACATGTTTCAAACCCGAGACCTCGAGTGTCCTCGGTCCGGCTTAAAGCGGGTGTCGGTGGCCACCAAAGTGGCACTAATGGGAATTGAACTTGGGTCTCCATTGGAGAACCCAAGTCACTCCACCACTAGGCCACTTGTGGTGGTTGTTTCTTGTGGTATAGGTATAGGTTTAAAAAGGACATGGTGGATTAGGATAAATAGCGTAAATTTGAATTGATGTAATTAGTGGTTTTTGGGCTCTATTTCCGTCTTGGAGATAGTTGTCCCGTTTTATTTCAATGAAAGTTTAATATTCAAAAAAAAAAAACTGCACAAGTGAAATCAGTAGAAAATATACAACAGAAGAAAGAAAAACTGAAAATTTTGTTGCTTTACCAGGATAGTACTTAGTACTTATCTTGCTTTTATTGATTCACATGTTACATGCTTGTACTACTCTTGCTTTTATTGATTCCCGCTACAACATGTTTCATGTTCTTTCATTAAAGTATCACAAGCATTTGATCTTTAGATAAACTTGTTTTAACTTATCTTAATCTTTAATTCAATTATTTAAAGACTGCATAGAGTGAGATTTTGTTTAATTACTTAATTCTTAGGTTTTTCCCATTTGTTTATATGTGAGAGAAAATAGAATTAGGGAATACCATTAAAAGTTTAGATAACTAGAAAGTGAACGTGGTTGCCAATATGGTATGTATAGACCCGTTGATTAGGAGGTTTTCTACTAAGTGGTTTCTTGCTGGGGAGGTCTTAGGTTTGATTCCAACTAAATGTAAATTATGTAAATATGGGAGAACACTTTTGGGAAAGATTCTAACTTGGGGTGAGGGGATATGCTGGCCTTTTGAAGTAAACTGAAATCCAGTTCATCTTTTGTTAAAAAAAAAAAAAAAAAAAAAAAGAAAAAGTGAACGTGGTTTTCTTGTCTTTATATTGATACGGATAACAAAGTGTTGGCTCTGACTTGTATTATTAATAGGAAGCATGAGACATTTATTATTTTTAAGTTGTATCACATAAGATTAAGGGAAAAAAGGCCTTATTTCTAGAGTTTGTTTTAGGGCCTAGATCAATTTGTTTCCGAAGAACACAAGGTAACGTTTGTTGATATGTACAATTAGGGCCGTAAACGAATCGAACGTTTGGTGAACAGTTCGTGAACTGTTTGGCGGGAAATTCGTTTGTGTTCGCTTGTTTATTAAACAAACGAACACGAACAAGAAATTTCGTTCGTCTAATTAAATGAACGAAATGAACAAAGGCCATGTTCATTCATTTATGTTCGTGAACGTTCGATAACGTGTCCGTTTGTGTTCGATAGTTTGTTAATGTTTTTAGTTTTTATGTTTTATTTAAATACTTTAAAATTCCGACAAATAAAATATTTAATAAGTGTTAGTGTATTATATATTTTGTTCATGAACGTGTGTTTATGTCTGTTTATTTCCATTTGTGTTCATGAACTTTAGTTTGTGCTCATTTGTTTTATCAACGCTCGTTGCCTAAAATGAACAAACAAACACAAACGAACCTGAACAAGTTCATTTCTTTAACAAACAAACACGAACATAAAATCTCGTTCGTTAAGTGTTCATGAATAGTTCGTGAACATATATATTTCTCAATAAACGAACACGAACAAGGTCTCGTTCGTGTTCGTTCGGTTCGTTTGCAGCCCTATGTACGATTCATAGTAGAATTCTGGATGCACATAGTTGTTTGTTTATCTAAAGGTTTTATGCTATTTCTGTACAATTTGTTTGATTAGTTTTCATCTCCAGTTTGAGATATATCTAGGGCTAGTTTGAGAGAAACTGTCTCCAAGCAACGCATTAAGGAGACTATAGAGGTACCCTCCTAAATGGACTAAAGCCCGATACGATAACTCCAATCTTGGCAAGCCCAAGTTGGTGATGGCTAATTAGGGTTAAGTTCACAAGGCTTTTATAAATAGAAGCCTCATCCTCAACATAAAACAGGTTGTCTTCTTCCTCAAACTCCCTTTGTACATACTATCATGCTTATATTCACATTCACACATATATCAATATTGAATACAATATTGACTTGAGCGTCGGAGGATAGTACAAAGACTCCGGTCTCTAGCCCTTCTAACGTGTTTTCCAATTGTGTAGATCTGAGACAAGACAGAGAAGACAATACGAGGTATGGTCGTCTTCATCTTCATCATCGTTGAAGCATTCTCATCGATCTCCTTGAGATCGGGTTTTGTTTCTTCATTGGCGCCATCCATAGGACAGGACAACTAACACATCTCGCTCTTCTCTACAACTTTGGTGTTTTTCAATGATCCACCTGGTTATCCTTTTATTAACCGAGCCGAAGCGGGTCGGAAAATATTATATAACGCTAGACTAACACCCCTAAAATTTTCGCCCCCCATGAAAAAAAAATTGGGTCCACCACTGCCTAAGCGCCTCGCACAATTTAAAACTAGGGGCAAGTCCAACCCAAATTAATAGATTTGGGTCGTTTTGGGTCTTTTTTAAATTGCAATGGTCAGTTTGGGCTTCTTTTTAGTAACTAACGTGTCCAGTTGGGTCATCCACTAAAACATGAAGATTTTTCACATGTCAACTTGGGTCTAGACGTTTAAAGGAACGGGTTATGAAAAAAAGAGGCGGGTTGAAGATTTCTTAGCATCTAGGGTTTTTTCCTCAGAGGTTTTCTACAAATTGATAACTAAATCAATGTCCAAGCTGGTTAGAACTCAACAAATCACCTACAAATCGTCTTCAATCGTGGGTTTTCAACTTCATCAACCATAGGGAAAAAGTAACGTAAAACTGTGAATCATCTTCAATCGTGAGTTTTCAACTTCAATCATCTTTAATCGTGTTTTTATGTTAATTTTTACACTTTACTTTTTATGAATGTTTTAGTTTACTATTTTTAGTTACGGTTATACATGAAATCGAGTTGTGGGTTATTTGGGTTTGGCATTTATGAAACTAGTTTCGAATTCGAACCAATTTGAAACCAAATAGTTTGATAAAATTAACTAATAAATAATACAAATTAACAAAAAAAATCTATATATGTTATAAGATAAAAGTTATATAATTTATGTTTAAATAATTGGTTTGGATCACTTAAGATCAGTTTGAAAACTAGGGAGCAAATTTGTGAAAACTAGGGACCAAATTTGATCATACTTAACCAAAAATTGTAATTGGAATTGAGTTCGATTTGAATTTTGGGTTTGTAAGTTTATGGCTTATAAGTAGTTCAGTAAAGCCAAAGATTGTACAAGATATGATGTTAATGCATAGTTTGTGTTTCTGTGTGCGAAAGACTTTGAGTTCATTTATATAATTGCGTTAAGAAGACCATTTGTTTGATGTGTTCTTTTTTTATGGGAACTTGCAGTTTGTTGACCCAGTAGATTGGACTGTGGGAAGGGATTTATCTCTTGTAAATGATCTAGGATTAAAGTCGTATATGCTATAACCTGGTACAAAACAGACTTCACAGTCTTTACTCTTTTTTATCTTGATCTGTACGATTTTTTAATTAAAAAAGTCCTCCTAATTATACTCTTGTAGTATAGGTTGTACATGAGTGTAGCATGATTCTTGTAGTTATTTTGATGCAGGTATTTGTAGTTGAAAGGTATGTCAAACAACTCCTAATCTGGACAACATAATACAGAGGGGTATATGAGGATGAAGGAAGTTCATATAGTTCAGGTAAACATCGTTCTTACGTTTGCAACTATTTTGACCCATTACTAGTTGCACCCAATGGGGATGAAAAAAGCAAAATGTAGTGCTTGTAGACAGGTGTGTGTTACAAATGCAAGCTTCGGAACATCTAACTTGAGACGACATATCCCTAAGTGTTTTGATGTTGATAAGCCCAGTCCGACAAAAAAAAAAAACGCTGCCCTTTAGATCAAGCAATATAAAGGGAGAAATTAGCAATTTCAATTATAAAAAATAACTACCCTTTTAGCTATGTTGAACATGAGGAAACAAGAAATTTGCACAAATTTATACATGGTGATGTGAAATTCATAACAAGAAATACTGCAAAGGCGGATGTCTTAAAGATATACGAGTGAGAGAAGATGATTCTTAAAGACAAGTTAGAAAAGGTAACCGGTAGGATATATTTGATTTCTGATTTATGGAGTTCTATTAAGAAAATGCTTGATTGTGCATTAGCTTATCAACGGACTTATGCTCGATTAGCCTTAGTTGATTCAAGGCAAGGGTGGATATAATCACACGGCTTTTGAAACTTTTTTATGACATCACAACTTTGTTTTCTGGAAGCGCCTATCCTACCTCCAACTTATATTTTCATCAAGTGTGGAGAATTCAGTTGTATATTTAAGAATAGATTTGCAATGCGGATTAAGTTATTAGTGACGTGGCAAAAGACATGAAAGAAAAGTTTTATAAATATTGGAAAAGTTATACTATGATTTTGTCTTTTGCAACTATTCTAGATCCTCGGTACAAGGTTAAGCTTGTTGATTATTGTTTTTCAAATCTTAACATGAGATCTAAAGGGCGTGAAATGAAATTGAAGTGTATTGTGGATGGTATGCATGAGCTATATGATAAGGAGTATAATATTCAATTGGAGACAATGCATGATTCTTCAATACCCGAGAGTTCAAATGTTGGTGACAATACGCTTGACGAGTTGGATGGGTTCGATACATTTCAAAACCAATACAAAGTTGTTGATAATGAAAAGTCACAGTTAACATTGTATTTGGAGGAACCTAACCTTGACCGAAAAGTAGAACTTGAAAAGTCACGGTTAACTGTAATGGTTCGCGATATATTGAGCATACCGATTACTACTGTTGTTTCCGAATCATCTGTCAGTATCGGGGGTCGGGTGTTAAGTAAGTATCGAACTTCATTGTTATCATTAAACATTGTGGCATTGCTATGCACACGTCATTGGTTATTTGATTTAAAATGTATTAAAGTTTATTCAGTTTTGCAACTTAATTTTTATGTGTATAAATTATTTAATAATACAACTTTCAATTTTTTTATCTATTCAGATGAAAACAAGAACGAGATGGATGAAGATCTTGTTGAAGACATTGAAGAATTGATTCCAACTTTTAATAGTGACAACTTTTAGGTAATTGATTTATATAGTCAATTTTGATAAGAACCTTACTTGGATTATCCTTATTTCAATGTCTTGTTCATAGGAAATCTTCATTTTGATCCTCTTATGCATATATACTTTTTCGCATAGTGACGTTTGTATATTGTAAAAACAGGGATTTAAAAGGAAGAATCCACGAAGAAGCGCAGTTCGTCAAGACGTTTTGTATGTTATAGAATCAGATCTTTTGTAAATTCAAGGAACCAAACTAGATTTGTTGTAATTTTCAGTTTACTTAATGGTTTGCAACTTTAGTGTGTTATCCGTTGATATGTGTTTGTTTATGGATCAGACTAATATCAGGGGCGGATCTATCTCTAGGCGAGGGGTTGCACGGGATACCCCTCAACTTTTTGACGAATAGAATCTAGGGAACATGAATGAAAAAACAAAAAAGTGCAAAAGTCAGAACTTACATGCATTCAAACTTGAATTAATATCTAAACTTTTAATCTTTCAAAAAGACAAAAAATAATCAAATTACTTATTTGTTTTAACTTTTTTGTTACTTTGTTCTTTTATTATTTTTTTAAATATTAGATTTACTATATTAATAAGTTTTCTATTCGTTTTGTTGTTGAATTTTTTTCTACAAACTAAATATTTGTTGACACATTTTTTATGGACGCGACTCGGTTCGGTTCGACTCGGTTAGGTTCGGCTCAAGCCCGACGTCACGACATTCCTCCGTCGTGCGCCCCAGAGTTCGACACGCGAAGCACGAAGCGCCGCGAACCGTTTCCCGCCGACACATCACCATGACATCATCATGATGATGTCATGATGATGTCATGTGAAGACTTAGCTTGCCATGCAACATTGAAATCGTTGAATCTGTAATGCAATTAGAATTCACATACTATTGGGCCAATATTTGTTTTGATTGGGCTTGCGACGAAGACTTAATAGAGCCCATCAAAGAATACCTGTTGCAGATGTTGACGAAAGTCCTGGATCTGCTGTTGACGAAAGACATGTTGAAGAAATACATGTTTCGTCGAACATAAGGGTGTGACGAAAGACCCCTTGTTTCGTCACTCTTGATGTTTCGCCATGAGTGTTTCGTCAACCTGTTTCATCGATGCAAGTGTTTCGTCGAGCTACAGCTTATATAAACAAGACTGAAGACAGAAGGCAAGGACACGAGAACACACAAGAGAGAGAACAGAGAGCGTATATTCAGAGAGATTGTTTATTTCTTATTGTATCATCTTGTATCAAACTCTTTGATTTGAATATACGAGTGAACCTTAATCGTTATATCTTTGTCGTGTTTATCTCTTGCTCGGTTTGTGTCGTAACGGGGATTCCGCACTCGTTTCGGCACCCGAAACAAGAAATCATCGTTGTTCGACGATCCGTATCGGGACCTACAAGTGGTATCAGAGCGTAAGGCTCGATTTCTTGTTGAAAACCGAGTTACCGGTGTGATTTTCGAGTTGGTTTTGAGTGTATTTTGTATAAATTTTCAGAAACCCAGTTCTGGATCTGTGTTATTTGGTGTTGTTTTTGTTCAAAACTTGTTAAAATCATTGGAGATTATCAAAGTTACAAGTTGTTTTGAGTTTCGACGTCAAAATTTGAGCTCGGCAAATTTTTCCGGCGAATAGTTTTTGGCCGGAAACATCATTATATCATCGGAGTTCATCTGGATTTTTGGGTTTGTGTTGTGTTTGCATTATTGAAATATTATAATATTAATTGTTTGAAAATACTGTCATACAAATGATGGTTGTTTGAAAATAGTGGTGTTTCAAAGTATGGATGTTTGAAAAATTTGTCATGCCAACTTTTGTGTCAGACAAAGATAAGATTTGCTAAATCTTTGAATTTTTTTTACCAACCTTCGCAATTTCCAATCCCTATTCTTCGTAAGTTTTTGAAGACAATTCTTAGTGGATCATACTTGAAAATTCGGCCAGGAACTTACTCTTCATTCCACGAAACATCAGGATTATTTTTGGGCTTATTCTTCTCCAAAGTGTTATTTCTCCTTAGTGGGCCTGCTTCTTATTGTACACGAAATACAATATATTTCGTGAGTTTGGAGTTACTTTTGGACTCCACGAATTTCTAACATTTTTTTTTCTTGGGCTGGCATTCATGAAGAATTAGTTAGATTTGGCATTGGGCTTTTAAAATATCTTTCGTGGATTGATATTTTTCGTGGAAGTTTGTGTTTCACAGTTGCGTGTTAAGTCAGTTGTAAGTTGTTTGTTTTCAATCCAAATATGAGTACAAGTCCATGGGATTGGAGCACGGACCCAAGACCAGGTGAAGATCAGACCTCCGTAGCCGTTTGGATGAGGAATGTTATGCCACAACAATCTATTAGTGCAAGTCAATCGGCATTCGTGACGAACCAGAATCAAAGCATTCAGAATCTGTTGTTAAGTGAGAGTGAAACGGGTAGCAACAATCGCCCGCCAAAGCTGAATCATATGAACGACTATCCGTCTTGGAAAGGTCGTTTCCACACTTATGTTCTAGGGATAAACACCGATTTATGGACGTGTTTTACTGCGCCATTCAATAAAGCTCTCGAAGTAGCAGTTTCCAATCCAGTTACCTTGGCGGAATTGGCCGAAGGTGATAAGAAGGCTTATGATCTTGAGAAGAAGGCCTTCGCTATCCTTACACAAGCGCTTCATAAGGATATTTATCATCAATTCGCTTATTGCACCTCTACAAAGAATTTGTGGGACATCTTGGTAACCAGAGGAGAAGGAAATGCAGCAACAAGAAAGGTCCAACACGATCTGTTAAAGAAAGATTTTGAAGGGTTTTTATTCATGGAGAATGAAACACTTAGCGAGATGACTACTCGGTACTATCAGTTGATTAGTAAGATGTACTCATACAAGGTCAACGCATCACAACAAGAGATGGTTATGCGTTTTGCTGAGGCTTTACCTCCTAAGTGGAATCAATTCATTGAGTTGCTGAAGCACACTGGTGTTTTGAATGTGAGTAGCATTTATGAATTCGTTCACAAGCTAGAGAACAAAGATAAAGAAGAAATCCGAAAAGCCAAACGGATTCCAGTGTCCAATACAAGCTCGTTTCCCTTTCCCCGGTCAGCTCCTCCTCCGGTTTTCGATCCACGTGCCTATCTTCCTCCACCGCATGTTATTGCTCAAGCTCACGCCCTTTCAAAACCTCAACTCGATCCGAGTGCCTGGCTCCCTAAACCCCAACCTCAACCTCAACTTTCCACAACAGAACCTCAACTCGATCCAAGTGCCTATTTTCCTAAACCTACTGTCGATTGTGGTCCGGCCATACAGTTGGGAAACGGTGATCAAACAAGAACTGTGTTTTATGCTGAAATTGTCAAGAATGTCAATGATGGTGAAACTTCAGGAAATGATGACAGTTCAGGATATAGTGGCAGTACTGATGAAGATGGCTCAGGTGTGAGTGATTACAGTTCAGAATCTGACGTTAAGGAGGGAATGGATTCTGAAGCTGATAGTTTGTCGAATGATGCCAAGGAGATGAAATGTCAAAAATCTGACTTGATCAAGAAAGCTGTTGCTGCATCGAATGACATGGAGAAGTTCTTATCTAAAGATGGATTTTTCTCTTGCTAGAATGACACTACAGATAATATCGCAGCTTCTACAAGTCAGGTAAAATCTGAAACTCCTAGCAAATGTAGTGATTGTGCTGATATGAAACATGAATGTGCTAAATTAAAGCATGAATCTGAAACGATTCATAGTCACAATCAAAGTTTGGTTATTGAGCTGTCTAAATGCAAAGAGGCAAACATGGCTTTAGCTCGAAATGAAAAGGATTTCAAAGAAGTAATCAAAACTTTAAAGAAAAGTGTTTCCGAATTGACAAAAACTGTTTTCAACAAACAAATTGGTATTAATAACTACATTAACATCATTGAGGAAACAAAGAAAGAGCTAGTCGTGGCAAAATGCGAGCATGATGCAATCAAGCTCAAATTGGAGAGTTATTCTAACTCCCGATATGTGCTTGATCACATTATAGACGCTCAACAGCTGAAAGGGAATAAGAAAGGCGTTGGGTATAAGTCGTGCCCGCCCCCTTTGAGACACAACTATACCAGAATGCCTGATGAAGAGGAAATGCCTCGTTTTGAACCAAGTGTGCCTCTTGATTATGAGGAAGTTACTACAGGGTAAGGGTTCAAACCGGACAATTCCCCGGGGAAACTCATCTGATGGAACAGAAACTTCAACATCTACGAATCAAAGTGCTCCAATTATTAAGGACTATGACTCGTCGGATGATGAATCAGATGTGAATGATGAGGATAAATCTCTTGATGATAGGAAAGGAGTAGAAGTGCCTATTGAGAATCATATTCTGTGTGATCCTCCTACTCCTGTTGTGCACTCAACTGTTAAACAAGAGATAGATCCTATCAAGGAAACAATGTCTACTGTTAAAAGTGATAACGTGTTGTACACTTTAGTCGGTGATAGTAAAATATATTCAGACAAAGATTTTCCAATCAAAAATGTCAATCAATCTTTGATTGATAAAGTTTTCGAGGATTCTACAAGTAAGTTTTTGGGAAAAGCGATCCCGAGAGTTTCTGTAACTCAGTGTGATCCTATTCCAAAAGCTGAAGTAAGAAGACAATTTGGAAATCAAAGATTACCGACAAAGCAACAACCCATCGCTTTTAAAGGTAAACAAAAGGAACAACGAGCTAAAAAGCCTAAGATTTCACAACCGAGGGTGGAAACAAAGGGAGCTCGTTACAAGAAAAAGGTTCAGAAGATTAACTTCGTGAAATCCAGAGGGACTGGTAAAATTGAAAATTTCAAAAACAAATCCAACACGGATTTTGTTAAACAAGTTAAAATTTTGAAAAGAAACAGTCAAAACAATTACACACAACACACAAACGGTTGTGATGTAGGACCAAGTACCTCAAGATCACGAAGTTCATCATCAAGCTCTTACAGTTATGATACTCCGAGGTTTGTTGAGCGGAGATCATGCTTTGAATGTTGTGAGTATGGACACATTGTCAAGAACTGTCCATATCTTACAAAAGGAAAGGCAAAAGTTGATGCCCCCCATAGTAACAGTTACTATAAAAGATCTGTTTCACCAAAACAGGACCCTCGTCTTGTTAAACAACGAGAAGTGAAACAGAAAAAGAAACAACGAAAAGAAGTTGAAAAGGCGTTAAAACCGGAGGTTGTCCAAACAAAATCTGTTAAATCGGATGTTAAACATGAAAAACAGAAACAAATTTGGAAACCAAAAACGGTAACTGTTTCATAGGGAGCTCAATCTATTCCGAATCATCAGGAAATCGAAGTCACAATCCTCGATGATGACGGACGACCCAAGTCTATGAAGGCTTGGGTCCCCCTCTCCAACTAATCTCTGAGTGAGTGTGCAGGATGTTCCAGGAGGAACTATCGATCGTCTTAAGATTTTTTATAGTGGAGCGTCCATGCACAAGATTGGTGACATAAGGCTCCGAAACATTGTTACATCTAGGAGTTGTTGCCTTTGATGGAGAGAGAAAAAGAAAAAGAAGAATATGATGGTGAAAGAATGTCTGATGAAAGAAATTGAAAGCTTCGACAAAATGAAAAATCATTCCAAAGTTTGATTGTTAAAGGCTTTAATCGGGTCCCCAGGATAGATTCAATCAAAATGTACGCACCTGCAGCACATTTAAAGTTCAAAATCAACAAGATGAACGTGCAGTGTACATTTCTTCGCGGTGTGATTGAAGAAAATGTGTTTGTTGAACAAACCAACCGGGTGTGCGGATGCCTTGGCATGGATTGAACAACCGCACACTACTTCTCAAAGAGAAAGTCAAAGACCTTCGCTGGTGCAATATAGAAGACCAGCCGGACCCAAAGGTTTATGATCTTGTTGCTGTGAAGAGATTTCTCGGTTAATTGAAGTAGCTGAAATATCAACCTTGAAATCCACACCGGGTGGATATCCAGTTTGGGAGAGCACTCAAATTCCTAGCAATGCACGAAGCAGTTGCAGGACACGGTTTTAAATTTCTAATCTCTCATATACTTGTCGATATTTAAGCTGATTTATGAATTATTATCCTCTTGTACAGCACTCATTGACCAGGCACGTTGAACTCGAATATCACCTCACACATGATTGTTTCACTATGAAACTCGTCTATGTTGTCATGGTCCGCACCGCTTACCATGCCGTGTTTGATATAAACATCATTGAGGTAAAACATGAGTTAACCAACATCGGGAAATCCTTTTTGTAAATACCTTTGTGTTTTTAAAATTTATCATAGTTTGTTGATTTTAGGGGGAGTAAATCCAAATTTAAAAAAAAAATCAAAAACATCAAAAAATTTCAAAAACACAAAAACAATAGAAAAACAAAAATGAGTTTCCTTGCGAGCAAAAGAGAAAATGATAGTACATCAGTAGTCTGTCCAAACCTCTAATGAAAAACGATAAGCAGCTCTATATAAGATGTATCGGTAGGCTCACAATCATTTTAAAGTGTGCAGGGTGATATAAATCTTAAATCGACTAAAGACCAGGTGGGAACCATTCGTTGGCATATGGTCTTAGTACCGAAATTTCGTTTGATTGATTGCCGAGGTTCTGAGATATTCGGTCTTTATGCTGTCTTATCATCTGGGTATCATGGTTATATCTTTTACCGAAAAATAACGGAGACGAAGTCTAGATCTTCCATGATACTATACATACGTGTACATATTGCATTCGACCTCAATAAGTGATCAACAATCACATGTCCAAACAAATAAGTGATAAAATATCACATTTATCCGGGAGTCAAGTTCGTCTCTTTGCTGTACGATGTACTGACCTGTTCACGGACTTGCTCATGTGCCCTCATGCATATGAAAATCAAGTTCCTCATCAATAAGTGATTCTATCACATAGGGCTTGTTTTCAATAAAAAATAAGTGAGTTTCTCACATCTTTTATACGGTCAAACAGATGATAAGTAGTATACTCACCGGTAAGATGAACTCTCGCGCATACCTTGATACAGGAATGTGTCGTGTGTGGATGAATACCGGTCGGTAAGTATAAATCATACCTTAATGTATCCCCTCGCCATGATTACATCTGATAAGTTGAGCTTATGTGGACAACAATACCGATAATCGTTATAGGATGCTTATTTAAATGTTAACTAATTGAACAACAAGAGCGTTTTGGTGTGACCATACACTGATATGATTCTCTTACCCTCGAAACTCGCAAAAAGAACGTCTGTAGATATTTATTTACATTTCTTCGTTTCTGCATCGTTGTATGTATTTATTGCTTTCCGTCTTTACTTTTGAAATATTCAAAATTCCAAAAAGATTTTACGTGTGTTTTAATATAAATTTTATAAAAGCCAAAAAGATTTTGCTTCTATTTTATTTTTGATTGACCGATGTTGGAACTCGAGTCTATCCTACCCAAAATCCTGATTGTAAGCCGGAAAACAATTGCATCTTCATAAACGTTCGAAGTTAACAAGTTTTGAAAGTTAAAGGATTAAAACTGATCAATTTTTAAACTTTCAAACTGTTGTCGATTGGTGTTTGATTGAGATTTGATCTCATATGTGTCATTTGTTTAATTTTTCTATATTCCAAGCGGTTGTTCTCATTACGTGTTTAGCTCTGTTACGTGTGCAGATGTTGCATTCGAACCAGCTAAAAGTGAAGAGAACGTGTCAGATGACAAGCCGTAAAGTGAAGACACGATGTTGATGCAATCAGAGGATCAAGATGATCGGGTTGCAGTTGATCACTCATCAACACCAAAAGGATCAAAAGTATTGAAGATCAAAAGATTCACGAGCATCATTCAAGGTGGAGTTTGTTGATACACTCCCTGTTTGTGACACATGAAGACCTTTTAAAGATCCGACAATGTGAAGATCGAACCATCACGAGTAGCGTCAAAGGGGGAGTTTGTTGATACACTTTTTATGGACGTGACTCGGTTCGGTTCGACTCGGTTAGGTTCGGCTCAAGCCTGACGTCACGACATTCCTCCGTCGTGCGCCCCAGAGTTCGATACGCGAAGCACGAAGCGTCGCGAACCGTTTCCCGCCGACACATCACCATGACATCATGATGATGATGTCATGATGATGTCATGTGAAGACTTATCTTACCATGCAACAATGAAATCGTTGAATCTGTAATGAAATTAGAATTCACATACTATTGGGCCAATATTTGTTTTGATTGGGCTTGCGACGAAGACTTAATAGAGCCCATCAAAGAATACCTGTTGCAGCTGCTGTTGACAAAAGCCCTGGATCTGCTGTTGAAGAAAGACATGTTGAAGAAACACATGTTTCGTCGAACATAAGGATGTGACGAAAGACCCCTTGTTTCGTCACGCTTGATGTTTCGCCATGAGTGTTTCGTCAACCTGTTTCGTCGATGCAAGTGTTTCGTCGAGCTACAGCTTATATAAGCAAGACTGAAGACAGAAGGCAAGGACACGAGAACACACAAGAGAGAGAACGGAGAGCGTATATTCAGAGAGTTTGTTTATTTCTTATTGTATCATCTTGTATCAAACTCTTTGATTTGAATATACGAGTGAACCTTAATCGTTATATCTTTGTCGTGTTTATCTCTCGCTCGGTTTGTGTCGTAACGGGGATTCCGCACTCGTTTCGGCACCCGAAACAAGAAATCATCGTTGTCCGACGATCCGTATCGGGACCTACAATATTATCTATGAAACTTTAATATAACGGGTAAAGTGTTGTTAAAAAAACATTTAATAACGTTCTCATGTGTGTTACACCTTTTAATAAAAAAATGATAACCAAAACATGTTGTAGGTAATTATATTTGGATCTTATGATTAAATTGTTTTGATTCACAACAAACGTATATCTATACCCAATTAATATGTAATTTCACTTGTATCTGATCTCAAAATATCATATTATAATTTCTAAATCTTATTATTAACTGTTTAATATTTTTTTATTCAGCCCGTTTAACACAAGGTCGGTAACCTAGTAATTATATATACTTACTAGCCGCACAGGGCTCCTAAGGGATCTCGAATTCTTAGGGATGACTCTAGGTAAAAGAAAATTTTAAGGGCCCATTTTTTACTAGCCGCACAGGGTCCTCGAATACTTATGGACTACCCTAGGTTAAAAAAAATATTAGGATACCCCTAAATTTTTCTTCTAGTTCCGCCACTGACTAATATAGAGGTGTTGAATCTGACTAATCGTTTAGATTTAAGGTTACTGTAACAGATTTTATATTTGTGCTTGTTTATGTGGATTAGTGGCGTCTAGAATCGACTTTGGATCGTTCGTTTTCGTTTAATTGTTTGCTAAATCTGTTTTTGCTTAATGGTTTTCTAAATTCTGTTTTTGGCTAAAAAGTTGTAGTTTCGTTCAATTCGAGTGTGTGAAGTGACAAAACTATTTAGTTTGTTTAGAAGTGTTGAATTGGACTATTTTAGTGTGTTATCCGTTGATATGTGTTGGTGTATGATAATTTGTATGGGTTTTGAAACATTGGGTGGATTTAACCTAGATCTGAAGCTATTGACTAGTTTTGATGTTTTAAATAATTAAATGTAGTAATATGTGTTTGAAATTTAGTATTTAAGGCACCTAGACATAGGCAAATCAAATAGCCATGGGTACAAAATTTTAGAATCGCAGCCAAGAAGCATGGATTGGGTGTCAAAGTATTAACCAATACTCAACCCGAACTCGTTTCAACCCGAAAAAAATTGCCCCCTTGATGTACAATCTCTTTTTTTTAACACATTTTTTAACCAATCTGACCCGAAAACCGTTCTGACCCGGACCCGTTTTAACCCAAACCAAAACAACCCTTTTTAATTGACTCGTTTTGACCCAAACCCGTTTTGACCCATGACCCGACCCGACCCGTTTGCCAGGTCTATTTAAAACCAAGAGGTAGACCATATTTATTATTCTAGATGAAACATATTCCATGTGTATCTTCAAATTTGGTCAAAGATAATGCTGATGTGTTCTTGTCTTTGCCATATGGCTAAGTTTGCAAAGCTACTGTTCCAGTAAGACAATGAAAGTGATGAGGTCTGATCATAGGTGAAAATAGGTCATGTTCACAGATTACTAACCTGCTGGGTCAAACTTGAACACAAACAATACTAGTATATAAGCGGGTTGACAAGGGTGTGACCAGTTTAATCCAAAACTTCCAACTTTGTTTTGCACAATGTTGTCAAAGCTCCTAGGCGCATTGGCCGAGCCTGGAGCCTAGGTGCTAGGCACTTAAAAAGCAAGGGCTTTTTTAAATTAGGCGCATAGTATAAAGTACATTTTTACGGGTTTTAGAGAGGTTTCAGGCTTGTTTGGGGCTAGTTTAGGAAGTTTTAGGCTTGTTGAAGCTAGTTTAGGATGTTTTAAGGGTTTCAGATGACTTTTAGCCTGAATTTGCGTCTCAGTGCCTAAAAGCGCGCCTCACCAGTCGCAGCCCACTTGATGCGCCTCACGCGCTTTTGACAACATAGGTTTTGTATATGCTTTACTCATAATCTTCCTACTGGTCCTCGAAAGTCTACTAGACCTTCCAAACTACCTAGCTGGCTTAAAGATTGCGTGGTCTCTTAGCGTTAGCAACGCTGATCTAGTGTTTCAAAGAGGTTATTCAAAATTCTGGATGGTGTAGGCAGTGGATGAAGAACTTGCTGCTTTAGATCCTAACAAAACTTCGGAGGTTACTGTTTTAGTCTATGTTGATTAGAGGTGTTCATCGAATCGAATAACGAATTTTCGAATTAACCGAATCGAAATTTTCGATTTTTATATTTTTACCAGAATTCGTATTCGATTCGATTCATATTTGAAACTGAAATTCGAACCGAATTCGAATAAATTTGATCTAATTCAAATTAACCCTAAACTAAAAATCATTTTACTTTCATTTTTAAAACTACTACAAACTAATTATATTTAACAATAAATCTAATAATCTGCAAAATTAATTAACTATCAATATGTGAAAACATGTCAAAACACCAAAATTTAGAAGATAAGTTGGTTACTGGTAGCAATTTAAGTTGGGTAAAAATTTATTCACGCCTATTTTTCATTAGGTTTGGTAATGTTATGATTAATAACTTATCAAACTTACGGATATAATTCATACTTTGGCCCAAATTTAGAAGTTATATGTGTGTGTATATATTAAAAAATTATATATAAATTGAATTTGAATTTCGAATTCATCATCATCATCATCATACTCAGTAAATCCCACCAATAGCAAAGCTAAGGTAGGGTCTGAGGAGGGTAAGATGTAGATAGCCTTACATCTACCCCGTAGGAATAGAGAGGCTGCTTCTGGTGAGACCCCATCATAAATTCAAATCTAGTCGAATTTCGAAGTTTTCGAATTCGAATCGAATTTTAAACACCCCTAATGTTGATGACATGCTTTAAGTAGAAGTTGTCATCCGCATATGCAATCTCGGCAAATCAGTTAAGATCACATATTCGCGTATAACTCCTAAATCAAGTTATGAAAGCACCACTTTTAATGAAATCTGCTGTTGTGAAGCCTAGTTATGTTCACACAAACTCTCAATTGCAGATGTTATTACCAACTGCCAAAGTAAATTACATCAGGCTTTAAAAAAAACAAACCCGCAAATCAGTTTTTGTGAGGCAGCAAGCCTTCTTTTTTAGCCATTTCATATATGGCGATTGACATTAATACTTTAGCATCAGGAGTCATACGCCAAAGTGTGTCGTAAGGAACCACGTGCACTTTGATCAGCTCGCCGTGTTCCCTGAGCCCGGTTTCTTTTCCTTGCAGCTGTTTAATAACATCTGCACCTACGCTTCCTCTGTAAAGAAGTAAACTAAGTTCCTCATCACATCCACCTGGCGAGGGGATAACTTTGTTCCCGGTGGAAGGGTCTAGAAACAATGTGAGATCGACCATGTCGTCTAGTTTTAACTGAATTCCAGTCTCTTCTTCGACCTCACGTAAAGCTGTACCGAAAATATCACCGACATTGTCATCTAACATTCCAGCCGGCAGCTCCAAGACTGGCCTCCCAACAGGTACCCTAACCTTTAAATATAAACAAAGTTACATAAATAAACCTAGGCTTGTAATCGAGCCAAGTCAAGCAAGCCAAGTTGAGCTCGAGCTCGAACTTAAACAAGCCAGCTCGGCTCAGCTCGTTTAATTTATCGAGCTGCAAAGTCGAGCTCGGCTTGCCGGCTCGTTAATTTTTGAAATTTTTTTTATAAATATAGATGACATAAAAAGTACACCTATATCTATATACATTATTTTTAAATTTCTAATATTCTAAAGATCGAAAGGCATATTAAAAGTATTATATGTATAACTTTTATTTATTTTCCCATATTTTTATATGTTATTGATTAATTATAAAACTTAAAATGTTAACACTTCAACCCCCTCCCACATTTTTTTATTTTAATACATTTAAAATCAAAGTTAATCTATATAAAATAAAAATAACTCGAGCTGGCTCGCGAGCTCATGAGCCGAGCCAGGCCTAGCTCAAGCTCGGCCTGTTTACAAGCGAGCTTTTTGAACACCCCAAAAAACTCCATCAGCTTGATAAAATCACAATTTGTTGACCAAAACGAAATTCATACACAGCAGAACCTGCTCCGTAAGCACAGTGTAGGTTTTCCCTTCGGATTCCAGTAGGATTAGAACAGCTACAGCCGGGCCCCTTGCAAAAACAATACCTGGAACCTAATTATATATTTAAAAGTTAATAAACAAACAAAAGAAAATTAAAAAAAATTAAGTTGAGATCAGAAAAGAAACCTTTTGTCCCGTTTCCTTATCAATGACATCTGCTTTAAATTTAAGAAAGCCAACATGCTTGCCAAACATGTCTATCCCCTAGTATTAGAAGACGCGACGAGGTTGAACGTTATATAGAGATATTGCACTAAAAAGTTAACTGACGCGAAAAAAAAATAATGTATTTGTTGAAGGTTATACCTGAATGAGCACTTGTGTTAAAGACAAAGATCCATCTGCAAGGAGCCCTTTCTCACTTTGAATATTCTTTAGCCACTGCTCAAATAACGAGCAACCAATAGCATTCCTGCAGAATTTATCAAGCAAAACTATCAAATTTCTCTTTGACAGTCTTATTTAATTACAACATATTCTATCACTTTTCTGTTAGCCTTTTGATAAGGTTGGAGGCTGTAGAAATCATTATACAGTAAAAATGTTTAGAGACTCAGAAACCAAAGAATTTAACAAACCATAAAGAAAGAATTTATAACCACCATAATTCAAAAGTTGATTAAAGAAGTTTAACAAAATGACTACTGTCAATATTGCATTTAATATTGTTTTTTATGATTAAATACAAGATGATATGGAATATCGGAGCTCGCACTTAATGGCAAACGTCTATATCAAATTCCTTGTTGCTGGTTGTACAACCCCGAGTATTACATCTTTTTTTTTTTCAGGTTTAACTTGTATACTCCTAAACCTGTTCCAAAACATCCTCCTAACGGACGCTTTTCGACATGATCAATGATGTTGACTTTTGTAAGTGAACGGATTCGCGTCCATTAGTGAGGTTTGTTGACATAAGTTTAGGAACAAGGGCGGATATCCAAATGAACATATTGAATGATATTACTCCACCTCCCTCCCTATGTATATACAATGGCGGACACGAGAATTTTTTTCTGGGGGTGCAGATGAGGGGTTCAACCATATTTTCAAGGGATGCGATCGGGTTTTTTGCCTAAAAAATACACCATAATTTCTTTTCCAAGGGGTTTGCCCGCCTGTCCACCCACCAATCAACATGGGCCCGCTCCTACATTTAATGCAGAGCGGATTCAAGAGCTAGCAAACTCATACATGGACCAACTAGACAAAGACAAATGTGCTTGGAGCCATAGACCCATAAGTAATAATAAGAGATGTCTCAACGGGTCGTATCATGTGACCCGAATTCGCCAATTTCAATCTCAGCAATTTTAAACTATTTCCCTTACATCCTAAAAAGATGTGGATTTTTTATTTACGTGAATCATCAATTTAATCAAATGTAGCTATAGCTAGCTTGACAAAACTTGGCTCAGTCTTCAACCGAATTTATGCTACGCTATAAATTAGGGTCAAATGTAAGGCAGCATTCTATCTATATTGTATCAAACTTCAGTGTTAACATCATAAGAAATCAATCACGAAATACAATTAAGAGAGGTAATTGAAAGCAGCATGATGTGACATGAGCAGAGAAGTAATTGTAATAGTAATACTAGCCTGAAATCGGCATCGGAAACACCAGGTGCAGCAACAACAGTGACCGGTTGGGTAGGTTGAGTCGGCAGCGTTATAGTGTGAGTGATTTGGAACGGCGATGAGGCGGTTGACATTTGTGCAGAGAATCTTCTGCTGCTGAGATTTTGAATCGGAGGTAATTTGTTGATTCGGGAGAAGGAGAGAATAGAGATGGAGGCGGAGCATCTACTCCAAACCGTCATCGTTTTGCCCTGCCCCCGCTTCACAAGCTTCCACAAATAAATATTAAATAAATAAATAAAGAGTAAAATGCACAGATAGTCCCTGTGGTTTTGTATAATAACACTGATAGTCCCCAACTTTTGAAAATTACACCGGTGCTCCATGTGGTTTGATGAGTTGTTACTCGGATAGTCCCGGGAGTAGATGTCCATTAGTTTTCTACGTTAAGTCCATCTGAAATTACTTATTTACCCCTCCCTTTAAAAAATTAAAAAACAAATATAGATTATTAAAAGTGTGGGACCCACCACTCATCCCCAACTTCATCTTCAACCTCATCCCCTAACCCTCTACCATCACCATTTTCTCCATCAAGCACCACCCAAACCTGAAACCCCACCTCCACAACACCCTACCGCACCCGTCTTCAGCCGGCCAGCATCCCGTTCCGGCGACGTACCAGCTGATCGGTCCATTGCTCTGTTCCTTAGTTTGTTAAATTCAAACAAGTCACGTCACCAAAGATGCATTCAACATTCAAAAAGAGAAGCCACGTATTAAGTGAATTTATAGTTCCTCTTTGTTGATAATACCAGAAAAATAAAAAACAAACAGATGGAATCTACATGTGATTAACATAAACATATCCCTTGTTTTCCAATTACACAATTCCCACAAATGATTAAAACCCAAGAATTCTCGTCATATGAGACAGTAACCAACACCATCATCCATGCTTCTCCCCACCTTAATCCCTTTCTATGGCGACTTCTAACGACCTAAACCTATGACGAAACCTAACAATAACTATATGGCGACTTTTAATGACATAAACCTATGACGAAACCCAACAATAACTAGGGTTCCGATGAAACCCTTAGCGGCGATGGTGTTCTTTTCAGTGATCCTAAAGTGATTCCAGCTCTGATGGCAGCGACGGTGATGGTAGATTTGAACCATAGTTGTAGCAGCGGTGGTCGAGGGTGACTCGGATGCAGAACCACAACTTTCATGGCTGTTTGGCAGTGTGGTGGTTTCCTGGATACTTGATGGCTGGCTCACATGGTGGTGGCAATGGTTTGTTCAAAGAGAAGGAAGAGATGAAGATGGAGAAGTGTGATATTTGTTTTTTTTTTTTTTTTTTTTAAAGGGGGGGGGGGGGTAAATAAGCAATTTCAGATGGACTTAATGGAGAAAACTAACGGACATCCACTCTAGGGACTATCCGAGTAACAACTCGTCAAACCATAGGGAGCACCGATTTAATTTCCAAAAGTTGGGGACTATAGGTGTTATTTTACAAAACCACAGGGACTATCCGTGCATTTTACTCATAAATAAATAAAGGGACAATTGCATATTTTCCCTTAAAAAACTACTTAATTATGTATTTACCCAACTTAAAATTATAATTGTATATATCCCCTTCATTAACTAATAAAATTGTAAATTTACCCATTTTGATTTATTTCATTAAAAACAGATTATATATCGACTTTTTTACCCTTATTTTTACTAAAACTTAAAAAATTAATACATATTTATTCATTTTTACTAGTTTTTGTAGATTTTTACTAGTTTTGCGGTTTATTTCGGTGTTTAAATTTTAGTAAAAATGAATAAATATGTACATTTTTTTTGAGGATTGTGAAAAAATCCACAAATACTAGTAAAAATGAATAAATTTGTATTTTTTTAAGTTTTAGTAAAAATAAGGGTAAAAAAGTCATTATATAACTTGTTTTTAATAAAATAAATCAAAATGTGTAAATTTGCAATTATATTAGTTAAGGAAGAGGATATATGCAATTTTAATAGTTAAGGAAGGGGATATATGCAATTATAATTTTAAGTTGGGTAAATACACAATTAAGTAGTTTTTTAAGGGGAAATATGCACTTGTCCCTTACCCAAAAATCCGATAACTCACGTTGTAGTACTTCTTTATTTAGCCTGCGAGGTGTTGGGGGCTTGGGTTGCAGGCTTTGCTCGACATGTGGCGATTGTGGGCTCCACCGGACCACCCAAAAAAAGTGGGGTGTGGAAGTGGCGTGAGTTAGCTGTGTTGGGGTGCCATGTTAGCTGGCTTTATATTTTTTTATATACTTGAGATGTATAAAATAAAATACAAGCTTATATTATTTTTTTTAAGTTACATAACATCCTAAAAGTAAAAGATAAAAAAAACTGCATATTAAATCCTAAAAAGTTTTAAAAAAGTAGTTAATAACTCCAAAAAAATTACAAAGTTCTATAAATGTTAAAGTGGGGAACCCACTTAAATTCCGGATTCTCGTCGTGCCTCCACTCAATCTTCGTAATCTCCATTTGATCGTCGTGGCTCAGGTCCCCCGCATGGATACGGTCGAAACAAACTTTAAACCGATCCAGCTTCGGTTTTAGTTCACGCCACTTGTGTTGGCAGTTGTTTAAATTGTGGCGATTGTTACCAACGTGTTGTTGGTATTGTTGGAACGCTTGTCCCCAATACGCGGTTTGACCGCGTTGTAACGTACATTGTGCATCGACGATCGAAGTGACAAGCGCGATCTCCTCCTCCTCCGTCCAGTGCCCCATTTTCGGTTTTGTTGTTTGGTTGAAAAAAATTGAACGTTTGGTATGTAACGCACAATTTGGTGAATGACTCTTGATGCGTGTCGAGTGTAATATGTTTTTATTAATATTTTAAGCCCATTTTACACATTAGTCAAGTTTTAAATTTATAAAACACGATATTCTACTAACACTAAACACACATATGGGCAAGTGCACCCATCGTCACCGTAGTATAGTGTTGGTAAGATACCGAGGTCGTCCAAGGACACAAGAGCTTTTAGTACCGGTTTATCCTTAACGTCTAATCAAATCAAAATTTTTAGAAAATGTTTTAAACATGAAAAATAAAACTAAAATGCTGAAAAATAAAAATAAAAATAAAACAGATAGACAAGATGAATCACTTGGATCCGACTCGCCTTTAATGTAACCTTTGATGATTTCGCACTTTTGCACTTTTTAAGAGATTATCTTAGTTATAGTAGTAGGCCCCTCTTTTGAAGGTGACGTTACCCTCAACCCAGTGGTTTGAGTCAGCAAGGATACAATCCTAAAGGGTCGTAATATTAAAAGATAATTAATTAAGTTATTAATGCATAAAGTGGTAGGCCCCTCTTTTGAAGGCGACGTTGCCCTCGACTAAGTGGTTTGAGTCAGCAGGGATAAAATCCCAAGTGGTCGGGTTAATGTATTAATAGTAGTTTATATATGAGGGGATCAAACTATTCGCACCCCCGCCATCCAATACCAGTGGGTATTGAAGGAGGTCCTAGTAAGCTTGACCCGGTCCTTGCAGGATCTATACACTGAACAAGGCAAGAACCTTACTAAACCAATCCCTTAACCCCCCGACCAGGTAGCCAACATATCTCTATATAGACCGTAGAGATATGAATGGTGAAAATCTTTTACTTTATATAGACAGTGAAGTAATGCCAAGAAACCACGGACAAATGATAAAGAAGTTTCACCTTCAACATAAGAAACTAGTTATTAAAGTCATTAATACAAAACCAAATAAAAAGTGCGAAAAGATCAAAAATCAAAACTATTACATTAAATGCTTGTCTTCACCAAGTGATGTAAGAGACTTAGCCAAACATGGCCTTTGATTGACAAGAAATCTTACTACCAATCTTGGATCCCGAGACTACTACACACACTCTAAGGTGGATGATTGATGATGGTGGTGGATGTGGGTGGTGGAGTGGTGGTGGAGTGGCGGTGAAGTGGGAGAGACGTGGTTTGCCAATGGATGCCTTTGAAGTGAGCCAAGCACCCCTATTTATAGCCTGAACAGAAGCCCGGCCACGGCCCCGTGGCCATCATCTTTCTCTTTCTTCATTAATTGCAATTGTCTGCATTAGGCTCCACACGCCCCCGTGTTCGCTTGGCACGCCCCCGTGTGCAGAAGCGTATCTGTACTATCAAGATTTGCAAGATTCTGTGAATCTTAGCGTTGACCATGCCCCGTGCTGAGCTGGGCACGCCCCCATGCTGGGAATAGAAGCTTCTACAACTTTGTCATTTTCTGCAGAAACCTGGCCACGCCCCCGTGTCCGCCGTGGTCAGCCTTCTGTTTCTTGTTTTTGCTTGGGAAGATGCTGTCGAGGGGTCGGGCATGCCACATTTATTCCTTTTCTTTGTATTGATGTTAGTTTTTGCTGCATATTTGTTCCTTTTGTTTATTTAAGCTCATTTGGTCCTGAAAATACAAAAGGAAGACGGAAGCACACTTTTTCCAACATTAGTACTAAAAAAGGGTTAGTTTTATGCCTCATTTGATGTAATTTATATGTTGCATTTTACACACATCAAATACCCACACACTTTAATCTTTGCTTGTCCTCAAGCGAAACTCTTTATTATGTGGCTTACACACCCAAATGGAATGGGTAGAAGAGAAGTTTTGGGCTTGTCTTGAGTGTCGGGAATCCAAGATCTTTATTGGGTTTTATTTTTTTTACTATTAATAATCCTATTCGTTATGATTTATTTAGAACGTTTCATAAGAGAAATTACTTATTTGGGCATAACATGCCTCTTTAAAATTCTATTTGTATACAAGTTCACATACCTCACGGGGGATCACTCAACACTCGGCCGAAGATGTATTTTTGTGAAACACTCGAGACCGGCATGGAACTTATTTCTACCATATGCTTGCCAAGCAATCAATCCTCCTCCTTTTTAACTATAAACATTTGTAAATATCAAGAGGACTTGGGGAAGGGTTAGGCTTGGGTTAAAGGTAGGTGATTTTGGGTTATTGGTTAGTAAAAATGGCTAAAAGCGTAAAAAGCGTCGGTCGTCGTAAAACTTTTTGTTTTTGTGACTTTTATTCAAACTAAGCATTTTCAAACAAAGTTTCTTTGAGAAACTTGTTTGTTTATTGCTAGACTTCTTTTTTTTTTATAAAGATCGTCACGAGAAAACCAAACTTTTTACTAAAATAAAGGGTTTAAAAGAAAAAGGTTTTGGTGGGTAAAGGGTGTTTGTTTTGTGGGTTTAGAAGCGAAAAGGTTTAGGCTCAAAGGGGTTAACTAGGGGGATTTTGGGTAGGTGATAAAAAAAATGAAAATAATGGTGTTGAAAGAAAAATGGGTTAGTCCTAATGCCTCCATCATTTACTTACTTAGGTTTAAGTTGGTAAGGACCGAGAATGTATCATCGTAGCAAGTTCTAGAGTCGTAAGAACCAAGCGGCTATTCACACAAGAAACGAAAAATGAGCATTTAGTTTAAAGATTGAAGGGGTAAGGTCCCAAAAACCTTGTAATAAGTACTTGGGACCATACCACAACCTCGTCTTTCAAGCCCTTTTTACCTTACGCTGCCGCGCACTGGTCTTACAAAAGAAAGGCTTAAGACAAACAATAGACAACACTTGCGCACCAAAAGGAAATCATAAATCCTTGCGCTTTCATAAAGGATAAAAATCCTAAGACAAGCATTCCCGCTTAATAATATCCAGACTTGGATATTATTTACGTAACTGAAACCACACAATAAAGAGTCACACCGGATTACAGCAGTAATCTTCTAGAAGTGTTCAAATCGTGCACCACTAAGACGGTTATAACCGTCTGGACACGTGTCATCACCTCAGGCTTCCCTGAAATCACGATGATAGCATGAATTGGAGAGAAACCTCCACTTGATCACTTTCCACGTGGCAAAACCCCATCCATAGATCTAAACAGCGATCCGTGTGCACTCACGTCAGATCGAGAAACTTAACGGAAGGAAATGTAACCGCTTACGGGGTTAGCATTTTCCGTCAACATTTCACCAACGAGTTTTCCCGCCCAAAACTCTCGGCTATAAATATGAGAACAATTCAGGTATGAAACTCAAGTTACACACACTTCTTCAATACTTCTTCTTCTTCATAAACACATACTTATTCTCACGCCGGAGTCGGGTCAAGGAGATAACCCCTCTTCTCCCCTTGACGAGGCTAACGGTGCTTTGTTTTGCAGAGTTCACCGGAGAAGAAGGACTGTTCCATCAGATCAAACGAGAGAAAACCCACCTTTTTATGTGGATTCAAACCCCCTATATAATTCGATTCCGGTCAATTATCTAGTGTTTCTTCATTGGCGCCCACCGTTTTTCTCTGTTTCACCTAATTTTCTCTCGCTTTTGATCTACCCTGTTGATTCCATTTGCATATGGAAGAAACGTCGTCTCATTGGCAAACCGGCCCTCGGCTGAATGTCGTAAACAATTTTCAGGTTGAAGGAATTCCAGAGGATGCCTCGGATGACAACGAGGTTCAATCCAATCGAGTAAATGAACCTGTCACCCCAGGGGTGTTACTAGAAAACCCTGTTCACTCAATTCTACCTCCAGGAGAAACTCCAATCTCCTGGTATGTCAGGTCTCAAGGGGCTTTGAATGCAATATATACACAGCTGTGTGCACAAACTGCACCTCAAACTCAGCCGAGAAGGCCAGGATCTCGTGCTCATGCTTCTCAACGTGAGGGCCCATCTCACGTCGAAGATGTAGAGGTATATTCCAGATATCCGTCGAGATATGAGTATACCCAATCTGGGAGTCGTCAACGGGAATATCGAGATGAATCACACCCTCACCGAAGACAATCAGTTCACACTAGGCTGGGTCCTCAACGGAACACCCACACCGATGAATCTAATACAACTTACCATGTGGGTGAAAGTACTAGCGTGTTGAACCGATTACAGCCCAATTACAACAAGTGCAGACCTCGTGCGGTTTACAACCCTGAGGCTGAACACAACTATGATTTGATTTACCGCCCTGAGGAAGCAGCGGAAAATTCAAAGTTCATCATGGAAATAGCTTTGGCTCCACTTGAGAAAGCTAAACTACCATCCAACGTGGGTAAATTTAATGGGCTGACAGACCCCGATGACCACTTGAGGGTTTTTACAAGCGCAGGGCTAGTAGGTGGCTGGACTCTACCATTATGGTGCCATCTCTTCGTGCAGACCCTTACTGGCGCTGCAAGAATCTGGTTCGATAACTTACCCATCGGGAGCAACACATCATGGAAAGACCTACGCAAGAAATTTCTGACTCATTTCAGCCAACAACGATGATCCATCCGAGACACATCAGATGTCATGAATATTTGGCGCCATGACGACGAAAGTCTGGAGGACTTTATCACCCGATATAATAAAGAAGTACTGGAGATCGGGGGAGTCCACGAGCAACTGATCAGCGCACAGTTCAAATACGCGGTCAGATGCGATGATATGATCAAGGTCCTATCTGGGACAGAAGGACTCCCAAAAGGTTGGGACAAAGTGATGGCAGCAGCTAAAGTTTATGCGCAAACAGAAAAAAACCTTACCACTAATAGGCCGCCGCCACCACACAACAAACCCTCTGACTTAAGCTCAACTGCGGGAGGAAGTTCAAGAAAACATGGCGCGATTCTGGCTCGGGAAACCATTCATCTGAAGATGCTCGCACAACGATCAATAAACTGGCCGCGCAGAGGGAAATCAAACAGGAGAACAGGGAGAGGCAATGGACTCCCCTAACTAAAACTCCCGCGGAAGTTTTGAGCACTGAAGATTATCAGTTCAAGCCACCAATCCCCATGAAAAACAAGCGCGGACAAGATCCAGCCCAATATTGTGAATATCACAAGGACAATGGGCATACCACCAACAACTGCATTTCTTTGTGCACCGAGATTGAGAAACCCTCAAAAGCGGCGAACTCACACATCTGCTGCAAAATGTGCACAAAGAAATAAAGCAGATAACTCGAGGGGAGGAAGGCCCGAGCAAAAGGGCGAAAAACTAAGGGAAAACTCTATGGCCTCCGCGCAGAACGACACGATCTATCAAGACAAAGCGGGGGAATAGAGTAGGTTAAGTCTCATATATTTATTAGAAAACTTTGTAATGGCCTCTGTGCCCTATCCAGAAATAAACAACAAAGTTTCTATTATTCTTGTGTTTTTCTTACAAAGTGCATACAATTTCTTTTAGTAAGCGCAAAAAAAAAATATGGTAATTACAAAACAAGCCTCATGAACGGTCAGTGATCACGTCACAAACGACCATAAGTTCACACATGAGCTTTATACCAACTTCATTCGCCTTACTCAATAAAAGTAATTTTATTCATGCAAAATATTGTAAAACTAAAAAACACGACATACTATTCTCTGCGTACAAATACGCCTTAAAAACTATCAAACACGGCAGTGTTTTAGTTATTTGCGCAACAGCGCACCAACAAAGAAAGGGATATACATCCCTAATATTACAAAAATTGCTCAATGCAGCTTCAAAAGAACCTACACTAAATCTTCACCATCATCCGGAAAGATTTCCTTTAGTTGTGCCACGTGATCATCAGATTGCAGCGCAACATTTATAAGATCCATAACGGGAAGCTGTAAGTTGTTAAATTCTGCCTTCAAAGCAGCAAGCGCAGCACCAGTGTCAACGCCATAAGTCGCGGATTTGCTGACATCCCAATCAACCTTCAAAGCGTTATTCACGTGCTGCAAACACTCAGCATATCCTTGAGCATACCCATCCTTTCGCGCAGCAACAATTAAACGCGCAACGGTTATGTCCAATTCTTCAGAATTCAACACTGATTCAGCAACCTATGAAAATAAGAAAGGGTAAATAAAAAGAAGACACAGAAACATTCTCGCAACAAAAATAAGAGGCAACTTACACAGGCAATTCCATGATCTTTCAACCACGCCATATCACTCTTTAAAGGATCAAGCTCGTTTTCCGCTGTGGCTCGCGCCGTTTCTGAATTTTCCAACTTTTCTTCGGTTTCAGTCAAACGGCGAGAAGTTTCAGCCTTTTCAGAATGCGCAAGTTCCAGATCCTTTTTAAGTTGTTCCTGGTCAGAAAGCAAAGCAGTAAGTTCCTCTAACTCTCTATCTCTAAGAGCAAGAGTGGCGCAAGCTTGTACCTCTCGTTGCTCACTGCGCTCCCTATGAGAACGCGCTTCTTCTAGCGCAGCTTCTACATCAGCTTTCTCCTTTTTTAACTTTTCTACCTCCGCATCATGTTTCTTCAATTTTTTAATCTCAGCCTTGAGATTATTAATGACATTACGGAGATTTACCTTCTCGGCATTATCTTTTTCGCAAATTCACTTCCAGTTTTTGCGTTCTTCGGAAAGGAGGGCAGCTTCGGCTTCCGCTTTCCTCTTCCAACCTGCAACAGACCACTCTTCAGTCTTACGATCAGCCTCAAACTTGGCTTGATCAACTTCCAATTTAGCTTTCAACTGAGCAACCCGGTTTTCATCCGCAGCAAATTTCTTCTTCGACACCTGAAAAGCATCCCACTCTTTGTGCATGTTGTGCCATTCGCGCACTATACGATGAGTGGTCGATGCATGAGAAGCAGTTTCCTCAAGATAAGCATGATAAGTTTGCTCGTAAGACCGGCTTTCTTGAAACTTGATCTCCCCAGGCGGAAATATCCCCTGCAGCCAATCTTGGCACACGCGCCAGTCCGAGAAAGTATCACCTTTCTTTAAATTCCAAACAGGGGCATGAGGCTCAGAAGCATCTTTCTCCAAATAAGTCCTGTAATAATAATCCCCTAGGGTTTCCTCTGGGCGGATTGGAGAACTTTTTCCTGCATCAGAAAACGAACCCTGATCTTCAGCAGAAACTTTCTCAGGCATAGAACCAGAAACCTTGGAAGGAGAAGCTATAATAGGAATTTCTTCCGCAATTTTCTCCTTATCACGGGCAGCAGGTTCAGAAGTTGAGGGGTTACCAGAATTATCCATTACCACTGGGCTTACGACCTTTTCAACTTCCGCAGCAACTTCAACAGGCTTGTCGGTCTCAACAGTCTTTTCTACACCACCATCAGGAACCTCCGTAGTCTTTAATTGATCAGCAACGGAAGCACGCGTAGGAGAGGGTGGGAGTCCTTCATTAAGCACAGGTGGCGGCTCTGTGGGAATAGGAGAAACAGGGACTTCTGCAAAAATAACAAAGTCTGTAAATATTCAATGCGCATAAGGAAGAGAAGCAAAGACAACGCTTACCAGGAACAGACTCAGAAATAAAAGCATCCAGATTGACTTTCTTGGTAATTTTCTTCTTTTGGATCTTCTTTAAGGGCTGACCCTCAACATCAGCATTAGCCTGCTTCCTTTTATCCGCCTTCCTCCGCACCAAGTGTTCAGGACTAGATTCCAAGTCAATAGGATCATTTGGGTTGGATGAAGGGATATCAGCAGTGTCCCTCGGTTCAGGCTTTGGCCTCCTAACAGTAACTGCAAGTGCAAGACCCTCCAGAGAGTCAGAAACCACCACATAATCACACCAGGAGTCAGAGGAACGGCGCATACCTTTCTTCTCTCCTCCAACATTTTTAACTTTGGAAGTGTGAGTTTTCTCAGCATCACCCTTTTTAAGCGCAACATTACTGGTCGCCGCGCGTTTCTTCTTCTCAGGGCCTATGCCCAAGTTCGACAACAAACCTACTGAAGCGCAAAAATAATTTACTTAGAAGCAAAAGAGAAAAGAGAGAGAGCAAACAGTAAACCAAAATACACATAGCTTACCAGCGCCAGCAGCAGGCTGAACAGACAGATCCGCATCCCGCGGAAGAACAAAATTTCTCACGATTCGATGGTACCAAAGCTCTTCATCAGGTTTCTCCTTAATGGTACCCATTTTTCCGCCCTCTCTCTTGTACGCTACAATATACAATGAAACAACTGCAGAAAAAGAAAGCATGTTAAAAAAAAAAGAGGAAATGGGAGAAAAAGCAAAAAGGGGGGAAAACCCCAATCTTACCATGACCTTCCTCCGTATACACCGGCTTGTCGTCACGGTCCATTTTCCAATTCAAACTCATGCTAGTACCGACAAGGGCTTTCTCTGGCAAGGCAATGTTAGGAACTTCCTTCAGATCTTGATACCAATTCTCGTCAACAGGGGTTCGAATCGTTTCAATAGGGACGTCTTCTTTTCCCCGTAAAACCATCCTCATCGGAATCACCCCTGTCTTGATGAAAAAGAATTTTTGCTTCCAGTTATGAAAAATTTTTGGAGGATGCTATAAACTTTTCTTCGCAGACGACCTTTGGACAAACGAGTAAAACCCTTGGGTACAGTGCATTTGGTAAAAAACCCTAAATCGAAGGACTGTCGGCTCAATATGCATCGACCGGCACACAAACTCAAAATGTCGAACCCTAACCATGCCAATAGGGTGCAGTTGGGAGATATGCAACTTATAATACTCAAGGATTTCGAGGAAAAATTTTGTTGCAGGCAAGCGAAAGTTGCCTTCACAGAAAAAATCCAAAAAAAGGGTGATATACCCAGCCGGAGCATCTGCTGTTGTCTGACCCTCCTCAGGATACAGGGCACCCCAGTTCTCTGGGAATTTAAGATTCCGAATCAAACCATCAAAAGTTGCTATGGGCCACTTTAACGGTGGAAGTTCAACAGACATTTCTTCGGATAAGTCTTCTTGGTGTTCTCCAGTTGACATAAGGAAGAAATGACAAAGTTCTCGGATAATGAAGAAAGGAAGAAGAAAAGTTTTCAAGAGAGTAATGATTAACAGAAAGGGGCAACTCAAACAAACTTATATACTCACCGTAATAAATAGCATCGGTAACTGCCATAGCACATTTTTCGGATATCACAGTTACCCAAGCGACAGGAGCAAGTGAAAATCAACACAAACGCGAGTTCACACGCGCGTACAAAACACGGACAATAAGAGACAACTGACAGTGACAGCCTGTCACTCTGTCCTTACTGTACCAGCCCCATTTCAACTCAAAGATTTTCATAATCTTTATAATAAGCAAAATAAATCTTCTCCTAGAAGATTCCTCATTTTCACGCCAAAAAACATTTCCCTCTCATAAGTCCAGTGCTCCACTTACTTGCATAAGAGCAACATTAGACTGGGGGGACTTGAAGGGGTAAGGTCCCAAAAACCTTGTAATAAGTACTTGGGACCATACCACAACCTTGTCTTTCAAGCCCTTTTTACCTTGCGTGGCCGCGCACTGGTCTTACAAAAGAAAGGCTTAAGACAAATAACAGACAACACTTGCGCACCAAAAGGAAATCGTAAATCCTTGCGCTTTCATAAAGGATGAAAATCCTAAAACAAGCATTCCCGCTTAATAATATCCAGACTTGGATATTATTTACGTAACTGAAACCACACAATAAAGAGTCACACCGGATTACAGCAGTAATCTTCTAGAAGAGTTCAAATCGTGCACCACTAAGACGGTTATAACCGTCTGGACACGTGTCATCACCTCAGGCTTCCCTGAAATCACGATGATAGCATGAATTGGAGAGAAACCTCCACTTGATCACTTTCCACATGGCAAAACCCCATCCATAGATCTAAACAGCGATCCGTGTGCACTCACGTCGGATCGAGAAACTTACCGCAGGGAAATGTAATAGCTTACGGGGTTAGCATTTTCCGTCAACATTTCACCAACGAGTTTTCCCGCCCAAAACTCTCGGCTATAAATATGAGAACAATTCAGGTATGAAACTCAAGTTACACACACTTCTTCAATACTTCTTCTTCTTCTTCATAAACATATACTTATTCTCACGCCAGAGTCGGGTCAAGGAGAGAACGCCTCTTCTCCCCTTGACGAGGCTAACGGTGCTTTGTTTTGCAGAGTTCACCGGAGAAGAAGGACTGTTCCATCAGATCAAACGAGAGAAAACCCACCTTTTTATGCGGATTCAAACCCCCTAGATAATTCGATTCCGGTCAATTATCTAGTGTTTCTTCAAAGATGTATGCTTGTATGCTCAATAAAGGCTCAAAACTCACTTTTGGTGGGAATGGGTTTATAATGTGATCAAGTATATATAATCAAATTTTAACTAGATTTGTCATGTCTTTTCATAATTTTCTTATGTTAGTTCTTTTTATCACGACGCTATCGGTTGTAAATTTGTAGAAATATAACCTTTTTAGAACTTGTTATTCCCAAATTAAACCAAGATAAGTAAAAAAAATGAAAAGTTTTTGAAAAAAAAATTGGGGTGACTTCCAATAGAGTTTTGTGTAAGGCTTGTTATTAGGACTTGCAAAACTCAAGGTTTTAGCATCCCCCATACTTAAATTACACATTGTCCTCAATGGGTCCAAAAATAAGTTTTTAAGTTGATTGAATGTGTAAAAAGGTGTTTAAAAACAAAATTTTATGTTACTGGGCGTCTGGGCACGGGCCCGTGTTGGTCCGGGCATGGCCCCGTGCTCAGATCGCCAGTATCATATTTAACAGAAGGCTGGGCACGGGGGCGTGTTCAGTGAACACAAACCCGTGTCCAGTTACTTGAACTGGGCGTTTTCTACAGAACCTCGGGCACGGGGGCGTGTTGGGCTGAGCACGGCCCCGTTCTGAACTTGCTGTAATAAAGAAAAATTGCCGGGAGGCTTTGTTTTTGTGCATGGGGTGTGCGTTCAAGGTTCCCTTAGTAACCTCCATCATTTCGAGTGTGTTTTAACCATTACAACATCATCCAAACGCCATTTAATACTTAGAAACCATCATTCATTAAAAATAACAATTACAAAGGATCCTAGAAAATGAAAATAAAGTTAAAAAATGAAAAACTAAAAGTTCCTAGGATAGATAGGTCAAGTAACGCCGGAAATCATTTTAAGGAGTTCTACCGTTATTGTAGGAATGTCAAAAACCCAGAAATAGCTTTCCGGTACTTAAGGGTATTGTAGAACTCGGAACCGAGGGATGTCTCTTTAAATGTCGTTGAGCCATTCCTCTATCTCCCTAGGGAGGAAGAAGGCAGGCTCATTCTCCACAATCTCTTGTGGAGGAGGTGCGACGGAAACCAGGACCCCGTGTAATATGTCTAGAGGGGGTTCCGGGAGTATGACATACCACTCGGCCGGAATAATGACCTCCGGTACAACATTCCAC
Source organism: Helianthus tuberosus (assembly GCA_030545235.1). NCBI lineage: Eukaryota > Viridiplantae > Streptophyta > Magnoliopsida > Asterales > Asteraceae > Helianthus > Helianthus tuberosus. Next base: position 53,052,465 of record CM060389.1, on the reverse strand, counting down.
TCCCTTTGTACAATGATTGGCACCATAGGAGGAGAAGCAAGAATATTCAACCTTTGGTGCAAAAGGTTGACTTCTCGAAGGCACCCCTCTAATCCCACCGTCAAGTGATTTATACGGTCAACCAAGGCTTCCTCTATTCCTGTCATTTCATCGATGGCTTCTCTCAAGGCATACACGTAGTTGACTAGAGAGTCTTCCACTGATGATCTTCTTCCTCATCGGTCGTTCCTTGAGTGGGCTGAGGATGTTCAGCTATTCCTGCTCGACATTCTAAGAAAACAAGCCGAAAAATTTCAAATTAATGAACAAGTACTCAGGCCATGGCCCCGTGCTCGCTGAGCACGGCCCCGTGGCCACCTCTCTGCAGATTTTTGAAACAAGGAATCTTGGAGCTTTAAATTATTTTTCTGACTTTTGAAGTATTTCTAAGCAGAAATAACTTCAAACAGTGTTGTAAAACTTATTTTTGATAAGATTCCTTGAATAAAAACCTAACAAATATCACAATAAAGCTTGAAAACATGGATATTTCAAGTATTGGAGGTTTTTGAGGAGAAAATGAAGAAGAAGGCAATAGACAAAAGTAGTAAAGACAAGATGGTTATTGAGAAACTTCTTTAGAATATACCTTACAGGGTATATGTGAAGATCCCACCAGATCTTTGTCTTTGGAATGGGTCCAAGAGTGCAGGAATCTTGCTACATTTATAGAAAACAACAGCACGCTGACCACGGCCCCGTGTCGGCTGGACACGGCCCCGTGATTAGACAAGAATCTGACACTTTTTGTCCGTATTCTGACTTAAAGTCAGACACAAATCTATAGGCGGGCATGGGGGCGTGTTGACCTGGACACAGCCTCATGGCTAGAGGATTTTATGAAGTTTTGTCTTATTTTAAGGATTTTATCCGGATCGGATGGTTCCTTACTGGACGGAACAACACCGAAGTGCCTGAGATACCTAAGTTGCCCTAGTTTTCGATAAGAACGTAAGAGGTTATCGGAAAGGGTGAATTCTAAGCTAAATACCGGTGGGTGAGACCAACCTTTATTTCCCTTATCCTGGCTCTCGTTAAAGAAGGTATATGTCGAATCTCTCAGGTCTATGTATGCATCGGCGGATGTAACACCCCGTGTTACGAAAATCAAAGTCAAAGTCAAGATTGAAGTCAAAGGAAGAAAAGATTGCTAATTGCGATCTGTCACTCCTTGCTTAATTACTGATTTGACTTCTTTGACTTGTAATCGAATCTTTTATTTTAATCGCTTTAGTTGTATTATGTGGAGTATCTATTAATAATCGAGATTTAATCGATGTTTATCGTATGTTTTATCGCTTTATCGCTAATCGCATCGCAATCGCATTCACGCCTTGATTGATAGATTCTGAATATTGTTTTACGTGTGTGTGTGTTACTTGTGCATGTTTACTTTATGTTTGTGGTGATTAATGAAAACGCAATTGCAACTCTATCGCAAGGCAATTTAATCGCAAACGCTAAACGCAAGTTAATTAACTGATGATTGTATGTTAGATATAGTATTTGTGTGATTATTATCAATCTATCGCATCGCAACGCTCAACGCACGGAACTAAACGCCAAAACGCAACTCGTCGGAGCTGCCCAGTCGAATGGCCAATCGATCGAATGGCCATCCGATCGAGGCGCTATCCGATCGAGGTGCATCCTATTCGACACTTGCTCCCCATTTCCCTTTTTGGAAACCAATAAATACCCTCCTGTCACATCACAAGTGATGTGACAACTCTCTCATTCGACCGGCCGCACTCAAGACCTTCTTTCTCTCGATTTCTCGCGATTCTTGTAAGTTTTCAACCTAAATCTTGTACTTCTATGATCTACACACACTTCTTCATCATTTTCACCTTTGAATCTTAACTTTTAACCGTGAAATCAATGAATTTGAGGTGTTCTAGGGTGATGTCATCATGGAGTTCTTATGAACTTCAAGTCTTGACCTCATTCCACCAAGAATAACTCAGATCTGAAGGATTTCCACAGGATTACACATGATTTTCGCATAGATCTAAGTTTTTCCATGGTTAAAGGGATTGAAAGATGGTTTTCTAACTTTCTTTCAACTCTTTTACAGTCAATGCACTCAAAACCGATAGAATCGGAGCTCATTCAGGCCTTCTACTCCTCTCTAAGTGATGTGTCAGTTTGAGATCTGAATCCTATCAACGAGACAACCGATTCCGGGATGAACATGAACAACCGTTAAGGAACAGTCAACTGCTCGGATTAGGGTGATCCCTGTTCATTCAAACGACTTGGGACTTGCCGAGGTTCCGTTGTTTAGCACGTTATCACATCGTCTCGATCAAACTGCAAAACTTTCAAAAATAATCAAGTCCAAGACGATCAGGGCCGTTGGGACGGTTTGTCGTTCGATCAGATAACCATCCGATCGGATTACCATCCGACCGAGCTACTATCCAATAAGATTGTACTTGGTTCCAACACTTAACATTTTCAAACTTTCAAGGCTCTGAACGTCGAACAGATTATCGTCCAATCGGATAGCGATCTGATCGAACGACCACCCGATTATCTGACAATTGGAACTTCGACACTTAACCATTTTCACAACTTTCAAGGTACATCAGTTTCCAACGGATTGCCATTCGATCGGATTGCTATCCGATCGAGTGACAATCCTGCTGTGAACTTGTACTCACTAAGAATCCGCCACCGCACCGCAGTCTTGAAAGTCCTCTCGTCGTAAGAGGAAGAAGAAGAACAACAACTGTAGCGAGAATTGCGCTGTTACAGCTGCCGATCCTCTCCAGACTGTACCTGCTCAACCGCAGCCTCAACACCGCCAAGTAGCGGCACCGGTCACCCATGCACCGCCGGTTAAGCGTGCATACACTGGTCCTCACCCGGCTTGTCATACCTGTACCTATCACCATCCAGCGGGAATCGCTTGCAGATACTGTGTGCATTGCATCATGTACGGCCATTTCACCGCCAACTGCCGTACATGTCCACGTCAAACTCCAGCTCCAGCACAAGGTCAAGCTCCTGCTGAACAAGCTCTACTTTCCGCTCCTCAAGGCCAACAAGCGGCTCCCGCACCCGCGATCCACGCTAGAGCTTGCTTTGCGTGTGGTCATTCGATGTTGAAGTTGCCACCGGAAGAACCGTCGCTGTCAATTCTGTTCTCCGTGATTGTACCCTCGAACTCAACAATCACATCTTTCCTATCGACCTTATTCCGATGCAACTCGGTAGTTTCGATATCATAGTAGGCATGGATTTTCTTCGTAAGAATCATGCTGAAATTGTTTGTTTCGATAAGATGATTTGCTTCTTGCTCGCTAATGGTGATCTATTGTGTGTTTATGGTGAAACTCCTTCGAAAGGTATCAAACTTATGTCATGTATCCAAGCGAACAAGAATCTATGCAAGGAATACAGAGCTTTCTTGGCAAACATTGTAGTAACGAAGGAGGAAAAGAAATAGAAGACGCTAGTAAAAGATGTCCCTGTTGTTTGCGAGTTTCTAAACGTATTTCCTGATGATCTACCTGGTTTACCCCCGAGTCGTGATATTAATTTTCGTATTGACCTCATTCCTGGAGCCAACCCTGTTGCTAAATCTCCTTATCATCTCGCTCCGTCCGAAATGCGCAAACTCTCGAGTCAACTCCAGGAATTACTTGACAAAGGCTTCATTCGCCCTAGCACCTCTCCTTGGGGCGCACCAGTCCTTTTCATCAAAGAGAAGGATGGGTCGTTCCGGATGTGCATCGACTATAGGGAGTTGAATAAGCTGACGATCAAGAATCGCTATCCCCTGCCTCGAATTGATGATTTGTTTGACCAATTGCATGGTGCTTCATGTTATTCAAAGATCGATTTACGCTCAGGTTATCACCAGTTAAGCGTTCAGGAGGAAGATATTCCGAAGACCGCTTTTCGCACCCGCTATGGCCATTATGAATTCGTCGTAATGCCCTTTGGTTTAACCAACGCGCCTGCAGTTTTCTTGGATTTGATGAACCGTACGTGCAAACCATTTCTTGACCGCTTCGTCATCGTGTTCATCGATGATGTCCTTATCTATTCGAAGTCGAAAACCGAACACGCGCAACATCTATGTTTGGTTCTCGAGCTACTCCAGGGGAATCGACTCTACGCCAAGTTCTCCAAGTGTGAAATCTGGCTAGAGGAGGTTCAATTCCTTGGTCACATCGTCAATAGTCAAGGTATTTACATCGACCCCGCTAAGATCGAAGCTGTTAAGAGTTGGGTTACTCCAAAATCACCATCTGATGTTCGTTTGTTCCTCGGATTAGCGGGCTATTACCGTCGATTCATCGCTGACTTCTCGGAAATTGCTGTCCCGCTTACTTCCTTGACGCATAAAGACAAGCCTTTTGTTTGGGGAACTGAACAAGAGATTGCCTTTCAAACTCTCAAGCATATGCTTTGCAATGCTCCCGTTCTTGCTTTACCCGACGGAAATGATGACTTCATTGTCTATTGCGATACCTCGAACCTTGGACTTGGTTGTGTTCTCATGCAATGAGACAAGGTTATCGCGTACGCATCTCGTCAGCTCAATATCCACGAGAAGAACTATACAACCCATGACCTCGAGCTAGGCACAGTTATTTTTGCGTTGAAAATTTGGTGACACTACCTTTACGGTACCAAGTGTACGGTCTTCACCGACCACAAGAGCCTACAAGATATCTTCAGCCAAAAAGAACTGAATATGCGCCAACGCTGATGGGTAGAACTTCTCAATGATTATGACTGTGAGATCCGTTATCATCCTGGCAAAGCAAATGTTGTTGCCGACGCCCTCAACAGACGAAGCTATTTGCATAGCGTTCGTAATGTTCACGCCCAGCATCATCTCGAAACCCTCATCCATGACCAACCTTTATTTCCCTTATCTGGGCTCTCGTTAAAGATGGTATATGTCGAATCGCTCCGGTCTATGTAAGCATCGGCGGATGTAACACCCCGTGCTACGAAAATCAAAGTCAAAGTCAAGATTGAAGTCAAACGAAGAAACGATTGCTAACTGCGATCTGTCACTCGTTGCTTAATTACTGATTTGACTTCTTTGACTTGTAATCGAATCTTTTATTTTAATCGCTTTAGTTGTATTATGTAGAATATCTATTAATAATCGAGAGTTAATCGATGTTTATCACATATTTTATCGCTTTATCGCTAATCACATCGCAATCGCATTCGCGCCTTGATTGATAGATTCTGAATATTATTTTACGTGTGTGTGTTACTTACGTGTTACTTGTGCATGTTTACTTTATGTTTGTGGTGATTAATCAAAACGCAATCGCAACTCTATCGCAACGCAATTTAATCGCAGACGCTAAACGCAAGTTAATTAACTGATGATTGTATGTTAGATATAGTATTTGTGTGATTATTATCAATCTATCGCATCGCAACGCTCAACGCACGGAACTAAACGCCAAAACACAACTCGTCGGAGCCGCCCAGTCGAATGGCCAATCGATCGAATGGCCATCCGATCGGATTGCCATCCGATCAAGGCGCTATCCGATCGAGGTGCATCCTATTCGACACTTGCTCCTCCTTTCCATTTTTGGAAACCTATAAATACCCTCCTGTCAAATTACAAGTGATGTGACAGCTCTCTCATTCGACCAGCCGCACTCAAGACCTTCTTTCTCTCGATTTCTCGCGATTCTTGTAAGTTTTCAACCTAAATCTTGTACTTCTATGATCTACACACACTTCTTCATCATTTTCACCTTTGAATATCAACTTTTAACCGTGAAATCAACGGTTTTGAGGTGTTCTAGGGTGATGTCATCATGGAGTTCTTATGAACTTCAAGTCTTGACCTCATTCCACCAAGAATAACTCAGATCTAAAGGATTTCCACAGGATTACACATGATTTTCGCATAGATCTAAGCTTTTCCATGGTTAAAGGGATTGAAAGATGGTTTTCTAACTTTCTTTCAACTCTTTTACACTCAATGCACTCAAAACCGATAGAATCGGAGCTCATTCAGACCTTCTACTCCTCTCTAAGTGATGTGTCGGTTTGAGATCTGAATCCTATCAACGAGACAACCGATTCCAGGATGAACATGAAAAACTGTTAAGGAACAGTCAACTGGTCGGATTAGGGTGATCGCTGTTCGATCGAACGACTTGGGACTTGCCGAGGTTCCGTTGTTTAGCACGTTATCACATCGTCTCGATCAAACTGCAAAACTTTCAAAAATAATCAAGTCCAAGACGACCAGGTCCGTTGGGATGGTTTGTCGTTCGATCGGATAACCATCCGATCGGATAGCCATCCGATCGGATTACCATCCGACCGAGCTACTATCCAATCAGATTGTACTTGGTTCCAACACTTAACATTTTCAAACTTTCAAGGCTCTAAACATCAAACGGATTGTCGTCCGATCGGATAGCCATCCGATCGAACGACCACCCGATTATCTGACAATTGGAACTTCGACACTAGACCATTTTCACAACTTTCAAGGTACATCAGTTTCCAACGGATTGCCATTCGATCGGATTGCTATTCGATCGAGTGACAATCCTGCTGTGAACTTGTTCTCACTAAGAATCCGCCACCGCACCGTAGTCTTCAAAGTCCTCTCGTCGTAAGAGGAAGAAGAGCAACAACAATAGTAGCGAGAATTACGCTGTTACAGCTGCCGCTCCTCTCCAGTCTGTACCTGCTCAACCGCAGCCTCAACACCACCAAGTAGCGGCACCGGTCACCCATGCACCGCCGGCTAAGCGTGCATACACTGGTCCTCACCCGGCTTGTCCTACTTGTACCTATCACCATACAGTGGGAATCGCTTGCAGAAACTGTGTGCATTGCAACATGTACGACCATTTCACCGCCAACTGCCATACAGGTCCACGTCAAACTCCAGCTCCAGCACAAGGTCAAGCTCCTGCTCAACAAGCTCTACTTCCTGCTCCTCAAGGCCAACAAGCGGCTCCTGCACCCGCGATCCACGCTAGAGCTTGCTTTGCGTGTGGTCATTCGATGTTGAAGTTGCCACCGAAAGAACCGTCGCTGTCAATTCTGTTCTCCGTGATTGTACCCTCGAACTCAACAATCACATCTTTCCTATCGACCTTATTCCGATGCAACTCGGTAGTTTCGATATCATAGTAGGCATGGATTTTCTTCGTAAGAATCATGCTGAAATTGTTTGTTTCGATAAGATGATTTGCTTCTCGCTCGCTAATGGTGATCTATTGTGTGTTTATGGTGAAACTCCTTTGAAAGGTCTCAACTTATGTCATGTATCCAAGCGAGCAAGTATCTCCGCAAGGAATACAGTGCTTTCTTGGCAAACATTGTAGTAACGGAGGAGGAAAAGAAAGAGAAGACGCCAATGAAAGATGTCCATGTTGTTTGCGAGTTTCTAAACGTATTTCCTGATGATCTACCAGGTTTACCACCGAGTCGTGATATTGATTTTCGTATTGACCTCATTCATGGAGCCAACCCTGTTGCTAAATCTCCTTATCGTCTCGCTCCGTCCGAAATATGCAAACTCTCGAGTCAACTCCAGGAATTACTTGACAAAGGCTTCATTCGCCCTAGAACCTCTCCTTGGGGCGCACCAGTCCTTTTCGTCACAAAGAAGGATGGGTCGTTCCGGATGTGCATCGACTATAGGGAGTTGAATAAGCTGACGATCAAGAATCGCTATCCCCTGCCTCGAATCGATGATTTGTTTGACCAATTGCATGGTGCTTCATGTTTTTCAAAGATCGATTTACGCTCAGGTTATCACCAGTTAAGCATTCAGGAGGAAGATATTCCGAAGACGCCTTTTCGCACCCGCTATGGCCATTATGAATTCGTCGTAATGCCCTTTGGTTTAACCAACGCGCCTGCGGTTTTCTTGGATTTGATGAACCGTACGTGCAAACCATTTCTTGACCGCTTCGTCATCGTGTTCATCGATGATGTCCTTATCTATTCGAAGTCGAAAACCGAACACACGCAACATCTATGTTTGGTTCTCGAGCAACTCCAGGGGAATCAACTCAACGCCAAGTTCTCCAAGTGTGAATTCTGGCTAGAGGAGGTTCAATTCCTTGGTCACATCGTCAATAGTCAAGGTATTCACGTCGACCCCATGAAGATCGAAGCTGTTAAGAGTTGGGTTACTCCAAAATCACCATCTGATGATCGTTCGTTCCTCGGATTAGCGGGCTATTACCTTCGATTCATTGCTGACTTCTCGGAAATTGCTGTCCCACTTACTTCCTTGACGCATAAAGACAAGCCTTTTTTTTGGGGAACTGAACAAGAGACTGCCTTTCAAACTCTCAAGCATATGCTTTGCAATGCTCCCGTTCTTGCTTTACCCGACGGAAACGATGACTTCATTGTCTATTGCGATGCCTCGAACCTTGGACTTGGTTGTGTTCTCATGCAACGTGACAAGGTTATCGCGTACGAATCTCGTCAGCTCAATATCCACGAGAAGAACTATACAACCCATGACCTCGAGCTAGGCGCAGTTATTTTTGCGTTGAAAATTTGGCGACACTACCTTTACGGTACCAAGTGTAAGGTCTTCACCGACCATAGGAGCCTACAAGATATCTTCAGCCAAAAAGAACTGAATATGCGCCAACGCTGATGGGTAGAACTTCTCAATGATTATGACTGTGAGATCCGTTATCATCCTGGCAAAGCAAATTGTAACACCTCGAAAATTTACATCCAATAATATATTGACACGTGTCATAAGCTTGGAGTATGTGAAAAAGTACTTTAGGTGGACTAAAGTTGACAAACAGTGAAACTATGTGAATATAAGGGTCCAAAGTGTCAACAATGGATAAATAGGCCCTACAATAACCCTACATGGTGTTTATAATCTTAAACTATTAAATCATGGATCATACAAAGCGGAAAAATGAAAGAAAGTGAGGAATTACAAACTACAGGGGCTAAATGTGTCAACATGTTAAAAGTATACCTCTGAGTGACCTTTTGGCAAACCCGAAGCTTTGTAATGATAAAATATGCTCACTAGAATATGAGATAAAAATTTCATCAAGTTTCGTTATCGTATGAGAAAGTTATGATCAAAACCGTGCACGAAGGGTTAAATGCGTTAACGTTGAATTTCGTGACTTTTCGGGTAAGCACAAAGTTAACCAAGGACTTTACCATGTTTGTAAATGTCCCAAGGCCCTTAAAAGTCAGGTTTAAGGGTCAAGAGTGCAAGATAAATAGCCAAAACCACGTTTCAAAGGACCAAGGACCAAAATGTAAATGTTGGAAAACTTGTTAACCTGGTCGCATCTTGTACGCGGCCCGCGTAAGGCGTCTCGCGGCCCGCCTACAAGTCACCAGCGAACAAAAACGCGCAGATGGCAGTTGCAGGCCTGTTTTCGATGGTTAACAGCTGTTGCTCGATACCTGGGGCTCTCCAATGGATTTACATGCATCTAGGGGCACTTGGACAGATCTTATATCATCAGTAGACCCTTGTGGCATCATCATGAATGATCAAAGTTCATATTTAAGAACATTCAAGTTGCAACCATTTTCACATTCACTTGCAAGATCATCTCTAGAGCTCTCTGGACATCAAGCCAACTTTCTAGTGATCTCTAAGCATAATTAGGACTCTTGTAAGTACTCCTAATCCTTTCTAATTCGTTCTAGCTTAGCTAATTAACCAAAAGTCAAACCATCGTAAATTAAGTTTGACTTTGAGATTAAACGAAATTGGCTCAGTCATTTCTCGAATTGAAAGTACCTACAAGTAGGTATTTATGTGGGTAACAAACCCTTAAAAGGGTATTTTCAGATTCCCACTCTAACTATGCTAATTGTCGAGTCAAAGCATACTTTAAAAAGTCAACAGAATGATTATTTGCAAGTTTAAGCATAATTAGCAATGTAGGGTACATGCAACCTGTTTGATCATTAAAATAACATGGTAATTAATGTAAGAACATGTCTCAACATGTTCAACTCGACAATTTTCAGTTTAAACCCGGATCGGACCCGAAAGTCACATAATTTGACTTTTGCTTTGACTATCAGTTCTGATCCGTTTATGCATGTTTGAGATCTTTCTTAGAGCTTATTTTGGACCAGGTTTCATATAAGTATAACTCTCTGAGATTATGCAACTTGGTTCAATACTTATCCGACTCATATGCATGTTTCCGATTTATGCTTAAATGTGACTATTATGCCCTTTTGACTATAAAACGTGATTTTTGAAAAAGTGAAAGAGTAGAAACATTAGTTATTGATTTATAAACTTGCACCTAAAATTTGACATCAGTTTGAGGTCTAGATTAAGAATTATGCTCATTAGTGTAAATTGAAAGCTTTATGTTACTTAAACGGCGTAATTAGCATATAACCTATTTAAACCCACTTTTTAATATCAAAATTTTTACCCACTGTTATAATATAATATTTTGGGATTTTTGAAGATTTTTATTTAATTTTTGGCTGAGCATAACATAGGTCTCTATGTTTAATTCGGTTTATGACGGTTTTGCCCTTTTAAGCCATAAAATGAGTTTTACAAATCCTTTTGACCCCAAACCTTTTTCTACTGATTTTATTTGATAAATAAAATATTTTGAGCATTCTGGAATTATAAAAATATTAGCTTTCTTTGACAAACCCGGAAACGGCTCCAAATCGCCTTTTTAAGCGTTTTTAATGCATAGTATGTACTATAACCATATTAAACATATAAGGTTGATACCTACTGATGTTTTTAGTATATTTTTATAAAATAACAGTAAGTAAAAGTTTTTGAACTCAGGTTTCCAGTTTTGACCTTTTTAGCCCTTGTGAAATTACCAAAATACCCCTAAGAAGCATAGTTTGGTTTTAAATGATAAATTTCATATATGGGTCATACCCTACTGTTATAACATGTTAAATTAAGTATATTTACTGTATAAACCAGACCTGTAACTCAGATTTCCAATTAAACTCTTTTATAATCTTTTAAATGACCAAAATGCCCTTATGAGGCATAAATTGTGTTTAAATCCGTTTTGGGCATAATAGAAGATATCTACTGATATTATAACATAATTAAAGCATATGAACTCAGGGAACTTGCATATGACTCTTTTGGTTACCCGTGACGCCCTTTTCGCGTTCGGTTCGGTTTATGTAACTAGTTTGCATAAATTGACCGAAACGGGTCAAACATTATCATTTTTGTCTCAAAATCCAGAATGTATTTAGTATATTCATATTATACAAGTATTCAAACTTGTCGGGTCTAAATCACATTCTATCCGGTCTTCGCTTAATCATGCGTTTGAACCGTATCGTCCTTAAAACTAGCCGGTCTAAGCTTAGGCTTAAATAAAGACCCGTTAGAAATCTAATAGGTTATTATAAACCTTTGTTCCAGAATAAGAAGAACCAGTAAAAGCTACCTTCACTTGCTAATTGTGATTTATACTTACCAAGGTAAATACTTTTAACTTATTTTCCCTATACGGGCTTGGGGTACGGTATATAAAATACCGTTTGGTCCGGCATTGAATTATTTAATCGAATAGAGGTTAAATTTATTGATATGCCCTGTTTTGAATGTGTTTTGTTTGCTTAAAGCCTTTGGGGGGTTAATGACCATGTCCCGGATATCCTTGGCATCATCTTACGAGATGGCCACGACCTGAGCACGGGGTGTAGGCGTACACCTTTCAGTGCATAACTCAATTTTGTGGTGTGTCTATTAATCTTTAACCCGGTCTACGGATCGGGCTACTGAACGCATAAGTAACATGTAAATCCCTTACAATATTATATTGCATAATTATCCCAAGTTATAAAAAGGTTTTGTGCCACGTGCATTCAAATCAATTTTCAACCTTTTCAAAATGAGTCAGTTAAATTGTATTTACCAGTGTAAACTGACGTATTTTTCCCAAAAGGTTAAGTGCAGGTACTACACGTACTAGGCTGGCTGTCTTCTAAGCATCCACAATAAGTCTCGCAAGCTTGGATGTCAATAAAGCTGTTGAACAATATCATCTTTTATTTTGATCCGCCTGTGGATCCGTTTCAACTATTTGTGATATTTAATATTACACTTTATTAAAGTTGAAATGAATCTATTTTTGCTTCTGCTGTGCATTTATATATTGTGTTGTTTGTCTATGATGATACCAACTACGTCACGATACTCCCCACCGGGCCCACCGGTGACACGTGGAAAATAGTGGTGTGACACAAATGTTGTTGCCGACGCCCTCAGCAGACGAAGCTATTTGCATAGCGTTCGTAATGTTCACGCCCAGCATCATCTCGAAACCCTCATCCGTGACCAACCTTTATTTCCCTTATCCGGGCTCTCGTTAAAGATGGTATATGTCGAATCGCTCAGGTCTATGTAAGCATCGGCGGATGTAACACCCCGTGTTACGAAAATCAAAGTCAAAGTCAAGATTGAAGTCAAACGAAGAAAAGATTGCTAACTGCGATCTGTCACTCGTTGCTTAATTACTGATTTGACTTCTTTGACTTGTAATCGAATCTTTTATTTTAATCGCTTTAGTTGTATTATGTGGAATATCTATTAATAATCGAGAGTTAATCGATGTTTATCACATATTTTATCGCTTTATCGCTAATCACATCGCAATCGCATTCGCGCCTTGATTGATAGATTCTGAATATTATTTTACGTGTGTGTGTTACTTACGTGTTACTTGTGCATGTTTACTTTATGTTTGTGGTGATTAATCAAAACGCAATCGCAACTCTATCGCAACGCAATTTAATCGCAGACGCTAAACGCAAGTTAATTAACTGATTATTGTATGTTAAATATAGTATTTGTGTGATTATTATCAATCTATCGCATCGCAACGCTCAACGCACGGAACTAAACGCCAAAACACAACTCGTCGGAGCCGCCCAGTCGAACGGCCAATCGATCGAATGGCCATCCGATCGGATTGCCATCCGATCGAGGCGCGATCCGATCGAGGTGCATCCTATTCGACACTTGCTCCTCCTTTCCATTTTTGGAAACCTATAAATACCCTCCTGTCAAATCACAAGTGATGTGACAGCTCTCTCATTCGACCAGCCGCACTCAAGACCTTCTTTCTCTCGATTTCTCGCGATTCTTGTAAGTTTTTAACCTAAATCTTGTACTTCTATGATCTACACACACTTCTTCATCATTTTCACCTTTGAATCTCAACTTTTAACCGTGAAATCAACGGTTTTGAGGTGTTCTAGGGTGATGTCATCATGGAGTTCTTATGAACTTCAAGTCTTGACCTCATTCTACCAAGAATAACTCAGATCTAAAGGATTTCCATAGGATTACACATGATTTCCGCATAGATCTAAGCTTTTCCATGGTTAAAGGGATTGAAATATGGTTTTCTAACTTTCTTTCAACTCTTTTACACTCAATGCACTCAAAACCGATAGAATCGGAGCTCATTCAGACCTTCTACTCCTCTCTAAGTGATGTGTCGGTTTGAGATCTGAATCCTATCAACGAGACAACCGATTCCGGGATGAACATGAAAAACCGTCAAGGAAGGGTGCTCCCTGTTCGATCGAACGACTTGGGACTTGCCGAGGTTCCGTTGTTTAGCACCTTATCACATCGTCTCGATCAAACTGCAAAACCTTCAAAACTAATCAAGTCCAAGATGATCAGGTCCGTTAGGACGGTTTGTCATTCGATCGGATAACCATCCGATCGGATTGCCATCCGACCGAGTTACTATCCGATCAAATTGTACTTGGTACCAACACTTAACATTTTCAAATTTTCAAGGCTCTGAACGTCAAACGGATTGTCGTCCGATCGGATAGCCATCCGATCGAACGACCACCCGATTATCTGACAATTGGAACTTCGACACTTAACCATTTTCACAACTTTCAAGGAACATCAGTTTCCAACGGATTGCCATTCGATCAGATTGTTATCCGATCGAGTGACAATCCTGCTATGAACTTGTTCTCACTAAGTATCCTGCCAATCGGATCGCTATCCGATCGAACGACCATTCGATCGACGACTTGAAAGGTAGAGATACTTCACTGTTTTCAAAATGCTACAACGAAAACATCAAAGCCATCATACACAAACACATCCGTACCAAACGAATGTCAATCGAATCGAATGTCCATCCAATCGGATGACCATCCGAACGGACTGACATCCGATCGAATGGCCAACCGATCGGATAGCCATCTGATCGGATTACCATCCGACACTTGATCACTTTGCACCGTTTAACGCGTCGTTCTTCGCTTACGTTATAGTTAACTGTTCAGGCTAATCTCTCTCAGCGCTCCCTTCAATCCAAGAGAGTGTTTACTTGTTAAGCACGATCTGTGAGTATACTCAATCCCTTTTTGCTTTACGCACTTTTGGGTGTTACATACATTACTTATTCCAAATCACAATCGACACACAACGCAAACACTATTTATACGCTGATCGTTATTGCATGTTACGTGTTATTCGATGAATGCTTGTATGTTATGTTAACACAATGATTGTTGCTTGACACCTTAGCAACGATAGTACTATAGTTTGGACTCACCACCTGTCGTGGACAGGGGTTGTTAAGGGCTTTACTTCACGTGTCCCAGTGGGGATATGTGTTGCGCATTCTACAACTCGCAGTCACGTCTGTGCGTATTTCTCCATCGATAACCTACTAGCTTTAACTTTGCTACATGTTACATGCTGGTTATGCGTAAACGATTTCGAACTCTATTATACTATTAAACTTGTATGCTCACCTTTACACTATGTGTATTTGTTAGTGCATTTATGTCTATCGCCTTCGTCAATACCAGTTCGTAGCAGATACTGAAGAATTCATGTGTTGTTTTAGTGTTGGTTGTCCAGTCCACATGAAGTGGTAAAGTCAGTCCATGTGGAGTAGCAAAGCCAGTTCATGAGAAGTGGCAAAGCCGGTCCATGTGAAGTGACAAAGCCAGTCCATGTGAACTGGCAACATCTATAAATAGGAGTCTTAGTGTTAGATTTGAGGACTTTGGCTACATTTGTCATTTGGAGAGCTCTAGATCTAGAGAGAGATTCTAGAGAGAGAAAGTGATTCAAGGTGCTGTACGATTTCAGATTTCTAATAGAATCACGTTTATATTACGTCACGTGTGTTCGGTCACGTTCGTGTACGGATTTCGCACGTCTCACGTTCGTTTCGCAATCGTTTTGGAGTCAAAACCGGTCCTAACAAGTGGTATCAGAGCAGGAGCTCGATTGCACAGATCAAACACACAATTCCGCTCGTGATTTCATTAGATTCTGATCCGAATTCGTCCAAATTTGATCTGTTTCTTCATCTTTCTCATTCTTCTTCACGTTTTTTCAAAATTGAACGAGATTTTCTGGATAAAATGGTTTGATTTTGAAGTATAAAGCGCGAAATTATGTTTTAAATAATCCGTGAAAGAATCAGATCTTAAAACAGATTAAAATGTAATCAAATTGTTCTAAATCTGACCGATCAGTTCGTTTCTGATTCAAATCGCATGAAGTGGAACTTTAATCTCAGATCTACGATGATTTAGTGGACAATATTGAACGGAAAACACACAGTTGTGATCGGAATTTGATAGAGAATAAGCCTAGGATATCAATTTTATAAAAAATTGGAAAAAAACATCAGATTCATTTGAGACATTACCCAGTTCATACGGTTTGGAACCAGGTCGTTTGGGAATTTATCTCAGTCCACACGAAGTGGACTTAATCAGTCCGTTTGAGTGTTTAACCAGTCCATACGAAATGAACTAAGGTTGTCATTTCGTTTGAAGAGTGTGCGAGCCAATCAAATTAAGTTGATACTAGACATTGTCGGCCATTTACATTGATTGAATATATGTGATTTCGTGGCTCAAAGATGTGCATGTGAAAATGTTTGTCACCATGTCTTAGCTTTAATGATGACGGCTACATGTGAAATCATAATGCATGTGATGTGATGTTGTCTGTCCAATGAGCAATTGTTTAGCATCAAGTGTGTCAGCACAAAAGATGATTATGATGGCCAAATCATATTATTTTGATATTTGATATTGTCGGCCCAAAGTTGTTTAGCAGATAATAGATCATTAACCCACTTTATCATGGCCCAATTCATTCTAAGCCCATCCAAAAAGTGTATCACATCTGTCCATTTTTAGGCCCATTCATATACAAAAATTCCATCCGAACAGCGTTATCATCGTATCAAAAAGTCAGAACATATTTGCGAGTCTTCGACACGAGTCCTAGATCAATTCCACCCTCACACTTTTACATATTCAGTTCATTTTTAAACTGATCATTTGGTTGTTTGTTTGCAGGTGATTAAAAGGTACTGATATTCGAGAAGTTCACATCATGGCTGAAGAATTTTACAACACGTTCTACAACGCGTTTACATCCGAGACTTCCGAAACCACAATTGTTACTCCAAAATCTATAACTAAAGCGATCAATGAAAATATCAAACATGATAATTTCTACGGAACAAATTCAAAACCTCCAACTCTTGAAAGTATTGAAGATTACACTTGGTGGAAAGAACGTTTCATTAGCTGGGCAAAAGCTTACGTGCATGAAAGCTGGTTCTGTTTGGAATTTGGTTACAGTAGACCAGTCAATGATAAAGGAGAAGAACTCCCACTCAAAAGCTTACCCAAAGAAGAAAAATCTGAATTCGCAGCTGAACAAAGAATGATTGCTTTAATTCAATCATCAATTAGACATGATTTGTTTGCTTTACTACAACATGATGGGTCATCAAAATCTATCTGGGAAGCTTTACGGGTTAAAGCTGATGGGGGTAAACAAATCAAGAAAAACAAAATTTCATTATTAAAAAAGGAATTTGATTTATTCGATAGTTTGAAAGGAGAGACAGTGAGACAAATGATAGAGAGATTTGGTCATCTAAAAATTGAACTTGATCATTTTGGCATTGTTAAAACTCGAGAAGAAATAATTGATAAGATCATAGAAGCGTTACCACGAGCTGATCAGTGGCAAACGTTTGTATTCATATTGAAAAATGATGCTTTATATGATACAATTTCTCTTGATGTCTTGATAGAAAAAATTGAAAGTCATGAATTGGAGTTGCAAAAGCAGAACAAGATGAGCGGTTCATTGCATCAACAGAATGTTGGTCTTTATTACAAAGGTGTACTACCTTCGGTGAAAATCAGTGAATCACCAAAGACAACATTCAGTGGGGTGAAGACAAAAGAACCTCAGATAAGTTCATCAAGTTACAATCCGGGATATCATTCATCTTCATCAAAAGCAAGTGTTGATGATTCTGAAGAAGTTCTCTGTATCATTGCTCTCAAATTGAAGAATTCTCTGTCTATGAGCATCACTGAAGCTAAGCAACAAATGAGTTTTCTTGCATCTGTTCTGGAATCATAAGAAGGTCTAGTAGCTGGCAAAATTGGAAATTCAGAATTGACCAAAGAAGACTATGACCAGATTGATCTGGAAGAAATGGAACTCATTGATATTCGCTGGTGTTTAGCAAGTTGCATCAGAAGGGCTCAGAGATATATGGAGATTACTGGAAAGCAGTTAATCGGTGGTCCATCAACTAAGCTGGGATTTGATAAATCCACAGTGACTTGTTTCAAATGCAAGCAAAGAGGTCATTTCAAGAGAGAATGTCA
Source organism: Helianthus tuberosus (assembly GCA_030545235.1). Taxonomy (NCBI): domain Eukaryota; kingdom Viridiplantae; phylum Streptophyta; class Magnoliopsida; order Asterales; family Asteraceae; genus Helianthus; species Helianthus tuberosus. The sequence continues at coordinate 53,034,735 of CM060389.1, read as the reverse complement.
TAACTCTGCAGTTGATGGAAATGAAAATCCTTTTAATGATGATTATTATAGAAAGGCGATTTACCACCGAAGCAAAGAAGAGACGAAAATGATTGAAAGCAAGAAGAAAGCTTTACTTATCCATCAAGATGATGAAAAAGTAGAAGAAGGATTCAGTTGGGACAAATACATTCCATCTGATTCAGGATTGGCTGCTGAGATTGAGATAAGAAATGAAGAAGATTATATTGATGAAACAGTTACAGCTCATGGCAGAAAAATATCACAAGGCAAACATTATGCTTTTGTTGCTGAAATCAAAGAGAAAACCAGAGAGGAGATTCTGAGTGAGAAAACATACCGAGAAAGAAACATTGCTTGGAACAGAATGGATGAAATGCAAGAAGAGTATGAGAGTCCTGTAGTCAACAAGAGATGGAACAAGAAGCGAGAATGCTATGTCAATAGAAATGGTGAACCTGTTGTTCCCAAGAAAGACATAATCTTTGAAGATGTTCTTTTGGAAATTCCTCGATCCGTTGAGTACTATACAAATATTGGGAAAGACAAAACATATGTAAAAAGATTTGAAAAACACCTTAGAGATGTTATGATTTCAAGTTTGAGGAAGAGGGATGAAGAAAGAATGAAGAAGAGTGTTGATGAGTTGGTGAACGATTTGAAGAAAGTCGCTGAAGAAGTGAAAGTTGTTGAAAATGAGAAGATTGCTGAGGAAGAGAAGGTAGAAGAAAAAGTTGTTGAAAAAGAAGCTGTTACAGAAGAACAGCAAGTTGAAGAAGCTGAGGAGAATCTAGAAAGTTTGGAAGAAGTGAAGAGTGATGATGGTGCGGGTGATGAGAAAAAGACAGATGTTGATCAAACAGAAGTTGCAGCAAACACCGAGGTGTCAATCACTGAGGTAAATTCTGATTCTGAAGTCTTAAATGAAACTGTTGAACAGTGCATGAAATGCATGGAAACGTGCAGTGCTTGTACTGAAAAGGACGAAAAATTCAGAACAAGAGATCTTGAATTCACCAAAATAGAAGAAGTTTTCAAAATTAAATATAAAGAAATGCTTGAAAAGGAAAAGGTTTTAAAAGAAAATGATGAAAAGCTTTCAGAAAAATGTAAAAATTTAGAAAAAGAAAATGAAAGTTTGAAAGAAAAAGTTTTAAAAATAACGGAAGAATGTTCACAAAAGGAAAATGTTTGTCAAGAAATAAAAAAAGAATATGATTCAATAAAATTGGCTTATCATATTACAAAAGAGTCTTATGAAAAAGTGAAAAGTGAAATGAAATTTGTTCAATCAATATTGAATTACTGTTCTGAAACAACTAATGAGCTTAAGCGACAGTATGAAATAAGGCAACATGTTGTAAATTCTTACATTGAGAATGTTGTTAAGCTAAAGCGTCAGATTGCTGATTTAGAACAGGATAACAACAAGTTAAAAAGTTATCACGTGTCGTCATATGTGCTTGAAAGAATTTTCAACATAAAACCGGATGGAAAAGATTCTGAGCAAAACAAGAAAGGTATTGGCTCAAAGTTTCATCAAGTTCCACCACCGGAAAAGTTTGCATTTTATGATGATGAAAAGGTCGAAAAAGCTTTCAACATGGTAGATCAATTGCCAGATAACATTGACGTAACCTATTCCAAATCTGATGATTCTAGTGATTCAGAGGTGGTAGGTAAGGTCGTTGAAAGTGTGTTGAAAGAAGAGTCAGTTGAAACAGGTAAATCTGAATCACATGATGAAAATGAAGGTAATTTTCATGATGGATATCTGAAAAACTCAAAATCTGAGAAAAATTTAAATGATGATTCAAAAGGATTGGTTTATACCATGATTGGATCAGACGAATTATTCTTAGATATTGTATTGATGATTCAGAATGTGATTTCAGACAAGATTGACAAAGTTTTCAAGATGGTTGAGATTGAAAAATCTGAAATTTCAAAGTTTGCTGGAAAAGGTCACAAAACTTCTTATAATAAACCTAGTTTCAAGAAGAAAAACATGAAGGCTGGGTTGGGTTATAAGAAGAAACAAAGTCGAAATAAAAATGAAACGCCAAATTATCAGACAAAGATGAATTTTGTTCATGGAACAAGTTTAGAAGAAGAGAAAGAACTCCAATTTAGACGAAAGTCTAATGAAGAGTTCTATGCTCAAAAGAAAATGCAACAACCACAGGTCAAAGATGTGTCCAAGTGAACATGTTTTAAATGTGATCAAATTGGACATCTTGCACGCAAGTGTCCAAATCTGAAACCTGTTGATGTTGACAAAAAGAAGTCTGATGATGTTGAGAAACAAAAATCTGAGGATGTGAAACAAAGGTCAACCAGATTTGATTCAAAACAAACTTGGAGATATAATACAAACAAGTTTTCTTCGAATCAAAATTGGAAATCAAACCCAAATAGGTCCGATTCAAGACAGACCTGGAACTCTCACACACCCAGATTAAGAACAACACAAAGTTGGAAAACAACTGTCGATGCTACAAAAACAAACGAGTTTTGGAAACCAAAAGTTGTTGTTCAAAATCAAAATATTCAAAAAGAGTCACATTTTTACAAAATAGGTACTCCGAAAGGTCAAACATTGAGTGTTAAGAAACAAGAGTTTTTTGTAAAAGATGAGAAAGTTGAAGTCAAAGTTGAAAAAGTCTTTGATGACAAAGATTTTCCAAAATTGAATGATGCATATTGTGTTGAAATGCCTAAGGTCCAACAGACCTGGGCTAAATTGTTCAAATAATTGAGTAATTGTAAATGTGCAGGTGCTCAAGAAAATTGAAGACTGTAAGAATGGAAATCGGAGCAGCCTGGCACGAGAAGAGGAGGCTGCTGGTTGAAACAGGGAGTTTGTTTGATTTCTGTACATAAATAAACAATATTTCAAAAACCCTAAAAATTTAAAAATTTAAAAACCAAAAATATGTTTTTATTTTGTCAAAATTTTGAAAAATAAAAAATATGTTTGTTTTTAAATTTGTCAAATATTCAAAAATTTACAAAAATTTGTTACTTGAATATGCCGAAACCCTCACGGCGGAACAAACATGATTAATTTAACAAGATTGAAAAACGGTTTTCAAGCTGTTAAATATCAATGTGTTGTAAATCATGGGGGTAATTGCTGCTTTACATGATATATTTTCTGCAAAACAGTGCACTTTAAGCAGAAAATGGATGGCGAGACAAAGCTATCAGTATTGGTTGTCAAATTTTCTTTAAATGATTTTGCATTTTAGGGGGAGTAATATTTGTCAGAAAATCCAAAAACATTTGAAAATTTGAAAATGACAAAAACATGATAAAAACCTATTGGCAAAAAGACAAAAACATTAAAAATGAAAATGAGTTTTTGTATATAAAGAGGAAATGATAGTACATCAGTAGACAGTTACAGTACGCTAAAGAATTGGAAAGTCAAAATGTGTTAAACGATCTCACCGTGGATGTGTCGGTAGATTTTTATACATTTAGTAAACTTTTTCGGGATATAAACCTAAATTCAAACTTGCTTATTTTGTGGGGAACACTACTTGGATATATAGGTAACCCCTGAAATCTCGTTTGAAAGACCCTCTGAGATACTAGGTCTTTATGCTTAGTGATATCTGGGGTATTATCCCGGGACTTCTGATTTTGCGGAAGCAATGGCCTAGTCCTCGGAGAATACTTTACTGCTTGCTTGAAATATAGCGCTGCCCTTAGCATAAAATGATGAAGACAATAAAATTGCTAATCAATGCTGTTGTAAAAAAGATCCTCTAAAGGGGAGACACCAAAAGTCGAGCCGTCATCTCTCTGCTGAACGGAAGTTCTGACCTGAGCTCTCACGGTTCTTCGTAATTTATAACCCCTTACAGATATCATTTTGGTATACTTACCTGTAAGACTGAATATTGGGATCTGGATACGGGAGTATATTCAAGAGGTGGGACACATGAATGAGTTTAAGTTCTTAATACATCTAATTCATATCCTGAATCAGTTGAAGTTTGTGTGAAAATTTAAGTGGATCAATATATCGACAATCTAAGTGAATTGTTTAATTCTTAATGTGTAACTAAGCTCAACGATACTTGTGACTTGTCAGAAACTGATATGATCCTCTGACACAAACTCAAACAAAAATATTGTCTGTAAATATGTTTGTAAATATTTCTTTACTGCTTTACATTTAAAAAAAATACAAAAAGATTTTTGATTCTGCTTTATTTTCGACAACCGATGTCTGAAATGCTGAGTATCAAAATCGAAGTAAGCTGATTGTGTTTCTGAAAATAAAACAAGTTCATTAATTTGAGACTTGAATTTTTAACAAAAATAAAAAACAGTTTGTGAATATCTTCAAGGTCATTAGTTTGGACTTGGATGATTAACTGTGAGGGATTTGGATGCTTATATTGTTAAATAGCTAGTTTCCGATTCTGTTCGATGAAACTGAAAAATTCTAAAATTTGTTGAAAAGTGATAGTTTAGAGAGTTTGAGTGAGCCAGGTTTTTAATCCTGGAAGTTCAAAATGTTGTTACTTATAAACGTATGAGTGTTGCAGATATTGTACCAAACTACGATCCCGAAAGCAGATTCTAAGGGGGAGTCTGAAGACGAGCTCAAAGCGAGGGGGAGCTTGTATACGGAAAGCCAGGTGTCGATCCCAAAGCACGGAAGCTTGACGAAAGGGGGAGCCTGATGAAGAAAAGAGTCTACAAAAAGGGGGAGCTGAAGCTGAAGACAGATCCACCGGGATTCTGTTCTAGCAAGAGGGAGTCTACATTGATGAAAACGTGTTAAAACTTTAAGAAGACTCAAAGAGAGAAAGAAAGATAAGACGCTACGAGATTGACTATGGCAATATCCAAGGGGGAGTCTATTAGTGCATTTGTGTCTATCGCCTTCGTCAATACCAGTTTGTAGCAGATACTGAAGAATTCAAGTGTTGTTTTAGTGTTGGTTGTCCAGTCCACATGAAGTGGTAAAGTCAGTCCATGTGGAGTGGCAAAGCCAGTTCATGTTAAGTGGCAAAGCCAGTCCATGTGGAGTGACAAAGCCAGTCCATGTGAACTGGCAACATCTATAAATAGGAGTCTTAGTGTTAGATTTGAGGACTTTGGCTACATTTGTCATTTGGAGAGCTCTAGATCAAGAGAGAGATTCTAGAGAGAGAAAATGATTCAAGGTGCTGTACGATTTCAGATTTCTAATAGAATCACGTTTATATTACGTCACGTGTGTTCGGTCACGTTCGTGTATAGATTCCGCACGTCTCACGTTCGTTTCGCAATCGTTTTGGAGTCAAAACCGGTCCTAACAGTATTGACCTTTATTTTAATGTATGTGACAGGTGCTTAGGATGCTTGCTTGCTATTTGTGGGAATTGAGCTAGGATGAAGTCTAGAAACAAACTAAATAAAATCTGAGTTATCAGAATGGATATTTGTCTTCGAGAACAATGTCTGTAATAATTGTTTTTATTTTATATGTTTGTGGTATGGGACATGAACCTTTAATATATTATAACTAATAGTTATTATGGACTTGTAACACCCCAAAAATATAAAACTTTATGTTTATTATAAAGTGTTAATTTAACAAGAATCAACTAACTAGGACCCTATAACCCAGTTAGTTACAAGTCTTGAAATAACTTACACTAAGGTTAAAACACTTAAACTTAAAGTTAAATGATAAGTTGAGGGACCAAACTAGTCAAAACTGAAAGTTAAATACTAAATTAGTAAACAAAACACAAAAACCACACAATGGTGGGTGGGCATCGATCGAACAGGAGAGAGGGCGACCAGGAGTTCTCTCCAAACCCTAGCTTCACATAAAATTCACAAATTGAATCCCTCAATCCACTCCAAATCAGGTTCTAAACATAAATTAGAGATCACCTCGTTGCAGGGATCAAAAGGTATGTAAAATTTTGGTGTTTTGATTCGAGTTCAGTTTTAGGTTAAATGAGAAAATCAAGAATTGAGCTTGAATATGTGTTGCATGGTTGAATCTTGAAGTAATATAATGTCTAGAGTTAAACCCTGGAGGATTCTTGTGAAAACCTTGCATGATACTTATAGGGTTTCATAATCACCATTGTAGCTGATTGATGAGCTTGAAGAAACTTGATAAATGCTAAAATTATAACTTTGTTCTAGCACAATCTGAATTTAAGAAGTAATTTCAGAAATATTGATGTTAGGATAAGTGTAAAGTTGACTAATTGAAGTGAAACTAGACGATAATTACAAGTCATAAACTTGGTGATGATTATGTGAAAATCTGACCCGCTAGGTGTTTGTTGAAATGCCTAAGTGAGGATTAAAATGTTAAAAGTTGGGTAAAAACGCAGATTTGATCATTGTAGAGAATTACGCGTTAAAGCTTATGAAAGAGTTCTAAACTGGTTGTGAATTGAACTCTTTAGGCAAAGAATCCGGAACGTCAAGCGGACACGCCGGGGGAGATACGCGCTTGAAGGGGGTGCTCTAAAGGTATGTAACTTGACCCGTTACATTAAATGAATTGTTGTTAAACTATGAATAGTCGCATTGTAGAATAGAAGTTGTGTTGATTCAGTGATCATGATTGTTACTTGAATTAATAAGGTTAGAATTGACAAGGAACCGTTTGGTAGTCATCATATTGGAGGATTTCCACAAGATGAGCCAACGGATCGAATAATAGTGTAAATTGTAGTATAGGTGTTTTAATTAGTTAGTAATGGCGATAACTATCACAAGAGCATTAAACCATGGGATTGGTAAGGAAATGCAGGTGATACTAAGCCCTGGAAGATGGGCATAAAGCGCCAAAGGCTTACTAGTAAAAAGGTAGTAAAATGGGTAGAGTTAGAGTGGGTCGAATAAATGCATAGTGACATTTAATCGTTCGGTCCGTAAGTTAAATTTTCGGTATATTAGTTGTAATGAGCATGACCGTCATGGATTTACAGACATATAGGAAAAGAATCGCCTAAAACGACATGTGGATTTGGGCAAAACAAACAAAATAAGTCAAACAATAAACTTCCAGAGACTACCGTAAGTTATGGTAGAGAAAAAAATGCTACGGTGGTTTTCTCCTGCTTTACGGTGGAACCAAAGTCTCCCAGGAGCTACCGTAACTTACGGTGTCTACCGTAAGTTACGGTAGAGCCCTGACATTCATGTTGAATTTTGCATATCATTGTTAAATCGAATACGTTTTAAGCGTAGTTTCGATTATGTAATATTTCTGAGAACTCTAATACTAATTTTTGTTAAAAATCTCCAGCTTTTAGGTATTGCAAATGTGCGGATTGACGATCAAGTGATGCTTCAAGAACCGAGCACAAAACTTTTGGATGCTTCCGCACTATTCTGATCTAGTTTAATTATGTAATTTAGTAAACACTATTGAATGACTTATGTTTTGAAATTACTGATTTGACTATGTTAAGTACTATGAAGTATAACTTAGTTTATCAACTAAGTTCTTGTTAACTATAAATTTTCTTTTTACAAATACCGCATTTCTTATGATTAAATAGTGAAATTATAAGACGGGTGTTACAAGTTGGTATCAGAGCTTAAGGTTGTCAACAAAGTGTTCGGTTCAAGCTTGATCGATCGTCCGGTAAGAATTAATTTATTATTTTAGTAGATCCTATCTTATGTGAAAAATGAGATACGAATTAATGTGCATGGGAAGGGTGTGTTAACACACTCAAACCCGGAAAGCGCACAAAATGTGAACGGTAAAAGCAAGTTACGCACTTGGCTAAACCGAAGCAAATAAAGCTATGTGGTAAAAGAAATGTGTAATGTTTAATGCAAACATTTCAGTTAAAAGATGTCGGAAAGAAATGATAATGATACGGTGCCGAAGGTCACCGAACAGATGAAAGAAATGTCCAGTGTAACCGAGAGCGAATTAGCATCTCAATTAACTGAAGAGATGGAAGCTAAAATTTCTAAAGAAGTCGGAAAGGCAATAGAAGCCAGTCTACCGCATTTCGCCGAGAGACTACAAACCACAATTTTGCTAGCAGTAGAGGATATGATAACTGAATTAAAAGATAGTCTCTCACAAGAAAAAGATGACGGGAGTGAGTCGGATGTGGACCCAAGACCCGTAAAGAAATCAAAGTCTGATACCCCGAAAGAGAAGACAAGGTCTTCCCACACGACAGCCGCGGAGGCTAAAGCTGAACCTGATGTTGTTTCAGGTATGCTTATTTGAAATTTAATTCCATTATAAATTTTATTCAATACTAGTGTGAACAATAGTTGCATAGGGGCATACATGAGTAGTGAAACGGGTGAATTATGTGAAAGAAATATATATGCATAAGAAAATGAACAATGGTGACTTGGTGAGCATGTGAAACCAAGGCAAAAGTAATCACGGTCAATATTGTCATGGGAAGGAGTGCGCGTACACTCGAACCCGGGAACTTAATAAAGTGAATAACTGACGTATTGGGAAGGAGTGTAATAACACCCGAACCCAGAAATTTGAAACAAAATAGATGATAAGGACAAGGTTATAGACTTGGCCAAACCAAATAAAAACATGTAGAAACATCGTTCATATTGATAAACGATGAGGGTAAATTCCATACAACGACATGGAATGATAAAATGAAATGAATGATTTCTATTATTGTTACAATAATATGGCGTCAAACATAGTTGGCGACAATACGGTATCCCTCATGACTGAGGAGATACGCGAAGAGATCTATGGGAAAGTCGGAAAGGCTACTGAAGTCGTTTAATCCAGAATAATGAAAAGGCTACAAGTCAAACAAGATAAATAAAGGAATAAACTATGTGGTTGAATAAAGGCGATGGATTTCGCTAATACGACCAAATAAATCTAAATGAAGTCTAAATGCATGCCGAAATGGTTGCTTTGATAAAAATGTCAGTAAAATGCCCGATGGATGGGTATGATTTCAGATATATGCGTAAACAAAGAGACGGGAACGCGAATTAAAAAGACAAAAGACTCGAATTTAGTGTTGTGACTGAAGGACAATAAAATTTAGCAAAACATAAATTTTGAAAGTTATGTTCAACTATTTCAATGTTGATAGGGCTGAATAAAGTATAATACTTAATATTCCAAGTAAGCGCAAACCGAATAGTGAAAGTGTGAAATATTACTGAATCTATGTGATAGGTCGTAAAAGCGTATGGAAAGGAAAATGCAAACCAATGAAAACGAAGTGTTAAAAATAGTAGGATAAAGAACCTGGGTAACGGGTTGAAAGGAAAGTAGGGGCATAACCAAACAACGGAATGAGTGGGATAAACAGTCGTGTATACGACGTAAGAAGTCAAAGAGTCGGAAAAATAATCCGAAAGAAAATGAGTGTAGCCTTAGACTATGGTTAAGGTCAAATGAATTTCAAAAGTGAAAATAAATTATTCTAAACATAAAAGGGGGCGCCTTGACGCCATATGTATATATATACAATTAAATAAAGACACAAGTAGAAAGTGATCTACGGGATCACTATAACCTTCAGGTCATAAACAATATAAAGGTCTACGGGATCAAAATGACCCTCAGGTCACAAATACGAAGAAACAAACTATAGGGTCCCACCTTAAAAAGGTGAAGATCTAATAAAATAGCCTACGAGGCAAAGTGAAGAAATCTATGGGTCACTCGGGGTTAAGCATGAGGACTGGTTACGATTCCCCGCGTAATATAATAACGGAAAAGAATAAATTCTTGTCGTCAATTCCTGGATATAAGTAATTGACATAAGTAAAATAGATAGACGTTAAACTAAAATTCAGTTTAAGTAAGAAGTGGCGTTTAACAAATATGAATGTTATAGAGAAATTAGAACATAGCTAATATTAATGAATGTAGATCTCAACACCGATAGGTGTGAGACACTATGTTCGAAAGAAGATTCATGATAATGACGAACTAATGAGAACTTAGAAATGATGTGATGCGATGCGATCATAGTCACAAAAGTGACATAGAAATACAGAATATAATCATGTCGTAATGCGAGTTACGGGATAGGAAATCATAAACTCATGTGAGACTGAATACGACAATATGGAAGACCCGAATTACGGGGCATAAAATGATGGTGATTAATCAATCTAGCCGACAAGACCATCCAGAGTCAAAAAAAAAAAAATAGTGACGTGATTTATACAAAACACTTGTCAATATAAGATTAGTATGGGGTGAACATGTTGATGAACTCATACTATTGAGTGGTCAATTCACAATGGGGTCAAATAGGTGACAAAATAAGAAATACAAGATAAAAGTTACAGTCCATGAGGACTTACTCGTGAAAGACACATGCGTACGATAACTTTTGACTAGAAGAAACAATGACTTAAAAATGAAACTAAGCTAGTTGGGTCCAAACCAAAGGACTACTTAAGGAAGGTTGTCAGAAATATATACTAATGAAATAGTGGTGTGACACGGAGTACCGGTATCCATTGTGTCCAACAAAGATACTCGGTTTACTTCAAACTTTTGGCGCGAATTCAAAGAACAAATGGGAACTAAGTTGTTCATTAGCACCGCGTACCATCCACAAACGGATGGACAAAGCGAAAGAATGATACAGACGTTAGAAGATATGTTACGGGCGTGCATTATCGATCTTGGGGGTAGCTGGGATGTCTATCTGCCATTGGTCGAATTTTCATATAATAACAGTTACCACGCAAGCATCGGTATGGCTCCGTACGAGATGCTTTACGGTATAAAGTGCCGGACCCCGGTGTGTTGGGGTGAAGTGGGTCCACGTGAACTTGCCCACCAGGATATAGTTCGAGCCACTAATGGAAAGATTGAAGTGGTTCGAGCACACTTGAAAGCGGCTCAAGACAGACAAAAGTCATATGCGGATAAAAGGAGGAGACCAATCGAGTTTCAGGTTGGCGACAAAGTCATGCTTAAAGTATCCCCATGGAAGGGGGTTATCCAGTTTAGAAAGAGAGGAAAATTAAGCCCGAGATTTATTGGGCCATTTACAATTGCCGAACGAGTAGGGAAAGTAGCATACCGCCTTGAACTACCGAAAGAATTAAGCAGAATTCATAGCACATTTCATGTATCACATCTTCGGAAATGTTTAGCAGATGAAACAACCTATATCCACTACGATGACATCAAGGTGGATGATAGACTAAACTATGTGGTGAAGCCCATCGCGATTTTGGATCGTAAGGTGAAAACCTTGAGGAATAAAGAGATTAATCAAGTAAAGGTTAAATGGGAACACAAGAAGGGTTCAGATACCACATGGGAATCCAAAGAGGAGATGCAACGGCTCTACCCTTCATTATTTGGTACGTAATTCGGTTTCGGGGACGAAACCCCTTTAAGGGGGGTGGACTTGTAACACCCCAAAAATATAAAACTTTGTGTTTATTATAAAGTGTTAATTTAACAAGAATCAACTAACTAGGACCCTATAACCCAGTTAGTTACAAGTCTTGAAATAACTTACACTAAGGTTAAAACACTTAAACTTAAAGTTAAATGATAAGTTGAGGGACCAAACTAGTCAAAACTGAAAGTTAAATACTAAATTAGTAAACAAAACACAAAAACCACACAATGGTGGGTGGGCATCGATCGAACAGGAGAGAGGGCGACCAGGAGTTCTCTCCAAACCCTAGCTTCACATAAAATTCACAAATTGAAGCCCTCAATCCACTCCAAATCAGGTTCTAAACATAAATTAGAGATCACCTCATTGCAGGGATCAAAAGGTATGTAAAATTTTGGTGTTTTGATTCGAGTTTAGTTTTAGGTTAAATGAGAAAATCAAGAATTGAGCTTGAATATGTGTTGCATGGTTGAATCTTGAAGTAATATGATGTCTAGAGTTAAACCCTAGAGGATTCTTATGAAAACCTTGCATGATACTTGTAGGGTTTCATAATCACCATTGTAGGTGATTGATGAGCTTGAAGAAACTTGATAAATGCTAAAATTATAACTTTGTTCTAGCACAATCTGAATTTAAAAAGTAATTTCAGAAATATTGATGTTAGGATAAGTGTAAAGTTGACTAATTGAAGTGAAACTAGACGATAATTACAAGTCATAAACTTGGTGATGATTATGTGAAAATCTGACCCACTAGGTGTTTGTTGAAATGCCTAAGTGAGGATTAAAATGTTAAAAGTTGGGTAAAAACGCAGATTTGATCATTGTAGAGTTACTAGTAAAAAGGTAGTAAAATGGGTAGAGTTAGAGTGGGTCGAATAAATGCATAGTGACATTTAATCGTTCGGTCCGTAAGTTAAATTTTCGGTATATTAGTTGTAATGAGCATGACCGTCATGGATTTACAGACATATAGGAAAAGATCGCCTAAAACGACATGTGGATTTGGGCAAAACAAACAAAATAAGTCAAACAATAAACTTCCAGAGACTACCGTAAGTTACGGTAGTACCGTAACTTACGATAGAGACAAAAATGCTACGGTGGTTTTCTCCTGCTTTACGGTGGAACCAAAGTCTCCCAGGAGCTACCATAACTTACGGTGTCCACCGTAAGTTACGGTAGAGCCCTGACATTCATGTTGAATTTTGCATATCATTGTTAAATCGAATACGTTTTAAGCGTAGTTTCGATTATGTAATATTTCTGAGAACTCTAATACTAATTTTTGTTAAAAATCTCCAGCTTTTAGGTATTGCAAATATGCGGATTGACGATCAAGTGATGCTTCAAGAACCGAACACAAAACTTTTGGATGCTTCCGCACTATTCTGATCTAGTTTAATTATGTAATTTAGTAAACACTACTGAATGACTTATGTTTTGAAATTACTGATTTGACTATGTTAAGTACTATGAAGTATAACTTAGTTTATCAACTAAGTTCTTGTTAACTATAAATTTTCTTTTTACAAATACCGCATTTCTTATGATTAAATAGTGAAATTATAAGACGGGTGTTACAGATTCTCCTGGACAATCTGTTTCGCTCAGTGCCGCGCCCCGATGTTTCCGCCATCGGTTGGGGTGTGACAGCGGAGACCGATGGGGAGTCCTTCACGGCACAATCGACACAGGGACGACTATCGCTCATGTCCTCACAAGAGTTGGAGGTGCTTTCGGGAGAAACGATGTTGTTATATTCTGAATGCGATCTCAATAATTTTCCTTGATTGTCGTCTTGAGTTGAATTAGTTATTCCTATCTCAAGTTCTGTTATCAATTGGAGAATTACTTCTTCCATTTGAAATAATTCTTCGAGAATCATATCATCTAGAAGAGATGATTGAGAGCATTCGAGGGAGAGATAGGGATTGTTTTTACTTTCGGTCATCTTAAGGTTACAGGAAAACGATGGGTCTATATTGTGGGGAGTGTAATTTAAAAAATAACATTTTAAATCTTCATGAGGTCCGCCACATATTTGACACCACGCACCATAAGAGGAACGAAAGTAAAAATGATCAGTATCATTCATGTTTGTGTCAGAAATTACCAACCGTCAGGATCTTACGGCTCTGTTTTCAGTATCTGAGGCATGGGCACGGGGGCGTGTTCAGCTACTTTCGGACTTAAAACAGAATTGCCAGTACCAAAGATTGGGCACGGGGGTGTGTTCAGCAGGCACGGCCCCGTGCTGAGCTCTGCAAAAGCTGAAAAACTTAGAAAAATCCTAAAAAAATAGAAAAAAAGAAAAAAAGGTTAGGTCGTTGATTCCAAACTTTCTTAAAATCCTTGTGTCCTCGGCAACGGCGCCAAAAACTTGATGTGTGTCGAGTGTAATATGTTTTTATTAATATTTTAAGCCCATTTTACACATTAGTCAAGTTTTAAATTTATAAAACACGATATTCTACTAACAGTAAACACACATATGGGCAAGTGCACCCATCGTGAGCGTTGTATAGTGTTGGTAAGATACCGAGGTCGTCCAAGGACACAAGAGCTTTTAGTACCGGTTTATCCTCAACGTCTAATCAAATCAAAATTTTTAGAAAATGTTTTAAACATGAAAAATAAAACTAAGATGTTGAAAATAAAAATAAAAATAAAACAGATAGACAAGATGAATCACTTGGATCCGACTCGCCTTTAATGTAACCTTTGATGATTTCCACACTTTTGCACTTTTTAAGAGATTATCTTAGTTATAGTAGCAGGCCCCTCTTTTGAAGGTGACGTTACCCTCAACCCAGTGGTTTGAGTCAGCAAGGATACAATCCCAAAGGGTCGGAATATTGAAAGATAATTAATTAAGTTATTAATACGTTAAGTGGTAGGCTTCTCTTTTGAAGGCGACGTTTCCCTCGGCTAAGTGGTTTGAGTCAGTAGGGATACAATCCCAAGTAGCCGGGTTAATGTATTAATAGTAGTTTACATATGAAGGGATCAAACTATTCGCACCCCCGCCATCCAATACCAGTGAGTATTGAAGGAGGTCCTATTAAGCTTGACCCAGTTCCTTGCAGGATCTATACACTGAACAAAGCAAGAACCTTATTAAAACAATTCCCTTAACCCCCGACCAGGTAGCCAACATATCTCTATATATACCGTAGAGATATGAATGGTGAAAATCTTTTAGTTTATATAGACAGTAAAGTAATGCCAAGACACCACGGAAAAATGATAAAGAAGTTTCACCATCAACATAAGAAACTAGTTTAAAGTCATTAATACAAAACCAAATAAAAAGTGCGAAAAGATTAAAAATCAAAAGTATTACATTAAATGCTTGTCTTCACCAAGTGATGTAAGAGACTTAGCCAAACATGGCCTTTGATTGACAAGAACTCTTACTATCAATCTTGGATCCCAAGACTACTACACACACTCTAAGGTGGATGATGGATGATGGTGGTGGAGTGGTTGTGAAGTGGGAGAAGGGTGGTTTGCCAATGGATGCCTTTGAAGTGAGCCAAGCACCCTATTTATAGCCAGAACAGAAGCCTGGACACGACCTCGTGTCCGCTGGAAATGGCCCCGTGGCCATCATCTTTCTCTTTCTTCATTAATTGCAATTGTCTGCATTAGGCTCCACACGCCCCCATGTTCGCTGGGCACGCCCCCGTGTGCAGAAGCATATCTGTACTATCAAGATTTGCAAGATTTTGTGAATCTTAGCGTTAACCATGCCCCGTGCTGAGCTGGGCACGCCCCTGTGCTGGGAATAGAAGCTTCTACAACTTTTTCATTTTCTGCAGAAACCTGGCCACGCCCCACGCCCCCGGACGGATGACCATTTGATCGAATGGTCCTTCGATCGGATGGTTTGTGCGAGTTGGTTTCCGAGTTTCGTTTCATGCGTTGAGCGTTGCGATGCATTTGAGTGAGTGTCGAATAAGCGATGCGATAGCTTTAAATAATAGTTACACAGATAACATAACTAACATACAACAACATAAGTAAACTTGCGTTTCCAGTTCACGATGAGATTGCGTTGAGATAGAGTTGCGATTGCGTTTGCGATTAATCACCTTTAACACAATTAAACATGCACAAGTAACACATAATAGCACACACACACACACACGTAAAACAATATCCAGAACATGCAATTCAAGTTGCGATGCGATAGCGATGAGGTTAGCGTTAAGTAGATTGGCGTTTAACTATGATTATTGCATTTACTCACGTAATACAACTAAAGTAACATAAACTAATGTATCGATTACTAAGTCAAAGAGTACAAGTTATAATTAAGCAAGGAATGACAGATCGAATTAGCAATCTTTTCTTCCTTTGACTTTGACTTGTACTTTGACTTCAAAAAGGCGGGTTGTTACAGCCCTCCCTACCTTAGGGAATTTCGTCCCAAAATTAAGGCGCAGGCGTAACGAATAGGTGTGGATACTTAGCCTTCATGTCACTCTCGAGTTCCCAGGTGAACTCGGCGCCGCATTTGCCTTCCCAACGAACCTTCTGATGTGTGTAAAATGCAACATATAAATTATAACAAATGAGGCATAAAACTAACCCTTTTTTAGTACTAATGTTGGAAAAAGTGTGCTTTTGTCTTCCTTTTGCATTTTTGGACCAAATGAGCTTAAATGAACAAAAGGAACAAATATGCAGCAAAAACAACTAACATAAATACAAAGAAAAGGAATAAACGTGGGATGCCCGGCCCCTCGACAGCATCTTCCCAAGCAAAAACAATAAACAGAGGGATGACCACGGCCCGTGCCCAGCGGACACGGGAGCATGGTCAGGTGTATGCAGAAAATGACAAAGTTGTAGAAGCTTGTATTCCCAGCATGGGAGGTGTGCCCAGCTCAGCACGGGGCGTGGTCAACGATAAGATTCGCAGAATCTTGCAAATCTTGATAGTACAGATACGCTTCTGCACACGGGGTGGTGCCCAGCGAACACGGGGGGCGTGTGGAGCCTAATGCAGACAATTGCAATTAACGAAGAAAGAGAAAGATGATGGCCACGGGGCCATGGCCGGGCTTCTGTTCAGGCTATAAATAGGGGTGCTTGGTTCACTTCAAAGGCATCCATTGGCAAACCACCTCTCTCCCACTTCACCACCACTCCACCACCACTACAACACCCACATCCACCACCATCATCCATCATCCACCTTAGAGTGTGTGTAGTAGTCTCGGGATCCAAGATTGATAATAAGAGTTTTTGTCAATCAAAGGCCATGTTTGGCTAAGTCTCTTACATCACTTGGTGAAGACAATCATTTAATGTAATACCTTTGATTTTTAATCTTTTCGCACTTTTTATTTGGTTTTGTATTAATGACTTTAATAACTAATTTCTTATGTTGAAGGTGAAACTTCTTTATCATTTGTCTGTGGTGTCTTGGCATTACTTTACTGTCTATATAAAGTAAAATATTTTCACCATTCATATCTCTACGGTCTATATAGAGATATGTTGGCTACCTGGTCGAGGGTTTAGGGAATGGTTTGGTAAGGTTCTTGGCTTGTTCAGTGTAGAGATCCTGCAAGGACCTGGGTCAATCTTACTATGACCTCCTTCAATACCCACTGGTATTGGATGGCGGAGGTGCGAATGGCTTGATCCCCTCATATGTAAACTACAGTTAATACATTAACCCGGCTACTTGGTATTGTATCCCTACTGACTCAAACAACTTAGCCGAGGGTAACGTCGCCTTCATAAGAGCGGCCTACCACTTTACGCATTAATAACTTAATTAATTATCTTCCAATATTCCAACCCTTTAGGATTGTATCCTTGCTGACTCACACCACTGGGTTGAGGGTAACGTCACCTTCAAAAGAGGGGCCTACTACTATAACTAAGATAATCTCTTAAAAAGTGCAAAAGTGCGGAAATCATCAAAGGTTACATTGAAGTCGAGTCGGATCCAAGTGATTCATCTTGTCTATCTATTTTTATTTTATTTTTATTTTCAGCATTTTAGTTTTTATTTTTCAAGTTTAAAACCTTTTCTAAAAATTTTGATTTGATTAGACGTTGAGGATAAACCGGTACTGGGCATCTGGCCACGGCCTCGTGCTGGGTGAGCACGACCCTGTGGTCTGTGAGTTCCTGGATGGGCAACCCACCAAGGGCAGAGCTCTGATACCATTTGTAACATCCGGCCCCTCTCATCACCAATATCGTCCACTCTGCCCCTGATGGGTTGCCCATCCAGGAACTCACGGATTTGTTTTTTATTGCTCCTGTGGAGACTTCCCAGGAGGTCACCCATCCTGGTACTACTTCCACCTGAGCACGCTTAACTGTGGAGTTTTCATGTGCTCCACAGACGCATTGGTGATTTAAGAGGCAGGGCATTCCTTAAGAACCGAGGATCTCTCCTGGCCACGGCCGATGTGGGATTGCCTAGGGTGTCACAATGGTCCTGTTAATCTTTCGATAGTCAGTATCCATATTGTTACAATCACCCCCCCTTAGGGACTCATCGTCCTCGATGAGGTTTGCCCCATCATCCCGAACGGCACAGGAGTGGCTCTGATACCAATCTGTCACACCTCAACCGATGGCGGAAACATCGGGGT
The DNA here is from genome assembly GCA_030545235.1 of Helianthus tuberosus. Classification (NCBI taxonomy): domain Eukaryota; kingdom Viridiplantae; phylum Streptophyta; class Magnoliopsida; order Asterales; family Asteraceae; genus Helianthus; species Helianthus tuberosus. The sequence continues at coordinate 53,016,729 of CM060389.1, read as the reverse complement.
GAGACGAAATAAATTGCAAGAGACTTGATAACGCTATTTGTTACAAGTATTTAAATAATAAATTTTTCATTTCATTTCTAAAGAGTCAATTACAAGGATTTGAAACAATTACAACATGAATAATGAAATACAATACAATACAATACAATAAGAATACAAATTTAAAGTGTGTATCTAAGCATCCTACTAGATTCCATGCATCACCAACATCATCGTTAAACCTACAACATGTTTTAAAAGTGTAGTTCAATACAAAAGTATTGGCGAGCATACAAGTTTGGTGCGTAGTATATAAGTATAAAAATGATAAGGAACAATCCACATGGCAAACCTAGTTATCAAGATTAATGTATAAACTGGCATGCGATTTACAAGTCAACCCTCTGTTTACACAAGTATGAATGAATAAACCTAACATGACCTCTCGTTCACGGGTGGTGTGTTACTCCTATAGCGCTATATATGTTAAGTGGAGGCTTGTATGAAGCTAATGACAAGTTCATCACATAATAATCACCCAGAAAACACGAATCAAGCATAACAAATAGTAAGCATGTATTGGATTGTTTGTTTATGTATTTGCATAAGAATATGTATAATAAGTGTGTTTTGTATATAAAACATGTTACACCTAAAAGTTTTGTATATACTCACAAATTTGCTAAGTCTTTCGATTATCCAAGTATTGACGAGTTAGTGAGATTTAGTGTATGAACGGGTTTGGATTTAAGATTAAGGGATGTGTAGATTTGGAATTTAAACAACATGAAAATAACATATGAAAATAATCACCTGGTACATATGATACTTGTTCTTGACACTAGGAAACTCTAAGGAGTTTAAATGTTTTCATGGAACAAGGTTCCATTAGAATCGGGACAAGTTATCATAGTCTAGGATTATGTAATCTAGTACCTTGACATATGAACACTAAGTTCATCATCAAAGATTCGATTATTCGGATAATATGTTTATGTATTATATAGGTTATATTAATATGTCCAATAGTTCAAGCATGTGGTAGGAGATTAAAATCTTCATTTAGTTACCTCTAAATGTCATAGAAATCATGTAGGAGGTAGGACGAAAAGTCTTCCATTTAGGCACCTCTAAGTGTTTACCACTACACTTGATGTTACGAACATACAAGGAGGGTCATGAACTTACAAGTAATACAAGAATACTACACACTAAACGATAGGAAATCATCAAGCAATGTGTGGATTTAATGTAGGACAACCCAAGTTAATCCTAAATCACACTTACATCAAGTCTTGAACTTGAACATCACTTGTGGGTTAAACCCTTGAACAAAACCGAAAGTTTGTGAGGATTAATACTCTGATTTTGAATGTAACAACCTTGTTTTTAAGCCTAACTAACCATAGATGTGGTTATAAGCATAAGGACATAGGTTTGAGATGAGTTTCCTCAAGTTTGCACAAGTTTAGCAAAGTTTAAATGAAAACAGAAATGAACAGCCTACTTTGGAACCTTTTTGGCAACGTTCCAGGCTCTGGTTTTCCAGGGAAAACCTCTGGAAATGTTTCTAAGATCAATCCAAAGAAGTAGGAAAAAGAATCAGTGGAAAAGACCAAGAAATGAAGAAGTTATGCTTGTTTGAAGAACTTGCTACACTTCTGTCCAAATTCCGATTTTCAGCAGCTTTTGAGAGTGATTTGAGTGTGATTTTGTGAGTTTGTAAAGTGTATGAAGTGTGGAGGAGGCTTGGCTTATATAAAAGGGTGATTAGGGTTTAAGTTGGTGGCTAATTAATGCACAAAACAAGTTCAAAACTCAAACAAAACTCAAAAAGTCCGCCAAAACGGGAGCTGCTGACTTTTCTGCGAGTCTGATGGGCTTTGCGGCCCACGTAGGTATAGGGCCTGGTCCTACGTGGCCGGTGACAAGGGTGGCTGGATGAACTTCAAGTTTCAATTAATTACAATTTGACCCCTAGAGTTTATAAATTAGCGTTTTTAGGTCATTTAGGGGTTGTTTTCGACATTTAAGCAAAGTTTAAGGACAAATAAAGTATGGAGATCATAAACCAAGTATAATTAAGCATATGAATGTCATGTTTAAGTATCTTATATGATCAAAACATGTTTTTATGCATAAGTTTCACGTATTTGCAAGTTTAGCGCATAGTTTCCAAGAATTATGAATATGCATCAATTGTTTCACGAAATTGAACGTACGAGTATGTATAAAGTATGTATAACACAAATTTAAAGAAATACATGTTTTATTTATGAATCAAGTCCCATATCTTACAACGATTACGATGAAAGAACGATTACAAGAACGCGAGATTTCCAAAAATAGAATTTCAACCAATAGTTTCCAAATATAGAAAGTTTGAAAACGCAGGGCGTAACACGTGTTCACCAGGCACGCCCCCATGGTCACCTTCTATAATTTTTCACTACTGGCACTCTGACCACGGGCCGTGCTCACCCAGCACGAGGCCATGGCCAGATGCCCAGTAACACCAAAACCTTGTTTTTAACACCTTTTTACACATTCAATCAACTTAAAAAACTTATTTTTGGTACACATTGAGGACAATGTGTAATTTAAGTGTGGGGGGGGGGGGGGATGCTAAAACCTTGAAATTTGCAAGTCCTAATAACAAGCCTTACACAAAACTCTATTGGAATCGCTAATCACCCCAATTTTTTTCAAAAACTTTTTCGTTTTTTTACTTGTCTTGGTTTAATTTGGGAATAACAAGTTCTAAAAAGGTTATATTTTTACAAATTTACAACCGATAGTGTCGTGATAAAAAGAACCAACATAAGAAAATTATGAAATGGTATAACAAATCTAGTTAAAATTTGATTAAATATACTTGATCACATTATAAACCTATTCCCACAAAAAGTGAGTTTTGAGTCCTTATCGAGCATACAAGAATACATCTTTAAACTAAATGCTCATCTTTCGTTTCTTGTGTGAATAGCCGCTTGGTTCTTGCGACTCTAGAATTTGCCACGACGATACATTCCCGGTCCTTACCAACTTAAACCCAAGTAAGTAAATGATAGAGGCATAGGACTAACCCATTTTTCTTTCAACACCATTATTTTTCATTTTTTATCACTTACCCAAAATCCCCCTAGTTAACCCCTTTGAGTCTAAACCTTTTCGTTTCTAAACCCACAAAACAAACACCCTTTACCCACCATAACCTTTTTCTTTTAAACCCTTTATTTTAGTAAAAAGCTTGGTTTTCTTGTGACGTTCTTTATAAAAAAAATGAAGCCTTGCAATAAACAAACAAGTTCCTCAAAGAAAGTTTGTTTGAAAATGCTTAGTTTGAATAAAAGTCACAAAAACAAAAGGTTTTACGACGACCGACGCTTTTTACAATTTTAGCCCTTTTTACTAACCACTAACCCAAAACCACCTACCTTTAACCCAAGCCTAACTCTTCCCCAAGTCCTCCTGATATTTACAAAGGTTTATAGTTAAAAAGGAGGAGGATTGATTGCTTGGCAAGCATATGGTAGAAGTAAGTTCCATGCCGGTCTCGAGTGTTTCACAAAAATACATCTTCGGCCGAGTGTTGAGTGATCTCCCGTGAGGTATGTGAACTTCTATATAAATCGAATTTTAAAAAGGCATGTTGTGCCCAAATAAGTAATTTCTCTTATGAAACGTTCTAAATAAATCATAACGAATAGGATTGTAAATAGCATAAAAATAAAACCCAATAAAGATCTTGGATTCCCGATACTCAAGACAAGCCCAAAACTTCTCTTCTACCCATTCCATTTGGGTGTGTATGCCACATAATAAAGAGTTTTGCTTGAGGACAAGTAAAGATTCAAGTGTGGGGGTATTTGATGTGTGTAAAATGCAACATATAAATTACATCAAACGAGTCATGAAACTAACCCTTTTTAGTACTAATGTTGGAAAAAGTGTGCTTTTGTCTCCCATTTGTATTTTCAGGACCAAATGAGCTTAAATGAACAAAAGGAACAAATATGCAGCAAAAAAACTAACATAAATACAAAGAAAAGGAATAAACGTGGCATGCCGACCCCTCGACAACATCTTCCCAAGCAAAAACAAGAAACAGAGGGCTGACCACGGCCCGTGCCCAGCGGACACGGGGGCGTGGTCAGGTGTCTGCAGAAAATGACAAAGTTGTAGAAGCTTCTATTCCAAGCACGGGGGCGTGCCCAGCTCAGCACGGGGCGTGGTCAATGCTAAGATTCGCAGAATCTTGCAAATCTTGATAGTACAGATACGCTTCTGCACACGGGGCCGTGCCCAGCGAACACGGGGGTGTGTGGAGCCTAATGCAGACAATTGCAATTAATGAAGCAAGAGAAAGATGATGGCCACGGGGCCATGCCCAGCGGACACGGGGCCGTGGTCGGGCTTCTGTTCAGGCTATAAATAGGGGTGCTTGGTTCACTTCAAAGGCATCCCTTGGCAAACCACCTCTCTTCCACTTCACCACCACTCCACCACCACTACAACACCCACATCCACCACCATCATCCATCATCCACCTTAGAGTGTGTGTAGTAGTCTCGGGATCCAAGATTGATAGTAAGAGTTCTTGTCAATCAAAGGCCATGTTTGGCTAAGTCTCTTACATCACTTGGTGAAGACAAGCATTTAATGTAATACTTTTGATTTTTAATCTTTTCGCACTTTTTATTTGGTTTTGTATTAATGACTTTAATAACTAGTTTCTTATGTTGAAGGTGAAACTTCTTTATCATTTGTTCGTGGTGTCTTGGCATTACTTTACTGTCTAAATAAATTAAAAGATTTTCACCAGTCATATCTCTACGATCTATATGTAGATATGTTGGCTACCTGGTTGGGGGTTAAGGGAATAGTTTGGTAAGGTTCTTGCCTTGTTCAGTGTATAGATCCTGCAAGGACCTGGGTCAAGCTTACTAGGACCTCCTTCAATACCCACTGGTATTGGATAGCGGGGGTGCGAATGGCTTGATCCCCTCATATGTAAACTACTATTAATACATTAACCCGGCTACTTAGGATTCTATCCCTGCTGACTCAAACAACTTAGCCGAGGGTAACTTCGCCTTCAAAAGAGGGGCCTACCACTTTACGCATTAATAACTTAATTAATTATCTTCAAATATTCCAACCCTTTGGGATTGTATCCTTGCTGACTCACACCACTGGGTTAAGGGTAAAGTCACCTTCAAAAGAGGGGCCTACTACTATAACTAAGATAATCTCTTAAAAAGTGCAAAAGTGCGGAAATCATCAAAGGTTACATTAAAGGCGAGTCGTATGCAAGTGATTCATCTTGTCTATCTGTTTTTATTTTCAACATTTTAGTTTTTATTTTTCATGTTTAAAACCTTTTCTAAAATTTTTGATTTGATTAGACGTTGAGGATAAACCGGTACTAAAAGCTCTTGTGTCCTTGGACGACCTCGGTACCTTACCAACGCTATACTATGCTCATGATGGGTGCACTAACCCATATGTGTGTTTAGTGTTAGTAAAATATCGTGTTTTATAAATTTAAAACTTGACTAATGTGTAAAATGGGCTTAAAATATCATTAAAAACATGTAACACACGACACGCATCACCTTCACTATGGGAATGCGTGAGCGTCGAAGCTTCTTGGTTTCTCGATCCATGATCTCGACAGGCTTTTCCACGAAGTGTAATGTTTCACCCACATGTAGATCCTCAAGTGGTACGTGTAAATTCTGCTCGGCCAGACACTTTTTGAGGTTCGAAACATGGAAGGTCGGGTGGACGTTGTTAAGTTCCTCCGGTAGTTCGAGTCTGTAGGCCACCTTACCAATCCTTTTTAGAATTTGAAAGGGTCCAACATATCGAGGCGCGAGCTTCACTTTCTTGCCGAATCTGATCACCCCTTCAATGGTGAAACCTTTAGGAGTACGTGATCGCCAACGTTAATATCAAGGGGCTTGCGGCGTCTATCGGCGTAACTTTTCTGACGACTCCGAGCTTTCAGCAGGTTGTCTAAAATTTGAAGGATTTTTTCAGTCGTTTATTGCAGCAGCTCAGGACCGGTAATTTGCGCATCTCCAATCTTGTGCCACACAATAGGCGATCGACATTTTCTTCCGTATAGTGCCTCAAATGGTGCCATTAGAATGCTAGAATGATAACTGTTATTGTACGAGAATTCAACCAAAGGTAAGTGTGCGTCCCAATTACCACCAAAATCTATGACACACGAGCGAAGCATGTCTTCAAGGGTACGAATCGTTCTTTCACTCTGACCTCGGTTTGGGGATGGAAAGTGGTACTTAGATTGAGAGTAGTACCGAGATCAGATTAAAACGTTTCCCAAAGACGCGAGGTAAACCGACCATCGCGGTCAGAGATGATGTCACGAGGCGTCCAGTATCGACCGATGATTTCATCGGTATAGATCCGTGCTAATCGTTCTACCTTAAAGTCTTCTCGTATCGGCAGAAAATGAGCAGATTTAGTAAGTCGGTCAACGATAACCCAGATGCTATCGTGACCTAATGGTGTGCACGGAAGTTTCGTTATGAAGTCCATAGCTATACTCTCCCATTTCCACGTAGGGATCTCTGGTTACACGAGTAAGCCAGAGGGTCTTTGCTGTTCAGCCTTGACTTCGAACAAGTCAGGCACTTCGAAACATAGACCACGATATCCTTCTTCATTTCGGGTCACCAGTACCGTGGACGAAGGTCATGGTACATCTTGTCGGCACCAGGATGAATAGAATATCGAGATTTGTGCGCTTCAGTCACCAATATCTCCCGAAGGTTATTGCGACTTGGAATCCAGATGCGATCTAGATATTAGTAAATACCGTTCGATTTAGTGACAAACTGAGATTCAGCACCACACTTCTTCATTTCCTCTCGCAGGGTATTCTCAACGAAGCAGGCGTGCTGAGCGTCACGGATCAAGGCTTCGAAGTCGTGCTGGGCGTGGGTATCACGAATGGTATGCAAATAGCTTCGTCGACTTAGAGCATCGGCAACGACATTTTCTTTGCCAGGATGGTAACGAATCTCACAGTCGTAATCGTTGAGAAGTTCAACCCATCGGCGTTGGTGCATGTTCAGTTCTTTTTGGTTCAAGATATGCTACAGACTCTTATGGTCGGTGAAGACCGTACACTTGATACCATAAAGGTAGTGTCACCAGATCTTCATGTAACACCCTGCGTTTCTAAAGTCAACGTACAAGTCAAAGTTAAAGTTAAAGGAAGAAAAGATTTCTAATTGCGATCTGTCACTCCTTACTTAACTAGAAATTGTACGTCTTGACTTGTAATCAAATTCTTTTATTTATTTGCTTTAGTTGTATTATGTGGAGTATCTCTAATAATCGAGGTTTAATCGCATGTTTATCGCTTTATCGCTAATCGCATCGCAATTGCGTTCGCAGCTTGATTGATAGGTTCTGTATATTGTTTTACGTGTGTGTGCTATTTATGTGTTACTTGTGCATGTTTACTTTATATTTGTGGAGATTAATCGAAACGCAATCGCAACTCTATCGCAACGTAACCAAATCGCAAACGCAAAACGCAAGTATTCAAGATGATTGTATGATAGATATAGTATTTGTGTGATTATTATTACTCTATCGCATCTCTTAATCGACGCTCGAAACGCTAAACGAAACGTCGAAACCTAACACGCCGGACCACTTCGATCGAATGACCATTCAATCGAATGGTCATCCGATCGGATGGCCATCCGATCTATGTGCCATCCGATTCGTCACCTATGCCCCTCTTTCCTCTTTTGGCAACCTATAAATACCCCATGTCACATCCCAAACAGTGATGTGACAGCTCTCTCGTTCGACCAACATGCTCAAGCTTACTTTCCTCTCGATTTCTCGCGATTCTTGTAAGTTTTCAACTCAAATCTTGTACATCTATCATCTACACACACTTCTTCATCATTTTCACCTTTGAATCTTAACTTTTAACTGTGAAATCAGCGGATTTGAGGTGTTCTAGGATGATGTCGTCATGGAGTTCTTATGAACTTCAAGATTTGGCTTCATTCCACCAAGAACAACTCAGATCTGAAGGATTTCCACATGATTAAACATTGTTTTCACATAGATCTAAACATTGTCGAAGTTAAAAGAATTGAAAGATACTTTTCCAACTTTCTTTCAACTCTTTTACACTCAATGCACTCAAAACCGATAGAATCGGAGCTCGTTCAGGCCTTTTACTCATTTCTTAGTGAAGTGTCAGTCTGAGATCTGATTCCTATCAAAGAGACAACTGATTTCGGGTTGAACATGAACAACTGTCATGAATAGTTAGCTGAATGGACTGGGGTGATTCCCACTTCGATCGGACGACTTGGACTTGACGAGGTTCCGTTGTTTAGCACGATGACATACCGTCTCAATCAAACCACAAACTTTCAAAACTTAACAAATTTTCAAGTTTGCAAAACAACCAGATTGTGGGACGGATTGCCGTCTGATCGGATTACCATTCGTCACTTGGTTCTTTTCGCACCGTTTAATGTGCCGTCCTTCGCTTATGCTATCGTTAACTGTTCAGGCTAATCTCTCAGCGCTCCCTTCAATCCAAGAGAGTGTTTATTTACTTAAACTCTATCTGTGAGTATACTCGAACCCTTTTTGCTTTACGTACTTTTGGGTGTTACATACGTTACTTATTCAAATCACAATCGACACACAACATAAACACTTTTATACGTTGACCGTTATTACATGCTACGTGTTATTCGATGAATGCTTGTATGTTATGTTTACACAGTGATTGTTGCCTGACACCTTAGTAACGATAGTACTATAGTTTGGACTCAGCACCAGTCGTGGACAGGGGTTGCTAAGGGCTTTCTCACATGTCACAGTGGTGATATGTGTTGCGCATTCTAAAACTCGCAGTCACGTTTGTGCATATTTCATTGTCGATAACCTACTAGCTTTCACTTTGCTACATGTACATGCTGGTTATGCGTAAATGATTTCGAATTCTAATATACTATTAAACTTGTATGCTCACCTTTACACTATGTGTACTGACCTCTATTTTAACGTATGTGGCAGGTGTTTGAATGCTTAGGATGCTATGCTTTGGTGAATCAAGCTAGGGGTCTAGTTATGTCACGCTAAATCTGAGTCGTCGGAACAGTCTTTGTTTTTTGGGACAATTATTTGTAATAACTATTTTATTTGGATATGTTATGGTATGGGATGTGATGTTTAAATATCTGGTAATCAATAGTTGTTATGGATACTCATGGACAATCTGTTTCACTCAGTGCCATGCCCCGATGTTTTCGCCATCGGTTGGGGTGTGACAGATTGGTATCAGAGCCATAACTATAGGGAATTAGGCAAGACTCGACCTAGTCCGGGTCGATGTCTTAGAAACGACCTAGTCTATAGTCTAAGTACCAACATACCGCCTTGTGCAAACCCGGTAGGGGTTCTGCACGAGCCTATTTCTATTACTTGATCGACTTGCAATCATGCAATACTATCACTCTGCCTTTCCTAAGGCAGACGCACTGCACACTATTTTCAAAAATGAACAAGTGATTTGATTGAGACCAGGTGTGAAAACCGCAAACTCTCGATTTAATCGCTTGTTTGACCCGTATTTTCACTTCAAACAAGAGAATTTGCGTTGAATTAGGAGTGAAATCCATACTTCGATGCAAATCTCTCCCTCAATCTCGTCATTCTATCACATAAATAGGAATGTAATCGCTAAGTTAGGGGTGAAACCTGAACCTTAATGACTCGTTCTATTCCCAATTTTGGTTTTGCAAAACTCCCACCAAAGTCTCGATGGATTCTAGCGACTCGAGTGATTGAATAACCGAAAGGATGCGTGCCAGTCGTCGTGTACCAGTGATAGAGCACAGTAAATTAGGCCAAAAGGGACTTCGAGTACATCCCTGAGAATAGTCGAATCACTTTGGGTAGTTAACGTCTATCAGCCTAAGACAATCTATATTCGATTTCAAGCTCGCAATTGCTGATTTTATGTATTTCGATTCTGAGCCCACAACTGCTGACTCTGATATTTGTCATTTTTGTGAGAAATTTTATGTGGTTTTACCTGTTTATGTGTTTCGATTTTTGGTAACCTATATGCTTTTCGCTGTCCGCTTTGATCGACACGCACAACTCGCACTGCACATCTACCTCAAAATGCTAACAAATCGCTTACTATGATTACTCGCTATGATACTCGTTGTGTACTCGCTAATCGAAATCGCTATTCTCCAACGCGCGAACCTTGAATTATAGGTGAATAGGTGCAATATATGTAGGTGAATACGTGCAAAATATAGTATGGATTTTGTGGTTTACGTGCTTCTATGCTCTACATGCCTATGTGTTTCTATGATTTTGTGCCTGCGTGAATATGTGTTTATATGATTGATTGTGTTCCTGAACTTTAGTAGTAGTGCGTGTGAGGTGAGATTCGATTATATAGTGTCTGAGTCCTATGGCGATGTCTGTTGAAGACAATGTCGTCATTTGTATCGTTTCACTCCCACTCTGCTCGACGTAACCACGAGGACAAGCGTATCGCTTATTTGGTCACCAAGCAAATGGCAAAAGTCATACCGCAAATTGTTAGCAAGCTGAATGAAAACGCTAGCAAGTCCTCTGAAGAGTCCCGGACTGATTCACCACGAGCTACTTTTAGCTTTAAGCAGTTTAAAGAATGAGGACCCAAAGAATTCACCGGAGAAGATGAACCTACTGCCATGTTTCAATGGTTTGATTCTATCGAAGTCACCCTGCGCCAAAGCGGCTGTCCAGAAAACCTTCACACTGTTAATGCTACAGGCATTTTCCAGTCCAGGGCTCTGGACTGGTGGACTACCGAAAGAAACAAGCGAGGAAATGATGCAGCTTACGGGCTTACGTGGGACGAGTTGAAGGACATCATGATGAAAGAGTTCTGCCCTTCCCACGAGCTTCAAAAGTTGGAGGACGAGTTCTGGCACATCAAACAAGAGGGTGGAGACAACGCTGGTTTAACTGCCCGCTTTAATCAGCTGAGCATAATCTGTCCAGGCCAAGTTACTACCCCCGAAATCACCATCAAGAAGTATATCCGTACTCTACCGGATTGCGTGGCCGACTTCGTGCAAGCCGCGAAGAAGACAACTATTGAGGAAACCTTTCTGCTCGCTGCCGAGATCAATGACAAGCGAGTTAAGGCTAGTTACTTTGATAAAGCCTCCAAGAATCTTCACCAAGTTACCGCTGCTTCCACCGCTGAAACCGACGCCGCTCTGCAATCTTCAAAGTCCTCCCGCAAGAGAAAGAACAACAACAACAACAGTAGCAAGAATTGCGCTGTCATAGCTGCCGCTCCACTCCAAGCAGTACCCGCTCAACCGCAGCCTCAACACCGCCAAGTACCAGCACTAGTTACCAATGCACCGCTGGCCAAGCGTGCATACACTGGTCCTCACCCGGCATGCCCTACCTGTACTTATCATCATCCCGTGGGATTGCTTACTGTTGGTGCATAAATGTCTGTTAACTTCGTCTTTATCGAGTCTTGTGTCTAGATAGGATTAGCCAGTGCTCAGCTGTAACACCTCGAAAATTCACGTCCTATAATGTGTAGACACGTGTCAAATGTTTAAACGTGTGAAAGAAATATTATAGAAGGACTAAAGTTGACAATAATGAAAAGTATGTGAATATACGAGTTCTAAATGTCAACAGTGAATAAATATGTTGTATATTAACTCTACATGATGCTTATACCTTCAAACGAATAAATCATGGATCATACGAAGCTAAAAGTGAGAGATTACAAACTACAGGGGTTAAATGTGTCAACATGTTTAAATTATACCTCTGAGTGACCTTTTGACAAGCCCGAAGCTTTGTAACGATTAATTATGCTCACTAGAATGCACGATAAAAATTTCATAAAGTTGCGTCAACGTATGAGAAAGTTATGATCAAATTCGTGTACGAGGGGTTAAAGCGTCAACGTTGAAAGTTAGGCCTTTTCGGGTAACAATTAAGTTAACTGGGGACTTAACAAAGTGGGTAAATGTCTTAAAGCCCTTATATGATAATTTCAAGGGCTCAATGTGCAAAACAAGACATGAAAGCGACCTTTAGAAGGGCCAGGGACCAAAACTGCAATTTTTAAAAGTTTTGTTGGATGAGACCAAGGGCTCGCGTAGCGCGAGCACTAACTGCTTATGCAGTAGCGCTACGCCACTGCCATGTCTGGACAGAAATTGATTTTCTTTGATCTCATGTCTGCCACAGCCCTTGTAACCTCCTTTAATCGACTTTGCCTCTTCATGCTTGACCCCTAGACACCCCCTAAGCACTAGGAACACTTGTAAGTCAGTTGTGGAGAGTTGTAGACCCAAGTGTCAACAATTTGTGGTGAGAAATTCACTATAAAAGGACCAAGGTTGCAACCATTGTTCTTCACATCTCATTCTTGCAATCTGATCATTTTTGGAGCTCCAAGGCACTCTCAAGTGATCACGAATCAAGCTTAGGACTCTTGTAAGTTTGCTTGACCTTTCTTAATTAATTTTTAGCTTAATTTTAGCTTAAGAGTCAAACCGTCGTAATTAACGGTTGACTTAATGATTAGTCATTGTTAGCTCAGTGATTGGTCGAAGTGAAAGTAGTTATAAGTTGGTAATTATGTGGGTAATAAACCCTTAAAAGGGTTCCCCCTGATTCCCACTCTAACTAGGTCTAATGTCGGGTCAAACTTGTACGTAAAAAGTCAACAGAATGTTTAAAGTCTAATTTATGCATGATTAGCAATGTAGAACACAGACATACCATTTGATCATTAATATAACTTGGTAATTAGTGTAAGAACATGTCTAAACATGTTCAACCCGACAATTTAATATATAGACCCGGTTCGGAACCGAAAGTCGCAAAGCTTTGACTTTTGCTTTGACTTCAGTTCTGACCTGTTATGGTATAATTTAGAAATACCTTAGAGCTTCATTTGGACCAGGTTACATGCTAGTATAACCCTCTGTGATTATACACCTCGGATCATTAGTTATCCAATTAATATGCATGAATCCGTTACTTGCTCATATGTTGACCATTATTGCCTTATTACCTTAAAACGTGATTTTTGGAAATGTAAAAGAGTAGAAACCTTATTTACTGATATATAAACTTGCATACAAAATTTGACATCAGTTTGAGGTGTAGAATAAGAGTTATGCTCGTTAGCGAAAAATTAAAGCTTTATGTTAATAAAACGGCGTAATTAGCGTATAGCCTAGTTGAGCCTACTTTTTGATATCAATCTTTTACCCACTGATGTAATATATTATTTTGGGATTTTTAAAGATTTTTAATTAATTTTAGGCTGAGCATAACTCATAGTTGTAGGCTTAATCCGGTAAATGTCGGTTTTGCCCTTACGGGCCATAAAATGAGTTTTACTTATCAAAATGACTCCAAACCTTTTGCTACTGATCACATATGATAAATAAATTATTTAAAGCCTTATGGAAATATAAAAGTATCATATTTAAGTATCGAACCCGGAAATGACCTTTAATCGCCTTATTAAGCGTTTTTAACGCAAAGTATGTATTAAAATTATATTGGACATACCCGGGTTGATGCCTACCGATATATGAGGCAAATTATAATATTTTAACAGTAAGCAAAGGTTGATAAACTCAGACTTCAGTTTTGAGCTTTTCGGCTTATGTGAAATTACCAAAATACCCCTTCGGGGCATAGTTTGGTTAAAAAATGATAAATTTCACATATATGCTTTAACCTACTGATATAACTTAGCAAATTGAGTATAATTTCTGATTACATCAGATCTGTAACACAGGTTGTTACTTAAACTCTTTTATAAACCTTTAAATGACCAAACTACCCCTACGGGGCCTAGTTTGTGTTTAAACACGTTTCGGGCATAATGAAAGACATCTTATTGATGTCACAACATATTTGAGGTATAATTAACTTAGGAAACCTGTATATAGCTCTCATGAATACCCGTCACGCTTATTACGCGTACGGTTCAGTTTATGTAACAAGTTTACATAAATTAGCCGAAACGGGTCAAACCTTAACGGTTTTATCTCAAAATCCAGAATGTGAATAATAAACCCATATTAAACAAGTCTTCAAACTTGTCGGGTCTAAATCACATTCTATCTGGTCTTCGCTTAATCGTGCGTACGAACCGTATCTTTGAAACTAGCCGGTCTAAGCTTTAGCTTAATTAAAGACCCGTTAGGATTCTAATAGGTTATTATAAAACCTTCGTTCCAGATTAGGAGGACCAGTAAAAGCTGCGTGCATGTTGCTAATTGTGAATTATACTTGCTCAGGTAAATACTTTTAACTTATTTTCCCTATACGGGCTTGGGTTACGGTATATAGCATACCGCTTGACCGGGCATCAAATTCTCCACCGTTGAGTGGGTAATTGAATAAATTTGATTGGCTCGTTTAAACAGTCTTGTTACTTAAAGCCTTTGGGGGGTTAATGACCATGTCCCGGATATCCTCGGCATCATTTTACGAATTGGCCACGACTTAAGCGCGGGGTGTAGGCGTACACCCGTCAGTGCACAAAAGAATATTGTGGTGTGTCTATTGATCTTTAATCCGGAAAAGATCCGGGCTACTGAACGCACAAGGAACATGTAATTCATTCACAAGATTATAATATTAAATAATTCTCCCAAGTTAAAAAGATTAATCTTGCCTCTGAGCATTTTAATCAAATTATAAAACATTTATGCCACGTGCATCCAAACCAATTTTTAAATCATTTTCCAAAATGAGTCAGTTGATTGTATTTACCAGTGTAAACTGGCGTATTTTCCCAAAAAGACTAAATGCAGGTACTAAACGTAATTGGCTGGATTGTCTCCTTAGCATCAATAAAGAGTCTCGCAAGCTTAAGATGCCTGAAGTCTGTTGAACTATTAATACTATTTTATTTCGATCCATCTGTGGATAAACTTCCGAATATTGAGACATTTGATATTACAATGTTAAATTCGGTTGTATCATATTTTTAACTTTGCTTCCGCTGTGCATATTAATTATTGTGTTGTTTGACTATTATGTTGCCAACCACGTCACGATACTCCCCCACCTGGCCCACCGGTGACACGTGGAAATCGGGGTGTGACAGGTTGGTATCAGAGCCAACATTGAGTGAATTAAACACTAGCTTTTTGTGTTTAATCTCAATGACACATTAGCACATTCATTGACCTTCTGAGTCTAGACTTAACATAGGATTATTCTCAAATCCTAATATGGAAATTTTTGCTTCCAAATTTTTATGTATACGTCGCCAAGCGAAGAAGCTGTAATAAGAATTCTCCACATCTGGAGCCTTGAAATGCTGAGCTTCGTACCGCGACCAGGATGAAACGTGCAACCTCGGAGTAAGCATTCAGGAATTGAATGAAGAAGAAACTCCTCTTGCTGAAGATCGTTTCCTTAATAAGTCCTTATAAGGACACAATTATCTTTCGGTCCCTACGAGGACAACATTGTTCCTTTCAAGTCCCGCTTAGGGCAACTTTATACTTTTATTTTTATATAGTGGAATGATTAAGTTTAAACTTTCATTCTAAACAAGAAATATTAAATAAATGGAAAATATCATTTCCTTTTGCAAGATCTACCATTATAATAAAATGGCAAAATCTAAAAAGGACAAGACCTAGCTTCGGGTCATATTAAGACCGGCCAAGATGGCAGTTCCTCAATTTAGATCCAGATCCATATTAACACCTCAATTTAAAATTGTTCTGCGTTAATTAAATTAAGAATCTTAAGTGTGAAACCTAGCCTTCGAGTCAATTATAAGACCGGGCCAAGATGGTAAGACCTGTTAAAAAAGATTCAAACCATTAATTAAGAATCTCAAGTGTGAAACCTAGCCTTCGGGTCAATTAAAAGACCGGGCCAAGATGGTAAGACCTGTTAAAAAGATTCAAATTATTAATTAAGAATCTTAAGAGTGAAACCTAGCCTTCGGGTCAATTATAAGACCGGGCCAAGATGGTAAGACCTGTTTAAAAGATTCAAATCCCTGTTAACATCTGAAAACATGTTAACACTCTTGGCAGATGTGATTTATTTAAAAATCACACACGTTATTATTATATAAGGATTCTTTTAAAAGATTCCTAACCCAGTTTAATGATCTCTGAATCCTGGGTTTACATCATCAATTAAGATGATCATATTTTAACCATACGTGGTAAAATAGTGCCTACGGGCCTTGCTCATTTCTACATAAGCCAAAATACAGTGGTAGCTATAACTCCCTGTCAGAAAAAGGTAATGAACTAGGTTCAAACCTCAAATGCTTTGATTCTCTGAAATCATAGCATATAAATTTATATATGTCCTTGTGACTAAGCCTGTTGTGCTAATATATTTAAGGGCCTTGATTCTCTGAAATCATGGCTTATAATTTAAAAATTGTCCTTGTGACTAGGCCTTTTGGTGCTATTAAATAAAACTGTTATTGTTGCTTTGATTCTCTGAAATCATAAGCTTATAATTTATAAATGTCCATGTGACCAGGCCATTGGGTGCCACTAATAAAACTGTTAATGTTTTATAATTAAGATAAATTATAATAGAAATCCTAAATATATATGATTAATAAATTAACCAAATATGGTCTCTGTTTACCATGGTTAATGAATTTCCCTAAGGGGCAGTTCCGTAATAAACATCCCTTAGAAGGGAAGTGCCTACGGGCTATAGTTATTGTCCTCTGAGACTAAAGACAGTGGTATCCTACAACTCCCTGTCAAGAAAAGGTAATGAACTTTGATTCAAACCTTAATGCCTCGATTCTCCGAAATCATGGCTTATAAATTAAACTTGTCTACGCGACTAGGCCATTGTGCTATTATTAACTTGTAAATTAGGATTTATGATAAAAATCCTGAATAAAATAAATATCCTTCCTTCCCTGCCAGTATGCAGTTTAAAAGGGAATCTTAAAGGTGAAACCTAGCCTACGCGACTAAGATGGTGAAACCTACTCAAGGGATTCAGATCCTTGTTAACACCTAAGAACGTGTTAGCACTCTTGACAAATGTGATTCGAGAAAATCACAACAGTCACCCTTATTTTGGATTCTTCCAATTCCCTTATCTAACCTGGTGATTTAGGAATCATGGCTTATATCATCCTATAAGATGATCATATTATGAACATCCGTTAGTGATGAAGTGCCTACGGGCTAAACTTGTTGTCCGATAAGACAACGACAGTGATGGTCTTTGACCTCCTGTCTAAAATATTGGACTATGTCCAAACATAATAGTCTACATGATCAATGCGATCATGACTAATATCATTTAATACGATGATAATATTATTTAACATCCTTTAGTGATGCTTTGCCTACGGGCTATAATATATTGTCCATTTGAGACATTGACATGGTTATCTTTATGATTCCTTGTCTGAGGTGGTGAGCTATGCTCAAGCCAAAATAGTCAATATGATTAATGCAATCATGACTTATATCTTCTAATAGGATGAACCTATTATAAACATCCATTAGTGATGTTTCGCCTATGGGCCATATTATATTGTCCATGTGTGACAAAGACATTGTGATCTTTACGATTCCCTGTCCCAGGTAGTGAGCTATGCTCAAGCCTAATAGTCTATATGATCAATGCAATCATGACAAAGATCGTCAATATGATGATTAAAGATTTTAACACCTTAATGATGTTTTGCCTAAGGGCTATATTATATTGTCCAATTAAGACAAGGCAATTGTAATCTTTTGTGATTCTTTGCCCAAGGGGGTGAGCTATACTCAAATCCCATAGTCTATACTATCATTGCGATCCTGACTAGTATCATCAGTATGATGATCATAATATTAACATCCCTCGTGATGAAATGCCTACGGGCTATACCTTATTCTAGTGTCGGTAAGACAAAGATAGTAGTGACCTTTATGATCCCCTGTTCAAAATGGTGTGATTTTACCCAAACCTAATAGTCAATATGATCGATGTGATCATGACTAATATCATTAGATATGATGGTTATATATAAACATCCGTTAGTGATGTTGATTGGCTTACTTTTCTGCCAAATGAATCATATTTCAAGACGATGACAGTTGTAGTCTATGACTCCCTGTCCAAAGGTAAAGAACCACGTTCAAACCTTGAAGCCCTAATCTAATAAAATTGCGGCTAATAAATTAAGGTCCTTGATGATAGATCATCAAGTTATGTTTTAAAGTCATTCATGACAAGCCTATGTGCTATAATTTGTCATTCGTGACAAGCTAACATATTAAATGTTAACATTCCTGGTGACAAGACCGTTTGTGCCATATCTAAATGACCTTAGCGATAAGGCCTTCGTGCCGTATAATCAATTATGTCCTTCATGACTGGGCTTTATGCCATATCTTTCTACGTCCATCGAGACAGGCTTCTATGCCATATATGTATATATATAATAAAAGTCTTGTAAAACTAGCCTTTGAGCTATTTATAATCGTCCTTGTGACAAAGACAGTTGTGACATTATGGTCCCCTGTCAAGCAGGTATTGGACTTGCTCTAAAGCTTAAATGCCATTGATAGCCCTTTTGTGACCCAAGCTAAATGTAATAGATATACATTCAAATAGCATTCATTAACAATGTTCAGAACAGAATAGCCCATACAGTTTATGAGTGTCGTGGCTAATCTAAGTCAGGTCATCAGGATGATGACTAATAATTGTTAAATCTTGGTGATTAGTACCAAGTTTCGAGTATGGAAAACTCGGATGAGGTAGACGACAGTCGCAATACTATTAATGCGACGAAAGTTAATAAAACTACAAACATAAACCTCAATATTAATGGAGTTAATCTCCAGGCTGTGGTTGACGCAGCAGTTGGGAGGACCATAGAAAGATCATGAAACAATCCAAAGGGCCGAATGCTCCTCGCTCTGAATTTCATTCAAAACCATGTTCAATTGCTCATGAGAAGAGTTTTGTTCACACTTCGTATATGAAGGATGAACCAAAGGAGGAAGGTAACTCCCAGAAATCTAAGAAAGAGAGCAGGTACAGGCTTAATAAAAAGCAACGGAAGTTCAGTAAGAGCCTGTATGTAAGAATTGCTATAAAAGACACTAGGGACAGTGTCGATTAGAACAAAGACCAAAGCAGTGTGGCACCTGCTAAGGAAACCGGTCATCATTCCCATGAATGTAGGGACATAAAGAATGCAGTCTATTACGGCTGTGGTGAGCAAGGCCACATCAGAACTAGATACCATAAAGCTACCAAAGAAGGTACACCTAAGCCTGGAAAGGATAAAGGAAGAAATACCTGAACTCACCTTATGAATGCCAAGAGGCAGTTCACGATGTCATCAAATACATTCCTTATCATTTACCAATGATAAATTCTGCTAAGTGTCCTGTTTTTAATACAGGCAATAATAAATCTTCATAAACCATAAGCTTAGCAAACTTTCATATTATTCACAAGGTATAACTTACCAAGGAAACCATAGTAACTGATTCTTCTAGTATCGGCAAGGAATCCTTCCGAAAAATCTAAGAGTACTCTTTCTTCGCATAGAGTACGACAACATATGTTATTTTAATTATTTTTCCCATTGTTTTTCTATCGCCTGTGAATGCCAAACTATGTTTGATCAAAGTGCCATATGAGGATTGGCGTATCCTAAGGTGTCCCATAGATTACTTCCATGCCTGATCAGTATGGAGGTTTAATACATGGAACCCCTAAGATATCCCAATGATCATATTGTACTAAAGTCGACTAGTAGTATTCAAGGAAGATATCCAGAATGGAATTGTCCAAGTATATGTTCCCGATTAAGGAATTCGTGGACTTATAACATAAATGTGTCACTTATTTGACACGAGCAATGATGGATGAACTGGAGCCTGAGATATGGAAAATCTCTGTAGCCTCCTTGCATCTTGATTATCTTCTCATAAGTTATCCCTGCTTACCTCCTGGAAGGCAGGTAGAATTAAGATTAGTATCCCTCTGTGGGCTGGAGTATTGTGAAAACTCCATATTGATTATGGAATAATCGAAACCTTGATTAAGTAGGTTTTAAGACATAGGCTCATATAGCCTGACTCAATATTCTGAGGGTTTTATGTTATTAAATAAGAAAGACGGTTCATATTGCTTATGCATACATACCGCAACCCTAATTAGGCAACGATTAAGAATTGCCATCAGCTACCCAGGATCTAAGGGCAAACTTTTGGTGGACAGGCTTGAAGAAGTATGTGGCCACCTATGTAGCTAAATGCTTGACGTATGCGCAAGTCAAAGCCGAGCATCAGAAACCATCAGGTTTGCTACAACAGCCTGAACTTCCTACGTGGAAGTGGGAAATGGTAACCATGGATTTTATTACCAAGTTACCTAAGACCAGGAAAGGAAATGATACAATATGGGTTATAGTTGATAGACTGACTAAGTCAGCACATTTCTTACCCATCAAGGAGACTTATAGCTCCGACATGTTAGCCCAGTTATACGTTGAAAAGATTGTAGCCTTACATGGCATACCTGTGTCTATTATCTCTGACCGAGATACTAGGTACACGTCACATTTTTGGAAGAGTTCCAACAATCTTTGGGCACGTGTTTGAATTTTAGTACGGCTTACCACCCTCAGACTGACGGACAGAGTGAGCGTACCATCCAAACGTTGGAAGACATGCTACGTGCATGTGTGATTGATTTGGGTGGTAGTTGGGATAACCACCTACCGTTAATCAAAATCTCCTACAACAATAGCTACTATACCAGCATTAAGGCTGCGCCTTTTGAGGCATTAGACGGTAGAAAGTGTCGATCACCCATTTGTTGGGCAGAAGTTGGAGATGTCCAATTGTCAGGACCAGGAGATATTCTTTGAAACGACGGACAAGATTGTCCAGATTTGTGACCGTCTCAAAGCTGCCTGAGATAGGCAGAAGAGTTACGCTAATCCAAAGTGTAAAGCTTTTCACTTTGAAGTAGGTGATAAAGTGTTGCTTAAAGTATCACCCTGGAAGGGAGTGATGCGATTTGGTAAGAAAGGCAAGCTAAGCCCGAGATACATAGGACCTTTCGAGGTTATCGAACGTGTCGGGTCAGTTTCCTATAAGTTAAACTTACCGGAAGAGCTCAGTGGAATTCACAATGTGTTCCACATCTGCAATCTGAAAAAGTGCTTCGCTGATGAATCACTGGTAATACCGCATACAGATGTGCATATAGACGAGAGCTTGAAATTTGTGGAAAAACCTTTGTCGATTGAAGATCGACAGGTGAAGAAGCTTCGAAGGAAGCATGTACCTATTGTAAAGGTCAAATGGGATGCCCGTAAAGGTCCCGAATACACGTGGGAGGTTGAATCCACGATGAAAGAAAAGTACCCTTATTTATTTCAGTAAATCTCGGGTCGAGATTTATTTTAAGGGGGTGAGGATGTAACACCTCGAAAATTCACGTCCTATAATGTGTAGACACGTGTCAAATGTTTAAACGTGTGAAAGAAATATTATAGAAGGACTAAAGTTGACAATAATGAAAAGTATGTGAATATACGAGTTCTAAATATCAACAGTGAATAAATATGTTGTATATTAACTCTACATGATGCTTATACCTTCAAACGAATAAATCATGGATCATACGAAGCTAAAAGTGAGAGATTACAAACTACAGGGGTTAAATGTGTCAACATGTTTAAATTATACCTCTGAGTGACCTTTTGACAAGCCCGAAGCTTTGTAACGATTAATTATGCTCACTAGAATGCACGATAAAAATTTCATAAAGTTTCGTCAACGTATGAGAAAGTTATGATCAAATTCGTGTACGAGGGGTTAAAGCGTCAACGTTGAAAGTTAGGCTTTTTCGGGTAACAATTAAGTTAACCGGGGACTTAACAAAGTGGGTAAATGTCTTAAAGCCCTTATATGATAATTTCAAGGGCTCAATGTGCGAAACAAGACATGAAAGCGACCTTTAGAAGGGCCAGGGACCAAAACTGCAATTTTTAAAAGTTTTGTTGGATGAGACCAAGGGCTCGCGTAGCGCGAGCACTAACTGCTTATGCAGTAGCGCTACGCCACTGCCATGTCTGGACAGAAATTGATTTTCTTTGATCTCATGTCTGCCACAGCCCTTGTAACCTCCTTTAATCGACTTTGCCTATTCATGCTTGACCCCTAGACGCCCCCTAAGCACTAGGAACACTTGTAAGTCAGTTGTGGAGAGTTGTAGACCCAAGTGTCAACAATTTGTGGTGAGAAATTCACTATAAAAGGACCAAGGTTGCAACCATTGTTCTTCACATCTCATTCTTGCAATCTGATCATTTTTGGAGCTCCAAGGCACTCTCAAGTGATCACTAATCAAGCTTAGGACTCTTGTAAGTTTGCTTGACCTTTCTTAATTAATTTTTAGCTTAATTTTAGCTTAAGAGTCAAACCGTCGTAATTAACGGTTGACTTAACGATTAGTCATTGTTAGCTCAGTGATTGGTCGAAGTGAAAGTAGTTATAAGTTGGTAATTATGTGGGTAATAAACCCTTAAAAGGGTTCCCCCTGATTCCCACTCTAACTAGGTCTAATGTCGGGTCAAACTTGTACGTAAAAAGTCAACAGAATGTTTAAAGTCTAATTTATGCATGATTAGCAATGTAGAACACATACATACCATTTGATCATTAATATAACTTGGTAATTAGTGTAAGAACATGTCTAAACATGTTCAACCCGACAATTTAATATATAGACCCGGTTCGGAACCGAAAGTCGCAAAGCTTTGACTTTTGCTTTGACTTCAGTTCTGACCTGTTATGGTATAATTTAGAAATACCTTAGAGCTTCATTTGGACCAGGTTACATGCTAGTATAACCCTCTGTGATTATACACCTCGGATCATTAGTTATCCAATTAATATGCATGAATCCGTTACTTGCTCATATGTTGACCATTATGCCCTTATTACCTTAAAACGTGATTTTTGGAAATGTAAAAGAGTAGAAACCTTATTTGCTGATATATAAACTTGCATACAAAATTTGACATCAGTTTGAGGTGTAGAATAAGAGTTATGCTCGTTAGCGAAAAATTAAAGCTTTATGTTATAAAACGGCGTAATTAGCGTATAGCCTAGTTGAGCCTACTTTTTGATATCAATCTTTTACCCACTGATGTAATATATTATTTTGGGATTTTTAAATATTTTTAATTAATTTTAGGCTGAGCATAACTCATAGTCGTAGGCTTAATCCGGTAAATGTCGGTTTTGCCCTTACGGGCCATAAAATGAGTTTTACTTATCAAAACGACTCCAAACCTTTTGCTACTGATCAAATATGATAAATAAATTATTTAAAGCCATCTGGAAATATAAAAGTATCAGATTTAAGTATCAAACCCGGAAATGGCCTTTAATCGCCTTATTAAGCGTTTTTAACGCAAAGTATGTATTAAAATTATATTGGACATACCCGGGTTGATGCCTACTGATATATGAGGCATATTATAATATTTTAACAGTAAGCAAAGATTGATAAACTCAGACTTCAGTTTTGAGCTTTTCGGCTTATGTGAAATTACCAAAATACCCCTTCGGGGCATAGTTTGGTTAAAAATGATAAATTTCACATATATGCTTTAACCTACTGATATAACTTAGCAAATTGAGTATAATTGCTGATTACATCAGACCTGTAACACAGGTTGTTACTTAAACTCTTTTATAAACCTTTAAATGACCAAACTACCCCTACGGGGCCTAGTTTGTGTTTAAACACATTTCGGGCATAATGAAAGACATCTTACTGATGTCACAACATATTTGAGGCATAATTAACTTAGGAAACCTGTATATAGCTCTCATGAATACCCGTCATGCTTATTACGCGTACGGTTCAGTTTATGTAACAAGTTTACATAAATTAGCCGAAACGGGTCAAACCTTAACGGTTTTATCTCAAAATCCAGAATGTGAATAATAAACCCATATTAAACAAGTCTTCAAACTTGTCGGGTCTAAATCACATTCTATCCGGTCTTCGCTTAATCGTGCGTACGGACCATATCTTTGAAACTAGCCGGTCTAAGCTTTAGCTTAATTAAAGACCCGTTAGGATTCTAATAGGTTATTATAAAACCTTCGTTCCAGATTAGGAGGACTAGTAAAAGCTACGTGCATGTTGCTAATTGTGAATTATACTTGCTCTGGTAAATACTTTTAACTTATTTTCCCTATACGGGCTTGGGTTACGGTATATAGCATACCGCTTGATCGGGCATCAAATTCTCCACCGTTGAGTGGGTAATTGAATAAATTTGATCGACTCATTTAAACAGTCTTGTTACTTAAAGCCTTTGGGGGGTTAATGACCATGTCCCGGATATCCTCGGCATCATTTTACGAAATGGCCACGACTTAAGCGCGGGGTGTAGGCGTACACCCGTCAGTGCACAAAAGAATATTGTGGTGTGTCTATTGATCTTTAACCCGGACAAGATCCGGGCTACTGAACGCACAAGGAACATGTAATTTGTTCACAAGATTATAATATTAAATAATTCTCCCAAGTTAAAAAGATTAATCTTGCCTCTGAGCATTTTAATCAAATTATAAAACATTTATGCCACGTGCATCCAAACCAATTTTTAAATCATTTTCCAAAATGAGTCAGTTGATTGTATTTACTAGTGTAAACTGACGTATTTTCCCAAAAAGACTAAATGCAGGTACTAAACGTAATTGGCTGGATTGTCTCCTTAGCATCAATAAAGAGTCTCGCAAGCTTAAGATGCCTGAAGTCTGTTGAACTATTAATACTATTTTATTTCGATCCATCTGTGGATAAACTTCCGAATATTGAGACATTTGATATTACAATGTTAAATTCGGTTGTATCATATTTTTAACTTTGCTTCCGCTGTGCATATTAATTATTGTGTTGTTTGACTATTATGTTGCCAACCACGTCACGATACTCCCCCACCGGGCCCACCGGTTGCACGTGGAAATCGGGGTGTGACATCAGCAGGTTAAAAACTAGGGTTTGTATGAAAGTGTGTAATTTCGCTTGAAATGGCATTAACCATTTCAAACGAAATTAGACTTTGTAATTTTGCTTGAAATGGTCGGTGCCACTTTCAAGCGGAATTAACACATCTATATATAGCTGAGTTGCTTGGTCATTTATAACGTTCGAGATTTCAGAGCCGAGGTACTGCCAGATTGTCAAATGAGCAGGATTGCTTTGAAATCATTAATAAAAGGATAATTAAGGAGAATCAAGCTGTTACACGTCTATTTCACTGATTCCACCTTTGAAATAGATCATAAACTCTTATGATTGACTCGTTAGGGTCACACGACGTTCCAACAAGTGGTATCAGAGCTCAGGAAGAAGAGTTTATACCAATTCAGCTTGTTTTCATCACTTCTACTCCTTCTTTTCAAAATTAAACGAGATTTAACGGACAAATTGGACTGAATTTCACATATATCATGTAAAACACTGTTTTAAAGAATCATTGAAAGAATTGGACCAAAATTCGAACAAAATCTGGGTCAATTTGACAAATTGGTGGCCGACAGGATGATGTCATCCTAATTCCGCTCGAAATTGTCACTGCTGTTTCACACGAAATCACTAATTTCGTTTGAAAGTATTGTTCTTTCACACGAAATCACTAATTTCGTTTGAAATAGCCTTTGATTTCACACGAAATCATCATCCGTTTGAGGGTCTCACACGAAATTAGCTATTCCGCACCAAATTGGCATAATTTCGCTTGAAACTAAGCTAATTCCGCACGAAATTAGATTTCGTTTGGTGATTTCGCGTGAAAACACTATTCCGTGTGAAAACTCTTATTTCGTTTGAGTTGATATTTCGCACCAAAGTGGTTATTTCGTGTGAAAAACTGATTCCGTTTGAAGTGATTTCGTTTGAGATTGTTGTTAAAAAACCAAAAAATTTTCTAAGTGTTTGTTGATTGTTTCAGTACTTGAAGATGGATGAGTTCATGAATCCGTTCAGTGACATGTTTACTTTCACGGGAAACACCGGAGATGATACATCAAATAACACAAATGAAAATGCTTCTAATCCAAGTGCAAAGAAAACCCTTTCTGATGCTTTGAGTGTGGAGAGTGCTTATGGGACGTACAACAAACCTCCCAAGCTGATGGCAATTGAAGAATACAATAGATGGGAGAAAAGGTTTGAAGAGTGGCTAAAAGCGTTTGCGTATCAAAGTTGGAAAAGCTTGAAGAATGGTTTCAATATGGGAATATCGGATTATGAAAATATGACAGAAACTGAGGATATAGATAGATATGTTGCTGAATAAAAATGCATTGCATTGCTTCATCAGTCTGTGAGAGACGACATAATATCGTTGATTGAGTACAAAGATGCAAAAGATCTATAGGAGAAATTGAGAGTGAAATGTGTGGGTAGTGCTGAGATAGTTAAAAACAAAAAGAAGTTGTTAAGAAAAGAATTTGACTTGTTTGGATGTTTGAAAAATGAATCTGTATCTAAGATGATTGAAAGATTTGGGCATCTGAAGTTGGAGCTGGCAAGACATGGAATTATTTATAATTAAGGAGAATTAGTTGACAAACTGTTTGACTCGCTGCCGGATGAGAAAGACTGGCAATACTTTGCCTTGATGCTGAAGAACACAATCAAGTCGGAGGATTTGACGGTTGATCTGTTAATTGAAAGATTGGAGAGTTATGAGCTAGAGATCAAGAAATCAAACAAAGTCAATCATTCCTCATATCAGCAGAATGTTGAGCTGTATTACCGAGGAAGTATGATCCCGAAGAATGTGTCTCCTAAGACAGCTTTCTCAGCTGAAAGTTCTAACACGTCAAATCAAGAAAGTTCAAGCAGTGGTTTTCATAGTGGTTCATCGTCAACTACTTCAAATCAATCAGTTCCAAAGAATCTGTTCCAATGTAATATTGCTGTGGATCTGAAGAATGCACAAAACTTTAGTGAGGAATCCGCAAAGCAGCAAATGGTGTTTTTAGCATCTGTCCTAGAATCATACGAGAGCCTTGTTGCATGCAAGATTGGAAACACTAACCTCACCAAGGAGGATTATGATCAGATCGACCCAGAAGAGATGGAGTTGATCGATATCAGGTGGTGTATGGCTAGTGCGGTCAGGCGAGCACAAAGGTTCATGGAGATTACAGGCAGACATTCTATCGGTGGACCTTCCACAAAACTTGGTTTTGATAAATCAAAGGTCACGTGCTTCAGATGTAAACAAAAGGGACATTTTAAACATGGATGTCGAAACGCACCTGCTGATGATACTGCAAACCCATTTCGTGAAGATTACTACAAAAGAGCAATCTATCATCAGAACAAATTTGAACCTCCCAGAATGAAACAGCTTGAAGATACCCCCAAAGAAAAATCAAGAGCACTTGCTGTTATTCATGATGACGAAGGTTTTGATTGGAGTGAACTGCTATCAGAAGAGGATGCAGTGGGCTATGCGTTTGTGACAAAAATTGTTCCTTTCAAATATAGCAGAAACGAAGAAGAGAAATACATCAACAGAAAGATGAAAGCCCAAAACATAAAGATTAGAATTGGTTATACATACAAAGAAGCAAAACAGGCGAAAAGATGGGACGCTAATAGAGAATGTTACCTAGATCCTAAGGGTAACATAGCTGTTGATCCAAAAACCGTTGATGTTGAAACTCTCACCAAACAAATTGCTGACGAAGAAGAAGCCAGACAGAGAGAGTGGTGGGGAGGAGGAGAAACTGAAGAAAAAACTGATGAAAAAGAAAAAGAAAAAGAGAAAGAGCAGCAGTTAAAGAAAATTGATGACAGGATTATTGACACGTCATAAGAGTTTACTGCAGAAAATTTGAAGAAGATGGCTGACAAAGTGTTTGCTGCAAAAGAGCTAGAGGTAATTTCTGGTTCTGGCACTGAGTCTAAAAGCAAGGTCAGTCAGAATGGTGCAATCAATGAGTCAGTTAAGAAAGCTAAAACTGAGAGCGACTGCAAAAATTGCATGAAAGACTGCAAAGTTTGTAGTACAATTGCTTACCTCAGTGGTAAAAAGATCGATGAACTGACAGGAAGAGTCAGAGACGTTGAAAACCAGATCTTAAACCGTGACAAAATGTTAAAAGCTTCAAATGAACGATTAAAAGAATTAACTGAGAAAATAAAAAAAGATCAAAGTGACGTAGAAAGAATTAGGAAAGAAAACGAAAAGCTAATCCATGAAAATCGTCAACTTTCAGAAAATTTTGAGAAGCTAAAACGAACGGTAAAAGATTCTGATGAAAGAAATGGTATGACAAACACAGAAAATGTGAAATTGTTAGGTGTTCTTAGAGTTAAAGAAGAGCAAATCAACCAACAAGTGGATGAGATTGCTAAGTTGAAGCTTCAGTTTCAAGAAGCTAAAATTGAAAATGAACGCATCCAGTTGAAACTGAACAGTTACAGCTCCGCAAGTTTTATTCTTCAACATATCGTTCCTAAACCAATTGGGAAGAACAAAGCAGGCGAAGATGTATACTCTGATGGAACCGGGGTTTGGTATCATCAGGTTCCACCACCAGTTTTAAACAATTTTTCAAAGAAAAATCAGGTTTGGTTAATGACGAAGAAGAAAATGAAGTTAAGCTTCCAGACACGATTGATGTCACATTCACTTCATCATCTGACGAAGATAGTGTCCAATCTGAAGTTGTGAAAAGTATGGTTGAAAATGTTTTAAAATCTGAAAGTGACACTACTGAGGATGATGAATGCTTTTTGGATAAATATATTCCAAAATCAAAATCCAAAAACAACTTAAGTGAAGAACCAAATCTTGTGATGTACAAGATGTCGGAATCGGATAAGTTGTATTCGGATCTTGAATTTCTGTTGGAGAATGTGAAAGTTGACAAACTGAAAAATGTGTTCAAGTTGGTCGAAATTGATGTGTCTGAAATTGAAGGTTTGAAATATTCGGAAAGACAATTGAATTTTGAGAAAGATAAATCTTACTACAAAAAGCCTGTTGTACCTCCACGTTTTTATAACAACAATCAAAACAAATGGTCGGGTGGTTATCAGGGTGGTAAGAAAAATCAAAGAAGAAATTTCCAAAACAAGAAATTTGTTGAGAAAAGGCTGTTTGTAAAAAGCTCGAGTTCTCATTCCGAGCAAGAATCTGAGATTTTTTCAAAATCTAATGAAGAATTCTTTGAGAAGAGGGCCTCACAACCTCAGACTGAAGGCACAAGTCGGGTAGTTGATACTCGTACATGCTTTAAGTGCAACAAAGTTGGACACATTGCACGAAAGTGCACCAACTTAAAGCCTAAGTCTGAAGTTGTTGAGAGTCAGAAAAAGAAAGTTGATGCAAAAGGAAAAGCTCCAATGGTTGTTGAGAAAATTTTGAAAAATGAGAAAACAAAATTCAAAACCGAACCTGTTAAGAAGTTGGAAACTAAAATTGACAAATTTTACAAACGGATTACTTCGTCTCAACAAACATGGAAGCCAAAAACTATTGAAAAGAAACCAAGTTCTCCAAAACCAAAGGTTTCTGAGAAAGAAAAACAATCGTCTTCTACCACACCGGTAAAGATGAATGTTCCTTTGGATTACTATGGGAAACTTGAAAAACAAGAGTCTATCACTTCTGAGAAGAAAGATGTTTCAAAGAAAGACCAATCATCTGGTCAACCTTCTAAAAATGATTTCTTTTTATACAAAAAGGTTGAGATTGGGTCTGAGGAGAGCTTAAAGATGAATGACAAAAACTTTCCGCCATTATACACTGCAACAACTCACATCAATGTCAAGTTACCCAAGTCAAAAGAGGCTTGGGTGGCATCAAAATCTCACTAAATGTTTTTTAAATGTGTAGGAGCTTCCAAGATCCGTTTCACGTTGGATTATGGATAGTGGAGCTTCTCGGCACATGACGGGAAAGAAAACCCTACTGTATATGATGTTAGAGGGTTTAATGGAGGTTACGTGGGATTTGCAGGCAATCAAGGTGGTCGAATAGTTGGTGAAGGAACTTTATCAAATGGAATTGTCACGTTTGAAAGAGTAAACTACATCGCCGAGCTTGAAAACAATCTTCTAAACATATCTCAAATCTGTGATCGCATGTATACAACGCACTTTACAGATAAGGAATGTTTGATCTTGAAACCAGGATTTGTTGTTCCCGAAGAGTGGGTTATCATGAGAGCACCCAGAGTCAATGATCTGTACGTGTTGGATATGAGCATAGCTACTACTACCACGGGTCAGGCTCACTGTTTTATGTCAAGAGCAACGGAAAAAGAATCACAGTTATGGCATCGAAAGATGGGCCATATTCACCTGCGAAAAATGAATCACTTGGTGCATAATGACTTAGTAACTGGTGTTCATGTGAAAGGTTTTCATCTGGAAGGGGAGTGCATTAGTTGCATCAAAGGCAAGCAAAAGAAGAAATCACATCCTTAAAAGAAAGTCAACTCAGTTTCGAGACCGTTAGAGAGACTTCATATGGATCTTTTTGGTCCAGTGAACGTCAAAAGCATAACTGGTGATCTCTACTGTCTTGTAGTAACTGACGACTATTCCATGATCGGTTCATGGTGATTCAGATTCTGAGGGGGAGCAGACCCAGATATCAAATCAAACAATTCCAGTCAGTGAACAAGGTGCAAATCAAAATGTCACAAATTTGGAAGGCGAGGTAGTTGTTCCAGGCGAGGTGATGCCGAGAACTCTTTCGTACCATCCAGAGGAGCTGATTATTGTAGAATTACAATCAGGCGTTCGTACTAGAAGACAAATTGACCAAGGGCTTACTTGTTTTTATTCTACAGTTGCTTCTTTACAAACTGAATTTTCACTAAGTTGTTCTATTTGGCAGATCGAGCCGCGAACATACAAAGAGGCGTTAACTGAAGATTCTTGGGTCAACGCGATGCAAGAAGAGTTGAGTCAGTTTGAGAAGTTAGGTGTGTGGAAGTTAGTAGATTTGCCTGATGGTCACAGGAAGATAAACACCAAGTGGGTGTTCAAGTGCAAGAGAGACGATAGAGGGGTTATTATTCGTAACAAAGCTCGACTCGTAGTCCAGGGCTGTAGTCAGCAGGAGGGTATAGATTTCACTGAAGTGTATGCTCCGGTTGCTAGACTTGAAGCGATCAGAATCTTCCTAGCATTTGCATCTTGGAAAGGTTTTAAAGTTTATCAGCTAGATGTTAAATCGGCGTTTCTCTATGGGAAGGTAAAAGAGGAGGTATATGTCGGACAGCCACCGGGCTTCACCGATCCACTCCACAAAGACAAGGTCTATTTACTGGATAAAGCGATGTATGGTTTACACCAGGCCCCGAGAGCCTGGTACGAGACATTGTCTCAACACCTGTTAGCCAACAGCTTCATCCGTGGAAAAGTGGATGCCACTCTCTTCACCAAAGAAGTCGACGGACATCTTCTGATAGTTCAAATATATGTGGACGACATCATATTTGGGTCAACAAATGAAAATCTATGCAAAGATTTTGAACGAGTTATGAAGCAAAAATTTGAAATGTCATCGATGGGTGAGATGAAATTCTTCTTGGGACTTCAGGTTGATCAACTACCCGAGGGAATTTTCATACATCAAACGAAGTACGTTCATGATATCTTGGAGAAATTTGGGATGTCAGGATCTACTCCAGCTTCCACACCATTAGCGACGAACCATGGGATAAATCCTGATCTCACCAGAGAGAAGGTAGATGAAACGATGTATCGTTCCATGATCGGTTCGTTGATGTATTTAACAGCTTCAAGACCCGATATTATGTATCCAACCTGCCTCGCAGCGCGATTTCAATCAAACCCCAGAGCTTCGCATATGGTGATTGTGAAACGGATATTACGCTACCTGAAAGGAACTCTATCATTGGGGTTGTGGTATCCAAGAGAAGGCGATTTTACGCTCGAAGGGTATTCTGATTCTGATTTCGGATGCTGCAAAGTTAACGCTAAGTTAACAACAGCAGGGTGCCAGTTTTTCTGACCACGATTGGTTACCTGGCAATGCAAGAAGCAGACCTCTGTTGCTTTATCCACATGTGAAGCTAAATATGTATCTCCTAGCAGTTGTTGCTCTCAGATCTTGTGGATCCAGCAACAGATGCGAGACTACGGTTTGCAATTTCTTAACACCCCTATCTTTGTTGATAATGAGGCAGCGATAAACATAACAAAAAATCCAGTTCATCACGCTAAAACGAAACAAATTGAAATTCGTCATCACTTCATCCGATATTGTTTCCAGAAGAAGTTGATACGAATTGAGAAAATCCACACTGACAAGCAAAAACCTGATTTACATACCAAAGCGTTTGATAAAACTCGTTTTCAATATATTTTAAAATTGAACGGTATGAAGCTTTTATCGGTGTTGGAAGAGATTCTTGGCGTAGATGAAGGAGACATTGTAGATGATGTTGAAAAGCAATCTGCAATGGTTTGTCGATTTTTTACCTGTTTTGGTATTTAGGGGGAGAGTATAGGGTAATATTTTCAGAAAATACAAAAACAGTAAAAAATTCAAAAATCCAAAAACATGAGATATTTCAAAATCCAAAAACAATAGAAAACTGAAAAAGAGCTTGTGTAAAAAGGGAAAATGATAGTACATTGGCTTGACAGTTACAGTATGCTAAAGATACGGAAATTTTAAAAGTCTTAAGCAGTCTCGCTGATGATGTGCCGATAGGTTTTTACACATTTAGTAGGTTTGTTCGGGATATAAACCTAAATCTTTACTTGCTTATTTCGTGGGGAACACTACCTGGATATATAGGTAACCCCTGAAATCTTGTTTGAAAGATCCATCTTTCTGAGATACTAGGTCTTTATACTCAGTGATATCTGGGGTATTATCCCGGGACTTCTGATTTTGCGGAAGCAATGGCCTAGTCCTCGTATAATACTTTCCGCTTGCTTGAAATATAGCACCACCCTCAGCATAAAAAATGATGAAACATTGAAAAATGCTAATCATGTGCTGTTGAAGAAAAGATCCTCTAAAGGGGACACACCAAAAATCGAAGCCGTCATCTCTCTAATTTTGCGGAAGCAATAGCCTGAGCTCTCACGGCCCTCGCATTTTAACCCCTTACAGATATCATCTGTGGTATACTCACCTGTAAGACTGAATATTGGGTTCTGGATACGGGAGTATATTCAAGAGGTGGGACACATGAATGAGTTTAAGTTCTTAATACACCTAATTCGTATCCTGGACAGATTGAAAATTGTGTGAGAACTTAAGTGGATCAGTATATCGACAATCTAAGCGAATTGTTTATTTCTGAGTATGAAATCAAAGCTTAACGGTACTTGTGGCTTGTCGACAGCTGATATGATTCCCTAACACGCTCACCAAAAATATGTTTGTACATAGTTTACATTTACTGCATTTTATTCCTGTAATTCATTTCTAGATTATAAACTTTATTAAAAAAAATCCAAAAAGATTTTACATTTCTGCTTTATTTTCCGACAAACCAAAGTGGAAAGCTGATCTTCAGATTCGCAATTTGAAGCAGATGCAGGAAGTTTCTGAGCTGAAAGATGAGTTGGGAGCTTAAAATGTTAAACTTGTGAAATTGAAAAGTCAAAACAAGTTCATTAATTTGAAACTCGTAAATTTCAGAAAATTGTTTGAACTAGTTTGTACATAATGTCAGTGTGTTTTATCTCAGGTCAACCAAGGTCATTAAGTTGGACTTGGTAGACAAATTGAGTAATCAGGGTCATTAACTTGGACCTGGATACTTTAGTGGATTTCTAAATTCTGACAAAACCAACAAATGAAGTCAAATGGTAAGTTTGATTTGAAATTGTTATAATCATAAATCTTATGTTTAGGTAGAGATTGTGCTGGTAACAGGTTTGTTATTGAGAAAACAGCAAAGCAAAATCCCAGCTAATTGATAGGGGGAGTCTGAAAACTTAAAAGTCAGATACAGTTTCCGGATCTACATTCAAGGGGGAGTTTGAAGGTTGTTAAAGATTCAGATTCTGTGATTCACGCTAGCTGTTGATAGAAGAAGAGACGATTTGAAGGAAGCTTTCATTGTTAGACAAACTGGAAAGAGGTCAAGACTGAAGACTCGATGCCGAAGACTTCGTCAACATCCAAGGGGGAGTCTGTTGGTGCATAAATGTCTGTTAACTTCGTCTTTATCGAGTCTTGTGTCTAGATAGGATTAGCCAGTGCTCAGCAGGTTAAAAACTAGGGTGTGTATGAAAGTGTGTAATTTCGCTTGAAATGGCACTGACCATTTCAAACGAAATTAGACTTTGTAATTTCGCTTGAAATGGTCAGTGCCACTTTCAAGCGGAATTAACACATCTATATATAGCTGAGTTGCTTGGTCATTTGTAACGTTCGAGATTTCAGAGCCGAGGTGCTGCCAGATTGTCAAACAATCAGGATTGCTTTGAAATCATTAATAAAAGGATAATTAAGGAGAATCAAGCTGTTACACGTCTATTTCACTGATTCCGCCTTTGAAATAGATCATAAACTCTTCTGATTGACTCGTTAGGGTCACACGACGATCCAACACTTACAGATACTGTGTACACTGCAATATCCAGCTGCCGTACTGGTCCACGTCAAGCTCCAGCTCCAGCTCAAGGTCAAGCTCCTGCTCAACAAGCTCACCTTCCTGCTCCTCAAGGCTAACAAGCGGCTCCTGCACCCGCGATTCACGCTAGAGCTTGCTTTGCGTGTGGTGATCCCCAACCACTTCGCGAACATGTGCCCCAATGAAGTGGTGAAGCAAGAACCACAACAGCAACAGCCTCATCAACAACAGCAACCTCAGCAGCAACAGCAGCCAGCAGCCCGCGGACGTGCCTTCAAGATCAACGCACGCCAGGCTCAAGCCGATAACAATGTGGTTAATGGTACGTTCCTCGTAAATGGTATATATGCTTCGTGTTTATTTGATACTGGAGCCGATAACTGTTTTGTGTCGTTTGAATTCAAAAATCTCCTTAATCGTAAGCGCGCCCATCTCCCCTCGACATTCGATGTTGAAGTTTCCACTGGAAGAACCGTCGCTGTCAATTCCGTCCTACGTGATTGTACGCTTGAACTCAACAATCACGTCTTCCCTATCGACCTTATTCCGATGCAGCTTGGTAGTTTCAATGTCATAGTAGGCATGAACTTTCTTCGAGAAAATCGTGCTGAAGTCGTCTGCTTTGATAAGATGATTCGTTTCTCACTCGCTAATGGTGATCAATTGTGTGTTTAAGTTGAAGTCGCTTCGAAGAAACTCCAACTCATATCGTGTGTCCAGGCTAGCAAGTATCTCCACAAGGAATGCAAGGCTTTCTTGGCACACATTGTAGTAGCGGAGAAAAATGTAGTTAAGGCGATTGATAAGGTGCCTGTGGTTCGTGACTTTCCTAACATATTCCCTGATGATTTACCTGGTTTACCCCCGAGTCGTGATATTGATTTCCGCATTGACCTCATTCCTGGAGCCAATCCTGTTGCTAAATCTCCTTATCGCCCCGCTCCATTCGAAATGCGCGAACTCTCGATTCAACTCCAGGAATTACTTGACAAAGGCTTCATTCGCCCTAGCATCTCTCCTTGGGGAGCACAAGTTCTTTTTCGTAAAAAAGAAAGACGGGTCGTTCTTGATGTGCATCGACTATAGGGAGTTGAATAAGCTGACTATCAAGAATCGCTATCCCCTGCCTAGAATCGATGACTTGTTTGATCAACTGCAAGGCGCAACATGTTTGTCGAAGATCGATTTACGCTCAGGCTATCACCAGTTATACATTTAGGAGGAAGATATACCGAAAACCGCTTTCCGAACCCGATATGGCCATTATGAATTCGTCGTAATGCCCTTTGGTTTAACCAATGCTCCTGCGGTTTTCATGGATTTGATGAACCTTGTGTGCAAACCATTTCTTGACCGCTTCGTCATGGTATTCATCGATGACATCGTTATCTATTCGAGGTCGAAAACCGAACACGCGCAACATCTACGTTTGGTTCTCGAACTACTCCAAGGGAATCGACTCTACGTTTGCTCTGCAATGCCCCCGTTCTCGCTTTACCCGACGAAAACGATGACTTCATTGTCTATGGTGATGCCTCGAACCTCGGTCTTGGTTGTGTTCTCATGCAACGGGACAAGGTTATCGCTTACGCCTCTCAACAGCTCAAGATCCACGAGAAGAACTATACAACCCATGACCTCGAGCTAGGCGCAGTTGTTTTTGCGTTAAAGATTTGGCGATACTACCTTTACGGTATCAAGTGTACGGTCCTCACAGACCATAAGAGCCTGCAACACATCTTGAGCCAAAAGGAACTGAATATGCGCCAACGCCGATGGGTTGAACTTCTTAACTTTTACGAATGTGAGATTCGTTATCACCCTTGCAAAGCAAATGTCGTTGCCGACGCTCTGAGCAGACGAAGCTATTTGCATAGCGTTCGTAATATCCACGCCTAGCACCATCTCGAAACTCTTATCCGTGACGCTCAGCATGCTTGTTTCACCGAACGCACTCTGAAGAAGGAAAGGATTCTCCATAATGGCAATCAGTTAGTGAATAAATCGAATGGGATATTCCATTATTTGGACCAGATTTGGATTCCTAAGCACACTAACTTACGACAAATTCTGCTGGACGAAGCCCACAAATCTCGATATTCTATTCATCCCGGTACCGATAAGATGTACCAGGACCTTCGCTATAAGTACTGGTGGCCGGGCATGAAGAAAGATATCGCTACCTATGTTTCGAAGTGCCTGACTTGTTCGAAAGTCAAGGCCGAATAGCAAAGACCCTCTGGCTTACTCGTCCAACCCGAGATCCCGATGTGGAAATGGGAGAGTATAGCTATGGACTTTGTAGGATCGTTTGCACGACCAAACGAGTCGTTCAGAAGAGAACTCGTCCAATACGAAAGGCGGAATCGGACGTATCAGAGTTATTTCAGCTGATATGGTCAAAGAATCACTTTAAACTATCTCTGTATTGATGTCAGATCGTTTTACAATGCTGGAGACACTTCGGCAGAGCTTCGCTACCGGAATCGAAAACCTTACAAATGAAATCATCAAGGCACTATTTATAGGGAATCCCATTTCGCACGGAACAGTTCACACGAAATGGACTTCTCATTTCGTACGAAATGGCGGCCATTTCGTGCGAAATGGCTACAACATCCATTTCATGCGAAATGGATACTTCCTATATTTTTTCTCACATTTCTCGTATTTCGTGCCCTTATCTATCTAAACTAATACAAGACTCAATACAAGACGAAGTCGACAGACATATGCACCAACAGACTCCCCCTTGGATGTCGACGAGTCTTCAGTACAACTCTTTAAAATGTGGAGTCTTCAATCTTTATCAGTCTTCATGCCCGCTTCCAAAGTATCTGACATTGTAAGAATCCTCAATCTCTTTCTCTTATTCTCTCTCTTAATCTGACTCTTTATTTCACAGGATCAGAATTGCAATCTGGCTCTCGAGCTTTCTAATTCTCTTGATCAGATCTCTTGATTCCTTAAGCTCCTCAGCATTAGCAGCTTGCGTGATTACCAGGATTCGAACTTGGCTCTAAAGCTATTCCAGAATCGGTATCTGGCTCTTAGGTCTTCAGACTCCCCCTTTCGATAAGCTGGGATCGCAGTCTGGAATTCTCGTTCTAGGATTGAGAACCTGGCTTACACTTCAGGAACATTTCCTGGCCTTCTGTAGCAACAGAATCTGAAACCTGGCTTTCGCATAGCTTTCACAAGATCTAAGATAGAAACCTGGCTTTCAGCTGCAATCTTATACTGATAATCCTCAGGTATCGAAACCTGGCTAACCTGCACATTCTCTACCTCACAATAAATTTCACAAATTTAACAATTTTACAAATTTAGTAACCACTTGTAGAAATCGCTCAAAATGATTTTACAATATTAATATCTGATGAACCACTTGTAGGAATAACTTTTTTCTTATTTCTGAACAAACTTTCCCAACCCTGTTGTTCGTCATGCTTAGCACTCAGAATTTTAAAAATCAGCTTTTAAACATCAATTGTCGAAACTAAGATGAAAGAAAATCTTTTTGAATTTTCAAATTTTATGCTAAAACACACTAAACATCTTTTTGGATTTTTGTTTTTTAAATGGAAAGCAGTAAAGAAATATGTACAAACAGTATTTTTGTGAGTTTGTGTAAGAGGATCAT
Source organism: Helianthus tuberosus (assembly GCA_030545235.1). NCBI lineage: Eukaryota > Viridiplantae > Streptophyta > Magnoliopsida > Asterales > Asteraceae > Helianthus > Helianthus tuberosus. The sequence goes on along the minus strand of CM060389.1, from coordinate 52,978,365 downwards.
ATCAGTTTTTGAGACAAATCACTAGCACCGTTGAGCTTTAAACACTTTAAGTTCTAAACGATTCACTTAGATTGTCAGTATACTGATCCACTTAAATTTTCACACAAAGTTCAACTGTTTCGAGATACGAGATAAGTGTTTTAAGGTACTAAACTTATTCGCGTGTACCACCTCAGAATATACTCCCGTATCCAGACTCCTATATTCAGTCTTACAGGTGAATGTAAACTAATGATATCTGTAAGGGGTTAAATGCGAGACCATGAGAGCTCAGGCTATTGCTTCCGCAAAATCAGAGAGATGATGGTTCGACTTTAGGTGTGTCCCCCTTGGGGATCTTCTTTTCAACAGCACATGATTAGCATTTTTCAATGTTTCATCATTTTTTATGCTGAGGACGAGCTTTAAGATTAAAGCAATGCAAAGTATTATATGAGGACTAGGCTATTGCTCCCGCAAAATCAGAAGTCCAGGTATAATACCCCAGATATCACCACGCACAAAGACCTAGTATGTCAGAAATAGAAAGCCATTCAAACAAGATTTCAGGGGTTACCCATATATCCGAGAGATGTTCCCCACGAGATAAGTAAGTTTGATATTTAGGTTTATATCTCGAACACAATCTACTAAGCGTGTAAAAACCTACTGGCACATCATCAGTGAGACCGTTTATCACATTTGACTTTCCAATTCTTTAGCATGCCGTGATAGTCCACTGATGTACTATCATTTCCTCTTTTTCACAACAAAACTCTTTTTCTTTTTGTCATGTTTTTGACTTTTTTCAAATTTTCTAATGTTTTTGGATTTTCTGAAAATTTCTTACTCCCCCTAAAATTCAAAACCATTTAAAGAAAAATTTGACAAACCGATGTGAATTGCTTCAATTCGCCATCCACTTGGCATAAACAATCAGAACTCCCCCTGTCAACAAACTATTTTCCCATTATGATTTCAAAACACTTAAGTTTGTTTTAATCAAAAATGGTTTTCCGGAAAATTAGTTTTGTTGATACCACATGTAGGAATGGGGATTCATTCATCACTTTGTTTTCTCAACCACTTGTATGAAAGTTAAATCAAGTTCAACTTAATGACTTTGATTAACCACTTGTCGGTGAAAACCCTTTTTTCAATCACTTGTAGGTTCACCAACCATACCACTTGTAAGAATATAACAATTTTCAAGAATAAGAATACCACATGTAAGTCGAAATATCACAGATGTGAATTTCTCAAGAAAGATGCCGATTCCTGCTCCACGATTACCAACTTAGGAGCTCCGGCAAGTCCAGAGTTTAATCATGATAGGTTCTATCCCAGTTACTAACCTGGGAGGACCCATCTTCATCTGGTTTCTTCTTTTTCTTCTCATAAAATTCCTTTACCCCTTTGACCTTCCCGTCAACCATTTTTCCAAAAATGTTTAGAACATTGGGGTTAAAAGCTTTTTCAACATCAAAATCTTTCTTTTCAGAAAAAAATGGTTTGAAATTTCAACTTTTCCAACTTTTTGTTTGAAATTTTCAGCCCACAATGGTGGAAAGTTTGCGTCATCCATTGGCGGCACTGACTTTTCATCTTTTAACACAACTTGTGGCTCCTTTGACTTTGACGAGTCAAATTCATCACCAGAAAATAGCTCCTCTGATTTTGACGAATCAGAATCATTTCTAGAACTATGATCTGATTTCTTAACAACCCACTTGTGGTTGTCAAGATTCACCTTTCTTTTATAAAAACTTTTTGAACTTTCACCAACCTCAAACTTTGAATTTTTGAAAACTTAAAATTGTTTGGTTGGTGATTCATTCTTAACCATCATTTCTTTCAGTTTTTCAGAGACTCCCTGTTTTGTTTGGATTGCCTTTGGACAATTCCTGGTAATATGACCAACTGTTTTGCATTGAAAACAGGTTCTTGTCTCCTTTTTCTGAGCAACTTCCTTCTTCATTCCCTCTTGCTTCTTAGCAAGGAATTCTTTGTTTGTCTGCTTCCAGAATGAACTATTTTCTTCTTCTTCCGAACTTGATCCTGAAACGAATACAGTTTTTGGTTTATAAGTTTTCTCATTTTTATGATTTTTAGGTGGAATAAAACCTAATCCCTTCTTTTTGAAATTACCGTTATGGTTTGGTTTCTTTTGAAAACCAGAACAAGAACTGTAACCTTTTTTCTTGTTTAATTTCTGTTGAACTCTTGAGGTGTACTTTTTAGGTTTTTCAGAAAGATTTACATCTTTTATTTCAGAAATATTGATTTCTGTTAATTTGAAAACCTTTTTAATCATTTCAGTTTTAACACCTCTTATTGGAAATTCTTCATCAGAATATAATTTGTCAGAATCATTCAAAGTATATGCTACTTTGAATGTTTCGTCATTCAAATTATTTTGTGATGACAACAAATCTTTATTATAAACCTGTTTGTCCTTTTTGACTGTTGGACTTGAAGTATCGGACTTAGACTTTGACTCTGATTTTGACTCCTCCGTGTCATCTTTATCTAACACCTGATCGACCACTTTCTTAACTAACTCTGACTCATGATCAGTGTCGGATGATGTGAACGTGACATCAATGTTGTCTGGCAAGTTATCTGAAGGCTCAGATTCCCATTGTAAGTTGGTTGCCTTTTTGACTCTTTCTGAATTTGGATTTCGTGGAGAATATCCATTTTCAAGCGGAGGTGGACACTTGTTATAGCCAAAACTTTGTTTCTTACCAGAATTCTTCACTTCAGTATCCTCTTTTGTTTCAGAATTCTTCACTTCAGATATGTCTTTTTCAAATGCCTTCATGCCTTCAACTGTGGGGTAAATCCTGTCAATCACATAAGAAGAACATGAGTAACTTTTCAACAACTTGTTGGTTTCTTTTGAAAACCAGAACAAGAACTGTAACCTTTTTTCTTGTTTAATTTCTGTTGAACTCTTGAGGTGTACTTTTTAGGTTTTTCAGAAAGATTTACATCTTTTATTTCAGAAATATTGATTTCTGTTAATTTGAAAACCTTTTTAATCATTTCAGTTTTAACACCTCTTATTGGAAATTCTTCATCAGAATATAATTTGTCAGAATCATTCAAAGTATATGCTACTTTGAATGTTTCGTCATTCAAATTATTTTGTGATGACAACAAATCTTTATTATAAACATGTTTGTCCTTTTTGACTGTTGGACTTGAAGTATCGGACTTAGACTTTGACTCTGATTTTGACTCCTCCGTGTCATCTTTATCTAACACCTGATCGACCACTTTCTTAACTAACTCTGACTCATGATCAGTGTCGGATGATGTGAACGTGACATCAATGTTGTCTGGCAAGTTATCTGAAGGCTCAGATTCCCATTGTAAGTTGGTTGCCTTTTTGACTCTTTCTGAATTTGGATTTCGTGGAGAATATCCATTTTCAAGCGGAGGTGGACACTTGTTATAGCCAAAACTTTGTTTCTTACCAGAATTCTTCACTTCAGTATCCTCTTTTGTTTCAGAATTCTTCACTTCAGATATGTCTTTTTCAAATGCCTTCATGCCTTCAACTGTGGGGTAAATCCTGTCAATCACATAAGAAGAACATGAGTAACTTTTCAACAACTTGTTTACTCTTTCAGTTTCTATCCTCTGAATTTCTAATTTCTTTTCAAGCTCAGCATACATCCCAATGTAATAATTGACCATGCCCTGCTTTATCATGTATGCTCCATTGAGTGTCTTCATGGCTGTAGCTTGTTCACTGCTTGACTCGTTATATTGATTCATGGCTTTGTTCAAGATATCATATGACTCTTTCAACATGTTCATGTTGTGAATCAGCTCATTATTGTGCTTCTTCATAGTCTCACAGTTTTCACAATTCTCAGACACCTTTTCTGCAACAGCTTCCTTTTTAATCTCGAAAGCTGGAACTTCTTTCTACTTTATCACTCGAACCTCTTCTTCATCACTCTTACCTTTCATTCTTTCTGCATCTCTCTCGGCTTGAAATTTTAAAAGCTCTTTCATTCTTCCTGCCCAATAATCATCTTCACTATCATCTTGTTTTTCAACCTTCTTCTTTGCAATTTGAGCCCTTTCAGCATCTCTTTCAGCTAGATATTTTAAATGCTCTTTCATACTATCTGTCCAATATGAATTATCATCATCACTGTCTTTGACAACTTGAGCAACAAAAGCTTTAGCCTTCAAGAACTCTTCATCTGGACAATATTTGTCCCAGCTAAAACCTTCTGGCAATCTTTCATCTTCTTGATCTATTATACGATAACAAGCTTTTCTTTCTTCGATCGTCTTCTTAGCATGAGCAGTTTGTGGTTGTTGTTGATACGGCTGTTGAGAAACTTGATGATAAATTGCTTTCCGATAATAATCATTGTTGTTGAAAGGATTTTGAGCTCCACTTGCTTCGCGGTTTGTGCATTCTCGCTTGAAATGCCCTTTTTCCCTGCAACGAAAACAAGTACCTTTAGATTTATCAAATCTTAAAGTAGAAACATTTGCATAAATCATCTCTTCCCGTAATCTGTTTAAGCTTTTCAGCTCTTCTCAGCACACTAGCCAAACATCACTTTATATCCATAAGTTCCATCTCTTCAGCATCAATTTGATCGTAATCCTCTTCTGTCAACATCGGATTTCCGATCCTTCCTGCAACTAAACTCCCATAAGACTCTAACACAGTCACCTACAGAGACATATGACTTTTAGCTACTTCTTCAGAGTAATTTTGATCATTCTCAAGATTTAGTGCAATGTTGCATTGTAGCACTTTTCCATTCTTGGTTGCTGAAAAATTTGGATCGAACGATGGATAAGAAGAGAATCCAATTTTGCTACTTGATCCTTGAGATGAACCTTCTGAAGAACTCTTTGCATTGAAAGCAGTTTCAATCTTTGCTGTAAAGTTGGTCTTATCACTAATACCTCCTTTGTAATACAAACCAATGTCTTGTTCACCATCATAGTTCTTCATTCTCACTATCTTTCGTTGTTCCATCTCTTGAGCTTCGAGTTGTTCAATAAAATCACTCAGCGATAGATTGTCAAATTCAGGTTTATTTTTCAACATCATAAGATACTTGCCCCAAACATCATGTGGCAACGCATCAGCCAACTTTTCAATCAATTCTTCTTTATCTTTATTGATGTTCAATCTTTTCATATTCTTCACCAAATTGCAATATCTTTCTATAATCTGCTTGGTGTTTTCAGTTTTTAGTCCACGGAATAAATCAAATTCTTTCTTCAAAAGCGACATTTTGTTCTTGATCATTTCTTTACTTCCATCAAACTTTGATTTTAATTCTTTCCATATTGAATGAGCACTTCCGTTGTGTTGAAGTAAAATCAAAATTTCTTCCTTAATAGCTTGCTGCAAAAGACTAACCATCAACTTTTCATTTTTGTATTTCTTTTTCTCATCAACCTCTAGATCTCTTATATCAACTTTCTGTCTATCGTCCTTAACCGGTCTAATATATCGAAATTCAGTATATTCCCATGCATCTAGGTAATATGCTTGAACCCAATTTTCAAAATGTTCGGCCCATCCACTATACTCCTCAATACTCATAAGCTTGGGCGGTTTTTGCGTTATGCCCGTTTCATTTTCTAGCATCGTGTTCTGAGTAATAGTAATCGGACTAGCAAACGCATTGTAGAATTCATTGTCCATGATACGGTATCCAAAATATCACAAACACAAACTTTCAAACGAAATGGTGATGTTTCACACGAAATGCCCTTCAAACGAAATGAACCTTTCAAATGGAATGAACTTCAAACGAAATGGACCCTGCTCACACGAAATGAACCTTGTTCAAACGAAATGAACTTTACAAGCGAAATGAACCCAATTCGTGCGAAATGATGTCTGTTTCACACGAAATCCCTTTGGAGCGAAATGGAAGGCCCTTGTAACTGTAACACGAATCCTAGCCCGGTATATCCCATTTTAATTTTACACCATTGTGAACCTTACGCCTTTTTTACTCTCAGATCGAGGTTCTCGGCATTGAAAAATCTTCATAAACTAAATCACACGTGTATATGTTGATATTTAAGAGATATACAGTCAAGAAAATCAATGGCAATGGTGATATATATGCGGATTAGTCACAAAAAAACACTCAACAAATGGCTACAATTTAAGGAATCTGTTTAGTGACGGCATCAGATTCCTAATTGATGGAGAAAGGTCTGGTGGCAAGAAAGGCTGCATCTAGGAGGTTTTCAAGTGTTTTCGCTCGCTGATTTCGTGCGAAATGGAACAATGTCTCAAGCAAAATGACACTTGGTGCGAAATGGAATACTGATTTCGTGCGAAATGAAGCAAATTCAAACGATCTGATGACCAATTCCTATGAAATGGTGCTGACGTCACACTTTCGGACAGTTTTTTAAAAAATTGATCAAGTTTTACTTCGAATTGTTAAAACAGTATTTCGCACGTTATGTGAGAAAATCAAGCCATTTTATCCGTAACATCTTGTTTAATTTTGAAAAATGTGTAAAAGAAGGTGTAGAAATCAGAATTTTCAGCTGAAATGGTAAGAACTCTTCCTCCTGAGCTCTTATACCACTTGTAGGATTGTTTGCACGACCAAACGAGTAGTTCAGAAGAGAACTCGTCCAATACGAAAGGCGGAATCAGACGTATTGGAGTTATTTCAGCTGATATGGTCAAAGAATCACTTTAACCTATCTCTGTATTGATGTCAGATCGTTTTACAATGCTGGAGACACTTCGGCAGAGCTTCGCTACAGGAATCGAAAACCTTACAAATGAAATCATCAAGGCACTATTTATAGGGAATCCCATTTCGCACGGAACAGTTCACACAAAATGGACTTCTCATTTCGTACGAAATGGCCAGTGCCATTTCGTGTGAAATGGCTACAACATCCATTTCGTGCGAAATGGATACTTCCTATATTTTTCTCACATTTCTCGTATTTCGTGCCCTGATCTATCTAAACTAATACAAGACTCAAATCAAGACGAAGTCGACAGACATATGCACCAACAAAACGTCGACTATTCCAAAGTGAATTGAAAGTCCTTTCAAATTAGAGAAACGTGCTTTGGCCTATAGGTAAGATACTCTCGTCGAGAAGCGATTAACGGTATCTTACCCTTCCAGTTACTATACATCTCTAATCCATTGAAACAATCGAAACTTTGGCAAAATTTAAAGTCGATGAGTGGGACTTAATCGACAAGATGCGAGTTTCACCCCTAACTTGACGATTTCGTACACTAATGTGGTTGGTACTCGTCGGGTCAAAATATAATTTCGACACTTTGACGAGGGTCCACTAGAGCTTGAATTGGATATTGTAACAACCCGACCTTTTGAAGTCAAAGTCAAAGGAAGAAAAGATTGCTAATTTGATCTGTCATTCCTTGCTTAATTATAACTTGTACTCTTTGACTTAGTAATTGATACGTTAGTTTATGTTACTTTAGTTGTATTATGTGGAGTAAATGCAATAATCGCAGTTAAACGCCAATCTACTTAACACTAACCCCATCGCTATCGCATCGCAACTTGAATCGCATGTTCTGGATATTGTTTTACGTGTGTGCGTGCTATTATGTGTTACTTGTGCATGTTTAATTGTGTTAAAGGTGATGAATTGCAAACGAAATCGCAACTCTATCACAACGCAATCTCATCACGAACTGGAAACGCAAGTATACTTATGTTGTTGTATGTTAGTTATGTTATCTATGTAACTATTATTTAAAACCATCGCATCGCTTATTCGACACTCACTCAAACGCATAGCAACGCTCAACACACGAAACGAAAACTCGGAAACCAACTCGCACAAACCATCCGATCAAAGGACCATTCGATCGAATGGTCATCCGTTCAGATGACCATCTGATCGGATGGCCATCCGATCGGAAGGCCCTCCGATCGAACCACTCACACCGCCTCACTCCTCTTCACCTATAAATACCCACCTGTCACATCACTGTTCATGATGTGACAACTCTCCTCCGACCCTTCGCCTTCTCAGCCGCTTTTCTCTCGATTCCTCGCAATTCTTGTACGTTTTCATCTCAAATCTTGTACTTCTTTGATCTACACACACTTTCTCATCATTTTCACCATCAAATCTTAACTTTTCACCATGAGATCGGTGGATTTGGGCTGTTTTAGGATGATGTCATCATGGGTTCTCAAGAACACCAAAGTGTGACCTCATTCCACCAAGAACAACTCAGATCTAAAGGATTTCTACAATGTTTAAACACTGATTTCACCTAAACCTAAGCTTAAGCGAAGTGTTTCAAACTTTTCTTCAACATTCTCAACTTTTCACATAAAACCGATAGAATCTGAGCTCGTTCGGGCCTTCTACTCATTCTCTAGTGAAGTGCCGGTTTGAGAACTTATTTCTATCGACGAGATGACCGACTTAACGGGTTGAACATGAAGTCCGTCAAGAACAGTTACTGATCAGACGGGGTGATTCCCATCCGATCGGATGACTTAGACTTGATGGGGATTCCGTTGTTTGATACGTAATCATACCGTCTCGGTACAAACGTAAAACTTTCTAAACTTAGCAAATTTTACCAAATTTCAAAACGAACAGATCGCTAAATGGATTGTCGTCCGATCGGATCGCCATCTGATCGAACGACAATCCGAACGGATGACTTATGATTTCTTTTCAACACTTAAACATCTCGCAAACTTCAAAGATATCAGTTTCCAACGAATAGTCATCCGATCGAATGACCATCCGATCAAATGACTATTCTAGCAGGAGACTTGGATTTTTGAAATCTCTCGCCTGAACGGATCGCCATCCGAGCGAACGACCATCCGTCCGGATGACCGTTCGACCGAACGACCTGAAAGGTAGAGATACTTCTCTCTTTATAAAATGCTACAACGAAAACTTCAAAGTCACATCATACACAAACACATCTATCCCGAACGAATGACCATCCGACCGAATGGCCAATCGTCCGGATTGTCATCCGATCGGATCACTATCCGTCACTTGTTTCACCGACACGCAATTCCACACAATGTTCATCGCTTATGCTATCGTTCTGGAATCAGGCTAACTCTCCAGCGCTCCCTTTAATCCAAGCTTGTGTTTATTCATTTAAACACGAACTGTGAGTATACTCGAACCCTTTTTGCTTTATGCACCTTTGGATGTTACATACGTTACCTATTACAAATCACAATCGACACACAACGCAAACACTTTATACGCTAACCATTACTGCATGTTATACGTGTTACTCAATGAATGCTTGTATGTTATGTTTACACAGTGATTGTTGCCTGACACCGTAGCAATGATAGTACTATAGTTTGGACTCAGCACCTATCGGGGATAGGGGTTGTTAAGGGCTTTACTACACGTGTCACAGTGGTGATATGTGTTACGCATTCTACAACTCGCAGTCATGTCTGTGCATATTTCATTGTCGATAACCTACTAGCTTCATTTCAACATGTTACATGCTGGTTATGCGTAAACCGCTTTCGCTATTTATATTATACTATTAAACTTGTATGCTCACCTTTACACTATGTGTATTGACTTATTTTAACGTATGTGACATGTGTTTAGGATGCTGTGCTATGCTAGCATTTGTGGAATCGAGCTAGGGGAGTCTAGAAACAAAATTTAATAATTTATGAGTTGTCGGAACAGTTTTCATCTGTCTTTGAGAACAAATTGTCTGTAATAACTATGTTACTTTATATCTTACGGTATGGGACGTAATGACTAAATATTTGGTAAATTATAGTTGTTATGGAATCTCTTGGACAATCTGTTTCGCTCAGTGCCTCACCCCTATGTTTCCGCCATCGGTTGGGGTGCGACAGATTGGTATCAGAGCCATAACTATAAGGAATTAGGCAAGACTCGACCTAGTCCGTGTCGATGTCTTAGAAACGACCTAGTTTATAGTCTAAGTACCAACAGACCGCCTTGTGCGAACCCGGTAGGGGTTCCGCACGAGCCTATATCTTCTATTCTCTCAACCCATAACTATACTACACGCCATCGACCTTTCCTAAGGACGAGCACTATCACTTTGCCTTTCCTGAGGCAAGCACACCGCATACTATTTTTCAAAAATGAACGAGTGATTGGATCGAGACTAGGTGTGGAAACCGCGAACTCTCGATTTGATTACTTGCTCGACGCGCATTTTTACTATAAACACGAGTGAAATCCATACTTCGACGCAAATCTCCCTTTTTATCTCGCGATTCTATCCCACAAACTGGAATGTAGTCGTTAAGTTAGGGATGAAATCTGAACCTCGATAACTTATTCCGTCCTTTATTTTGGTTTTACAAAACTCTCACCAAAGTCTCGATGGATTCCAATGACTCGAGTTACGCAAATAACCGAAAGGATGCGTGCCATTCACCACGTGCCGGTGAGAGAGCACAGTCTATTAGGCCAAAACGTGTACTCGAAGTCCTTGAGAAATGTCGAATCACTTTGGGTAGTCGATGTCACGCACCCCGGCGCTCCAATCGCTGATTTTATATGTTTATGTGTTTTGATTCTAAACTTGCAACCCACGACTCTGTGATTTGTCACATTTATGTGAATTTTATGTGTTTTATGTGATTTCATATGTTTATGTGTTTTGATTTTGGAGATTTATACGCTTTTCGTTGTTCGCTTTGATAAATACGCACAGCTCGCACTGCACAATTATCTCAAAATGCTAACAAATCGCATGCTATGTTACTCGCTTACGCTATACTACTCACCATGATACTCGCTACTCGCACTCGCTACTCTCGAACGCGCCTCGTGACCTTGTATAATAGGTGAATACGTGCAATATATGTAGGTGAATACGTGTAAAATATAGTTGATTATGTGCTTTACTTAAGTGCTTATGTGTTTACGTGCCTATGTGGTTTATGTGCCTACTTGATTATGTGCTTAAGTGTAGATGTGTTCCTAAACTTTATCTAGAAGTAGTGTATTGTGAGGTGAGATTCGATTATATAGTGTTTGAATCCTATGGCGATGTCTGTTGTAGATGATGTCTTCATTCGGTTCGCATACTTCCCGCGCTGCATGACGAAATCACACTAATAAGCGTATCGCTTCTCTAGTCACAAAGCAGATGGCTAAGGTCATTCCGCAAATTGTCAGCGAGCTTAACGAAAATGCTAGCAAGTCCTCTGAGGAATCAAGGATCGACTCTCCAAAGGGTACTTTCAGCTTCAAGCAGTTTAAGGCCTGTGGTCCAAAAGACTTCACAGGCGAAGACGAACCAAGCGCTATGTTTCAATGGTTCAACTCAATTGAAGTCACGCTACGCCAGAGCGGATGTCCCGATCACCTACGCACTGTCAACGCAACAGGCGTTTTCCAGTCCAGGGCTTTGGATTGGTGGACCGCCAAAAGAAACGGGCGTGGGAACGACGCAGCTTGTGGGCTTACTTGGGATGAGTTGAAGGAACTCATGATGAAGGAATTATGCCCACCTCATGAGCTCCAAAAGCTGGAGAACGAGTTCAGGAACATCAAGCAGGATGGTGGCAATAACACCGGTCTAATTGCACGCTTCAAGCAGTTGAGTATCATTTGTCCCAGCCAGGTGGCAACACCTGAGATGACGATCAAGAAATACATCCGTGCTTTACCGTATTGTGTTGCTGACTTCGTGCAAGCCGCGAAGACAACAACCATCGAAGAGACATATCTGCTCGCTGCCGAGATTAATGACAAGCGAGTATTGGCTGGTTATTTCAAGAATACCACCAAGAGTCTCCATCAAGTTATCGCTGCTCCCACCGCTGAAACCGCCACACCGCAAGCTTCCAAGTCTTCCCGCCACAAGTGCAAGAACAACAACAGCAACAAGAACTGTGCAGTAACCGCCGCTCCAGTTCAAGCTATCTCTGCTTAACCGCAACCCCAGAACCGCCAAGTAGCGGCACCAACGACCAATGCACCGCTGGCCAAACGTGCATATACTGGTCCACACCCGCTCTGCCCTACTTGTACTTATCATCATCCTGTTGGGATCGCATGTCGATTTTGTGTTCACTGCAACCTGTACGACCACTTTACTACCAATTGCCGTACTGGTCCCCGCCAAGCTCAAGCTCAAGTTCAAGCTCCTGCACTGCCAGCTCCTCTTCCTGCTCCCCAGGGCCAACAAGCAGTTCCTGCTCACGCAAGAGCCTGCTTTGCATGTGGTGATCCCAACCAATTTGCAAATGTCTGCCCGAACAGAGTGGTGAAGCAAGAGCCACAACAGCAGCCACTAGCGCAACAACATCAGCAGCAGCCTCAGCAGCCAGCAGCCCGCAGACGTGCATTCAACATCAACGCTCGCCAGGCACAAGCGGACAACAACGTGGTTAATGGTATGTTCCTTGTCAACGGTATATATGCTTCGTGTTTATTTGATACTGGAGCCGATAACTGTTTTGTATCGTTAGAATTCGAAAAGCTCCTAAATCGTAAACACGATAACCTCCCTTCGACGTTTGACGTAGAAGTTGCCACTAGAAGAACCGTCACCGTTAATTCTGTTCTTCGTGATTGTACACTTGAACTCAACAATCACGTCTTTCCTATCGATCTTATCCCGATGCAGCTTGGTAGTTTTGATATCTAGTAGGCATGGATTTTCTTCGTGAAAATCGTGCTGAAGTCGTTTGCTTTGATATAATGATTCGTTTCTCGCTCGCTAATGGTGATCAACTCTGTGTCTATGGTGAAGTCGCATCGAAGAATCTCAAACTTATGTCGTGTATCCAAGCGATCAAGTATCTCCGAAAAGAATACAAGGCTTTCTTGGCACACATCGTAGTAGCGGAGGAAAAGGAAAAGAAGGCAATGGATAAGGTACCTGTGGTTCGTGATTTTCCTATTGTCTTTCCTGACGATTTACCTGGTTTACCCCCGAGTCGTGATATTGACTTCCAAATCGACCTCATTCCTGGAGCAAATCCTGTTGCTAAAGCTCCCTATCGCCTTGCTCCGTCTGAAATGCGCGAACTCATGAGTCAACTCTAGGAATTGCTTGACAAAGGCTTCATTCACCCTAGAACTTCTCCTTGGGGCGCACCTGTCCTTTTCGTCAAAAAGAAGGACGGATTGTTCCGGATGTGCATCGATTATAGGGAATTGAATAAGCTGACTATCAAGAATCGCTATCCCCTGCCCCGAATCGATGATTTGTTTGACCAATTGCAAGGCGCTACGTGTTTCTCGAAGATTGATTTACGCTCAGGCTATCACCAATTACGAATCCAGGAGGAAGATATACCTTAAACCGCTTTCCGAACCTGACACGACCATTATGAATTCATCGTAATGCCCTTTGGTTTAACCAATGCACCCGCGGTTTTCATGGATTTGATGAATCGCGTGTGTAAACCATTTCTCGACCACTTCGTCATCGTGTTTATCGATGATATCCTTATCTATTCAAAATCAAAAACCAAACACGCGCAACATCTACGTTTGGTTCTCGATTACTCCAAGGGAATCGACTCTATGCCAAATTCTCCAAGTGTGAATTCTGGCTAGAGGAGGTTCAATTCCTCGGTCACATCGTCAATAGTCAAGGTATACACGTCGACCCCGCGAAGATTAAAGCTGTCAAGAGTTAGGTTACACCAAAATCACTGTCCGAAGTTCGTTCATTCCTCGGATTGGCGGGCTATTACCGTCGATTCATCGCTGACTTTTCTAAAATCGCTGTTCCGCTTACTTCTCTCATGCATAAAGACAAGTCTTTTGTTTGGGGAACTGAACAAGAGACGGCCTTTCAGACTCTGAAGCATATGCTCTGCAATGCTCCTATTCTCGCTTTACCCGACGGAAACGATGACTTCGTAGTCTATTGTGATGCCTCGAACCTTGGTCTCGGTTGTGTTCTCATGCAACGGGACAAGGTTATCGCATACGCCTCTCGTCAGCTCAAGATTCATGAGAAGAACTATACAACCCACGATCTCGAGCTTAGTGCAGTTATTTTTGCATTAAAGTGTCACACCCCAACCGATGGCGAAAACATCGGGGCATGGCACTGAGCGAAACAGATTTTCCATGAGTATCCATAACAACTATGAATTACCAGATATTTAAACGTCACGTCCCATACCATAACATATCCAAATAAAACAGTTATTACAAATAATTGTCCCAAAAACAAACACTGTTCTGACAACTCAGATTTAGCGTGACATAACTAGACCCCTAGCTTGATTCACCAAAGCATAGCATCCTAAGCATTCAAACACCTACCACATACATTAAAATAAAGGTCAATACACATAGTGTAAAGGTAAGCATACAAGTTTAATAGTATATTAGAATTTGAAATCGTTTACTCATAACCAGCATGTACATGTAGCAAAGTGAAAGCTAGTAGGTTATCAACAATGAAATATGCACAGACGTGACTGCGAGTTGTAGAATGCGCAACACATATCACCACTGTGACATGTGAGAAAGCCCTTAACAACCCCTATCCACGACATGTGCTGAGTCCAAACTATAGTACTATCGTTGCTAAGGTGTCAGGCAACAATCACTGTGTAAATAACATACAAGCATTCATCGAATAACACATAGCATGCAATAACGGTCAGCGTATAAAAGTGTTTGCGTTGTGTGTCTATTATGATTTGAATAAGTAATGTATGTAACACCCAAAAGTGCGTAAAGAAAAAAGGGTTCGAGTATACTCACAGATTGCGTTTAAGTAAATAAACACTCTCTTGGATTGAAGGGAGCGCTGAGAGATTAGCCTGAACAGTTAACGATAGTATAAGCGAAGAATGGCACGTTAAACGGTGCGAAAAGAACCAAGTGACGGATGGTCATCCGATCGGATGGCCATTCGGTCGGATTGACATTTGCTTGGGATGGATGTGTTTGTGTATGATGGCTTTGAAGTTTTCATTGTAGCATTTTGAAAATAGAGAAGTATCACTACCCTTCAGGTCGTTCGATCGGATAGCGATCCGATTGGCGAGACATTTCAGTTGAGAACACGTTCACAGCAGCATGGTCATTCGATGGGATGGTCTTCCGATCGAATGGCAATCCGTTAGAACTGATGATCTTTGAAAATTATAAAATGATTAAGTGTTGAAGTCCAGATGCAATCCGATCTGATGGCAATCCGATCGGATGGCAATCCGATCGGACGGCAATCCGTCCCATAATCTGGTCGTTTTGCAAACTTAAAAATTTGTTAAGTTTTGAAAGTTTGTGGTTTGATCGAGACGGTATGTCATCGTGCTAAACAAAGGAACCTCGTCAAGTCCAAGTCGTCTGATCGAAGTGGGAATCACCCCAGTCCATTCAGCTAACTGTTCATGACGGTTGTTCATGTTCAACCCGAAATCGGTTGTCTCTTTGATAGGAATCAGATCTCAGATCGACACTTCACTAAGAAATGAGTAGAAGGCCTGAACGAGCTCCGATTCTATCGGTTTTGAGTGCATTGAGTGTAAAAGAGTTGAAAGAAAGTTGGAACAGTATCTTTTAATCCTTTTAACTTCAAAAATGTTTAGATCTATATGAAAACAATGTTTAATCATGTGGAAATCCTTTAGATCTGAGTTGTTCTTGGTGGAATGAAGCCAAATCTTGAAGTTCATAAGAACTCCATGACGACATCATCCTAGAACACTTCAAATCCGCTGATTTCACGGTTAAAAGTTAAGATTCAAAGGTGAAAATGATGAAGAAGTGTGTGTAGATGATAGATGTACAAGATTTGAGTTGAAAACTTACAAGAATCGCGAGAAATTGAGAGGAAAGTGAGCTTGAGCACGCTGGTCGAACGAGAGAGTTGTCACATCACTGTTTGTGATGTGACAGGGGGTATTTATAGGTTGCCAAAAGAGGACAGAGGGGCATAGGTGACGAATCAGATGGCACATTGATCGGATGGTCATCCGTTCAGATGACCATTCGATCGAATGGTCATTCGATTGAAGTGGTCCGGCGAGTTAGGATTCGACGTTTCGTTTAGTGTTTCGAGTGTCGATTAAGCGATGCGATAGATTAATAATAATCACACAAATACTATATCTAACATACGATCATCCTGAATACTTACGTTTAGCGTTTGCGATTTGGTTGCGTTTCGATTAATCTCCACAAATATAAAGTAAACATGCACAAGTAACACATAAATAGCACACACACATAAATAACACATTGATCGGATGGTCATCCGTTCGGATGACCATTCGATCGAATGGTCATTCGATTGAAGTGGTCCGGCGAGTTAGGTTTCGACGTTTCGTTTAGCGTTTCGAGTGTCGATTAAGCGATGCGATAGATTAATAATAATCACACAAATACTATATCTAACATACGATCATCTTGAATACTTGCGTTTAGCGTTTGCGATTTGGTTGCGTTGCAATAGATTTGCGATTGCGTTTCGATTAATCTCCACAAATATAAAGTAAACATGCACAAGTAACACATAAATAGCACACACACGTAAAACAATATACAGAACCTATCAATCAAGTTGCGAACGCGATTGCGATGCGATTAGCGATAAAGCAATAAAACATGCTCGATTATTAGAGATACTCCACATAATACAACTAAAGAAAATAAATAAAAGAATTTGATTACAAGCCAAGACGTACAATTTCTAGTTAAGTAAGGAGTGACAGATCGCAATTAGAAATCTTTTCTTCCTTTTTTCCTTTGACTTTGACTTGTACATTGACTTTAGAAACGTGGGGTGTTACAGCCTCCCCTAGTTTAGGGAATTTCGTCCCGAAATTAAGGCGCAGGCGTAACTAACAACTGTGGATACTTCGCCTTCATGTCACTTTCGAGTTCCAAGGTGAACTCTGCGACTCGTTTGCCTTCCCAGCGAACTTTCACAGTGGGAATGCGTGAGCATCTGAGCTTCTTGGTTTCTCGGTCCATGATCTCGACAGGCTTCTCCACGAAGTGTAATGTTTCGTCCACTTGTAGATCCTCAAGTGGCACTTGTAAATCCTGCTCAGCCAGGCACTTTCTGAGGTTCGAAACGTGGAAAGTCGGGTGGACGTTGCTAAGTTCCTCCGGTAGTTCGAGTCTGTAGGCCACCTTCCCAATCCTTTCAAGAATTTTAAAGGGTCCAACATATCGAGGCGCGAGCTTTCCTTTCTTGCTGAATCTGGTCACACCCTTCCAAGGTGATACCTTTAGGAGTACGTGATCGCCAACGTCAAATTCAAGGGGCTTGCGGCATCTATCGGTGTAACTTTTCTGACGACTCCAAGCTTTCAGCAGATTGTCTCGAATTTCGAGGATCTTGTTAGTCGTTTCTTGCAGCAGCTCAGGACCGGTTATTTGCGCATCTCCGATCTCATGCCACACAATCGGCGATCGACATTTTCTTCCGTATAATGCCTTAAATGGTGCCATTTGAATGCTAAAATGATAACTGTTATTGTACGAGAATTCGACCAAAGGTACCGAAATCTATGACACACGAGCGAAGCATGCCTTCAAGAGTACGAATCGTTCTTTCAGTCTGACCATCGGTTTGGGATGGAAAGCGGTACTTAGATTTAGCGTAGTACCGAGAGTTGATTGAAACGTTTCCCAAAGACGCGAGGCAAACCGACCATCGCGGTCAGAGATGATGTCACGAGGCGTCCCGTGTCGGCAGATGATCTCGTCGGTGTAGATTCGGGCTAATTTCTCTACCTTAAAGTCTTCTCGTATCGGCAGGAAATGAGCAGATTTAGTCAATCGATCAACGACAACCCAGATGCTGTCGTGACCTGATGGCGTACGCGGGAGTTTCGTTATGAAGTCTGTTGGTGCATATGTCTGTCGACTTCGTCTTGTATCGAGTCTTGTATTTGTTTAGATAGATCAGGGCACGAAATACGAGAAATGTGAGAAAAATATAGGAAGTATCCATTTCGCACGAAATGGATGTTGTAGCCATTTCGCACGAAATGGCAGTGGCCATTTCGTACGAAATGAGAAGTCCATTTCGTGTGAACTGTTCCGTGCGAAATGAGATTCCCTATAAATAGTGCCTTGATGATTTCATTTGTAAGGTTTTCGATTCCGGTAGCGAAGCTCTGCCAAAGTGTCTCCAGCATTGTAAAACGATCTGACATCAATACAGAGATAGTTTAAAGTGATTCTTTGACCATATCAGCTGAAATAACTCCGATACGTCTGATTCCGCCTTTCGTATTGGACGAGTTCTCTTCTGAACGACTCGTTTGGTCGTGCAAACGATCCTACACGTTTCTCTTCCTGAAACAATCCCGTGTTTTATAAGCCTCTCTTTTATGTGATTCAATTTATATGTGATTTTATACTTGTTACCTCATTCATTTCAAAACCGTTACACAATTCGCACGTCTCGCGCAATCAAAAACAATAATAATTCTCGAGAACAAACTAAATTTATACTCTTTTTACGCATTCTTACGTTTACAAGAATCAAGAACAAAGTATCAAACGTATAACGAATCAAGACGTATAAGTGTAACGAATACATAAGGTCTAATTTGGGATAAACAATGGGTTTTATTATGATTAAAGTCTCGGTTTTTGCAATGATAAAACGAAATACGATTTAAAAGAGGAAGAAGCTTCCAAAGATAGAATTATAAGACAAGCTTTCTAATTAAGAAAAGTTACGAAAAAGCGGAGCGTTACAGATAGTTATGGTTTAAAACCATACTATGCGCCAAAAGGGCATTTTGGTCGTATTATAACGTAATTTATGATCTTGTATCAAAACTCAGGTTAAAGAAATGGTGCAAGTTGAAATGCAAATTTAACTTGCTATTTATAGTTGAATGAGATGCATAGGATCATCACTGGTGTTAGGGGTTTGTTTTGGATCACTACATGTGTCCTAGAACGTGGCATGACCAGCTTAAAAGCTCAAAGATTCGATTAGGTGGCTTCCATGCAGCTTTGCTTGGAGCCCAAACAAAATTTGTTGTTGGCAACCCTCTATGGACAGTAGGGGTTATCCCTTTGCGGTCCGTAAGGACCTTGGGCACACAAATAATTCAGCTTCTCTACGGACTGTAAGACATAAGCCTTTGTGGTCCGTAGCCGATCAACAGGGACAAAAAAATAAATGTTTGCGGTCTGTAAGCCTTAAGCTATACGGTCCGCAAAGGGCCACTCAAGGGCAATTAAATTGCATGTTGACACCTTTAGTCCCTCCACATTCATACTTTTAATAATTGGCAAAAATAGTCCCTCTCGTCCAACATTTGGCACAATTGAGAGTATGGACACGTGTCAGTACATTACTAGACATGAAAAAATGACTATTTTAAGCTCTAAAGATAATGAACTTTTTAGTTATGTTCATTTTGGTCATTTTATACATTTTATTAAAAGCTCTAACTACTCTACCAAACACCTAAAAATATATCTAAAAGGTTACAGCCACCGGCTACCAGCTACAGCTACCAACTACCAGCTTCCAGTCACAAGCCAACAGCTTCGAGCCAACAGCTTCGAGCCACCAGCCTCCAACTACTTTTGCCAAACATACCCTAAATCCCAAAAAAAAATTGTGAGTTCACTCACACATGTGCACATAGAAAGGAGAAAGTATGAGTAATTAGTTAAAATAAATAAATCATTTTTACGGTCACCAAGAAATGAGTAATTAGTTGAAATAAAGAGTAAATTACTTTTTAAGTTCTTGTGTTTTAGTGGTTTTAAACACTTGAGTTCAAAATAAAAAAAGTTTAACGCTTTGAGTCCTTAACCGTTCATTTTATAACGTTTTTAGTCTCTGTGTTTTATTTGTTTTAACCACTTGAGTCCAATATCAAAGTATAAATGTTAAAAGTTTGAACTCAAAATATTATAAAATAAGTAGTTAGAAACTCAGAACGTTAAATTCTTTTATTTTAAATTTAAGTGATTAAAACTAATAAAAAATAGAGACTTAAAAAATAATTTACTCAAAATAAATAAGTCATTTTGACGGTCACCACGAAAATTTTACAAAATAAATACTTCATCTGGAGTCAGTCTGAACACTCTGACCAAATAAATAAGAGTTTTATAATTATTTCTTCACAGACCCACACCATCTTTACGAGCCTGGATCTGATAATTATTTCCATTCATCTAACGCCTCACACTCTTTCCTATCTTCACATTGGATTGTTGTCCGTCCGATCAGATCTAATATATACGTGTCCATTTTTCGTCCCTCAAGTATGAAGATGTTTGCAGTAAAGGCTATAATACCCGTCAAAAATTTACAGTCCTTTTTGTTTGTCGTTAAATATTTAATTATTAAAATGATGTGTCAATCTTTTAGTTATTTGTTATTAAAATTTTTGTTTGTTGTTAAATATTTATTTATTAAAATGATGTGTCAATCTTTTAGCTATTAGATATAAGACCTGTGTAAAAATACGGATAGTTTTTAGAAATTTTACATACCATATTTTATTAAACAAATTTTTTTTTCCAGCTACATTACAAATAACAACCTATTTAATCATAAGATTGCAGGCAATAAAACAAATTCGTGTTATATTATTAAGGCAGTCAAACCAGACAGGTTGAAAGGTTAGACGACAGGCCAAAACGAATTCATGTTAATAAGAGTTATGGACAAGTGAGTTCAAACTAAAACAAATTGTTTTAAAAAAGTAACAATTGGTTTGGTTTGTAATAGATTTGTACTTAAATGGACTCGGGTTTAAATGAGTTGTTTTAGAAGAATGAAATCAAGTTTACCTTACTATATTTTTATGGCCGTTAGTTGCAAAGAGTGGAGACGATGGCTACGATGGTGATAACGATGAAGTGGTGTTGGGGTGACGGTTGGTGATAGTGTCGGTGATGGCGGCGGGTGTTGTGGTGACCCTTAACTATCTGTTTATAAAATATGATTTCATCTATGTAACCGATTAGTCTATTAATGTTCAAATTAATTTGAAGTGGTGGCAAAGCATTAATACCCTCAACCAATGATGAATAAAGGCCTCAATTTTAGATGTCAAAAATTCTAAATGCAGCCATATGAATATCTTAAATATATATGATTTTAAGTTAAAAATTATTAATTTTTTTCTCATAAATTTGGAATACTTAAAAAAATGTCAACATTTTAAAGTATACTTGAAATTCATTCATTTCGATCCTTAAGTTGGAAAATCAACCCGTTAAACCAAAAAGTGGTTGCCGGTTGGACTAATTTTTTATTTCAAAAATCTCATTTAGACCAAATTTCATATTTTATTAACATTGTAAATTTTTTGTACCAAAAATATAAAATTAATTCTATATTTTGCTTGATTTAGTTATGTATAACTCTTTTAATAATTTTTAAGCTTACCGATATTTAGAACCAATCTAAATAGTTTTGTAGACTCAACTACAAGTCATATATTAATTTAATTAAGTTTTATATACTACCTTACATAATTTTATTTTTCAATGAACAACTAAACTACTTTTATTAACCATCAATACAATTTTATACGATTCGAACATTTTACTTTTAGCAGAAATGATACATCCTACCACCATACAATACCTCTTAAAGACTCCTTACATAAGTGTACAAGAATTTTGAAAAGAAGAGGTAAGCGTAAGACTTTATAAAACTTCTAAAATTAAACTGGCAGTGCACTATCGGTACTCCGATGACTTTCTCTATGAAAGCGTGTTGGTTGTAGTCTCGTTCATGACAAATTGTCATGCGTGAGTAGGGGTTTTAACACAATGGGCATTCGAGTGTGAGTTTCCTGTAAAATCGATGACGAGCCAGGTAACCAGCACAGCACTGTGTACGACCGCCAAACCTTTTGCCAACAGATGCACCCGGATGACTTGACTTTAAAAGAAAACTCCTAAAATTTAGAGCACAAAATGCTATAGCTTTAAACTCTAAGGTGCATCTTGAAACTTCCATCTGTCTTATCATAGTCATCTTCTTTCTTTCCAAGATCCAATCCAAAACCAGACTCTCACATACTCTCACTTTCCCTACTCTCTCTCTCTCTACAAATCACCACACTACCCCCCCCCCCCCCCCCCCCAACCACCCACCAAATCCAATGGTAGAAGCCCAGTCCTGGACCACTCGCCGGAGCAGCAACCCAAGGCTCGAAACCTCCGTCGACATCCCCTCCACCCCCACCGGCGAACACCGTTACGGCCCCACCAACAACTTCTTCAACCCATCCTTCATCTCTCCGACAATCATAACCGCTCTCATTATCGCATCATGGTACTTCTCAAACATCGGTGTCCTCCTCCTCAACAAATACCTCCTGAGCTTCTACGGTTACAAGTACCCCATCTTCCTCACCATGCTTCATATGCTAGCCTGCTCTTTCTACAGCTTACTAGCAATCCGCTGGTTCCAAGTTGTTCCATTCCAACAAATATTGTCACGGAGACAGTTTTTCAAAATCCTCGCGTTGTCAGGTATATTTTGTTTCTCAGTAGTGTGTGGGAACACTTCTTTAAGGTATTTACCAGTTTCTTTTAACCAAGCAATTGGCGCAACGACGCCGTTTTTCACTGCAATCTTTTCCTTTGTTATCACTTGTAAAAAGGAATCTGCTGAGGTGTACTTAGCGTTAATGCCTGTAGTGTTCGGTATCGTGTTAGCGAGTAATAGCGAACCCTTGTTTCATTTATTCGGGTTTCTGATGTGTGTGGGATCTACGGCGGGTAGAGCGTTGAAATCGGTTGTGCAAGGGCTGTTGTTAAGTTCGGAATCGGAGAAACTACATTCGATGAACTTGTTATTGTATATGGCTCCAATGGCAGCTATGATATTGCTACCGTTTAGTTTGTATATAGAGGGGAATGTGTTGTCGGTGACGCTCGAGAAAGCAAAGAGCGATTCGTTTATGATACTGTTGTTGGTTGGAAATGCGACTGTTGCGTATTTGGTTAACTTGACAAACTTTTTGGTTACCAAGCATACGAGTGCGTTGACGCTGCAGGTGCTTGGTAATGCCAAGGCTGCAGTTGCAGCGGTTGTTTCAGTGTTGATTTTTAAGAATCCGGTGACGGTTATGGGGATTTCGGGGTTTGCTGTAACGATAATGGGAGTCGTGCTTTACAGTGAGGCGAGGAGGCGGTTGAAAGTTACAGCTCATTGACAGCTAAAAAGAAATCACACGGTGCGAATCCTATGTTACTTTGTTCTTCATTGTGATTCCTTTGTGATTTGAATTTGTTTAGAAAATGTTAAGTAAAAGTTTAAAGAGAAATTGGGATAAGAAAAATTAAACAACATAATAAGATTTCATGGATCTGATTGGATCATAAGATACAATCAATTGGGTTGGGTGGGTTTCTGATTCTTTTTCAATTTATGCTTTATTTGCATAGTTGTTCTTGATCCTATTTGTAATACAAATTACATGAAAACTTGTTCAAATTATATAATTTTGTTGTTAATTGTCATCTGATTTTAAATTCTAAATCCTCTGTTTTTTTATCTGATTCTTTGACTTGTGTGTGACTCAATCATTGGATGCCTTGAAATGGATTTGTGATTTGTTTTGAGTGTGTTCTAATTCAAGTTAACTTGTGATCATATATAAAAATATAATAATAAAAATCTATTGACTGTTAGGAGTGACTGATTTTTTCCTTAGACATTAAGATTAAACTTGTTTATTTGTTTAGTGGTTGTATCTTGTATGAGAAGAACCTAAGATGGGACCCATTAAAGTTTTATATGCTACATTGATGCCATAAAATGGCCAACAGGGTTTGAAGATTTAGAATGGTGGAAAATGAATGTCACTTTTTCTCATCCACTAAAGATGGTTAGCTTTTGTTAATGGTGTCTATATTTCAAATACAGGGTGTGACAGATTCATGTAACATTGAATAGGTTCTGGCTTTTGAAAAGGGTAGTGGACACTTCCATTTAGGGGTGTTAAATTGATGACCCTAAGACCATGTCTAGTAGTGGTAATGCTTATACCCTGGATGTTTTGCGTTATGTGGTAGCCCAGTCAGTAATGAGGGATTATGGGGCGTTTTCTAAAATAGTTGTAGTGGGGATGTGGGCATTATGTTAAAAGGGGTGAAAAAATTAAATAAATAAATAAACCATCAAAATCAAACCCTCATGTGGGCATTATGTTAAAAGGGGTGAAAGAGTGAAAGACCATGTATAGTCATAAAGCCCCTTGTGGGCGTTATGTGACAAGTGACGGATTGTATAAGAGAAGGGCTTTAGACCATACGTAATGGTTTATGCCCCCTTAGGGGCATTTTCCGCCACATCAACATTATCACGGCCCTTAAAAAATGTGTAATGGTTAACCCCACATAATGCCCCAATTCCATCATTACTTTCCAATTTTGTTATCTTTATAGGGCATTATACTAATAATGTCTCTTCCTCTTCATGCTCACATAAGCCCATGAGGATGGTGTTGGGGGCATTATCAAACCATTTCATGCCCTATAATACCCATTACATATGGTCTTATGGGCTTTAGATCACAAGAGGGTATAGTCATAAAGTTTCATAACCATCATTACCTAATCATTAATTTTCTATTTTTTTTTCATTTAATCTCTAAATTATTTAAAATACACTTTTATTAAATTAATTTTTTTTACATAAACTCAAAACCCCAAACACAAATTCACATTCTAAACTCAAAACCCCAAACACAAATTCACATTCTCTTTCATCTTTCTTACACAGATCTCCATTAAATCTAAACTACGGCTTCAAATGCCTATCCAAAACCCTAACTAACCATCGACATTCAATCCCATGGACCCTAGTAACACCAATAACGGCACCGCTGCGGCCGCAGACGATACTGCTCCTCCTCCACCTGCTCCGGCTCCGCTTCCGGTGGTGAATGCTCCGCCGTCGTTCCTAGTGAAGACGTACGACATGGTGGATGATTGTGTTTGGGAGATCTGTGTAAGAAAATCTCCCCCCTCACGCCGCTATGACTATCACGGGGACCCAAAATCAAACCCCCATAGCGCCGGCCGTAGTTGTGTGCGGCAGAGCTAGGGGGTGCCATGCACTCTTTTGCCGTGATATAATGCCCCACTGTGGGCGGCCTAATACTATACGATGTGGAGGGACATGAAAATGAGGCGTTATGCGATATGTGGACAACACGTCAGCATGCGTCAGAAAAGTGGTGTGATGCAAAAACATGCGGTTTAGGACAGGGCGTGGAAGAGTGACGTGTTATTCAACACGTGTCACTCACTTTTTATTATTATTTTACAATCAAAACTATAAAAATGTATTTAATTTTTTTAAATAATTAACAATAATAAAAAAAGTTACATAATTTAGATAACAAAGCTTACATAATTTAAATAAAAAACTATTACATAAATTAAAAGGTAGGTTCGCAAGAAGATGGTCGTAGGTCATTACGTTCGGATTGAAGTTGCCGTTCGGTTGAGACCCTTGAGGTGAAGTGGTGTTCGATACTTCGCCCACACTATATGGGCTGTTTGGATCAAAGTTGCGGTTGTGTGGATGCATTATTTTTTTTCTAAAAAGTTGAGGAGGTTTTATAAAAATGAAGGTTGAAATGGAGTTGGGTAGAAGAGAGTGAGGTGAAAAATTCTGAAAAGGTTGAGTTTTATTTTTTTTATTTTTTATATATAGATGGGTTAATATATATTTTTTAATTGAACAATCCTTTTTTTAATTGTGCTGTTGGGGTTCAACGGCTATATGCCACACCAATGAGCCAACGCCACGTCGACCCACTCTTTACCTTCACGTTGGTGGAAGTCCTCTTGCCCCACCCTCAACTCCTCCTTCCAAGCCATTGCCGGGGTGGTGTGTTCAACGTGGAAAGACCTAAACGCCACTAAACAATATCCATACCGTATGATCTAAACACAATATGAAAATAATCAAGTTTTAGGTTAAATCGTTTAGATTGTACTAAGCTAAATGTGCCGACATGTGAACCCATTCAATATAGAAAAATATATATAATTTATGCTTCTAGCATGCCAACCTTATTAACCCATTTATAACTTTGATACAAGTCGTCAACCTATTTATTCCTTGATTACAACATTGTCAACCCGTTTAAATTAACGAGATACATATAGTTTAGTTTTAAGTATGTCCGAGTTAAAGTTGATGCTTTTTTTTAACACAAGTAAATATATGATTCGTTTCCGGGTTAATCAATTTCAACTCGTAAACCGGACACGATTATCCACTATACATCCATAAATTAAATATTTTTTTGAACGACTAATATTTTTAATTCCCTGTCGTCTGTGAGACATGAACCCAAGACCTTCCCCTTCCCAACCTAGGTGTTTTAAATATAAATGAGAACAAAGCAAGGAACTAATTGGAGCCATCATATAGTTTGGAAGATATTTGCAAATTGCATATAGATGTTACTTTCCTGACCTAAGAGCATTCTCATCCAATCCATTAAAATTTGTGATGGTGAGTTTTTATATTGTAAAGGGTAAAAAAGTGGTTGTGAGTGGAGGAGAGATAAAATGTTACTGTTCATCTGTATATTTGGGGGGACACTGTTCACCCAGTATAATTTTTTTAATATATATTGAAAGTGGTTGTGAGTGAAGGAAAGAGAAAAATGTGATGATAATATTATTTAATTGAAAAGGAGAGAGAAAAAATATTTGTTTTTAATGAAAATATATTGATATAGGAGTTGTTTTTTAGTGAAATGTATGTATAATTTAATGGATTGGATGAGAATGCTCTAAGATGGTTTGATGAATCACCAAATTACATGGACCCTCAGCCTGCATGTGACAGGCACGTGACCCACATGGATACATGCCCTTCTTTGCTTTTAAGTTATTGTAGTGGTTGCCCTTTCCTTAACTTCATTCAGTGTCCCAACATCCAATTTATTGGGTTAGTTGAGTACCCTAAAGATTATCCACCTAAACCATATAAACATGGATAACGAATCCGTTTATTTATTTATTTAAAGTAATACATAATTTATTATATAAACCGTGAATCTTAACTTATATAAACCGTGAATCATAACTCGGTTGTAAACAACCCGATTCGAGTGCAAGCTCGACTAAGCTCAAGTTCATATGGTTATAAGGATAAAACACGAGTTTGACTTGTTCGGAGCTTAATTTTAAAGTTCAAGTTTGGCTTGTAAGATGTTTTCAAGTTCAAGCTTCACTTAGGCTCAACTCGTTTATTAATATTTTTTAGTTAATGATATGCATTTATAATTATTTTTAGGGGTAACTTTGTAGAATAGTAACCAAGTTTTAAAAGTGTTCCAATTAGCTCACTCAAATTTCAAAAGTGTTTCAATCAGGTCACTCAACATTTATTTTTCATTAAAATTAACGGTTTTTTCATCCATTTCATAGGTAACCGTGGTAATGTGGATTTTTGTTTCTTTTTCCCTTTTTTTTTTTTGATGCTAACGTCGAGTGATGACGTGGATTTTAACTTGTTTTTAAAATTTTTAATGTAATTAAAGTGTTTTTGTTTTTAGTAAATATTATTTTAATATATTAAAATAATCCGAACTCAGCATCTTGTGCGTCATTTTTTTCTTGATACATGGAAAAAATGACATGGCTCGATTTGAATGTTAAATTATCTAATTGAGACAAAAACGATACGAGTGACCTAATTAGAACACTTTTAAAACTTGGTTACTGTATCTATAATTATAGAATTAATATGTGACATAATAATATATATTGTTTAGTTTATTTTTATGAAGGGTTTCTGTATAATAATTAATTGTTATATAAATTTATATTTAATATATTAAGTAAAAACGTAGGCTTATACGACGGCCCTAGTCGAGCTCGGTAAGTGAAGTTTGGGCTTGAGATTGCTTACTAATATGTTATGAGGTTCAATAGATGCTTGAGCTCGGTAAAGCACTAAAGCTTGGCTCAATTCAAACTTTAGTAAGGTGATATCAAGTTGCTCATAAGCGTCTCAGCTCATCTACAACCAGTCATAACGTATTTATTTGAATTAAAAAGTATTTTAAATATTCTGGTTATCTAAATTGATTGGTTTTATTGTCGGTTTATATATTCTGAATCGTAACGTTAATTACGTGATGGACCCGGCCCCTTGAAATGGACAGCCTACGCATGATTCCAAATTGGTGACATTTTATATATATTCTTAAAAGAAATCGAACATGTTATTTATAATGGGTTGGTAACATTTCGCTTTACGACATGCAACAATTGTTGTCAAGCTTTTAAATTTCAATAAATGTTTTTGCAGTTGTTTTCCGTTGAATTAACTTCCTCTCATGTCGGTAATGTTATACTGGTTATAAATAAAATAAATGAAAAAAAAATATCTTCTCATAATTTAAATATGTTCTATATTACACGAGAGGATACCAGTCGGACAAAACTCGCTATCAAGGAGTGTCATCGGTAATCAGGTACATGATAGGTATAATAACACATAGTTTTACAATCGGATATGGATAGGGGGTTAGGAGTAAGAAGACACGTAGAGTCGTCCATGAGAATTTAAGTACATTGACCGAGCCAAAGAAAAAAGGTCATTTGGCCTTATGAATTATATAAACAATTTTTTAAAAACAATGATTAACGTTACAGTAATAACCATAGCAAAAACATAGTATTAGAATAACAGAAATACATACCATAATAGCTAACCTATGATCCGTGAAGCTCTCTTATCATTCTTGATAACAAACTGTTTGATTACTGTTGCTACAATAAATATAAGACCAATGATAGTGACTAGACTGGTTATACAAAAGGGTTCAAGGGTTTCGGTTTGCCTAACGCAGGTCGTGGGGTCCCCTCACGTATACAATACGTAGGGTTGGATCACTTTGCTATTGTTTGCTTTGAATTCTGGATTGAAGAATATTCAACCCAGAATGTTTGTACGCAATGTGATAGTGTTAAAGTGAGTGAAAAATAGAACATGCAAGAAGCAAGTTCTAGAGAGAAGAAGTGAGGTTTTCGGAATGGCCAGCTGAATGTGTTGTCATTTATAGAGAAGGGGCCAAATATAAGAAGAAACCTTTGACTATTGATCCATGGCTATAGTGGAGAGCTTGCCCTTTTTGGTAGGTTAAAGGCTTCGGACCTGTGGATAAAATGATGTGTCTTCCCACATGCTCCTTTTGCAGCTAAGGGGGGGAGTTCACACGTAAAGTGTGATGTGAGCAGGCACTGTCTCATGCTTTTTTGATGTTCACAACAGTTGGTCAATTCCGAACCCATTTACCTTTCAACCCTTTAAGCTGTATTGTATTCTAGCCAATTTATTAAGCTTTAACTACCCCCCCCCCCCCCCCCCAAGTTAGTGGTATTTGGGTTGTAAGCTCTAAGGCTTCTAACTTTTGCACAACAATTTTATTTACTAAAGGTTTCAAGGCTTCAAGGGTTACCGCTTCAAGGTTTTGGGCGGTATCAATTTCAATTTGATTAGACAGTTGATTTGACATGTGACAGTTTTTCATGCGGCGGTTCTCTTTCCCATGTCATAATAACCGCTGGGTCTTATTAATTACCTCTTTAACTTGTCATTCAAAATTCATAACTACCATTTTTACTTTCATCTTTCAGCAACAAGATTTCCTGAATTCTCTCTGTTCAATTGTTCAGGTTAGTTTCTTATTTTTTCCTTTTTTCTGATTTCCTTGATCATCCTTCGGAGCAATGGGTGCGAGGAAGGATATGGGAGTAACTTTCTCTCGATAAACACAAAAGGAAGTCGATTCTTTTGTGAACATTGGGGTATTGATTCATCTGTCAATCCGGTCGCTCCGGGTTGTGATAAATCTATTAATCAATGGCCACCGGGTTTCATTGCTTTGTATTGTTGCCATTTCGAGTTTTCTAATCTCCGTTACCCTTTTTCCATTTTTGTTCTCAACGTTTTGGAGTATTATCGTGTATCCTTTGGATAGTTGCACCCTCAGGGGGTTTCTAGGGTTTTACACTTTGAAGTTTTGTGTCGTGCATTGGGCTATGACCTAACGTTGTTAATGTTTCGTCGTTTTTTCCGATTGGCAAAAAACGGTGACTGGTTCATGTTTGAAACATCTCAAATTGACGTTTCTTTGATTTCATCTCTTGTGACTACTCTCGGTTCTTGGAAGGACCGCTTTTTCTGGGTTTCCGAGTCAGTTGTTCCGTTTAAAATGGTTTGGAGGCATCCTGATGCCGTTCTAAATAAACTCGAACCCTCTGTTTCTGAACTAGATGAAGGGTTGTTGAAAGCCCTTAGGGGTTGTCCTTCTTGGCTTCGTCCTTTCCCTGAACATCTTCTAGTCTCAACTGGTGTGAGGATTCTATGGGATAAGCCGGATCGAGACCCTATGTTCATGAAGGGTGATCAGGGTATGTTATTTTGCTTTCTCATTTTTATTTTCTTGTATGGTCATGTTTTTTTTATACTTTTGTTTGTTTGTTATAGTTATGTCTGCCCTTGATTTCATCAAGTCTGGCGATACCTTCGATGTTATTCATGGAGACACTGAAGCTGTTGAGGGAGAAAATGCTATTGCTAGAACGGCGAAGGGTAGGTTGGTTCCTAGAGGGAAATATGTCAATGTTCCGAATGTTAAAGGTTTCACAAAGGTTAGCTCTTCTAAGCCTTTAACTCATCGTTCGTCTCGTCGTTTGAAGGGTCCAAGCCAGTCATCTGCTACTGATCCTGTTGATCTTAGCGATGACATTGAGGTTTCTGAGGACCAAGGGGTTGAGGTTGAAGCGAAGAAGGGTAAGGAGTTGACAGTGGTGGTTGGGAATAAAGGAAAATCAGAGGGTAAAAAGGTTGTGGTGTCTACTGCAGGGGGTTCTTCTGGAAGGAGTGGTAAAGGTTCATTGGAGGGTAATGCTGGTGAGATTTATGTTCCCAATTGGAATGTTAAGGTTGGGGACAACTTCAAGTCCTCTGCTGTTTGTGAGGATGTATTAAACAATGTTTCCCTTCCAATGGTTCGTGGTTCCATTTCAGCAATGGAAGATATGATGATCTCTTGGATGATGCCGAGTTCCTGCAATCTTGCTGCCATGCTTCCTGAAGGAGTTTCTCACTTTCGCAAGAGGATGCATGAGTACAAAGAGTTTTTTAAGAAGAAAGACAAAATGAAAGCTTCGATGGCAGCTATGAAGAAGGAGATTGAAGGGTTTGCTGAGAAGGAGAAGGCTTGGGTGATGAAGATTGGTAAACTCACCTCAAGGCATGAGGTGGAGATGAATGAGTTGAAGAAAAGGATGGAGGCAGATAAGTTGCAATTGAAGGCTGATAGGGAAGCTTTGAACGTCCAGAAGAAAGCCTTTTCAGAGGAGAACGAAGGCTTAAAGGCTTCCTTGGCCCAAGTGACCAGTGATAACCATTGGGCGATTGAACATGGGTTCCAACAGGTAGTTACCTACCTTCTTCTTTTCGTGGTATTCAACTCAGCCCTTGGTGATGTTTATACAAAGCTTCTCAACCATGGAAAGCATCTGGGCTTCGTTGCTAGTTATAAGGCCCATGAATCTGGCCAGCCTTAAGATCAATCTTCCTTTTATCAGCCCCAAGCTTTGGCCACCTTCAAGAAATTTGTCCTCGGCATGGAACAACTAACTTACCCTTATGTGGGTGAGCTTTGGCCACCTTGAGATAAGAGAGAGTGTCTTTGGTAAGGTTGTTATTTACCCTTATCCTTTGTTGAGGATATTTTGGGTTAATGATCCATCCTTGTTCATCCTCCTCATTTTTCTTTGAACTTTCCCCTTCAATCAGGAAGGCTTCTTAGGTAGGTTGAAGGGTTGCTATCCCTCTTTCGATTTGGATCTTCACAGTGCCTTGGCCAACTGAAACGCCATTCTGAACACACTTTGCCCCAACCTTCCTATGATGACATCATAGTTGGAGGGCATGTTGGTTACCACGAAGGTGAGTGGTTCGGTTCTTTTCATCTTTCCTTCACTAAAACAGACATTAAGGGTTATTTGGCCCAAAGGCTTGATGGGTATATCGGCGATACCTTTGATAGAGGACTAAGCTTGCTGAAGCATTGAATGCTCATCATTGCTGAGACGGTTGAAGAATTTCTCAAACATAATCTCGGTGGCTGCTCCCGTGTCAACGTAGGCTTTGTACGTTTTGATGGTTCCCACGGTAGCTTCCACCACCAAAGGGTTCGAGAGTAAATCCCCTTCGGGTGGTGGGAAGCAGACATATTGACGCTCCCAAGCCTCAAAGCGTGGACTTTTCTGGGAAGCTTTTCCATCAAAGTTTACCATGTTTACTTCCTTACTCTTACCTTTAGCCATCTTGTCTCTTACCCCTTGATCAAATGTGCAAGTTATCCGGACTTAACAACTTCTTCGATTCTTTTCTTGAGTTGGAAGCAATCGTTGGTGTGGTGGCCTTTCTCTTCGTGAAACTCACAATATTGGGTTGAGTTTTCATTTGTCTTGCTCTTTGGTAAGGGTTGAGGAGGTCGGAAGCTATGTTTTACCTCTTCAGTGGCCAGGATCTCTTGTGGGGTCTTGGTTAAGGCTGTGAAGTCTACAGACTTTTCCCGGCTCGGAGGGTTCCTGCCTTCAGGCCTTCTTGGGTTTGAACTTCTCGAGTATTTGTCACAGGAACCGTAGTTACCTCTTTTCCTGTTAGGACTGTTGCTTCTCTAACTAGGACCACTTTTCCTTTGCTCTTTGATTACAACAGCTTACTCCCCACGAATGTTAGCTTCAGCCCTTTCGAGGGCCTCATCAAGGGTTTTAGGTAGGCACTTATTGAAGTCCCTTGTAAGGTACTTGGAGGTGATGGCATTCATGAACCCTGCCACCCTCATTTTTTCCTTACCACCCACGTAGGTTAACCCTTCCTTCTTGTATATTTTGATGAAATCTCTAAGGGTTTCGTCATCTCGTTGCTTGATTTGGAAAATCATTGTAGCATCCTTGACATACCTCCGTTTTTGTGAAAAGTTGGCCAGGAAATCTTTGCTTAGATCATTAAAGGCTCGAGTGCTTCTTTCAGGTAGGTCGTTGAACCATATCCTGGCAGACCCTACAAGGGTTTGCATGAACATGAGACAACATTCGGCATTGAACCGTTTTTCAATTCTCGCTGCCCCTGTAAAGATTTGGAGGTGGTCTTCTGGATCTTCAGTTCCGTCATAGGTTCTTATGTGGGATGACATCTTAATCCGTGTTTAAAAATCATAATCGGCAATTTGTTGGGAGAAAGAAGACAAATTGCTAGGCTTGTAAGGTTTGGCAAGATCTTCTTCTACTCGTGAGGCCGGATTATTGCTTGTGTTTCCTTGGTGGACGGTCAACACTTGGTTGATGAAGTGTTGCCAAGGAAAGTGTGCCATCATTTGGGCCATCATCTGCGGCATCAGGTTAAAGCCTTGAAGGCTTTCGGGTGTAGCCATGTAGTTCATTCCCATGGGGGTACTTAGGGCAGCACTTCGAGCCATAGGGAGAATGGCTAAGCCTTGCCCCCATGTTGTGGACACGGAGGAAGGCTTGAAGCTGGTGACTACAGAAGTTGATCTAGAGTTGTCTCATGCCCTAATGGTGCACCAGTAGCAACTAGTTGGGAAGTCAATAAAGGAAAAAACAATTGGATCTGGTCTTCCAACAGCATAAGGGATTGGGTTAGGGGGAAGGTAACTAGGACCGGCTTCGAATCGTGATGTAGCGGGTTGTGAGCGCTAAAAGGAGGTAGGGGTGGCCCTGGTACCAATGAAGGTTTAGGCTCATCATACTTCAGCCTTATTCTTACTTCTTTTTCTCTTTCTTGGCTCACATACTAGTTGAGAAGAGATCTCAAATGTAGGAAGTTGTTTTCTACTCCTTCGGGTGTCAAATCGATGTGTTCTGGTGTACTTGTAGCACCGATTTAGGGAGGAGGAACCCCTGAGCAAGAAGGGGTGGTGTCTGAAAAAAGGAGAACTCCAGGAACATGGTTCCCGTTGGAGTCACTACAAGAAAACTGGGTTTTTTAGTACGCGCAAAAGCGTCCTAAAATGCTATTTTATAGGACCTTTCATTTAATAGGACCAACGGTAAAAGCGTTTCATGTAAAGGGGTCGTAAGAAGTCCCGGAAGTAAAAAAGCGTCCTAACATCTCGAATAAGATTATGAAACCAATTTTATGGTCGCGTAATATGTCTTTGAACAACCAAAATAGTGTCATAATAAACACATATTAGGACACTTTTACGATGTTCTAACATGTGCTTACATACTTTTAATCTTTTGATACACTTACAAGCGTCCTTAGAAATTAATTGATAGGACCTTTATGATGTAACATTATAGCTAATTTAGTACCAAGAAAAGGGTCCTAATATACCAAATAAGATTATGAAACCAACTTTATGGTCGCATAATATGTCTATAGACAACTAAAATAGCGTCCTAAAAAGAACATATAAGGACACTTTTACAATGTTTTAATATGTGATTACATACTTTTAATCTTTTGATACACATACAAGCGTTTTTAAAAACTAATTTATAGAACCCTTATGATGCAACGTTATAGCTACTTTAATATCAAGAAAATGGTCCTAATATTCCAAATAAGATTATAAAACCATTTTTATATACAGACAATCAACATATAACATCCTAATAGTTATTGTATAACATCAACTAATGAAAGAAATAAAACTTCATTATATTTCAAATAAGCATGTTCATAACAAAAACACTAACCATAAATAAGTTATAACATAAAGTCTTAACATTGTACAAAGAAATTAAAAGCAATTAAAGAAATAAGAAACATAAAATCTTGAGTCATCATGCGTCCTCAATCTTCATGGACTACCTACAAATAAACCATCCATGTATAAGCATTTAGTTCCATGATATTAAAAGTATTTGTATCACAAGTTTAACAAATACATACCGAGATGAATGGATAGGGCCATGCGATGGATGCACCAATACAATCTTGAATTGTAGAAAATAAACCATATGGTCTTACCAAGTTTTCATCTTTTTTTATTGGTACTTGAACGTTTACCTCACACCATTCTAGTCCAATCTCTATACCACCAACTAGATCATTTGGGTCCAAGCTCTAGACCCTTCCTCTTGCTACAGTCTCGGTAGAGTTTAAAATGTTTTTGAGGAAAACTTCATCTCCGACCTAGATTTTAGTTTTCAACAAATATTTATTAAACTCTAGTCATAATAGTGCAAAAATCATTTTATAAAAAAATTAATAAAGTTTTACACTAGCAGGCTAACATTTTTATAGAAAAACTAAGGAAAATTGGTTTTTAATAATCTCACGTTTACAATCTTGTACACAATAATCCCACCTTTACTCTTGGTACATAATAATCCCACGTTTTTAAAATATTTTCCCAATGGTCCCAAGTTAACTTAAAACTAACCATTGTTAATTTTATCCCACATGTCATCCCAGTCAGCATCCTACCCCTAAGAGATTTTGGTGAACTTTCGATTTCAGACAACTTTTGTCTCCAACAAAACTCCTACGGGTGGAATTATTGTTGCAGATGTCATCAAATAGCATCTACAATTGAAAACAATTTGTGTGACTCCTTTTTTTGGTCCAATGTGAAGCGTGCATGTATGAATGGCGGTCATAGCTACTAGCAATGAAATCGCCCAGTTTGAACTAGGAGCATTTTAAGGAACGGAAAACAACAAACTAAATAAGCTTTAGACGTATGCCTTACTAAAATAACCAAATTACTCAACTCTCACATTAAAAGAGCATTCTTTTTCTACAACACAATTTATTAAAGCATTCAAAAAAATCATCAAAAATTACTCAAGTCTCAAAACTGAACTTATGTTAAACATGCTAAATCACCCTAAACAGTGAAATGGCGAATACTAAACAAATATGAACTAATTTAGCCAAAATATGAACCAAACAACAATGATAAGCAATAGATTATAAAGTATGAAGGAATGGACACCAATACAAGAAATAATATACAAATCAAAGAATGGAACAAGTGAACAGTAATGATCTGATTCACTGACCTGCTCAGTTTCTCTAACGCTCGATGCCTAGACAAGTAGAATCACGACTGCTCCGCTCCAACGCTAGAATCTACTGACCCACTGCCAAAACAAAATGAGAAATTCAGTAGAAGAAAAGCGAAGTGGCTGTTCGATTGTTCGGAAGTAGATAGGTCTGAGCCTCTGAGTATTATGTACCTGGTAAGACAATTCGGTGAGGAGGGGCATGAAAATAGGGCACTATGTGACATGTGGCAGCCACGTCAGCACACGTAAGAAAAGTGGCGTGGAGCAAAAAAAGGAGGAGTGGAACGGGGCGTGAAAGAGTGGCGTTATTCAACACGTGGCACACACTGTTGATTATTATTTTACATTTAAAAATTATATAAAAACTTTTAAATTTAAATAAAATACACTAAAACAAATAACATAAATTAAAAAATGGGGTGAAAGATGTGATTATATATAGGGTTTTTTTTAAGTTTTTTTAATCAAACTAGCCGTTCAACGGCTAGTTTAAACCAACCAACACAAACGTGCCACGTCGTCTCCTCGTTTGCCTTCCACGCCAGTGGAAATCCTGTCGCCCTGCACGCAACGCCGTCAACAACGCCAAGCACAAGGTGGTTTGGTGAGCGTGGACTGGCCTCCACACCCACACCGTGTAATCTAATAGAGCTTCAAACTACTTCAGCCAAAACCAAAAAAAAGTTGAACATATATGTGAAAAACATACAAATTGATAATAATTGTCTAATGATAATGGATTCATAGAGCAAACACAAATTAAAAAACTCTTGTATTTGTATTAATTCACTTACAAACTATGGATAATCTAAAGTATAACTTCAGAAGCCATCCAATATAGGGTGCATGCTACCTCCATACTTTATAGCTTGACAAACTTACATTCGATCACATGAGCTGATTTCTAAATGAATACATACATATAAAAAAAGTTAAAATATACCTTAATGTTCCTGTGCATGATAAAGGCAACTTTAGAGAGTACCAATCTATAAGCCCAAGAAGATTTATGAATTTACATGATAATACTAGTAACTTACACTCTTATTTACAGGTTAATGAAAGCAGCCAATTTTACTAAGCAGCAAGACACAAATTTAACCTAATTAAGAATAATCCAAATGTGTATCGAGATTGAAACCAAATACAGACAAAACTAACTTATTATATATCAAATAGTGAACCAATTTTCTAAAAAACAACATTATGATAACAACACTCTATGAATGTAAATGTACATAGACATAAGACCAATCAATTTCATAAAGGTTAAATTAACAAATATGAAATCCAATGCTATAACACTACGGCTCTTTGACGCCTTTCATCGAACAGTTGGCGTGCATCTTCAACCATGTTCAAACTTCAAACTCGTAAAAAAAAAAAAAAAAAACAAATCTGCTAAAGCAAATCATCAAGAGAACCAATAGAAAGCAAAGCATCAATGTTTCTCATACAATGCATACTAAAAAAAGAGTTCAATTTCGTCTCATAACCAAGCTGTTAAAACCGGATATAGTGATGGTTTGTCGACAGTAGCAGTGGTGGACCGGGGTGGAGCGGCGGTAGGGGTCGACATGTGGTGGGGTAGTGGTTCATGGTGGTTAGTCGGCAGTTTGGATTTCCAAAAGACAGATGCACCGATAGAGATAGAGAGGAAGAAGACGGTCTCACAAACTTATCGTCCAAAATAGGCGCAAAAGGAGGAAGCTTTTCAATGAAACCGATTCATGGTTATGAATGAAATCAATGGGGGTAGGGAAAATCATAAAATCGATTGGGGAGGGAAAACGATTATGATGAATTTTGGAGTAGGAGGGAAATAAGTTACGGGGTTTAATTTGGGGGAAAATTTAGGAGGGAAGTAATTTTTGGTGAAAAAAATTAGAGGTATTTTTTAAATTATAAAACTACTCTTATAAATTAATTATAAAACAGGTTTTTAAATAATATAAAAATGTTATTAAGTATACTTACACAGCTATAATAAGTAACATTGAAACTTATGTATTTCTTGTATTTTTTTACTAAAATATATAGTATATTTATAGTATAATTTGTGTATGAATGTATTAGGTCTTAACGGTTAGGCTTTACTACGTCATATTGAATGTTAAATGGTTAGATCTTGTTCTAGTAAGCCATACTATATCATAATGCCAATTGTAGATCATACATGTCTTGATTATTTGTATTATACTTAATTAGATCGTATTGGGTCTTAGAGGATTAGGTTGGGTTGTAGCAAGCCATGTTAGATTATAGTTGCCGGTAATAGATCATACATAGGCATATTGGGTTTTATTAGGTCGTATTGGTTCTTAAACCGCCGAATTGGATTTTAATGTTTTAGCGGAACCATATTATGTTTGTGGGCAATAATAGATCATAAATGTGTTTGTAGACCATGATGGGCTTTATTAGGTCGTCTAGGTCTTAAAGGATTAGAAACTTTTGTAGCGAGTCATATCGTATCATAATGGCAATATTTAAGTAATTATACACTTCAAATAAACCGATGGAACAATCAATCAGTTTGATTTGAAGGTTCAAACATGGCTTACATCATGAACCTCTAATCAAGACTAAAATGATGATTATATATATATATATATATATATATATATATATATATGTAGAGGTTCCTGTAAAAAAGAGAGTTTTTGTGAGAAGGGTAAAAAAATCTACACTATTAGATCTTTTATCTAATGGTTGAGATCAATAGGGACCAAATTGTAAAATTTGTTTTATTTTTTTTTGGACTGAATTGAAAATTGTAGGGGTAATAAAAGTCTTTATATCCATTCAAATTAGGAAACTGTAAATCAAAATCCCTACAATTTCGATATCTCTCTCTCTCTACATCACACGCTCAAATGATGATGAGGATGAGGATGGGGATGATGTCTCTGTCAACCACCGTGAGAGGCCGTTATACATACGGCAGTGGAGCGGCGGTTCCAGCAGCACCAGTTCATCATCTCCGGTGGTGCAGCGATTAGCGCAAGTTATAGCTTCTCAGACTACCGGTGATGATGATGAGGTTGAGGGTTCCTGTTTGCTAAACCGACGTCGTTTGGGAGTAAGAGTAATGGTAACGGTAGCGGTAGTGTCGGCCACCTCTCCACGATGGCGGAAGCGACAGTGGTGGTGCCGGTAGTGGAACAACGGGGGTTGTAGTGTTATACAGAGCTATAAAATGGTAATATGGTGTTATATACTTATTTTGTAATGTTATATACTAATTAAATGGTGTTATATAATTATTGAATGGTGTTATATAATTCTTGTTTTGTAGTGTTATGTACTTATTAAATGGTGTTATATAATTATTCAACGGTGTTATATAATTACTGAATGGTGTTATATACTTATTGAATGGTGTTATATATGTGCTGAATGGTGGTTGCAGTATTAGTATTATTCGTAGTGTTTTTTAGAGATCTTTTAAAAAATCATATTCCTATAATTAATGTGGCGGTTATGGAAAGTTTTGAATTAATTGAATTAATGATAAAATTACTTGTTTACCATTTTGAATTAATTTAGATTGAGGACACATGCATCTTCACAATATTTCTCACATTTCTCACACTTTTAACCTTTTTTACAATAACCTTACCCTATATATATATATATATATATATATATATATATATATATATTCGTTAATAATTCAAGAAGAAACATCTATATTGAAGCTTGCAATCTTATAACTAATTACAACCTTGAATTCTTGAAACCGATTACTATTGAAATCTCGAAAACTTACTGCTAGATTAGAACCGAGAGCTGACTAAACCGAGTTAAAATAATCAACTGCTTTGGGTCTGGCCCTGTTTTTTCTAAAAAGTTAATATTGTTGTATAGTAATATATATTGTAATTTAATTATATTTAACTAAAATGCGAGTCTAGTCTCTAGTTACACTTATTTTTTTCCGAGCAGACTCGCGGTTGATCTTTAATTGGTTACTTTTTGTCATTTTTTCCTCACTAAACGCACACATTGCGATGAGGACGCAATTGATTTTGATCACTATCGGCTAAGCTCGTTATAGTACCAATACCATAACTACATACACAATGGGAATTTTATTGGTATTTGGCGGTGGCTCCGCTCTGCACATCGAAACATAAACACAAAATGGGAATTTTATTGGTATTTGGCGGTGGCTCCGTTCTGCACATCGAAACATAAACACGAAAAAGTTATATCGTAATTTAAAAAAATCATGAGATAAGACTAAGCAACATGCTCGTAATTAATTTTGGTTTTCCTTTTTGAGAAAATAGAAAGTAGAAAAAACAAACATGTAAGATAAAAAAAAGCTAAAATAACAAAACTACACTAAAATAAAGAGGACTCAAGATGGGATTCGAAACTTCGCCAATTGGTTTATCATTTAAAATCAAAGCCACTCAACCAACTAAATTTCTTGCTAGCTAATTTGTTTTCTAATATATACATAAAAAATGTGAAGGTATTTGACGCTCATGCATTAACTAATCACAATCATCTGCATCGAAAACTTCTGTTATATAATATAGATATAATTCTATTTTATCCCATTTCACTTGAATCTCCTTTTTTCCAGTTTGTTCTATAACGAGCCATTATTTACTTTTATTATATTGTTATTAATTATTTGAATTTAACAGTTCATTATTTTGTGTAATGTTATTTAACAGTATGTTAAATTAAAGAGAAATAATAAAAATTTAAAGTTTAACTATTTAATTTTTAGATGAGTTGGTTAAACAAATATTGAACTATGCTTTCTCGTGTTATTTATTTGTTGTAAATCAAATATTATCATAATTTGCACATTTTGTGTGAGGAAAAGTTGCAACCTTTGTAACAAGAGTTACTAATATCAATAAAATTTGCAACCTTTTAAAAAAGTTACACTTATTAGTAAAATTTGCAACTTTTAGATAAAAAGGTTACAATTCCAATAAAATTTTGCAACTTTGTATGAGAAAAGTTGCATTAGATTTTTTAATGCAACCTTTGTGTTTAAAGAAGTTGCATTAGAGTCAAATGCAACACAATTAAAAAGGGTTGCATTCAAAAAATTGCATTAGACTCATTTTCTAATAGTGTTATAAGACCCTAGTGTCAAGTGTCCTATTAAGTTATGTTATAATAGAACTATAGCGAATAAGCGTCCTATAAAACTGATGTTTTATGACTCAAATATCAGGTGTCCTATTACAACGTATTATAATAACACCACAATGATTAAGCGTCCTATAAAGGTTAAATTTATAGGACCCAAGTGTCAAGTGTTTTTTTTAAGTTATATTATAATAAAACTCTAACGAATAAGCGTCCTATAAAACTAATGTTTTATGACTCAAATATTAAGTGTCCTATTACGGTGTATTATAATAACACCATAATGATTAAGCGTCCTATAAAGTTTAAAGTTCTAAGACCCAAGTGTCAAGTGTCCTATTAAGTTAAGTTCTAATATGACTTCGACTAGAAAGGGTCCTATAACACTGAACATTTATGACTTAACTACAACGTGTCCTATTAAGTTATGTTGTAATAGGACCCCAGATGATCAAGTGTCCTAATACAGTACCACATAATGGGACACTAACATTTAAATGTCTTATAAAGTACTTTATTAGGATTTACATTTTAAGTGTCCTATTAAATTATATGATAATAGGACCCTAAAAAATCATCCATCCTATTAAATAGTTTTTTAGGACACTGGTTTACTAGAGTATTTTATAAAAGGACCCCAAAAGTTCATTAGTCCTATTAAATAGTTTTTTAGGACCCTCTTTTACAAGCGTCACACAGAAAAGGTTCTAAAAAGCCATTTTTGTTGTAGTGAGTGCTTCCCGGAGTAGAAAATGGTGTAGATGTAGCTGGTGGTGTTTGGCCAGCATTAGGTGTTGAAGTACGAGGTACTTAATTCACCTCACCAGGAGACTCGCTTTCAGACATGATGAACTTGATGGAGTCTTTTATGATAAACTTAGCGGCGTAGCCCCACGGTGGCGCCAACTTGTTGCTACAACAAATATAAGACCAAGGATAGTGACTAGACCAGTTAGGCAAAAGGGTTCAGGGTTTCAGTTTGCCTAATGCAGGTCGTGGGGTCCCCCTACGTATGCAATATGTAGGGTTGGATCACTTTGTTATTGCTTGCTTTGAATTCTGGATTGAAGAATATTCAACCCAAAATGTTTGTACGCAATGTGATAGTGTTAAAGTGACTAAAGAATAGAACATGCAAGAAGGAAGTTCTAGAGAGAACAAGTGAAGTTTTCGGAATGGCCAGCTAAATGTGTTGTCATTTATAGAGAAGGGGCCAGCTATAAGAAGAAACCTTTGACTAGTGATCCATGGCTGCAGTGGAGGGCTTGCCCTTTTTGGTAGGTTAAAGGCTTCGGACCTGCGGGTATGTGACACCTCGAAATTTCATGTCCAGTATTATATCGACACGTGTCACGGGCTTAAAACGTGTAAAGGAATTCCTTAGAAGGACTAAAGTTGACAAACGAGGAAAGTATGTGAATATAAGGGTTCAAAATGTCAACAATGGATAAATATACTTTACAATAACCCTACATGATGTTTATACCCTTAAACGAATGAATCATGGATCATACGAAGCTAATTGTGAAAGAAAGTGAGAGATTACAAACTACAGGGGTTAAATGTGTCAACATGTTTAAAGTATACCTCTGAGTGGCCTTTTAGCAAACCCGAAGCTTTGTAATGATTAATTATGCTCACTAGAATGCATGATAAAAATTTCACCAAGTTTCGTTAACATATGAGAAAGTTATGATAAAATTCGTATACGAGGGGTTAAAAGCGTCGACATGTTAATACATACCTCTGAGCGACCTATGTATAAATCCCAACCCTTAACCTGTGTTATAAACATCTGATAAGCATCCTAATCTGGTTAATGCTAACAATGATTGATCCAAATTAAAAGAATGGGATCCTATGAGGATGTGCACGACAACCTTCGTTTATGGCCCTTTCAAAAGAATCCAAGGCAACTTTAGAACATGGCAAGGTGGTTTAAACTGTTCAAGGCATGATCAAGTGGCCCATACTGATAATAGAGGCCCAAAATTCGTAATATATAAGTTGCCTGTTCGAAGCTTGAAAGGTTACAAATTTTTACCTTCTGGTAAAGGCTTACGGACCGCAAAGGATACCCTTACGGTTCGTAAGACAGCCCTAGTAGCAGAAAAGTTGACAGGTGCCTGTTAAAACGAGTTAACCGACTTATATTGCCATTTTTCACTACCATGTGCAACACAAACTAGTTCTTAGGCACTAGGGACACTTGTTATTGATCAGGGATCAATCCTAGAGTTGTTTGGCATGATCTTGATCAACCAAGATCACTATATAAAGACCACATTGTTGCAACTTTGATCATTCATTCCAAACTCAACTTCTGATCATTTCTGGAGCTCAAGAGCCTTCCCTAAGCATCACTAGTCGTGCATAGGACCTTG
This sequence comes from Helianthus tuberosus, assembly GCA_030545235.1. NCBI lineage: Eukaryota > Viridiplantae > Streptophyta > Magnoliopsida > Asterales > Asteraceae > Helianthus > Helianthus tuberosus. The sequence continues at coordinate 52,934,833 of CM060389.1, read as the reverse complement.
GTAAGCTTCCTTGACCTTCCTTAATTGTGTTTTACTTAGTTAATTAGCTTAAAGTCAAACCGTCGTAATTAAGGTTTGACTTATCGATTAATCACTAATGGTCCAGTGATTAGTCAAACTTAAGGTAGTTATAAGTTGGTAATTATATGGGCAATAAACCCTTAAAAGGGCACCCTCTGATTCCCGCTCTAACTAGATCATTTGTCGGGTCAAAGTTTGTTATAAAAAGTCAACATAACCTTAATTTGTGAATTAACACGTAATTAGCAATGTAGAAGACGTGTAACCTATTTCATCACTCATATAACTTGGTAATTAGTATAAGAACTGGTCTAAGCTTGTTTGATCCGACAATTTTCTGTTTAGGCTCAGTTCGGAACCGAAAGTCGCAAAACTTTGACTTTTGCTTTGACTTCAGTTCTGACCCTATTTAGAGGGGTTTAGAAATGCCTTAGAGCTTCCTTAGGACCAGGCTTCATGATGGTATAACCCTCTGTGATCGGTTCATTGATTGTCCGATTCGTTTACACGTTTCCGTTAATTGCTTAATGTTGACCATAATGCCCTTTCGACCATAAAACGAGAATTTTGGAAATGTGAGAGAACAATAATCTTTATTACTGATTTATAAGCATGTCCCTAAATTTTCACATCAGTTGGAGGTCTAGATTAGGAGTTATGCTCAATAGCGTAATTAGAAAGCTTTTTATTAATTAAACGGCATAATTAGCGTAAAGCCTATCTAAACCCAATTTTTGACACCAAACCTTTTACTCACTGATGTAATATAATATTTTGGGATTTTTGAAGATTTTTAATTATTTTTAAACTGATTATAACATAGGGTTATCACCTTGATTCGGTTATTACCGATTATACCCTTTTACGTATAAAATGAGTTTTACTTAGCCAATTGATACCAAATCTTTGGCCACTGATTTTATATGATAAATGAAGTATTTCGAACTTTATAACCTGATCAGAAAACTCAGATGTCCTGTTAAACCCGGAAATCGCTTAAAACGGCTTTTTACGCGTATTAAACACATAGTATGGGTTTAAAACCATTTTGTCATATAAGACTTATCACCAACTGATATAACCTGTTGAAATAAGTTGTTCTACTGATTATCTCAGACCCGAGTCCCAGAATTATAATTAATCTCTTTTATAATCCTTAAAATGACCAAAATACCTCTACGGGGCTTAAATTGAGATTAAACTCGTTTTGGGCATAATGGAAGGTATCCTATTGATATCACAACATATTTAAGGCATATTAACTTAGGAAACCTGTTAGTGACTCTTTCGGTTACCCGCTATGCGTTATTCGCGTTCGGTTCGGTTTATGTAACTAGTTTGCATAAATTAGCCGAAACGGGTCAAACCTTATCATTATAATCTCAAAATCCAGAATGTGTTTAGATTACCCATATTATACAAGTCTTCAAACTTCTCGGGTCTAAATCACATTCTACTCCGGTCTTCGCTTAATCATGCGTTCGAACCGTATCTTCCTTTAAAACTAACCGGTCTAAGCTTAGGCTTAATTAAAGGCCCGTTAGGATTCTAATAGGTTATTAAGTAAAAGCTACGTGCACTTGCTTGTTGTGATTATTACTTGCAAAGGTAAATACTTTTAACTTATTTTCCCTTATACGGGCTTGGGGTACGGTATATAAAATACCGCTTGGTCGGGCATTGAATCTTTAATCGTATGATGGTTAATTTATTGAAATGACCTGTTTGAATTGTTTTGTTTGCTTAAAGCCTTTGGGGGGGGGGGGTTAATGACCATGTGCCAGATATCCTTGGCATCATTTTACGAAATAGCCACGACCTAAGTACACGGGTGTAGGCGTACACCCATTAGTACATATACAAATAATAAGGTATAACCGCCGGTTTCGGGAATAACCCGCCGCGGGACTATATCATGTGGTGTGTCTATTAAGCTCTAACCCGGTGTAAACCCGGACTACTGAACGCATAAGAAACATGTAATTCTCTTACGAGTTTATATTTAAATAATTATCCCAAGTTATAAAAGTTTGTGCCACGTGCATTCAAATCAATTTTATTAAACCTTTTCAAATTGAGTCAGTTAATTGTATTTACCAGTGTAAACTGACGTATTTTCCCAAAAAGGTTAGTGCAGGTACTACTCGAAATAGGCTGGCTTTCTCCTAGCATCCACAATAGGTCTCGCAAGCTTGGATGACATAAAACTGTTGAACAATGTTTCCTGTCCACCTGTGGATTATTTTCAACTATCTTGTGATACTTAATATTACAATTTGTTTGGTTGAAATATATCTATCTTTTTCTTCCGCTGTGCATTTAAATATTGTGTTGTTTGACTATGATGATATCAACTACGTCACGATACTCCCCACCGGTAATACGTGGAAATATCGGGGTGTGGCAGGTTGGTATCAGAGCCAACACTGAGTGAATTAAACACTAGCCTTTTGTGTTTAATCTCAGTTACACAGTTGCACATTCCTAAAATTTCGAGTCTAGACAAAGAACTTAGGACGATTCCTAATTTTGCATTAATTTGTCCTTAATTGTTTTGTTGTTTATTTCAATTGTATTGACATGAAATATGCCACCAAGATTCCGAAGAGGAGGACGAGGCAAGGGGCCAATCCACGCCCCCAACGATCACGAAGCCGGGCCTTCACACCGGCGAACTCCTTCTATTACCATGAGTGCCGATCCTCAGGGAAACTGGAGGAACCATTTGGAGCCCGCTAGACGGTCTGTCTCGCACAGCTCAACGCCTCCTTACCGTCACTCCTTTGGGCCGCACTCAGAAAACGAGCCCGAAGACTCCCGCCATTCATTCTTGCCGTTGCAGCGGTCTGTTTCGCACCGTTCCTTTGGCGACCCCACTCCTGTCTTTCAGGGCCGGTTCAACCCGGCGAACTATATTGAAGAACCAATGGGTTTTAACCCACTAGGACCTGAAGACCATTTCTCGGGAAACCATGCAATGGACATGGACGAGGACACGGATCCCGTCGAGCCTGCAACCGGGACCCCAAACCATCCCATCGAGATCTCTGATGGATCATCTTTCCACGGATCACCCTACGGTGGTCCAGACAGTTACCAAGCAAGGTTTAACCAGTATGAGTGGTATTTTACACCCTCTCATAACCCACAGCAGCAGAAGCAGAAGGACCCCTCCGAGGATTCGCGTTTTGTGGCAGTCATGCCACCGCCTCCACCGCCGCCAGTTCATCAAGCACCTCCAGAACCACCAAGGCGTAGTAGAATAGGCGCACGAATATCCGCGCGAGTGATCGGAGTGTCGCGCTCCGGTCAAAGATAATATTTATATGCCCTAATTACCCTTAACAAATAGCTAGTGGTAGTGAGCGGTCGAACCACGAAGAGTATGTGGTTTGTGTGTGGATTCGATTGAATTATCAAGAATGTCACGTATTATGAAGCTTACTAGAATGTTTTTGTGTTTTTGTTTAATTGAGAGAAATGAGTTTGGATTAAATGAATTGATTAAATTAATTGACAACTAATGATTAATGATTACGAGAAAATTGATTACTAGAACAATAATAAGAAAAAGGAATCACACCCGGTTTTGGTAATTGCTAACTTAGGATTTCTACAAGTTTTAGATTCAACTCAAATGCATTCGATTAACGGATTTAGTGTACCGTGACATAGGTGCTAATAGCTATCAACGTCTCGAAGAACGGACAAGAATACACTTTGTAATCAACACAAGTAAATCCTAACAACGACAATGCACAATTACATATCACCATTTCGCAAAGTCATAACTTTTAACATCGTTCGACAGTTTACGAATTCGAAACAAATGTAATACTATTGTCAAAAGTTTCAAAAATCAAACACAAATTGTCACTAAGTTGAAACAAGAACAATTCGAAACCCTAGAATTAACAACTACCTACACCGGGGTGAAACCGAGATGATTAGCCGCTCATGGTTGAAGAAGCTTGATCACCGGATGAGTGGAACGCGAATGAAATCATCTTGAAGCTTGATGGATGAAGGAATGATGGATGATTAGGGTTCTTGGATGATGATGATGAATGTTAATGATGGATGGAGAATTAGGGTTTTGGATGGTGAGTGTGAATGATGGATGATTGATGATTCGGGTTTTAGATGTTGTAGTGATTCCAGAAGATGGAATGGTAGGTGAAAGATGATGATTCTTGGCTCCAAGATGAAGATTCAAACTCCATACCAAGTGTAACTTACCAATTACCTACCCCCGAGCCAATAGAAATCGAGTTTAACCCCCAAATCAACAAAATTCGCGTTTCAGGTAATGGCTACCCGTCGTCGACGGCCTTCAACCCGTCGCCGACGGGCTTTGGTTTTCACTTATTCGTCCGACGCGTAAATTAACTGGATACGGGAGTTATGTGCCGACAGGTGTTTCTGGAGGGCGTCGCCGACGGCCTGGACCCCGTCGGCGACGGGCTCTCGTTTGCGAGATCTCTGTTTTTTCGCTCCCGACACTCCCGGTTGATCCGTAATGCGTCCCAGTGCTCCGGTTTTCGATCCGGCGACCCGTAAAGCTCCCAAATAGCTCCTTAAACTTCGTTAAACCTGCATAACACAAATCTTATGAAAAGTAGGCCATTCAAGATTGAAACATGTAAAAACACAAAGTTACGCAATAACGAACACCGGTTTTCAACCACATATCACATCCCCACACTTGTCTTTTGCTTGCCCTCAAGCAAATCTGTTTTTCACTTTCACATGGGTCGAACAACGAATACACATCCCATTCCCGAGACAAAGGTTAAGGTCTATTGTCATACAAAAGTTCACATTCTTTACAATTTCCACATATTTACCGGTTAAGTGAATAATCACATATAATAATGGTTATCCAAGATTAACCCGCCCTTAAAACTAACAACTCATGCATATCCCTCACAATGTGCTCTCCACTCGGCATAAAATTGGCTAATGTGTATAATGTATTAGCACTTCAACAATTAGTCGCTCAAAACCGATTAGAACACGTACCCGCATAGGCTTGCAACTCAATCATTCTCCACCACCGAACACGAATACTAAGCACAAGTCAAAAGGTCTTTGAAAGGGTTGTAATGGGGCTAGGCGAAGGGTAGGAAATACGATATTTTTAAAGTGGCTAAGGTGATGGAAAATTCAATTTTTAATACAAAAGACTAAACTAACAAGACTAAATATAAACATAATTATGAGGCAATGATTTTCGCCCTTTTATTCGACAACTACTAACACTTCTTTTTGTGTTTTTCTTCAACAATTTTCAATTCTTTTTCATAATATATATATATATATTTTACATAAATGCAAACAATCAAGAATAACTATACAAATACGACTCCTATAATCAAATTTCCATCACACGGGTTTAAAAGAAAAAGGTTTAAGGGTTATGGGCTATAGGGTGGTCAAACGAAAGGTTTAGGCTCAAAATGGGCGACTAGGGAATTTGTTCGGGTAAGGATAGATAAATGGTTTTAAGAGAAAAGGTTTACCTAATGCCTTAATCATTCTCGTGCTTGTATTCGGTCTATAGTCTCAAACGTATCAAAAGTTGCAAGTTCTACAATACGCGACTAATGGTCCACTCAAACAAAGAAACATGTAAATGTAAATCTATGATATAAAAGTGGCTCAAACCTCACGTATAAGGGTATGATATGTGATATGCATAAATTGCTAGTTCCTTAGGCGAATTATTCCCAAATAACCACCCGCTAAATACCCGTTATGCTTATTAATTTGAACTTGACCATGACAAAAGACCAAATGGGTTGTGACATCCCTCGTTGACTTGGTTACTTGTGCTTTAAAGATCGCTTTTGAAACAAAAATTTTTGAAATTTTTTTTGAAATTTTCCCCCATCCCCACACTTGAGATAAACATTGTCCTCAATATGTAGTATTTAAATGCACGGGTCAAAATCGAAAACTTTTACTACTCCCCCATCCCCACACTTGAGGTAAACATTGTCCTCAATGTGCAAGAACTAGAGTTTTAAAACGCACAAGGGATGTGACACGTCTAACCTTCCCAAAATCTCACCCCGGAAAATAAAGTACAAAATACAATCCACTTATTATTAAACTAATAATCAAAGTAAAAAGGAAACGCATGCACCTGATTTTGTCGCTTGATGCTCACATCTTCCTCTTCTCTTCATAAAAACGGTTGTCTCTCGAACATCACGTACCTACAAATTCTAACCCTTGTGTAGAAGCATGCTTCTCACAACCATCAAAATTTGTTAGTTACCTAGTTCTACCATTTTTATGAAAGTATTACCAAGCCATGCGTTATTTCACTTTGATTTATGTGGAAAATAATTTACAACAACAACAAACCTAACTCACTTTCGTAGGAATCACGGTTGCATTTAGCTTATGCAACAAGCCCTTTTAAACCCCCCAATAGCTTGGGAGGACGAGAGGTCTCGTGAGGGTTATATAGGGAACACACCCACAACGTTCATTTAACTAGGCGAAAATAAATAACATGAAATAAAAAAATAACGGAAACAAATTAATATACAACAACAACAACAAAAACATACCTCGCCTCTACCGCTGATATCGCTCGTTGGGATCAACTGGCGGGTTTGGCTGATATTGATAACCAGTGAGGGCCTGAAACATCTCCCTATAGTTATCGAGTGGACTTTGCTCCCCTTGTGGTGGTGGTTGGTAGGGAATTGGGATGAAGCTTGAGCCTACCACTTCGGGCCAGTGAGGAGTCGGGTCGGACGGGCCTTGTGGATGGGGAAGGTCGGGGTAATTGGTCCACCCCGAATGTTCGGCATATGGGAGGTCGGCTTGGTAGTCTCTTTGGTGGCGCTCCTGATCGTGGAGCACCTTGCTATTGTTAATCGCCATTTCATGAGAGACACATAAGGCACTCCAGCGGCGTCGTTCTAATTCTCTTGCTTCATTTTGACGCGTTGCCTCTGCTTCCTCCCATGCCCGTCTTCGGGCTGCCTCATCCTCTTGCATCTTCGCCAACTGTTCCATGTGTGACCTTTGCATTGCTTGGAACAGTTGTTGCTCTTCCACAAACTTATTCATTCTCTCCCGATGGGCTGCTTGAACTGCCCAAAACTCTTGCATTTGGGGTCCCTGTGCCTCCTCCCAGGCTTCCCTCCTTCGGTTATACTCTCGACCTTCACCTATGCATGCAGAGACATTGTCATATATCTCTTGCTGTCCCCGATCAAAATTTTTGTAGGAGGACACCCGTCTAATGTTCACAAAGCCCGCCACATCTGCATTAATTTCTTTATACGGCCTCATGTATCTTTGTCTTGGTCTTTGTGGACCGGAGGGTTCAGCTTCCTCCTCTTCATCACCCATTTCTTCATCTTCTCTCGATTCCGGTTGTGCCCCTGAAGTAAGAAACTCATACTTATGACCCATCTTGTCGGTCACAACATACTTGTTCCCTGAGAGATTAACCTCTATCTTCCAGTTCTTCCTCATGGAGGCCTTGTTAATTTCCTCCAACGGTTTAGTTACCCATAGTGATTCCGGTGGTAAGCAATTTTGTTGAACAATCATGGCACTAATGAGGCGTACGTATGGAATAAAACGCCTCTGGGACGACTCCCGAGTAGCCCATGTATTCATCATCACTATGTGTCTCCATGACAATGTAGGGGTCCCGTATAGCAAAGAGTGCACCACCCTACAGTCACCCGCTCTAACACCTCCACGATCACCAAACCTCACCAAAATGTTCTCAACATTAATCCCTTGGAGAATCTCTCCCTCAATCGTCATTTGATTTCTCTTTGCCTCTCCCCCGTCACTGTATGCTAAAATAGTCGCGGTCATCTGCTCCGGGTCTCCCTCGTTCATATGATTATCTAGAAATTGTTGCATGGTTGGATAGTCGTATGCATTCACCCCCAACGAATCAAAACGGGCGATGCAATTAATTGTCTCGAAGGACATCGTCATTGTCCCTCGGCTTGTTTTACCAACTAGCTTCCACTGAGAGGGAGGACTATCTTTATTCATGAGCCTCAACGCGGACAACCATTCACATACTTCCGCCAAATATCCGCGAAGTGTTATCTTCGCACCAATCAAGCACCCTTTCCCAACCTTGGCGTTCAAACATTTATGCTATTCCAATTTGTTTGAACTCTTCAACATTCACAGCTCTTTCACATAGGGTCCTTGTCGGAACTGAGGTATTAACGTTGTTGACCATTTTCCATTTCCATAGCTTGGCCTCTAACTTCCTATCTTGATAACCCGATAAGGATTTGTTTTTCTCTTCATCCCAGACTGTGGCGCTTTGGCTATCCCTAAACTTTGCCCACTCCCAATCCTGTCTATACAGTCTTGCATCACCCTCTGCGATGGAGCTTAATTGCTCCCACTTCCTCGGTATTAAACCGGAAGAAGAACCGACTCCCGATGATGAAGCTTGCCCTGTAGTCTTTTGTCTTTTGCCACCGGCCATGACTACAATCACAAACAAGCAAAACATCAATATAAGCCCAAACCTTTACTAAACTCTCAAACTTTGAACATGATGTGTGATGTTGAAATTTTTAATTAACAAGTGAATGTAAAATCGCCTTTTTTTAAACTTCCAAAGTCGCTCATTTTATCATATACTTATCAATTTTACTTGTTAACTTGTAATTTCTTAAAAGCTCAACAAGGTTCAAAATCAACTTCATGTTCAATCATGTAAATAACAAGTGTAATCACATCACTATGGTTATAACATGCTCAAATTCCATCCAAAACAACTAATCTTACTCAAAATGATGCTAGAATAACATAAACCAAAAATTTTTAAAATGAGATCCTCCATCACTTATGATGACACGAGGAATCCCAAACCTTGAGAAAATATTGGTTTGAACAAAATTACATACTACGGAATGGTCGTTTGTCTTGGTGGCTATTGCTTCGACCCATTTTGAAACGTAGTCAACGGCCACCAAGATATACAAATTGCCATAGGAATTGGGGAATGGGCCCATGAAATCAATGCCCCATACATCGAAAACATCGACTACAAGGATTGGTTGCATGGGCATTTCGTCCCTTTTTGAAATACCCCCTAATTTTTGACACTCTATACAATTCTTGGACAACTCATTTGCATCTTTAAAAATAGTAGGCCAATAAAGACCACTATTTAACACTTTATGACCCGTTTTGTCGCCACTAAAATGGCCACCACATGCAAACGAATGTAGATGATGCAACACGCTTGGAATTTCCTCATCATCTATGCATCTTCTAATCACTTGATCCGCACACTCTTTCCACAAGTGCGGTTCTTCCAACCGGTAATACTTGATTTGAGACATGAAGTGTTGTTTCTTCCGTCTATCCCAATGTGCCGGTAAGTCACCTGTAACGAGATAATTCACAATGTTAGCATACCAAGGTAACTTATCTAATTTCATAATATGCTCATCAGGGAAAGACTCATTGATCTCTACAGTTGTAGGATCTTCTTCAACCATCAACCGGGACAAATGGTCCGCCACAACATTCTCGGTACCCTTTTTGTCCCGTATCTCCAAATCAAACTCTTGGAGCAACAACACCCATCGGATCAATCTCGGTTTAGCATCTTTCTTCTCCATGAGGTACCTAACTGCAGTGTGATCAGAATAAATAATCACTTTACTACCCCATATATATGCCCGAAATTTATCCAAAGCATATACCACCGCAAGTAGCTCTTTTTCGGTAGTGGTGTAATTCAATTGTGCATCCGAAAGAGTCTTACTCGCGTAGTATATGGCAATGGGTTTCTTTTCAACCCGTTGTCCCAACACGGTCCCCACCGCATAATCACTAGCATTGCACATAATTTCAAAAGGAAAAGACCAATTTGGCGATTGCAAGATTGGGGCCTCAACTAACTTTTCTTTTAACTTGTTAAAAGCGTTTTGACAATTTTCATTAAAATCAAACGGTTGATCTTTTAACAACAAGTTACATAAAGGCTTGGTTATGTCACTAAAACCCTTAATAAACCGCCGGTAAAAACCCGCATGACCTAGAAATGACCTAACACCTTTAACGGTCGTGGGATACGGTAAAGTAGATATGACTTGTACCTTTGCACGATCAACCTCTATCCCACGACTTGACACCACGTGTCCCAACACGATTCCCTCTTGAACCATAAAATGGCTCTTCTCCCAACTTAGGACCAAACTAGTTTCCACACATCTTTTTAAAACTTTATCTAGTTGGTCCAAACAAGCCTCAAATGAGGACCCAAAAATTGAGAAACCATCCATGAAAATTTCCAAAGACTTCCCCACCATATCTGAAAAGATACTCATCATACACCTTTGGAAGGTGGCAGGGGCGTTACATAATCCAAATGGCATTCGCCTAAATGCGAAGGTGCCATAGGGACAAGTAAATGTGGTCTTTGATTGATCTTCTGGATGGATGGCAATTTGGTTATAACCAGAATTGCCATCTAAGAAGCAATAAAATTGTTGCCCCGACAATTTCTCAACTATTTGATCAATGAACGGCAAAGGAAAATGATCTTTGGAAGTTGCGGTATTCAACTTCCTATAATCAACACAAATTCGCCACCCGGTTACCGGCCGAGTGGCTACCTCTTCACCTGCGTCATTTTTGACGACTTGTATACCCGCTTTCTTGGGAACTGTCTGTGTTGGGCTCACCCATTGGCTATCCGAGATCGGGTAAATGATACCCGCATCAAGCCATTTCAGCACTTCCTTTTTCACTACCTCCCGCATGTTCGGATTTAATCTCCGTTGGGCATCTCGAACGGGAGTTACATTTTCTTCCGTGATGATTTTGTGCATCACCACCGAGGGACTAATACCCTTCAAATCAGCAATGGTCCATCCAATCGCCGCCCGATTAGTGACCAAAACACCCATCAATTTATCCTCTTGCTCCACGGTTAAGTTTGATGCAATAATAACCGGGAGCGTGTTGCCTTCACCAACATAAGCATATTTGAGATGCTTCGGCAATGCCTTCAACTCAACCTCCGGAGGCTCTACTAAAGACGACTTCAATTTAGTGTCAATGCTCTCCGGTAAACTTTCAACTTGGTGTGTCCATGTCGGTTTTCCTTCTCGAACCGCGACCACCTCCAAACTCTTCACTTCCTCGTCGATGTTTCTTTCCACCTCTACCCGTGACCTGTCAAACATATAACAATCCTCCATTGTGCTTTCCCCATTCACGACTGTGTCGCAAAGAGGTATACACGTGTCAACAATGTCTGCCATATAGCATTCATCATCAACTGGAGGGTTCATAAGTCCGGAAAAAACATGCAACCTCAACCTTCAGTTTCCAAATGTCATGTCAACCGTTCCTGTTCTGCAGTCAATTTGAGCATTTGCAGTTGCTAAGAACGGTCGACCCAAAATCACCGTGGGTTGTTTGGTTGGGTCCTTAGCCACATATCAAGTACTAGAAAGTCCACCGGATAGTAAAAATCCTCGATTTTCACTATCACATCCGAAACAACTCCACGAGGTAGTTTGGGTGTCAAATCGGCTAACACCACGGTGGTGTTTGACGATTGAAGTGGACCAAACTCGTATTGGTCATACAAACTACCCGGTAGAATGCTCACGCTAGCACCAAGATCTAGAAGTGCCCGGTTGATTTTAAAATCGCCTACTTGAATTGAAATGATAGGCGCACCCGGATCTTGGAGCTTAGGTGGAAGTGCACCCGAAAGAATCGAACTCACGTTTTCGGTTAAATCTAATTTTTTTGGAAATTTATGAGTGCGTTTTTGGGTACACAAATCTTTCAAGTACTTAGCATACGACGGTACTTGTTTGATTGCATCCAAAAGAGGTAAATTTATTTTTACTTGTTTAAAAATTTCCAACAACTCTTCTTGTTGTGGACCTCTTTTGTTTACAATTTTCTTTATGGGTCCCTTCAATGCTTCGGGATAAGGGGCGGTATTAGCCTCCACACCCTTTTCCTTAGCCTTGGGGACAGGGATGGTCACAATGGGAGTATCATTGTTCTTTTTCAAATCATTTTTATTTTGACCTGTTTGACCATCCTCAGGCTCATCCTCACTAGCATCTTCCACCACCCCTTCAACAAATTGGGGTGATGGTGTTTTAACACCATTATCAACGACTTGACCACTACGTAAAGTAATTTTATTAATTGGTACCTCACGTGTGTTCCTTGAGCTTGACCCTTGATGCTTAGGGTTCACCGCGGTGTCACTTGGGAGCTTTCCCGTGCTTCCTCTCATTTGAGCCATTTCCTTCGCGAGTTGGCCCACTTGCTTTGCCAATGCCGCATGTGCTTTATCCCGAATCTCGTTTGTCTTCTTTATCTCCTTGATATCATGGTGAGATTCTTTTATATTGTTTTGAGATTCTTTTTGCATATTCAACAAAGCATCCATTTTGGCACTCAAATCATCGCCACCGGTTTGATTGTTCGACCCGCTTCCATTACCGCCTTGATTGTTGTAATTCCTTTGGTACCCACCTTGGTAATTATTGTCCCTACCTTGGTACCCTTGGTTGTAATTTCGTTGATAACCTCCTTGGTTACCACCTTGACGGTTTTGATATGATGACCCGCTTTGACCTCCTTGGTTACCCGATTGAAAATTTGGGTCCATTTGATTTGAAGCATTACCATATCGGAAGTTAGGGCGATTTCTCAAACCCGGATGATAAGTGTTGGAGTTCATGTCATATTGCTTCCTATCTCCACACACTTGGTTGACTTCCTCCGTGTAGTTACTCGGCCCCGTTGGACATTGTTCCGCTCTATGTCCAATATCACCACAATCTTCACATACCTCGAATTGAACCGCATTTACTTCCTTTTTCTTCATTCGAGCCATTTCCCGCTCTAAGGTGGAAATCCGATCTTTAGAGTCAAGATCGGGAAGTGACCGTGAAATGGGATGCTTCTTAGCTCGATCGGCCGATTCTTTCTCTTTCGAACGTTTACTCATCCGTTCCAAGAATTCCCAATCATCATCTTCATGGTTGCTTAGAAGGGTCCCATTGCTCGTTGATTCAAGTCGGTTCCATGTGTTGTCGTCTAGACCTCGTTCAAAGCACTTGACCAACTCCCACTTTTCTATTTGATGATGTGGGCACTTTCGCATCAACTCCCTAAATCTTGTGAAGGCTTCATGCAATGGTTCGCCAGATAATTGGCGAAAAGACCTAATTTCATCACGAGCATCGTCGGTCTTTGCCATTGAATAATACTCATCTAGAAAAGCTTGTTGCATTTCTCCCCATGTGCGAATGCTATTGGCTGGAAGTGTAAGGAACCATTGCTTCGCTTTGTCTTTCAACGAAAATTGAAACAAACGAAGTTTGACCTCCTCTAGTGCAAAGTTATGCCCCCCGATAGTGCTGCAAATGGAAGAAAACTCTGTCAAATGTGTGTACGGTTCGTCGTTAGACCTTCCATTAAAATGAGGAAGTATGTTGATGTAATGTGGTTTACAATCAAACATCCTCCTCTCACAAACAATTGGTGAGTCGTTCTCGGTGACAACCGGCCTAAAACGATCATTCACTCCCCATGGAGGTCGTTGACGACGATGGGGACCGTTAACTTCTTGATCAACCACTCTTCGGTTGTCCCATCTATCATATCTTCTTTCATCCCTTCTTTCATCCCTTCCTTGATTCCTACCTTGGTTACCTCTTTGGTTACCACCTCCCACAAAACGAGGAATCCGATTAGGGTTACCATTGTTGTTATTGTTTTTGTTGTACAACCCATCATCTCGGTTCCGTTGGTTGTTGTTTCGTGGTTGACGGTTGTTTCCATAACCGTCATTTCTTCTATTCCCATAACCGTAGTCATCATCCCCCACATAATTGGCATTATGATAGCCAAACTCCTCATCATCATAACCTCTTGCATTGTAAACATTGCCTTGATTAACATACCCCCAATCTTCGTCATCGTTAGCCCTATCATCATAGTATCCCCCGTCATCCGAATTTTCCGTATGAACACTCACATGTTCCGGCGATTGATAACCGGGAACACTATACGGTTCATCATCAGGGATTGCATTCCTCAAGTCATCGATGTTGAAGAATGGGTCTTCATTTGCGGGATTGCCGCGATCACGATTTCCCCGACGGTCGGAATTGACATTCCGGCCATCTAGGTTGATGGGTAAAGAGGTTTGTCGATGAAGGTTTTGTTGTTGGGGTGTTCTTTGATTGTGGATAGGATTTTGGTTTTGGAAAGGTGGTGTGGGTGGTCCGGTATTGTTGTTATTACCACCCAGTCGCTCTGGAGGTATAGGTTGCATATTTGGAGAGGGATTGAAATTGCTTCGGTATTGAAATTGGTTCGGATTTTGATTTTGGTTGAAGTTTTGGTTAGAGTTTTGGTTCGCCATTGAATCGGTTTCAATGGATGGTGTATGTTGTGGTGTATTGGTGGTTTGATTAGAAGCAAGTGTTGCTTCTAACCGGCTTGCTAGATTTCTCCTTGCGACTCTTTCGATTTCCGGTTCGTAGACTAAAGGTGAAGTCCTCCCGGAGTTTCGCGTATGCATACACTACCTGTAACCTGCACAAGTAACACACCCGCGTAACAAGGAAAAAGACAAAGTGCAAAAAGAAACTAAACAACTTAAATAGGTAATCACGAAAATTCAAACAATAATCCAAACACAAAGCGCACGCACTCCCCGGCAACGACGGCAAAATTTGATCGGAGTGTCGCGCTCCGGTCAAAGATAATATTTATATGCCCTAATTACCCTTAACAAATAGCTAGTGGTAGTGAGGGGTCGAACCACGAAGAGTATGTGGTTTGTGTGTGGATTCAATTGAATTATCAAGAATGTCACGTATTATGAAGCTTACTAGAATGTTTTTGTGTTTTTGTTTAATTGAGAGAAATGAGTTTGGATTAAATGAATTGATTAAATTAATTGACAACTAATGATTAATGATTATGAGAAAATTGATTACTAGAACAATAATAAGAAAAAGGAATCACACCCGGTTTCGGTAATTGCTAACTTAGGATTTCTACAAGTTTTAGATTCAACTCAAATGCATTCGATTAACGAATTTAGTGTACCGTGACTTAGGTGCTAATAGCTATCAACGTCCCGAAGAACGGACAAGAATACACTTTGTAATCAACACAAGTAAATCCTAACAACGACAATGCACAATTACATATCACCATTTCGCAAAGTCATAACTTTTAACATCATTCGACAGTTTACGAATTCGAAACAAATGTAATACTATTGTCAAAAGTTTCAAAAATCAAACACAAATTGTCACTAAGTTGAAACAAGAACAATTCGAAACCCTAGAATTAACAACTACCTACACCGGGGTGAAACCGAGATGATTAGGCGCTCATGGTTGAAGAAGCTTGATGTAAGACCCTAATTTCTACATGACAAAAGTCGCAGCGGAAACACGTACCATAAAAATTCTTTCATTAAAATACCTCAAACCATTTAAACTTTAACTTTAATATAGCTTTTATTCTTACTTCCGTCACCCTCTTAATTACTAAAATAAAACATAGCTTATGTTTATTTCAATTTACATTCAACGTCCCCGTACAATCTCTCTTGTGGCTCGATCTTCGATCTCTATTCCTTGATAATCGCCTGGTCCATACTACCTGCACTCACCACATACATTCAAACATTAGCACAATGTATAAATAAGATCATTCGCGTACACTTCACGTTTCGTTCTT
Organism: Helianthus tuberosus; assembly: GCA_030545235.1. Taxonomy (NCBI): domain Eukaryota; kingdom Viridiplantae; phylum Streptophyta; class Magnoliopsida; order Asterales; family Asteraceae; genus Helianthus; species Helianthus tuberosus. The sequence continues at coordinate 52,919,047 of CM060389.1, read as the reverse complement.
TAATAAACTTCAAGCATTTCATCTGCGTATCCATTTACTGGTGAGGCTTCATGAATGTACCTGCATTACTTATCATTCTCAAGGTACACCATTAGTAGCGTTAATCCTCAATGTGTCTTAATCATACACACATACGTACATACATTAAACTTACATATACATCTACATACGTGCATACACTCATACATACCTTTATACGTACCTACGTACACAACTACATACCTACATACCCTTCCTACAGCTTTACATACATGCATACGATCATACATATCCTTATACATACACACATACACATCTACATCCGTACATACCCTTTCTACAACTATACATACGTACATACACTCATACGTATCATTATACATACCTACGTACACCACTACTTACGTACAAACCCTTCCTTCATCTTTGCATACATGCATACGCCCATACTTACCTACATACATACTTACATAACTTCTACATACGTATACAAATACGTACAAACATACATACTCGCTTATCTACATATGTGCATACATTCATACATACCTTTATGCGTACCTACGTACACAACTACATACTTACATACCCTTCCTACAGCTTTACATACATGCATACACTCCTACATGCCTTCATACGTACTTACTTATGCAACTACATACGTACATACCTTTCCTACATCATCACATACATGCCTACACTCGTATATACGCTTATACATACATGCATACACATCTACGTACAAACATAACTTTCCTACAACTTTACATACATGCATACACTCCTACATGCCTTCATACGTACTTACATAAGTTCTATGTACGTATACCGATACATACAACATACATACTTGCTTGGTCTACAAACGTGCATCCCTATATGCTCATAAGAAACTTTACGAGTCATCGTGTCGAAAACCGGAGCACCAGGACACGTTACGGGTCAACCGGAAACACCAGACGTGAAAATAAAAGCTTACAAACAAGTGCCCGTCGGCGACGGGATGGGAGCCCGTCGGCGACGGGATGGGAGCCCGTCGGCGACGGGTTGTAATTATGCCCGTCGGGGCCATTAACCCGTAACCAGTGTCTTAACCCGTCGGAGAAAAATGACCAAACCGGTGCCCGTCGGCGACGGGGTGGGAGCCCGTCGGCGACGCCCTCCCTAAAACACATTTTCCTGCAGATCCATTTCGTCGTCCGTACGCACTAAAACGCGCGTAACTTTCGAACCGTTTACCCGTTTAACCTCCCGTTTCTTCCTACATGCTTGTAAATTCACATTCTATCATACGAACTTAAAATCCCACATCCGTATCAAGGAAATTCTTAACTTGCATGCATTCGACTTATTATTATATTCTACTTATTTGACCCGTTCGTGCATTTATCAACATAAACTGTTTATTTGACCTCAAACTCATATGAACTTAATAATTTCATTGACGCCTATCATAAAGATTTATTTCTCGGATGTCTAGCATTCTCTTAACCCATTTTTCGCTCAAAAGCTCATTTTGACCCGTAATGGGTATTTACGCATTGTAAGGTCTATGGCTCACAAAGACCATACTTCTCTCTTCCATACTTGTCTAAAACATTACATTGATCGAACAACTTGTTTCTAAACCACTTTTAATATCGTTTGCCCAAAATACCCATCAAGGGCATTTTGGTCAACTTTAATTCAATCATTTACAACGAAAGACTTCATCACATATATGACCTCAAACATCATGTTTAATTAATTTAAACAATGTATTACTTACTCGTACTAAGAAGTGATTACAGAAATCACTTACCTTATGCGTCCATGCTCGTATCCGATTCCTTGCCTCTTCTTGACCCGTTAACATCTCATGCTTGAATCCGCCTCGACGTGATTCCTATACTTTCATTTCATCGAAACCACGCTCTTATTAGCATACTCATTCATACATGTGTCAATCATATTACTCACATAATTCACCCTTAACTTTCCTTAGTCACTTCTAACAAGCATTACAACATATAATCAACTTCATAACCTTTCTAACACACGTAAATCATCGGGTAATCAACTTAACACATATTTACATAACATGTATCCAACGACTTCCTCTAATCCTATCTTTACGACAACGAGTCCAATCATGTCTCTTATACTTGTTGACTTTCAAAAGTCAACTATTAATCATATGTAACCTTCGACTTATCAACATGTACCCGTAGCATCATAATCGATTATACGGACGACACTATATACATTGCATCATACACTTGATGTGAGTACTACCTTTTAAGCATAGAGTACAACTATTTCATGTACAAAACTCATAAACTCATACATAACCCATCAAATCCTACTACTAATCATCATATATCATTCCAAATGAACATTAAACATAACATCATCACATTCTTCCTAATTTATCCAACAATAATTCATCATAACCACTTAATACATCAATCATTCAACAAAACTTGAACATAGGAGGTGATTCTAGTTATCATCTTCACCCTAACTAACGGGTTTCACCTCTAATCCTCAAATTAACGTAAACCATACATAACCCATGTTCTATACAAGGATTCTAACCCTTGTACATGATCAATTTCATACTAACTCACGGATTAGAACATAACCCACTTCACCCATGATCACCAATCTTAGATTTAAAACATACCTTATGATCCTCTCGTGTTGGTGATCATTAATCCATGCTCGGTTATGGATTTAGACTTCATCTTGCCTTTCAATTTGGACATAAGGATGAGATTAGGGTTTGAGGCTCCATGGGAGCCTCATGGTCGATCTTTCCAGAACACACACTTGGTGTGTGTTTGTGTGTGTCAAGTTATTCTATAAATTAACTTTCATTTGTTCCACTTTAGCCCCTCGGGTTTTCCTTTAAAACATAAATGACACTACCTTTCATCACTTAATACTTTTGACCATACCCTTAACTAGGATAAATAGCCTAGTTACTTATTTCATGACGTGTCATAAAGGAACACCCGACAATTAATTACATTCAGATTTTGGGGCGTTACAAGTCTACCACCCTTAATTGAGGTTTCGTCCCCGAAACCTTTCTTACCTTTATTTATCACTAATTATTCCTTCTCTACATCCACTCGACACAACCACGAGCTCGTCACAATGACTATCATCGCAATTACCTTATTCCGGTACTCACGACCAAGCTTACCCTTCTTATTCATACTTAACTGATTATCCGGGTCGTAGCCCGTCCTACACTTATGACTCCCATGAGTCGATTACCTACACATCTAACACATCCCGGGTTCAAAACTTCTTTCTTTCATCTTAAAATTTTAAAATTTAGGTTTACGTGCCAATCATGATCCTTCTTTCATTCAATTACTTTACATTTACTCACATGATTCGTTTGACACAATCGTAGCATCCATACATTTCATTATTTCTATATTTTGAATCCGACTAGCGGTTTCGAATATTCTTTTCATGCATTTCATACTTTGAATCCGTCTCGCGGGTTCAAACATTCCATTCATGCCTTTCATGCCTTGAATCCGTCTCACGGATTCAAACATTCCATTCATGCCTTTCATGCCTTGAATCCGTCTCACGGATTCAAACATTTCTTTCATGCCTTTCATACCTTGAATCCGTCTCGCGGGTTCAAACATTCCATTCATGCCTTTCATGCCTTTGAATCCGTTTCACGGATTCAAACATTGCATTCACACTTTTCATCCCTTGAATCCATCTCGCGGATTCAAGCATTGCATTCATACTTTAGTGATCCGTACTTTCTTACGGATTCAACATTCTTTATTCTTATCAGGCATGTTTTCATACTTTCATAGTACTCTCAATTCCCCGAGAGTCTTACTTCCCATTTCACCCACACGCCCGCCTGTTACCTAACTCTACCGGACATACCTGTAACAATTATCACGGTCTCACGAACGTCATATGCTTCACATGTACTGGCCAGGTACACAATCCACATACTAGTTTCGTGTCTTCGTGTAATTGTCACCTTATGTACGAAGAACTAGGTTTCAGCACGTGTATCATTTTCAAAACATATTCATTATACCATCATAGCCCTTCATTTAGCATTTTTCTTCCCTTAATGCATTTTACCATTTTACATATCCACATATTGAATTTACATACCTGGCTCATTTGCCTATTTGTCTTATTACCTCTTTGCCTGCCTTAGTATTCATCCTAGACTGCATTCACGGATCATCCTCTTCCAACACTTATGCTTACCTTGCACATACAAAACCGTCAGTTTCTTTATACGTACACATAAGTACATACTTACATTAGCCTTTACCTTTGGATCTTGATCGAGTCTTAGATTGTACGGGTTCCTTATCGTAAGAGCACACAAGTTTGAGTTCAAGTACTTACTTTCTTGTACTTGAGTCTCTCAAACCAGGGCTCTGATACCAACTTGTAAGACCCTAATTTCTACATGACAAAAGTCGCAGCGGAAACACGTACCATAAAAATTCTTTCATTAAAATACCTCAAACCATTTAAACTTTAACTTTAACATAGCTTTTATTCTTACTTCCGTCACCCTCTTAATTACTAAGGTAAAACATAGCTTATGTTTATTTCAATTTACATTCAACGTCCCCGTACAATCTCTCTTGTGGCTCGATCTTCGATCTCTATTCCTTGATAATCGCCTGGTCCGTACTACCTGCACTCACCACATACATTCAAACATTAGCACAATGTATAAATAAGATCATTCGCGTACACTTCACGTTTCGTTCTTTAATAAACTTCAAGCATTTCATCTGCGTATCCATTTACTGGTGAGGCTTCATGAATGTACCTGCATTACTTATCATTCTCAAGGTACACCATTAGTAGCGTTAATCCTCAATGTGTCTTAATCATACACACATACGTACATACATTAAACTTACATATACATCTACATACGTGCATACACTCATACATACCTTTATACGTACCTACGTACACAACTACATACCTACATACCCTTCCTACAGCTTTACATACATGCATACGATCATACATATCCTTATAAATACACACATACACATCTACATCCGTACATACCCTTTCTACAACTATACATACGTACATACACTCATACGTATCATTATACATACCTACGTACACCACTACTTACGTACAAACCCTTCCTTCATCTTTGCATACATGCATACGCCCATACTTACCTACATACATACTTACATAACTTCTACATACGTATACAAATACGTACAAACATACATACTCGCTTATCTACATATGTGCATACATTCATACATACCTTTATGCGTACCTACGTACACAACTACATACTTACATACCCTTCCTACAGCTTTACATACATGCATACACTCCTACATGCCTTCATACGTACTTACTTATGCAACTACATACGTACATACCTTTCCTACATCATCACATACATGCCTACACTCGTATATACGCTTATACATACATACATACACATCTACGTACAAACATAACTTTCCTACAACTTTACATACATGCATACACTCCTACATGCCTTCATACGTACTTACATAAGTTCTATGTACGTATACCGATACATACAACATACATACTTGCTTGGTCTACAAACGTGCATCCCTATATGCTCATAAGAAACTTTACGAGTCATCGTGTCGAAAACCGGAGCACCAGGACACGTTACGGGTCAACCGGAAACACCAGACGTGAAAATAAAAGCTTACAAACAAGTGCCCGTCGGCGACGGGATGGGAGCCCGTCGGCGACGGGATGGGAGCCCGTCGGCGACGGGTTGTAATTATGCCCGTCGGGGCCATTAACCCGTAACCAGTGTCTTAACCCGTCGGAGAAAAATGACCAAACCGGTGCCCGTCGGCGACGGGGTGGGAGCCCGTCGGCGACGCCCTCCCTAAAACACAATTTCCTGCAGATCCATTTCGTCGTCCGTACGCACTAAAACGCGCGTAACTTTCGAACCGTTTACCCGTTTAACCTCCCGTTTCTTCCTACATGCTTGTAAATTCACATTCTATCATACGAACTTAAAATCCCACATCCGTATCAAGGAAATTCTTAACTTGCATGCATTCGACTTATTATTATATTCTACTTATTTGACCCGTTCGTGCATTTATCAACATAAACTGTTTATTTGACCTCAAACTCATATGAACTTAATAATTTCATTGACGCCTATCATAAAGATTTATTTCTCGGATGTCTAGCATTCTCTTAACCCATTTTTCGCTCAAAAGCTCATTTTGACCCGTAATGGGTATTTACGCATTGTAAGGTCTATGGCTCACAAAGACCATACTTCTCTCTTCCATACTTGTCTAAAACATTACATTGATCGAACAACTTGTTTCTAAACCACTTTTAATATCGTTTGCCCAAAATACCCATCAAGGGTATTTTGGTCAACTTTAATTCAATCATTTACAACGAAAGACTTCATCACATATATGACCTCAAACATCATGTTTAATTAATTTAAACAATGTATTACTTACTCGTACTAAGAAGTGATTACAGAAATCACTTACCTTATGCGTCCATGCTCGTATCCGATTCCTTGCCTCTTCTTGACCCGTTAACATCTCATGCTTGAATCCGCCTCGACGTGATTCCTATACTTTCATTTCATCGAAACCACGCTCTTATTAGCATACTCATTCATACATGTGTCAATCATATTACTCACATAATTCACCCTTAACTTTCCTTAGTCACTTCTAACAAGCATTACAACATATAATCAACTTCATAACCTTTCTAACACACGTAAATCATCGGGTAATCAACTTAACACATATTTACATAACATGTATCCAACGACTTCCTCTAATCCTATCTTTACGACAACGAGTCCAATCATGTCTCTTATACTTGTTGACTTTCAAAAGTCAACTATTAATCATATGTAACCTTCGACTTATCAACATGTACCCGTAGCATCATAATCGATTATACGGACGACACTATATACATTGCATCATACACTTGATGTGAGTACTACCTTTTAAGCATAGAGTACAACTATTTCATGTACAAAACTCATAAACTCATACATAACCCATCAAATCCTACTACTAATCATCATATATCATTCCAAATGAACATTAAACATAACATCATCACATTCTTCCTAATTTATCCAACAATAATTCATCATAACCACTTAATACATCAATCATTCAACAAAACTTGAACATAGGAGGTGATTCTAGTTATCATCTTCACCCTAACTAACGGGTTTCACCTCTAATCCTCAAATTAACGTAAACCATACATAACCCATGTTCTATACAAGGATTCTAACCCTTGTACATGATCAATTTCATACTAACTCACGGATTAGAACATAACCCACTTCACCCATGATCACCAATCTTAGATTTAAAACATACCTTATGATCCTCTCGTGTTGGTGATCATTAATCCATGCTCGGTTATGGATTTAGACTTCATCTTGCCTTTCAATTTGGACATAAGGATGAGATTAGGGTTTGAGGCTCCATGGGAGCCTCATGGTCGATCTTTCCAGAACACACACTTGGTGTGTGTTTGTGTGTGTCAAGTTATTCTATAAATTAACTTTCATTTGTTCCACTTTAGCCCCTCGGGTTTTCCTTTAAAACATAAATGACACTACCTTTCATCACTTAATACTTTTGACCATACCCTTAACTAGGATAAATAGCCTAGTTACTTATTTCATGACGTGTCATAAAGGAACACCCGACAATTAATTACATTCAGATTTTGGGGCGTTACAAGTCTACCACCCTTAATTGAGGTTTCGTCCCCGAAACCTTTCTTACCTTTATTTATCACTAATTATTCCTTCTCTACATCCACTCGACACAACCACGAGCTCGTCACAATGACTATCATCGCAATTACCTTATTCCGGTACTCACGACCAAGCTTACCCTTCTTATTCATACTTAACTGATTATCCGGGTCGTAGCCCGTCCTACACTTATGACTCCCATGAGTCGATTACCTACACATCTAACACATCCCGGGTTCAAAACTTCTTTCTTTCATCTTAAAATTTTAAAATTTAGGTTTACGTGCCAATCATGATCCTTCTTTCATTCAATTACTTTACATTTACTCACATGATTCGTTTGACACAATCGTAGCATCCATACATTTCATTATTTCTATATTTTGAATCCGACTAGCGGTTTCGAATATTCTTTTCATGCATTTCATACTTTGAATCCGTCTCGCGGGTTCAAACATTCCATTCATGCCTTTCATGCCTTGAATCCGTCTCACGGATTCAAACATTCCATTCATGCCTTTCATGCCTTGAATCCGTCTCACGGATTCAAACATTTCTTTCATGCCTTTCATACCTTGAATCCGTCTCGCGGGTTCAAACATTCCATTCATGCCTTTCATGCCTTTGAATCCGTTTCACGGATTCAAACATTGCATTCACACTTTTCATCCCTTGAATCCATCTCGCGGATTCAAGCATTGCATTCATACTTTAGTGATCCGTACTTTCTTACGGATTCAACATTCTTTATTCTTATCAGGCATGTTTTCATACTTTCATAGTACTCTCAATTCCCCGAGAGTCTTACTTCCCATTTCACCCACACGCCCGCCTGTTACCTAACTCTACCGGACATACCTGTAACAATTATCACGGTCTCACGAACGTCATATGCTTCACATGTACTGGCCAGGTACACAATCCACATACTAGTTTCGTGTCTTCGTGTAATTGTCACCTTATGTACGAAGAACTAGGTTTCAGCACGTGTATCATTTTCAAAACATATTCATTATACCATCATAGCCCTTCATTTAGCATTTTTCTTCCCTTAATGCATTTTACCATTTTACATATCCACATATTGAATTTACATACCTGGCTCATTTGCCTATTTGTCTTATTACCTCTTTGCCTGCCTTAGTATTCATCCTAGACTGCATTCACGGATCATCCTCTTCCAACACTTATGCTTACCTTGCACATACAAAACCGTCAGTTTCTTTATACGTACACATAAGTACATACTTACATTAGCCTTTACCTTTGGATCTTGATCGAGTCTTAGATTGTACGGGTTCCTTATCGTAAGAGCACACAAGTTTGAGTTCAAGTACTTACTTTCTTGTACTTGAGTCTCTCAAACCAGGGCTCTGATACCAACTTGTAAGACCCTAATTTCTACATGACAAAAGTCGCAGCGAAAACACGTACCATAAAAATTCTTTCATTAAAATACCTCAAACCATTTAAACTTTAACTTTAACATAGCTTTTATTCTTACTTCCGTCACCCTCTTAATTACTAAAATAAAACATAGCTTATGTTTATTTCAATTTACATTCAACGTCCCCGTACAATCTCTCTTGTGGCTCGATCTTCGATCTCTATTCCTTGATAATCGCCTGGTCCGTACTACCTGCACTCACCACATACATTCAAACATTAGCACAATGTATAAATAAGATCATTCGCGTACACTTCACGTTTCGTTCTTTAATAAACTTCAAGCATTTCATCTGCGTATCCATTTACTGGTGAGGCTTCATGAATGTACCTGCATTACTTATCATTCTCAAGGTACACCATTAGTAGCGTTAATCCTCAATGTGTCTTAATCATACACACATACGTACATACATTAAACTTACATATACATCTACATACGTGCATACACTCATACATACCTTTATACGTACCTACGTACACAACTACATACCTACATACCCTTCCTACAGCTTTACATACATGCATACGATCATACATATCCTTATACATACACACATACACATCTACATCCGTACATACCCTTTCTACAACTATACATACGTACATACACTCATACGTATCATTATACATACCTACGTACACCACTACTTACGTACAAACCCTTCCTTCATCTTTGCATACATGCATACGCCCATACTTACCTACATACATACTTACATAACTTCTACATACGTATACAAATACGTACAAACATACATACTCGCTTATCTACATATGTGCATACATTCATACATACCTTTATGCGTACCTACGTACACAACTACATACTTACATACCCTTCCTACAGCTTTACATACATGCATACACTCCTACATGCCTTCATACGTACTTACTTATGCAACTACATACGTACATACCTTTCCTACATCATCACATACATGCCTACACTCGTATATACGCTTATACATACATACATACACATCTACGTACAAACATAACTTTCCTACAACTTTACATACATGCATACACTCCTACATGCCTTCATACGTACTTACATAAGTTCTATGTACGTATACCGATACATACAACATACATACTTGCTTGGTCTACAAACGTGCATCCCTATATGCTCATAAGAAACTTTACGAGTCATCGTGTCGAAAACCGGAGCACCAGGACACGTTACGGGTCAACCGGAAACACCAGACGTGAAAATAAAAGCTTACAAACAAGTGCCCGTCGGCGACGGGATGGGAGCCCGTCGGCGACAGGATGGGAGCCCGTCGGCGACGGGTTGTAATTATGCCCGTCGGGGCCATTAACCCGTAACCAGTGTCTTAACCCGTCGGAGAAAAATGACCAAACCGGTGCCCGTCGGCGACGGGGTGGGAGCCCGTCGGCGACGCCCTCCCTAAAACACATTTTCCTGCAGATCCATTTCGTCGTCCGTACGCACTAAAACGCGCGTAACTTTCGAACCGTTTACCCGTTTAACCTCCCGTTTCTTCCTACATGCTTGTAAATTCACATTCTATCATACGAACTTAAAATCCCACATCCGTATCAAGGAAATTCTTAACTTGCATGCATTCGACTTATTATTATATTCTACTTATTTGACCCGTTCGTGCATTTATCAACATAAACTGTTTATTTGACCTCAAACTCATATGAACTTAATAATTTCATTGACGCCTATCATAAAGATTTATTTCTCGGATGTCTAGCATTCTCTTAACCCATTTTTCGCTCAAAAGCTCATTTTGACCCGTAATGGGTATTTACGCATTGTAAGGTCTATGGCTCACAAAGACCATACTTCTCTCTTCCATACTTGTCTAAAACATTACATTGATCGAACAACTTGTTTCTAAACCACTTTTAATATCGTTTGCCCAAAATACCCATCAAGGGCATTTTGGTCAACTTTAATTCAATCATTTACAACGAAAGACTTCATCACATATATGACCTCAAACATCATGTTTAATTAATTTAAACAATGTATTACTTACTCGTACTAAGAAGTGATTACAGAAATCACTTACCTTATGCGTCCATGCTCGTATCCGATTCCTTGCCTCTTCTTGACCCGTTAACATCTCATGCTTGAATCCGCCTCGACGTGATTCCTATACTTTCATTTCATCGAAACCACGCTCTTATTAGCATACTCATTCATACATGTGTCAATCATATTACTCACATAATTCACCCTTAACTTTCCTTAGTCACTTCTAACAAGCATTACAACATATAATCAACTTCATAACCTTTCTAACACACGTAAATCATCGGGTAATCAACTTAACACATATTTACATAACATGTATCCAACGACTTCCTCTAATCCTATCTTTACGACAACGAGTCCAATCATGTCTCTTATACTTGTTGACTTTCAAAAGTCAACTATTAATCATATGTAACCTTCGACTTATCAACATGTACCCGTAGCATCATAATCGATTATACGGACGACACTATATACATTGCATCATACACTTGATGTGAGTACTACCTTTTAAGCATAGAGTACAACTATTTCATGTACAAAACTCATAAACTCATACATAACCCATCAAATCCTACTACTAATCATCATATATCATTCCAAATGAACATTAAACATAACATCATCACATTCTTCCTAATTTATCCAACAATAATTCATCATAACCACTTAATACATCAATCATTCAACAAAACTTGAACATAGGAGGTGATTCTAGTTATCATCTTCACCCTAACTAACGGGTTTCACCTCTAATCCTCAAATTAACGTAAACCATACATAACCCATGTTCTATACAAGGATTCTAACCCTTGTACATGATCAATTTCATACTAACTCACGGATTAGAACATAACCCACTTCACCCATGATCACCAATCTTAGATTTAAAACATACCTTATGATCCTCTCGTGTTGGTGATCATTAATCCATGCTCGGTTATGGATTTAGACTTCATCTTGCCTTTCAATTTGGACATAAGGATGAGATTAGGGTTTGAGGCTCCATGGGAGCCTCATGGTCGATCTTTCCAGAACACACACTTGGTGTGTGTTTGTGTGTGTCAAGTTATTCTATAAATTAACTTTCATTTGTTCCACTTTAGCCCCTCGGGTTTTCCTTTAAAACATAAATGACACTACCTTTCATCACTTAATACTTTTGACCATACCCTTAACTAGGATAAATAGCCTAGTTACTTATTTCATGACGTGTCATAAAGGAACACCCGACAATTAATTACATTTAGATTTTGGGGCGTTACACTTGATCACCGGATAAGTGGAACACGAATGAAATCATCTTGAAGCTTAATGGATGAAGGAATGATGGATGATTAGGGTTCTTGGATGATGATGATGAATGTTAATGATGGATGGAGAATTAGGGTTTTAGATGGTGAGTGTGAATGATGGATGATTGATGATTCGGGTTCTAGATGTTGTAGTGATTCCACAAGTTGGAATGGTAGGTGAAAGATGATGATTCTTGGCTCCAAGATGAAGATTCAAACTCCACACCAAGTGTAACTTACCAATTACCTACCCCCGAGCCAATAGAAATCGAGTTTAACCCCCTATTCAACAAAATTCGCGTTTCAGGTAATGGCTACCCGTCGCCGACGGCATTCAACCAGTCGCCGACGGGCTTTGGTTTTCAGTTATTCGTCCGACGCGTAAATTAACTAGATACGGGAGTTATGTGCCGACGGGTGTTTTTGGTGGGCGTCGCCGACGGCCTGGACCCCATCGGCGACGGGCTCTCGTTTGCGAGATCTCTGTTTTTTCGCTCCCAACACTCCCGGTTGATCCGTAATGCGTCCCAGTGCTCCGGTTTTCGATCCGGCGACCTGTAAAGCTCCCAAATAGCTCCTTAAACTTCGTTAAACCTGCATAACACAAATCTTATTAAAAGTAGGCCATTCAAGATTGAAACTTATGTAAAAACACAAAGTTACGCAATAACGAACACCGGTTTTCAACCACATATCAGCGAGGAGGGGATTTTCACTTTAGCACTCCCCATCACTCAAGTGGCAGTCACTATCTGCCACTGCATGAAGACCCACAAATGGGTGGACCCTCAAACCCAGTTCCAGAGGTGAATTCTGCACCAGTTGCACCACCGCCGCCACCCTTGGGTTTTGATAACCCGATTCCTACATACGCCGGTTCAACGGCGTACAATCCGTTTGAGCAGCCGGCTCACACTCATTATAACTACGCTGAAGCCAACCCATACCTTGTAGCGGCAAACTACAACGCCCTTCATCTCGAAGGACCATATGGAGCCCCTTGGGGAGTGGGATATCCAGCTCATGGGTATCAAATACCTGCTCGACCTCTGATTCGGCAGCAGTCGCAGCCACCACGATTTTCCCCACCGGAACAGGAGGAAATCCTCCAAAGACTAAGTCGGGTGGAACATGAATTTTAAAAATTTTAAAATTTTAAAAATTACATTTTTATTATGGTATGCATAAATATATTATACATGAAATAAATAAATTAAAAATCATTCCTTTTAAAATAACCTACCCATTAAATATTAAATAAGAATCTTAAAGGTATAACCTAGCCTGCATGTCATTATAAGACTTAGCCAAGATGGTAAGACCTGTTTAAATGATTCGAATCTCTGTTAACATCTGAAAACATGTTAACGCTCCTGGCAGACGTGATTCGTTAAAATCACACACGTCATTCTTATATTAGGATTCTTCAAAAGATTCCTATCCTAACCTGATGATCTATAAATCATGGGTTTAAATCATCAATTAAGATGATCATATGTTGACCATCCATTGGTAATATAGTGCCTACGGACCATACTCATTGTCATATAAGACAAAAGACAGTAGTAGTCTACGACTCCCTGTCAGAAAAAGGTAAAGAACTATGTTCAAACCTTCATGCCTTGATTCTCTGAAATCATGGCTTATGATTTAAAAATGTCCCTGTGACTAGGCCTTTTGTGCTACTAATAATACTGCTATTGTTTTATAATTAGGATAAATTATAATAAAAATCCTAAATAAATATGACTAACAAATTAACCAAATATGGCCTGTGTTTACCATGGTTAATGAATTGCCATAGAAGACGATTCCATAATAAACTCCCAAGTAAATTATTGTCCATATCTTATGTAACAGTTCAAACTACATGGCTAACTCGGATGAGATTAGGGGTGTTCACGATCCGATCCGATCCGATCGAGGGTCTGCTCATGCTCGGATTGAATTACAACCGATCCGATCCGAGCGGATCAAATTTGTAAAACCGATCGCAAAAGTGATGCTCATGCTCGGATTGAATTTGAATCGAACCGATCCGATCGGCTCGGTTTCGCTCGGTTTTTATCAAATCCTAAAAAAAGCGAGCGGATCTTTTTCGCTCGATTGAATAATAAGGCTTCGTTCAACAAAAACAAATTCTAACTTAAAGTGCGAATACAAAAGCAACATAAAATAAAGTGCGAATACATAAGAAACACAAAATAAAGGGCGAATACAAAAGCAACACAAAATAAAGTGCGAATACAACCAACCAGGCCCAACTAGCAAGAAGCTAGAAAGGACATGGGACAAACAACAGCTAATCACCAACCATGTTTACATCAAAATTTTGCCAACTGTCGAATGTCATCGATCTCCATCTTGCTCTATGGTACTATAACAAACATACCAAACAGAAACATAACATACCAAACAGAAACATAACATACCAAACAACAGATTAAAAAAACAGCAGGTTGAAGAACTGTTGAAGACCGTCCGAAGATTGAAGACTAGAGACAGCGGCGATATGTGTGTCGGAGATTAGAGGGTCAGAGACGGAGACTGTGAGTATGTGACTGTGGAGACCGGAGAGTGAGACCGAGATTAGAGCGGCAATTTGAATACGACTGATTAAGGAAGAATAGATTTAGGGTTAGATACTTAGATTTATATATTAAATATTAAGTTGGGTTGAATGTTATTTGGGCTTTTAGTTTTTTTTTGGGCTATTATATTTTTTTGGGTTTTTATCTATAAAATCTATAATATAAATATATATATTACTTATTAATAAAAATAATTCGAGCGAAACCGAGCGATCGACGAGCGAGCGGAGCTATGCTCATGCTCGGATTGAATTTGAATCGAACCGATCCGATCGGCTCATTTACAAACTGAGCGGGAATCGAACGGGCATTTTTCGAGCGATCGTCGAGCGATCTTCGATCGTCGAGCAGTTTGGACAGCCCTAGATGAGATCAACAGTCACCCA
The DNA here is from genome assembly GCA_030545235.1 of Helianthus tuberosus. Classification (NCBI taxonomy): domain Eukaryota; kingdom Viridiplantae; phylum Streptophyta; class Magnoliopsida; order Asterales; family Asteraceae; genus Helianthus; species Helianthus tuberosus. The sequence continues at coordinate 52,903,535 of CM060389.1, read as the reverse complement.
AGGGAGGATCATGATAATACCCGAATTAACATAGCGGGTGCAGAATTGCAAGCATTAATAGACAATGCTGTTACTAAAGCAATAGAGCAGCAATATAATGAATATAGCAGGACTCGAAGTAGGACCCTATCCGCACCGCATTCCAAGCCTAAGACTCATTCTGAGGCTCACAGCAAGCCACCCTCCAAGAAGGAAGAGCCAAAGAAAGACGATGACGATCGTCACTCTTCAAATCAGCAAAGTGTCCCATCAAAGAAGATCGAGCTGAAGCAGGAACCGCGTGGTAAGTCCTGCACATATAAGTACTTCGTCTCATGCAAACCCAGAGACTTTACTGGGGAGAAATGAGCGGTTGACTGCATGACATGGTTGGATGAAATGGATACCGTGGTTGATATCAGCGGGTGCGCTGAAAAGGATGTGGTAAAATTCGTATCTCAGTCATTCAAGGGCGAGGCATTAGCTTGGTGGAGGTCGTTAATCCAAGCTACTGGAAAAATCCCATTGTACAATCTGTCATGGGATCAGTTTGTGACGTTGATTAAAGAAAACTACTGCCCTCAGCATGAGGTTGAAAAGATTGAATCTGATTTCTTGTCTTTGGTTATGAAGAACCTGGACTGTCATGCCTACCTTACCAGTTTCAATACAATGTCAAGGTTGGTTCCTTACCTTGTGACGCCAGAACCCAAGAGGATAGCTCGTTTCATCGGGGGTTTAGCCCCAGAGATTAAGGCCAGTGTGAAAGCCTCCAGACCAACTACCGTCCGGTCTGCAGCTGATATAGCATTATCTCTTACTCTGGACGCGGTCAGGCAGAGATCACTGAGAAACACTGATGATGAGAAAAGGAAGCGTGAGGATGATAGCTCACGACGATCGGATAAGAGACATAGAGGAAACAATGACCACAAGAAGAGTTCTGGATCTAAGAAAGATGGTCATCAGTCGGGTGATAAACCTAAATGTAAGATCTGCAAGAAAAGTCACTTCGGGAAGTGCAGATATGAGTCAAAATCCCAACAACAGCCAAGGGCATGTGGGATTTGCAAGTCTTCTGAGCACAAGACCCTAGACTGTAAGAAAATCAAGGATACTACGTGCTATAGCTGCAATGAAAAAGGGCATATCAAGTCAAACTGCCCAAAACTTGCAAAGAAGACTGAGGATGGGAAAAAGACCAATGCAAGGGTCTTCCGGATGGATGCAAAGGAAGCCGTCCAGGAAGACAATGTGATCACAGGTACCTTCCTCATAAATGATGTCTATGCAAGAGTACTTTTTGATTCAGGCGTTGATAAGTCGTTCGTAGATAATAAGTTTTGTGAATTGTTGAAATTACCTGTTAAAACCTTAAGTGTGAAATATGAGGTGGAATTAGCTGATGGAACCATAGAAACCGCATCAACCGTGTTAGATGGATGTGTTATATCCATTAGGAACCACTCGTTTCCATTGTCGTTACTTCCTTTGAAATTAGCCGGTCTCGATGTAGTAATAGGCATGGATTGGTTGTCTCGGAACCAAACCCAAATCGTTTGTGCTAAGAAGCAAGTGGTTGTCAGAGCTCCTCATGGCGAGCATTTGACAATCGAAGGAGATACTAAATACGGAATGCCTGAGCAAGTATCCATGCTCAAGGTATCAGGGTGTTCGACGAAGGGTTGTGTTATCTACATGGCGCAAGTGACCATTGATGAACCAAAGCCTAAAATCGAAGACATACCTATTATCTCTGAATATCCAGAAGTATTCCCTGAGGAACTACCTGGTTTACCCCCAGATAGGCAAGTGGAGTTCAGGATTGACATTATTCCTGGAGCAGCACCTGTTGCAAGAGCACCTTACAGATTGGCACCAACGGAGATGAAAGAGTTGAGAACTCAACTAGATGATTTGTTAAGCAAGGGATTTATTAGACCTAGCTCATCTCCTTGGGGAGCACCAATCCTGTTTGTGAAGAAAAAGGATGGATCGATGCGTCTGTGCATCGATTATCGAGAACTTAACAAAGTTACTGTCAAGAATCGGTATCCATTGCCCAGGATCGACGACTTGTTCGATCAGCTTCAAGGAGCGAGTTATTTTTCCAACATCGACTTAAGGTCAGGATATCATCAACTGAAGGTCAAGGATGAAGATGTATATAAGACTGCATTTAGGACTCGTTACAGTCATTACGAGTTCTTAGTGATGCCTTTTGGACTCGCCAATGCACCAGCCGCATTCATGGATCTCATGAACCGCGTCTGCAAGCCTTACATGGATAAATTTGTCATCGTCTTCATCGATGATATTCTTATTTACTCGAAGAATCGAGCTGACCATGAGAAACACCTCTACTGCATTCTGAAACTGCTTCATCGAGAAAAACTCTACGCCAAATTCTCTAAGTGTGAATTTTGGCTTCGTGAAGTCCAATTTCTTGGACATGTGGTTAGTGAACGCAGAATCCAGGTAGATCCCGCTAAGGTTGAGGCTGTCATGAATTGGCAAGAGTCGAAGACGCCCACAGAGATTCGCAACTTCTTGGGATTGGCAGGATATTACAGGCGTTTTATTGAAAAAATTTCATGGATTGCTGCACCCCTAACTTCTCTGACTAGGAAGAATATTAAGTTTCACTGGGGACCGAAGCAACAAGAGTCCTTTGATATCCTTAAGCAGAAGCTAAGCAATGCACCTGTGTTGACATTGCCTGAAGGAATAGAAGAGTTTGTGGTATACTGTGATGCATCACACACCGGTATGGGGTGTGTGCTTATGCAGAAAGGCAAGGTTATTGCCTATGCTTCTCGACAGTTAAAGGTGCACGAAAAGAACTACACCACTCATGACTTGGAGTTGGGTGCCGTTGTATTTGCACTAAAACTTTGGAGGCAGTATTTATACGGTATCAAGTGTGTGATCTATTCTGATCACAAGAGCCTCCAGCACCTGTTTAACCAAAAGGATTTGAACATGAGGCAACGACGTTGGATGGAAACTATGAATGATTATGATTGTGAGATAAGATACCATCCTGGCAAAGCGAATGTAGTCGCCGATGCCTTGAGTCGAAAGGAAAGGGTGAAGCCTATAAGAATCAATGCCAAGAGCATTGAGATACAGAATAGTTTGAATGAAAGGTTGTTAGCTGCGCAGAAGGAAGCTGTGCTGGAAGCTAACTATCCTGGTGAAAAGCTAGGAGTAACCGAAGAACAGTTATCCTATAGCAAGGACGAAATTCTGAGGTTGAATGGACGAATATGGGTTTCAGTTTATGGAGGACTTCGAGATGTTATCCCCCAGGAAACCCACAGTTCTAAATACTCTGTTCATCCTGGAGCTGACAAGATGTACCAGGATTTGAAAGCAAATTTTTGGTGGATAGGCTTGAAGAAGTCTATAGCTACCTATGTAGCTAAATGTTTGACGTGTGCGCAAGTCAAAGCTGAACATCAGAAGCCGTCAGGTTTACTACAACTGCCTGAACTTCCCACGTGGAAGTGGGAAATGGTAACAATGGATTTCATCACCAAGTTGCCAAGGACAAAGAAAGGCAATGATACTATATGGGTGATAGTGGACAGACTGACTAAGTCAGCTCATTTCCTACCCATTAAGGAGACCTATAGCTCCGACATGTTAGCCCAATTGTACATAGATAAGATTGTATCTCTGCATGGCGTACCAGTGTCTATTATCTCTGACAGGGATACTAGATACACGTCACATTTTTGGAAAAGTTTCCAACAATCTTTGGGCACGCGCTTAATCGAGTTCTCGTATAACAACAACTTCGTGCATGTGTGATTGACTTAGGTGGAAGTTGGGATAACCACCTGCCATTAATCGAGTTCTCGTATAACAACAGCTATCATACCAGCATTAAGGCTGCGCCTTTTGAGGCCTTGTATGGTAGAAAGTGCAGAACGCCCGTTTGTTGGGCGGAAGTTGGAGATGTCCAACTGACAGGACCTGAAATAGTCCTGGAGACGACAGAGAAGATTTTGAAAATACGCGATCGTCTCAAAGCTGCCAGGGATAGGCAGAAAAGCTACGCGGACCTAAGGCGTAAACCTCTAAAGTTTGAGGTTGGTGATAAAGTTCTACTTAAAGTATCACCCTGGAAAGGGGTAATGCGATTTGGTAAGAAAGGCAAGTTAAGCCCGAGGTACATAGGACCATTCTAGATCATCGAATGTGTCAGATCTGTTGCTTATAAGTTAAACTTACCTGAAGAGCTCAGTGGTATTCATAACGTATTCCACATCTGCAATCTGAAGAAATGTCTAGCTGATGAATCGCTAGTCATACCACATACAGATGTGCACATCGATGAGAGCTTGAAGTTTGTTTAAAATCCTGTGTCGATTGAGGATCGACGGGTTAAGAAGCTTCGAAGGAAGCATGTACCGATTGTAAAAGTGAAATGGGATGCCTGTAGAGGTCCCGAGTACACGTGGGAGGTAGAGTCCACAATGAAAGAGAAATACCCTCATTTATTTCAGTAAATCTCGAGGTCGAGATTTCTTTTAAGGGGATGAGGATGTGACACCTCGAAATTTCATGTCCAGTATTATATCGACACGTGTCACAGGCTTAAAATATGTAAAGGATATCCTGAGAAGGACTAAAGTTGACAAACGAGGAAAGTATGTGAATATAAGGGTTCAAAATGTCAACAATGGATAAATATACTTTACAATAACCCTACATGATGTTTATACCCTTAAAAGAATGAATCATGGATCATACGAAGCTAATTGTGAAAGAAAGTGAGAGATTACAAACTACAGGGGTTAAATGTGTCAACATGTTTAAAGTATACCTCTGAGTGGCCTTTTAGCAAACCCGAAGCTTTGTAACGATAAATTATGCTCACTAGAATGCATGATAAAAATTTCACCAAGTTTCGTTAACATATGAGAAAGTTATGATAAAATTCGTATACGAGGGGTTAAAAGCGTCGACATGTTAATACATACCTCTGAGCGACCTATGTATAAATCCCAACCCTTAACCTGTGTTATAAACATCTGATAAGCATCCTAATCCTGTTAATGCTAACAATGATTGATCCAAATTAAAAGAATGGGATCCTATGAGGATGTGCACGACAACCTTCGTTTATGGCCCTTTCAAAAAAATCCAAGGCAACTTTAGAACATGGCAAGGTGGTTTAAACTGTTCAAGGCATGATCAAGTGGCCCATACTGATAATAGAGGCCCAAAATTCGCAATATCTAAGTTGCCTGTTCGAAGCTTGAAAGGTTACAAATTTTTACCTTCTGGTAAAGGCTTACGGACCGTAAAGGATACCCTTACGGTCCGTCAGACAGCCTTAGTAGCAGAAAAGTTGACAGGTGCCTGTTAAAATGAGTTAACTGACTTATATTGCCATTTTCACTACCATGTGCAACACAAACTAGTTCTTAGGCACTAGGGACACTTGTTATTGATCAGGGATCAATCCAAGAGTTGTTTGGCATGATCTTGATCAACCAAGATCACTATATAAAGACCACATTGTTGCAACTTTGATCATTAATTCCAAACTCAACTTCTGATCATTTCTGGAGCTCAAGAGCCTTCCCTAAGCATCACTAGTCGTGCATAGGACCTTGGTAAGCTTCCTTGACCTTCCTTAATCGTGTTTTACTTAGTTAATTAGCTTAAAGTCAAACCGTCGTAATTAAGGGTTGACTTATCGATTAATCACTAATGGTCCAGTGATTAGTCAAACTTAAGGTAGTTATAAGTTGGTAATTATATGGGCAATAAACCCTTAAAAGGGCACCCTCTGATTCCCACTCTAACTAGATCATTTGTCGGGTCAAAGTTTGTTATAAAAAGTCAACATAACCTTAATTTGTGAATTAACACGTAATTAGGAATGTAGAAGACGTGTAACCTATTTCATCACTCATATAACTTGGTAATTAGTATAAGAACTGGTCTAAGCTTGTTTGATCCGATAATTTTCTGTTTAGGCTCGGTTCGGAACCGAAAGTTGCAAAACTTGGACTTTTTCTTTGACTTCAGTTCTGACCCGATTTAGAGGGATTTAGAAATGCCTTAGAGCTTCCTTAGGACCAACCTTCATGATGGTATAACCCCCTGTGATCGGTTCATTGATTGTCCGATTCGTTTTCACGTTTCCGTTAATTGCTTAATGTTGACCATAATGCCCTTTCGACCATAAAACGAGAATTTTGGAAATGTGAGAGGACAATAATCTTTGTTACTGATTTATAAGCATGTCCCTAAATTTTCACCTCAGTTGGAGGTCTAGATTAGGAGTTATGCTCAATAGCGTAATTAGAAAGCTTTTTATTAATTAAACGACATAATTAGCGTAAAGCCTATCTAAACCCAATTTTTGACACCAAACCTTTTACTCACTGATGTAATATAATATTTTGGGATTTTTGAAGATTTTTAATTATTTTTAAACTGATTATAACATAGGGTTATCACCTTGATTCGGTTATTACCGATTATACCCTTTTGCTTATAAAATGAGTTTTACTTAGCCAATTGATACCAAATCTTTGGCCACTGATTTTATATGATAAATGAAGTATTTTGAACTTTATAACCTGATTAGAAAACTCAGATGTCCTGTTAAACCCGGAAATCGCTTAAAACGGCTTTTTACGCGTATTAAACACATAGTATGGGTTTAAAACCATTTTGTCATATAAGACTTATCACCAACTGATATAACCTGTTGAAATAAGTTGTTCTACTGATTATCTCAGATCCGAGTCTCAGAATTATAATTAATCTCTTTTATAATCCTTAAAATGACCAAAATACCTCTACGGGACTTAAATTGAGATTAAACTCGTTTTGGGCATAATGGAAGGTATCCTAATGATATCACAACATATTTAAGGCATATTAACTTAGGAAACCTGTTAGTGACTCTTTTGGTTACCCGCTATGCGTTATTCGCGTTTGGTTCAGTTTATGTAACTAATTTGCATAAATTAGCCGAAACGGGTCAAACCTTATCATTATAATCTCAAAATCCAGAATGTGTTTAGATTACCCATATTATACAATTCTTCAAACTTGTCGGGTCTAAATCACATTCTACTCCGGTCTTCGCTTAATCATGCGTTCGAACCGTATCTTCCTTTAAAACTAACCGGTCTAAGCTTAGGCTTAATTAAAGGCCCGTTAGGATTCTAATAGGATATTATAAACCTTCGTTCCAGAATAGGAGACCCGGTAAAAGCTACGTGCACTTGCTTGTTGTGATTATTACTTGCAAAGATAAATACTTTTAACTTATTTTCCCTTATACGGGCTTGGGGTACGGTATATAAAATACCGCTTGGTCGGGCATTGAATCTTTAATCGTATGATGGTTAATTTATTGAAATGACCCGTTTGAATTGTTTTGTTTGCTTAAAGCCTTTGGGGGGGGGGGGGGTTAATGACCATGTCCCGGATATCCTTGGCAACATTTTACGAAATGGCCACTACCTAAGTACATGGGTGTAGGCGTACACCCGTTAGTACATATACAAATAATAAGGTATAACCGCCGGTTTCGGGAATAACCCGCCGCGGGACTATATCATGTGGTGTGTCTATTAAGCTCTAACTCGGTGTAAACCCGGACTACTAAACGCATAAGAAACATGTAATTCTCTTACGACTTTATATTTAAATAATTATCCCAAGTTATAAAAGTTTGTGCCACGTGCATTCAAATCAATTTTATTAAACCTTTTCAAATTGAGTCAGTTAATTGTATTTACCAGTGTAAACTGATGTATTTTCCCAAAAAAGGTTAAGTGCAGGTACTACTCGAAATAGGCTGGCTTTCTCCTAGCATCCACAATAAGTCTCGCAAGCTTGGATGACATAAAACTGTTGAACAATGTTTCCTTTTTATTTGATCCACCTGTGGATTATTTTAAACTATCTTGTGATACTTAATATTACAATTTGTTTGGTTGAAATATATCTATCTTTTGCTTCCGCTGTGCATTTAAATATTGTGTTGTTTGAATATGATGATATCAACTACGTCACGATACTCCCCACCGGGCCCACCGGTAATACATGGAAATATCGGGGTGTGACAGGGTAAAAGGACATGCCTTCCCACATGCTCCTTTTGCGGCTGAGTAGATTTCAGCTTGAAGATATAGCTTAGACATGGAAAATAACTCTCTCTCTCTCTAACCATCGCCGCCCGGTAATCGCAGTGTCGGCTCGAAGATGAATGCTTAAATCTGTATAGCGCGCGGGGTTTAATCGATCGGTTCTGGGTAGCCATCTAGATATAACCTTTCGTTCTATCTGGATTTTTGAATAATCCATTCGCCGCTCTGGATTCCTGTGGTTTCTCAAATGGATTCGATGTATGACAGGGAGGGAGAATATGATAACGGAGGCCCGTGGTCCAATGTGCAATACCGGAAAAACAGGAAAAGCAAAGGGGATGGCGTTGAATGGACGTTTCTAGTGCAAAACTTATCTGACAAAGTAACGAGGAATGTTCTATGGAAGGCCTTTCAGCCATATGGCTTCATCTCGGACGTCTATGTGGCTCGGAAAAGAGACGCAAGAGGTAAGTGTTTTGGCTTCGTCTGGTATGTTGGCATAGGAAATATGAAGGAGACCCTGGCGTCCTTGAATACTGTTATAATGTTTGGTATGAAAGTATCAGTCGCGTTGGCCAAGTATGATAACGATCACAAGAGGTTTAATTATGCCTCGGTTCCGTCGGGTAAGAGTGAATGGAGACCTAAAGGTAATCATCAGGAGAATAGTAAGTTCATAGGAGTAAAGAATTACGGAAACCAATCGGTTCTGAATAAAAACGATCCTACTCAGGGTCCATCGGGGCCGTCGTTTGTTAGGGAATGGAGGTCTTTTGCGGACATGCTCAAAGGTAGGAATGAGGAGCATGGTTTAGGAGCTAAAACTGTTACAGTAGAGGGAAAAGGTTCCCTATATCCGCTGCACTGTATTGGTAGATCTGTCATTGGCATAGCTAGGGCCGAGGCATCAATTAGTATGGTCAAACTGGGGCTGGAAAAAGAAGGTATGATTGAGGTTGGGTTGTCATATATTGGTGGAATGACGTATATGTTAATCTTCAAGGACAGGAAGATAGCACTTGAAAGTATGGAGTCACATGCAAATTTTTTTCACCAAGAATTTTCTAATTTCTATCTGTGGAATTGTGAGGAGATACCATTTAGTAGGATTGCTACGTTGAATATTGTGGGTGTGCCGTTCATCATTCGGGATAACGTTCTATATGATAAAATTGGAGGTTTATTTGGTGAAGTGGTCCAATGTTCTTCCTTTTCATGGCAAGACGAAGGTAACTCATCTGGCCTGGTTAAGGTTCTCACCTCCCAAAAATCAAGAATAGAAGAGTCTGTGGTAATCAAGTGGGTTGATAAAAGTATTGTGATATGGATATCGGAAATATATGGACAGAGGAGGAAGATTGAAGTGGATAATGATACGTCGGTGAATTTTGACGACTCTGAGTCAGAAGAAGTATCGGATTCGGACAATGATTTAGAGAATATGGATGATTTTGAGGAAGGTGAAATCCGGTCATCCTTGAACAACGATGGGAACGTACATCTCAGAGGTAATTCTCTGGTGACGGTAGTGGTTTCTCCGGTGGACACTGAACAGACGCGAGAAGGGTAAGAGCCGCCGGTAAATCAGGAGACGGTTGATATTAATGTTGCATTGGAAAACCCTACACGAGATATTAATGATGATGTGGCTGTGCATGGGAATGGGGATTCATTGGCACGTGACAACAACAATAATGGGGAAGGAGTATGTGGGTCAGGTGAATTAAATGAAATGGACGGTGGTGGGCCAATATCTGATGAGAATATTTTTGGGCCTAATAATCTCTGTGGGGGGGGGGGGGCAACACCTGCCACTAACCTTGGTAAAAGATCTAGAGTGGATAGAAGCCCACCTTCCATTGGTTCGATGCAGGGACCTTCACAAAAGGTATTTGGTCAGTCGAATATACTAGAAGATGAGGTTTTGGATCTGAATACTCCGGTGAAGGAAGTCAGCGGGCAAGCAGGGGATTTGCCAGTCTATCCAAACCACAGTGAAGTTGGGGATGTTCATAATTCGGAGTTGAATCTTGGGGAGGCCGAGGATCAGCTAGGTTCTCATAGTCAAATCGATCTCCAGAATGAGGTACATGCTACTATTCATGTTGGGTCTTTAATTGGCATTAATCTTAATGGTTTCGTTGCTGAGACTGAGAAGTTTATTGTTGAAGAGGGTGTTATCAATGGTTCCTCATGAATTGTCTATCAGTTAATTTAAGGGGGGTGCGGGATAACCGTAAGTCGGATTGGATTCGGGGGTTAAAAACCAGTTACGGTGTCCATTTTCTTGCTATTCAGGAAACAAAATTACAGGATTCAATGTCCTTTATGTTTAATCAATTTTGGGGAAGGGCTGTTTACAAGGTAGCTGTGGTTAATTCAGTCGGAAGGTCAGGGGGCTGGCGTGCTTATGGTGTCCAACAGTTTTCAGGAGTGATGATATTGTTTACAATAGGAATTTTATTATTGTTTCGGGGGCTCTAGTGCAGTCGGGATGTAGAATTAATTTGGTTAACGTTTACGCCCCTAATGACGCGTCAAGTAGACGAGAGATCTGGATGGAAATTTTGGGATATAGGAACTCGATACAAGGGCTATGGATTATGATGGGAGATTTCAATGATGTACGGAATGCTAGTGAACGGAGGAATTCTGAATTTATTGAAGCAAACGCCGAGGCCTTTAATCAGTTTATCCTCTCGGCTGGCCTTGTGGAATACAACATGGGTGGAGGTAATTTTACATACATCTCGGACAATGGCAGAAAACTTAGCAAACTGGATCGCTTCCTAGTTTGTTTGGGGTTCAGGGAACGATGGCCAAATGCCTCGGTTACTGCCCTTGACCGAGTCGCCTCCGATCACCGGCCTATTATACTTTCTACTGTTCAATCAGACTTTGGGCATATACCTTTTAGATTCTTTAACTCGTGGCTCGAGTTTCCTGGTTTTATGGATTATGTTCTTCAGCAGTGCGGTTTGTTTTCCTTCTCGGGGCCAGAGGATCTTGCTTTAGCAATTAAATTACGGTGGTTAAAGAATAAAATTAAAACATGGCTGAAGGTGGAAAAGGTAAGTAGAGAAGGGGTATATGAAGGCAAAAAGAGGAGACTGGCATGCATTGAACTTTTGGCAGAAGAGAGGTTGCTATTGGATGTGGAGTTGGCCGAAAGAGCTGAATGTAGGAACTTTGTTGCAAAATTTGACAGAGTCAAACAGCTGGATTTACGTCAGAAATCCAGATCTAGATGGGCTATTGATGGCGATGAGAATTCGGAGTTTTTTCATCACATCATTAATTCCAATATCAGTACGAATAGATTAAATGGGCTCATGATTAATGGTGCTTGGGTTACTAACCCCATTGCTATTAAGGAATCACTATATGAGTTCTTTTTGAATCAATTTACGGAACCAATGCCGAGTAGACCAGAGATGTCGATTCATAATCTGGCCACTATTTCGGATTCGGAGGCTATTATGCTAGAACAACCGTTTTCCGTGGAGGAAATTAAAGATGCTGTGTGGGAATGTGAAGGTGATCGAGCCCTGGGCCCGGATGGGTTTAATTTTAAGTTTATTAAAAGAAGTTGGTCAGGCCTCCGTGAAGACATAGTCAAAGTATTAAACAAGTTCTATGTGGAGGGCTCGCTGAACAAATGCTGTACTTCATCCTTTATAGCATTAATACCGAAAGTTAAGGACCCGACCAGTCCAGTGGACTTTAGACCCATAAGTTTGATTGGTGTAATGAATAAAATAATATCGAAAGTTCTGGTGAATCGTCTGAAGCGGGTGTTGGGTAAATTGATTTCAGAGCAGCAGTCGGCTTTTTTGTCCGGCAGGAATATCATGGATGGCCCACTAGTGCTGAATGAAGTTTGGAGCTGGCTTAAAAAACAGAAAAGAAAAGGTATGTTTTTTAAAGTAGATATTAATAAGGCGTATGACTCAGTTAATTGGGCTTTTCTTAATTCGGTGATGGCACAAATGAACTTCCCTGATAAATGGAGATCATGGATTATGGCTACGTTGTACTCGGCCAGAGCTTCCGTCCTAGTGAATGGTTCACCAACTAGTGAGTTTGACTGTACTCGTGGGCTTAGACAAGGGGATCCTTTGTCTCCTTTTTTGTTTGTCATGGTGATGGAGGCCTTAACTTGTATTATGAATAGAGCGGAATCAATTGGATTGTTTAAAGGTATAGACATCTTGGCTGGGGGCCCTTCTTTGTCACATTTGATTTACGCGGACGATGTGATGTTCATTGGAGAATGGTCCGAGGTGAATGTTAATAACCTGAGAAGAATGTTAAGATGTTTTTATTTAGTGTCCGGTCTCAAAGTTAATCTTGCGAAGTGTAGTATCTACGGAATTGGGGTAGGTGAGCATGAAGTTGATCATATGGCGTCTCTTCTAAGGTGCAAACAGGGTATGTTTCCGTTCACACATCTTGGGCTACTAGTAGGTGCAAATATGAACTTGTCCAGGAATTGGAATGAGGTATTAGAGGTATTTAAAAGTAGACTCTCAATTTGGAAAGCCAAAACACTCTCTTACGGTGGAAGAATTACATTGATCAAATCGGTTTTAAACTCTTTACCGACTTATTACTTTTCACTTTTTAAAGCTCCGATCAAAGTCTTAAATGCGTTGGATAGAATTAGAAGGATATTCTTTTGGGGTGGATCGGAAGAAAAGGCGAGAATGAATTGGGTTGCTTGGGAAAAAACTATTGCTCCTGTTGAATACGGGGGTTTGGATTTTGGTTCCCTTAGGGATACAAATTTAGCGTTGCTGGCGAAGTGGTGGTGGAGGTTCAAAACAGAAAAAAATGGATTGTGGCGGAGGGTAATTTGGGCAATTCACCACAATGCAAGAAGTTGGAATGACATCCCGGTTAAAAAGTCGTTGTCTGGACCTTGGAAGAACATTATAAGTCTTGGGCAGATTCTTTCACATGCAGATATTGATCTAAAAAATGCGGTTTCAGCGGTTTGGGCCAACGGAAAAAATATTCATTTCTGGCTGGATTCTTGGGTAGACTCGATGCCGTTGTATATTAAATTCCCTGATCTATTCAGGGTAGACAGCAATAAACAGTGTTTGGTGGAAGATCGGGTGGGGTTCAGTGAATCGGGGCCGAGGTTCTTATGGGCTTGGGTTCGGCACTCTCTTGATGTTAACGAGAGTCATCAATTACAATAGTTGGAAAGTTTGATTGAGTCTCTAGCTGTGAACATGGGGGCGGATAGATGGTGCTGGAAGTATGATGCAAACGGAAATTTTAATGTGGCAGGTATCAAGAAAATTCTGAGTTCGGTGAACCGAGACAGCCAAGTTCGAGTATTCGAGTGGAATAACTGGGTTCCGAAGAAGGTTTCTATAGTGGCGTGGAGGGCCGATATGGAAAGGTTACCTACTAAGTGTGCACTCTCGGCTCGGAATATTCCGGTACAAGACCAGATTTGTGTGTTATGTGGGGAGTACGCGGAAACAAGTGAACATCTATTTGTAGCATGTCACTTCGCGCAATCGATATGGCTGAATATTGCAGAATGGTGTAATATACCGCCAATAATAGCTTTCGGGTTTAAAGATCTCCTTAGTTTGCATGAGATAAGTTCCGGCTCACCGAAGAAACGAAAGATTATACATACTGTCGTCTTGGTGGCGGTTTGGAGCATTTGGAAATTGAGAAACGAGTTAGTCTTTAGAAATGGTGTCCCAAACACTACAAAGACTTTAGATGAGATAAAGTCGATGGCGTATCTTTGGATCAAGAATCGGTCAAAGATGGTATCGATGACACGGGAGGATTGGGGTAGGTTTAGTTGGATCGGTTTGTGATATGTAACTTTGTAATGTTTTGGTGAACCTTACTTTGTAATTGTGGTGGTAGCATCTTGCTACGAATAATAAAAAGTTTTTTGTCGGCCGTTCAAAAAAAAAAAATTACTTAGTCCTATATTATTATCTAATAATTGACAATTACTTAATTCTAAGTCTAACAAGTCTAACAATAAATAAGACACCCAATTTAGGACTCAACATCCAACAACATCCAAATTAGGGCTCAACATATTCAAAAGAATAAAAAGAAAACATATCAAAATTAAGGCTCAACATTCAATAAAATACCCAATGTGGGGTTGAATTAACAATTATAAATTAAGGCAAAATTGTGTGAATTAAGAAAGTGGAACAAAAAAATACCTTTATTAGGTTGTGGTGGCCGTCGACCTCAATTCCGGTGGTCTGCGGCGATCTCTGGCGTGGCTGTGATGGTGGCGTGAAGTGACGACGTAGTGATGGTGGTGGTGTGTCGTTGGAATCGAACTAAGTAGAATCAGCGTCGCTTCCTTTTTTTTGTTCTTAGTTATTTTTTTTACTATTTTATTAATGATTAGATTAAAAAGAAGTTTGGACTTTTGATAATGAATATGAATCAAAATAAGACTAATGGATCTAATATGTTATAAGATTTTAGATATAAATTAAAATAAAATTATTTTGCCCAATAAGATGTAAGATTAACTTTTTATAGAGAGGGTTCAACAAATTTTTCGTTTTTAGAATTTAGAAAATATACATATATATTTTTTTTTTAAATTTTTGCCTTTGAAAAAATCGGGCCTCAACCGGGGTGCGGCTCGCCCACCCCGAGGCCGGCCTTCTATCAACATGCTCCAAAATTGCTATGTATGTTCGACACAAGCTCACACTTCATCGGTGTTTTTGTATGGTAATAATCAAACACACTGAGAAAACATGATTCGGTTACTCTTTTTCTATAATAGAGTTTTACGTTTCGGTTATGGTTAAACCTGTATAACTAACCAAAATAATTGAATTGAATCACTAGTAACACTAAATTTTATATACCATTTGCATTTGTTTTATAAACAATATAATATATTGAAAAAGTCTCGTTATAATTTTTATAAATAATATATATTCGTTTCTTTTTTCTCCTTTGTTGATCAAAACGTTTGTTGTTGGTTTTTTTTTTAATATTTATTTGTCACAAAACTTCCATTTGATTTATTAGTAGATAGTGACTTAATTTGAGGCTATAATTATTGGTTAATCGAAACATGGGTTATGAAAATATATAAAAAAGACAAATTACAAATTTAGCTTTCCCAATCAAAGCAATCGAACTACACGACGTTGAGTGAGAGAGAAAGCTAATCAGCAAGGTTGTATTTCACACACATGTGTGTTTGAGTGAGGGAGAGAAAGCTGTCATTTTTAAATTATTTGATTCACATATTGAATTATTGATATTATCATAAAATAAATTAAGCATAAATCTATATCTATATCTATCTATACTTTCCATAAAAGTAGAAATCCCAATGACATAAGAAAAACTGATGTGTCAGCTGGAGAGGTTGTCCAACAAGGCTTTTCTTATGTCATTTTTACATCATAAAGCTTAATATACAAAATCATATAAAATTAAACCTCTGCCCTCAACATTTTATAATCAAACCCCTGTTCCCAATAAACCTCTATCCAAATTCAAAATTCTGGCTCCACATTCAAAATTCAAAATTCAAATCATATATTCTAATCCTATAAATAAGATATATGAATCTGGCTCCACATTCAAATCTATCTCGCTCATATCTGCGAGCGTATCTCTCTCTCTCAAATGCACATTTCTCGTGATTCAGCCGGCTAATCTCCGATTATACTTCTTTGTTCGAATGTTTGTTGATTCTGTTTACATGTTATCATTCCAGTATCATTGTTCCAACATCGTCGTTTCAATGAAGCTTCCCTTCACACATCAACCTTTCAATATCAATGTTGCAGTATCATTGTTGCAACATCGTGAAAAGTTGCATGTGCTATCTTCTTTGATGGGAGAGTTGCATTGTTGGATTTTTGGTAAATCGAAAGTCAACTTTTCTTACGTTAGTAAGATTTTCTTCTTTTATACAAAGTATAGATTCGTGCAATATCGTGAAAAGTTAGATGTGCTACAACAGTTGAGAGGAGACATTTGCATTTTAGGTTTGTTTCTTATTTTGATTACCTGTTGATGATGTTGAGAGTTTTTATTGATACTGATATTTTAGAAAATGTTAAGATGCATGTTGATATTATTAAAATGAACTACTACATAGAAAAATAGAAATTTAATGAAATATTTATAAAGTATTACACGCTAGAGTTAACACTTGCTAGGATTTCGTAGACCCTGGTCTTTCTCCATGTGATTTCATTCTCTCTTTTGAATTTCAGGTCAGTTAGCATGTTGCAGATTTTCTGATCCTGTTTTAGAAGTTGTGTCAGAAACTCTTCTGCATTCTTCTAGGAACTCTGATGGAGGAGAAGGGAGGACTTCATCGAGCAATGCTATGCTGTTCCAGGTTTTGTTGTAATTAGTGTCATTGATTATGTCGACTTTCCTGTTTAGTTCTTCGTCTGTTCTTTGTTCTTTGAGTGACCACATCGAGAATTGTGTTTTAACATCGCTGGTGTCTGACCAGTGGTAGAAGCTGAAGTTTGCCATGTAAGAAACAAATGTTGGTTTTTCTGATTTGGAACAATTTTTGACAAAAAGTGATTTGTAGGACAATTTGTTGATGTTTTGAGTCAAAAGTAATCATCGGTCTTTTATAGAGTTTAAAAACGCGTCTACATGGTAAATGAAGAGGTTAATTGTAATTGTGATAATCTGCTTTTGTCCTGTGAACTTCGAAATTTTGTCCCTTGGGTTTCTTGGTATTTAATTTTACAGTTTTCCCATAAAAGTTGGGGTTTGAAAAGGTTTTTGCATTAAAAGACTGCTGTTTTGAAATATACATTAATATGCTTATATTAAATCTACACGTTTTCACTGTTAGATATTTCAGTATATAAACTCATAGTCACTTCACCTCTTTTTTCATCACGTTTTCCTACGAAGATATCATACTTTCAGGAAAGTCGAGTAATATAGTTTATTGAAATGGTGTCATTCACTTTTGTAAAATTAGATGATTTAAAGCAGCGTTTTTTCAGGCAAATCGAGGAACAGGTGTATGAAGATAGGGCTACTCTTCAAGAGCTGAAGAGATGTTTTGATGGATTGCAAGTTGGCCTGTTCACGAGAGAGCAGGTTTCCAGAGATCTTATGCGGATGCCTTCAACTTCCGTTCGTGAGCTTTGTGTTGTCAGTAATATAGAGTGCGGTGATAGAGACGTGGAGTTCATGGCGATGCTGAAGGACATACATCGAGAGATTCAACAATCGATGGAGTTGAAGCTAAACTTTCTTAATTCTTGCTGTTATTGTTAGATTTGAACTTTAATGTTGTTCAGTATGTTATGTAATTATTGGACTTTTAATGTCATGAATAAATGAATAAATTTTAATCTTATGAATCTATGTTGCGTTTTAGTTTTACTTATTTAGTGTTTGAGTTTGATTTAGATTATGTTGATGTTGAATTGTGTCTGAACATCTTTTTAGTAAGTCAACAGAGGTTTAATAGTATCAAGGGTTGGTTTGATGGTGAACAGATTATGTTGATGTTGAATTGTGTCCGAACATCTGTTTGGTAAGTCAACAGAGGTTTAGTAGTATCAAGGGTTGGTTTGATGGTGAACAGATGAGTGCAAAGATAAAACAAATGTTCAGAATTTGATCATTGATAGCAGTTTTTTGAAGAATATGTGCTCCTGCAAATTACAGAGAGTCAATATTTGGAGTTGTAAAAGGTCTGTTGTAGTTAAAGTTTGGTTAAAGAGAATATCTGCTGATGATGAAAGATTGAAGAAGGAAAGGTCTGTATAGGAGACTAGATGTTAAAGAACAACAGATGATATTCAAAATATGTTGAGCCGACAAAAGGTTTTTATAGTAACAGTGGTTAGGTTAATAGCAGATGTTGGGACTTTGTTAGTCCATTAGATTAGATGTTGTACAGTATGTCAAATTGTAATTGTAGACCTTTGTATAAGCATGGTGCTGTTGTCATATATTCGAACCTTCTTATGAAACAACTGTGTATGCTAACGACTGTTGACTTACCACTGTTGACTAAATGAATAAATTTTGATACTATTAATCTTTGTTGTCGCATCTTCATTTTAATTATTTCAGTCATTCCTAAGTATTATTATATAGTTTTGTTTATCAATAACAGTTTTTTGGAAGAATTTCCGGTAAAACCTAACTACAAGGAGTCGATATTTGCTGTTGTAAAAGGTGTGTTGTAGCTAAAGTCTTACAAAAGAGAGCATCTGCTGATGAATAAATGTCTGAAGATGCAAAGGTTTGCTATGGGTCAACGGATGTTAACGAACAACAGATGATATTCAATCTTAAAATGCTCAACAGAGGTTTTGATACTAACAGTGGTTGGGCTAATAGCAGATGTTAAACTTACGACTGTTGAGTTACACCGATTGAAAATACATCCACTGCTAAAGGGTACCGTCTGTTGTCATAATTTCTGTTTAATCTAATGACTGTTGATTTACTATACTGCTGACTGTCATCCATTATGACAACAGAGGTTCTGACGTGAACATATGTTAGTTAAAAATAAAACAACTGCTGAAAGTTATCATCTGTTCTCATAACTTCTGTTTATCTAACCACTGTTTGACTCATGCCGTTCCCAACTTCTGTAGTCGACCAACAGAGGTTTCCAAACAACTGTCATCGGTTGTCGCAAGAGAGGTTCTGAAGTGGACAGATCTTAGCCATCAAATATTTGTAACCACTGCCACGTCAGCATTCACTTCTTCTCTCTATATAAAAGCTGTTTCATCCCTAAATCGATGTTCTACCACTGCCGTCTCGAATTGAAAATTCTGAAAAACAGTTTCCAACATATTAAAAACTCTCCAACTTAAACCCTGTTTCATCCCCAAATCACCTTCTTCTCCGATAATGTCTCTGAACATAAAAAACCCTCACAACTACCTCCCCATATTCAAGAAAACCAGCAAAAATACCAGCTTTTACTCAATAATTGACCTTTTAACGTCATCAAAATACAAATCAATCCTTACTGCTGATGCTCCGGTTTAAACAGAAACACTTCGACAATTTTGGTTTAATGCTGAATTAGAGTCTGAAGATAATAATCTAGTTGCCATCACATCTATGGTCAGGGAAAGTGTGGTACGAATTTCTACCTTTACAATTTCCACTACATTTGCATTGGACGACTTGGGAGGTAAGACCAACATTGAAAAACCTGAACTTCATACAGAGTTCATTGAAAGAGGGTATGATGCAAACTTAAAGGAAGTTATAATCTACAAACCAAACTTCCCTTCGCCAATGAAATTTTTGTTTCATACTCTTTTAACTTGTCTCTCAGCCAAGACCACCTCATTTAATGAGATACCTTTGAACATTCAGTATTTGGGTTATGCTATTTTAACAAAATCTGATTACAATTTATCACAAGCACTGTTCTCTGATTTGTTGAATAATGTGAAAAATGTGAAAAAATAGAAAAAAGGTGTTCGTAGTAATGCTTTTCTGTTGTATCCAAGATTTCTAAGCTACTACCTACGAAAACAAGTGTCACAAACAGATTTTGAACAAGGTGTAGCTTTTCAAATAAATAGTCTTACAAGTAAAACTTTTACTAAACTTATGGATAAAGATTCAAAAGTTTCAACAATGGAAACAAAGGGGATGAGCCTTTTTTAGATGTGTCCGCATCAGTTGCTCAAACTTCTGTTGTTGAGCGAACTGCTCCTGGTGATCATGAAACCAGAACCGGTGTTGTGAAACACACACCAGGAAAATGCAAAAAGAAACCTGTCACATCCAAAAAGCCCATCAAAAGGAAAGAAAATAAAAAGGTTCCTCTAGAAGATGAGATCCCAGAGGTTAATGCAGTGACAACACAAATGTCACTTGAAACCACTGCTGTTACTTCCTCACAGTTGTTGGAAAGATCTCAACCCATCTAAACTCCTCATGTATCCTCACAAAAGGATCATGTTGTAAGCACAGGGACATTAGAACATGAAGTAGACCTTTCATATGAAAATATGTTTAAAAGTCCCTCTCCCAGGGCAATCACGCTTTCTACACCACAACCCTCGACTCAAGTTCCATCATCAATATTACCTCTGTTTGAAGCAATTGAATTTCAGAAAGAAAACAGTTCCTCTAATGCACATATTACTGAGAGTAGATGGCAACAAATGACTGTGTCTGAACCAATTTAATCTGCTATCCTACAAACAGTTGAGGAGGTTATCCCCGTTGAGTATTACGAAACTCTTGCTGGTAGTTCAACTGGAGCAGCCACTACAACTGTTGAACCCATTGGTGATCAGTTGGACAGTGGTTACATCATTAAGACTCCCTTGAAGGCAACCACTGATGAGGTTACAACTGTAATCTCTGCTTCAGTGGGAAGTCCCCAGAACCAAGAAAAAGGGGCATCTGTTTCTGATGATATGGAGACTTCTCCTATTATCAAAACAAATACAACCACTACAGATGGGAATTCAGATGACCCTATTAAAGTAGGTGATGAATTAAGTTATAAGGCTTTGACGGTTAGAGTGTCTACCATTGAAACAGATGTTGCTGAAATGAAAGAATTGATTAAGCAGATGATAGAGCTTTTTAAAAGTCAACCTACCAGACAGGAAATTGCCAATGAGCTTTGGAATTCTATGCAACCCATCCTTCGAGCTCAGAGGAATTTGGCTAAAAGTAACCGCAATTTTAGTTTGGAATTTATCAGAAATTTGGTTGATTCCAGGTATAAAGACACACAAGCAGACATTATAAACATTAAGTAACATCTGTTGAAACTTACTAACTCCACCTCTACATCAATCTTTGAGAAAGATGATGATGATAATGATGCCAAAAAGGGGGAGGAAGATTCACTGAGAAACTTGCCACCAAATTCAAAAGCTAATCCTACGGAAATTGTATCCGCTGCTCAACCTAATCCCAACCTCCCTAAAAAAACCACCATAAAAGGAGAAAATAGTTTCCACACCATCATCACCAATTCTGTCAATAGATGCTGGGAACACAAAAGTATCATTAGATGTTTACCAAACAGCTGCTGAGGCACCATTTGTTTTAGCAGATATAACAACCCTCCTAAAATATTTTGATACCCTAAAATATATTAAAATACCCTAATATGTCTTAAAATACACCCCGTATGTGAAAACCGAGCCCGCAATATGATATAACATTAAAAATAAAATAAAAACAAAGAAATTGAGGCTGTCGTGGGGCGCGTAGCCTTTGGCTACAGCCTAGGCGGGCCGCGACCGGGTGACGGCTGGCGCAACCCCAGGCCGTCACGTGGCCTAACACCCGTCGACCCTATACACATGACCCGGATCAGCTACACCGTAGACCCCCTACTAGGCAGGCCGCGTAGCCTATTGCTACGTCTTAGGCGGGCCGCGTAAAACCCGAAGTCAGGCCCTATAAGTAGAGGCATCGACCTTCAGTCGAGATTCGCTCACGAACTCTTTCTCTCTCTCAATTATGAAGATTTAATAAAATTCCCGGGTATAATACCCCCTAAATAACGAGGTTCTGCTCCGTTGTAAGTATCATAACCCCTGGATAAGTATTAGATACGCTGCCCGATTGATCTAGAATTCCGTAACGGCTGTCGTGGTTCTGCCCGACGTAGTCGTTGGAATGCCGTCTCGGGGAGGGTATTACTAATGTTAAAATGGGTTATTATACTAATGCGTGTGCATTTGTGTAAATTATAGATTGTCACCAGGAAACCCTAAAGGATAATCTAAGACAACAATGTGAGTAATCTCCTTTTTGTAAATTGTTTTTGTAAAACCTCACACGATTAATTTTATATTAAACAGTTATTGAGTATTTGTAAGGATACAATTATCGTCGGTATGTTGGGGTTTTGTATACAAAATTTGTTACTGCCTTGCGAGGGGTAACATTTCCACAAGTCGGGCTGACAGTACCGTGGGTGGTAATTGATATGACTTGGAAACAAATATAATTGCGAGATCGCCCTCAATACTCTACAATAGTTTTTATTAAACTTGATTAAACTGGGATTCACTCACCAGTATTTCCCACTGACAAAATGTTTTTAAAACGCGTTTCAGGTAACAAAATGTGAAGGCCAAATAGAAGCCACCTGGACAGCACTGAAGGCTTGGAGAAGTGGCAATAAAGTTACCTAAACAAAATAGATGTTTTTATTAAATAAAATAGGGTGTATCCTTATGAAAATGTGTGTACTTGAAATTTGGGATTTCCCATGTGTTTAATATATTAAAAGCGTGGTATTTTACTCTGAAAAAATATTTCCTAACTACGGTCCTGATGCAAATTCCGCTGCCAAAATTGAATAAAACAACAGATACCACCGAAACTGGCTCGCGGCCGCCCGTTCCTAGGAGGTAGGGATCGGGGGTTGCGACAGAAGGTGGTATCAGAGCTAAGCCACTGATTCAGCCACAGAAGTGTTCTGCTGACTCGAAAATTCAATCTGTTAGGAAATAAATTACGGAAATACATGTGTAATTGTATTTTATTGTTGTGTGTTATTTGACTATTTGTTAGTTTACAGTATGAGCGACCAAGGACCATCTGACGTGTATCGTCAATTGTCTGGTTCGCCTAGAAGCGAAGGTGCCTCTTCTTAGCCTGCCCTCTCAGGGTACTCCGCTGATACAGAAGAAGGAATATTCGTGTTTAAGGCTCAGTCTGAAGAGCCATTCCATCAGAAAAAGAGGTGATGGTTCAGTAGGGGAGCACATGAGCGTAGGAAACGTATGAAAAAGTTACAAGCCAGAGAGCACTAGCAGCAGCCAAAAGAGAGACGGATGCCCATACCCAAGACATGCTTAATAGGGGTATAGCCAACATCCATATCTTAGCAACCACAGCAGCCGACCCTAACCTGGAACAAATGATTGCACCCCAACCACAACCTCCATTTCCTGACCAACCAATGGAAATAGAAAACCCTGAAAATCAAGTAGAAATGCATGATTTCAACCCGGAGGAAATACCTAGGGTACCAGCACCAAACCCCTTAGACCCAAATTACGACCTATGGTGGGACGACAATAGGGACTATGTGCAACGTTACC
Source organism: Helianthus tuberosus (assembly GCA_030545235.1). Taxonomy (NCBI): domain Eukaryota; kingdom Viridiplantae; phylum Streptophyta; class Magnoliopsida; order Asterales; family Asteraceae; genus Helianthus; species Helianthus tuberosus. The sequence continues at coordinate 52,880,338 of CM060389.1, read as the reverse complement.
CGATACACGAAGACATGCCCATGCCGAACCTAGGAGCCTACCCAGGATTAAACCCTCTAGATCCCTATTACGACAACGATATATACATTAGGGAGATCTTAGAGAATCCTTACCCATTTCAGGCACCTACACCCCCATACCAGGAACCGGCACCCCAGATTCCGAACCCAGTCCTAGAACCTGCACCCCCAATGAGTGCAGAAAATGTACAAGAACTTAGGACATTTGGTGAGGAAATTTTAGAGAGTAGTGAAAGGATGAGACAGGTGGGAGAGCGACTCGTCTGGAAGTACGACGAGCGCAATATGGATTTCTGGATAAATCCATATCCATGAATGTGATGGTGGAGACAGTAGTAATAATAATATAATATAATTATATATAATATGTGTGTTTGAAAAAAAAAACTACGGATGCCTACTACTAGTAATGTAACTTTAAATTTCAGTCGGTATTGTAATTTTAATTTCAGTACTGGTTTGTAGTAGATTCATATTATATAAAAATAGAGTAAAGTCGCAATGATCGACGTTTTTGACCAAAATGGGTGTCATGTGATTGGCTATGTTAAATATTATTTTGTGATATTAATACATGGTAAATGTTTAAAATTCAGATGGACAACGAAGTGAACCAGGAAAACCTGAACAATGAAAACCAGAGTGATAACCACCCGAATAATGATAATCTAAATAATGAGAATCCGAACAACAATAACAATGGAAACCAAGTGGATAATAGTGCTATCCAATACATAGTGGCACAATGAATCGTAGATGCAATGCCATTTATTATTCAAACTGTTAAGGAAGCGGATAATAAAAGTAAGCATAGCAGTAAACGACCAACTGAACCAGAACACAGCGTAAACAATGGACCCGTACTTCAAGCGCCCATTCCCAAAAGAAGAAGAACCATGCCTTATGGTTGTTCTTATAAAGAATTCTGGTCCTGCAAACCAATAGAATTCTCGGGCAATGAAGGACCCATTGCAGCTCTACGCTGGATAGAAAAGACTGAGGCTGTTTTAAAAATAAGCAAGTGTGCTGAAGAAGACAAGATAATGTTTGCTTCTAATTTGTTTAAGAACTCAGCCTTAGAATGGTGGACACTATTCTCCAGTCAAGAGGAAGTGATAGGGTATACAACATGGAATGGGAGGAATTTAAGAACATGGTAGAAAGGAAATTATGCCCTCCCAATGAAAAGGAACATATAGCAAATAAGTTTCTGAATCTTAGGATGACCGGGGTAGATAGTAAGGTTATACTACCACATTCTTTGAATATGATAGAATAGTACCAACCCTTGCATCACCTGAACCAGTATTAATCTCCCGTTACATCTGGGGATTAATCGGGGAGATTAGGCATGTAGTCAAGGCAGCTAGACCTCCAACCATAGAAGAAGCTGTAGAACTAGCAAATACCTTGACAGATGAACTAATCCGTACTAGAGAAGAAGATCAGAGGAGAAACCTAGCTCAAAGGCTTACCCAAGAATTCCGTTCTGGGAATTCCAACCGTAGGAACACAGGTTCTACCTCTGCACCCTACTGCAAAGCCTGCAAGAAGAAGCATTCGGGAAAATGCTCCACTCACTGCAATTTCTGCAAGATGCCAGGACATAAAGAAGAAGATTGCAGGAGGAAATCTAGTAATGGACTGTGCTTCAACTGTGGAGAAAAATGTCACATCAAGCCAAATTGTCTAAAATTGGCTCCAGCCGCGAACCACACGAACACTAAAAATGCTAGAGCATTTGTCCTAACGGCAGAGGAAGCCAAGATGATTCCCGACATTATAGCCGGTACGTTTTTAGTTAATGATGTTTTTGCTAAAGTATTATTTGACTCTGGTGCAAACCAAAGTTTTATTAATACTTCATTTTGCAAACTCCTAAATCAACCATTAACTACACTCTCACAAGAATGTCTAGTAGAGACACAAATGGGGAAACCATTAAGATTTCTGAAACCTTGCAGGGAGCAAGAATAGAAATTTTAAATCAGAATTTTATTGCAAACCTCTACCCAATGAATCTGGCAGGATTTGATATTGTATTAGGAATGGATTGGTTAATAGCCAATAAAGCCAGTATTTTATGTGATCAAAAGTCAATTCAAGTAAATTCACCAAAAGGTAAAAAGATCACAATTAAAGGAGATAAGCCCTCTAGATCCACTAAATTCATCTCTGTGATGAAAACCGCAAGCTATATAAGAAAATGATCCTTAGTGTATTTGTTTCTATAATCACTAACACTAAAGTAAAAGAACTAAAGGATATTTCAGTAGTATCCTAGTTTTCAGATGTCTTTCCAGAAGAGTTGCCAGGACTACCGCCAGATAGGGAAGTTGAATTCAGAATTCACTTACTACCAGGGATAGCACCAATTGCCAAAGCACCTTACCGTTTGGCACCCGCAGAAATGCAGGAACTGAAGAAACAATTAGACGAATTGTTGGAAAAAGGATTCATATAGCCAAACTCATCGCAATGGGGAGCGCCAATTTTATTCATAAAAAAGAAGGACGGATCAATGCGTATGTGCATTGATTACCGTTAATTGAATAAGGTCACAATTAAGAATCGGTACCCATTACCGAGAATCGATGATCTGTTCGATCAGTTGCAAGGAGCTCGATTTTTCTCTAAAATCGATTTAAGGTCAGGATATCATCAATTAAAGGTACAGGAAGAGGACATTCCTAAAACCGCATTTAGAACAAGGTATGGCCATTATGAATTTACTGTCATGCCATTTGGTTTAACCAGTACCCCAGCCGCATTTATGGACATGATGAACCGAATATGTAAGCCATATTTGGATAAATTCATAATTGTTTTTATTGATGATATTCTCATTTATTCTAAACGTAAGGAAGATCATGCAAAACATTTGCACGCGCTTTTAAGTCTATTAAGAAAGGAAAAACTTTATGCTAAGTTTTCAAAGTGCGAATTTTGGTTAGAGCAGGTACAGTTTCTTGGAAATTTAGTTAATCATGAAGGAATTCATGTGGATCCCATAAAGATCGAGGCAATTACTAAATGGAAGACCCCTGAATCATCAACCAAGGTTAGAAGTTTCTTAGGATTGGCCGGTTATTATAGAAGGTTTATTCGAGATTTTTCTAGAATAGCCATTCCTTTAACTAAGTTAACCTGTAAATCCATTAAGTTTGAATGGGGACCAAAACAAGAAGAAGCCTTTAAAATTCTTAAGCAAAGATTAACCCATGCACCCATACTAGCATTACCAGAAGGAACTGAAGACTTTGTAGTCTATTGTGACGCTTCCAAACTTGGTTATGGATGTGTATTAATGCAACATCAAAAGGTTATAGCTTACGCCTCTAGACAACTTAAGAATCATGAAGAGAATTATTCAACCCATGATCTAGAATTAGGAGCTATAATTTTTGCCCTTAAAATTTGGAGACATTACCTTTATGGTAGCAAGTTTACCATATTTACTGATCATAAGAGTTTAACGTACGTTTTCGAGCAAAAAGAGTTAAATATGAGACAAAGACGCTGGATGGAGATTCTTAGTGATTATGATTGTAATATCCAGTATCATGCAGGAAAGACAAATGTAGTGGCTGATGCTTTAAGTCGAAAGTATCATGAGAAACCAAAAAGGGTACGTTCTCTTAAATTAAATCTACAAGTAGATTTAAATGATCAAATTAGAAAGGCACAAGAATCAGTAATCAAGGATGATACTGAAAAATTAAAAGGAATGATTAAGGAATTAGAACGAGGAACAGATGGAATTTGGAGATTCCATAAAAAGAGAATGTGGATACCTAAATTTGGAAACCTACGTCATCGTATATTAGAAGAAGCCCATAAATCTAAGTATACGATGCATCCTGGAAGTGATAAAATGTACCAGGATTTACGAAAGAATTTTTGGTGGATAGGAATGAAAAAAGACATCGCATCCTATGTTTCTAAATGTTTAACCTGTTCACAAGTCAAAGCTGAACATCAGAAACCCTCAGGATTGTTACAACAGTTAGAAATGCCCGTGTGGAAATGGGAATTGATAACAATGGATTTTGCTACCAAATTACCCAAAACAAGGAAAAGTAATGATACAATCTGGGTGATTGTAGACAGACTAACCAAGTCAGCTCATTTCCTACCAATGAAGGAAACTTTCAGTATGGAACAATTAGCTAAATTATATGTAAATGAAGTAGTTTCTTTACATGGAATTCCTTTATCAATTGTTTCTGACAGAGATAGCTGTTTTACCTCTCATTTTTTGACAAGTTTCCAAAAAGCCATGGGAACCAAGTTGAACCTAAGCACAGCTTATCATCCGCAAACGGACGGACAAAGCGAAAGGACAATTCAGACAATGGAAGACATGCTTAGAGCCTGTGTAATTGATTTTGGATGTAATTGGGATGATCATTTACCATTAATAGAATTTTCTTATAATAACAGTTATCACACAAGTATCAATGCTGCACCATTCGAAGCACTTTATGGACGAAAGTGCCGAACCCCAGTCTGTTGGGCAGAAATTGGGGAAAAGCAACTATCTTGACCTGAGATAGTACAAGAGACAACCGACAAGATCATTCAAGTCAAGGAACGACTAAAAGCAGCACGTGATCGCCAAAAGACTGTTGGACCGTTTTATGACCTTGAAACATCAGTTAAGGATGTTCATATTCAGATACGAAGGCGGAATCAACGTAAAAGAAGTCACAACAGCTAGTTTCCTTTTAATCTATCTTTTCTGATTGATTTTCGTGCTATTACAATGTATTCTGAAGCGAATCCGGCAGCACCTCCCCTTACACACACAACCAGTTCGCTTCAAATGAACAACACACACCACTATATATAGACCTAGGGGGGTTTCGCTTGAGGCTGGCAAACCATAAGGTTTCGCTTGAGACTGACCATCACCAAGTTCAAGTGAACTACCTGATAGGGTTTCGCTTGAGACTAACCACTACCATGTTCAAGCGAACTACCTTCCTAAAACATATATAAACTCTAGTTTTGACCATGTTGTGTTCATTTAACCTATCTAGACAAAAGACTTGAATGCGACAAAGTTAACACACACTAAATGCACCAACAGACTCCCCCTTGAATGTTGACGAAGTCTTCGGCTTCAAGTCTTTGTCTTTAACAATCTCCAACTCTGTCTTTTCATCATAAACATTCTTTCTTCACAGGTTCACAATCTTGTCCTGGCTCCATCTTCAGACTTCCCTTTGACTGTTGATCCAGACTCCCCCTTTCACAGACTCCCCCTCTCGATATGCTAGAATCTGAGGTCTTGATCTGGTTCAAGCTTTAACATTTAGCTTCCATGGGAATAATGAAGTCTAAAACCTATGTCTCAAACATCATTCATTACAAACTTATCTTTTCAACAATAAATCACAAACTATCAGCTATAGAAATCCACTCAAGTATTCAGGTCCAAGTTAATGACCCTAATTACTCAATTAATCTACCAAGTTCAATTTAATGACCTTGGTTGATCATTTGACGAATCAAACTGATTTTGAAAACATTTTCAAATATTTTCTGAAAATAACAAGCATCAAATTAATGAACTTTTTTTTGACTTTCCAATAAATCAAACTCCATCAAGATAAGCTCTCCTCATTCTTCAGTTCAGAATTTCCTGCATCTGCTTCAAACATCTGAGAATCCAACAATCAACTCTCCACTTTGGTTTGTCAGAAAATAAAGCAGAAATAAAATCTTTTTGGATTTTATAAAGTGATCTAAACTAAGAAATGAAATACAGAAAACTTAAATTGCAGAAAGTAAACAAAGTAAACTATTTACAAACATATTTTTGGTGAGCGTGTCAGGGAATCATATCAGCTTTTCAGACAAATTACAAGTACCTTTAAGCTGTGATTTCATACTCAGATTTAAACAATTCACCTCGATTGTCAATATACTGATCCATCTTAAATTCTCACACAAATTTCAATTTACTCAGGATACGAATTAGATGAATTATGAACTTAGCTCATTCATGTGTCCCACCTCTTGAATATACTCCCGTATCCAGAATCCCAATTATCAGTCTTACAGGTGAGTATACTACAATGATATTTGTATATAAATTAGGTATGCGAGGGCCGAGGGATCTCAGGTCGATACTTCCGTATACGCAGAGAGATATCAGCTTTGACTTTTCGGTATGTCCCCTTTAGAGGATCTTTTTGCTACAACAGCAGCGACTATCAATTTTATTGTTTCATCGGCATGCTGAGGGTTTATGCTATGTTTCAAGCATTGCAGAAAGTATTATCCAAGGACTAGGTCAGAACTACCGTTCAGCAGAAGTCCCGGAATAATACCCCAGACATCATTGAGTATAAAGACCTAGTATATCAGATTCTGAGACCTTTCAAATGAGATTTCAGGGGTTACCTATATATCCAAGTAGTGTTCCCCACGAATTTCACAAGTTTGAAATTTAGGTTTATATCCCGAATAAATCTACTAAATGTGCGAAAACCTATCGACACATCATCAGTGAGACTGTTTAACTCATTTAAACTTTCCAAATCTTTAGCATACTGTAATTGTCTAGCCGATGTACTATCATTTTCCCTATATACACAAGCACTTTTTCATATTTTATCATGTTTTTGTATTTTTGCATTTTTTTACTGTTTTTGTATTTTCTGAAAATAAACTATATACATCTATCTACTCCCCCTAAATACCAAAACAAGTAAAAAATCGACAAACCATTGCAGATTGTTTCTCGTCTTCATCCGCAACAGTACTCTCATCAACGCCAATTATGCCATCCGACACCGAAAGAAGCTTCATACCATTCAGTTTTAACAAATATTTAAACCGTTTTTTTATCAAAAGCTTTGGTATGTAAATCAGCTTTTTGTTCGTCAGTGTGGATTTTCTCAATTCGTATCACCTTTTTCTCAAAGCAATCACGAATAAAGTGATGACGAATTTCTATGTGTTTAGTTTTAGCGTGATGTACTGGATTCTTTGTTATATTTATTGCGGCCTCATTATCAACAAAAAGAGTTGTGTTAAGAAACTGCAAACCGTAGTCGCGCATCTGTTGTTGTATCCACAGGATCTGAGAGCAGCAACTACTAGCAGAAACATACTCCGCTTCACATGTAGATAACGCCACAGACGTTTGTTTCTTACACTGCCAGGTAACCAATCTAGGACCAAAGAACTGGCATCCTGCAGTTGTTGATTTTGAATTGACTTTGCAGCATCCGAAATCCGAATCGGAATACCCTTCGAGCGTAAAATCGCCTTTCCTAGGATACCACAACCCCAATGAAGGAGTTCCTTTCAGGTAGCGCAATATCCTCTTCACAATGATCATATGCGATGCTCTCGGGTTAGATTGAAATCTTGCTGCGAGGCACGTTGGGTACATGATATCAGGACGTGAAGCTGTTAGGTACATTAAAGAACCTATCATGGATCGGTAAAATGTTTCATCAGCCCTGTCTCCGGTGAGATCTGGGTGAATCCCATGATTTGTTGCAAGTGGGGTAGCAGCTGGAGTAGAACTTGACATCCCAAATTTCTCTAGAATATCATGAACATACTTTGACTGATGAATGAAAATTCCCTCAGGAAGTTATTCAACTTGTAATCCCAGAAAGAATTTCATTTCCCCCATTGATGACATTTCAAACTTTTGCTTCATCACTGATTCAAAATCTTTGCATAGATTTTCATTTGTCGACCCAAAAATTATATCGTCCACATAAATCTGAACTATCAGAAAATGACCGTCGACCTCTTTAGTGAAGAGAGTGGCATCCACTTTTCCACGAATGAACTTGTTGGCTAGTAGGTGTTGAGATAAAGTCTCGTACCAAGCTCTCGGGGCCTGGTGTAAACCATACAGCGCTTTGTCCAATAAGTAGACCTTGTTTTTGTGGATTGGATCGGTAAAGCCCGGCGACTGACCGACATAAACCTCCTCTTTAACCTTCCCATAGAGAAAAGCCGATTTAACATCTAACTGATAAACTTTGAAGTTCTTCCAAGACGCAAATGCAAGAAAAATTCTGATTGCCTCTAGTCGTGCTACAGGAGCATAGACTTCTGTAAAATCAATTCCCTCCTGTTGACTAAATCCCTGAACAACGAGTCGAGCTTTGTTCCTAATAACAACTCCTCTATCGTCTCTCTTACACTTAAACACCCACTTGGTGTTAATCTTCCTCTGACCATCTGGCAAATCAACTAACTTCCACACTCCTAATTTCTCGAATTGGCTCAGTTCCTCCTGCATTGCATTAACCCAAGAGTCTTCAGTAAGCGCCTCTTTGTAAGTTCTTGGTTCAACCTGCGAGATAAAACAACTCAATGAGAATTCAGTTTGCAAAGGAGCAACTTTTGTATAAAAACATGTAAGCCCTTTATCAATCTGTCTTCGAGTGCGAACGCCTGTTTGCAATTCTCCTATGATCAACTCCTCTGGATGATATGAAAAAGTTCGCGGCATCACTTCGCTTGGAACATCTACATTTCCCTCCAGATTAGTAACATTCTGCTCTGCATCTTGTTCACCAACTTGGTTTGTTTGACTTGAGATCTGAATTTGCTCCCCCTCAGAATCTGAATCACCATGATCAAAGACTGGCATATTTTCAGCTTCTTGATTATCATCCTGAACCGATTGATTATCCTGAGCAACTTCATTCTGTTGGACATCATCATGTTCACCAGCATTACTCGGACCTGCTTCATCATCATTTGAAGTTTCCCGTGGTCTCCTTGAATACTCAGCTGGGAACCTTAGCTGCGACTCATATTCACGCAAAATATCCAACTCATCAAATAAATCTTCATCATCCTCTGATTCTTCTCTCATGTCAAATGAATCCCACAGTTTATCATAATGATAACGCCATGAATCACCAGGATTCTGCGGCGGCATAGTATAACCTTGACATTCAACATTTGCAGCTTCAATAATCCGCTTCTCACTTGGAACGAAGACACGTCGCATCGGATTTGCATAATCAACAAATATTCCCTCAATGCTCTTCGGACCAAACTTTCCATGAGGCTCTATAACTGTACAGGGTGACCCGAACGGTTCTAGATACTTCAAATTCGGTTTGCGGTTATTGATTAGCTCAAAGCATGTTTTGTTGAACTTCTTGACAGTGAGAACCCTGTTGAGCGTATAGCATGCGGCAGAAACAGCTTCAGCCCAAAAATTTATCGGTAACTTTGAATCTGCGAGCATAGTTCTAGCCGTCTCGATTAGTGTCCGGTTTTTGCCTTCTGCAACTCCATTCTGCTGCGGAGTGTACGGAGCACTAAACTCATGCAATATACCTCTTTCATCACAAAATTCTTCCATCTTACTGTTCTTAAATTCGGTACCATTATCACTACGAATTCTTCTGATACGACGTTGGTACAAATTCTCAATTTTTCTGAACAACACCATCAAACTATCATACGTTTCATCTTTCATCTTCAAGAAAGAAACCCACGAAAATCTGGAATAATCATCAGTAACGACCAAACAGTAGTAATCTCCTGTAATAATTTTGACATTCACAGGACCAAACAAATCCATGTGAAGTCTTTCCAGAGGTCTCGAAACTGAATTGACTTGCTTTGTAGGGTGTGACTTTTTCTTCTGCTTGCCTTTGATGCAGCTAATACACTCCCCTTCCAGATGAAACCCTTTGATATTAACACCCAAAACTAAATCATTGTGCACCAAGTGATTCATTTTTCTAAGATGTATATGCCCCATCTTTCGGTGCCACAATCTCGATTCTTTCTCAGTTGCTCTAGACACGAAACAATGTGCTTGACCAGTTGTTGTAGTTGCTACAGTCATGTCCAACACATATAAATCATTCACTCTAGGTGCCCGCATGATAATCCATTATTCAGGGATAACAAATCCTGGTTTCAAGATCAAACATTCTTTATCAGTAAAGTGAGTAGTATACATATTGTCACAAATCTGCGAGATACTAAGCAAATTGTTCTCCAACTCAGTAATGTAGTTAACTCTCTCAAACGTCACAATCCCATTGGATAACGTTCCTTCACCAATAATTCTACCACCTTCATGACCAGCAAAACCCACATAACCACCATTTATATTTCTCACATCATATAGCAATGCAGTCTTCCCAGTCATATGTCGAGATGCTCCACTATCCATGATCCATCTGGATACAAGTTTTGGAAGATCCTACACATAACAAACTTTGACTTAACCAACTTCAATAAAGATGCCGATTCATGCTTCGCGATCAAGGAAGCTCCGGCAATTCAAATTGCTTAGTTAAACATGGTGTCCACCCAGGCCTCATCAGCCTTAGGTGTAACCTTGATTCTCGCAATTTGAATTTTGAAATTTTCAGCTTTCAAAGGTGGAAAATTTGCATCATAATCAACCGAAATTGATTCTTCAGCCTTTTTCACTTCAGAAGGTGAAATTTTCATTTCTGTTTTTGGTTTCCAAACTTGTTGAGATAATGCAACCCGCTTGTAAAATTTGTCATTTTTAGTTACCACTTTCTTTACGGGTTCATTTTTCACTTTGATGTTATTTTTCACACTCTTTTTCTCAACAACGATTGGTGCTTTACTCTTCACGTCAACTTTCTTCTGTTGAATCTTCACAGTTTCAGTCTTAGGCTTCACATTGGTACACTTTCGTGCAATGTGACCAACTTGATTACATCTAAAACATGTTCGAGTATCGACAACTCGACTTGTGCCTTCAGACTGATAATGTGAAGCTCTTTTCTCAAAAAACTCTTTATTCGATTTTGAAAAAATCTCATTTTCCTCATCAGAACGTGAACTTGAACTGTTCACAAACACTTTCTTTTCAGCAAACCTTTTGTTTTGAAAACTCTTTTTCTGAAAACTCTTACCATCCCTATAACCACCTGACCAATTGTTTCGATTGTTATTATAAAAACGTGGTGGCATAACAGGCTTTTTGTAGTAAGCTTTCACTACGCCAAAATAGGGATACAGCCACACACAAAAAGTGTGACTATATGTCTTTCGCCTCACATATTTTTTTCAGGTCAAGTGTGACCAAAGCTCGAGTCATCGTAAGTATCATATGGCCACACACACTTTTTAGTGGCCGTAGAACATAAAAGTGTGACTAAAGGGTACAAACATTTTTTGGTTAAAATCTAACATTTTCTCCACTAAGTGTGGCAAAAGTATAGCAACGACCACATGTATTTACTTTAAGCGTGATCGTTACTATTATATAGTCACATAAATTACCAAAAAAAATTGTTTTAGCCACATCAATTAAAAAAAAGTGTGGCAAAAAGGGTTGTTGTTATCAAGCATTTTGCCCATTTAGTGTGGCTAAAGGGTAGAAACAGTCACATGAATTATTATAAGTGTGATCGTTTCTATTATATAGTCACATGAACTTACTGTAAGTGTGGTTGTTTCTGTTATACAGACACACAAACAAAAAACAAAGTGACTATGGTGTGGCTAATGATTATTTATAGCCACACGAAATCTTGTAATTTTAAGTGTGGCTATTGTCTAACCTTTGGTTACACATTTTTTTTCTGATGACGATTTCTATCAGGTGGTCACACAAATAAGAAACAAAGTGACTATAGTGTGGCTGTTGTCTAACCTTTGGTCACATATATTCGTTTTTTCCATGACATTTACTATAATTTGGTCACATAAACAGAAACAATATGACAAATTGTGGCCGATTCTATTATCTAGTTACATTAATTTATTGTAAGTGTGGCTAAAAACGTTTACTAGACACAACATTTTTGTAATGTTAAGTGTGGCTATTGTCTAACCTTTGGTCACAAATATTTGTTTTTCCCATAACTTTTGCTATAATTTCGTCACACAAACAAAAAACGATATCACGAAAGTGTAGCTAATGGTTATGTATAGCCACGTATTGTAATGTTAAGTGTGGCTATTGTCTAACCTTTGGTCACACATTTGTTTTTCCCATGACTTTTGCTATAATTTCGTCACACAAACAAAAACAATATCACGAAAGTGTGGCTAATGGTTATGTATAGACACATGAAATTTTGTAATTTTAAGTGTTCCTATTATCTAACATTTGGTCACACATAGTTTGTTTTTCCATGACATTTGTTATGGTTCCGCCACAAAACTGACGAAAGTGTGGCTAACTATTATGTATAGCTACATGAAACTTAATAATTTAAGTGTGTCTTTTATCTAACTTTTTGTCACACATATTTATTGTGGCGTTATGTGGCCATTTTCGTATAACCAGACATTTTATTTTCAATTTTTTTGTAAATTAAAACATCAGTAACGATGAGAAAACCTAAAAACCAAATGACATTAACAATAATAAACCAAAATCCATACATAAGTTTTCAACTTAAAGACTAATTAAAGACATAAACTTCTAATCAAAACCTATCTACAAAAGTTGCAAAGGAAATGCCTATACACATAAACTAAGAACTAATTCTAGGCTTACAAATTAAGACTACAGATGTATTTCCAGCTGATGTATTTCCAGCGAGGTGTCCAAAAACAGGTCTGCAAAATTAAGTAAAATCATACATCAGAACAAATAAATTTCAGTTTTACACTTGAAGACTCAACTTTATTTATATGACTCACTTTGAAGAAGTTATGACGGAGAAAACCTCCAATCCACAATCATCAGCAATCTCTCCAAGAGCATAGAATTGAGGAACAATGAACAAGTCACCTTCTTCAACTTTACTGTGCAATGCAGGCTTTCCTTCGCTACCCACAACCTTAATCCAACCACTTCCCTTACCGACATAACATATCTGGACCGATCCATCAGCAACATAACTCGACGCCAACATAGCACTGCCCTCCAACTTCACAAACTTTGCACTTAAACCAATCTCACTGAGCACCAGCAAGTTCTTTTCTGTCAAGGAACTGACAGTTCCACCACATTTCACAACCACCTTACCCGATACATCATCAAAGTTGGCATATAATTTACCTTTGGTGTGACTACTTGGTTTTGGAAATTTGATCCCTTGATCAAGTTTAACAAGCAATGCACCTTATTGGCTTGTTACTACATCTTCTGATTCCTTTTCGTCCGGACCAAAGGTTTTATCAACGAAGTCGGATTGAAATCCAGCTAGAAGTCCCAGAACTCCTGCCACAAAGAAGTAAGTGAATTGGCCAGGGACCAGGGCTTTGCTGCTGTCACCCAAGAATACAATGACTGCATCGGTGTCGCCACCGTTAAACCACCATGAAACCACCCCTGCTGAAAGTGGATTTAGAATTTCTTTTCACGGGGTCGGTATATACAGTATGGAAGGCTGGAAATACATCAGTAATTCTACACATAAACTAAGAAAATCACAATATGATCAAGTGACCCACAATCTGACCAAAGTCTGAGTAGCAATCTACCCAAACTCAGAGCAATCTGGCCCGCTAAAGACACTTTAATCTGATGCAATATGACCTTGAACAACAGTAACTCCATAGGGTTCCAAGGATAACTTACGTATCAAATCAAACAGGTTAAATATAAAACGTGATAAGCCATTCTTTGAAGGTTCGTTGCACCATAACAGTAACTCCGTATTCACGTTGGTATCAGAGTTCCTCAATCTGGAAGTCATTAAAAAAATATTACAAAAAGTTGTATCATTAAAAAAATATTACAAAAGTTATATTTAGTTGAAAACATACATTTAAAGTACGCACAGTGGAACGTGTTACCTGTTTATGTGGTGTCTGTTGTCGTAGGGGTCGGGTTGATTATTACCGTTGTTGCTGGGGTTTTTCTCAAACTGTATGGTCTCATGCGATAATGAAGAAACTGTGTATAAAATTTACTAAATTTATTTTAGTATTTGGATTGTAAGTGGCTGATAACACTCAAAAGGGAAAATTTAGCTGAGTACGTATCCCCTACCCGGGTACGCACCCTTCCGAATAACATTTACAATTCATAAGTGATCTACTTTGAATGACCTGCATCTGAAAGGAACCCCGACACACTATCAGTGTCTCCATCTGAAAATCACCCATCTTCATCCTCACACAGTTTTCTCCATCAATCTTTGTTTTCCTTTCACCATGCTAATGTTGCCGACATATGCAGACAAAGTGGCAGCTTTGAAGCCGCTTTTGCAAGACATGAAAAGGCTCTTAATTTAGAAAAGATCAAGGAATGAAGCTCGGTGTTAACTGACGCAAGGGTGAAACCCACAAACCTGGCGAGTAATAAGGTACCTGGTGAATATGCGATACACTTTAAAAACCTAACATGAGACCATGATTATCAACGAACTCCTTTTCCATTGAGTTTTAGAGCAACCTTATCATAAGCCTAATCAAAAAACAATGAAAGTATTGACATTTTAGAGTAAAAGAATGAACCATGAACGGTTTGTAAAAAAAAAGTTTGCTAACCTGGTAGTTCAATTTCACTGTTGGACAACCCAAGGTAAATGTACCTACAGAAAAACAATGATGAAAACCTATCACCAAATCAAACACAATGCATTCATATTCTGTACATCCCAATTTTTTGTTTGTTACATAAAAGAGTGTTAAAAGGATTTCACAATTTGTTCTTAGAATCCTCACTATAGAACTCACCTGGAAGATCCTAAGGCTCAACTTTGTAGACATCAACATCCGAAACAGCATCAAACTGGAAAGGTAAAATTTCTGTCCTCGATTTTGTAACAACTAAATATAAAGTTGGAGAAGAATTGCTAAATTTTAGTAGCAACATATCATAGACTTATCTATACTATATTAATAAGCATATCCAAAGGACAGATATGGTCATTTGCCACTTTTTCAACATGTACAACTCTTGAAAGCTCATTGTACAAACCATGAAAACACACCAACCCAAGCTTCTTGAAACAAGAAGTGAAGCGGCAACAATTTTAGGCGGCCCATATCTTTTGAGTTCAAATTTCGAATTCCAACACCCATCCCCAAATACCATTATCCCGCTTATTCCCCTCATTATCCAACTCAACTCGAGGTTGGGAATTTTTTTATTTCCTCGGCTACGTTTTTATAATGCTAGTCTGGTATATATTGGGAGTTTAGAGTCCTGTGCATTTTTGGGAGTTGCCAAATGTCTAACATCATTTAAACTTATATATTTTTTTTATTTCTTCAAGCTTCCTGGAATATGTTATTTTTCATGACTTTGCTTCTGTGCTTTGTGGAAATCTAGGGTTAAGGAGGATGCATAGTTATCAAAAGCGCAAGATTTCGGCGCCTAGGAGATTTCTTTATTTTGTCAGCGGTTTGTTATTATTGTAGTCTCTTGGTGTGGGTGTGTTCTGGTGTCAGCAAAGTCATTATACAGATATTCAAGAAACTTGGTCCAAGTCACTATATAGATGTTCAAGAAACTTGGCCTAGCAAGGTGCTAGAGCCCACATACAAGTACAGATCACCAGTATTAACTAAGGTCACCTAAGTGGTTTCTTTGATAGCTTTGTCTTACTATGTGGTGCTGGAAAGCCATCAGTGGGTGTGGGTATTTTTGCAGCCTGCAGTACAAATGAATGTTCCAACATTTTTCTAATTTAACATTTTTAGTTGCCATCACCTCACAACTATTTATAGTTTATCATCTATATAGGTATAAAACCGAAAATCAAACCAGTCGCTACGTTTTGAAGTTTTTGAACCCGACAAGCCAAAAGTTAAAGAAAGAAAGTGACCGCGAAACCAATCGCCTCCGCCGCCGTATCGCGCGGGTAGAAAGCTAGTGTTTTAATTAAAGGAATCCGTAAAACTTCTTTGCTCATCACATATAGAGCAACTTTTTTGCAAAATTAAAAAATCCAAATACAAAACTTACCGATAATGATGCGTACCCCGAACGAAGCAAATATAGAGCAACTTTTCCATTCCGTCGAACACCTTTAATTTGAGCAGGTTTCGAGAAACTACCACGCAATCGGCACATTATTGGACCAATATAAGTGTGAAAAGAGCAAGTCAGCGACCTTAGCTGACGATACGGGTACTCCGGCCGATAACCGCGTCGACAAGGGCTCAAACGCCCACATCAACAGATCATCGCCTTTATTTGAGTAGGTTTATGCTCCTCCTCTTGTGGTTCGAGTTAAATCGCAGGGAAGAAAGCCAACAGAGCAAAAGTTAGGGTTTGAAGATCTTTTTTGCAAAACCGCAAAACCCCCTTTTGGAATCTTTCACAAAATTAGGGTTTCAAGATCCTTTTTTCTACTTCTTTCTGCAAACAATAAAACCCTTTAAATCGTAATGCCAAAACCAAAAAGAAAAGGAGGTGTTCTAGTTTATGAGATCTAGGTTAAGAAAAACGAGAGGGAAATGGAAAATTTTTGGGTCGTGGGAATGAAAATTAGAGTTTATTTTTTAAATCTTTCATACAAATAAAAATAAAAAAACTTATCATACAATACAATTTTTCTTTTTACTAAATAAGTGTATGTCAATTAACTTTTTTAACAACTGATGTATAACATTAAACGCATCATTGTCGACTTCAAATAAAATTTAATAAAGATTAATTATGAGAATTTTTTACCAAAGTATAATCCTAAAAATATATTTTAACATCATGATGAAAAGCTTTACCTATTCATAAATATTTTTGTGGGAAAAAAGCTCATTTAACATGATGATCAAAAGCATTACATAACCATGTATATTTTTTATTTTAATTGGAAAAAATACGAAAAAATGTCGCTAACTATGTCCATATTACCCATTGAAGTTCTTAAAGCCCAATATGGTCCATTATAACATATATAATATAATATCATCCAATGTGATCCATAAGGCCTAATATGGTTCATTGAGACATATATGATCTACTAATGCCCATTATCGTCCACTAAAGCTCAATATGGCCCATTAAAACATATTTTATCTACTATTGTTCATAGTAGTCCATTAAGGCCCAATATGGCTCATTGAAACATAAATGATCTATTACTGTCCATCGAGATTCATTAAGGCTCAATATGATCCATTAAGACATCTATGATCAACTATTGTCCAACGTTATCCATTAATTAAAGCCCAATATGATCCATCAAGACATCTACAATCTACTATTGTCCAACGTTATCCATTAATTAAAGCCCAATGAGGTCCATTAAGACATCTACGATCTACTATTGTCCACTGTGATCCATTAAGACATATATGATCTATTATTGTCCAATGTGATCCCTTAAGGCCCAATATGGTCCATTAAGGCATCAAATTCACCTACTATTGCCCGTTGTGATCTATTAAGGCCAAATATACTCCATTAAGACATATATGATTTACTATTGCTCGTTTAGGGTCGCGAGCTCGATAAGTGAAGTTCGGGCTCAGGTTCGTTTACTAAATCAACTTATTTTTAGGTTCGGGTTCAGCTCGTAAACAAGCTTAAATAATGCATTTTTTAATTGAAAGTATTATTTAATTGAGAATACCGAGCTCGAGCTCTAGTAAACGAGTCGGGCCGAGTTATTTAAACTACAAAAGTTTAAAGCTATTGTATACCTTCAAATTTGATAACACTACAAAAGTTTTACTCATAAGTACTCATATATAAATACTTAAACTACAAAAGTTTAAAGCTATTGTATTATCTATCTAATCTAGTCTAATGTAACCTAACTTTTAATAAACAATTCCATTATTTTAAAATTAAAATATTGTTTTTAATACATATTCTCACTATTATAATAATAATTATTATTATTCTAATTAATACATATAATGAAAAAGATAATTATTATTTTTATTGTTATGCCGTCATATTATTTGATTTCATTATCTTATAACTTCCTAAAGTACATGTATTTATATAATATGATATTTTCCTTTATACCTAAAAATTTGTGATATTATTATTTACATCATGTTATCTTATATCATTAGGTATTTGCAATTGATTTGTAAGGATCATAGGTATTTGCAGTTATTTTATAAGTTATGAAACAAATATTATAAACAAAGCCTTATAAAATAATTCAAACAACATTATAATTTTGATTTTTAATATAACCCAAAAAATACGTTGTAAGATTATTTTTTGTTTTTATTAATATTAAATAATGTAAATTTTTAAGTAAGAATATTATTTGAGAGGGAAGTTTTGGAAGAAATATTTTGAGGGAAATTTAAGTTTATATTGAAATATTTTGGGGGGAGGTTTTAGGATGAAATATTATGGAGGGAAGTTTAAGTTTTAGTATAAAATATTTTGGGGGAAATTTTTAAAGATATGGTAAGTTTAACATTTGGTCACACATTTTTTCCATGACATCTGATAACATCTCGTCACACAATATAAACAAAGTGATAATGGTGTGACGGATATTTATGTAAAGCCACATGAAATTTTGTAATTTTAAGTGTAACTATTGTCTAACATTTTATCACACAATATAATATATGTTACCATATGTATTAGATTTAGCGATATTATTAAACATATGTTGTAGTCGTAGATCACATTTGGCCACAAATTTATAGTGTGACTGTTTTTTCTTAACCTGTGGCTAAAAGTTTCGAATACATTTGTTTTTAGTCACATGAAACACATATTGTAGTTATAGATCACATTTGGCCACACTTTTTAGTGTGGCTAATAAATGTCACATTTTTTTTCTTAAAGTGTGGCTAAAGATTTTGAATTCATATGTTATTGGTCACATGAAAACAAATAATGTGATCATAGATAACATTTGGCCACACTTTGCTAGTGTGGCTAATATATGTCACAATTTTTCCTTAAAGTGTGGCTAAAAGTGTCAAATACATGTGATTTTCGTCAAATATAACAAAAATATGTGGCCATAGATCAGATTTGGCTATACA
The DNA here is from genome assembly GCA_030545235.1 of Helianthus tuberosus. Classification (NCBI taxonomy): domain Eukaryota; kingdom Viridiplantae; phylum Streptophyta; class Magnoliopsida; order Asterales; family Asteraceae; genus Helianthus; species Helianthus tuberosus. Next base: position 52,861,448 of record CM060389.1, on the reverse strand, counting down.
TTTCAAGTTGTGGCTAATAAATGTCACATTATTTTCTAAAAGTGTGGCTAAAGGTTTTGAACTGGTATACAATGGTCACATTAATACTAAAATGTGTGGCTAAAGGTGTTTTAAAATGTTATGAATGACCTTTAGCCACACATTTTCTCAAATGTGTGGCAGGGCGGTTTTGCTAAAAGTGTGGCCGTAGCCCTTTTTTCACGTAGTGTTTATCTTTCTCAAAATTCATTTGCCTTTTTGTTTGTTTCAAACTGTTCACTTCTGACAACTCAACTTCAATCAATTTAAAAACATTTTTCAACTTTTTCACATTAACATTCTCAATCGAAAACTCAGAATCCGAATACAACTTATCAGATCCAGCCATCTTGTACTTCACAAGACCCGGTTCATCACTTAAGTTGTTTTTGGATTTTGGTTTCTGAATGTACTTGTCTAAGAAACACCCATCTTCCTCAGTAGTGTCACTATCCATTTTTAGCACATTTTCAACAACACCTTTTACAATATCTTTTTGGACACTATCGTCATTGGAAGATGTGAAAGTGACATCAATGTTCTCCAGAAGTTTAACTTCACTTTCTTCCTCAATTTCAACCAACCTCGTGTAGTTATCAAGAACAGGTGGTGGTACTTGATGAAATCCCACTCCAGTTCCATCACAATACACATCTTCGCCTGCTTTGTCTTTCCCGATGGGTTTGGGAATAATGTGTTGCAAAACAAAGCTTGCGGAGCTATAACTGTTAAGCTTCAACTGGATTCGCTCGTTTTCGATTACAGCCTCTTGAATTTTAAGTTTCAATTTAGCGATTTCATCCAGTTGTTGGTTGATTAATTCTTCTTTTACTCTAAGCACTGCTTTAAGATGTTCATTTTCTTTAAAAGTTTTACCATTTCGATCATCACTATCTTTCAATGTGCTTTTGAGTTTTTCAAACTTCTCAGAAATCTGACGATTTTCAAGAATTAACCTTTCATTTTCTTGTTTAATTTTGTCATGATCAATTTTATCATTTTCAATTTGTCTAGTTAATTCTCTTATCCGTTCAGTTGAAGCTTTAACTGTTTTGTCACGATCAAGAATCTGATTCTCAACGCTTCTGACCTTTGCTGTCAGATCATCCACTTTCTTACCGTTGAGATACGTGACTGTGCTACAAAATTTGCACTCTTTGTTGCCATTTTTGCAATCAACATTTCCATCGATTTTCTTACCTGACGCATTTGTTGACACGTTTGAACTGACCTGGCTTTTTGACTCAGACACGGAGTTAGAGTCTACCTCAAGTGCCTTAGCAGCCAGCACTTTGTCAGCCATTTTTCCCAAGTTCTCAGCATTCAACTCCTGCGTTGTGTCAATAACTCCAGTATCAACTTTCTTTGATTTTTCGATCTCTTCTTCTTTCATTTTCTCGGTTGGAGTTCCCCACCATTTATTTTGCCAGTATTCATCCTCTTCTTTGTACTGCTGGATTATGGCTTCGATATCAAGGGTTTTGTCATCGATTGCAATATTTCCATATTCATCAAGATAACATTCCCTGTATGGATCCCATCTATTTGCTCTCCTTGCTTCCAGAAAGATACGAGATATTCTAATTATTTTGTTTTCAGCAATCATTTTTCTGTATTGATATTTTTGTTCTTCAGTTCTATCGTCTTTCCATGGAATAGGATCGTCGTTTTTTGCCATGAATGCGTAACCAACTGCATCTTCTTCCGGTAGAACCTCTTGACTCCAATCATAACCCTCATCATCATAAATCACCGCAAGAGCTCTATATTTCTCTTTGTTGTCTTCAACCTGCTTCAATCTAGGCGGCTCGGATTTATTCTGATGATAAATTGCCTTCTTGTAGTAATCATCTCTAAAAGGATTCTCCGACTCATCAGCATAAGCGTTTCTGCATTCTCGTTTAAAGTGACCCTTCTGCTTACATTTGAAGCACGTCACCTTGGATTTATCGAACCCCAATTTGGTAGATGGACCACCAATTGTCTTTCTGCCGGTAATTTCCATGAATCGCTGTGCTCGACGAACAGCACTTGCCATAGCCCAACGAATATCGATCAGCTCCATTTCCTCAGGATCAATCTGATCATAATCTTCTTTCGTCAGATTGGTGTTGCCTATCTTTCCAGCTACCAACCCTTCATACGATTCCAACACCGATGCTAGGAAGATCATCTGCTGTTTAGCCGACTCCTCATCAAAATTCTGAGCATTCTTCAAGTCTATTGCAATGTTGCATTGAAAACGATTCTTTGCATCAGAATGACTTGCAGATGATGAAGATCCACTGTGATAACCACTGTGATTTCCACTGTTTTGAACACTTTGACTTTCTTTGTTTGCTATGGACACATTTTCAACAGAAAATGCAGTCTTTGGAGAAATTGCTTTTGGCATCATGCTCTTTGGATAGTACAAATCCAAATTCTGCTGGTAAGATGAGTGATTGACTTTGTATGTCTTCTTCAGTTCCAACTCGTGACTCTCGAGTTTCTCAATTAACACATCTAATGTCAACTTTTCTGGTTCTTTGATGGTATTCTTCAGCATCAACGCATAATATCTCCAATCCATCTCGTCAGGCAACTAATCAAACAATTTGTCGATAAGATCTTCTTCAGGAATTCTGATGTCATGTCTTACTAATTCCAGCTTCAGATGACCAAACCTTTCTATCATTTTACAAACCGACTCATTCTTTAAACATCCAAAAAGATCAAACTCTTTTCTAAGAAGTTTCTTTTTTGTTTTTCACACTTTCGGTACTTCCTAAACATTTCTTTTCTAACTTTGCCCAAAGATCTTTTGCATTTGAATAATCGATCAATGAAATTATGTCTTCTCGGACGGATTGAAATAACAAAGCCACACACTTTTGTTCAGCTACAAACGAATCAATATCATCAGCTGCTCTTAACGTCTCACCATTTTTGTTTCCATTTGCATAACCATTTTTCAGACTTTTCCAGCTGGGAAATGCGAATGCCATCAACCAGTCTTCAAACTTTCTTGACCACCGACTGTATTCCTCGATAGCCATTAACTTTGGAGGTTTATTAAATGTTCCAAATGCACTTTCCGATTCCCAAGCTTCCTTTTTCTTCTCTTTTGGCACATTCTCATTGTTGTTGCTAGACGAAGAATCATCGTTTCTGGAATCTCCAGCAAATGCGTACATGTCGCTAAACGGATTCAAGAATATGTCATCCATCTTGAATGTACCTGAAAAACAATCAAACACTTAGAAAAATTTTGATTTTGAAAAATAACAATTTCAAGAGAAAGCTGTTCAAGCGAAACAGGTTATATTATACTGTTCAAGCGAAATGGTCAAAATATTGAAGGTTCAAGCGAAACAGGACACTCTGAAGCGAAACCTTCTATTTCGCTTGGACTCTCAAGCGAAATGGTTGAAACAAGAGCAACAGTTCAAGCGAAAACCTAGTAAACTAGTTCGCTTCAACTTGTCAAGCGAAAGGGTTCATTATTTCAAGCGAAAACCTTTTGTTTTCAAGCGAAATGGATCTTTTACGACGAACACTTTTCAAGCGAAAGGCTGTTTTAGTCCATTTTTTATCAGTTTTAGTCTGAAATTTAATCTGATTCTTTCAAGGATTGTTCTACACATAATTCCGATCACAATGATATGATTAATGTTCAATTTCATCCACTAAATTGCCGTAGATCTGAGATCAAAGGTTCTGTACATGAAACTGATCGTGTTTTGTAAAAAAATATTGAATTTTACTTTGATTGATGATCTAATACTTTCTAGGGTTTATTAATTGCCTGATCCGCACGTAATACTCAAAAATCAGACAATTTCAACCGTAGGAACTCGTTCAGATCAGAAAAGAATGAAAAGAAATGAGTAGAAAGTAGAGAATCCGGTAATATCAAGCTGCTATGGTATGAACTCCTCGTCCTGAGCTCTGATACCACTTGTTGGACCGTTTTATGACCTTGAAACGTCAGTTAAGGATGTTCATATTTAGATACGAAGGCGGAATCAACGTAAAAGAAGTCACAACAGCTAGTTTCCTTTTAATCTATCTTTTCTGATTGATTTTCGTGCTATTACAATGTATTCTGAAGCAAATCCGGCAGCACCTCCCCTTACACACACAACCAGTTCGCTTCAAATGAACAACACACACCACTATATATAGACCTAGGGGGTTTCGCTTGAGGCTGGCAAACCATAGGGTTTCGCTTGAGACTGACCATCACCAAGTTCAAGCGAACTACCTGATAGGGTTTCGCTTGAGACTAACCACTACCATGTTCAAGCGAACTACCTTCCTAAAACATATATAAACTCTAGTTTTGACCATGTTGTGTTCATTTAACCTATCTAGACAAAAGACTTGAATAAGACAAAGTTAACAGATACTAAATGCACCAACAAAGACCTACGCGGATAACAGACGTAAGCCGTTAGAATTTCAGGTAGGTGACAAAGTTTTGTTAAAAGTCTCTCATTGGAAAGGAGTGGTAAGATTCATCAAAAGGGTAAAGCTAAGTCCCAGGTATGTTGGACCTTTTGAGATTATTAAGAGAATAGGACCTGTAGCCTATCAGCTACAACTGCCAGAGGAAATGGCAGGAATACATGATGTATTTCATGTATCTAACCTCAAGAAATGCTTAACTGATGAATCACTGGTGGTACCTCTAAAAGATATAGAGGTAAACGAACAACTTAAGTTTGTAGAGAAGCCTCTACAGATCGAAGATAGGAAAGTCAAGAACCTCAAGCACAAGAGATTAGTTCTGGTCAAAGTAAAGTGGGACCCCAAAAGAGGACCTGAATACACATGTGAACTTGAATCGGAAATGCAAAGAAAATATCCACACTTGTTCCAGTAGACCTCGAGGACGAGCTCTAAAACAAGGTGGGGAGGATATAACAACCCTCCTAAAATATTTTGATACCCTAAAATATATTAAAATACCTTAATATGTCTTAAAATACACCCCGTATGTGAAAACCGAGCCCGCAATATGATATAACATTAAAAATAAAATAAAAACAAAGAAATTGAGGCTGTCGCGGGGCGCGTAGCCTTTGGCTACAGCCTACGTGGGCCGCGACCGGGTGACGGCTGGCGCAACCCCAGGCCGCCACGTGGCCTAACACCTGTCGACCCTATGCGCATGACCCGGATCAGTTACACCGTAGACCCCCTACTAGGCGGGCCGCGTAGCCTATTGCTACGTCTTACGCGGGCCGCGCAAAACCTGAAGTCAGGCCCTATAAGTAGAGGGCATCGGCCTTCAGTCGAGATTCGCTCACGAACTCTTTCTCTCTCTCAATTCTGAAGATTTAATATAATTCCCGGGTATAATACCCCCTAAATAACGAGGTTTTGCTCCGTTGTAAGTATCATAACCCCTGGATACGTATTAGATACACTGCCCGATTGATCTAGGATTCCGTAATGGCTGTCGTGGTTCTGCCCGACGTAGTCGTTGGAATGCCATCTTGGGGAGGGTACTACTAATGTTAAAATGGGTTATTATACTAACACGTGTGCATTTGTGTAAATTATAGATTGTCACCAGGAAACCCTAAAGGATTATCTAACACAGCAATGTGAGTAATCTCCTTTTTGTAAATTGTTTTTACAAAACCTCACACGATTAATTATATATTAAACAGTTATTGAGTATTTGTAAGGATACAATTATCGTCGGTATGTTGGGGTTTTGTATACAAAATTTGTTACTGCCATGCGAGGGGTAACATTTCCACAAGTCGGGTTGACAGTACTGTGGGTGGTAATTAATATGACTTGGAAACAAATATAATTGCGAGATCGCCCTCAATACTGTACAATGGTTTTTATTAAACTTGATTAAACTGGGATTCACTCACCAGTATTTCCCACTGACAAAATGTTTTTAAAACTCATTTCAGGTAACAAAATGTGAAAGCCAAATAGAAGCCAGCTGGACAGCACTAAAGGCTTGGAGAAGTGGCAATAAAGTTACCTAAACAAAATAGATGTTTTTATTAAATAAAATAGGGTGTATCCCTATGAAAATGTGTGTACTTGAAATTTGGGATTTTCCCATGTGTTTAATATATTAAAAGCGTGGTATTTTACTCTGATAAAATATTTCCTAACTACGGTCTTGATGCAAATTACGCTGCCAAAATTGAATAAAACAACAGATACCATCGAAACTGGCTCGCGGCCGCCCGTTCCCGGGAGGTAGGGATCGGGGGTTGCGACAGCAGAAGTTTGTCAAACATCTGCGATGATCATTTTCACTACACCAACCACAATCCAACCACCTCCAACGTCACAAAGATTTCTCATACATTCATCTTCACTACCAAAACATTCTCCTTCAACAGAAATCATCTCCACACGTAAGAGAAAACTCATATTGTGTTAGAAGATGATGAGGAGATTAAATTAGCAATCCCTGTATCATCTGCCTCCATTCAAAACAGCCTATGCTCGTCATTTCCACCCAGAGAACCTACTTCATCTCTTACAATTGCTACACTACCATCAGTCATTCCTCTGGAAGCTCAATATCCGCTGGAGTTAGTCATTGTTAAAGGTGAAATTGAATCATTGTTCACAATAGAGGATCCATCTAAAAGATCCTTCCTCTTTTGGTCAAAAATTACCGAAGCAATTAAGTTATCAAATTAGTTAAGTGAGGTAGTGTGCTAAAAAAAATGTGTTAAAAATATGTTGATTGGGTTATTTGCAAAAACAGTTTCAGGATACGGCTCAGGATATAGAGCTGTATTTATGATCAAACAATGAGCGAAAATGTAAAAGGTGACACAAGATATACGAGGAAAGCCCTTGATCAATGTAGATCGCCGGCATAAAACCTCGGGAGCTGACAATCGCAGCTGCCTTGTTCTTTTTATTGCTTCAAATATCAGGATACAGCGCAGGATATGATGCGAATCAACTAGGTGTTACAATGTAATTTGAGTACAAGTGTTAGTGCGTTGTGAGTGTTTGCAACTAGAGAGAAAGAGTGTGCGAAAGATTGTGTGTGTTTCTATTTGACCCGATCAATCCATTTATAGTAAAAGAAACTAACTAACTATCCTACCAAATCGGGATGCTGCGAATATTCCACAAGTGAACGTTGTAGTCCACGTCTTCCGGCTTCAACGTCTATAATATAACTGATTTGCCCGGGTCTTGAGGAGAAGAAGTCCACTTGAACGTTGGAGACTTACACCTTTCAATCTGCACGTGGTTAAATTAATCACTACCAGGATATCTTATTAGGATGTTACCAATATCCTGATCCGGTATCCTGATCACAAATAAACAATCAAAGCCAGAATATTAGTCAGGATATATGTCTAAAAAACTACCCATAACAATTGTCCCCAAAATATATCTGTTGGTATACCAATTCCAACGGATATATTTTAAAGCTTATCTCGTGAATCGAGGCAATTAATATGATTGGACTCTTGAAATGACAATGTGCAACTTCCCACGCGATTTCTACTCGATGGCTATCCATTTAGCACCTATATCTTCTCTCTTCCTTGTTGATAAGCGATCACTTTTCCTAGATTTCTCAGGTATTTTCCTCTTCTTATCTCTTAGAATTTCTTTGCTCAAATCCTCCGATGGCCACCAGAACACGCTCCCACTCCGGCGAGTCCACCTCATCATGTGTCAATCAGAACCTGCTCAAACACCCCGAGAAAGAGGCGTGCTCCTTCGACAACGCTGATATTGTTGCGTTAAGAACCTCTGGTGCTTTTTCCGACACGACGATTATCCGTCCATTCGACCGGAGTATTCGTTCCGATGTATCTTCCGAGGAGTGGATTTGTTTCTCATCTTACCCATTTTCTCTTGGCCTTCGATATCCCTTTCCGGAATTTATCATGGATTTTTTCTGAGCCACCGGCCTCTGTTTCGCTCAGACAATGCCTATGGTCTGGAGAGTACTTATCATGCTTAACCAAATCAAAACCCTTCATGTCCCCGATCTCTGTATCGAAGACCTTCCGATTGCTTACCGTCTCCGATCACACGGCAACAGTCGCTTTTTACTTTTCTCAACCTCTAGCAACCCCCTCATCCTCAAAGCTTCAAAAAATGAGGATGGGTGGCAACGAAAATTCTTTTTTGTTAGACGGGATTCCATTCCCGAGGGCAAAAGCCTTCCGGTGAAATGGTTGACCTCTGGTAGGGTTTAGGGTTTTAGATATCCCCAAACATATCCTGGTGATGTATCCTGTACTAATATCCTGATGTCTTTTATGCACCAAACTTCAAAGAATTAGCTCCTCCTACTGAAGAATCCCAAGAACGAATCAACAGGATCTACCAGCTGCATAATTGTGGCAGATCCTTTACACATCATCTTCCAAGTTCAAGCCAATACTCTTCATCAGATATGTCTGGTAATAATCACATTTTTTACTAACAAAATAAGAGACATGAGTAAAGTTTTAGATATCTCCCTGTTTAGCAGCACCAGCTAAAGTTCCAGAAGTTTTCGATCTTGATGAACTGGATTGTTACCCCATTCCTGTACAAGTGAAGAAAGAACCCAGCAAACCTGCCTCCACTTCTAAGCCAGCATCCAGCTCTAAACCGGCAGTTATTCCTAAGCCCTTTCCTGCTACCAAGCCACGTGCCTCAAATTCCCGCAAGAGAAAAAAGACCGACTCTCCAGCCTCATCCGAGACCTTCCCCTTTGAAAACCACGGGTTTCTTGAATCCAACGGTTTCATGACCGGCTTTCTTAATGTTTTGGTCAAAAATCAACCAAGGATAATACAACCAAATCGTTTGTTGTGAGGTGTGATGCTTGAGTCTACGAACAATTGTATGAACAACTTGCAAATCAAATAAAGAGGTGACACAAGGATTTATACGAGGAAAAAGCCCTTGATCAAGAGTTGATCTTCGACATAAAAAACTCGGGTGATGGAAACTACCGATCACCAACTAAGATTAATCAAATGGTTGATATAAATCGGGATGATAACAAGCTTGTTACAAGGATCACTAGTGTGCAAAAGTGTTAAAGTGTACGAAATCGCCAAGTAAACTGTCAAGAGCTGTTCGAGAGTGTGTGTTTGCTAAAATTAGCCAAGTGTTCTAGCTCAAGCTTGTTATCCCCTATTTAAAATTAGAAATAACTAAACTAACTAACTATCCGCTAATTGAGCAAGCTCCCCACGATCTCCATAACGTTCACAAGAGCCAAGCACGTGCGGAATATTGAAGGAATATGCTCCACAAATATCGGCAAGACCAAGTCCATGCATGTACTCCTGCAAAACAAGCTCAGATACAAGGTAGACAACCGTTAGTGTAAGGATAACAATGAGGATCCTGAATCCTGGTCCTGCAACACATTCTGAGGATCCTAAATTCAAACAGAATTAAGGATCCGTGATCCTGGCAGTACTTGAGGATCCTTGATCCTTAGGATTGGAAAATCCTCCCCTAACAATTGCCCCCAAAATATAAGGAGTAAAGTGTAAATTAGCGAGTTATATTTTTTGATCTTATCTGCCACTAACTAACGGATATATAGCCGTTACAATCTGACTAGCCGTTGCAAATCATACGTCATTGAAGCGACGTCCCTGCAGAATCATCATTATATATAGGTTAGAGATAAGGACTAATGTGCATTTAAATTCGAGCAATACTCCCTTTAAATCCTCATTCGAAGATCAAACAGGTACTTCTCTCTCCTTTCTCTCTTCACCTTCTTACTCTGTTCCTTCTTTCTTTACCATCATCCATGACCAAGATGATGTTAAGATCATCACCGGCTAAGGGTCACCAAAAGGATAGCCCTCTAAAGAGCCAAGGAATCATCAAAGATTCTCCGAAGGAATGCTGCTGCTTTACTGATCCTGAGATCGACAGGATTCGTCATTGCTTTCCGGCGAACACCGTCTTTAAACCTTTCGACCCTACCACCTTGAGTGACTTCGTTTCTGAAACTTGGGTTGCTTTTCCGGCCACCCCATTTCTGATAGGATACTCCTATCCTTTCCCTGCTTTCACCGAATCCTTCTTTTCTCTCACCGGCAATGCCTATGATGTGGAGGGTTTTATATACCTTAGAGAGAATCATCGAGCAAGAAGGCATAGAGTTGGGGATGTCGGAACTTGCTGAACTGTACAACCTTGTGAACCATGGTTCACATCGCTTTTTATTCAAACACAAACCCGGTGAAGAACACCCAATCCTCAAGACCACCAAAAATGACATCAACTAGAAGAAGCGTTTTTTCTTCGTTAGGATGGATTCTATCCCGGATGGGAAGGATCTCCCTTTAAAGTAGACCACTCATGGTAGGATAGAGGATCCTTATAGAAGGATCATAGGATAACCAAGTTCTTGTGAGGATAACTGACCCCTTTTGTTTCTATTTTGCAGCTATCTCTGTTTCCCATATCATTCCATCACCCGCAATGAAAGAGAGGATCACCGCTTTCTGGAATCTTGATCCTGCAGCAAGATCATTTCAAGCAAACACCAAGGATTCTCAAGAAGTATCCTCAAGCTCAGTCACAATGTCAAGTAAGTATCCGAGTTTGTATATAATTAATAAAACAAGAATACTTATCTGTTGTTTTGGATTGGTAGGCACTGGAAAATCCTCAAGGTCAGCCTCCCGCTTTAGTGTTAGTGATCTCAGCACTGTGGCTCCTCGGTCTGGGAAGAAGAAAACTGCTGCTAGCCCAAGTGCTCTAGTCCCCAAGCCTGTCATCTCTAAGGGAGGAAAGAAGAGGAAGGCCACCGAAGTTGATAATCTTGAAGGCCTGCCCCTCATCCGCCACCAGTTTTAGGAATACTTTGCTGATGTAAGGATCACCAACTTTGCTTCATTATCCTGCCCACTTGAGGATCACGGATCCTGAACTTTACCTTGTCTTTTTGCAGAAATTCGCCGAGATCAAAATGCTGTTTGATGCATATGTTGAAGAGGCTGAGTAGAAGCATTTGGAGTTCTAGAAATTCTTCCTGGCTAAGGATGAGACTATCTCTCGCCTTGAGAAGGATCTCGATCTGGCAAAGCAGCAGGTGGTCATGGCCCAGATAAATGCTGATCATGAGAAGCATGAGGTCCTGGAGGATGCTAAAGTCTCTGCTGCCATCACCATGTATAAAATCAAGATGCAAATGGCCCAAGAGGCTGAGGATCCTGACTTCGACAGGACCATTTGGGACCAGAAGGGCTGGAAGGCGAAGCTGGCTGAGCTAGATGATGAGGAGGAGGCTACCGAGGTCTTGACGATTGAGGAGAGTAGCAGCGGGAAGGATCAGGCTGGTGGTGCTGATGCTGGTGGTGATACAGCCAAGGTGTGAGCTGCAGAAATGGGCGATGATGGATATTTCTAGACGCGGCCAGAGCCCATTTTTTAGGATTTGGTAGTGGTTTTTTGGTTATGATGTTTTAAACAATGATGGTTTGTAATAACTAAACAATAGCTATTAGGGTTGAGGATCATTGATCCTTTGAACAATAGGTAGGATAATAAGTGGTGGAGGGATCCTCTGTTTGGGGGATGAAACCACTTGTTATCCTGCCATCTTTTATTTCCTGCACTTTTAAGACCTCTTAACAATGGACACCCTTTGCCAACCCAAGTGGACGGGCCACGTATTGCTGGTAGAAACTTGGGTTGGCAATTTTGACAACCTTTAAGGGTTTATCATTTTGTGAATAAATACAACTTTAATCTTTTGGCTATTTCTTGTGTTGTTATTCCTGTGAATTCTTCAATTTTCAACTGTTGTTATATACTTTCTTTGAATTCATAAGTAAAGAATAAAGGTTTAATAAATCATGTCAAAAAGTTTTAGGATATGATCAAGGATCAAATATCCTATAATTGATTAATTCAAAAAAGCAGTATAGTTCAAGGATCATATGTCCTGTTGTCAAAGGATAAGGGTCACTTATATAAATAGTGAATAAAATTAAAATGATCAAGGATAATACCTGAGAATCCAAGTTAGGATCCTAAACCTTTAACATTTACAATCAGGATAACCAAAAGACAAACCTTAGTAAAAGGTAAGGATCAAGGATCCTTAGCTATTTAACTTCAACAACCTGAAATGGAACATAACTTGGGACTAAGCCAATATAAGAGAAAAGTTAGCAACTGGGGACAAGCCCAACAATTCTGGGGACAAGCCCAATATACTGGGGACAAGCCCAAAAAACTAGGGACACTCCCAAAAAACTGGGGACAAGCCCATAAAATTGGGGACAAGCCCAAAGGATCTTGTGTAAACTGGAGTATGGCCCTCACTGGCGACTATCCAAACTTAGTGACATGAAAATGCCAAAACCTTAGCTAACGTGAAAATGTTAGAAACCTTAGGAACGGATGTATGGTACGTCTACCATTATACGTAGGATCCCGGATACAGCCAGTACAATGAAATTGTCAGCCCCTAAAGCGGGTACTGGTCCCATTGCCATGAACTGTACCAGGATTATCGTGCGCTACTGGCGATACTGGGGACAAGCCCAAATAACTGGGGTCTAGCCCAAAAAACTGGGGTCAAGCCCAAAAACCTGGGGACAAGCCCAAATAACGGGAGACTTCTGTGGATACTCAATCCTTCGTTAAGGATACATGAACCTTCTGCAAAACTCAGAATCAAGTGAAAGGAGGATAAAGGATCCAGGATCCTTTTCCTTGTATATAAGATAATTAAAGAATGAAATAGTTTGAGATTAGATCATTACCAAAATGAGGATCATCCATCCTCTAAGGATCCTTCAAGGATGTGGATCATGAATATTGCTAAGGATCATAAATCCTTATCACATGAAGTATTTCTTCATGGACAGCATTCCAAGCTCGTGGTAGCAAATCACCTTCCATTGTTAGCAATCGATATGCCCCCTTTCCAGCCTCAGCTTCAATCAGGTAGGGGCCATCCCACTTTGGTGCCAATTTTCCATCAGCAGGATTTGTGGTATTCTGAAATGCTTTCCTTAATACCATATCACCAACTTCGAACTTCCTGATCATGACATTCTTATTGTAGGCTCCAGCCTTCCTTTGTTGATAACTAGCCATCCTTATCCTTGCCAAATCCTTGAGTTCTTCTATAGTATCCAAGTCTTGAACCAAGTTTTTAGCATTCTCTTCAGGATCACGGATGCTTGTTCTTGCAGTAGGAACCACCATTTCGGTAGGGATCACTGATTCCGCTCCAAATACCAAAGAAAATGGAGTTTGGCCAGTAGCATTCTTGGGAGTTGTCCTATCAGCCCATAGTACATAAGGTAGTTCTTCTGCCCACTTTCCTTTCTTGGATCCAAGCTTCTTCTTCAAGTTGTTGATGATGATCTTGTTGGATGATTCTGCCTGACCATTAGCTTCTGGGTGGACTGGTGTTGATGTTATCATCTTAATCCCCCAGCTGTTACAAAAGTTAGTAGTTCTACTCCCAATAAATTGGGATCCATTATCACAAACAGTTTCAGAAGGAATACCAAATCTAGTAATAATATTTCTTTTAATAAAGGATATCACTTCCTTTTCTCTGACTTGAGCAAAGGCTTCAGCCTCTATCCATTTGGAGAAGTAATCAGTCATAGCAAGCATGAATACTTTTCCACCAGGTGCCTTCGGAAGTTTACAAACTATATCCATTCCCCATCTCATAAATGGCCAAGAAGAGTATATAGGATGTAAGAGCTCAGCTGGTTGGTGAAGGATATTACTATATCTCTGACAAGGATCACACTTTCTGGCATAATCCACAGCATCCTTCTTCATAGTAGGCCAATAGTATCCTGTCCTCAGGATCCTTGAGAATAATGCCCTGCCCCCAGTGTGGTTCCCACAATCTCCTTCATGAAAATCCTTTAGCACTTCTTGGATTTCAGGATCCTCAATGCACCTTAGATATGGTCCTGCAAGAGATCGTTTATATAACATGTTATTCAATATTGTAAACTGAGATACCTTAATTTTGAAAGCCCTGGGGTTTTCTCCTGTAGGAATCTCTCCATGTTGGATATATCTTGTTTTAGTAAAAAATCAAGCAATGATAATGCAACCAAACTTTCTGTTGTGAGGTATGATGCTTGAATCAATGAACAACACTAAGGATCACTCAGAAATGAAATAAATAAGTGACACAAAGATTTATACGAGGAAAAAGCCCTTGATCAATGAATGATCTCCGGCATAAAAAACCTCGGGTGATGGAAACTACCGATCACCAACTCAGATTAAACAAGAAATGTATTACAACTTCGGATGATAGCGAGCTAATTACAAGGATCACTATAGTGTAATGTGCAAAAAAGTGTGTAATCGCCAAGTGAATTGTCAAGAGCTGGTGAGAGCAGATGCGAGTGTGTGTGTTAAGCTAAAAATAAACAAGTGTTTTCTATTTAGCTCGCTATCCCTTTTAAAAATGGAAAATATCTAAGCTAACAAACATTCCGCATTTGGTGCCAGTCCTCCACGACTTCCACAACGTCCATTTCAGCCATGCACGTGCGGAATAAATATGGAATATGCTCCAGGAATATCGCCAAGACCAAGTCCAAGCTCGTACTCCTGCAAAACAACATCATATTCAAAGCAGACAATCGTTAGTATAAGGATCCTTACGATGATCCATGATCCTGATCCTGCAATACTTCTGAGGATCACTAATTCAAACAGAAGTGAGGATCATTGAACCCATAAAGTAATTGAGGATCACTGATCATTGGAAAATCCTCCCCTAACAATTGCCCCCAAAATATAAGGAGTAATAATGTAGATAACCCGTTATATTTTCTCGTTCTTATCCGTAACCAACTAACGGATATATAGCCGTTGAATCCTGACTAGCCGTTGCTAACATGACGTCATTGAGGTGACTATCCTGCAAAATAATCATTATAAATTGAAGTTAGAGATAAGGGTTAGAGAGCATTTAAATTCGTGTGTTTCCTCCTTTAAATCTTCATTCGAAGACTTGATCAGGTATTTCTCTTTCCTTTCTCTCTTCATCTTCTCACTCTGTTTCTCTTCTTCACCACTGTCATAATCGAGATGATGCTAAGATCCTCACCGGCTAAGGATCACAAGAAGGACAGCCCCTTGAAAAGCCAAGGGATCATAAAAGATTCTGCAAAAGAACGATGCTGCTTCACTGATCCACAGATAGACAGAATCCGCCATTGTTTCCCGGCGAACACCGTTTTCAAACCATTTGATCCCACCGTCCTGAGCGACTATGTTTCTGAAACTTAGGTAGCCTTTCCGGTCACACCATTTACAATAGGGTACTCGTATCCTTTTCCAGATTTCACCCAATCCTTCTTCTCTCTTACCGGCATCTCCTACATTCAAGCGATGCCAATGATCTGGAGGGTCTTATATACCCTTGAAAGGATCATTGAACATGAAAGAATTGATCAGGGAATGTCAGAGTTTGCAGAGATGTATGACCTCGTTAGCCATGGATCCCACCGATATCTACTCAAACATAAACCGGGTGAAGAACACCCCATCTTCAAAGCCACTAAGAACGACACCAACTGGAAGCGGCGATTCTTCTTTGTCAGAAGGGATTCTCTCCCTGATGGAAAGGATTTGCCTAGAAAATGGACCACCCATGGTAGGATAGAGGATCCTGAAAAGGATCACGGTATAACCTTGTCTTTGCTGAGGATCACTAACATCCTTCT
Source organism: Helianthus tuberosus (assembly GCA_030545235.1). Lineage (NCBI taxonomy): Eukaryota > Viridiplantae > Streptophyta > Magnoliopsida > Asterales > Asteraceae > Helianthus > Helianthus tuberosus. Next base: position 52,845,735 of record CM060389.1, on the reverse strand, counting down.
GTTTCTATTTCGCAGCTATTACCGTCACACACCTCATCACAACACCCGCAACAAAGGAAAGGCTTGCCGCTTTCCGGAGACTTGATCCTGTAAGAAGATCATTTAAAACAAACACCCAGGATTCTCAAGAAGTATCCTCAGGTTCTGTCACTATGTCGAGTAAGTATCCATGTTTATATGTAATTAAATGCTTAAATTGAAATAAAATAAGGATACTTATCTGTTTTGTATGTGTAGGCGCTGGAAAATCTTCAAGATCTGCCTCCAAATTCAGTGTCACTGACCTTGACACTGTCCGATCCTCAAAGAAGAAGCTTGCTGCCAGCCCAGCTGTCACGATCCCCAAGGCAACCACTTCAAAGGGAAGAGGTGGAAAGAAAAGGAAGACCTCTGAAGCTGACAATCTAGAAGGCTTGCCTCTGATCCGCCATCAGTTCCTCGAGTACTTCGTTGAGGTAAGGATCACTGACTTAGCTTAATTATCCTGCCCACTTGAGGATCACGTGATCCTGAGCTTTGCATTGATTTCTTTGCAGAAATTTGCTGAAATCGAGGACTATGTTGGGAACGTCAAAGAGATTGAGGAGAAATACTCTGACCTCCAAAAAGTGGCGGTGCTCAAGGATCACAAGATTGCCTCCCTCGAAAAGGACCTCAATGATGCCAAAACTTAGGCGGTTGCAGCTCAGATCAATGCTGACTATGAGAAGCACGAGATCATGCAGGATGCCAAAGTCTCCGCTACCATTGCCATGTACAAGACCAAGTTGCAGATGGCCCAAGAAGCTCAGGATCCTAATTTTGACAGGAGCAACTGGGACATGGAGGGCTGGAAGGCTAGGCTGGCTAAGTTGGAGGACGAAGAAGAGGCTGATGAGGTTCTGGCAATCGAAGCTGGTGGCAGTGGCAAGGATCAGGGTGGAGAAGCAGGTGGAGCTGGTGAAGGTGATGCAGCGAAGGTGTAAGCTGCATGAATGGGCGATGATGGACACTTCTAGACATAGCTGTCACACCCCGAATTTCCACGTGTCACCGGTGGGCCCGGTGGGGGAGTATCGTGACGTGGTTGGCAACATAATAGTCAAACAACACAATATATATGAATGCACAGCGGAAGCAAAAGATATTTTATTACATTCCGAATATGAAGTAATATTCAGTATTACAACGGAAGTAAAGGATCCACAGGCGGATATTAAAACATATCATTTGTTCAACAGACTTTAGACGCCTAGAACTTGCAAGATTCCTTATTAGCGCCCTGAGCTTCCAGCCAATTACGTTCAGTACCTGTCACTTAACCCTTTTGGAAAATACGTCAGTTTTCACTGGTAAATACACTCAACCGACTCATTTTGAAAAGAGTTTAAGAAAATTGATTTAGATGCACCAGGCACAAAACCTTTTGACACTTCGATTAAAATGCACAGAGGCAAAATTAATCTTTTATAACTTGGGAAAATTATTTGTATATAATCTTGTATACAGTTTTACTTATTTGTCGTCCGTTAGGGCCGGTTTGTAGGGCCGGACTAGATTAACAGACACGCCACAGGTATAATGCCCACAGGCTATCATCCCCTAAGTGGATTACCAGTTCCGGTATAATGCCCACAGGGATGATACCTTCGAGTGGATTACCAGTTTTACATAATGCAGCTGTCAGGTGTATGCCTACACCCCGTGCTTAGGTCGTGGCCATTTCGTAAAATGATGCCAAGGATATCCGGGACATGGTCATTTAACCCCCAAGGGCCATACATCAAATAATAGTAAAATAATACATATTAAACAGGTTATGTAAGTACATCAATCACAATCCGATTTAAATGACTACATACACCCGACCAAGCGGTACTTTTATAGTACCGTATCCCAAGCCCGTATAGGGAAAATAAGTTAAGAGTATTTACCTGAGCTAGCTCCTGTCTTAAATAGCAAGAATCTAATAACTCAGCCGTGTTCACCTAAGTAAGCGTAGGTACCATTTACCGGAAGGCTCTAGTCTGGAATGATGGTATAAATAACTAATTAGAATGCTAACGGGTCTTTAATTAAGCTTAAGCTTAGACCGGTTAGTCTTACAGAAAGATAAGGTTCGTACGCACGATTAAGGCGAAGACCGGAATAGAATGGGATTTAGACCCGACAAGTTTGAAGACTTGTATAATATGGGAAATCTAAACACATTCTGGATTTTGAGATAAAAAGGATAAGGTTTGACCCGTTTCGGCTAATTTATGCAAACTAGTTACATAAACCGAACCGAACGCGCCAGAGGCGTAACGGGTAACCATAAGGGTCGCGAACAGGTTTCCTAAGTTAATATGCTTTAAATATGTTGTGATATCATTATGATATCTTCCATAATGCCCAAAACGAGTTTTATCATTAATTATGCCCAGTAGGGGTATTTCGGTCATTTTGAAGATTATAAAAGAGATTTAACGTAACCCCGATGTTCGGGACTGAAGTAATCAGTAAACAACTTATTTTTAACAGATTATATTAGTTGGTAATAATCCTTAAATGTCAAAATGGTTTTAAGCCTAAACTACGCGTATAATACGCGTATAAACCCGTTTTAAGCGACGTACGATTAAAAATACGATTCTGGGTTTTCTGATTAGTTAAACAGGCTCAAAACATTACATTTATTATTTAAAATCAGCAGCAATTGGATTCGCGTCAATATTCTTTGTAGAAACCATTTTATGACCGAAAAGGGTAAATTCGGTATTAACCGAATTAAGGCGATAAGCCTAGCTTAAGACCAGTTTAAAAATAATTAAAAATCTTCAAAAATCCCAAAATATTATTTAACATTAGTGGGTTAAAAGTTTTGGTACCGAAAATCGGGTTTAGATAGGCTATGCGCTAATCGCGCCGATTAATTAATAAAAGTTTATTATTTACGCTAATGCGCATATCTCCTAATCCAGACCTCCGATTGACGTGAAGATTTACAGACATGATTAATAATCAGTAACTAAGATTATTTTACTTTCATATTTCCAAAAATCTCGTTTTATGTTCATAAGGGCATTACGGTCCATTTTAAGCATTTAACGGAACCGCGCGAACGATTAGGGATTCGAGTGGTATAAACGCAGAGGCTTATACACACATGTAACTAGGTCCTAAAGGAACCTTAAGGCATGTCTAAACCTATATAAATCGGGTCAGAACTGAGGTCAACGCAAAAGTCAAACTTTTGCGTCTTTCGGCTCCGAATCGGTTCTAATTAGAAAGTTGTCGAATCAATCAAGCGTAGACAAGTTTTTATACTTATTTTCAAGTTATATAATTGATAAAACAGGTTACACGCCTTCCGTATCATTAAATATGCGATTAAGGTTTCTGTTGACTTTTTCGGACAACCTTTGACTCGATAAACGACCTAGTTAGGATTCGAATCAGCGGGTGACCTTTTAGGGGTTTAATACCCATATAAATACCAACTTATAACAACTTTCGATTCGACAAACCTCTGGACCGATTGTGATTTATCACAAAGTCAAACCGTAGTTACGACGGTTTGATTTCTAGGCCATAAACGAAGCATAAACGAATTTAGAAGTGTTAGACATACTTACAAGTGATAAATGGATGATTTAGAATGCTTGGAATTAGCTTGAAAGATCCAGAAATGCTCAGAGAATGAAATGAATGATGAATGCAAGAATGTGGGTTATTTATGGAATTTCAAACATCATGGATGATCAACAACTAAGTCTATGGGTGTTACCATATGACCAACATGTGTCCTACATGCTAAAAACCAGTTTAGCAAGCCCATAGAATCGAATACTTGCCCCTTAAGTCGGTTACAAGCTTCAACAGGCAGCTGCCTGTTTTTTCGCAACTGGGCACCCCATACGCATCGTAGGGGTTTAAGCCCTGCGATGCGCAGAGAAGCATACGATGCGTAGCCCTTATTTGGCTACGATGCGCAAGCCTACAATCAGGCTTCTAAAATTTGCAATTTAGTCCCTGGTCCCCCGTAACATCGCTTTCACCTCCCAATCTTGCATATGAAGCTTTGTTATTTAATATATGGGGCTTTAAGACTTATACCCACTTTGTTAAGTCCTCGGGTAACTTTGTGATCACCCGAAAAGCCCTAAATTTCAACGTTGACACTTATAACCCTCGTACACGAATTTTGTCACAACTTGCTCATACGATATCGAAACTTCATGAAATTTTTATGGTACATTCTAGTGAGCATAATTAATTGTTACAAAGCTTCGGGTTTGCTAAAAGGTCACTCAGAGGTATATCTTCTACATGTTGACACACTTAACCCCAGTAGTTTGTAATATCTCACTTTCTTTCATAATTCTCTTTGTATGATCCATGATCCATTCGTTTAAGGTTATAAACATCGTGTAGGGTTATTGTTCATTATATTTATTCACAGTTGACACTTAGAATCCGTATAAACACATACTTTCCATGTTTGTCAACTTTAGTCCTTTTATAACATTCTTTCACACGTTCAAACTTTATGACACGTGTCAACACATTATAGGACGTGAATTTTCGAGGTGTTACATCCTCACCCCCTTAAAATAAATCTCGACCCGAGATTTACTGAAATAAAGGAAGTATTCTCTGCCTAATAATGGCAACTTACAATCGAGTACGGATTTATATGATCTTATTTGTTGTTTCCTGGGCAACGTTCAGATCCGTATAATTGGACTTACCAATCTATTGTCCTAACAATAAACGTTTAACATGCCATTTATACAAGGTCTCCAAGGAGCCACCTTGATACTTATATGGCAGTTATTATAGGAAAGCTTATCTTAAGGTGAGGTGATTATTCCAACCATTGCTCCAAATTAATCTTACGAAATAGCTAATCTTTACAGTTAGTCGAACAATTCGACGATTTTGGGCAGCTGATGGCGATTCTTAATCGTCGCCTAATTAGGGTTGCGGTAAACAATGCCTTAGCAAAATGAACCGTCTTTCAAAATTTCCTATACCGAATTCTCAAGATATTGAGTTAGGCTATGAATCTTCTATCTTAAAATTTACTTAATCAGGTTTTCGGTTATTCCATAATCAACATGGAGTTCTTACAACACTCTAACCCAAAGTGGGATGTTACTCTTAACTCCACCTGTCTCCAGGGGGCAAACAGGGTAAACTTAGAAGAAGATGACCAACATACAAGGAGGTTGCAGAGATTTTTATATCTCAGGCTCCAGTTCACTCATCGCTGCTTGTGTCGAATAAGTGACACATTTATGTTACTAGTCCACGAATTCCTTAATCGGGAATATTTACTTGGACAATTATATTATGGATATCTTCTTTGAATGCTACTAGTCGACTTTAGTATAATATGACCATTGGGATATCTTTGTGGTTCCATGCATTAAACCTCCATACTGATCAGGCATGGAAGCAATCTATGGGACACACTAGGATACGCCAATCCTCATATGACACTTTTATCAAACATAGTTTGGCATTCGAAGGCGATAGAAAACAATGAGAAAATAATTAAAATAATATACGTTGTCGTACTCTATGCAAAGAAAGAGTGCTTTTAGATTTTCGAAAAGATTCCTTTATAAGGATGACTGTTGTGATTTTCTCGAATCACATTTGTCAAGAGTGCTAACACTTTCCTAGGTGTTAACAAGGATCTGAATCCCTCGAGTAGGTTTTACCATCTTGGCCGCGTAGGCTAGGTTTCACCTTTAAGATTCTTTTTAAAATGCATACTGGCCGGGAAGGAAGGATATTTTTTTTTTTTTTTTTTTTCAGGATTTTTATCACAAATCCTAACTCATAAGTTAATAATAGCACAAATGGCCTAGTCACGTAGACAAGTTTTATTTATAAGCCATGATTTCAGAGAATCGAGGCATTATGATTTATCCTAGTTATACAACATTACGGATAGTAAGGTGGCACAAAGGCCTAGTCACGTGGACACTTTTAAATTATAAGCTATGGTTTCGGAGAATCAAAGCAGTTGAGGTTTGAACCTAGTTCATTTCCTTGACAGGGAGTCATTGCTACCACTGTATTTTGGCTCATGTGGAAATGAGCAAGGCCCGTAGGCACTATATTACCACGTATGGTTAAAATATGATCATCTTAATTGATGACGTAAACCCAGGATTTAAGGATCATTAAACTGGGTTAGGGATCTTTTGAAGAATCCTATATATAAAAATGACGCGTGTGATTTTTAATGAATCACATCTGCCAGGAGTGTTAACATGTTTTAAGATGTTAACAGGGAATTGAATCTTTTAAACAGGTCTTACCATCTTGGCCCGGTCTTATAATTGACCCGAAGGCTAGGTTTCACTCTTAAGATTCTTATTAATATTTAACGCAGAAAATTTTCTAAATTGAACTGTTAAATAGGGATTTGAATCTACATTGAGGAACTGCCATCTTGGCCGGTCTTAATATGACCCGAAGCTAGGTCTTGTCCTTTTAGATTTTTGCCCTTTTATTATAATGGTAGGTCTTGCAAAAGGAATGTTAATAAAGATCTGAATCTAAATTGAGGAACTGCCATCGTGGCCGGTCTTAATATGACCCGAAGCTAGGTTTTGTCCTTTTTAGATTTTGCCATCTTATCATAATGGTAGATCTTATAATATAGGAATGATATTTAAATATAATTGTTCCTTTAAAATTTAAACAAGTATAGGGTTGCCCTAAATGGGACTTCAAAAGAATAATGTCGTCCTCGGAGGGACTGAATGATAAATATGTCCTTATAAGGACTCTATACGGAAACGTTCTTCAGCAAAAGGAGTTTCTTCTTCATTCAATTCCTGAATGCTTTCTCCGTGGTTGCACGTTTCATCCTGGTCGCGGTACAAAGCTCGGCATTTCAAGGCTCCAGATGTGGAGAATTCTTATTACAGCTTCTTTGCTTGGCGACGTATCCAATAAAAATTTTGGAAGCAAAATTTTCAGATTAGGATTGAGAATGATCCTATGTTAAGTCTAGACTCAGAAGTTTAGATTGTGCAATTGTGTAACTGAGATTAAACACAAAAGGCTAGTGTTTAATTCACTCAGTGTTGGCTCTGATACCAACCTGTCACACCCCGAATTTCCACGTGTCACCGGTGGGCCCGGTGGGGGAGTATCGTGACGTGGTTGGCAACATAATAGTCAAACAACACAATATATATGAATGCACAGCGGAAGCAAAAGATATTTTATTACATTCCGAATATGAAGTAATATTCAGTATTACAACGGAAGTAAAGGATCCACAGGCGGATATTAAAACATATCATTTGTTCAACAGACTTTAGACGCCTAGAACTTGCAAGATTCCTTATTAGCGCCCTGAGCTTCCAGCCAATTACGTTCAGTACCTGTCACTTAACCCTTTTGGAAAATACGTCAGTTTTCACTGGTAAATACACTCAACCGACTCATTTTGAAAAGAGTTTAAGAAAATTGATTTAGATGCACCAGGCACAAAACCTTTTGACACTTCGATTAAAATGCACAGAGGCAAAATTAATCTTTTATAACTTGGGAAAATTATTTGTATATAATCTTGTATACAGTTTTACTTATTTGTCGTCCGTTAGGGCCGGTTTGTAGGGCCGGACTAGATTAACAGACACGCCACAGGTATAATGCCCACAGGCTATCATCCCCTAAGTGGATTACCAGTTCCGGTATAATGCCCACAGGGATGATACCTTCGAGTGGATTACCAGTTTTACATAATGCAGCTGTCAGGTGTATGCCTACACCCCGTGCTTAGGTCGTGGCCATTTCGTAAAATGATGCCAAGGATATCCGGGACATGGTCATTTAACCCCCAAGGGCCATACATCAAATAATAGTAAAATAATACATATTAAACAGGTTATGTAAGTACATCAATCACAATCCGATTTAAATGACTACATACACCCGACCAAGCGGTACTTTTATAGTACCGTATCCCAAGCCCGTATAGGGAAAATAAGTTAAGAGTATTTACCTGAGCTAGCTCCTGTCTTAAATAGCAAGAATCTAATAACTCAGCCGTGTTCACCTAAGTAAGCGTAGGTACCATTTACCGGAAGGCTCTAGTCTGGAATGATGGTATAAATAACTAATTAGAATGCTAACGGGTCTTTAATTAAGCTTAAGCTTAGACCGGTTAGTCTTACAGAAAGATAAGGTTCGTACGCACGATTAAGGCGAAGACCGGAATAGAATGGGATTTAGACCCGACAAGTTTGAAGACTTGTATAATATGGGAAATCTAAACACATTCTGGATTTTGAGATAAAAAGGATAAGGTTTGACCCGTTTCGGCTAATTTATGCAAACTAGTTACATAAACCGAACCGAACGCGCCAGAGGCGTAACGGGTAACCATAAGGGTCGCGAACAGGTTTCCTAAGTTAATATGCTTTAAATATGTTGTGATATCATTATGATATCTTCCATAATGCCCAAAACGAGTTTTATCATTAATTATGCCCAGTAGGGGTATTTCGGTCATTTTGAAGATTATAAAAGAGATTTAACGTAACCCCGATGTTCGGGACTGAAGTAATCAGTAAACAACTTATTTTTAACAGATTATATTAGTTGGTAATAATCCTTAAATGTCAAAATGGTTTTAAGCCTAAACTACGCGTATAATACGCGTATAAACCCGTTTTAAGCGACGTACGATTAAAAATACGATTCTGGGTTTTCTGATTAGTTAAACAGGCTCAAAACATTACATTTATTATTTAAAATCAGCAGCAATTGGATTCGCGTCAATATTCTTTGTAGAAACCATTTTATGACCGAAAAGGGTAAATTCGGTATTAACCGAATTAAGGCGATAAGCCTAGCTTAAGACCAGTTTAAAAATAATTAAAAATCTTCAAAAATCCCAAAATATTATTTAACATTAGTGGGTTAAAAGTTTTGGTACCGAAAATCGGGTTTAGATAGGCTATGCGCTAATCGCGCCGATTAATTAATAAAAGTTTATTATTTACGCTAATGCGCATATCTCCTAATCCAGACCTCCGATTGACGTGAAGATTTACAGACATGATTAATAATCAGTAACTAAGATTATTTTACTTTCATATTTCCAAAAATCTCGTTTTATGTTCATAAGGGCATTACGGTCCATTTTAAGCATTTAACGGAACCGCGCGAACGATTAGGGATTCGAGTGGTATAAACGCAGAGGCTTATACACACATGTAACTAGGTCCTAAAGGAACCTTAAGGCATGTCTAAACCTATATAAATCGGGTCAGAACTGAGGTCAACGCAAAAGTCAAACTTTTGCGTCTTTCGGCTCCGAATCGGTTCTAATTAGAAAGTTGTCGAATCAATCAAGCGTAGACAAGTTTTTATACTTATTTTCAAGTTATATAATTGATAAAACAGGTTACACGCCTTCCGTATCATTAAATATGCGATTAAGGTTTCTGTTGACTTTTTCGGACAACCTTTGACTCGATAAACGACCTAGTTAGGATTCGAATCAGCGGGTGACCTTTTAGGGGTTTAATACCCATATAAATACCAACTTATAACAACTTTCGATTCGACAAACCTCTGGACCGATTGTGATTTATCACAAAGTCAAACCGTAGTTACGACGGTTTGATTTCTAGGCCATAAACGAAGCATAAACGAATTTAGAAGTGTTAGACATACTTACAAGTGATAAATGGATGATTTAGAATGCTTGGAATTAGCTTGAAAGATCCAGAAATGCTCAGAGAATGAAATGAATGATGAATGCAAGAATGTGGGTTATTTATGGAATTTCAAACATCATGGATGATCAACAACTAAGTCTATGGGTGTTACCATATGACCAACATGTGTCCTACATGCTAAAAACCAGTTTAGCAAGCCCATAGAATCGAATACTTGCCCCTTAAGTCGGTTACAAGCTTCAACAGGCAGCTGCCTGTTTTTTCGCAACTGGGCACCCCATACGCATCGTAGGGGTTTAAGCCCTGCGATGCGCAGAGAAGCATACGATGCGTAGCCCTTATTTGGCTACGATGCGCAAGCCTACAATCAGGCTTCTAAAATTTGCAATTTAGTCCCTGGTCCCCCGTAACATCGCTTTCACCTCCCAATCTTGCATATGAAGCTTTGTTATTTAATATATGGGGCTTTAAGACTTATACCCACTTTGTTAAGTCCTCGGGTAACTTTGTGATCACCCGAAAAGCCCTAAATTTCAACGTTGACACTTATAACCCTCGTACACGAATTTTGTCACAACTTGCTCATACGATATCGAAACTTCATGAAATTTTTATGGTACATTCTAGTGAGCATAATTAATTGTTACAAAGCTTCGGGTTTGCTAAAAGGTCACTCAGAGGTATATCTTCTACATGTTGACACACTTAACCCCAGTAGTTTGTAATATCTCACTTTCTTTCATAATTCTCTTTGTATGATCCATGATCCATTCGTTTAAGGTTATAAACATCGTGTAGGGTTATTGTTCATTATATTTATTCACAGTTGACACTTAGAATCCGTATAAACACATACTTTCCATGTTTGTCAACTTTAGTCCTTTTATAACATTCTTTCACACGTTCAAACTTTATGACACGTGTCAACACATTATAGGACGTGAATTTTCGAGGTGTTACAATAGCCGGAGCCCATTTTTTAAGTTTGGTTGTTTGGTTATGATGTTTTTGTTGAACAATGATGGGTTGTAATAACTTTAGACAATAGTTTCTAGGATGAAGGATCATGGATCCTTGAACAATAGGCAGGATAATGGGTGGTGGATGGATCCTCTGTTTGGGGGATGAAGCCACTCGTTATCCTTCCGTCTTTTATTTCCTGCACTACAAAGACCCGTAAACAATGGACACCCTTTGCCAACCCATGTGGACGGGCCACGTTTTGCTGGTAGAAACGTGGGTTGGCAATTTTGACAACCTTAAAGGGTTTAACGTTTTGCGAATAAAATAACTCTAACTTTTTGGCTATCTCCCGTGTTGCTATCCTTGTTAGTACTTTACTTTTCAATTGTTAAGATATACATTTTGTCTAAACTTATCAAGTAAAGAAAAAATTTAATAAATATCCTCAAAAAGTTTAGGATATGATCAAGGATCACATATCCTATAGTCGACAAGTTCTGAAAAGTAGTATATTTTAAGGATCATAAGTTCAGTTGTCAAAGGATAAGGGTTACTTATATGAATAATGAATAAAATCAAAATAGTTAAGGATCATACCTGAGAATCCAAGTTAGGATCCTAACCTTTAACACTTATAATCAGGATAACCAAAAGACAAACCAAAAGACAAGCCTTGGTAGAAGGTAAGGATCAAGGATCCTTGGTCGTTTGTCTCCAAAAACCTGAAATGGGATACAACTTGGGACTAAGCCAATATAAGATAAGAGTTAGTAACTGGAGACAAGCCCAACAATTCTGGGGACAAGCCCAATATACTGGGGACAAGCCCAAAGGATCGTATGTAAACTGGAGTATAGCCCTCACTGGCGACTATCCAAACTTAGTGACATGAAAATGCCAAAACCTTAGCTAACGTGAAAATGTTAGAAACCTTAGGAACGGATGTATGGTACGTCTACCATTATACTTAGGATCCTGAATATAGCCAGTACAATGAAATTGGTAGCCCCTAAAGCGAGTACTGGTCCCATTGCCATGAACTATACCAGGATCATCGTGCGCTACTGGCGAAACTGGGGACATGCCCAAACTGGGGTCTAGCCCAAATAACTGGGGTTGAGCCCAAATAACTGGGGTCAAGCCCAAATAACTGGGGTCAAACCCAAATAACTGGATACTTCTGTGGATATTCAATCCTTAGACAAGGATACCTGAACCTTCAAAACTTAGAATCAAGTGAAAGGAGGATAAAGGATGCAGGATCCTTATCCTTATATAAGAGAATAAAAGAATGAAATAGTTTGAGATTAGAATGTTACCAAAATGAGGATCATCTGTTCTGTAAGGATCCTTCAAGGATACTTGTCATGTAAGGATCACGGATCCTTATCACATGAAATATTTCTTCAAATGGACAGCATTCCAAGCTCTTGGTAGCAAATCACCTTCCATTGTTAGCAATCGATATGCCCCCTTTCCTGCTTCAGCTTCAATCACATAAGGGCCTTCCCATTTTGGTGCCAACTTTCCATCAGCAGGATTGGTGGTATTCTGAAATGCTTTCCTTAAAACCATATCACCAACTTGGAATTTTATGATCCTGACATTTTTGTTGTAGGCTCCAGCCATCCTTTGTTGATAACTAGCCATCCTTATCCTTGCCAAATCCCTGATTTCTTCTATAGTATCCAAGTCTTGAACCAAGTTTTCAGCATTTTCTTCAGGATCACGAATGCTTGTTCTTGCAGTTGGAACCACCATCTCTGTAGGGATCACTGATTCTAACCCAAATACCAAAGAGAATGGAGTTTGGCCGGTAGCATTCTTGGGAGTTGTCCTATCGACACAAAGCACATAAGGTAGTTCTTCTGCCCATTTTCCTTTCTTGGATCCAAGCTTCTTCTTCAAATTGTTGATGATGATCTTGTTGTATGATTCTGCCTGACCATTAGCTTGTGGGTGGACTGGTGTTGATGTTATCATCTTAATCCCCCAGCTGTCACAAAAGTTAGTAGTTCTATTCCCAATAAATTGGGATCCATTATCACAAACAATTTCAGAAGGGATACCAAATCTAGTAATAATGTTTCTTTTAATAAAGGATATAACTTCCTTTTCTCTGACTTGAGCAAAGGCTTCAGCCTCTATCCACTTGGAGAAGTAATCAGTCATAGAAAGCATGAATACTTTTCCACCAGGTGCCTTAGGAAGCTTACCAACTATATCCATTCCCCACCTCATAAATGGCCAAGAAGAGGATATAGGATGCAAAAGTTCTGCTGGTTGGTGAAGGATATTACTGTGTCTCTGACAAGGATCACACTTCATACTCCACAGCATCCTTCTTCATAGTGGGTCAATAGTATCCTGTCCTCAGGATCCTTGAGAATAATGCCCTGCCCCCAGTGTGGTTTCCACAATCTCCTTCATGGAAATCCTTTAGGACTTCTTGGATTTCAGGATCCTCAATGCATCTTAGATATGGTCCTGCAAGAGATCGTTTATACAACATATTATTTAATATTGTAAATTGAGATACCTTAATTTTGAAAGCCCTAGGGTTTTCTCCTGTAGGAGTCTCTCCATGTTGTATGCATCTCATGATTGGGAGGATCCTTGATCCTGAATGAGATTGAGTATCATCACTAGGGATGATTGCAGAATCTTCTCCTATCTCCATAGCTACATGATCCTCGATAGCAGGGGTCAGGATATGAATAATTGAGATCTTGATATCCTCCGGGATCTTCAAGGATGATCCTAGATTGGCTAATGCATAAGCCTCTGCATTCTCTTCCCTTGGTACCTGTGTCAAACTAAAGGAAACAAAAGAGAGTGCCAATTCTTTGACCATCTCTAAATATTTGATTAGCTTTTCACCTTTAACATCATAGGATCCATTAAAGTGATTAGTGATTAATAACGAATCTATATGTACCTCAAGATACCTGATCCTCATATACTTAGCAATTTGCAAACCAGCTATCAAGGCTTCATACTCAGCCTCATTGTTGGTAGTTTGAAATTCACAAGCTATGGAGTGGGGTATTATGTCCCCCTGTGGTGATTTTAGTAGTATTCCAAGGCCTGTTCCTTTTACATTAGAGGCTCCATCAGTGAAGAGTATCCAAGGATCCTTAGTTTCTTCAAGCTGTTGGACTTCTAACTCAGCTTCCTTTTGCAAATCACTAGTAAAATCTGCCACAAAGTCAGCTAAGGCTAGGGATTTGATGGCAGTCCTTGGTTCATATCTTATATCATATGCACTAAGCTTCACTGCCCACTTAGCCATCCTTCCTGACATTTCAGGTTTCCTGAGAACATTCTTAATTGGATAATTAGTCTTAACAATAATGGCATGAGTTTCAAAATAATGTCTCAATTTAGTAGATGCCATTTTTAATGCAAGGATAAGTTTCTCTAAGTGTGAATACCTGGATTCATTTTCAAGTAAACTCTTACTTACATACTAAACAGGATGTTGTGTACCTTGGTGATCCTTAACAAGGACCGCACTTACTGCCTTTGAGGATACTGCTAAGTATAAGGATAATATATCCCCTTTTTCTGGTTTCATCAAGGCCGGGGCTGATGATAGGTAATCCTTAAGAGCTTTGAGGGAACTTTCATGCTTCTCAGTCCATTCAAACTTCTTGTTCTTCCTCAGTATGTCATAGAATTCCTTGCACTTTTCTGAGGATTTGGATATGAACCTGTTCAAGGCTACGATCCTGCCTGTCAATCTTTGCACATCCTTAGCATTGGCAGGAGGTTTGATGTTAACAATAGCCTTGATTTGCTCTGGACTTGCTTCAATGCCCCTCTTTGTCACCATATAGCCTAAGAATTAACTTGCCTTAACACCAAAATGACACTTGGAAGGATTTAGTTTCATATTAAATTTATCAAGGATATTGAATGCTTCCTCCAAGTCTTTAAGGTGATCCTCAGCTTTCTTGGACTTAACCACCATGTCATCAATATAGACTTCCATAGTGTGTCCAATTTATTCCTTGAACATCATATTGACTAGCCTTTGATAAGTAGCACCTGCATTCCTTAGTCCAAATGGCATAGCAATATAACAGTATATACCAGTTTGGGTCATAAAGGTTGTATCCTCTTGATCGGATGGTTCCATCTGAATTTGCTGAAATCCAGATGAAGCATCCATAAAAGTCAACAACTCATGACCCGCGGTAGCATCCACCATGGAGTCAATGTGGGGTAATGGGAAAGGATCCTTGGGACATGCCTTGTTTAAATCTGTAAAATCGACACATACCCTCCACTTTCCATTTTTCTTTTGAACAACAACCACATTGGCTAACCATCTTGGATACTTAACCTCTCTTATCATACCTGCCCGAAGTAGTTTATCTACTTCTTCCTGGATAATAGCATTCCTTTCAGGTGCAAACTTCCTCCTCTTTTGATGTATAGGCTTGAATGACCTGTCAAAGCCAAGCTTATGAGTAATTATATCCTTAGATATACCTGTCATGTATTCATGTTTCCATGCAAAAGTGGATTTTCTCCTCTTAAGGAAGGATACTAGATCCTGCTCAATGTTGATAAGGATCCCTGATCCTATGAAGACTATGGATTCAGGATCATGAGGATCCATGAGGATTTCTTTTACATCCTGCTCTCTTGCCTCCAAGACATCTCTTGAAGGATACTTTAATTGCTATTGCTCCCTTGGTCTCGAGGCTGGCTTCATTGACGATGTATAACAATTCTTAGCCTCTTGTTGATCACTCTCAATTTTCACCACTCCCCATGGACTTGGAAGCTTTACACACTGATGATAGGTGGATGGAACTGCCTTCATATCATGTATCCATGGCCTGCCAAGGATAACATTGCAACAAGATAAGCAATCTATAACACAAAACTTTTGATAAGAATGCAATCCTTCAATATAGATTGGGAGTTTGATGTCCCCCAATGTATTCTTAGTTTCTCCACTGAATCCCACAAGTACTGAGGATCTTGGGACAATATCAGACTCCAGGATATTCATCTTCTTGAGGACATCAAGCTGAATGATGTTCACAGAGCTTCCTCCATCTATAAGGATCCTGCGAACAAAGTGGTTAGAAATAAACAATGTAGTTACAAGACCGTCATGATGAGGATCCTGGACATCAACACGATCCTCCTCATCAAAGGTTATAACTTTATCTTGGGTAACAAAGGAGGTTCAGACGGGTCTGTCTCCATTATCCATCTTGGTTTCCTTAGCATGTCTTTTTGCTGCTGCAAAGGAGGTACCACAAATGTCTGATCCACCGGATATGAAGTTTATAACTTGTGCATCTGCTGGAGGAGCAGGAGCCCTTTCCGGGATCCTTTCAGGATCCTGGATCCTTGACTTTTTTCGTCCCAAAAGTTCCTTCAAATGCCCCTTGCTCAACAAGTAACCAATTTCCTTTCTTAGTGCAATACACTCTTCAGTGAGATGCCCGGAATCCTCATAATATGCACACCTCTTGGACTTATCCATTGTAGCAGCTGGTTTATCACTTTTTCTCGGCCATCTAGCTTTCTCACCTAGATTCTGCATTGCAAGGATTAGTTCATTGTTATCAACAGAAAAGCAGTATTCAGAAATAGGACAATCCTCATCATCCTCTTCTTGTTCCACCGCATGCACGTTCTGGTTATCAGACTTGTTGTAGGACTTGGATTTGTTGTTCCTGAAGTAGGATCCTTGTTTCTCCTGTTTTGAGGATCCTATCTATCTATCCTGGATCCTTTTGTCATCCTCTAGGCGGATGAACCTAAGGGCCCTGGTTCTTACTTCATCAAGATTCCTGCAAGGTGTCATAACAAGATCATCATAGAATAGTGAATCCCTAAGCAATCCCATTTTAAAGGTTTCTACAGCTGTAGCAATATCCAAATTAGGAATATCTAAGGATTCTTTACTAAACTTAGTGATATAATCTCTAAGTGATTCATTTTGACCTTGTGTTACCCTATATAGATCACTAGTTAATCGTTCAAATTTTCTACTACAAGAGAATTGACTATTAAACAAATTAACTAGATTAGCAAATGAAGTAATAGAGTAAGGGGGAAGACTTAGCAGCCATTTAAGAGCAGATCCTGTGAGTGTGGATCCAAATCCCTTGCATAGACATGCTTCTTTTAACCTTTCAGGAATTGGATTGATCTCCATCCTCTCCCTATACTGAGCTACATGCTCTTCTGGATCTGTTGAACCATCATACAGCTTCATAGATGGTATCTGGAACCTTTTGGGTATCTCAGCATCACATAAGGGAGGTGCAAAACGAGATATCCTATGGCTACCATCTACAATTTCAGGAATGGGTTTAACCACTCCTGGTACACTGGATATCATATCCTTAAGCTTCTGTAGCTCCCTAGCCATAGCCTGATTGATACCTGTATCCTGCATAGAGCCATGGTTAGTGGTATATGAATTATTAAAAGTGTTACCTCCCACAGGATTCGTGTTTGGAATTCCAGATGTGAATCCATATTGACGGGACTCTAGTATGATTGAAGGACCAAAGGAAGCAATGGTCTGCATTGGTATGAAGTCTCCTTGAAGAACATCCGAACTTAGAGGCTGCATACTTCTCAAGAATCCTTGATCCTGAAAGATGTTGGATCCTTGAGGCTGAGATGATCCTTGAACCTGAAAGGATCCTGGAACCATAAAGGATCCTTGGATCTGGGAGGATCCTTGGACCTGGGAGGATCCTTGGACATGGGAGGATCGTTGGACCTGGGAGGATCCTTGGACCGGGTGCATTCCTAAATATCCTCCTGAGCTGATGAAGGATCCCTGATGCTGAAAAGAGGATCCCGATAGTTGAGAGGAGGATCCTTGAGGTTGGAAGTGAGAGCCAAATGCCTGACTCATAGTTGCTGTTCCATAACGCCTTTCTGATGGACCACTTTGATACTGGACGCCCGGATCTGCTAATTGTAAGGTAGTTACAACCGAAGTGTCAAAATTCAAAGACCTTGGCATCAGAGGAGAGTGATCCTCCACTGATCTCTTCTGTTTCTTAATATCACCAATCTCCTGAAGAATCCTTTCATTGGTTTTGTCCTGCTCTTTCATGCGATCTCTCATCTGCAAAATCAGAGTAAAAAGGTCATTAGTGGTAGGATAAGAGGAAATAGAAGAAGTTGGTGGTTTTGTGAAAATGGGGGTTTGTCTCTTCGCGGCATTCTCAGCATTCTTCTGGTATCTAGAAGGTGGTGGAGGCAAAGGTGGAATGCCTTGTGAAGAACTAACTGCCGGCATAGAACTTGATGTATTCTTTGTTGAGGAAGCCATCTGCTTGGTTGTAATAAACCGAAATGACCACAAAAGTATGAATCTTCTTAGAAATGAAGCACCAATTGCCCCACGGTGGGCGCCAAACTGTTTTAGTCAAAAATCAAGCAATGATAATCCAACCAAACTTTCTGTTGTGAGGTATGATGCTTGAATCAATGAACAACACTAAGGATCACTCAGAAATGAAATGAATAAGTGACACAAAGATTTATACGAGGAAAAAGCCCTTGATCAATGAATGATCTCCGGCATAAAAAACCTCGGGTGATGGAAACTACCGATCACCAACTCAGATTAAACAAGAAATGTATTACAACTTCGGATGATAGCGAGCTAATTACAAGGACCACTATAGTGTAATGTGCAAAAAAGTGTGTAATCGCCAAGTGAATTGTCAAGAGCTGGTGAGAGCAGTTGCGAGTGTGTGTGTTAAGCTAAAAATAGACAAGTGTTTTCTATTTAGCTCGCTATCCCTTTTAAAAATGGAAAATATCTAAGCTAACAAACATTCCGCATTTGGTGCCAGTCCTCCACGACTTCTACAACGTCCATTTCAGCCATGCACGTGCGGAATAAATATGGAATATGCTCCAGGAATATCGCCAAGACCAAGTCCAAGCTCGTACTCCTGCAAAAAACATCATATTCAAAGCAGACAATCATTAGTATAAGGATCCTTACGATGATCCATGATCCTGATCCTGCAATACTTCTGAGGATCACTAATTCAAACAGAAGTGAGGATCATTGAACCCAACAGTAATTGAGGATCACTGATCATTGGAAAATCCTCCCCTAACATATCTCATGATTGGAAGGATCCATGATCCTGAATAAGATTGTGTATCATCACTAGGGATGATTGTAGAATCCTCTCCTATCTCCATAGCTACATGATCCTCAATAGCAGGGGTTAGGATATGGATAATAGGGATCTTGGTATTCTCCAGAATCTTCAAGGATGATCCTAGATTGGCCAATGCATCAGCCTCTGCATTCTCTTCTCTGGGTACCCGTGTCAAACTAAAGGAAACAAAAGAGAGTGCCAGTTCTTTGACTATCTCTAAACATTTGATTAGTTTTTCACCTTTAACAGCATAGGATCCATTAAAGTGATTAGTAATTAACAATGAATCTACATTTACCTCAAGATACCTGATCCTCATATGCTTGGCAATTTGCAAACCAGCTATCAAGGCCTCATATTCAGCCTCATTATTAGTAGTTTGAAACTCACAAGCTATGGAGTGGGGTATTATGTCCCCCTGTGGTGATTTTAGTAGTATTCCAAGTCCTGTTCCTTTGACATTAGAAGCTTCATCAGTGAAGAGTATCCAAGGATCCTTAGTTTCTTCAAGCTGTTGAACTTCTAACTCAGCTTCCCTTTGCAAGTCACCACTGAAATCTGCCACAAAGTCAGCTAAGGCTTGGGATTTAATGGCAGTTCTAGGTTCATATTTTATATCATAAGCACTAAGCTTCACTACCCATTTAGCCATCCTTCCTGACATTTTAGGTTTCCTGAGAACATTCTTAATTGGAAAATTAGTCTTGAAAATAATGGCATGAGTTTCAAAATAATGTCTTAATTTAGTAGATGCCATAATTAATGTAAGGATAAGTTTTTCTAAATGCGAATACCTGGATTCAGCATCAAGCAAACTCTTACTTACATAATAAACAGGATGTTGTGTACCTTGGTGATCCTTAACAAGGACTGCACTTACTGCTTTGGAGGATACCGCCAAATATAAGGATAATATATCCCCTTTTTTCTGGTTTCATCAAGGCAGGAGCTGAGGATAGGTAATCCTTAAGAGCTTTGAGAGCATTTTCATGCTTTTCAGTCCATTCAAATTTCTTGTTCTTTCTCAAAATCTCATAGAATTCCTTGCACTTTTCTGATGACTTGGATATGAACCTGTTCAAGGCCGCGATCCTCCCTGTTAACCTTTGCACATCCTTGGCATTGGCAGGAGATTTGATATTCACAATAGCCTTAATTTGCTCTGGACTTGCTTCAATGCCTCTTTTTGTCACCATATAGCCTAGGAATTTACCTGCTTTAACACCAAAGTGACACTTGGTAGGATTTAGTTTCATATTAAACTTATCAAGGATATTGAATGCTTCCTCCAAGTCTCTAAGGTGATCCTCAGCTTTCTTGGACTTAACCACCATGTCATCTATATAGACTTCCATAGTGTGTCCAATTTGTTCCTTGAACATCATATTGACTAGCCTTTGATAAGTAGCACCTGCATTCCTTAGTCCAAATGGCATAGCAATATAACAATATATACCAGTTGGGGTCATAAAGGTTGTATCCTCTTGATCAGATGGTTCCATCTGAATTTGTTGAAATCCAGATGAAGCATCCATAAACGTCAACAACTCATGACCCGCGGTAGCATCCACCATGGAGTCAATGTGGGGTAATGGGAAAGGATCCTTGGGACATGCCTTGTTTAAATCATTAAAATCGACACATACCCTCCAGTTTCCATTTTTCTTTTGAACAACAACCACCTTGGATACTTAACCTCTCTTATCATACCTGCCCGGAGTAGTTTATCTACTTATTCCTGGATAATAGCATTCCTTTCAGGTGCAAACTTCCTCCTTTTTTGATGAATTGGCTTGAATGACCTGTCAATGCCAAGTTTATGAGTAATTATATCTTTAGATATACCTGTCATGTCCTCATGCTTCCAGGAAAAGGTAGTTTTCCTTCTTTTAAGGAAGGATACTAGATCCTGTTCAATGTTGCTGAGGATCCCTGATCCTACGAAGACTATGGATTCAGGATCATGAGGATCCATAAGGATTTCTTTCACATCCTGTTCTCTTGCCTCTAAGACTTCTCTTGGAGGATGCTTTAATTGCTATTGCTCCCTTGGTCTTGAGGCTGGCTTCATTGATGACGTGTAGCAATTCTTAGCTTCTTGTTGATCACTCTCAATTTTCACCACTCCCCATGGACTAGGAAGCTTTACACATTGATGATAGGTAGATGGGACTGCCTTCATGTCATGTATCCATGGCCTGCTAAGGATAACATTACAACAAGATAAGAAATCTATAACACATAATTTTTTATAAGAATGAAGTCCTTCAATATAGATGGGAAGTTTAATGTCCCCTAATGTATTCTTGGTTTCTCCGCTGAATCCCACAAGAACTGAGGATCTTGGGATAATATCTGATTCAGGGATATTCATCTTCTTAAGGACATCAAGCTGAATGATGTTCACTGAGCTTCCACCATCGATTAGGATCCTGCGAACAAAATGGTTAGATATGAATAAAGTAATAATAAGACCATCATGATGAGGATCCTGAACATCAACACGATCATCCTCATCAAAAGTTATAACTTTATCCTATGTGATAGTAGAGGTCCGGATGGGTCTATCTCCATTATCCATCTTGGTCTCCTTGGCATGTCTTTTGGCTGCTGAAAAGGAAGTACCACAAATGTCTAATCCACCGGAAATGAAGTTTATAACTTGTGCATCTGCTGGAGGAGCAGGAGCTCTTTCTGGGATCTTCTCAGGATCCTGGATCCTTGACTTCTTTCTGCCCAAAAGTTCCTTTAAGTGCCCCTTGCTTAACAAGTAACCAATTTCTTTTCTAAGTGCAATACACTCTTCAGTGAGATGCCCAAAATCCTCATGATATGCACACCACTTGGACTTGTCCTTTGTTGCGGCTGGTTTATCACTTTTCCTTGGCCATCTTGCTTTCTCACCTAGATTCTGCATTGCAAGAATTAGTTCATTGTTATCAACAGAAAAGCAGTACTCAGAAATTGGAGGATAATCCTCATCATCCTCTTCTTTTTCTACTGCATGCACATTCTGGTTATCAGACTTGTTGTAGGACTTGAACTTGTTATTCTTGAAGTAGGATCCTTGCTTTTCCTGTTTCGAGGATCCTGCCAATCTCTCCTGGATCCTTTTATCATCCTCTAATCGGATGAATCTAAGGGCCCTGGTTCTCACTTCATCAAGATTCCTGCATGGGGTCATAACAAGATCATCATAGAATAATGAATCCCTAAGCAAACCCATTTTAAAGGCTTCCACAGCCGTAGCTATATCCAGATTAGGAATGTCTAAGGATTCTTTACTAAACTTAGTGATGTAATCTCTAAGTGATTCATTTTGACCTTGTGTTACCCTATATAAATCACTAGTTAAACGTTCAAATTTTCTGCTACATGAGAATTGACTATTAAACAGATTAACTAGATTAGCAAATGAAGTAATAGAGTAAGGGGAAGACTTAGCAACCATTTAAGAGCTGATCCTGTGAGTGTGGATCCAAAACCCTTGCATAGACATGCTTCCTTTAACCTATCAGGAATTGGATTGATCTCCATCCTTTCTCTATATTGAGCTACATGTTCTTCTGGATCCGTTGAACCATCATACAGCTTCATAGTTGGTATTTGGAATCTTTTGGGTATCTCAGCATCACAAATGGGTGGTGCAAAACGAGATATCCTATGGCTCCCATCTGCAATTTCAGGGATGGGCTTAACCACTCCTGGAACGCTGGATATCATATCCTTCAGCTTCAGTAATTCCCTAGCCATAGCTTGATTGATACCTGTATCCTGCATAGAGCCATGGTTAGTGTTATAAGAATTATTGAAAGTGTTACCTCCCAGAGGATTCAAGTTTGGAATTGCAGATGTGAATCCATATTGACGGGATTCTGGTATGATTGAAGGACCAGAAGAGGCAATGGTCTGCATTGGAATGAAGTCTCCTTGATGAACCTTTGTGCTTGGGGGTTGTACACTTCTTAAGAATCCTTGATACTGAAGGATGTTGGGTCCTTGAACCTGGAAGGAGGATCCTTGAACTTGAGATAATCCTAAAACCTGAGAGGATCCTTGGACCTGAGAGGATCCTTGGACCTGAGAGGATCCTTGGACCTGAGAGGATCCTTGGACCGGAGAGGATCCTTGGACCGTGTGCGTCCCCAAATATCCTCCTAAGCTGACGAAGGATCCCTGATGCTGGAAAGAGGATCCCGAAGGCTGAAAATAGGATCCTGAAGGCTGGAAGTGAGACCTAAAGGCCTGACTCATAGTTGTTGTTCCATAACGCCTTCCCAATGGTTCATTCTGGTACTGGATATCCGGAGCTACAGATTGCTGGGCGATTATAGCTGGAGTGTCAAAATCCAGTGACCTTGGTATCAGAGGAGAGTGATCCTCCCCCGATCTCTTCTGTTTCTTGATGTCACCAATTTCCCGGAGGATCCTTTCGTTGGTTTTGTCCTACTCTTGTATGTGATCCCTCATCTGTAAAATCAAAGTAAAAAGATCATTAGTAGTAGGATTAGAAGAAACAGAAGAAGTTGGTGGTTTTGGAAAAATGGGGCTTTGTCTCTTTACAGCATTTTCAGCATTCTTCTGGGATCCAGAAGGTGGTGGAGGCAAAGGTGGAACGCCCTGTGAATAACTCATTGCCGACATTGAACTTGAAGTGCTCTTTGCTGAAGAAGCCATCTGCTTGGTTGTAATGAACCAAAATGATCACAAAAACAAGAATTTCTTAGGAATGAAGCACCAATTGCCCCACGGTGGGCGCCAAACTGTTTTGGTCAAAAATCAAGCAAAGATAATGCAACCAAATCTTTTGTTGTGAGGTGTGATGCTTGAATCTATGAACAATTGTATGAACAACTTGCAAATCAAATAAAGAGGTGACACAGGGATTTATACAAGGAAAAAGCCCTTGATCAAGAGTTGATCTCCGGCATAAAAAACCTCGGGTGATGGAAACTACCGATCACCAACTAAGATTAATCAAAAGGTTGATCCAAATCGGGATGATAACAAGCTTGTTACAAGGATCACTAGTGAGCAAAAGTGTTAAAGTGTACGAAATCGCCAAGTAAACTGTAGAGAGCAGTTCGAGAGTGTGTGTTTGCTAAAATTAGCCAAGTGTTCTAACTCAAGCTTGTGTAAGAGCCAAACACGTGCGGAATATTGAGGGAATATGCTCCACGAATATCGGCAAGACCAAGTCCATGCACGTACTCCTGCAAAACGAGCTCACATACAAGGTAGACAACCGTTAGTGTAAGGATAACAATGAGGATCCCGAATCCTGGTCCTGCAACACATTCTGAGGATCCTAAATTCAAACAGAATTAAGGATCCGTGATCCTGGCAGTACTTGAGGATCCTTGATCCTTAGGATTGGAAAATCCTCCCCTAACAATTGCCCCCAAAATATAAGGAGTAAAGTGTAAATTAGCGAGTTATATTTTTTGATCTTATATGCCACTAACTAACGGATATATAGCCGTTACAATCTAACTAACGGATCCTGGCAGTACTTGAGGATCCTTGATCCTTAGGATTGGAAAATCCTCCCTAACACTTAACCAGGTAAAAATTCTCATTTGATATCCTGCACATATATGTTAACTTATCCTAGACATCCTATATATGTTGATACCTGTATTTTTGATCGAAGGGCCTAGAACGTCTCATGCACTTCTATGAAGAAGCCTTTGGGCTTAACAAGGTGCTGGATGTCAAGCTTAAGAAAGCTGAAGTCACCATCGCTGACCAATGGATGATCGCCGCTTCCAAGTCTCAGCATTATGAAGATAAATTCAAGGCGATGACCCAAGAGCACCAAGCTGCCATTCACAAAGCCAATGAGGATGCTCAAGCCAAGCTGGATGCTGCTCATCTTCAATACCAGCAGGATATGAGTTCCTATCGGGATGGCCTCAAAGGATCCATTGTTGTTTCCCTTCTCCAAGCCAGGTTAAGGATGGCCTACGAGGCCAAAGCCTTGGGATTCGAATGCCCCTCCTGGAACGTCAAGGCCTGGGAAGCGAAATTAGCGGATCTCGGAGGCAATCCTGTGGAACATCCTGCAAAGCATGCTGGTGAGGAGCCTTCCAAGGCGACAGAGGAGGTGGCCGATGCTGAGAAGAATCCCGAGGGTGATGCTGGTGCAGGCGCTGGGGAAGATGTTGCTGGTGAAGAAGGTGTTGCTCCTTAAGCAGCGAAGTGGGCGATGATGGATACACGTGCCAAGGCCGGAGCCCACTTTTTAGATTTGATCGTTATGGTTTGTTGAACATTTTACTTTTCTTGTCTTTGAACAATTTATATTTCATGCACTAAAATACTATGATTACCAAAGGTGGATGGGTCCTGGGTTTCAGGATGAAGCCCTTGGTCATCAACTAGCATAATCTGTTTTGAACAATACAATGGTTGGAGGCGGATGGGTCTCGGTTTAAGATGTAACCTTCAACCGTTGTGTAAATATGGTAAGGAACTTATCGTGCTCTTGGTGGATGGGCCTCGGTTTGAGGTGACACCAAAGGCACAACTTTTTACATGTTAATAATATAACATCCTTTTGACTTACTTGCTGTTGCCTTTCAATTTTTTGTTATGCATCGCTTAGTTCAAATTTCAGTTTTCCAAAATCAGTGCCATTATCTTTTGAAAATATCCTGATCAGTATATTTGGCGATATCCTTCAAAGACTTTCGTCTAATAGGGTTTTTCAAAATTCAAACAATTTAGATAAAGTTTTTAAAGAAAAAAGGACAGTTTACTTTACAAAGTTCGTTTTGATAATACTTGTTTGACTAGAGTTTTAGTTTTTAACCCAAGTATTACATCCCAAACATTCCAACCAAACATATTCAAAAATATATTTTGAGAATATACTCTGAGAATATATCCCAATCAGGATACTTAAACCTTTTTCAAACATAGTTTCGAGAGTTCAAATGACTTATGTAAGGTTTACAAAGGAAAGATCATACCAGGAATAGAGTGTAACCCTATTGTCGAACTCCAATCCTCTTGCAACTTTTCCTACTTAGATGTCCCCAGTCCGAAATACATAGTACACTAGGTCCGAATTTGATCCTTTGAGCCTTTCATAATCGCCTCAGAAGGAATGTCCCCTGTGCATAAAGTCTTAGAACACTTAGAAATTTTCTGAACATTGGTTCCAATCGTCTGAACAGTTCTTGTGTTACAGGGGGTAAACCCTAAAATATACTAGAGATAAATCCTTAGTATCCCGGGGATAAAACCATAAGTATCCTGGGGAAAATCCCAAATTTTCATGCGCTACAGGCGGGAGTGTATAAACTCCAAGACTTAGAAAGGAGATAACCTTTAAACCTTAGAGAGTATGAAAATTCCCTTCCGTGAGAGAGGGTGATCAATCCTCATATACCTTTAGGATCCAGGAAATAGCCAACAATAACGAAATTTTCAGCCACTTTTACATGGACTGGTCCCGCTATCTTGAACTATCCCCAGATAACTTGAGCTCCAGGCGGGGTGTTTAAACCCAATTCGAGAGAAAGGTGAATACCTTTAAACCAGTGAAGGGATCAGGATCCCTTAAACGTGAGAGAGGGGGCCAATCCTCTAGTCTTTCGAAGTATCCTGAATGTGTATCCTGGAGCTATATCCCGAGGCATATACTGCAAAACAACTGTAAACTAAGGTGGGTGTTAGCTTGGCTAACACCCCTCCTATGCTTAAGTCAGTAATGGGTTCAAAACAATATCAAAACATATTAAAAGAGATAGAATCCATACCATCCTGAGTTAGAATTTAAATTCCAAACTCACTTGAAATAGAGCTTTAGATGTATAGCATTCCAGGATCTTGGTAGCATATCCCCCTCCATATTCTTGAGTCGGTATGCTCCTTTTCCTGATTATGATTCAATTTCATAGGGTCCTTCCCACTTTGGAGCCAACTTTCCATCAGCAGTATTCGTAGTATTCTGAAAAGCTTTTCTTAACACCCAATCTCCAACTTGGAACCTCCTAGTTCTTATATTCTTGTTATATGCTCTGGATATCCTCTGTTGATATGATGCCATCCTTAGCTTTGCTGCATCTCTTATCTCATCAACAGTATCCAATTCCTAGTATAGGGCTTCAGGATTCTGCTCAGGATCCCAGAGGTTGGATCTTGCGGTAGGTATCACCATTTCTGTCGGGATCACCGCTTCTGCTCCAAATACCAAGGAAAACGGGGTTTGGCCAGTTGCACTTTTCACCGTCGTTCTATCAGCCCATAAAACAAAGGGTAATTCTTCTGCCCATTTTCCCTTCTTAGCTCCAAGCCTTTTCTTCAAATTGTTGACAATTATCTTGTTTGAGGATTCTGCTTGTCCATTTGCTTGAGGATGTACCGGTGTGGATGTGATCATTCTGATACCCCAGCTCTTGCAAAAGTCAGTAGTCCTCTTACTTATAAACTGAGATCCATTGTCACAAATTATCTCAGCTGGTACTCCAAACCTAGTCAGGATATTCCTTTTTATGAAGGATACTACTTCTTACTCTCTGACTTGAATAAATGATTCAGCTTCAACCCACTTAGAGAAATAATCGGTCATTGCCAGCATGAAGACCTTTCCTCCTGGAGCCTTTGGCAATTTTCCTACTATATCCATTCCCCACTTCATGAATGGCCAAGGGGAAGCGATAGGATAAAGTGGCTCAGCAGGTTGATGTAATATATTACTGTGAGCATATTCTGCAACATCTTTTCTCATTGTCGGCCAATAGTATCCTGTTCTTAATACATTTGAGAATAATGACCTGCCCCCAGTATGGTTACCATATTCCCCTTCGTGTATATCCTGAAGCACTTCTTTAGTTTCGGGATCCTCCAAGCACCTTAGATATGGTCCTGCAAGAGATTTCTTATACAAAACATTATTTATAATAGTGAATCGTGATACCTTCATTCTAAAGGCCTTAGGATTTTCATCCTTTGGAATGTGTCCTTCCTTGAGATATCTTATGATTGGAGCCGCCCAAGACTTAGGATCCTCCTCAGGATACTCATCATCAGGATCCTGAACACTTACTACTTCCTTATCCTGAGGATCCGTCGCAGGATACATGATATGTAATATTGGTATTCAGGTCCCTTCCGGTATCCTGACTGATGATCCTAGATTTGCCAAGGCATCAGCTTCAGCATTATCCTCTCTCGGTACCTGTTCAAGTGTAAAAATAACGAAATATCCTGCTAATTTTTTGAGAATTTCGAGATACTCGATTAACTTCTCACCTTTAACTGCATAGGTCCTATTAAAATGATTAGTGATTAAAAAGGAATCAACAAATACTTGTAAACTCTTGATATTCATGCTCTTAGCCAATTCTAATCATGCAATTAAAGCTTCATATTCTGCTTCATTATTAGTGGCAGGAAACTCACATCTAATAGCCTGGGGTAATATGTCCCCCTCTGGCGATTTTAGTAGTATGCCCAGACCTACACCTCTTACATTAGATGCGCCATCAGTATATAATGTCCAGGATTCTAAGTTTTCTCCTAGCTGTTGTACTTCTAGGTCTACTTCACTTTGAATATCACTACTGAAATCAGCCACAAAGTCAGCTAAAGCCTGAGACTTTATGGCATTTCTAGGTTCATATGCTAGATCATATGCACTTAATTTCACAGACCACTTAGCCATCCTACCTGACATCTCGGGTTTCCTAAGCACATTTTTAACAGGATAGTTGGTTTTAACATGAATCCTATGTGTTTCAAAATAATGTCTAAGTTTTGTTGACGCTATAACTAGGGCTAATATCAATTTCTCTAAGTGTGAATACCTAGTTTCAGCATCCAATAAACTTTTACTAACATAATAAACATGATACTGCTAACCTTCATGATCCTTTACAAGGACAACACTTACTGCGTTTCCTGATACTGCAAGATACAGGGATAATGGTTCACCATCCTCAGGCTTCATCAATAGAGGTGTAGTTGAAAGATACTGCTTTAAATCCTGCAGGGCCGCTTCATGCTTCTCTCCCCATTCGAATTTCTTATTCTTCTTCAGGATATCACAAAATTCCTTGCATTTTTTCGAGGATCTTGAGATAAATCTGTTTAATGCTGCTACTCGCCCTGTTAATCGTTGAACATCTTTCATATTTGAAGGTGACTTGATATCCAGGATAGCTTTAATCTGCTCCGGGATTGCCTCTATCCCCCTTTTCGTCACCATGTATCCTAGAAACTTTCCTGCCTCCACTCCAAAATGGCATTTAGCAGGATTTAATTTCTTGTTGTATTGGTCCAGGATATCAAATGCTCCCTTAATATCCTGGAGGTGATCCTCAGCCTTCTTGGATTTTACTACCATATCATCGATGTACACCTCCATGGTGTCCCCCAGTTTGTCTTTAAACATCATGTTTACCAATCTCTGGTATGATGCACCTGCATTTTTCAAACCAAAAGGCATAGCAGTATAACAATAAATATCTGTTGGTGTCATGAGGGCAGTATCCTCCTGATCCGAGGGTTCCATCTGGATCTGTTGGAATCCTGAGGAGGCATCCATGAAGGTTAGCATCTCGTGACCAGCAGTAGCATCCACCATTGAATCGATATGAGGTAGAGGAAACGAGTCTTTGGGACAAGCTTTTTTCAAGTCTGTGTAATCTACACAGACTATCCATTTCCCGTTTTTCTTTTGCACCACAACTACATTTGCCAGCCATTTAGGAAACTTCACTTCCCTAATCATCTTGCTCTTTAATAATCTTTCAACTTCCTCCTGAATGATAGTGTTCCATTCTGGAGCAAATTTTCTTCGTTTCTGCTAGACAGGCTTGAAAGACCTATCAATTCCGAGCTTGTGAGTTATAATATCCATGGAAATTCCTGTCATATCCTCGTGTTTCCATGCGATTGTTGACATTCTGTATTTCAAAAAGTTAGTCAATTGATTTTCAATATCCTGAGGGATATTGGTTCCTACGAGCACCGAGATATCTGGATTATCCTGATCCAGGATAATTTTCTTAACATCCTGCTCGGAAGCCTCCATAATATCCTCGGCCAGCGTCTTTAATTGCTATGCACAGCTGTTGCAACATCAAGATGCTTGATATCTAAGGATTCCCGGCTAAATTTGTTCACATAATCCCTCAAGGATTCCTGGGGTCTTTGAGTTATCCTGTAAAGATCACTGGTTAGTTTCTCAAAACTCCGGCTGCAAGAAAATTGACTATTAAATAAATTAACTAAATGAGCAAATGAAGTAATTGAGTGAGGAGGAACGTTTAAGAGCCATTTTAAGGCTGATCCTGTTAAGGTAGAACCAAAACCCTTGCATATCCTGAAGCATATCCTGAGCTCCTCACAGTCGACACTCTGACTGAAGAGGGTATCTCAGGGGTATGATTCTGGGAATGGCTAGGCACAATATTCCCCCGGTTATCCTCAGTATAAACTGCAGAGCTAAAGTTTAAAGCCCAGGGTTGCAAGGGAGTGACAGTATCCTCAGCGGGCCTGCTTGAGCTGGATTTCAAGAGTTGTATCTCTCTTATCAGCATCTGGTTGGTCTCCTGCTGCTGCCTCATCTGTTCCTGTACACTACCAAACAAATTTAGAATTTCTTCATTAGAGGCCAAAACAGGACCAGATCCCTGGATAGTGCGAGCGGGGATAACATCCCGAGCCACATGAATTTCAGCTCCTTGAGAAGTGGCTTGCGATCTCGAAGGAGGTGGTGGAAGCACCGAACCAATTGTTGTAGAGGTGGTAGCAGACACGGAGGAAGAGCTCATGTTTGATCTCGAGGCCATTGAAAATAATGTAGCAAAAAGTTTTGAAAATAGAAAACCAAGTAACGATTTTGCAAAAGCTTTTAGTAGAAATAGCACCACTCGCCCCACGGTGGGCGCCAAATTGTTTTGGTCAAAAATTACCGAAGCAATTAAGTGATCAAATTAGTTAAGTGAGGTAGTGTGCTGAAAAAATGTGTTAAAAATATGTTGATTGAGTTATTTGCAAAAACAGTTTCAGGATACGGCTCAGGATATAGAGCTGTATTTATGATCAAACAATGAGCGAAAATGTAAAAGGTGACACAGGATATACGAGGAAAGCCCGTGATCAATCTAGATCGCCGTCATAAAACCTCGGGAGCTGACAATCGCAGCTGTCTTGTTCTTCTTATTGTTTCACATATCTGGATACAGTGCAGGATATGATGCGGATCAACTAGGTGTTACAATGTAATTTGAGTACAAGTGTTAGTGCGTTGTGAGTGTTTGCAACTAGAGAGAAAGAGTGTGCGAAAGATTGTGTGTGTTTCTATTTGATCCGATCAATCCATTTATAGTAAAAGAAACTAACTAACTATCCTACTAAATCGGGATGCTGCGAATATTCCACAAGTGAACGTTGTAGTCCACGTCTTCCGGCTTCAATGTGACAACCCGAGTTTCCAAGATTCCTACTCGACTTAATCCTAGTACTTGTTTTCAAAATATTTTGATTTTTATTTATAATTGGTGTGCATCATAAGTGTGTTTAATAATTATTGAGGTGCAATATAAAGGTATAACTGTGATATGTATTATATGTGTACATATTTTACATATTTGGATTGTTTGATTTATTTTAAAACATGGGACTTCACCTAACAATCCTACCCGAAAACACCCTTGTGGTGAAAACACTTTGTGTTTTCGTCCACTATGGGTCCAACATGAACTGGAGTGGGCCTTTGGCCCAGTAATGTTTACTTAAATGGTTTTACTTAACCTGTACGCAAAGGGGCAACGATTAGAAAACCCTACTCACCTCTCACATTTTCTCTCGCCCACTTTTGAAACCCAACGGCAGTTCCTAGCACTCGAGCCTTGCACACCGATCGAAGTACTGTCTTTCTCTGTTTAGGTTAGTAATCCACTATTGATATAATTGTTTGAAATCATCATGAATGGTTTGTTGGTATCTTATATTAACTGCTACTGCGAGGTATTATGATCTTATGATCTGTTTGTGATTGTAAATCTTCGAGATAAAGGGATCGTAGATAGTCGGTTGATGAATGCATAAACTAGATCTCCCGTCATATGTTAAACACTATGATGTTGTCGGATGTTAATCCTGATAATACAAATGAGTAAATATCTAATCGAATGATTTAGCCCCTGTTTGACTGATTGTTAGTACAAATGGTTGAA
This sequence comes from Helianthus tuberosus, assembly GCA_030545235.1. Lineage (NCBI taxonomy): Eukaryota > Viridiplantae > Streptophyta > Magnoliopsida > Asterales > Asteraceae > Helianthus > Helianthus tuberosus. The sequence goes on along the minus strand of CM060389.1, from coordinate 52,813,725 downwards.
TCTGATAAGTGATGATTAAGATTTGTTATTGTTGCGTAACCTGCTGTTGTTGATGATGATGTTCAACGAAAACACACCCCAACGAAATCCAAAGGGATTTCGTCACCCATGTGTTTTCGGCCCAAGTAAGGGATTTCGGCCCACTTAGTGATTTCGTCCAAGACTTTTGTACAGCAAACTGGTTATGCGATGTTTGTTAACTCTGTTAGTTGTTAACACTGTTAGTTGATAAACCCTGTTAAGTTGATTAACTTAATTAAGTATGTTAACTTTGTTAAGTGTTAACCATGTTAAGTTTGTTAATTATGCTATGCATGTTACGAATATAAACTCAGTTAAGTTTATTAATTTCTGTTAAGTCCATAACTCTGGATAGTCTGTTAACTGAGTTAAGTTATTAACTCTATTAACTTTATTAACACCGTCAAGTATATATAACCTTACTAGTTTGTTAACTCTGTTAGTTAACTAGCACTGTGGTTTGTCATTCCTGTTTGTATATGTTAATCCAGTTAAGCGTGCTAGCTCTACTAAGTGTGTTGTTAGTTAACTATGTTAGATTAAACTGCAAAGGACATTTATGAGAAACATGAATTGTATGAAGATGATTGACTGTTTATAATGCCTGATGTTAACTGTTACACACACACTCTGTGATGAACTTTGCATGCGAAACCTTACAAACATCTACTGACTGTGAATACATGCATACTCTAGGCTTTGATTGATTCCTTGTGAGCACTTAACTTAGCATACCGAGCAAACCAAGGTGAGTTCACACTCTTACCAAGGCATGGGATTCCCGGGGTTGGGAATGGGTTGATTGATTAATTACGCTTAAGAATTGTCGGAATTACATACCATAGGCCTCGGGAGAGGAAGGTTAATGGTAGATACTGCTAGACTAGTGATACATATACTCCTCTTCGCACACACGCCGGGATTGGCCGCGATACTAGAACAATCTTCGCAAACATGCCTGGAATGGCCGCGAACTATACTTTAATCTTCGCAAACATGCCTGGAATGGCCGCGAACTATACTTTAATCTTCGCAAACATGCCTGGAGGGCCGCGATACAAATATACCTAGTCTAGAGAACATATGGGAAACCCTCACTAAACTTCGCAAACATGCCTAGAGGGCCGCGATACCATTACATACGATACGTGATTACTAAACGAACTTACGATTTACAATACGAACACTATAACTGAATAACCAACTGTGAACTCGCTCAACTAGTTGTTGACTCTCCGTTACATGCCTTGCAGGACCTTAGGTACTTTTGGAGCTTGCACGGGAGGCACGGTCGTTGTGGACATGGATCGTGAATGTGTCGTTAATCATTATGACATTTTATACTTATACTTATGTTGGGTTTTACATTATTGCTTCCGCTACACACTTGTTTTATGTTTGGTTTGAAAACACCTATCGTATTGATGAATGACTTTTACTATATACTTATGTTCAATATGATTGGTGGCTTGATCCTGGTCAGTCACGCCTCCAAGCGGTGGTACTCCGCGTGTGGATTTTGGGGGTGTGACAGATTGGTATCAGAGCCATTGGTTATAGTGAACTAGGTTTTAATAAGGGAAAACTTTTTGTTAAAACCAGACTATAACCTGAACAGTGCTCAACGATCCACAACGACGCTTCGCTCCACGTGCAAGACTCAACACTATAGGTAATACGGTTCATGTTTACATTACCTACTTGCTAGATACATAGAACTTTGCTCATGGTATGCTTAGATAAACATAACAACTGCTGATTGAAACACTTATGTGCTTACTCTCTTCTGTCATCGCACCTTCGCGAACCTCTCTCACTCATGTTCTCCTTGATATCAAGATCATGAGCGGACACGTTAACCTAACTCAAGCCCAGTTGGTGGCTTCGATCACTGAACAAGTTACTGCAGCACCCGCCGCTGCCCAGGCAGGAGGTGTAACCTTCCATCACCACTTACTCTAGGATCTTTAGATCCTACTCTCGTAACCCAACACTCGTGCTTAAGTATGTTTACTCTTACGCACACGACAGGTCAACACGCTCAGCCACCTGTGTGCACGTTCAAAACTTTCATAGACTGTCGTCCTAGTACTTTTAGTGGCACAAAAGGGGCCGTTGGACTCCTCCACTGGTTCGAGAAGCTCGAATCGGTCTTCGAAATGTGTGAATGCCCTGAGGCTCGTAGGGTGAAGTACGCCATTGGTACTCTCGAAGGCACTACGCTAACTTAGTGGAATGCGCAAGTTCAGATGCTGGGGCTGGCGGCTGCTAATGCCACCCCATGGAATGATTTTAAGGAACTGATCAAATGTGAATACTGTAACCGTGATGACATCCACAAGCTGGAAGTGGAGTTCTTTAACCTGAAGATGACGGGGTCAGAGATAGAAGCGTACACGAAACGATCCAACGAACTGGCAGTGTTATGTCCAACTGTGGTGAATCTTCTCATCAAACGCATTGAGCTGTACCTCAAAGGCATAGTGCCAGAGATTCAAAGTCATGTGACTGCTGCTAACCTTACTACTATCCAGGATGTTACTCGTCTTGCTCATTGTCTCGCAGACCAAGAAGTGGAACAGAACAAGCTGCCTAAACGTGCCGGTGCTACTACTACTACTACTACTACTGCTACTGCTACTGCTACTGCTACTGCTACTGCTACTGCTACTGCTACTGCTACTGCTACTGCTACTGCTACTGCTACTGCTACTGCTACTGCTACTGCTACTTCCTGTGACAACAAACGAAAGTGGGATGGGACCTCCAGCAAGGGTTCGACTACGGTTCAGTCCCAGGCACAACAGCGAAAGATCGATGACTACCGGAGTCCTGGTCAGCAACCTTCTGGTAGTCAAGGGCAGGGTGGAATCGATGTAATTTGCACCACAGCGGGCCGTGCAACAAAGATCGTTGTCAGAGATGCAACAAGCTCGGACATGAAGCCAAAGATTGTAGAAGCTCACGTCCTGCAAATAAGAACCGACAACAGCAGCCACAAGCTCCACGAAATCAGCAGCACCAACAGGGTAACAAGGGATGCCATCAGTATGGTGCTGAAGGTCACTTCAAGAGATACTGTCCACAGTTGAACAGGAACCACAACAACAACAACAACAACAACAACCAAGGGAATGGAAACAACGGGGGTAACAATGGCAATGGTGCAAGGGGTTGTGTGTTCGTTATTGGTCAGGGTGATGCTAGGAATGACCCCAACGTTGTGATGGTTTCGACATCGTTATTAGTATGGATTGGCTACCTCAACATCGAGCAGAGATTCATTGCAAAGAGAAAATCGTCCACATTCCTCGTGCTGGTGAAGAACCTTTGGTAATTCATGGTGACAAGGGTGGTGCTGTTGTGGGCATCATTTCTTTCCATAAGGCCCAGAAGTGTTTACGTAAGGGCCACACAGCTATTTTAGCACTCGTTACAGATACATCGACGACAGAGAAGAAGTTAGAGGATATTCCTATTGTACGCGACTTTCCTCAAGTGTTTCCTGAAGAGTTACCTGGGCTACCGCCCCATCGCCAGGTCGAATTTCAGATCGAGCTAGCTCCGGGAGCAGCACCTATAGCTCGAGCACCTTATCGTTTAGCTCCAACTGAACTGGAAGAACTGTCTAAGCAATTGCAAGAACTCTTGGAAAAGGGTTTCATACGTCCTAGCTCTTCGCCCTGGGGAGCTCCAGTACTATTTGTAAAGAAGAAAGACGGTACCTTTCGTATGTGCATAGATTACCGCGAACTGAACAAGGTGACCGTGAAAAATCGCTATCCACTTCCACGCATCGACGACTTATTCGACCAGTTGCAAGGGTCGAGCTATTACTCAAAGATTGACCTGAGGTCAGGCTATCATCAATTGAGAGTCCGGGACGAGGACGTCTCCAGAACAGCATTCAGAACTCGCTACGGCCATTACGAGTTTTTGGTCATGCCATTCGGGCTAACGAACGCGCCTGCGGTTTTCATGGATCTTATGAACAGGGTTTTCAAACCTTATCTTGACAAGTTCGTCATTGTTCTCATCGACGACATCCTGATCTATTCGAAAAGTCAGGAGGAACACGAGCAGCATTTACGACTTATTTTGGAACTCCTTCGAACGGAACAACTATACGCCAAGTTTTCAAAATGCGACTTCTGGCTTCGTGAAGTCCACTTTCTAGGCCACGTGGTAAACAAGGATGGGATTCATGTCGATCCATCCAAGGTAGATTCGATCAAGAACTGGCCTGCACCTCGCACACCAACCGAAATACGCCAATTCTTGGGTTTGGCGGGTTATTACAGACGGTTCATCAAAGACTTCTCAAAGATTGCACAGCCGCTTACATTACTGACACAGAAAGGTGTTGCTTACCGTTGGGGTAATACACAGGAAACAGCGTTTCAGCACTTAAAGGATAGACTTTGTAGCGCACCTATCCTCTCATTGTCTGAAGGCACGGACGATTTTGTAGTCTACTGTGACGCATCCATCCAAGGTCTTGGATGTGTGTTGATGCAACGGGATAAAGTTTTTGCTTATGCTTCGCGCCAACTTAAGATTCACGAACGGAATTACACTACACACGATTTAGAGCTGGGAGCTGTTGTTTTTGCGCTCAAGATATGTCGACATTACCTGTATGGCACTAAATGCACCATCTACACCGATCACAGGAGTCTTGAGTATATATTCAAGCAGAAAGAATTGAACATGCGACAACGTAGATGGGTTGAACCACTGAACGATTACGAATGTGCTATAAAGTACCATCTGGGCAAAGCGAATGTGGTGGCCGACGCCCTCAGTCGAAAGGATACTACACCTAGGCGTGTACGAGCATTGCAACTCACTATTCAGTCTAGCCTTCCTTCTCAGATACGAGATGCTCAGGTAGAAGCATTGAAACCAGAAAACGTCAGGGCTGAAGCTCTACGCGGCTCAAGGCAACGGTTAGAACAAAAGGCAGACGGAGCCTACTATGTAACAGGACGCATTTGGGTCCCACACTATGGCAACCTACGCGAGCTTGTAATGGAAGAAGCTCATAAGTCTCGCTACTCAGTACATCCTGGTTCTGATAAGATGTACCACGACCTCAGAACTACATATTGGTGGCCTAGCATGAAGGCCCACATAGCAACTTACGTTAGCAAGTGTTTGACTTGTGCGAGAATCAAAGCGGAATATCAGAAACCATCAGGCCCACTCCAACAACCTGAGATACCACAATGGAAATGGGAGTAAATTTCCATGGATTTTTTTACTGGCCTGCCTAGATCTCAACGTGGGAATGATACTATTTGGGTGATCGTGGATCGACTCACAAAGTCTGCTCAATTCTTGGCTATCAAGGAAACGGATAAGTTCTCCACTCTAGCAGACGTATACCTTAAGGAAGTTGTCTCGAGGCACGGAGTGCCCACCTCTATTATCTCTGATCGTGATGCACGTTTTACTTCAGAACTGTGGCAAGCAATGCACAAATCTTTTGGCTCTCGTTTAGACATGAGCACAGCTTATCACCCTCAGACGGATGGACAGTCTGAGCGCACTATTCAAACTCTAGAAGACATGCTTCGGGCGTGCGTAATTGACTTTGGCAATGGTTGGGAAAAACATCTCCCGTTAGTGGAGTTCTCGTACAACAACAGCTACCACACCAGCATTAAAGCCGCTCCATTTGAGGCATTGTATGGGCGTAAATGCCGATCACCTCTTTGTTGGGCAGAGGTGGGTGACAGTCAGATCACAGGTCCAGAAATGGTAGTTGATACTACTGAAAAGATTGCTCAAATACGACAAGGCATGGCGGCAGCTCGTGACCGTCAGAAAGCATACGCCGATAAAGACAGGAAACTACTCGAGTTCCAGGTTGGGGATCGAGCACTACTCAAAGTTTCACCCTGGAAGGGTGTTGTTCGTTTTGGCAAAAGGGGCAAACTCAATCCACGATACGTTGGACCATTTGAAGTCATTGAGAAAATAGGCAAGGTGGCCTACAGACTGAACTTACCAGCTGAACTCAGTGCAGTTCACAACGTCTTTCATGTGTCGAATCTGAAGAAGTGTCTGTCAGATGAGACCCTCATAGTTCCTTTGAAGGAGCTCACTATCGACGAACAGTTGCATTTCGTCGAGGAACCAGTTGAAATCACGGACCGGGATGTTAAGGTCCTCAAGAACACCAGAATACCTCTTGTTCGAGTTCGTTGGAACTCCCGTCGTGGCCCAGAGTATACCTGGGAACGAGAAGACCAAATGGAACTCAAATATCCCCAGTTGTTCGAAAACAATGCAACTACTACTGAGGCTGAAGCTACTACAGAATTTCGGAATGAAATTCCAAATCAACGGGGGGATGATGTGACACCCCAGGAAAACCAGTAAACTACACAACACAACACAACTAGCTTCCTCAGTAACCATGTGCTAAATTTCGGGACGAAATTTCTTTCAAGTTGGGGATAATGTGACAACCCGAGTTTCCAAGATTCCTACTCGACTTAATCCTAGTACTTGTTTTCAAAATATTTTGATTTTTATTTATAATTGGTGTGCATCATAAGTGTGTTTAATAATTATTGAGGTGCAATATAAAGGTATAACTGTGATATGTATTATATGTGTACATATTTTACATATTTGGATTGTTTGATTTATTTTAAAACATGGGACTTCACCTAACAATCCTACCCGAAAACACCCTTGTGGTGAAAACACTTTGTGTTTTCGTCCACTATGGGTCCAACATGAACTAGAGTGGGCCTTTGGCCCAGTAATGTTTACTTAAATGGTTTTACTTAACCTGTACGCAAAGGGGCAACGATTAGAAAACCCTAATCACCTCTCACATTTTCTCTCGCCCACTTTTGAAACCCAACGGCAGTTCCTAGCACTCGAGCCTTGCACACCGATCGAAGTACTGTCTTTCTCTGTTTAGGTTAGTAATCCACTATTGATATAATTGTTTGAAATCATCATGAATGGTTTGTTGGTATCTTATATTAACTGCTACTGCGAGGTATTATGATCTTATGATCTGTTTGTGATTGTAAATCTTCGAGATAAAGGGATCGTAGATAGTCGGTTGATGAATGCATAAACTAGATCTCCCGTCACATGTTAAACACTATGATGTTGTCGGATGTTAATCCTGATAATACAAATGAGTAAATATCTAATCGAATGATTTAGCCCCTGTTTGACCGATTGTTAGTACAAATGGTTGAATCTGATAAGTGATGATTAAGATTTGTTATTGTTGCGTAACCTGCTGTTGTTGATGATGATGTTCAACGAAAACACACCCCAACGAAATCCAAAGGGATTTCGTCACCCATGTGTTTTCGGCCCAAGTAAGGGATTTCGGCCCACTTAGTGATTTCGTCCAAGACTTTTGTACAGCAAACTGGTTATGCGATGTTTGTTAACTCTGTTAGTTGTTAACACTGTTAGTTGATAAACCCTGTTAAGTTGATTAACTTAATTAAGTATGTTAACTTTGTTAAGTGTTAACCATGTTAAGTTTGTTAATTATGCTATGCATGTTACGAATATAAACCCAGTTAAGTTTATTAATTTCTGTTAAGTCCATAACTCTGGATAGTCTGTTAACTGAGTTAAGTTATTAACTCTATTAACTTTATTAACACCGTCAAGTATATATAACCTTACTAGTTTGTTAACTCTGTTAGTTAACTAGCACTGTGGTTTGTCATTCCTGTTTGTATATGTTAATCCAGTTAAGTGTGCTAGCTCTACTAAGTGTGTTGTTAGTTAACTATGTTAGATTAAACTGCAAAGGACATTTATGAGAAACATGAATTGTATGAAGATGATTGACTGTTTATAATGCATGATGCTAACTGTTACACACACACTCTGTGACGAACTTTGCATGCGAAACCTTACAAACATCTACTGACTGTGAATACATGCATACTCTAGGCTTTGATTGATTCCTTGTGAGCACTTAACTTAGCATACCGAGCAAACCAAGGTGAGTTCACACTCTTACCAAGGCATGGGATTCCCGGGGTTGGGAATGGGTTGATTGATTAATTACGCTTAAGAATTGTCGGAATTACATACCATAGGCCTCGGGAGAGGAAGGTTAATGGTAGATACTGCTAGACTAGTGATACATATACTCCTCTTCGCACACACGCCGGGATTGGCCGCGATACTAGAACAATCTTCGCAAACATGCCTGGAATGGCCGCGAACTATACTTTAATCTTCGCAAACATGTCTGGAATGGCCGCGAACTATACTTTAATCTTCGCAAACATGCCTGGAGGGCCGCGATACAAATATACCTAGTCTAGAGAACATATGGGAAACCCTCACTAAACTTCGCAAACATGCCTAGAGGGCCGCGATACCATTACATACGATACGTGATTACTAAACGAACTTACGATTTACAATACGAACACTATAACTGAATAACCAACTGTGAACTCGCTCAACTAGTTGTTGACTCTCCGTTACATGCCTTGCAGGACCTTAGGTACTTTTGGAGCTTGCACGGGAGGCACGGTCGTTGTGGACATGGATCGTGAATGTGTCGTTAATCATTATGACATTTTGTACTTATACTTATGTTGGGTTTTACATTATTGCTTCCGCTACACACTTGTTTTATGTTTGGTTTGAAAACACCTATCGTATTGATGAATGACTTTTACTATATACTTATGTTCAATATGATTGGTGGCTTGATCCTGGTCAGTCACGCCTCCAAGCGGTGGTACTCCGCGTGTGGATTTTGGGGGTGTGACAGATTGGTATCAGAGCCATTGGTTATAGTGAACTAGGTTTTAATAAGGGAAAACTTTTTGTTAAAACCAGACTATAACCTAAACAGTGCTCAACGATCCACAACGACGCTTCGCTCCACGTGCAAGACTCAACACTATAGGTAATACGGTTCATGTTTACATTACCTACTTGCTAGATACATAGAACTTTGCTCATGGTATGCTTAGATAAACATAACAACTGTTGATTGAAACACTTATGTGCTTACTCTCTTCTGTCATCGCACCTTCGCGAACCTCTCTCACTCATGTTCTCCTTGATATCAAGATCATGAGCAGACACGTTAACCTAACTCAAGCCCAGTTGGTGGCTTCGATCACTGAACAAGTTACTGCAGCACCTGCCGCTGCCCAGGCAGGAGGTGTAACCTGCCATCACCACTTACTCTAGGATCTTTAGATCCTACTCTCGTAACCCAACACTCGTGCTTAAGTATGTTTACTCTTACGCACACGACAGGTCAACACGCTCAGCCACCTGTGTGCACGTTCAAAACTTTCATAGACTGTCGTCCTAGTACTTTTAGTGGCACAAAAGGGGCCGTTGGACTCCTCCACTGGTTCGAGAAGCTCGAATCGGTCTTCGAAATGTGTGAATGCCCTGAGGCTCGTAGGGTGAAGTACGCCACTGGTACTCTCGAAGGCACTACGCTAACTTAGTGGAACGCGCAAGTTCAGATGCTGGGGCTGGCGGCTGCTAATGCCACCCCATGGAATGATTTTAAGGAACTGATCAAATGTGAATACTGTAACCGTGATGACATCCACAAGCTGGAAGTAGAGTTCTTTAACCTGAAGATGACGGGGTCAGAGATAGAAGCGTACACGAAACGATCCAACGAACTGGCAGTGTTATGTCCAACTGTGGTGAATCTTCTCATCAAACGCATTGAGCTGTACCTCAAAGGCATAGTGCCAGAGATTCAAAGTCATGTGACTGCTGCTAACCTTACTACTATCCAGGATGTTACTCGTCTTGCTCATTGTCTCGCAGACCAAGAAGTGGAACAGAACAAGCTGCCTAAACGTGCCGGTGCAACAAACGAAAGTGGGATGGGACCTCCAAAAATGTAACCCAAGATATTTCTCAGGATATGGACTCAGAATTTCACCCATAACAATTGTCCCCAAAAATGATACCGTTTAGTATCCTGAACTAACGGTTACATTTTTCATGGAGATCGAGGCAATTAAGAGATAAGACCCCTGATGTGACCGTTTGCAACTACTCAGCCTATATTTACTCATTGCACCCTATATCTTCTCATCCCCATCTCTTTTTTAATCAGTACCGATAAGGAAAAAGGTAAACATTCTCTCTCTAATCTTCATCTTCATCCTCCTTTTCCGGTCAAAAAATCAGGCGATCAAATGCCGAGACAGACAAGATCTAGTTCTGGTGATTCGGCTCCCACATTTATCCAGCAGAATCTTCTCCAAGAACCGGAGAAAGAGATATGCTCTTTTGATAGTGCCCACTTGTCGGCTCTCAAATCCTCTGGTATCTTTCCGAAAGGAACGGTATTCCGGCCGTTCGACCGGGAAATCCGGTCGGATATGGTCTCTAATGAGTGGTTGTGTTTTAGTGCCTTTCCCTTCACCTTAGGGTTACAGTTCCCCTTTCCAGACTTTATCACCGAATTCTTCAACATTACAAAAATCTCTTTTAGCCAAACAATGCCGATGCTTTGGCGTGTTCTGTCTGTTCTTGACCAGATCAAGAAAAACCACATCCCTGATCTTTCTGTTCATGATCTCCCCCTAGCTTACCGGCTTAGATGCCACGGATCATGTAGATTTTTGTTTTATTCCACCTCCGGCGACCCGCTGATACTTCGTGCCACCAGGAACGAGGATAATTGGCAATCTAAGTTCTTCTTCGTAAAAAGAGACTCAATCCCTGGTGGAACGGAATATCCGGTGAAATGGTTGAAAAAGGGTAGGATTTAGGGTTTAAGGATGATCCTGCCTCTTATCCTGTTCCATATCCTGAACTGATCAACTTTCTTTTTTCTGTTGTGCACGCAACTGGTTTTAGGAAGATTGCACCTCCCCTTGTTGATTCACAAAAAAGGATTGACGCCATCAGACTCCTTCCAGAGGCTGAAAGAAGTTTCAACCCGTCTCCACCATCTCCAAGTCCTCTTTCTAGTGCAAACATGTCTGGTAAGGATCCTGCAAAATATCCTGTACATACATGTCTTTATTTGATATACTTAGAAGAAATTTTACTCCCTGTATGCAGACTCCAGCAAGGTTCCAGTCTACTTAGACCTTGAAGAACTTGACAGCTACCCTACTCCAGTCACGATCAAGAAAGAGACCCCAGCTGCCACCAGCTCCAAGCCGCTCCCGGCACCTAAGGCTAATCCGAGGACCCGTGCTTCCACAGCAAAAAAAGAGGAAAGGTCCTGAAGTCAGTGTCCCAGGTCCAGAAGGGTTCTCCTACGATGAACTCAGCTTTTCTGACTCCTTAGAGCCAATGACATCCTTCCTCAACAAGGTAATATCCTGCTACATATCCTGCACATATATCCTGATAGGATATCCTGACAGGATATCCTGGTTAATATATTCTGACTCATACCTGAATTTGATGTGCAGGGCCTCCAGCATTTGCTCCACCTGTACAATGATGCCTGTGGTACTGCTGTACTCCATGAAGCCAGGATTAAACAGCTCGAAAGTACCGTTGCCGACCAAGGTGCCATTGCTGAAGCAAAGACCCGGCACTACGAGGGCATGTTGAAGAAGGTCACCCAAGATGCTGAGCTCAAACTTGCCACTGTCCAAATGGATCACGAACAGGCCATGGTTTCTTTCCGGGAAGGAATCAAAGCGTCTGCTATCGTCTCCCTGCTACAAGCTCGCATTAAGATGGCCTACGAGGCCAAGGAGACAGGCCTTGTATGCCCATCCTGGCCGGTTGAATCCTGGGTGGCCAAGCTGAAGGAGCTTGGAGGCAAAGTTGTGCCACTTCCTGCTGAAGCCGGAGAATCTTCTAAGTCAGCAGAGGTGGTAGACAAGGCTGGAGATAAAAAGGATGCTGGAGAGGATGCTGGGACAGATGCTGGTGAGGATGCTGCTCAGGATGCTGAAGCTGAAAAGGCAGAGAAGGTTGGAGAAGATGCCGCTGTGTGAGGGCATTCAGGTGGGCAATAATGGATATATGTGCCAAGGCCGGAGCCCACCTTTTTAAATTTGATTGTTGGCTTGTAACCTCAAACAATTTACTTTTCCTGCATTTTACTTTTCTGCACTTAAACAATGTGATGGCCATTGGTGGAGGGATCCTGAGTTTCAGGACGAAGCCCTTGGCCATCATCGTTAGTACATTTTGCTTTTGAACAATATAACAGTTGGAGGTGGATGGGTCTCAGTTTGAGACAAAACCTTCAACTGTTAAGTACATAGGGTAAGAAACTATTTGTGCTCTTGGTGGATGGACCTTGGTTTAAGGTGAAACCAAGAGCACATCTTTTGATATGTTAATATAACTTTCCTTTAGCTTTATTCTTGTTATTACACCTTTATTACATGAATTTTACTTATAAAGATAGTTTTGTTTGATCATATTTGGGAACCCATTGTAAGTGTATCCTGAAAGACATCCTGCTCAGGATACTGAAATACAATCTATAAATTATCCAAATAAAAAGGAGAGATCATACCAGAGATTCTTAAAGAATCAATTTCAATCTTCCATCATAAGTATGTCCCCAGTGCACACTTACAAACTTGGATCCATCCTTTGAATAGTATAATGTATGTCCCCTGTGTTCGACACAGAAATGCAAATGTATTCACACTTTGGCTTGAATAAATTCTGAACACCCCGAGCCAAAACCCTTGATATCCTGAAATGAATCCTTAGCATACTGGGGATAAACCCTTAATATCCTGGGGATAAACCCTGAGTTTCATGCGCTACAGGCGAGAGTGTATAAACTCCAAATCTTAGAAAGGTGAAAACCTTTAAACCTCAGAGAGTATGAAAATACCCTTTCGTGAGAGAGGGTGATCAATCCTCATATACCTTCAGGATCCAGGATATAGCCAACAGTAACGAAATTGTCAGCCACTTTTACATGAACTGGTCCCGCTACCTTGAACTATCCCTAGATAACTCGCGCTCCAGGCGAGGTGTTTAAACCCAATTCGAAAGAAAGGTGAATACCTTTAAACCTTTGAAGGGATCAGGATCCCTTAAACGTGAGAGAGGGGGCCAATCCTCTAATCTTTTGAGTTATCCTGAGTGCATATCCTGGAACACATGCTGCAAAACAACTGTAAACTAAGGTGGGTGTTAGCTTGGCTAACACCCCTCCGATGCTTAAGTCCGTATTGGGTTCAAGATAATAAACAAATATATTTAAAAGAGATAAAATACATACCATTCTGAGACAGAAATTAAATTCTATTCTTACTTGAAATAGAGCTTTAAGTGTATTGCATTCCAGGATCTCGGTAGCATATCCCCTTCCATATTCTTGAGTCGATATGCTCCTTTCCCTACTTCTGACTCAACTTCATATGGTCCTTCCCATTTTGGAGCTAGCTTGCCATCGGCAGGATTAGTGGTATTTTGAAAAGCCTTTCTTAGCACCCAATCACCAACTCGAAATCTCATTGTCCTTATATTCTTGTTATATGCTCTGGATATTCTTTGTTGATATGCTGCCATCCTTAGCCTTGCTGCATCTCTTTTTTCATCTATAGTATCCAAATCTCGACATAAGGCTTCAGGATTCTGTTCAGGATCCTGTAGGATAGATCTTGCAGTAGGTATCTCCATTTCCGTTGGAATCACTGCTTCTGCTCCAAATACCAAGGAAAATGGGGTTTGGCCGATTGCATTCTTTACCGTTGTCCTATCAGCCCACAAAACAAAGGGTAGTTCTTCTGCCCATCTTCCTTTTTTGGCACCAAGTCTCTTCTTTAAGTTATTGACAATTATCTTGTTTGAGGATTCAGCTTGTCCATTCGCTTGAGGATGTACCGGAGTAGACGTGATCATTTTGATTCCCCAACTCTTGCAAAAGTCAGTAGTCCTCTTGCTTATAAACTGGGACCCATTATCACAAATGATTTCAGCTGGTACCCCAAACCTGGTCAGGATATTCCTCTTTATGAAGGATACTACTTCTTGGTCTCTAACTTGAACAAATGCTTCAGCTTCAACCCACTTAGAGAAATAATCCGTCATTGCTAGCATAAAGACTTTTCCTCCCGGAGCTTTCGGTAACTTCCGTACTATATCCATCCCCCATTTCATGAATGGCCAAGGGGAAGCTACAGGATATAGTGGTTCAGCTGGTTGATGTAGTATGTTACTATGCCTTTGACATGCATCACATCTTCGAGCATATTCTGCAACATCTTTCCTCATCGTTGGCCAATAATATCCTGTCCTTAATACTTTCGAGAACAATGACCTGCCCCCAGTGTGGTTACCACAATCCCCTTCATGTATATCCTGAAGTATTTCTTTGGCTTCAGGATCCTCCAAGCACCTCAAATACGGTCCTGCAAGAGATTTCTTGTATAAAACATTATTTATAATAGTGAATCGTGATACCTTCATCCTAAATGCCTTAGGATTTTCATCTCCGGGGATGTGTCCTTCCTTGAGATATCTCATGATTGGAGCCGTCCAGGATTTAGGATCCTTTTCAGGATACTCTGCTCTAGGATCCTAAATACCCGCTACTTCTTTATCCTGAGGATTCGTTGCAGGATACAAGATATGTAATATTGGTATTTGGGTCCCTTCTGGTATCCTGATCGATGATCCCAGATTTGCTACGGCATCTGCTTCAGCATTATCCTCCCTTGGTACCTGTTCAAGTGTAAAAACATCGAAATATCCTGCTAATTTTTTGAGAATATCGAGGTATTCGATTAATTTCTCACCCTTAACTGCATAGGATCCATTAAAATGGTTAGTAATTAACAAGGAGTCAACATATACTTGCAAATTCTTGATACTCAAATTCTTAGCCAACTCTAATCCTGCAATTAAAGCCTCATACTCTGCTTCATTATTAGTAGCAGGGAATTCACACCTAATAGCCTGGGGTAATATGTCCCCCTGTGGCGATTTTAGTTGTATTCCCAATCCTACTCCTCTTACATTAGATGCACCATTAGTATATAACGTCCAGGATCCTGAGGATTCTCCTAACTGTTGGACTTCTAGGTCTACCTCATCCTGAATGTCACTACTGAAATCAGCCACAAAGTCAGCTAAAGCCTGAGACTTTATGGCATTTCTAGGTTCATATACTAAATCATAAGAACTTAACTTTACTGACCACTTGGCCATCCTGCCTGACATCTCTGGTTTCCTAAGCACATTTTTGACAGGATAATTTGTTTTAACATGAATCCTATGTGTCTCAAAGTAATGTCTAAGCTTCGTTGATGCCATAACTAGTGCTAGTATCAATTTTTCTAAATGAGAATACCTAGTTTCAGCATTTAACAAACTTTTACTAACATAATAAACAGGATATTGCTGACCTTCATGGTCCTTTATAAGGACGGCACTTACAGGATTCCCTGATACTGCGAGGTATAGGGATAGTGGTTCACCATTCTCAGGCTTCATCAGTAGAGGTGCAGTTGAAAGATATTGCTTCAAATCCTGCAGGGCAGCTTCATGCTTCTCACCCCATTCGAATTTCTTGTTCTTCTTCAGGATATCATAAAACTCTTTGCATTTCTCTGAGGATCTTGAAATAAATCTGTTTAATGCTGCCACTCGCCCTGTTAATCGTTGAACGTCCTTCATATTTGAGGGTGATTTAAGATCCAAGATGGCTTTAATCTGCTCCGGGCTCGCCTCTATTCCTCTTTTGGTCACCATATATCCTAGAAATTTTCCTGCCCCTACTCCGAAATGACACTTAGCAGGATTTAGCTTCATGTTATATTGATCCAGGATATCAAATGCTCCTTTAATATCCTGGAGGTGATCCTGAGCTTTCCTTGATTTTACCACCATATCGTCAATGTATACCTCCATGGTGTCCCCCAGCTTGTCTTTGAACATCATGTTTACCAATCTCTGGTGTTAGGGGAGGATTTCTCAATGATCAGTGATCCTCATTTACTGTTGGGTTTAGTGATCCTCAATTTTGTCTGAAGTAGTGATCCTCTGAAGTGTTGCAGGATCAGGATCAGGATCATGGATCATCATAAAGATCCTTGTACTAACGGTTGTCTACTTTGAATTCGAAACTGTTTTGCAGGAGTACCAGCTTGGACTTGGTCTTGGCGATATTCCTGGAGCATATTCTATGTTTATTCCGCACGTGCCTGGCCGAAAGTGGATGTTATGGAGTCGTGGAGGACTTGCACCATTTGCGGAATGTTAGTTAGTGTAGTTATTTTCCATTTTTAAAGGGGTAGCGAGCTAATTAGAAAACACTTGGCTATTTTTGGCTACACACACACTCTTACAACTGCTCTCACCAGCTCTCGTTAACTCACTTGGCGATTACACACTTTTTTACACAATACACTATAGTGATCCTTGTACTTAGCTCGCTATCATCCGAAGTTGTATTACATTTCTTGTTTAATTTGAGTTGGTGATCGGTAGTTTCCATCACCCGAGGTTTTTTATGCCGGAGATCATTCATTGATCAAGGGCTTTTTCCTTGTATAAATCTTTGTGTCATTCGTTCATTACATTTCATAGTGATCCTTATTGTTGTTCATCAATTCAAGCATCATACCTCACAACAGAAAGTTTGGTTGCATTATCATTGCTTGATTTTTGACCAAAACAGTTTGGCGCCCACCGTGGGGCAATTGGTGCTTCATTCCTAAGAAGATTCATATCTTTGCGGTCATTTCGGTTCATAACAACCAGGCAGATGGCTTCCTCAGCGAAGAACACTTCAAACTTGATGCCATCATTCAGTTCATCACAAGGCGTTCCTCCTTTGCCTCCACCACCTTCTGGATCCCAGAAGAATGCTGAGAATGCTGCGAAGAAACCAACCCCCATTTTCACAAAACCACCAACTTCTTCTTTTTCAACTAATCCTACTACTAATGATCTTTACACTCTGATTTTGCAGATGAGGAATCATGCACAAGAGCAGGACAAAAATCAATGGAGGATCATTCCCCTCTGATGCCAAGGTCGCTGAACTTCGACACTCCAGTCATAACTTCCCAACACTCAGCGGTTCCGGACGTGCAATGCTTGGGTGAATTACCAGGAAGGAGTTATGGAACAACAACTATGAGTCAGGCATTTGGTTCTCACTTCCAGCCTCAAGGATTCTCTTCTCAACCATCAGGATCCTCCTCTCAGCATCAGGGATACTTCACATCAGGAGGATATTTGGGAATGCATGCAGTTCAAGGATCCTCCCAGGTCCAAGGATCCTCTCAGGTCCAAGGATCCTCCCAGGTCCAAGGATCCTCCCAGGTCCAAGGATCCTCCCAGGCCCAAGGATCCTCCCTGGCCCAAGGATCCTCTCTGGTCCAAGGATCCTTCCCGGTCAAAGGATCCTCCCTTGTCCCAGGATCCTCTCTGGTTCCAGGATCCCTTCAGATTCAAGGATCATCTCAACTTCAAGGATCCAACGTCCTTCAGGATCAAGGATTTTTGAGAAATATGCAGCCTCAGAGCTCAGACATTCATCAAGGAGACTTCATACCAATGCAGACCATTGCTCCCTCTGGTCCATCAATCATGCCAGAGTCCCGTCAATATGGATTCACATCCGCAATTCCAAACACGAATCCTGTGGGAGATAACAATTTTAATAATTCATATAACACTAACCATGGCTTAATGCAGGATACAAGTATTAATCAGGCTATGGCTAGAGAGCTACAAAAGCTTAAGGATATGATATCCAGTGTACCGGGAGTGGTTAAACCCATTCCTGAAATTGCAGATGGTAGCCATAGGATATCTCGTTTTGCACCACCCTTATGTGATGCTGAGATACCTAAAAGATTCCAGATACCATCCATGAAGCTGTATGATGGTTCAACGGATCCAGAGGAGCATGTAGCTCAGTACAGGGAGAGGATGGAGATCAATCTAATTCCTGAAAGGTTAAAAGAAGCATGTCCATGCAAGGGATTTGGATCCATACTCACAGGATCTGCTCTTAAATGGCTGCTAAGTCTTCCCCCTTACTCTATTACTTCATTTGCTAATCTAGTTAATTTGTTTAATAGCCAATTCTCTTGTAGTAGGAAATTTGAACGATTAACTAGTGATTTATATCGGGTAACACAAGGTCAAAATGAATCACTTAGAGATTACATCACTAAGTTTAGTAAAGAATCCTTAGATATTCCTAATTTGGATATTGCTACGGCTGTAGAAGCCTTTAAAATGGGATTGCTTAGAGATTCACTATTCTATGATGATCTTGTTATGACACCTTGTAGGAACTTTGATGAAGTAAGAACCAGGGCCCTCAGGTTTATCCGCTTAGAGGATGACAAAAGGATCCAGGATAGATTGACAGGATCCTCAAAACAGGAGAAACAAGGATCCTACTTCAGAAACAACAAATCCAAGTTCTACAATAAGTCTGATAACCAGAATGTGCTTTCAGTGGAACAAGAAGAGGTTGATGAGGATTATCCTCCTATTTCTGAATACTGTTTTTCTGTTGATAACAATGAACTAATCCTTGCAATGCAGAATTTAGGTGAGAAAGCTAGGTGGCCAAGGAAGAGTGATAAACCAACTGCTACAAAGGATAAGTCCAAGTGGTGTGCATATCATGAGGATTTTGGGCATCTCACTGAAGAGTGTATTGCACTAAGAAAGGAAATCGGTTACTTGTTGAGCAAGGGGCATTTGAAGGAACTCTTGGGTCGGAAGAAGTCAAGGATCACGGATCCTGAAAGGATCCCAGAAAGGGCTCCTGCTCCTCCCGCAGATGCACAAGTCATAAATTTCATATCCGGTGGATCAGATAACTGTGGTACCTCCTTTTCAGCAGCAAAAAGACATGCTAAGGAAACCAAGATGGATAATGGAGACAGACCCGTCCGGACCTCCGTTGTCACCCTGGATAAAGTCATAACCTTTGATGAGGATGATCGTGTTGATGTCTAGGATCCTCACCATGATGGTCTTGTAATTACATTATTTATTTCTAACCACTTTGTTCGCAGGATCCTTATAGATGGAGGAAGCTCTGTGAACATCATTCAGCTTGTTGTCCTTAAGAAGATGAATATCCCAGAGTCTGATATTATCCCAAGATCCTCAGTACTTGTGGGATTCAGTGGAGAAACTAAGAATACATTGGGGGACATCAAACTCCCAATCTATATTGAAGGATTTCATTCTTATCAAAAGTTTTGTATTATTAATTGCTTATCATGTTGTAATGTTATCCTTGGCAGGCCATGGATACATGACATGAAGGCAGTCCCATCCACCTATCATCAATGTGTAAAGCTTCCAAGTCCTTGGGGAGTGGTGAAAATTGAGAGTGATCAACAAGAAGCTAAGAATTGCTATACCTCATCAATGAAGCCAGCTTCAAGACCAAGGGAGCAATAGCAATTAAAGTATCCTTCAAGAGATGTCTTGGAGGCAAGAGAACAGGATTTGAAGGAAATCCTCATGGATCCTTAGCGACATCGAACAGGTGCTAGTATCCTTCCTTAAGAGAAGGAAATCCACCTTTGCCTGGAAACATGAAGACATGACAGGTATATCTAAGGATATAATCACTCACAAACTTGGCATTGACAGGTCATTCAAGCCTATACATCAAAAGAGGGGGAAGTTTGCACCTGAAAGGAATGCTATTATCCAGGAAGAGGTAGATAAGCTACTTCGAGCAGGTATAATAAGAGAGGTTAAGTATCCAAGATGGTTAGCCAATGTGGTTATTGTTCAAAAGAAAAATGGAAAGTGGAGGGTATGTGTCGATTTTACTGACTTAAACAAGGCATGTCCCAAGGATCCCTTCCCATTACCCCACATTGACTCCATGGTGGATGCTACCGTGGGTCATGAGTTGTTGACTTTTATGGATGCTTCATCTGGATTTCAACAAATTCTGATGGAACCATCTGATCAAGAGGATACAGCCTTTATGACCCCAACTGGTATATATTGTTATATTGCTATGCCATTTGGACTAAGGAATGCAGGTGCTACTTACCAAAGGCTTGTCAATATAATGTTCAAGGAACAAATTGGACACACTATGGAAGTCTATATTGATGACATGGTGGTTAAGTCCAAGAAAGCTGAGGATCACCTTAAAGACTTGGAGGAAGCATTCAATATCCTTGATAAATTTAATATGAAACTTAACCCTTCCAAGTGTCATTTTGGTGTTAAGGCAGGTAAATTCTTAGGGTATATGGTAACAAAGAGGGGCATTGAAGCAAGTCCAGAACAAATTAAGGCTATTATGAATATCAAATCTCCTGCCAATGCTAAGGATGTGCAAAGATTGACGGGCAGGATCGCAGCCTTGAACAAATTCATATCCAAATCCTCAGAAAAGTGTAAGGAATTCTATGATATCCTGAGGAAGAACAAGAAATTTGAATGGACTGAGAAGCATGAAGGTGCCCTCAAAGCTCTTAAAGATTATCTATCCTCAGCCCCAGCCTTGATGAAACCAGAAAAAGGGGCTGTATTATCCTTGTACCTAGCAGTATCCTCAAAAGCAGTAAGTGCGGTCCTTGTTAAGGATCACCAAGGTACACAACATCCTGTTTATTATGTAAGTAAGAGCTTACTTGATGCTGAATCCAGGTATTAACATTTAGAAAAACTTATCCTTGCATTAATTATGGCATCCACTAAATTAAGACATTATTTTGAGACTCATGCCATTATTGTTAAGACTAATTTTCCAATTAAGAATGTTCTCAGGAAACCTGAAATGTCAGGAAGGATGGCTAAGTGGGCAGTGAAGCTAAGTGCATATGATATAAGATATGAACCAAGGACTGCCATCAAATCCCAAGCCTTAGCTGACTTTGTGGCAGATTTTAATAGTGATTTGCAAAAGGAAGCTGATTAAGAAGTCCAACAGCTAGAAGAAACTAAGGATCCTTGGATACTCTTCACTGATGGAGCCTCTAATGTGAAAGGAACAGGGCTTGGAATACTACTAAAATCGCCACAGGGGGACATAATACCCCACTCCATAGCTTGTGAATTTCAAACTACCAACAATGAGGCTGAGTATGAAGCCTTGATAGCTGGTTTGCAAATTGCAAAGCATATGAGGATCAGGTATCTTGAGGTACATGTAGATTCTTTACTGATCACTAATCACTTTAATGGATCCTATGTTGTTAAAGGTCAAAACCTAATCAAATATTTGGAGATAGTCAAAGAGTTGGCACTCTCTTTTGTATCCTTTAGTTTGACACAGGTACCAAGGGAAGAGAATGCAGAAGCTGATGCATTAGCTAATCTAGGATCATCTCTGAAGATTCCTGAGGATATCAAGATCCCTATTATCCATATCTTGACCCCTGCTATCGAGGATCATGTAGCTATGGAGATAGGAGAAGATTCTGCAGTTATCCCTAGTGATGATACTCAATTTCATCCAGGATCATGGATCCTCCCAATCATGAGATATATTCAACATGGAGAGATTCCTACAGGAGAAAACCCAAGGGCTTTCAAAATTAAGGTATCTCAATTTACAATATTGAATAATATGTTGTATAAACGATCTCTTGCAGGACCATATCTAAGATGTATTGAGGATCCTGAAATCCAAGAAGTCCTGAAGGATTTCCATGAAGGAGATTGTGGAAACCACACTGGGGGCAGGGCATTATTCTCAAGGATCCTGAGGACAGGATACTACTGGCTCACTATGAAGAAGGATGCTGTGGAGTATGCCAAGAAGTGTGATCCTTGCCAGAGGCATAGTAATATCCTTCACCAACTAGCAGAGCTCTTGCATCCCATATCCTCTTCCTGGCCATTCATGAGATGGGGAATGGATATAGTAGGAAAGCTTCCTAAGGCACCTGGTGGAAAATTATTCATGCTTGCTATGACTGATTACTTCTCTAAGTGGATAGAGGCTGAAGCCTTTGCTCAAGTCAGAGAAAAGGAAGTTATATCCTTTATTAAAAGAAACATTATTTGTGATAATGGATCCCAATTTATTGGGAATAGAACCACTAACTTTTGTGACAGTTGGGGGATTAAGATGATAACATCAACACCAGTCCACCCACAAGCTAATGGTCAGGCAGAATCATCCAACAAGATCATCATCAACAATTTGAAGAAGAAGCTTGGATCCAAGAAAGGAAAATGGGCAGAAGAACTACCATATGTGTTTTGGGCTGATAGGACAACTCCCAAGAATGCTACAGGCCAAACTCCATTTTCTTTGGTATTTGGGGCAGAATCAGTGATCCCTACAGAGATGGTGGTTCCAACTGCAAGAACAAGCATTCGTGATCCTGGAGAAAATGTTGAAAACTTGGTTCAAGACTTGGATACTATAGAAGAAATCAGGGATTTGGCAAGGATAAGGATAGCCAGTTATCAACAAAGGATGGCTAGAGCCTACAACAAAAATGTCTGGATCAGGAAATTCCAAGTTGGTGATATGGTGTTAAGGAAAACATTTCAGAATACTACCAATCCTGCTGATGGAAAATTGGCACCAAAATGGGAAGGCCCCTATTTGATTGAAGCTGAGGCAGGAAAGGGGGCATATCGATTGCTAACAATGGAAGGTGATTTGCTACCAAGAGCTTGGAATGCTGTCCATTTGAAGAAATATTTCATGTGATAAGGATCCATGATCCTCACTTGATAAGTATCCTTGAAGGATCCTTACAGACAGATGATCCTCTTTCTGGTAACATTCTAATCTCAAACTATTTCATTCTTTTATTCTCTTATATAAGGATAAGGATCCCGCATCCTTTATCCTCCTTTCACTTGATTCTGAGTTTTGAAGGTTCAGGTATCCTTAACTAAGGATTGAGTATCCACAGAAGTATCCGGTTATTTGGGCTTGACTCCAGTTATTTGGGCTTGACCCCAGTTTGGGCCTGTCCCCAGTTTCGCCAGTAGCGCACGATGATCCTGGTATAGTTCATGGCAATGGGACCAGTACTCATTTTAGGGGCTGACAATTTCATTGTACTAGCTATATTCAGGATCCTACGTATAATGGTAGACGTACCATACATCCGTTCCTAAGGTTTCTAACGTTTTCACGTTAGCTAAGGTTTTGGCATTTTCATGTCACTAAGTTTGGATAGTCGCCAGTGAGGGCCATACTCCAGTTTACATACGATCCTTTGGGCTTGTCCCCAATTATCCTTTGGGCTTGTCCCCAGTTATCATTTGGGCTTGTCCCCAGTATATTGGGCTTGTCCCCAGAATTGTTGGGCTTGTCCCCAGTTACTAACTCTTATCCTATGTTGGCTTAGTCCCAAGTTATACCTTATTTCAGGTTTTTAGAGATAAATGACCAAGGATCCTTGATCCTTACCTTTTACTAAGGTTTGTCTTTTGGATTATCCTGTTTGCAACTGTTAAAGGTTAGGATCCTAACTTGGATTCTCGGGTATGATCCTTAACTATTTTGATTCTATTCATTATTTGTTTAAATAACCCTTGTCTTTTGACAACTGAACTTGTGATCCTTGAACTATATAACTTTTCAAAACTAATCAGCTATGGGATATATGATCCTTGATCATATCCTAAACTTTTTGGGGATATTTCTTAAAATTTTTCTTTACTTGATAAGTTTAAACAAAATGAACATCACAACAGTTGGAAAGTAAAATGATAACAAGGATACCAACACAGGATAAGCCAGAAAGTTAAAGCTATTTTATTCACAAAAGATTAAACCCTTTAAGGTTGTCAAAATTGCCAACCCACGTTTCTACCAGCAAAACATGGCCCGTCCATATGGGTTGGCAAAGGGTGTCCATTGTTCATAGGTCTAACAAGTGCAGGAAATTAAAGACGGAAGGATAACGAGTGGCTTCATCCCCCAAACAGAGGATCCATCCACCACCATTATCCTGCCTATTGTTCAAGGATCCATGATCCTTAGCCCTAATTACTACTGTTTAAGTACAACCCATCATTGTTCAACAAAAAACACCATAACCAAAACAAACTACCAAATTTAAAAAATGGGCTCCGGCTACGTCTAGAAATGTCCTTCATCGCCCATTCATGCAGCCTACACCTTCGCTGCATCATCATCCCCTCCTGCTCCGGTATCCTTCGCATGATCCTTGCCACTGCCACTAGCCTCGATTGCCAGAACCTCGTCAGCCTCATCCTCATCCTCCAACTCAGCCAGCCTGGCCTTCCAGCCTTCCATGTCCCAGTTGCTCCTATCAAAGGCAGGATCCTGAGCTTCTTGGGCCATCTGCAGTTTGGTCTTGTACATGGAAATGGCAGCGGAGACTTTAGCATCCTATGTGATCTCGTGCTTCTCATAGTCAGCATTGATCTGGGTTACAACTAGCTGAGTTTTGGCATCATTGAGATCCTTTTCAAGAGATGCAATCTTGTGATCCTTGAGCACCGCCACCTTTTGGAGGTCAGAGTATTTCTCCTCAAGATCCTCAACATTTCCAACGTAGTCCTCAATTTCAGCAAATTTCTGCAAACAAGACAATGCAAAGTTAGGATCATATGATCCTCAAGTGGATAGGATAACTAAGCTGAGTCAGTGATCCTTACATCATTAAAGTACTCGAGGAATTGATGGCGGATCAGGGGCAAGCCTTGAAGGTTGTCAGCTTCAGAGGTTTTTCTTTTCTTTCCACCTCTTCCCTTTGAAGTGGTAGCCTTGGGGATTACAGGGGAAGGGCTAGCAGTAGACTTTTTCTTTGAGGATCTGACAGTGTCAAGATCAGTTACACTGAATTTGGAGGCAGATTTCGAGGATTTCCCAGCGCCTACACATTCATAACAGATAAGTATCCTTATCCTATTTCTATTCAACCATTTATTTAAATATTTGACTATACAAAAAACAGGATACTTACTTGACATCGTGACAGAACCTGAGGATACCTCTTGAGAATCCTGGGTATTTGCTTTGAATGATCTTATTTCAGGATCAAGTCTTCTGAAAGCAGCAAGCCTTTCCTCGGTGGCAGGTGATGGTATAAGGTGCGAAACAGAGATAGCTGCACAATGGGAAAAAAAAGGGTGTTAGTGATCCTTATACAAAAACAAGGTTATCTGGTGGTCCTTCTCAGGATCCTCTATCCTACCATGGGTGGTCCACTTCCTTGGCAGATCCTTTCCATCAGGGATAGAATCCCTTCTGACAAAGAAGAATCTTCGTTTCCAGTTAGTATCATTCTTAGTGGCTTTGAAGATGGGATGTTCTTCACCAGGTTTACGCTTGAATAATTATTGGTGGGATCCAAATGTGGTGAGATCATACATCTCTGCCAACTCCGACATTCCTAGGGCAACTCCTTCTTGCTCAATGATCCTTTCAAGGGTATATAGGACCCTCCAGATCATTGGCATAGCTTGAATGTAGGAGATGCCGGTGAGGGAGAAGAAAGACTGGGTGAATTCAAGGAAAGGATACGTGTATCCTATTGTGAAAGGTGTGACCGGGAAAACTACCCAAGTTTCAGAGATGTAGTCACTTAGAACGGTGGGGTCAAATGGCTTGAAATCGGTGTTCGCCGGAAAGCAACAGCGGATTCTGTCTATTTGTGGGTCAGTGAAGCAGCACCTTTCATTCGCCAGATGTTTGATGATCCCCTGGCTTTTAAGAGGACTGTCCTTCTTGTGATCCTTCGCCGGTGAGGATCTTAGCATCATCTTGATTGTGAAGAAGTTGAAGAAAGAAGGGGCAGAGAAAGAAAATGTAAAGGAAGAAGAGAAAGAGAGATACCTGTTGATCTTCGGATATAAATTTAAAGGGAGTTACTCTTGAATTTAAATGCAGATTGATCCCTATCTCTAACTCCTATTTATAATGATGATTTTGCAGGATAGTCACCTCATTGACGTCATGTTCGTAACGGCTAGTCCGATTACAACGGCTAGTTATCCGTTGGTTGATTGCGGATAAGAACAAAATACAACTCGTTTATTTACATAATTACTCCTTATATTTTGGGGGCAATTGTTAGGGGAGGATTTCTCAATGATCAGTGATCCTCATTTACTGTTGGGTTTAGTGATCCTCAATTCTGTCTGAAGTAGTGATCCTCAGAAGTGTTGCAGGATCAGGATCATGGATCATCATAAGGATCCTTGTACTAACGGTTGTCTACTTTGAATTCGAACCTGTTTTGTAGGAGTACCAGCTTGGACTTGGTCTTGGCGATATTCCTGGAGCATATTCTATGTTTATTCCGCATGTGCCTGGCCAAAAGTGGACGTTATGGAGTCGTGGAGGACTTGCACCATTTGCGGAATGTTAGTTAGTGTAGTTATTTTCCATTTTTAAAGGGGTAGCGAGCTAATTAGAAAACACTTGGCTATTTTTGGCTACACACACACTCTTATAACTGCTCTCACCAGCTCTCGTTAACTCACTTGGCGATTACACACGTTTTTACACAATACACTATAGTGATCCTTGTACTTAGCTCGCTATCATCCGAAGTTGTATTACATTTCTTGTTTAATTTGAGTTGGTGATCGGTAGTTTCCATCACCTGAGGTTTTTTATGCCGGAGATCATTCATTGATCAAGGGCTTTTTCCTTGTATAAATCTTCGTGTCATTCGTTCATTACATTTCATAGTGATCCTTATTGTTGTTCATCAATTCAAGCATCATACCTCACAACAGAAAGTTTGGTTGCATTATCATTGCTTGATTTTTGACCAAAACATCTGGTATGTTGCACCTGCATTTTTCAAACCAAAAGGCATAGCCGTATAACAATAAATACCTGTTGGTGTCTTGAAGGCAGTATCCTCCTGGTCAGAAGGCTCCATTTGAATCTGCTGAAATTCTGAGGATGCATCCATGAAGGTCAACATTTCATGCCCGACAGTAGCATCCACCATTGCATCAATGTGAGGAAGAGGAAATGGGTCTTTAGGACAAGCCTTGTTCAAGTCTGTGTAGTCTACACAGACTCTCCATTTCCCTTTTTTCTTCTGTACCACGACTACGTTTGCTAGCCATCTTGGGAACTTGACTTCTCTGATCATCCTGGACTTCAACAATCTTTCAACTTCCTCTTGGATAATCGTATTCCGCTCAGGAGCAAATTTCCTTCTTTTTTGCTGAACAGGCTTGAATGATCTGTCAATTCCCAACTTGTGAGTGATAATGTCTTTGGATATACCTGTCATATCCTCATGCTTCCATGCAAATGTTGACATCCTGCTTTTAAAAAAGTTAGTTAACTGCTCTTCAATATCCTGAGGGATATTGGTTCCTACGAGCACCGAGATATCAGGATTATCCTAATCCAGGATAATTTTCTTCACATCCTGCTCCGAATCCTCCACGATATCCTGGGCCCACATCTTTAATTGCTATGCTGTACTAGGCTTGGTTGAGGATTTCATCGAGGATGAGTAGCATTCTTTCGCCTCCTGCTGATCACTATCAACCTTGACAACTCCCCAAGGGGTTGGAATCTTGATGCATTGGTGATATGTTGATGGCACAGCCTTCATATCGTGAATCCATGGTCTTCCCAGTATGATGTTATAGCAGGATAGAGAATCCATCACACAGAAACGTTGTATCGAGTTGACTCCTTCAACATATACCGGTAACTTTATCTCTCCCACTGTGTTCCTAGCCTCTCCACTGAACCCAACAAGCACGGTGGACTTCGAAGTGATATCCATCGGAGATACATTCATTCTCTTCAGAGTCTCTAGTTGGATTATGTTGACGGAGCTGCCATTATCAACCAATATCCTGCGTACAAAATGGTTAGCCACATATAATGTTATTACCAGAGCATCATGATGAGGATCCTGGACAGTATCCCTCTCATCACCATCAAATGTGATCACTTTGTCAGTTGTGAGGGTAGTCATCCTGACAGGTTTGTCTCCCCTTTCGGCCTTAGCTTCTTTTGCATGTCTCTTCGCCACTGAATACGAAGTCCCACAAATGTCGGATCCTCGCGAAATAAAGTTGATTATCTTGGCATCCACGGGAGGTGACGCTGCTCGCTCAGGATCCTTCTCTGTATCCTGACCCTTATTCTTCTTTCTCCCTAAGAGATCTTTCAGATATCCCTTGCTTAGAAGATAGCTTATTTCTTTTCTTAGAGCAATGCAATCCTCAGTTACATTTCCGAAATCTTCGTGGAAGGCACACCATTTTGACTTATCGTTCCAATCGGCTTTTTGTTGATTCTTTCGAGGCCACCTAGCCTTGTCTCCTAAACCCTGCATGGCATACATCAATTCAGGAATGTTAACAGAAAAGCAATATTCAGATAATTCAGGATATTCTTCAGGATCCTCGTCTTCGATAGCATTCACTTTCTTGTTTTCATTTCTACCATATGGCTTAGAGTGATATGGCTTAAAGGAGGATTCTGACTTCCTGTTAGTTGACTCATAGGTGTTGGATGAGTTCATCCTCTCTTGCATCTTTCTGTCATCCTCCAATCGAATATATCTTAGGGCCCTGTTTCGAGCTTCATCCAAGTTCATGCATGGGTTCATTACAAGGTCTTGGTAAAATTGAGAATCTTTTTGCAGCCCCATCTTGAAAGCTTGCACAGCTGTTGCAACATCAAGATGCAGAATGTCTAAGGATTCTCGGCGGAACTTGTTCACATAATCCCTTAGGGATTCTTGAGGCCCCTGTGTTATCCTGTAGAGGTCACTTGTTAGTTTTTCAAAGCTTCTACTACAAGAAAACTGACTATTAAATAAATTCACTAGGTGAGCAAATGATGTAATCGAATGAGGAGGAACATTTAGGAGCCATTTCAAGGCTGATCCTGTTAAGGTAGAACCAAAACCCTTGCATAAGCATGCTTCCTTGAGCTCCGGATGGATAGGGTTAATCTCCATTCTTTCCCTATACTGGGCAATATGCTCTTCAGGATCCGTAGTTCCATCATAAAGCTTCATGTTGGGGGTTTGAAATCTCTTTGGAATCTCAGCATCACAGATAGGATATGCAAAGCGAGATATCCTGTGGCTGTCTTGGGACACTTTCGGGATTGGCTGGACCACTCCAGGTACACTGGATATCATGTCCTTCAACTTCTGAAGCTCCCTAGTAAATGCTGATGTTACACCTGTATCCTGCAAAGATCCACTATTGTTAGCAGCATGAGTATTATTATTATTTGACACGTTACCCGTCTGAGGATTCTGCCCATATCCTGAAGCATATCCTGAGCTCCTCATGGTTGACATCCTGACCGAGGAGGGTATTTCAGGAGTATGATTCTGAGGAAGGCTGGGCACAATATTCCCCCTATTATCCTCAGTGTACACAGCCGAACTGAAGTTCAAAGTTCTGGGTTGTAATGGAGTGACGATATCCTCAGCAGATCTGCTCGAGCCAGACTTCAGGAGTTGTATTTCCCTCAACAGCATTTGGTTTGTTTCCTGTTGCTGCCTCATTTGTTCCTGCACACTTCCAAATAAGGTTAGAATTTCATCATTAGAAGCTAAAATGGGAGCAGATCCCTGAATACTCCGAGTAGGGATAATATCCTGAGGTTGTGAAGAAGATTGCATCCTTGGAGGAGGTGGTGCAAGCACCGGACCAGTAGTAGCAGAAGTTGTAGCAGACACAGTGGAGGAGCTCATGTTTGATCTTGAGGCCATTGTAAACAATGTGGCAAAAAGTTTTGAAAACAGAAAACCGATTAACGATTTCATAAAGATTTTTAGTAAAGAGAGCACCACTTGCCCCACGGTGGGCGCCAAATTGTTTTGGTCAAAAATTACCGAAGCAATTTAGTGATCAAATTAGTTAAGTGAGGTAGTGTGCTAAAAAGTGTGTTGGAAATATGCTGGTTAAGTTTTTTAGAAAAACAGTATTCAGGATACGGCTCAGGATATTGAGCTGTATCTACGATCAAACAATGAGCAAAAAGTAAAGGGGATGACACGAGATATACGAGGAAAGCCCTTGATCAATCTAGATCGCTGGCATAAAACCTCGGGAGCTGACAATCGCAGCTGCCTTGTTCTTCTTATTGCTTTAAACGTCAAGATACAGTGCAGGATATTAACCAGATCGCTAAGGGTTACAACGCTTTTGTGCGAAAGTGAAAATTGCTAGAGAACAAGTGTAAGAGTGTAGTGAGTGTTGATGTGATGTCCTATTCGATCTGATATACCCACCTATTTATAGTAACGAATTACAAACGAAAATTCCTATAAATATGGGATGCTCCGAATATTCCATTGCTAACGTTGTGGACCGAGTAATGCGGCTTCAACGTCTTTATTTGAACGACTTGGACCGAGTCTCCCGTGGAATGAGTCCTTGTGAACGTTGCTAGCTTCCAACCCGTGTACCTGCACATAATCCGTTAGTGATCCTGAGGATACCATTCAGGATGTTACCAATATCCTGAATCAGCATCCCGGATGTGAACAGATATCATATAAGCAAGATATAACCCAAGATATTTCTCAGGATATGGGCTCAGAATTTCACCCATAACAAGTATCTGAAATTAAAAGTATCACAGGCTGAGGTTATAGCAAGGGAGAAAAGCATAGGCATGGATGACAGGGAATACCAGAGGTTTTTATCATTTCAGCTTAGCAAAGTCGTAAAACTTGAAGACTATGCTAGAGACGTCAGTAAATCCATCTCTGAGAGGCCAGTAATTCCTGAACATCAGATGAAACTGAGGGATGCTTATGTTGCACACATTATGAAGTACAAACCATATAAGGTAACTGAAGATCAATTTAAAAACTGGTCAGCAGATGCTCTTAGAGAAGAGATCGATAGAATCAAAAAAATGAACAATGATCCTCTGGTAAAACCAACTCCACCTAATTGGAAGAAAGTCAAAATAGTGGATTCAGATGAGGCATTGAAGTTTAAAAGAATGAGCGCAGAGCTTGTGGTTGTTGGTTATGGTCCAGCTAGATCCATTGCCAGATGGTCTAAACTGAAGATAGTTGAGACCTACAAAAAGCTGGAAGAAGTTAGAGCTGAACATTCAAATGTTCTTCAAAACCCAGTCTATCCTATAACTGCTGCTCTGTCTCTAAAAATCGATACTCCGAAAAACCTTCTCTCATCTTCTGATTTGTCTGAACCAATTGCAAATTTAGTTAGCAGACCAGAATCACCAAACTCATTTTCAATAATTCTTTGCCCAAGAAAACCAACTGATCCAAAAATAGTAAAGTGGAAGTCATGATCAAAAACCCAAGTATTGACTTTGATCAGATCAGATGGTAGTGTTGAAGAGATTAAAAAGTACATAGAATCTGAATGCATACGATCTCCAAGATTTGTTGGACCTTCAACTTGAGAAGGATGATGAAGAAGACATGTTCTCCCTGGACTTTGAACTACAATTCAAAGGACAAATCAGGGAGATGTTGATGAGAAATAAAAATCAGTAATAAAGAAGGGTTTTCTTATCATCTGTTGTATAGGGAGATTGTTGGATCAGCAGCTGTTACATGTAGCAAAGTACATGTTGTTGCATAACAAATTGTTGAGTCAGGTTTGATGTGTGTTGTTTAGGCAGGTTATCGTATGTTCTTAGTTAATGTTTGTTAAAACTTAAGTTGTATTCAAATTTTATTAAGTTTGTTAGACATCTTTTATATGTACTTATGTTTATAACAGTTTACATTGTTAATGGGTGGATACTCTTTTTTTTTTTTTTTGAGTAAGTGAATGGAAATAATCATATGTAACTGATGAATTTTATTAAGTTTGTTAGACATCTTTTAGACATCTTTTATTAAGTTTGTTAAATATCTTTTATATTTACTTTTAGTTTTCTTTTAGCTATAATAGATAACACATTTTCGTACAATATCTATACATGTATCTATATGTTCTATCAATATGTTTTATGCATGGTTTTCTAAGAAACGACCCGTGTTTGCACACGGGTCTTACCGCTAAAATCTATAATAAAGTAAACCATTGGGGGACACATGCCACCCATTGGATAAGCCACATAAGCAATCCACGTGGCAAACTCTTATGCGAGTATTAGAGGAACCGTATAAGGGAAGTTTCTTTTATACTCTCTCTCTCTCAATCATCGTTCCTTTTTTCCCCAAAACCCTAGAGGGCCAAATCATCTGCCTCCTCTGGATCTCAATCAACCCTGTGCGACAACCTTCAATCCATCTTCAATACCCAATTGTCAACATTGACGGTAATGATTCCTTGATCTTCTTATTTTATGATTGAGTTTGAATGGTTTGCCTTAATCGGTTTTGTTATGTATTGATTGAATGTTATTTGAAGATCGATATTAGATTCTCTGTTTTTTATTGTTTTTTGACACACGATTTTGTTTTGTTTGTTTGTTTGTATGTTTTTTATTCCATCTTTTGATGAACGTAGTGAATGTCGGTAGGTAATATTGAATCTTAATCGCCCCATCTTCTTCTTCTTCTTCAATCTCCATTTAGCTGGTTCGTTCTTGAATTTCATCTATGCAAAATCATGTACAAATTTGATCTTTGTTGCCCTAATTCCGTTCCAGTTGTTCCAAACAAGGTAATATTCTTCAAATTAGGTTTAATCTTAGCGTTACTACGTCTTATTCGTTGTTCTACGATTTAAACTCTACAATCGATCCGTGTGTATTAACCTTTTTGGTATATGTTATTTTGATTGTTAATTTCATCTATCTTCGATCGTTTTTCCGTTTTTATTAATGATGTTTATATGGTTTTTCACATATGATCGCCGATTCCTTCTTTGTTCTGATTCCAAGTGTAAACCAGGTTAGTATTATTTGTTATCCCGTTTGTTCATTTGTTATATCTTTGAGCATTCTTTCTAATTTGTAAGGTGTTATTTCATTTGCATATAATGTTCATAATTGTTTCTTTTTAGGGCATGTTTGGCTAAGATTTTTAAAACAAGTTATTGACTTATTGGCTTTTTGAAAAGTTATAAGCTCCAAAATGATGTTTGGCAATGAGGGTGTATGTGTCACACCCCAACCGATGGCGGAAACATCGGGGCGTGGCACTGAGCGAAACAGATTGTCCAGAAGTTTCCATAACAACTATATTTACCTGATATTTAAAGCAACACGTCCCATACCATGTCATAAAGGATAATACAATTATTACAGAAAAGATCTAGTCAAATTGTTCGGTACCGACAACTCAGATTTTTATTACAGACAATTGTTTATTTATTGGTTTCTAGGACTCCGTCCCTTGCCTCAATTTCATCACCAGCACACAAAGCTTGTGAACATCCTAAACACCTGTCACATACGTTAAAGTAAAAGTCAATAAACATAGTGTAAAGGTGAGCATACAAGTTTGGTAATAACATATAGAGTTCGAAAGCATTACACATAACCAGCACGTACACAGAGTGAGATGAGGCATGTTAGTTATCGACATGAACCTATCGATACCAATGACTGCGGGTTGACTGCCTAAGGCAGTTCGCGATACACACTCACCACTGTGAGCCATGTAGGTAATTGTCCTTAACAACCCCCGAGTGAACGGGTGCTGAGTCCAAACTAATAGTACTATCGTTGCTAAGGCAGGTAGACAACATTCCATTTGTAAACATAACAAACAAGCACTCATTAAGTCATGTATACATGCGATAACTGTTAGCGTTTAAAGTATTACGTAGTGTGTTCGATGTAATTTTGTATAAGTAACGTATGTAACACCCAAAAGTGTGTAAAGCAAAAAGGGATCGAGTATACTCATAGCGATTGATGGATTGAAGGGAGCGCTAGAGAGTAGGGTTAGCCTGAACAGATTGATAGCATAACGATAAGCAGCGCGTAAAAAGGAACAAGTGAAGGTTGGATCAATAAGTAGTTCGATCGGACGGTAGTCTGATCGGACAGCCGGTCGTGCGAGTGGTAGTCCGTTCGGACGGTCGTCCGGTCGGATTGTGACACCCCAGGAAACCCGGGAAACCATACAACTTAACTAGCTTCCTCAGTGAGTACGTACCAAATTTCGGGACGAATTTTCTTTCAACTTGGGGATGATGTGACAACTCGAAATTTAGAACCTTTTATTGCATCTCGATGTAACATGCTTGAATGTTATGTGACTAGTTAACTTATTGGCTTAATGAATGATATAAGTGAAATTATGTGATTATGTGTCGTACTTGTATGTATGCGTGTATGTATATGACCCGAGACACAAGGACCCGACTCGAGACCATGCGGTCTCGAGTGAACAGTGCAACAGATGGGCCGGTTGGGCCACACACCTCATTTAGTCCATCCGAAACCCATTAGGGTGCACCAACTTAGAACAAGTATATAACCATGGTGGATAGCCAACCTTGCCATTCTTTGGGCAACCCACACTCACTCTCACACATACTCTCCTACATTCTCTCTCACTAAAACCCTAGAGGCACAAGTCTTCTCCCCTCTCCCTTCGGATTCAACCGGTGACAACAAAGGGCTCTCGGTTCAAGCTTAGGATCTCCCTTGGAAGCTTATTCATCGACTTCTTCATACCCTCACACTTAGAGAACCTAACCGGTTAGTGATTCATGCTATGTATTGTGTGATATTTCGGTTGATGATGATGTAGGATGAAGTTGTTTGATAATATGTTTACTTGTTAAGTTTTATACATGATGAATATATACTCCTTGAATAATCGGTGCTAAGATTATTGTTATGTGATGATGAAATGTTAGTAATCGGTTCTATATGGGTTTGAATCCGAATGGGTTGGTTATGTTTATGTATAAATGAGGAGGTTTATGTTCATGAAATCGGATTAGCATGTGTTGATGATAAATCTTATTTAAGCATGTTATTATATTGATTGAATGTGCTAGATGTAGGAACCGATGATGTTATTAACTTGAATTCATGCTAGGATAGATTTTATTGTTGAAGCATGTTGTTAAAATGTGAAAACCCTAAGATGATGAACTATTTGAATGTATGATGAACAACATGAATATGCTATGAATGTACCTTGAATATTTGAAATTGAGGTGTTTGATCCATTGTGGTTAATTGTTAGACAACAAAACATGTTTGTATGGATAGTACACACTGTTGCATGAAATCGGATTTCCATTGGATGGTACAATTACTGGCTATTAACAGGTGTGCCAGTCGAGACCCTTGGTCTCGACTCGAGACCATGATTGATGACAACTCGAGATCACGGTTTCGACACAAGGTTACGAGTCGAGAACTCCCTAGTCTCGACTCGAGACCACATAATGCCAGCACGAGCAGCATAAACCGAGACCAGGATTGCGAGTCCGGTTGCGACTCGAGACCGTTTAGTCTCGACTAGCACATGCATGACTAGAGACCTCCACAATTGCGACTCGAGACCACGAACACATGTTCACTGAGTTGGACTTGTTCACTGTTACGGGCTTAGGAGATGGGGCTGGGCTGTTGGGCTTTATGTGTTGCTGTGAATGCGTATGTGTGCACACCGGTTTGGACTTGCATGCCATTATGAGCCCAACTGTTTGGACCGCACACTTAGACTTTGGTTGTTGCATAAATGTTACTGTGGAACTTGTTGCGAACTGTTGATGAACTGCCATGCTAGACATGTATGCCATGATCGTTACTTGTGTACAATACGTGTAGAACATACGTGCACTACTTGGATATGAACCTGACGTGAATGGTATCTATGTTAGGACGTAGTTGACCACTTACAACTCGATTGACCTTTCTGTGTATCTGCCAAGCAAACCAAGGTGAGTTCACACCCTCTACAAAGCATGGGATTCCCAGGGGTTGGGAATGGGGTTAAGGAACATGGATTCCTCGTCCTTTCTTGGGTAGGACAGCAACGGTTCAGGAATGTAATTCCTCGTCCTCATGGACAGATAACTCGTACTAGACCAAAACTCTATCACGAAGTCCCTCCTTTTTATATCGACTTAATCGCCGGGCCAATGGCGAGCGGGTCATTAGTTAGAAAGCGCTATTTAGGTCTGACAAACCTCACACCGTGCCGCAGAGGACGGGCGTGAACTAATGGATCTGGGGCACGTTAATGCTAATAGAAATTGACAGTTTCAGGGCACATAAACATGACTACAGTCAGCAGTCGATATGGTAACGAGTCTAGTGTATACATGGGGTAGCCCTCACGGCCGAAATGCCAGATAACTAACATGGGGTAGCCCCCACGGCGGTATTGCCAGAATGAATGGGTAAACAAATCACGTTTTCAACTATGGGGTAACCCCCACGGCAGGATGCCAGATAAAGGAAACTGTTTTCGAAACAACTTAAAACGAACACCCAACTGTGAACTCACTCAACTTGTTGTTGACTCGTTACTACATGCTTTGCAGGTCAATAGGTACTTAGCTGGAGCTTGCATGGAAGAGAGTCGTTGTGGGACATGGATAGCTGTGTGCCATGTTAAACTTTGAAACAATTAAACTTATGTTTTGGTTTTAAACATTATGCTTCCGCTTGCAACTTAAACTATGTTTTGTTTGGACACCAATTGTATTGGTTGAACTTTTATGACTACATGTTCGCTTGTTCAATATGATTGGTGGCTGGATCCTGGTCAGTCACGCCTCCAAGCGGTGGTATTCCGCAGGTGGATTTTTGGGGGTGTGACAGATTGGTAACAGAGCCATTGGTTATAGAGAACTTGGTTTTAATAAAGGAAAAGGTTTTATTAAAATCAGACTATAACCTGTACAGTGCTCTACGATCCACAACGACGCTTCACTCCACATGCAAGGCTCGACATTCTAGGTGATATGATCTATGTATATATTGCCTACTTGATAGTAACATAGTACATTGCTCATGGTATGCTTGGCTAGTATAACTACTGTTGCTTGAACACGTGTATGCTTACTCTCTTCTGTCATCGCACTTTTCGCGAACCCCTCTCACTCACGTTCCTCTTGATATGAAGATCATGTCTGGACGCATTAACATGACACAAGCCCAGTTGACGGCTCTGATTAATGAACGGGTTTGCTGCGGCACTAGCAGCTGCACACGCAGGAGGTATATCCTGCAGTCCAAACTCATTCTAGGATCTTTAGATCCTACTCTCGTGAACCAACCTTTGTGTTAAACTCCGTTTTTTCTTTCACCCTCGATAGGTCAACATGTTCAGCCACCTGTGTGCACTTTTAAAACCTTTATGGACTGCCGACCCACTACTTTTAGCGGCACTAAAGGAGCTGTAGGCCTCCTCCACTGGTTTGAGAAGCTCGAGTCAGTCTTCGAAATGTGTGAATGCCCTGAAGCACGCAGGGTGAAGTATACTACCGGTACTATCGAGGGTTTAGCCCTCATATGGTGGAACGCTCAGGTCCAAATGCTGGGGTTGGTTGCTGCTAACGCCACCCCATGGGAAAATTTTAAAGAGATGATCAAGGAAGAATACCGCAGTCGGGATGACATTCATAAGCTGGAAGTCGAGTTCTTCAACCTCAAGATAACTGGGTCAGAAATTAAGGCGTATACTAAGAGATCGAATGAGCTTGCACTATTGTGTCCTACTATGGTGGACCCTCCAATTAAGCGAATTGAACTCTTTCTCAAGGGCCTAGTGCCAGAGATCCAAAGTCATGTGACTTCAGCTAACCTCGCCACCATCCAGCAAGTTGTTCAGTTGGCTCACCGTCTCACAGATCAGGCGGTGGAGCAGAACAGGTTACCAAAGCGCATAGGCACTGCAACTACTTCAGGTGTCCCTAGTGACAACAAACGGAAATGGGATGGAGCTTCAAGCAAGGGTCCAACTTCGGTGCAATCTCAGTCTCAGCATAGAAAGACTGATGACTACAAGAGCCCCAGTCAGCAATCATCTGGTGGTCAAAGTCATGGTGGGTACAAAGGGAATCACCCCAAATGCAATCGCTGCAGCCTACACCACAG
This sequence comes from Helianthus tuberosus, assembly GCA_030545235.1. NCBI lineage: Eukaryota > Viridiplantae > Streptophyta > Magnoliopsida > Asterales > Asteraceae > Helianthus > Helianthus tuberosus. The sequence continues at coordinate 52,775,855 of CM060389.1, read as the reverse complement.
CGGGCCATGCACCAGGGGTAACTATCATCGGTGCAACAAGCCAGGTCACGCTGCAAAGGATTGTAGGAGCTTATATCCCGCCAATCAAAATCGTCAGCAAGCTCAACAGAACGAACGTCTGCAGCAGCAGCAAGGTGATAACAAAGGGTGCTTTCAGTGTGGAGCTGAAGGCCATTTCAAGAGGGATTGCCCCCAACTGAACAAGAACCAGAACAACAACAACAATAACAACAATCAGGGGAATGGTAACAATGGGAACAACAACAACAATGGAGCCAGGGGGCGAGCGTTCGTGATTGGCCAAGGTGAAGCAAGGAATGACCCCAATGTTGTGGCGGGTAAGTTCCTTCTCGACGACTTTTATGTTACAGTTTTATTTGATTCGGGTGCCGATACTAGCTACATGTCACTAGAAGTTAGTCGAATGCTTAAGCGTATTCCAACACCTTTGAACAACAAGCACACTGTAGAGCTAGCAAATGGTAAGAGTTTAGAGGCCACTCACGTGGTCCAGGGTTGTAAACTTGTCCTTGCTAACCAGACCTTCTCTATCGACCTTATTCCTATCGTCTTGGGTAGTTTCGACGTTGTCATTGGGATGGATTGGTTATCCCAACACCGAGCAGAGATTCTTTGCAACGAGAAGATTGTTCGTATTCCTGGTTCAGGCAGTGAACCTCTCATGATTCGTGGCCACAAGAGGAGTGCTGTTGAGAACATCATCTCTCTCCTTAAGGCCCAGAAGTGCCTGCGAAAGGGCCACACTGCCATTTTGGCTCTCGTTACTGACACCTCGGAGAAAGAGAAGAAGATAGAAGATTTTCCAATTGTACGCGACTATCCTGAAGTATTTCCTGAGGAATTACCTGGTCTTCCGCCTCATCGCCAAGTCGAGTTTCAGATTGAACTAGCTCCTGGAGCGGCGCCTATAGCTCGTGCACCATATCGTTTAGCTCCATCAGAGTTGGAAGAACTCTCTATGCAGCTACAAGAACTCTTGGATAAGGGATTTATTCGTCCTAGCTCATCGCCCTGGGGAACTCCCGTGCTATTTGTGAAGAAGAAAGACGGTACCTTTAGAATGTGTATCGACTACCGTGAACTCAACAAGGTGACGGTGAAGAATCGTTATCCTCTCCCACGTATAGACGACTTTTTCGACCAGCTGCAAGGGTCGAGCTACTATTCAAAGATTGATTTGAGATCGGGATATCACCAACTGAGAGTCCAAGAAGAGGACGTCTCCAAAACAGCTTTTAGAACTCGCTATGGGCACTACGAGTTTTTGGTCATGCCTTTTGGGCTGACAAACGCACCTGCGGTTTTCATGGACTTGATGAATCGAGTGTGCAAGCCTTACCTGGACAAGTTCGTTATAGTCTTCATCGACGACATCCTGATCTATTCCAAGAGTCAGGAAGAACACGAGCAGCATCTACGACTCATTCTGGAACTCCTTCGAACAGAACAACTTTACGCAAAGTTCTCAAAATGCGACTTCTGGCTTCGTGAAGTCCATTTCCTAGGCCATGTGGTAAACAAGGATGGGATTCATGTTGATTCATCCAAAGTGGACTCGATTAAGAACTGGCCTGCACCTCGTACACCAAAGGAAATTCGCCAATTCTTGGGTTTGGCAGGTTACTACAGGAGGTTCATTAAGGATTTTTCCAAGATTGCACAGCCTCTCACCTCACTAACGCCAAAAAGGCGTTGTTTATCGATGGGGAAATGCACAGGAGTTAGCATTTCATCATTTAAAGGATAGACTTTGCAGCGGACCTATCCTTTCATTGCCAGAGGGCACAGACGATTTCGTGGTCTACTGCGACGCATCAATTCAGGGTCTTGGTTGTGTACTGATGCAACGGGATAAAGTTATAGCCTATGCCTCACGCCAACTTAAAGTCCATGAAAAGAACTACACTACACACGATTTAGAGCTGGGAGCTGTCGTTTTTGCACTTAAGATATGGAGACATTACCTATACGGTACCAAGTGCACCATTTACACCGATCACAGGAGTCTCGAACACATCTTCAAATAGAAGGAACTGAATATGCGACAACGACGATGGGTCGAGTTATTAAGCGATTACGAATGTGCAATCAAGTATCATCCTGGCAAAGCCAATGTTGTGGCTGATGCCCTCAGTCGAAAGGACACTACGCCTAAGCGCGTGCGAGCTTTGCAACTCACTATACATTCTAGTCTTCCTTCTCAAATACGAGATGCTCAGGTAGAAGCATTGAAACCAGAAAACGTTAGGGCTGAAGCCCTACGCGGCTCAAGGCAACGCTTAGAACAAAAGGAAGACGGTGCTTATTACGTAACGGGACGCATTTGGGTCCCACTCTATGGCAACTTACGAGAGCTCGTGATGGATGAAGCACACAAATCTCGTTACTCGGTACATCCTGGCTCGGATAAGATGTACCACGATATCAAAACTACGTATTGGTGGCCTAGCATGAAAGCCCACATAGCGGCGTACGTCAGTAAGTGTTTGACTTGTGCGAGAGTCAAGTCGGAATATCAGAAACCCTCAGGCCTACTCCAACAACCAGAGATACCACAATGGAAATGGGAGCAAATTTCCATGGATTTTGTTACTGGCCTGCCTAGATCCCAGCGCGTAAATGATACTATTTGGGTGATCGTGGATCGACTCACAAAGTCTGCACACTTCTTAGCTATCAAGGAAACGGATAAGTTCTCCACTCTAGCAGACGTATACCTTAAGGAAGTTGTCTCGAGGCACAGGGTGCCCACCTCTATTATCTCGGATCGTGATGCACGTTTTACTTCAGAACTGTGGCAAGCGATGCACAAATCCTTTGGCTCACGATTAGACATGAGCACAGCATATCACCCTCAGACGGACGGACGGGCAGTCCGAGCGCACTATTCAAACCTTAGAAGACATGCTTCGTGCATGTGTAATCGACTTTGGCAACAGCTGGGAAAAGCATCTGCCACTTGTGGAATTCTCGTACAATAACAGCTACCACACCAGCATTAAAGCTGCTCCGTTTGAGGCATTGTACGGGCGTAAATGCCGGTCACCTCTTTGTTGGGCAGAGGTGGGAGATAGTCAGATCACGGGTCCAGAACATGTGGTAGACACAACTGAACGAATTGCTCAAATACGACAACGCATGGCGGCAGCTCGTGACCGTCAGAAGATCTATGCCGATAAGGGCCAGAAACCACTTGAGCTCCAGGTTGGGGAGCGGGTACTACTCAAAGTTTCACCCTGGAAGGGTGTGGTTCGTTTTGGCAAACGAGGCAAACTTAACCCACGATACGTCGGATCTTTTGAAATCATCGAGAAAATAGGCAGGGTGGCCTACAGACTGAACTTACCAACAGAACTCGGTGCAGTTCACAACGTTTTCCACGTGTCGAATCTGAAGAAGTGTCTGTCAGATGAGACCCACATAGTTCCTCTGAAGGAACTCACTATCGACGAGTAGTTACGATTCGTTGAGGAACCAGTTGAAATCACGGACCGGGATGTTAAGGTCCTCAAGAGCACTAGAATACCTCTCGTTCGAGTTCGTTGGAACTCACGTCACGGCCCAGAGTTCACCTGGGAGCGCGAAGATCGGATGAAACAAAAGTATCCCCAACTGTTCGCAAACAGTACAACCACTACTGAGGCTATAGCTACGGAATTTCGGGACAAAATTCCAGATCAACGGGGGGTGGATGTGACACCCCAGGAAAACCGGGAAAACCATACAACTTAACTAGCTTCCTCAGTGAGTACGTACCAAATTTCGGGACGAAATTTCTTTCAACTTGGGGATGATGTGACAACTCAAAATTTAGAACCTTTTATTGCATCTCGATGTAACATGCTTGAATGTTATGTGACTAGTTAACTTATTGGCTTAATGAATGATATAAGTGAAATTATGTGATTATGTGTCGTACTTCTATGTATGCGTGTATGTATATGACCCGAGACACAAGGACCCGAATCGAGACCATGCGGTCTCGAGTGAACAGTGCAACAGATGGGCCGGTTGGGCCACACATCTCATTTAGTCCATCCAAAACCCATTAGGGTGCACCAACTTAGAACAAGTATATAACCATGGTGGATAGCCAACCTTGCCATTCTTTGGGCAACCCACACTCACTCTCACACATACTCTCCTACATTCTCTCTCACTAAAACCCTAGAGGCACAAGTCTTCTCCCCTCTCCCTTCGGATTCAACCGGTGACAACAAAGGGCTCTCGGTTCAAGCTTAGGATCTCCCTTGGAAGCTTATTCATCGGCTTCTTCATACCCTCACACTTAGAGAACCTAACCGGTTAGTGATTCATGCTATGTATTGTGTGATATTTCGGTTGATGATGATGTAGGATGAAGTTTTTTGATAATATGTTTGCTTGTTAAGTTTTATACATGATGAATATATACTCCTTGAATAATCGGTGCTAAGATTATTGTTATGTGATGATGAAATGTTAGTAATCGGTTCTATATGGGTTTGAATCCGAATGGGTTGGTTATGTTTATGTATAAATGAGGAGGTTTGTGTTCATGAAATCGGATTAGCATGTGTTGATGATAAATCTTATTTAAGCATGTTATTATATTGATTGAATGTGCTAGATGTAGGAACCGATGATGTTATTAACTTGAATTCATGCTAGGATAGATTTTATTGTTGAAGCATGTTGTTAAAATGTGAAAACCCTAAGATGATGAACTATTTGAATGTATGATGAACAACATGAATATGCTATGAATGTACCTTGAATATTTGAAATTGAGGTGTTTGATCCATTGTGGTTAATTGTTAGACAACAAAACATGTTTGTATGGATAGTACACACTGTTGCATGAAATCGGATTTCCATTGGATAGTACAATTGCCGGCTACTAACAGGTGTGCCAGTCGAGACCCTTGGTCTCGAATCGAGACCATGATTGATGACAACTCGAGATCACGGTTTCGACACATGGTTACGAGTCGAGAACTCCCTAGTCTCGACTCGAGACCACACAATGCCAGCACGAGCAGCAAAAACCGAGACCAGGATTGCGAGTCCGGTTGCGACTCGAGACCGTTTAGTCTCGACTAGCACATGCATGACTCGAGACCTCCACAATTGCAACTCGAGAACTTATAGCTTTAACTCGAGACCGCACAGTCTCGACTCGAGATCTCTAATCTCGACTCGAGACCACGAACACATGTTCACTGAGTTGGACTTGTTCATTGTTACGGGCTTAGGAGATTGGGCTGGGCTGTTGGGCTTTATGTGTTGCTGTGAATGCGTATGTGTGCACACCGGTTTGGACTTGCATGCCATTATGAGCCCAACTATTTGGACGGCACACTTAGACTTTGGTTGTTGCATAAATGTTACTGTGGAACTTGTTGCGAACTGTTGATGAACTGCCATGCTAGACATGTATGCCATGATCGTTACTTGTGTACAATACGTGTAGAATATATGTGCACTACTTGGATATGAACCTGACGTGAATGGTATCTATGTTAGGACGTAGTTGACCACTTACAACTCGATTGACCTTTCTGTGTATCTGCCGAGCAAGCCAAGGTGAGTTCACACCCTCTACAAAGCATGGGATTCCCAGGGGTTGGGAATGGGGTTAAGGAACATGGATTCCTCGTCCTTTCTTGGGTAGGACAGCAACGGTTCAGGAATGTAATTCCTCGTCCTCATGGACAGATAACTCGTACTTGACCAAAACTCTATCACGAAGTCCCTCCTTTTTATATCGACTTAATCGCCGGGCCAATGGCGAGCGGGTCATTAGTTAGAAAGCGCTATTTAGGTCTGACAAACCTCACACCGTGCCGCAGAGGACGGGCGTGAACTAATGGATCTGGGGCACGTCAATGCTGATAGACATTGACAGTTTCAGGGCACATAAACATGACTACAGTCAGCAGTCGATATGGTAACGAGTCTAGTGTATACATGGGGTCGCCCCCACGGCCGAAATGCCAGATAACTAACATGTGGTAGCCCCCACGGCGGTATTACCAGAATGAATGGGTAAACAAATCACGTTTTCAACTATGGGGTAACCCCCACGGCAGGATGCCAGATAAAGGAAACTGTTTTCGAAACAAATTAAAATGAACACCCAACTGTGAACTCACTCAACTTGTTGTTGACTCGTTACTACATGCTTTGCAGGTCAATAGGTACTTAGTTGGAGCTTGCATGGAAGAGAGTCGTTGTGGGACATGGACAGCTGTGTGCCATGTTAAACTTTGAAACAATTAAACTTATGTTTTGGTTTTAAACATTATGCTTCCGCTTGCAACTTAAACTATGTTTTGTTTGGACATCAATTGTATTGGTTGAACTTTTATGACTACATGTTCGCTTGTTCAATATGATTGGTGGCTGGATCCTGGTCAGTCACGCCTCCAAGCGGTGGTATTCCGCAGGTGGATTTTTGGGGGTGTGACACGGATGGCCGTTCGAGTGGATTGTTTCTTCCTTCCTTTGGGAAGGATGTGTTTGTGTATGATGGCTTGACTTTTGAAGTTTTCGTTGTAGTATTTTGAAAACATAGAAGTATCTCTACCTTTCAGGTTGATCGATCGAACGATCTTTCGATCTGGCGACAATCCGATAGGTCGGGCACTTCAGCGAGAACAAGTTCACAGTAGGTTGTCACTCGATCGGACGGTTGTTCGATCGGGTGGCATCCTTTGTGCATTGAACATGTTGAAAATTGTTTAAGTGTGGAAGTTTAAATGTCTCATGATTCGAATGGCAATTCGATCGGATGGTAGTCCGATCGGACAATAATTCGTTCAACATTCAGACTTCAAATGTTGGCAAAAATGGTTAGGTGTGGGACCCAAGGTGCAAGTTGATCGGTTGACAACCCGTTCGGTTGACAGTCCGTTCGGACGGTGGTCCGATCAGACGGCATTGCGTCCTGGTCATTTCGTTTGCCTTACACTTGGCTGTTTTGATCGTTTGTCATTTTATCGAGATGTGTTGATATCGTGCCAACCAACAGAACCCCATCCTAAGCTCTAGTGACCCGATTGAACAGGAACCACCCAAGGCCGGACAGACCACCGGTTCAGGATGATTGTTCTTGGTTAACCCGGAATCGATAATCTCGTGGATAGAATACGGATCTTGAACCAACACAACCATAAGAATGAGAAGTAAGACGACACAAGCTCCGATTCTATCAGTTTTGAATGCATTGAGTGTAAAAGAGTTGAAAGAAAGTTGGAGAACCATCTTTCAATCCTTTTCATTAAGAATATGTCTAGATCTATGAAAGATCTTTGTTTGTTTATGTGGAAATCGGTTAGATCCAAGTTATTCTTGGTGGATTGAGGCCAAAACATGAAGTTCTTCAAGAACACATGATGACGTCATCCTAGAATACCTTGAACCTTGATGATTTCATGGTTAAAAGTTAAGATTCAAAAGATAGAAAGGTGTAGGAGTGCGTGTAGATTAAGGAAGTACAAGATTTAGGACGATATCTTACCGGAATCGCGAGAAATCAAAGAAAAAGCAAAGTTAGAGCACTGGTCGGACGTCACTGCTCGATCGATCGACTGGTCGCCTGGTCGACCAGTCACCTTGTTTGAGTGTTCGGTGCGACAAGTTTTGCTGTTTCGATTGCGATTGCGAGTGTTTTGACGCGTTAGAGTTTCCTAGTCAAATTACTTTTAATCCCAACTACTATATCAACATACAAGCATCCTTATTTCGTATTCGTTTAGCATTTGTGATTCGATTGCGATTGAGTTGAATTACGTTTCTATTGATTTCCACACATAACATAAATAAACATGCACAAGTAACACATAAGGCACACACACACGTATAACAGTAACCAAAATGCGTAGTTCGAGTTGCGAGTGCGATTAAGCGATAAAGCGATTAATCAAGTGACAAATAGCGATTACTATGCGATTATTAATAGATACTCCACATAATACAACTTTTAGCGATAATAAAATAGACTAATTACAAGTCAAAGAAGTCAAAACAGGATTTGAGCAAGGAGAGACAGATCGCAATTAGCAATCTTTTCTTCCTTTGACTTCAATCTTGACTTTGACTTTCACTTCCGAAACACGGGGTGGTACAGCCTCCCCTAGTTGAGGGAATTTCGTCCCGAAATTAGGCCGAAGCCATAACAAACAACTGCGGGTACTTCTCCTTCATGTCGCTTTCGAGTTCCCAAGTAAACTCTGCACCTTGTTTGCCTTCCCATTGGACTTTCACAATAGGAATTCACGAGCGTTTGAGCTGCTTGGTTTGGCGGTCCATGATTTTGACAGGCTTCTCCTCAAAGTGTAGTTTTTCGTTTACTTGGAGGTCATCAAGAGGTACAATTAAATCATGCTCAACCAGGCACTTTCGGAGGTTTGACACATGGAAAGTCGGGTGGACATTACTAAGTTCCTTCAGTAGTTCGAGTCTGTAGGCGACTTTTCCAGAATCTTAAAAGGTCCAACATATCGAGGCACTAGTTTCCCTTTCTTGCTGAATCTGACCACACTCTCCCAAGGTGATACCTTTAGGAGTACGTAGTCGCCAACGTCAAATTCAAGGGGCTTGCGTCATCTATCGGCGTAACTTTTCTGTCGACTTCGAGCTTTCAACAAGTTGTCTCGAATTTGGAGGACTTTGTCAGTCGTTTCCTGCAATAGCTCAGGACCGGTTAATTGCGAGTGACCGATCTCATGCCACACAATAGGCGATCGACATTTTCTTCCGTATAAAGACTCGAATGGTGCCATTTGAATGCTGGTGTGATAGCTGTTGTTGTACGAGAATTCGACTAATGGCAGGTAAGCATCCCAATTACCACCGAAATCTATGACACACGAACGGAGCATGTCTTCAAGAGTAAGAATCGTTCTTTCAGTCTGACCGTCGGTTTGTGGGTGGAATGTGGTACTTAGATTAAGCGTAGTACCGAGAGCCGCTTGATACGTTTCCCACAGTCACGAGGTAAACCGAGCATCACGGTCAGAGATGATGTCGCGAGTTGTCCCATGTCGACAAATGATCTCATTGGTGTAGATTCGGGCTAATCATTCTACCTTGTAGTCTTCTCGTATTGGCAAAAAGTGAGCTGATTTGGTCAAACGGTCAACAATAACCCAGATGTTGTCGTGACCTGATGACGTGTGCGGAAGCTTTGTTACGAAGTCCATAGCTATACTCTCCCACTTCCACATAGGGATCGGCGGTTGTTCGAGTAAGCCAGAGGGCCTTTGGTGTTCAGCCTTGACCTTTGCACAAGTCAGGCGCTTTCCAACGTAGAGAGTAATATCCCTTTTCATGCCCGGCCACCAGTACTTGTAGCGAAGATCTTGGTACATTTTATCGGCACCGAGATGAATAGAATACCGGGATTTGTGGGCTTCGTCCATCAATATCTATTGCAAGTTAGTCCGTTTAGGGATCTAAATTCGATCCAGAAAGTGGAATATCCCATTTGACTTATTCACAAGCTGGGCTCCATCATGGTAGATTCTTTCCTTCTTCAAGGTGTGTTCATTAAAACAGGCATGCTGGGCTTCGCGGATGAGGGTTTCGAGATCGTATTGGGCTTGGACATCACGAATGCTGAGCAGATAGCTCCGTCTGCTGAGGGTTTCGGCAACGACATTTGATTTGCATGGGTGATAACGAATCTCACAGTCGTAATCGTTGAGAAGTTCTCCATCGGCGTTGATGCATATTAAGTTCTTTCTGATCAAAGATATGTTGTAGGCTCCTATGATCGGTGAAGATCGTACACTTGGTACCGTACAGGTAGTGTCACCAAATATTTAACGCAAAAACAACTGCGCCTAGCTCGAGATCATGGGTTGTATAGTTCTTCTAGTGGATTTTGAGCTGACGAGATGCGTAAGCTATAACCTTGTCCCGATGCATGAGAACACAACCAAGACCAAGGTTAGAAGCATCACAATAGACAATGAAGTCATCGTTTTCGTCGGGCAATGAGAGAACATGAGTATTGCAAAGCATGCGCTTGAGGGTTTGGAAGGCAGACTCTTGTTAGGTAGGTTCCCCAAACAAAAGGCTTGTCTTTATGCGTGAGAGCGGTAAGCGGCACAACGATCTTTGAAAATCCTTCGATAAAACGTCGATAATAGCCCGCCAATCCGAGGAAAGAACGGACTTCAGAAGGGTTCTTGGGTGTAATCCAACTCTTGACTGCTTCAATCTTCGCGGGATTGATGTGAATACCTTGAGTATTAACAATGTGACCCAGAAACTGAACCTCCTCCAGCCAAAATTCACACTTGGAGAACTTGGCATAGAGTCGATTCCCCTGAAGTAGCTCAAGAACCAAACGTAGATGTTGCGCGTGTTCGGCTTTCGACTTGGAATAGATCAAGACATCGTCGGTGAACACGATGATGAAACGGTCGAGATAGGGTTTACACACGCGATTCATCAGATCCATGAAAACCGTGGGTGCATTGGTTAAACCGAAAGGCATAACAACGAATTCATAATGGCCATAACGGGTGCGAAACACGGTTTTGGGTATATCCTCCTCTTGAATGCGTAACTGGTGATAGCCTGAGGGTAGATCGGTCTTCGAGAAACACGTAGCACCTTGTAGCTGATCAAACAAATCGTCAATGCGAGGCAGGGGATAGCGGTTCTTGATAGTTAACTTATTCAATTCCCGATAGTCTATGCACATCCTGAACGACTGATGTGCGGTAAGTGTCGTATATTTTAGGTGTATATTTTAAGCCCTTTTTAACACTTATTTTAGCCAAGTTTTAAATTTATAAAACACGATATTTCACTAACACTAAACACACATATGGGCAAGTGCACCCATCGTTGAGTGTAGTATAGCGTTGGTAAGATACCGAGGTCGTCCAAGGACACAAGAGCTTTTAGTACCGGTTTATCCTCAACGTCTAACCAAAATAAAAGTTTGAAAAAATGTTTTAAACTAAGAAAAATAAAACTAACTAAAATGCTGAAAATAAAAATAAAATAAAAACAGATAGACAAGATGAATCACTTGGTTCCGACTCGTATCTAGTATAACCTTTGATTATTTCCGCACTTTTGCACATAATTAAGAGATTATCTTAGTTATTGTAGTAGGCCCCTCTTTTGAAGGTGACGTTACCCTCACCCCAGTAGTTTGAGTCAGCAGGGATACAATCCTAAAGGGGTGGATTATTGGAAGATAATGAATTAAGTTATTAATGCAGTATTGTGGTAGGCCCCGCTTTTGGCGGTGACGTTACCCTCGACTAAGTAGTCTGAGTCAGCAGGGATACAGTCCTAAATAGTCGGGTTATAGTATTAATAGTAGTTAACTTATGAGGGGATCAAAGAGTTTGGACCCCCGCCATCCAATACCGTGAAGTATTGAAGGAGGTCCTACTAAATTTGACCCAGGTCCATTGCAGGACCTCTAAACGCTGAACAATGGCAAGACCTTTACCAAACCGTTCCCTTAACCCCCGACCAGGTAGCCAACATACCTCCATATAGACCGTGGAGATATGAATGGTGAAAATCCTTTATTTTATATAGACAGTAAAATAATGCCAAGACACCACGGACAAACGATAAGGAAAGATCACCTTCAACATAAGTAACTAGTTATTAAAGTCATTAATACAAAACCAAATAAAAAGTGCAAAAGATTAGAAATAAAAAGTATTATACTAAACACTTTGTCTTCACCAAGTGATGTAAGAGACTTAGGCAAACATGGCCTTGATTGTCAAGAACTCTTACGATCAATCTTGGATCCCGAGACGACTCACACACTCTATGATGGACAATGGATGATGGTGGTGGATGATGGTGTTGTGATGGTGGTGGGTGGTGGATGAAGTGTGAGAGAGGTGGTGTGCCAAGGGATGAGTTGCAATGAAACCAAGCACTCCTATTTATAGCCTGAACAGAGGCCTGGGCACGGCCCCGTGTTCGCTGGGCACGGCCCCGTGCCCGTCTGACACTCTCTCTCTTCATTAATTGTAATTCGCAATTACAATTAATGCGCCTGCAGTACTTTCGGCACGCCCCCGTGTCCGCTGAGCACGGCCCGTGGTGGGCAATAGAAGCTTCTATAGGTTTGTCTTTTCTGCTGCTTCTTGGGCACGGCCCCGTGTTGGCTGAGCACGGGGCGTGTTCAGCCTTCTGTTTTCTCTATTTTGCTTTGGAAGGTGCCGTTGAGGGTTCGGGCAATCCACTAATGTTCCTTTTCTTGTATTTATGTTGGATTTAGCTGTCTTTTTGCTTCTTTTGCGTTTTTGAGCTCATTTAATCCTGAAAATACAAAAGGAAGACAAAAACACTCTTTTTCCAATATTAGTACTAAAAAAGGGTTAGTTTTATGCCTCATTTGATGTAATTTATATGTTGCATTTTACACACATCAAATACCCCCACACTTGAACTTTTGCTTGTCCTCAAGCAAAACTCTTTAATATTTGGCTTACACTCCCAAATGGAATAGGTAGAAGAGAAGGTTTTGGGCTTGTCATAGAGTGTCGGGATTTCCAAGATCTTTTTGGGGTTTTATTTTTATTTATTTACACTCCTATTCGTAATGATTTATTTAGAATTGTTCATAAAAGAAATTACTTATTTGGGCATAACATGCCTTTTTAAAATTCTATTTATATACAAGTTCACGTACCTCACGGGGAAATCACTCACACTCGGCCGAAAGTGTATTTTTAGTGAATCACTCGAGAGCGGCATGGAACTTATTCCTACCATAGGCTTGCCAAGAAATCAATCCTCCTCCTTTTTAACTTTTATACCTTTGTAGATATCAGGAGGACTTTGCGGGTTAAGGGTTGGCTAGGGTTAAAGGTAGGTGGTTGGGTTAGTGGTTAGTAGAAAAAGGGCTAAAAAGCGTAACAAGTGTCGGTTTTCGTATTTTTTTTTTTTTTTTTTTTTTTTTTTGCAACTTTTTATTTTTGATGAAGCTTCTATTCAAACAAAGTTATTTTTTATTACTTTGTTTGTTTATTTTTTTGCTTCATTTTTCTCTTTTTTTTTTTTTTTTTTTTTTCGAAGAACCGAACTTGTTACTAAAATAAAGGGTTAAAAATGAAAAAGGTTTTGGTGGGTGAAAGGGTTTTTGTTTTGGGTGATGAAACGAAAAGGTTTAGGCTCAAAGGGGCTAACTAGGGGGATTTTTTGGGTAGGTGGTGAAAAAAAAGAAAAATAATGGTGTAGAAATGAAAAAGGGTTAGTCCTAATGCCTCTATCATTTACTTACTCGGGTTTAAGTTGATAAGGACCGGGAATGTATTGTCATGGCAAGTTCTAGAGTCATAAGAACCAAGCGGCTATTCACACAAGAAACGAAAAATGAGCATTTAGTCAAATGATATGAAATTGTGTGCTCAATAAAGGCTCAAAACTCACTTTTGTGGGAATGGGTTTTTATGTGATCAAGTATATATAATCAAATTTTAAATAAGTTTGTCATGCCTTTTTCATAATTTTCTTATGTTGGTTCTTTTTATCACTACGCTATCGGTTGTAAATTTGTAAAAATATAACCTTTTTGAGAGCTTGAATTTCCCGAGTTAAACCTAGACAAGAAAAAAAAATTGAAATTTTTGAAAAATTTGGGGTGATTAGCGGTTCCAATAGAGTTTTGTGTACGGCTTGTATTTAGGACTTGCAAAATTCAAGGTTTTAGCATCCCCCCCACACTTAAATTACACATTGTCCTCAATGTGTCCCAAAAATAAATTTTTAGGTTGATTAGATGTGTAAAATAGTGTTTAAAAAGCAAAAATTTGTGTTACTGGGCACTGAACACGGCCCCGTGTTATCCGGGCACGGCCCCGTGTTCAAGTGCCAGTAACAAAATTGAAATAAGAGAAATAGAAGTCTGGACACGGGGGCGTGTTGGGTGAACACGGCCCGTGTCCAGTTACCTGTACTGGGCGTTTTCTGCAGATGGTCCGACACGGGGCCGTGTTGGTTGGGCACGGCCCGTGTTAAACCTTCTGAAATGGAGAAAATTGTCGGGCTGCCTCGTTCTTGTGCATGGGATCATTTTTCTCGTTCCCCTTTTCATCCTTTACCGCCATGAGTGTGTTTTATTCCTGAAAATTAAAAACTAAACTAGAAAACATAAAGGTTAATCTAAACTAAACTACGGATAGTTCCGCGGAATGCCTCCGTGGTGCGCCACGTTTATAAGGGTCCTTGGCTAGACCCACCTTATTAGGTGGTTCTGGCTCATCTTCAATTAGGGGGTCATCATTGCCGAATGGATATTTCATTGATCGCTCAAGGTCGACACTTTTTGTAAATGCCCCTAATTGAAGAGGTAGATTGTTGAACTTCCGGTTTTTCAAAGCTTCGTGAGTTTTTACAAATGGTCGCCCCAACACTAGAGGAGCGTCATCGAGGATGACAAAGTCGGCCGGGATTACCATTTGATTTGTTTGAACCAATACATCCTCAACTATACCGATTGATTTTATTACTTTCCGATTGGATAGAAAAATGGGTATTTGAAGTGGAGAAAAATCACTAATACTTAATTTTTCGAAAATGTAGTTAGGCATTATGTTAACACAAAGATCTTTATCGATTGTGACATTACTAATAAACGAATTTTGAAAGAAACATGGAACCGGTGTAATGTTAATTTCAAATGGGTCTTCTTTTATTAGCGACGTTTGTTCATTAGTTAACTTAACACTTACCGTTTCGTCAATTTTAGCGTTAGTGTTTAACTCTTTTAAAAACTTAGCATGAGTGGGTACTAAACAATGGTTTTCGAAAGAAGGTGACAAGAGATTAATTTTTTCAAAATTAGACGCTTCTTGAATTTTAACGTCGTCGGGCTCACCTTTTTCGTTGTTTAACTCATGTGTAGGTTTTTCACTTATTTGTTCTTCCATTTTTTCATTTTTAGTTATCTCTTCCTTTTTTAATTCTTCTCTTGCGCGGGACTCCTCTTCCCTTGCGCGAGCTTCTTTTATACATCGATCGATAACTCTAATGTGTTCTAATATCCTATCGGTCACTTCGGTTATAGAAAAAGAATCATTATTTTCTAAGCTTGAATCCGGTTGTTCGACCCTTTGTTCCTCATAATACCCATATGAAGTTGATGGTTCACACCATTGTCCTTCATTGTAAGCATATGATGGATAAGGTTCGTAATTTTGTTCTTCATAATACTCATATGAGGTGGGTTGTTCACGCCAAGGTTCCTCATAGTAAGCATACGAAGGTGGTGGCTCATATCTTGGTTCCTCAAAGTATGAGTACGAAGGCTCATACCTTGGTTCATCAAAATATGAGTATGAGGGAGGAGGTTTATACCTTTGGTCTTCATAGGATGTGTATGAAGTTGATGGCTCGTACCTGGGCTCCTCATAGTAGGTGTATGAATTGGATGGTTGATATGAGCGATTATTTTGAACCGAGCGTGCATTACGACAATTAGTGCAATAATTACCCCTATAATCATCCTCCTCATAGGTGTAGTTGTATCCTCCTGAGTATTGATCCATAAGAATCACTCAGCAGACTACAACCGAGTCTCGAGATCAGAAAACAAAAAGAAAAACGGAAACAGAGGCTGGACACGACCCCGTGTTCAGTGAGCACGGCCCCGTGTTCAGGATCTGTATCTGGGCGTTTTAATTAAAGTTACTGATTTCGTTGAGCACGGGGCGTGTTCAGCGAGCACGGCCCGTGTTCAACCTACTGTAAATGCAAAACTAAACTAAAATGCAGAAAAATGTGGGCCCGTTTTGAAAAGGTTTTGAAAAACTGATTAGGCCGTCGATTTTAAGCTTTCCTAAAATCCTTGTGTCCCCGGCAACGGCGCCAAAAACTTGATGTGCGGTAAGTGTCGTATATTTTAGGTGTATATTTTAAGCCCTTTTTAACACTTATTTTAGCCAAGTTTTAAATTTATAAAACACGATATTTCACTAACACTAAACACACATATGGGCAAGTGCACCCATCGTTGAGTGTAGTATAGCGTTGGTAAGATACCGAGGTCGTCCAAGGACACAAGAGCTTTTAGTACCGGTTTATCCTCAACGTCTAACCAAAATAAAAGTTTGAAAAAATGTTTTAAACTAAGAAAAATAAAACTAACTAAAATGCTGAAAATAAAAATAAAATAAAAACAGATAGACAAGATGAATCACTTGGTTCCGACTCGTATCTAGTATAACCTTTGATTATTTCCGCACTTTTGCACATAATTAAGAGATTATCTTAGTTATTGTAGTAGGCCCCTCTTTTGAAGGTGACGTTACCCTCACCCCAGTAGTTTGAGTCAGCAGGGATACAATCCTAAAGGGGTGGATTATTGGAAGATAATGAATTAAGTTATTAATGCAGTATTGTGGTAGGCCCCGCTTTTGGCGGTGACGTTACCCTCGACTAAGTAGTCTGAGTCAGCAGGGATACAGTCCTAAATAGCCGGGTTATAGTATTAATAGTAGTTAACTTATGAGGGGATCAAAGAGTTTGGACCCCCGCCATCCAATACCGTGAAGTATTGAAGGAGGTCCTACTAAATTTGACCCAGGTCCATTGCAGGACCTCTAAACGCTGAACAATGGCAAGACCTTTACCAAACCGTTCCCTTAACCCCCGACCAGGTAGCCAACATACCTCCATATAGACCGTGGAGATATGAATGGTGAAAATCCTTTATTTTATATAGACAGTAAAATAATGCCAAGACACCACGGACAAACGATAAGGAAAGATCACCTTCAACATAAGTAACTAGTTATTAAAGTCATTAATACAAAACCAAATAAAAAGTGCAAAAGATTAGAAATAAAAAGTATTATACTAAACACTTTGTCTTCACCAAGTGATGTAAGAGACTTAGGCAAACATGGCCTTGATTGTCAAGAACTCTTACGATCAATCTTGGATCCCGAGACGACTCACACACTCTATGATGGACAATGGATGATGGTGGTGGATGATGGTGTTGTGATGGTGGTGGGTGGTGGATGAAGTGTGAGAGAGGTGGTGTGCCAAGGGATGAGTTGCAATGAAACCAAGCACTCCTATTTATAGGCTGAACAGAGGCCTGGGCACGGCCCCGTGTTCGCTGGGCACGGCCCCGTGCCCGTCTGACACTCTCTCTCTTCATTAATTGTAATTCGCAATTACAATTAATGCGCCTGCAGTACTTTCGGCACGCCCCCGTGTCCGCTGAGCACGGCCCGTGGTGGGCAATAGAAGCTTCTATAGGTTTGTCTTTTCTGCTGCTTCTTGGGCACGGCCCCGTGTTGGCTGAGCACGGGGCGTGTTCAGCCTTCTGTTTTCTCTATTTTGCTTTGGAAGGTGCCGTTGAGGGTTCGGGCAATCCACTAATGTTCCTTTTCTTGTATTTATGTTGGATTTAGCTGTCTTTTTGCTTCTTTTGCGTTTTTGAGCTCATTTAATCCTGAAAATACAAAAGGAAGACAAAAACACTCTTTTTCCAATATTAGTACTAAAAAAGGGTTAGTTTTATGCCTCATTTGATGTAATTTATATGTTGCATTTTACACACATCAACAACCCATCCTTCTTTTTGATGAAATGGACTGGCGCGCCCCAAGGATAGGTGCTCGGGAGAATGAAGCCTTTCTCAAGTAGTTCCTGAAGCTGACTCGAGAGTTCACGCATTTCAGACGGCACGAGTCGGTAATGAGCTTTGGCAACAGGGTTGGCTCCAGGAATGAGGTCGATACGAAAGTCGATATCACGACTTGGTGGTAGTCCGGGAAGATCCTCAGGAAAAACGTTAGGAAATTCTCGAACCACAGGAACATCGTTTACTCCAGGCCTACCTTTCTTTTCCTTCTCCGCTACTACAATGTTAACCAAGAAAGCTCTGTATTCCTTGCGGAGATACTTGCTAGCTTGGACACATGACATGAGTTTGAAACCTTTCGAAGTAGTTTCACCATAGACACAAAATAAGTCACCATTCGCGAGCGAGAATCGAATCATCTTGTCGAAGCACACAACTTCAGCATGGTTTTCGCGAAGAAAGTCCATGCCTACTATGACGTCAAAACTTCCGAGTTGCATAGGGATAAGGTCGATTGGGAAGATGTGATTGTTGAGCTCAAGAGTACAATCACGAAGAACAGAATTAATCGCGACAGTTCTTCCAGTGACGACTTCAACATCGAACGTCGAGGGAAGATGTGAGAGCTTACGACTAAGAAGCTTCTCGAATTCAAACGATACAAAGCAATTATTGGCTCCAGTATCAAACAAACACGATGCATAATTACCATTCACAAGGAACGTATCATTGACCATGTTGTTGCCAGCCTGGTCTTGGCGCACATTGATGTTGAAAGTTCTGGCGCGTGCGGCTTGTTGCTGCTACTGACGCTGTTGCTGCTGGTGAGGCTGCTGCTGCTGGGGCTCTTGTTTCACAACCCTGTTCGGGCACATGTTCGCAAAGTGGTTGGGATCACCACATGCGAAGCAGACTCCGGCGTTGATCGCGGGTGCCTGAGCCGCTTGTTGGCCTTGTGGGGCTGAGAGCAGAGCTTGATGAGCTGGGGCTTGAGCTGGTGCTTAACGAGGACAAGTATGGCAGTTGGCCGTGAAGTGGCCGTACAAGTTGCAGTGAGCGCAGAAACGACAGGCGAGACCCACCGGGTGATGATA
Organism: Helianthus tuberosus; assembly: GCA_030545235.1. Classification (NCBI taxonomy): domain Eukaryota; kingdom Viridiplantae; phylum Streptophyta; class Magnoliopsida; order Asterales; family Asteraceae; genus Helianthus; species Helianthus tuberosus. Next base: position 52,757,168 of record CM060389.1, on the reverse strand, counting down.
AGAACATGTTGGGCAAGCCGGGTGGGGGCCTGTGTATGCACGCTTTGCAGGCGTTGCATAAGTAACTAGTGCTGGTCGGTGGTGTGATTGCTGCTGAGCCGCTACGGCTTGAAGTGGAGCAGCAGTGGTGGTGGCAGCACAGTTCTTGCTGGAGCTGCTGTTGTTCTTCTTCTTGCAGCATGAGGCTTTTGACGATTGGGCGGCGGCGGTTTCAGCAGTTGGTGCGGCGGTGACTTGGTGCAGGTTCTTTGAAGCTTTATCCCAAAAACCAGCTTTTACTCGCTTGTCGTTGATTTCGGCGGCAAGCAAGTAAGTTTCTTCGATCATTGCTGGCTTTGCGGCATGCACAAAATCTGCAACGCAGTCGGGTAGAGCTCGAATGTACTTCTTGATCGTCATGTCGGGCGTCTTCACTTGATCGGGACAGATGATGCTAAGCTGCTTAAAGCGAGCAGTCAGGGTAGAGTTGTCACCTTCCCTTTGCTTAATGTGCCAGAATTCGTCCTCCAGCTTTTGGCATTCACGGGGAGGGCAGAATTCGTCCATCATGATGGCCTTCAGCTCTTCCCATGTCAGCTCATAGGCTGCATCATTTCCGCGTTTGTTTCTCTCGGCCGTCCACCAGTCTAATGAGGGACTGGAAGATGCCGGTAGCATTTAGAGTGCGGAGATTTTCTGGACATCCACTCTGGCGCAGAGTGACTTCGACGGAATCGAACCATTGAAACATAGCCATTGGGCCATCTTCTCCAGTGAATTCCTTTAGACCGCATGCCTTGAACTGCTTGAAGCTGAAAGCAGTCTTGGTAGCAACTTTAGGAGCTTTGGTTCTGGACTCCTTAGATGATTTGCTAACATTCTCGTAAATCTCACTCATGATCTGAGGCACAACCTTTGCCACTTGTTTAGCGAGGATGGCAGCAAGGCGTTTGTCCCTCTGTTCCTGACGAGAGAGTCGTAGGTGACGGGGTCCAGATGATGGTCCAGTTGACATTGTCTGCAACAGACATCGTCATAGGTCTCAGACACGTCATAATCGAATCTCACCTCATTCGTCTAACACTACTAAAGCTCAGGAACATAATGAAACATGTATCACATAAACACGTAAGCACATAATCACCGATTCACATAAGCACAGAAGCACATAAGCATGTAATCACAGAGGCAGTCAGAATACAGAAACCTATCATTCAAAGTTCGCGAGTTGTTTGAATATAGCGGTCGCGAATAACTTAGCGAGTAGTTTAGTATAAGCGAATAATATAGCGGGTAGTATAGCATAAGCGTATCATAGGGTCGTCCAAAATTTAGCGATTTGTCAGCGCTTTGGGATAGATATGCAGTGCGAGTCTTGCGTGTCGATCGAAGTGAAGGAAAACAAAATCGAATAATTCTCCAAAATTAAACACGTAAGCAGGTAAATACACATACAAGCACATAAAATCGACGAATCATCAGAGTCAGCAGTTGCGGGCTCAGAATCGAAACACATAAAAATCGAGAAATAGATCGTCTGCGGCTATTAGACATTGACTATCCAAAGTGATTCGACTATTCTCAAGGACTTGTTGTACACATTTTCACCTTCAGGACTGTGCTTTTGCCTCGATTCTTGGGCGTTTGGCACGCATCCCTTTAGTCATACCGTGACTTCAGGTCGTTGGAGTCCGTCGAGACTTTGGTGAGAGTTTTGTAAAACCAAGTAAGGGTCAGAACAAGTCGTCAAGGTTAGGGTTTCACCCCTGGCTTAACAACTTCGTTCCTGTTTTGATAAAATAAAGGAGAATTATGTGTCAAAGTATGGATTTCACTCCTATTTTAACGCAATTTCTCGTGTTTATAGATAAAAATGCGGGTTGATCAAGCAATTTAGTCGAGAGTTTGCGGTTTTCACACCTAATCTCGACTTAATCGCTCATTCATAATTTGAAAATTCGAGTGCAGTGATAGTGCATCATAGGTGAGAATAGCGAGAAATAGCGGTACGCTCACACATAATCCCTACTGGACATGCACGAGTCGGTCTGTTGGTTCCTAACTATAGACTAGGTCTCTAAGACATCGACCTAGACTAGGTCGAGTCTTGCCTAATTCCCTATAGTTATGGCTCTGATACCAATCTGTCACACCCCAACCGATGGCGGAAACATCGGGACGTGGCACTGAGTGAAACAGATTGTCTAGAAGTTTCCATAACAATTATATTTACCAGATATTTAAAGCAACACGTCCCATACCATGTCATAAATGATAATACAATTATTACAGAAAAGATCTAGTCAAATTATTCTGTTCCGACAACTCAGATTTTTATTATAGACAATTGTTTATTTATTGGTTTCTAGGACTCCGTCCCTAGCCTCAATTTCATCACCAGCACATAAAGCTTGTGAACATCCTAAACACCTGTCACATACGTTAAAGTAAAAGTCAATACACATAGTGTAAAGGTGAGCATACAAGTTTGTTAATAGCATATAGAGTTTGAAAGCGTTACGCATAACCAGCACGTACACAGAGTGAATTGAGGCATGTTAGTTATCGACATGAACCTATCGATACCAATGACTGTGGGTTGACTGCCTAAGGCAGTTCGCGATACACACTCACCACTGTGAGCCATGTAGGTAATTGTCCTTAACAACCCCCGAGTAAACAGGTGCTGAGTCCAAACTAATAGTACTATCGTTGCTAAGGCAGGTAGACAACATTCCGTGTGTAAACATAACAAACAAGCATTCATTAAGTCACGTATACATGTGATAACGGTTAGCGTTTAAAGTATTGCGTAGTGTGTTCGATGTGATTTTGTATTAGCAACGTATGTAACACCCAAAAGTGCGTAAAGCAAAAGGGGATCGAGTATACTCACAGCGATTGATGGATTGAAGGGAGCGCTAGAGAGTAGGGTTAGCCTGAACAGATTGATAGCATAACGATAAGCGACGCGTAAAAAGGAACAAGTGAAGGTTGGATCGATCAGCAGTTCGATCGGACTGTAGTCCGATCGGACAGCCGGTCGTGCGAGTGGTAGTCCGTTCGGACGGTCATCCGGTCGGATGGCCGTTCGAGTGGATTGTTTCTTCCTTCCTTTGGGAAGGATGTGTTTGTGTATGATGGCTTGACTTTTGAAGTTTTCGTTGTAGTATTTTGAAAACATAGAAGTATCTATACCTTTCAGGTCGATCGATCGAACGACCGTTCGATCGGGCGACAGTCTGATAGGTTGGGCACTTCAGCGAGAACAAGTTCACAGTAGGTTGTCACTCGATCGGACGGTTGTTCGATCGGGTGGCATCCTTTGTGCATTGAACATGTTGAAAATTGTTTTAAGTGTGGAAGTTTAAATGTCTCATGATTCGAATGGCAATTCGATCGGATGGTAGTCCAATCGGACAACAATTCGTTCAACATTCAGACTTCAAATGTTAGCAAAAATGGATAGGTGTGGGACCCAAGGTGCAAGTCGATCGGTTGACAACCCGTTTGGTTGACAGTCTGTTCGGACGGTGGTCCGATCGGACGGCATTCCGTCCTGGTCGTTCCGTTTGCCTTACACTTGGCTGTTTTGATCGTTTGTCATTTTATCGAGATGTATTGATATCGTGCCAACCAACAGAACCCCATCCTAAGCTCTAGTGACCCGATTGAACAGGAACCACCCAAGTCCGGTCAGTCCACCGGTTCAGGACGATTGTTCTTGGTTAACCCGGAATCGATAATCTCGTGGATAGAATACAGATCTTGAACCAACACAACCACAAGAATGAGTAGTAAGTCGACACAAGCTCCGATTCTATCAGTTTTTAATGCATTGAGTGTAAAAGAGTTGAAAAAAAGTTGGAGAACCATCTTTCAATCCTTTTCATTGAGAATATGTCTAGATCTATGAAAGATCTTTGTTTGTTTATGTGGAAATCGGTTAGATCCAAGTTATTCTTGGTGGATTGAGGCCAAAACATGAAGTTCTTCAAGAACACATGATGACGTCATCCTAGAATACCTTGAACCTTGATGATTTCATGGTTAAAAGTTAAGATTCAAAAGATAGAAAGGTGTAGGAGTGCATGTAGATTAAGGAAGTACAAGATTTAGGACGAGATCTTACCGGAATCGCGAAAAATCGGAGAAAAAGCAAGGATAGAGCACTGGTCGGACGTCAGTTGCCAAAAGTGGAAAGTATGATGGTGACAAGGGGTATTTATAGGGTTACCCAAAGTGGAAAGAGATGGAGAGGGGTTGGTCGATCGGTTAGGCAGTCCGATCGGACAGCTGGTCGATCGATGGGCTGCTCGATCGATCGGCTGGTCGATCGACTGGTCGGCTGGTCGATCAACTGTTCGCCTGGTTGATCAGTCACCTTGTTTGAGTGTTCGGTGCGACAAGTTTTGCTGTTTCGATTGCGATTGCGAGCATTTTGACGTGTTAGAGTTTCCTAGTCAAATTACTTTTAATCCCAACTACTATATCAACATACAAGCATCCTTATTTCGTATTCGTTTAGCGTTTGCGATTCGATTGCGATTGAGTTCGATTGCGTTTCGATTGATTTCCACACATAACATAAATAAACATGCACAAGTAACACATAAGGCACACACACACACGTATAACAGTAACCAAAATGCGTATTTCGAGTTGCGAGTGCGATTAAGCGATAAAGCAATTAATCAAGCGATAAATAGCGATTACTATGCGATTATTAATAGATACTCCACATAATACAACTAAAGCGATAATAAAATAGACTAATTACAAGTCAAAGAAGTCAAAACAGGATTTGAGCAAGGAGAGACAGATCGCAATTAGCAATCTTTTCTTCCTTTGACTTCAATCTTGACTTTGACTTTGACTTCCGAAACACGGGGTCTTACAGTATGTGAGGGGAAAAAGCCAATAAGTCAATAAGTCACTCCATACAAACTTTTCCAAAAAGCCAATAAATCAATAAGTTGTTTCAAAAAGCTTAGCCAAACATGCCTTTAATATAATTTCTTATGTAATTTTGGGTGCAAGGATGTTATTAGTTGGAGGGATTATAAAGATCAATTGAAAAGGTTGACAAAAAGGTATGAAGGTTGTTTTACATTTCTTTGTGTTTTGAGATTTATGTATTTTGGTGAAAACAATAATTGTCATCACACTGGAGTAGAAAGAAGATTTTTATCTCACTTTTTTGTATACAAAATAATCTATGATTGTTTCGTTTTGGTGGAAATTGTATACAACATTTGTTTTTTTGGATAATCAGGTCACCCCAAATTAACAAATCATGTCGTCTATATTATCTTTAACAAATCACAATACCTCACAAATCACAATATATTCACCATGATATTCACTTGATAATTGATTTTAAGATGGAAGTGTTTTCGGTTTTCATGTTTGTTTTATTCAGGTTCTATCATAACCAACATATGTACATTGCTTACTATTAAGTTTTTTATCATGACAAACAGTTACTATGCCATGTGCCATGGATATGTAAAAACGTACTATATATTTACAACCCGTGCAGCCAAGATTCCGGTACTTTGTGGTTAATGTTTTTTTGTATGTTTAAATTTTTACTTTTGGATATTGTGATGGACATATTTTGATTTTAGTAGAAAACGAGAAAGATACATATGGCTGTTGCGAATCGTCGAGAAGTTCTGGAGTACCTTTGGCATCCTTGGCTGCTTTAAAAGGGTACAAGATGGTGTTGATAATGTCCGCATACACAAGCTGGGAAAGAAGGGTAACAATGCACACATTTGGAACCGAGTTAATCCTAACTGACCCTACTAAAGGGATGGGAGGTTCCGTTAACAATGCATACGCTCTTTTGTTAAAAACACCTGGCGCTTTCAGGATTCAACTATTTTCAAACATTGCAAACATTAAGGTAACTTTTGATTATCTTTAACTTGTTGGTTTCAAATTAGTATTGGGTTTTTTTTAGTATGGGTTGGGCTGATCTGCCAACATCGTTTTGTGCAATTTTTTATCTAATGAAAAGGTAAATTATTGTAAATTTGATATTATGTGATAATGAATGTAGGTGCATTTTGAAACGACATGACATGAGATCTAGGATGACACCAACAATAAAGTAGATATCTTTGTAATGGAAATAGGTAGCGGAGCCACTGTATTTGGTGTTGGACAATATCTTAAATGAAAAATCTAGATGTTAAGGTAAAGTTTTTCTACAATATTGAATATAACTCATAATCTTGACTTTACAGCATCAAAGATGAACAGACCACGACAAGTATCAGAGAATCCAGTTTCTTCTTGTATAAAAACCGAGATTGATCATCATTGGCGTTACCAGTCAGATATATCTTCTCCTTATTTGGAAAACAACAGTCCAACGTCGTTGTCAATTTGACTAATTCTACAACAGTAAGACTTTGATTTCTATGATGTATTTATGGTGTGGTATTTTGGAAGTTTTTATATATTTTGTATGCTGAATTGTGTTGTTTTGGATATGGTGTACGTTGTTGACTATTGTTCCTAATAAAATTCCATTTCCTTGCTGTCGCCGAGGCGGTTTTGAGGGTCTCGGGCTGGTTTGGGAAGGGCTCACCATCCAACCGGTTCGTTCCTGTTCTTGGGTCCCACCAGTGTTAGGAAAACGGAGCTTGCTAAGGCTCTTGCAAAGCATCTTTTTGATGATGAAAAACTCATGATTAGGATTGATATGTCTGAATACATGGAGCAACACTCTGTTGCCCGATTAATCGGTGCTCCACCTAGGTAAGTATATTTATTCCTTTGTAGTTAGTCGTTGTCTGCTTTCATATGTTAGATGAATATCATTGATTAAAATGTGTGCATCTATTAATTCTTTTTCAGTTATGTTGGTCATAAAGAAAGTGGTCAACTTACTGAAGCTGTGAGGAGAAGACCTTACAGTGTTGTATTATTTGATGAAGTAGAGAAAGCCCATCAATCAGTTTTTAACACACTACTTCAAATGTTGGATGATGGAAGGTTGACCGACGGTCAAGGTTGGACTATTGACTTCACCAATACAATCATCATCATGACTTCCAATCTTGGAGCTGAATATCTATTAAAAGGGTTGTCTGGGAAGACCACGATGGCCAATGCTCGTGAAATGGTGATGCAAGAGGTAAGCATACGGCTCTTTACTTATGTATATATAAAGTAACTAGATCTTGATATTATATGGTTTTACTACTAAGTTTTAATCACTTAAAGGTGATGAGGCACTTTAAATCGGAACTATTGAACAAGCTTGTTGAGATTGTGGTTTTCGATCCTCTTTCTCATGATCAATTAAGAAAAGTTGTTGGACTTCTGATGAAATGATCAATTAAGAAAAGTTTCTAGACTTCAGATGAAAGATGTGGTCGCTCGCCTTGCTGAGAGGGGTATTGCTTTGGGAGTTACAGAATCCACTTTAGATGTTATATTAAGCGAGAGTTATGATCCAGTACACGTCAAAATCTTGTCGACTGCTTATAATTGGTTTACGCATTTGTATGCAATGACCATTTGGGCTGACATGTTTTAACTTTGTAGGTCTATGGGGCACGGCCAATCAGGAGGTGGCTGGAAAAGAGGGTTGTGACTGAATTATCAAAGATGTTGATTAAAGAAGTTATTGATTAAAACACAACAGTGTATACAGATACAGGCATGAATGGGGATGGGTTGAGTTACAGGGTGGAGAAGAATGGTGGATTGGTAAATGCTGCAACGGGGCAGAAGTCTGATATACTGATCGAAGCCCCAAATGCAAATGGTGGGACTCACAGTGATGTTGCGCAGGCTGTGAAGAGGATGAAGATCGAGGAGATCGAAGATGATGATGAAATGGATGAATAACTGAAAAGCAAAAATATTTGGAGTCAGAAGGCATTATGTTGATTCTGGTACTTCTTGTATGTTAAATTAGAGGCTTGTGAAGCCGTGAGGGAGCAAAACAATTTTTCCAAAAACAAAAATGCTATCAAGAACCAAAGCATTATTTAGTAGAAATAAACATGCAAGTGAACTCGTGAAGCAAGGTTGGGTATATATTAACAATTTCCCAACTTGGCAACTTGATGTTTTGTTAAGCCAAATATTTAATTGTCATAAGTTAGAGGGTTATTATTGTAACTAGTAGAATATATTTAAACCTCTTTGTAATCAATATTGAATTATGAATGAAATTATGAGTTGATATGGTATCAGAGCCTATCAACTTGTAAACCCTAAACAACCCTCACCCGCCGTCATTAACAATCCGGCGATCAACCTGCGATCGTCAATCAACATCAGAAGCAATAGGCGACAAAGGCAGCAAAGAAAAAATTAGGTGCTTGCTTTTATTATTAATTGTTTTCGAAAAGCACAAGAGTTGGACAGAGGGCATAGGCGGCAATCATATAGCAATTGTTAATATTATATTCAAAACATCATCAGTGGGTAATTCCCACTATTATTTTCGATAAACATCAAAAGGGATTTGGCAATTATTATTCCCTCAGTCAACCAAGCCAACCATCGACCCTAAACAACGAACATTAAACCTTCAGTCAACATTGAATTACTGCTGCCGAACCATCGGTGACGAACCTTCAGTCACGAACCCTCAGTCAACGAACAATCATCTGACGAACCATCCGGCGAACAATCATCTGATGAACCTTCGACCTGCAACTTGCCTACCTCAGGTATCAAAAAAAAATCATCGTTTTTTACTCATCATGACAACGATTACTGTTTTTAGCATTCAAGAACGTACATCCCATAATTCCCACAAGTTTGCATTCAATCTTACACCAAACAATTATGGCTACTGGAAAGCCATGATGGAACCGTTTTTAAAGGCCAATGGATTATATTGTTATGTTAACAACACGTTATCTTGCTCGGAAGAGAAAATTACAACTGGTGATGCTACTACTACAAACCCTAATTTTACAAACTGGATTGCTAATGATGCACACGTCCGCATGATCATTATATCCACCGTTTCCGAGTCTTCGTTTCAACACATCCAAGGAGACACGGCTCGGGAAGTGTGGTTAAGTCTAGCACGTGCATATGCCCCTTCGAATTCATCTCATGAGTTCACACTAAAAACGCAGCTTTTAAAGATTTCAATGAAAGATGGTGAAAAAGGTATCGATTATCTCAGCCGTGCTCAAGAATATGCAACGGCTCTTGCAAATATTGGTGAACCCGTCAAAGACAAAGATCTCGTCATGCTTACTATAGCCAGTTTACGTGAGGAATACCATGGTTTGAAAAGCAACCTTCTTGCCCGCTCTCCACCGGTTCAATTTAACGAGCTTCACGGTCTGATTGGTGATCATGAATATATCACCCGGTCCACTGTGTCTTCATCATCAGCCTCTCCACAAGTCTTCAATGTTACCACTGCCGGAACAACTACTTCTCAGGCCCCTGATTTGGCTTCGATTCAGCGGCAGATTACCAACCTTCAACTTTTGGCAAACCAACTTGCTTCCACAACTCAACTGTCGGCATCACCATCGCCTCCTCAGGCAAACTATGCTAATCGGTCTGCTTCTTCAAGACCGACCCGTGGATACGGTCGGGGTCGTGCGTTTTCTCGCGGGGGCCGTGGCCGTGGTGGTTCACAAGGCTCTCGCCAATTTGCTTGGGCGTCCACTCAAAATATGGTTTACGGTCATTGCAATAGGTGCGGTATAGGTCATATTCCCTCACAGTGCCCGAATCACGCCGGCTCTTCTCGTGGATCACCTCAAGCGAATTATGCTAACTCTGAGGCAAGCTCATATACTACTTGGACATCGGATACAGGCGCTAATTCCCATGGTACTCCTGATCTTGCTAGTATGGACAACTCGGACGTCTATTACGGTAATGACTCCCTCTATGTTGGTAACGGTAACTCTCTTCCAATTCTTCATGTCAGTTCAAAATCCTTTTTTACCTCAAACAAAAACTTACAACTTAACCACATACTTCATGTCCCGGGCCTACAACGTAACCTACTTTCTGTTCACAAATTTTGCAAAGATAATAACGTTTTCTTTGAATTTCACACTTCCTTTTTTGTTGTGAAGGACGAGGTTACCAGGGCTATCCTCCTCACGGGCCCTAGTGACCAGGGTCTCTACACCATTCGCCTACCTTCTTTTCAACCGGTTTCCAAGATGGCGTTCACTGCTTTTCGGGCTCCATCTACTATGTGGCATCAACGACTTGGGCATCCTCACTTTCGAGTTTTTCAACATATTGTTAAAACATTTTCTTTACCTGTTTCTGACAAACTTTGTTTATCTTTGTGTACTTCTTGTCAATTGGGAAAAATGTCCAAACTTACTTTGCCTATTTCATCTTTTTGTAGTAAAACAATACTTGATTTGGTTTATTGTGATGTTTGGGGCCATACTACCACGTCCTTTGACGGTTATCGTTATTTTTTGTTATGTGTTGACCATCATACCCGCTATATGTGGTATTTCCCGCTCATGCAAAAATCCGACGTTTTTAACACCTTTACAAATTTCGTTCGCCTAGTTGAACGCCAATTTAACACCAAACTAAAAAGTGTTCAAACTGATTGGGGTGGCGAGTTTCGGAACCTTACTCAGTTTTTTACATCCCATGGTATTTTACATCGTCGCTCGTGTCCTCATACGAGTGAACAGAATGGCATTGTCGAGCGTCGCCACCGCCACGTCGTGGAAACCGGTCTCACTTTACTATCCCAATCCAAACTACCTCAAAATTTTTGGTCATTCGCTTTTCAAACCGCCGTCTACCTCATCAATCGTCTACCTTCTCGTCTTTCCTCAAACAAATCTCCATATCAACTAGTTTTCCAACGTCCTCCCGATTACTCATTTCTTCGAGTGTTCGGATGTCTCTGTTTTCCTTATTTACGTCCATATAACCAACACAAAATTGATTTTCGTTCTACTCCTTGTATATTTCTCGGTTATAGCCCGTCTCATCATGGATATCAATGCCTTGATCAAACTACTCAACGAATCTACATTGCTCGCCATGTCCAATTTAACGAGCATGTTTTTCCCTCCATCGACCCTCCTTCATCCTCCACAGCTGCTACTTCCTTTTCTACAATTCCTGATCCGCCATTAACCATTTTTGATAACCCATCCATTCCTACAACTGACCCATCGCCACCCACCCCTCCTATTTCCGAACCTGTCCAAACAGCCCCTATTCCTCAGACAAACACCACCCAACCTACTTCCTCTCCTTCGCAACTAACCACGCCCCGTTACCGACCTCCTCACCTTCGGCCACATCCTAAACCCCGAAATATTTTTGACCCTTCAGCCAATATCGCCACCACCGCTACCGTTCCTTCTGAACCGACTTCCTTTACTGTTGCCAACGAATCAGCGGAGTGGCGTCAAGCCATGGCATCCGAGTTGCACGCTCTACACAGAAACGGAACATGGTCGTTAGTTCCTCCGGTTCCAAATTCTAATGTTATTGATTACAAGTGGGTTTACAGGTTGAAAACTGATTAGCATGGGAACCTGACTAGACACAAGGCTCGATTGGTAGGAAAGGGTTTTTTACAGCAATCTGGCATTGATTATCATGAGACGTTCAGCCCTGTGGTAAAACCAGCCACCATCCGCACGGTTCTTTCTCTTGTCGTCTCTAACAATTGGTCTCTCAAACAACTTGATGTGCAAAATGCGTTTTTACACGGTGATCTACATGAAACGGTCTACATGCGTCAACCACCGGGCTTCGAGGATCCTAAGCATCCTAATCATGTTTGCAAGTTGCACAAATCCATTTATGGCTTAAAACAGTCGCCTAGGGCATGGTTCACCAAACTCTCAAACGTCTTACAACATCTTGGTTTTCATGGTTCCAAAACTGATCCATCATTATTTATTCTTAACCACTCGGGTACGCAGGTTTACCTACTAGTTTACGTGGACGACATCATTATTACAGGCAACGATCCCAACACAGTTAATCGCATTATTGCCTCACTTGGTCAGCAGGTATCTCTCACTGACATGGGTCGTCTCACTTACTTTCTTGGTATTGAAGTTCTCCACACCTCTTCAGGTCTTATCCTATCTCAATGGAAGTATATTCAGGAACTTATTGATCGAGCCGGGTTAAAAGAATCGAAACCACTTGCAACACCTACAAATGCCAAACCAGATACGATAACCAAGGACGACCCACTTATGTCCGATCCCACAAGATATCGCCATTGTGTTGGAGCACTTCAGTATGCCACTTTATCTAGGCCCGACATTGCCTACGCTGTCAACAGGGTATGTCAGTTCATGCATGAACCTCACGAATCCCATTGGACGGCTGTCAAACGTATAATTCGCTATCTCAAGGGAACGTCTCAACTGGGCCTTCGTTTTACATCGAACTCAATATCTACATTACATGCCTTTGCTGATTCACATTGGGGTGAGCGGTTGGTTCCTATTACAGCATATTCGGATTCTGATTGGGCTGGTTGCCCGGTCGACCGTCGATCCACGGGGGGCTATGCTATCTTCTTGGGTTCGAACTTAGTATCATGGTCAGCTCGTAAGCAGAAAACTGTCTCTAGGTCGTCTACTGAATCCGAATACAAGGCTATTGCTGATACGGTTGCTGAACTAATCTGGTTAAAGTCTCTTCTACAAGAACTAGGAGTTAAGTTGAATAAACCCACTCTTTGGTGTGATAATCTTGGAGCTACGTATCTTTCAGCAAACCCGGTGTTTCATGCTAGAACTAAACATGTGGAGGTAGATTTCCATTTTGTTCGTGAGCAAGTCAGTCAAGGAAATCTGAAGATTCAATTTATTAAAACCGATGATCAAATTGCCGACATCTTCACGAAGCCGTTATCAACTCAAAGATTTGAATTTTTAAGATCCATGTTGCAGGTCGTTACCCGCCCTCAACTTGCGGGGGAATGTTAAGCCAAATATTTAATTGTCATAAGTTAGAGGGTTATTATTGTAACTAGTAGAATATATTTAAACCTCTTTGTAATCAATATTGAATTATGAATGAAATTATGAGTTGATATGTTTCAACCCTGATGACATATCAAAATCAGGAAATAGAAACAAAATACTAATCTCTTACAAGCGGAAAGTGTTAACACCAACGACCTTAAGCTTATATATAGGTCCTTATCACTGATACTTAAAATAGAAAGCACCACTTGATATTGAAATCAAAAGCTAAGTGCTATAGAATAGTTGGTCAAAGTCCTAGCTTAAAGCAAGATTAATAATGTGGTCTACAAGGAAGTTTTTTTGGGGGATTTGAATAATTTTGTTTTTTTTTTTTTTTGTCTTCCAATGTATGTGTTTTTAGATAGTATTAAATTTGAACATAAATAATATGTTTTTGGTTGAAGCCACGTTTAACACGGGCATTAACCTAGTTAATTTATAAACACATAGTCGATTAGGATGTTGTAATTACTTTAGCCTCTGAAGTCTGAACCCTTTCTATATTGTCATTGTACCTTAATTAGACAAATCACTTTCTTTCGTAGTTGCTTCTCCTTATGATCGATTATAGCTAAAGGCTTCTTGATGTATCTATGTCTTTCGTCCATATGTGCTGCACCTAAGCGTTTCGTTAGAAACGACACATGAAAAGTAGGATGAATATCACTTAGTTCCTCTCGTAGTTCCAGTCTAAAGGTGACTTCCCAACCTTTGCTATCACCTTGAATGGTCCAACAACCTTTGCTACTAGCAAGCAATAAATGCACCGACTTATTACCTTTTGGTCACAATTTAATTTTAGACACCGTTTGTGACCCCATCATTACTTTAGACGTTGTTGAGACTTCGGTGTTAATTTTAGATATTAGTGTTAACTTTAGACGCAATATGTATCATTCACCTTTACCAAGCAATATACGTAATGCACACACTTTGAACTACAACACTTTATCACTTTGATGCGTTATGTTTACTTTAACAAACTTTATCATATACAATATGTTTAGTAGGCTTGTAAATGAACCAAACAACACGAACGAGGCATGTTCATGTTCGTTCGTTAAAGTTTAACCAAACAAACGATCGGACATGATCATTTTGACGAACGGATTTTCTTGTTCGTGTTCGTTTGTTTTGAAAATGAAAATGTTCGTGTTCGTTTATTAATATTGTAAACGAACAGTTCATGAACATAAACGAGCATAAACGAACGCAATCTCACATAAGCGAATCTAAACGAACATAAAGGAGAAATAAAATATATTAATACCATATAAAGGTTGTTTTGAAATCAGAAACTCAAAACATGTAATGGGATGGTAAAGAAAATCTTGTACATTTTAAATTTAGTATTACTTTTAAACTTAATATTAGTAATATATAAAGTTAAACAATTAAATAAATGAACGGATATAAACGAACATAAACGAATGGATATAAATGAACATAAACGACCGAATTCAAACCAACATAACTGAACGAACTTAAACGATCATTCATGAACGTAAATGAACGAATGAGACATTGTTCGTGTTCGTTCATTTAATTAAAGGAATGGAAAAAATTGTTCATGTTCGTTCATTTACTAAATAAACGAACATTAACGAGTTTCCTGCCGAACGATACATGAACGGTTCACTGAACGTTTGGTTCGTTTACAAGCCTACATTTTAGAAATATAACACTTTACTTTTGAAAACATTGGTGAGTATGCACAACGCCCCAAAACAATAATGTGGGAGGAGTCTAGAATCTCACTTGGTTTTGGTTAACTACTTTGTGTGAGGGTGTAGGCTAGAACAAACGTCACACAATCTGCATAAAAGTTAACACGTGTAAACACATCACTTTCTGGTACTTTTATTGAATAGTATCGCCAGAAAGGTTGCCTGGCCACTATTAGCGGTGACATGGTCACCTAGCACAGTTGCCTAACTTACGTGTTAGCAGCACATGACACTAATCATTGTTGGAACTCAAGATCAGTGCCCCTTTTCCAAATCATTCCCATTGAGTGTCGTTGGCTGCATGGAGTGTCGCTAGTTGAAGACTCACTCATTTCTGGTCCATTTTTGCTCAATATGGTACGTTTTTACGTCTAAAATGTTTGTTTAACTTTAGCTAGTCAAGATCCAAGGTTTTTAGCACCATGAACACGTAAAAATCTGACGTTTGGATCAAAAACCCTAGTTTTTCCCAAGAAACCCCATGGGCACCAAAACGGATATTTAGGGGCCGAATCTTATCTAGATTTTGAACTAAACACTCATGCAATGATCTACAATTATTTGCTAATCGATTTCAAACTTCAACTTTTCGATTTCTTGGCCTAGATTTTTTTCCTTGTAGTTTCTCTCCCTAACCTTCTCTTTCTAGATTTGGATGAAAAATGGAGGCTGGAAAATAGAAGAATAGGGTTTCTAAACCCTTTATATATCCGTAGTGATATTCCTTAATTGCCAATCGGGCTTTATATACACAATTCCATCTTGGGCCTTGATTAGTGTTGCATATTATAGAAAATATATATAACTACTTTGTGCGGGGTTATAGGCTAAAACAAACATCACACGATCTACATAAAAGTTAACATGTGTAAACACATCACTTTGTACTTTCTTATAGTATCGTAGAATAATGTTGTCAGACATAATATCGCTAGGTTGCCAAGCCATTGTCGATGGTGACAAGGTTACCCAACACAATATTGCTAGCACTGTTGCCTAACGTATATTAGGCTTTTCACACTATTTCAATGTCGCAACATCTAAGGTTGTAATTTCCTGAGTGTCACCGGCACCATTGATGGACCTCATGATCAGTGCCCTTTTTCCAAATCATTCATTTTGAGCGTCGCCAACTCCAGTAAGTGTCACTAGATGAACACTCACCCATTCCAGGCCCTTTTTAGCTCTAAATGGTACATTTTTACGTCCAAAATATTTGTTTAACTTCTAGTACTTAAGATCCATGGTTTTTTGGCCCATGAACACGTAAAAATCTGACCTTTAGATCAAAAACCCTAGTTTTTCTCAAGAAAACCCAAGGGCACCAAAACAAAGATATTGAGGTCGAATCTTACTTAGATTTTGAGCTAAACACTCATGTGATGATCTACCATCTTTTGCAAATAGATTCCGAACTTTCTCTCCCTAACTTTGGATGAAAATGGAGGTGGAAAATGGAACTAAATCAATAATATCTCTTGTGATATTCCTTTAACACCTTTAATTTTAAGAGCCCAAAATTTTCCGTGACAAACCATCTTTTATAATAAAATTTTGGGATGTTATAGATTATCTATAAATCCACAAAATCTGACCTAAAATGGAAATCCTAAATCAATAAAGCTAGAAGTACTAATTTTTGTTCGATTTCATCATTTTTTTGTCCCTCAGTCAAACCTCCTCGTTGTGTTCCATCAGTGTTTGTTTAGTTAAAATACACGATTGGTCACCTTGGAAATCGAAGATAAATTGTCGAAATGGTCTTGGAATTCTCAACTTTGTATGTGGTTTACCAATTGATGCAAGGCATATCACCTAGGAAAACAAAGATGAAACTGACTATAAGTGATTGAAATCCTCTTCTTTGTTTGAAGTTACCCCGATGACCTCAGTGAGTCGAGTATCTTAAAAAAGTTATGGATATTTACCAATTTAGTTATCAAAATACGGCGTTGGTGGGCCTGGTACTTAACAATGGTGATCTACAAATCTATATACTACTTTTGAAGGTAAACATGTACATGTAAAATCAATTTTTAACAGTCTACGATTTTAGTTTGTTTAGGGTTAACCAGGACAATCAATTTCAATAAGGGTTTGAACGTTTACTTGTTATTTGGCTAAACGACACTTTTTTCATTTGATACCTAAACATCGATGATGAAGTTTAGGGATCAAGTTTGACCATCGAGAAAGTGGCTACTGCTAAGCAATTCATGGAGAATCACAACAAAACCCACATGTAATGAGTGTTGTGGCTGGGAGAGGAAGAGGGAGAGGTGAAGAGTCTTGGCAAGATATTCCAATCCGACAGAAGAATGACGGAGCTAAAGAAAACCATGACGGGCCCAGCAAAAGGGGTAACATCACCAAATTCTACATCACAAACTTACCCACAGGGTGTAATCCCTGGGACGTGGCAGATTTCGTTGGTACATTTGGAGAAGTTGTTGGAATGTACATCGCCAGGAAGAAAGATAAAGAAGGGAGGCGTTTTGGTTTCCTAAGCTTAAGGAACGCCAAGGATGCTAAAGAAATGGAGAAAGCCATGAATGGTGTGAAGATGGGAGGATACAAGCTCAGGGTTAACATTGCAAAATTTGCAACTAAAAATATGAGGTTGTGGGAGGAAGAAAGGCGGGTAGATACAGGAGTAGCTAATAAGGGAAAGAAGGTTCAGACTATGGGGAACCGAATTTACCACAAGGGTAATACGGATTGCTGGGTCAAGGAAGGAGTCTTGTTCAAGGAGGCGGTGGCTTCGGGTCCTTACAGGCATGAAGAGAAAATCAACGAGAGAGTAGTCGATGTTCATGAAGAAACCAGTGCTTTCTTCGATTTACAAGGAATGACAGTTGTAGGTAGGGCAAAAGATTTTGCTACTCTCACTAAGATGAATGTCATTTTAGGGAATGCTAGTATTACTGAGACTAAATTATACTACCTGGGAGGATTGAGTTTGATGATTTCGTTCATGTGGGAGGTTGAAGCTTCGGATTTCATCGTTAATGCAAGTCTTTGGAATGATTGGTTTATATCTCTTGACATATGGGCAGGGCAGTCCATGCCGTTTGAGAGGATGGCATGGGTTAAATTCCACGGTGTGCCCTTGATGTGAACAAAGTTTTTGAAGAGGTGGCGGGCCTGTTTGGTAAGGTGGTCCAAAGGTTGAAACTGTCACCGGATGATTGGAATTTATCCACGAATAATGTCGGAGTTTTAGTTGATCATGGAGCTCGTATCTCGGACACGATCACACTCAGATGGAAGAACAAAAAAATACAAGATCTGGGTCCTGGAGGAACAAAAAAATACAAGATCTGGGTGAGGAGTGGCCGGAGCTGGATATTGGAGAAAACGAATCTGGTATGACGCTGACGAACTCTACCCAGAATTTGGAAAGGCGGGAAAAAGGGGAAGTTGAAGTGCCGTTACAGGAAGACGTACCGGGAAACGAATTTGTCTCGGGTGGCAGGAATATTAATGGAATTAATTCTGTGTTTAATGATGACACTTTTGAGCAAGATGGGGAACTGGAACGGCTAACGCAGGCTCAATCTGATGATGGGGTTTCCAAGACAAACAAACATAAGGAAAATTCTGGGCCCAGTAGATTTATGGCTGAGTCAGACATCATTTTTATTAGGCCCAAGAAAAGACAGGCCATCTTGAGACCTAAAAAGAAATTAAGTAACACTCAAGGAAGAGGAAGCCCACTTTCGATTGATAGGCCCAAAAAAAGGGCCATGCGTACAATGGAAAACCATGATTTTTTTCACCTTAATATACCCTTGGGTGGAGAAAACAAGGAGGCTAGTTTGGTGGAAAATCATCTGGAAGAGGGAGAAGTTCAACGGAGGGGAGCGGAACTTCGAACTTAATGTCACACCCCAACCGATGGCGGAAACATCAGAGGGAGACGAAATAGATTTCTCGAGACATCATAACACTAATAATTGTGACAAGTATTTAAATAATAAATTTCATTCCATTTCTAAAGAGTCAATTACAAGGATTTGAAGTAAATACAACAACATGAATAATGAAATACAATACAATAGGAGTACAAAATTTAAAGTGTGTATCTAAGCATCCTACTAGATTCCATGCATCACCAACATCATCATTAAACCTGCAACATGCTTTAAAATCATAGTTCAATACAAAGGTATTGGCGAGTACACTAGTTTTAGACTCGTGATATATGTATAAAAAGAATGTTCAATCCAACATAGCAATTTGGTATACAATGTCAAACTATCATGCATAACTAAAAGTCAAACCCAAATGTCCACAAGAATAATAGCATCCCTCGATATAGCATATCGAGACCCTAAAGAATGAATAATAGGATCCCTCGATATAAAAATATCGAGACCGTAAAGAATATAACTTAACAAAAACCCCGTCGGGTGGTGTGCTACTCCTATAGCGCTATAATTGTTAAGGCAGGTTAACAAGTAGTATGAATTCTAGCATGAACTTAAGCATAACAAAGCATGTATAAGGATTGATTGAATAAAGCATGTTTGTGAATCGTGTATTTTAACAAGTAAAACATGTTGCACCCAAAGTGTATTAAAAGGAAAATGGGTTAAGTGTACTCACAAAATTTGCTAAGTCTTCTGATTATCCAAGTATTGACGAGTTAATGAGATTTAAGGTATGAATGGGTTTGAGTTGAAGATTAAGGGATGTGTAGATTTTGGAATTTAAAGTATAACAAAGTAAGTATACTCGAAAATAATCATATAGACTTAGTACTCGTTTTTGACACTATAAAACCCATAAGGGTTAGAATTATTTCATAGTTTAAATACCCATTAGAATCGTAACAAGTTATTAAGTCTTAGATGATGTAATCTAATACTTTGACAAATGAACACAAATTCATCATCAAAGGTTTGATTATTTGGATAATATAAAAGTATTATATAATATTCATATTTTCATATAGGTCAAGCATGAGGTAGGAGGATGAATCCCCCATTTTGGAACCTCTTTGTTTATCATAGAAGTCATGTAGGAGGTAGGAAGAACAAGTCTTCCATTTAGGTACCTCTTGGTGTTCACCACTACACTTGATGTTATGAACATTCAAGGAGGGTCTTGAACATACAATAAGAAATGAAATAGTTACATCTAATCTAAGAAATCATCAAGTAATGTGTGGATTCTTAGTACGATAGCCCAAGCAAATCCTAAATCACACAATCATCAAGATTTAGACTTGAACATCACTTGAGGGTTAAACCCTTGAACAAAACATAAAATTTGTGAGGTTTACACCTCTGATTTTACATGTCTCAACCTTGTTTTTAAGTCAACTAACCATAGATGTGGTTATACGCACAAGGACATAGGTTTGAGATGAGATAACTCAAGTTTAACAAAGTATGAATCAAAAACTGAAACTTCAGTCCACTTTGGAGCCTTTTTGGTGACATTCTAGACCTTGATTTTCCATGTAAAACCTGTGGAAATGTTCCTAAGGTTGTTCCAAGCAAGTGGGAAAAAGAATCAGGTAAAAAGGTTAAGAAATGAGTGAGATACGCTTGTTTTAGTAACTTGTGATGAATCTGTCTTGCTTCCTGAAATCAGCTACGATTTTGCGTGTTTGAGAGTGAATGGAGAGTGTTTAGAAAGTGAAAAATTCTTGGAGGAGGCTTGGGTTTTATAGGGGATGGATTAGGGTTGGGTTGGTGAGGTTTAAATGCAAGAAACACACTTTAAACCAATAAAAACTCACCAAAAATCGACCAACTTAAAGGTTGTTTTCCGGATCCACTTGGCTCGCGGGCCTCGAAGCCCATACCCATACGGGTCGCGGGCCGCCAGGGCTGGGTCTGGTGCGAGTTAAGTTTTAAATATTGACAATTTGGTCCCTTAAGTTAGTTATTTAGGGTTTTAAGGTGTTTTAATGATATAAAGGCATGTTAAAGGGATCGAAAAAGTAACATTGACATAAAATAAGTATAATGAAGTATGATTATGCGTATGAATGTCATGATTAAGTATCATATGTTTTCAAAAGACGTATGATTCGTAAGTTTCACGTATTTGCACGATTAACACATAGTTTCCAAGAATTACGAATATGTATCAATTGTTTCATGAAAATAAACGTATGAACATGAATTAAGTATGTATAACACGAATTTAAAGGAATACGTGTTTTATTTATGATTCAAGTCTCAGGTTTTACATCGATTACAACGAAAAAACGATTTACAAGAATACAAAGTTTCTAAAAAAATAGGATTACAAGCGATGATTTCTAAAGATAGAAAGTATGAAAACACAGGGCATTACAGTCTCCCCTCCTTTAGGAAATTTCGTCCCGAAATTTATTCAATAGGAAGACTTGAAAGAGTTTTGGAGAAAAGGTGATTATTTAAAATTGGGACTTGAAAATTTTGAAGCATAGTAAGTATGAAATTTTGAATAATGACAAGATACGTTTGCAAAGGAGTTCATTTTTGTCTAACATGATTTGAGGTACCAAACATAATTGAAAACGTGTAGGTGCGTTTATAGGGAAAGCGAGTTTAAACAAGTTTTGAAAATTTTAAATTGGATATGTATTAAAATGTGTCGTATTAGGAAGGGGAATCTTGTATAAAACGGTTTTTATTTTGACGAAAGTGGGGTAGTTTGCATAGGAAGTTTTAAGGATTGTATAAAGTCACACATTTGTAAAAAATTGTTTATTGAGAGGAACATGAAGGTTTGGTACTTTAAGTAAAGTGATAACGGTCTACTAAGTATGTTTACACAAGAATAAAGAATAGAAAGACGGTTTTAAGGGTAAGGAGATAAGTTAGGATTCGAACGTTTAAACAGTCTTGATTGTGAACGAGGTTTGTATAAAAGAAAAGAATAATGGAGAATAATAGGAGTATGGAAGTGAACGATTGACTCTTAATGAATGCAAGTATAAGAATGACATACGTATTGGATAGACGAATGTAGCATGCTAAGAATGAAGTCTCGTCATGGATAATCGGATATCGCGCGCTTAGCAATGCATTTATGAGTTGTTAAAGTTTTGTATAGGGTCTAAAAGGTTTGCAAAACACCGAATTTCTCATGGCACATTTTGCGAAAGTTCGGTAACATGATGAAAACACTTATATATAAGAAGTACCAGCGGCGTATCCGCCATGTTTTGACCACATTAAGTCCGTTTCATATTCGGTGTCATGTTACGTTTCGTGTCTTACCATGCACAGTAGTACACTCCATGGTTCTCCTGCACTTATCACTATAATCATGTGTGCACCTGCGATTATTTTGATCGTCGCATGATCCGCATAGCTTGTACTAGTTGTGTATGAATCAGGGTATGCATAAATTTGAAAATAAGAATGTGTACGTATAGGAATGTAGTATATAAGCAAGTCCATGCTTAAGTATGTATGGGACCCACGTAAGCGAATCCCTCAGGTTCCACTCGCGTACGGGTACGAATGTATGAATCATGAGTATGAATGGAAGTATGAGCATAAATATAAGTTTAAGTATGAATATGCATGTAATTATGAGTATAGACATAAAACGTATGAGTAGTATGAGTATAAGTATAAGAAAAATACGTATTGTCATGAGTATGAGTATGAGTGTACGTACGAACAATAAGGATTATGTATGTACTATATGTTGGAACATGATGGATGTAAGCGTATACAAGCGTTCAAAAGGTTGAGTATGTAAATACGAACGATATAAATGAAATTGTCGCTAGATATCGACTAAAATGTGTACTATGATATGCATGTATAGTGGTGTAAAACCCTGTGTTTCGATACTTTTATTGTCTCGGCAAGTCCTGTCATACTTCCTACCTTGTGATGCTTTTACGCTTGAGACGATCGATCATAATGAGAAATAATACTATTTGAACCTTAAATTTTGTTAAACTATGTGAAACCTTTACTCTATGTGATGCATTGTGATGCTCCTCATATATGAACGGTGTGAATCTTGACTCTTGTGATGCTTTATATATATGAACGATGTGAATCTTGACTCTTGTGATGCTTGACTCTTGTGATGCCTTATATGTGAACGATGTGTATATTCTAGAAACTAGAAACTTGTTATGCTTTGATACTTACTGAACGAGAAACTAGCTTGAACACAAACTGGAAACATAGAAACTTTTTGTGTTATTTATGTAAAAATACCACGTAATGGTTACTGGTGTGTATTTTGGTCAAAAATTACCGAAGCAATTAAGTGATCAAATTACTTAAGTGAGGTAGTGTGCTAAGAATGTGTATTGGAAATATGTTGATTAAGTTGTTAGCAAAAAACAGTTTTTAGGATACGGCTCAGGATATTGAGCTGTATCTATGATCAAACAATGAGCAAAAATGTAAAGGGTGACACAGGATGTATGAGGAAAGCCCTTGATCAATCTAGATCACCGGCATAAAACCTCGGGTGACAATCGCAGCTGCCTTGTTCTTCTTATTGCTTCAAATATCAGGATATAGTGCAGGATATGATGCGGATCAACTAAGTGTTACAATGCGATTTCGATACAAGTGTAAGTGTGTTGTGAGTGTTTGCAGCTGGAGAGAAAGAGTGTGCGAAAGATTGTGTGTTCTAATCTGATCCGATCAATCCTTTTTATAGTAAAAGAAACCAACTAACTATCCTATTATTCTGGGATTCAACGAATATTCCATATGTGAACGTTGTAGTCCACGTCTTCCGGCTTCAACGTCCATAATCTAACGGATTTGCCCGAGTCTTGTGGAGAAGAAGTCCACTTGAACGTTAGACTCTTGTTCCAATAATCTGCACGTGAGTTAATTAGTTACCACCAGGATACTGCATCAGGATGTTACCAATATCCCGATCCGGTATCCTGATCATAACAAAAGAAACATAGTTAGAATATTAATCAGGATATATAAGCAGAAAACCACCCATAACAATTGTCCCCAAAATATATCTGTTGGTATACCAATTCCAACGGATATATTTTAAAGCTTATCTCGTGAATCGAGGCAATTAATATGATTGGACTCTTGAAGCGACAGTGTGCAACTTCCCACGCGTTTTTCACTCGATGGCTATCCATTTAGTCCTTATATCTTCTCTCTTTTTGTTTGATAAACCACCATCTTCATCAGAATTCTCAGGTAAATTCTTTCTTCCCTTTCTTCTCTGTTTTTCTTTACCGAAATCCTCCATGGCCAGTAGAACGAGATCACACATAGGCGATTCAATCCCGACCTTCGAAGCCCAAAACCTTCTTAAAGAACCCGAGAAAGAAGTCTGTCCGTTCGACAATGCTGACATTGCTGCTCTGCAAGACTCCAGCGTTTTCCATGTTGGTGCGATCATCCGCCCTTTCGACAGAGAAATCCATTCGGATTTTTCTTCCAACGAATGGGTGTGCTTCTTGGCTTACCCTTTTTCCATCGGAATTCGATACCCCTTTCCGGCTTTCATATCTCGTTTCTTTGAACTTACCGGTCTTAGTTATATCCAAACCATGCCCATGGTTTGGCTTGTGCTAGTGACCTTGGACTAAATCAGATCTCGTTTTATCCCTGATCTTTGTATCGAAGATCTTCCGCTTGCCTATCTCCTTCGCTCTCATGGCAATAGCCGTTTCCTCCTTTTCTCAACTTCCAAAAATCCCCTCATCCTCAAAGCCACAAAAAATGAGGATAAATGGGAATGAAAGTTCTTTTTTGTAAAAAGGGATTCCATTACTGGGGGTTTTGACCTTCCTGTGAAGTGGTTAACTTCTGGTAGAATTTAGGGTTTTAGGAATATGCCCAACCGTATCCTGAAGTAATATTCTGAACTGACATCTTTATTTTTTGTGCAGCAAATTTTAAAGAACTAGCCCCTCCAAGCGCTGAATCAGATCCGAGAATCAAAAGCATTTACCAACTCCCGGAGAGTGAGAGAACTTTTTCCCTGTCATTTGCAAGTTCAAGCCAAAGATCTAACTCCGACATGTCTGGTAAGTACCTCAGTATACATGAAACAAATATAATAGTTTAAAAATACTCAAGAGTTAGACGTTTTTTCCCTTTCATGCAGCACCAGTCAGAGTTCCAGAGGTCTTTGATCTCAACGAATTAGACAGCTACCCGGCTCCCATCTCGGTGAAGAAAGAACCAAGAACCAAGCCCCAAAGCCACTACGTCTTCCAAACCCAACGGTTCGAAAGTTGTTACCACTCCCAAGCCTCCTCCAACCACCAGGACTCGTGCCTCCAGCGCCCGGAAGAGGAAGGAAACGGACTCTCCGGCTACCTCCGAGACCTTCCCTTACGATCACTATGGATTCAATGAAGCCAGTAGGTTCATGACTTCATTCCTTAATCAGGTAAAAACTCTCATCTCATATCCTGCAAATACATGTCAAATCAGTATCTTGGTTATTGTACAGTAATACATGCGTTTTCCATTGTATGGCCTCGAACGTCTGGTGCACTTGTATGAAGAAGCATGCGGGCTTAACAAAATGCTAGAGTTCAAGCTCAAGAAAGCCAAAATCACCATTGCTGATCAAGGGATGATTGCTACCGCCAAATCTCAGCACTATGAAGACAAATTCAAGGCGATGACTCAGGAGCACCAAGCTGCCATTCACAAGGCCAATGAGGATGCCCAAGCCAAGCTGGAAGCTGCTCATCTCCAATATCAGCAGGATATAAGTTCCTACCGGGATGGCCTTAAAGGATATGTTGTAATCTCTCTTCTCCAAGCCAGGTTAAGGATGGCCTATGAGGCCAAAGCCTTTGGCTTTGAATGCCCCTCCTGGAATGTCAACGCTTGGGAGGCGAAATTAAAGGATCTTGGAGGCAATCCCGTGGAACATCCTGTGAAGCATACTGGTGAGGAGCCTTCTAAGGCGGCAGAAGAGATGGCTGATGCTGGTGGTGATGCTGAGAAGAATCCAGAGGGTGATGGTGGCGAGGATGCTGGAGGGAATGCTACTGGTCAAGAAGGTCCTGCTCCTTGAAAGCAGTGAAGTGGGCAATGATGGATGTACGTGCCTAGGCTGGAGCCCACTTTTTTTTTAAGTTTGATGGTTGTGCTTGTTTGAACAATTTACTTTTCCTGTCTCTAAACAATTTACTTTCCTGCATTAAAACAATATGATGGCCAAAGGTGGATGGGTCCTGGGTTTCAGGATGAAGCCCTTGGTCATCAATTAGTATCGTTTATTTTGAACAATATAACAGTTGGAGGTGGATGGGTCTCGGTTTGAGATGAAACCTTCAACTATTAGGTAAATATGGTTAGAAACTAATTGTGCTTTTTGTGGATGGATCTCAGTTTGAGATGAAACCAAAAGCACAACTTTTGCTATGTTAATAATATAACTTATCCATTATTTTTTTTCAATTTTTAATATGCATTGCTTAGTTTGAATTTTAATGTTCCAAACTCAGTGCATATATCCTATATAGACTTTCGTCAAATAGGGATTTTATAAGTCAAACAATTCAAACAAAGTTTTCAAAGAAAAAGGACACTTCATTTTTATTTTACAAAGTTTGTTTTGGTAACACTTGTTTGATTAGAATACAGTTTTAGTTTTCAATCCAAGTAGCATGTCCCAAATATTTCAACCAAATATCTTGAAATATATTCTAAAATGTATTCTAAAAATATATCATGAGAACATATCCTAATCAGGATAATGATAATTTCAAAAATCCAAACGATTTAGACAAAGTTTATAAAGGAAAGATCATACCAGAAGTAGAGTACAACCCTACTTTCAACCCTTTTACAATCTTTCCAATGAAGGTGTCCCCAGTCTGGGATACCTAGTGTACTGGGTCCAAGCTTAATCCTTTGAGCTTTGCACAATTGCTTCAATAAGAATGTCCCCTGTGTATTATGTTATTCAATACTTAGAAATTAATTGCAATCGTTTGAATAACTTCTGTATTTCAAGGGATAAACCCAAAAATATACTAGAGATAAATCCTTAATGTACTGGGGATAAGTATTCTGGGGAAAATCCCAAATTTTCATGCGCTACAGGCGGGAGTGTATAAACTCCAAGACTTAGAAAGGTGAAAACCTTTAAACCTTAGAGAGTATGAAAATACCCTTTCATGAGAGAGGGTGATCAATCCTCATATACCTTGAGGATCCAGGATAGAGTCAACAGTAACGAAATTGTCAGCCACTTTTACATGAACTTGTCCCGCCACCTTGAACTATCCCGGGATAACTTGCGCTCCAGGCGGAGTGTTTAAACCTAATTCGTGAGAAAGGTGAATACCTTTAAACCTGTGAAGGGATCAGGATCCCTTAAACGTGAGAGAGGGGGCCAATCCTCTAATCTTTTGAAGTATCCTGAGTGTGTATCCTGGAGCTACATCCCTAACCATATACTGCAAAACAACTGTAAACTAAGGTGGGTGTTAGCCTGGCTAACACCCTTCCGATGCTTAAGTCAGTATTGGGTCCACAATAATAAATAATACCTAAGAGATAGAATTCATACGATCCTGAGTTAGAAATTAAATTCTAAACTCACTTGAAATAGAGCTTTAGGTGTATAGTGTTCCAGGATCTTGGTAGCATATCCCCCTCCATATTCTTGAGTCGGTATGCTCCTTTCCCTGACTCTGATTCAATCTCATAAGGTCCTCCCACTTAGGAGCTAACTTTCCATCAGCAGGATTAGTAGTATTCTGAAAAGCCTTTCTTAATACCCAATCTCCAACCTGAAACCTTCTAGTCCTTATGTTCTTATTATATTCTCTGGATATCCTCTGTTGATAGCTGCCATCCTTAGCTTTGCTGCATCTCTTGTTTCATCAATAGTATCCAATTCTTGGCATAGGGCTTCAGGATTCTGCTCAGGATCCCGGAGGTTGGATCTCGCTATAGGTATCACCATCTCAGTCGGGATCACTGCTTCTGCTCCAAATGCTAAGGAGAATGGGGTTTGGCCAGTTGCTTTTTTTACTGTTGTCCTATCAGACCAAAAAACAAAGGGTAATTCTTCTGCCCATCTTCCTTTCTTAGCTCCAAGTCTTTTCTTCAAATTGTTGACAATTATCTTGTTCGAGGATTCTGCTTGTCCGTTTGCTTGAGGATGTACCGGTGTGGATGTGATCATTTTAATTCCCCAACTCTTGCAAAAGTCAGTAGTCCTCTTACTTATAAACTGAGAACCATTGTCACAAATTATCTCAGCTGGTACTCCAAATCTAGTCAGGATATTCCTTTTAATGAAGGATACTACTTCTTGGTCTCTAACTTGAACAAATGCTTCAGCTTCAACCCACTTAGAGAAATAATAAGTCATCGCCAGCATGAAGACTTTTCCTCCTAGAGCCTTTGGCAATTTTCTTACTATATCCATTCCCCACTTCATGAATGGCCAAGGGGAAACAACAGGATACAGTGGTTCCGCATGCTGATGTAATATATTACTGTGTCTTTGACATGCATCACATCTTCGAGCATATTCTGCAGCATCTTTCCTCATCGTCGGCCAATAGTATCATGTTCTTAATACCTTTGAGAATAATGACCTACCCCAATATGGTTACCACAATCCCCTTCGTGTATATCCTGAAGCACTTCTTTGGTTTCGGGATCCACCAAGCACCTCAGATATGGTACTGCAAGAGATTTCTTGTACAAAACATTATTTATAATAGTGAATCGTGATACCTTCATTCTAAAGGCATTAGGATTCTCATCCTTTGGGATGTGTCCTTCCTTGAGATATCTCATGATTGGAGCCGTCCAGGACTTAGGATCCTCCTCGGAATGCTCATCATCAGGACCTTGAATACTTACTACTTCCTTATCCTGAGATTTGAGAAGATCCGTCACGGGATACAAGATATTTGAGTTCCCTCCGGTATCCTGAATGATGATCCTAGATTTGCCAAGGCATCAGCTTCAGCATTATCCTCTCTCGGTACCTGTTCAAGTGTAAAAATATCGAAGTATCCTGCTAATTTTTTGAGAATTTCGAGATACTCGATTAACTTCTCACCTTTAACTGCGTAGGTCCCATTAAAATGATTAGTAATTAACAAGGAATCAACAAATACTTGTAAATTTTTAACATTCATATTTCTGGCTAACTCTAATCCTGCAATCAAAGCTTCATATTCTGCTTCATTATTAGTGGCAGGAAACTCACACCTAATAGCCTGGGGTAATATGTCCCCCTATGGCGATTTCAGTAGTATCCCCAATCCTACACCTCTAACATTAGATGCACCATCAGTATATAATGTCCAGGATTCTGAGGTTTCTCCTAGTTGTTGAACTTCTAGGTCTACTTCGTTTTAAATATCACTACTGAAATCAGCCACAAAGTCAGCTAGAGCTTGGGACTTTATGGCATTTCTAGGTTCATATACTAGATCATAGGCACTTAGTTTTACTGACCATTTAGCCATCCTACCCGACATCTCAGGTTTCCTAAGCACATTCTTAACAGGATAATTAGTTTTAACATGAATCCTATGTGTTTCAAAATAATGTCTAACCTTTGTTGATGCCATAACTAGGGCTAATATTAATTTTTCTAAATGAGAATATCTAGTTTCAGCATCTAATAGACTCTTACTAACATAATAGACAGGATACTGCTGACCTTCATGATCCTTTATAAGAACAACACTTACATCATTCCCTGATACTGCGAGGTATAGGGATAATGGTTCACCATCCTCAGGCTTCATCAATAGAGGTGCAGTTGAAAGATACTTCTTCAAATCCTGCAAGGTTGCTTCATGCTTTTCTCCCCATTTGAACTTCTTGTTCTTCTTCAGGATATCATAAAATTCCTTGCATTTTTCTAAGGATCTTGAAATAAATCTGTTTAATGTTGCTACTCGTCCCGTCAGTCTTTGAACATCTTTCATATTGGAAGGTGACTTGATATCCAAGATGGCTTTGATCTGTTATGGGCTCGCTTCTATCCCTCTTTTAGTCACCATATATCCTAAAAACTTTCCTGCCCCTACTCCAAAATGGCACTTGGCAGGATTTAGCTTCATGTTATATAGATCCAGGATATCAAATGCTCCCTTAATATCCTGGAGGTGATCCTCAGCCTTCTTAGATTTCACTACCATGTCATCAATGTATACCTCCATGGTGTCCCCCAGCTTGTCTTTAAACAGCATGTTTACCAATCTTTGGTATGTTGCACCTGCATTTTTCAAACCAAAGGGCATAGCAGTATAACAATAAATACCTGTTGGTGTCATGAAAGCAGTATCCTCCTGGTCTGAAGGTTCCATTTGGATCTGCTGAAATCCAGAGGATGCATCCATGAAGGTTAACATCTCATGGCCGGCAGTAGCATCCACCATTGAGTCAATATGAGGAAGAGGAAATGGGTCTTTGGGACAAGCTTTGTTCAAATCTGTGTAATCTACACAAACTCTCCATTTCCCATTTTTCTTCTGTACCACAACTACATTTGCTAGCCATCTTGGAAATTTGACCTCCTTGATCATCTTGGATTTCAATAACCTCTCTACTTCTTCTTGAATGATCATATTTTGTTCCGGAGCAAATTTCCTTCTCTTTTGTTGTACAGGCTTGAATGACCTGTCAAGACCGAGCTTATGAGTTATAATATCCTTGGAAATACCTCTCATATCCCCGTGCTTCCACGCGAATGTTGACATCCTGCATTTCAAAAAGTTAGTCAACTGATCCTCAATATCCTAAGGGATATTGGTTCCTACGAGCACCGAGATATCTGGATTATCCTGATCCAGGATAATTTTCTTTACATCCTATTCTGAAGCCTCCACGATATCCTGGGCCCACATCTTTAATTGCTATGCTACATTAGGCTTAGTTGAGGATTTCATCGAGGATGAGTAGCACTCCTTTGCCTCCTGTTGATCACTGTCCAACTTGACAACCCCCCAAGGAGTAGGGATCTTGATGCATTGATGATAGGTTGACGGCACAGCTTTCATATCATGGATCCATGGCCTACCCAATATAATATTATAGTAGGATAAGGAGTCCATCACACAGAAGCGTTGCATTGAGTTGACCCCTTCAACATATACTGGTAACTTTATCTCTCCCGTGGTATTCCTAGCTTCTCCGCTGAACCCAACAAGTACAGTGGACTTTGAAGTGATATCCATTGGAGATACATTCATTCTCTTCAGTGTTTCTAGCTGAATTATGTTGACGGAGCTGCCATTATCTACCAGTATCCTGCGCACAAAATGATTAGCAACATATAAAGTTATTACCAAAGTATCATGATGAGGATCCTGGACAGTATCCCTATCATCATTATCGAACGTAATCACTTTATCAGTCGTGAGGGTTGACATCCTGGTTGGCTTATCTCCCATCTCTGCCTTAGCCTCCCTTGCATGTCTCTTTGCTGCAGAATAAGAGGTCCCACAGATATCAAATCCTCCTGAAATGAAGTTAATTATCTTGGCATCCACAGGAGGTGATGCTGCTCGTTCAGGATCCTTCTCAGTATCCTGGCCCTTATTCTTCTTCCTTACCAGGAGATCCTTCAGGTATCCTTTGCTCAGCAAATAGCTTATTTCCTTCCTCAGGGCAATGCAATCTTCTGTAACATGTCCGAAATCCTCATGGAAGGCACACCATTTGGACTTATCCTTCCAATCAGCTTTTTGTTGATTCTTCCGGGGCCACCTAGCCTTGTCTCCTAAACCCTACATTGCATACATCAGTTCAGGTATATTTACAGAAAAACAATATTCTGACAACTCAGGATACTCCTTAGGATCCTCGTCTTCAACAGCATTCACTTTCTTGCTATCATTCCTGCCATATGGCTTAGAGAGGTATGGTTTATACGAGGATTCTGATTTCCTGTTGGTTGACTCATAAGTTGTGGATGAATTCATCCTTTCTTGCATCTTTTTGTCATCCTCTAGTCGAATATATCTTAAAGCCCTGTTCTGAGCTTCATCCAGGTTCCTGCAGGGATTCATTACAAGATCCTGGTAAAATTGAGAGTCTTTCTACAACCCTCTACAACCCCATCTTGAAAGCCTGCACAACTGTTGCAACATCTAGATGTGGGATATCTAAGGATTCCCGGCTAAACTTGTTCACATAATCCCTCAAGGATTCCTGAGGTCCTTGAGTTATCCTGTAGAGATCACTGGTTAGTTTTTCAAAACTCCGACTGCAAGAAAATTGACTATTAAATAGATTTACTAAATGAGCAAATGATGTAATCGAATGAGGAGGAACGTTTAAAAGCCATTTTAAGGCTGATCCTGTTAAGGTAGAACCAAAACCCTTGCAGAGGCATGCTTCCTTGAGATCTGGAGGGATAGGGTTGATTTCCATCCTTTCCCTATACTGGGCAATATGCTCTTCAGGATCTGTAGTTCCGTCATAGAGCTTCATGTTGGGGGTTTGAAATCTTTTTGGGATTTCAGCATTACAAATAGGATATGCAAACCGAGATATCTTGTGGCTATCCTGGGATACTTCTGTGATTGGCTGGACTACTCCAGGTACATTGGATATCATGTCCTTTAACTTTTGAAGCTCCCTAGAAAGTGCTGACATCATACCTGCATCCTGCAAAGATCCAATACCATTAGTAGCAAGAGTATTATTATTATTAGATACATTACCAGTCTGAGGATTCTGGCCATATCCTAAAGCATATCCTGAGCTTCTCACAGTTGACACCCTGACCGAAGAGGGTATCTCAGGAATATGATTCTGAGAATGGCTAGGCATAATATTTCCCCTGTTATCCTCAGTATACACTGTAGAACTGAAGCTCAAAGCTCTAGGTTATAAGGGAGTGACAGTATCCTCAGCGGGCCTGCTTGAGCTAGATTTCAAGAGTTGTATCTCTCTCATCAGCATTTAGTTGGTCTCCTGCTATTGCCTCATCTGTTCCTGTACACTACCAAATAAAGTTAGAATTTCTTCATTAGAGGCCAAAACAGGACCAAATCCCTGAATATTGCGAGCGGGGATAACATCCCGAGCCACATGAATTTCAGTTCCTTGTGAAGAGGTTTGCATTCTCGGGGGAGGTGGTGGAAGCACTGAACCAACTGTTGCAGAGGTCGTAGCAGACACGGTAGAAGAGCTCATGTTTGATCTCGAGGCCATTGCAAATAGTGTAGCAAAAAGTTTTGAAAATAGAAAACCAAGTAACGATTTTGCAAAAACTTTTAGCAGAAATAGCACCACTTGCCCCACGGTGGGCGCCAAATTGTTTTGGTCAAAAATTACCGAAGCAATTAAGTGATCAAATTAGTTAAGTAAGGTAGTGTGCTAAGAATGTGTATTAGAAATATGTTGATTAAGTTGTTAGCAAAAAATAGTTTTCAGGATACGGCTCAGGATATTGAGCTGTATCTATGATCAAACAATGAGCAAAAATGTAAAGGGTGACACAGGATGTACGAGGAAAGCCCTTGATCAATCTAGATCGCCTGCATAAAACCTCGAGAGCTGGCAATCGCAATTGCCTTGTTCTTCTTATTGCTTCAAATATCAGGATACAGTGCAGGATATGATGCGGATCAACTAAGTGTTACAATGCGATTTCGATACAAGTGTAAGTGTGTTGTGAGTGTTTGCAGCTGGAGAGAAGGAGTGTGCGAAAGATTGTGTGTTCTAATCTGATCCGATCAATCCTTTTTATAGTAAAAGAAACCAACTAACTATCCTATTATTCCGGGATTCTACGAAAATTCCATATGTGAACGTTGTAGTCCACGTCTTCCCGCTTCAACGTCCATAATCTAACGGATTTGCCCGAGTCTTGTGGGGAAGAAGTCCAATTGAACGCTAGAGACTTGTTCCAATAATCTGCACGTGAGTTAATTAGTTACCACCAGGATACTGCATCAGAATGTTACCAATATCCTGATCCGGTATCCTGATCACAACAAAAGAAACATAGTCAGAATATTAATCAGGATATATAAGCAGAAAACCACCCATAACAGTGTGCATTTGGTGTGATATGTTTTATTAATATTTTAAGCTCATTTTACACATTAGTCAAGTTTGAAATTTATAAAACACGATATTCTACTAACACTAAACACACACTAGGGCAAGTGCACCCAACGTGAGCGTAGTATAGCGTTGGTAAGATACCGAGGTCATCCAAGGACACAAGAGATTTTAGTACTGGTTTATACTCAACGTCTAATCAAGCTAAAATTTTTGAGAAAAGGTTTTAAACATGAAAAATAAAACTAAAAATGCAGAAATAAAAATAAAATAAAAAACAGATAGACAAGATGAATCACTTGGATCCAACTCGCCTTTTAAGTATCCTTTGATGATTCTTTCACTTTCGGACTTTTTAAGAGATTATCTTAGTTATATTAGTAGGCCCCTCTTTTGAAGGTGACGTTACCCTCAACCCAGTGGTTTGAGTCAGCAAGGATACAATCCCAAATGATCGGAATATTGAAAGATAATTAATTAAGTTATTAATGCGAAAAGTGGTAAGCCCCTCTTTTGAAGGTGACGTTACCCTCGGCCAAGTGTTTTGAGTTAGCAGGGATACAATCCCAAGTAGCCGGATTAATATATTAATAGTAGTTTACATATGAGGGTCAAGCCATTCGCACCCCTGCCATCCAATACCAGTGGGTATTGAAGGAGGTCCTAGTAAGCTTGACCCTGGTCATTGCAGAATCTATACACTTAACAAGGTAAGAACTTTACTAAACCATTCCCTTAACCCCCGACCAGGTAGCCAACATACCTCTATATAGACCGTAGAGATATGAATAGTGTAAATCTTTTACTTTATATAGACAATAAAGTAATGCCAAGACACCACGGACAAATGATAAAGAAAATTCACCTTCGACATAAGAAACTAGTTATTAAAGTCATTAATACAAAACCAAATAAAAAGTGCCGAACGATTAAAAATCAAAAGTAATACATAAAAGACTTGTCTTCACCAAGTGATGTAAGAGACTTAGCCAAACATGGCCTTTGATTGACAAGAAGTCTTACGATCAATCTTGGATCCCGAGACTACTACACACACTCTAGGGTGGATGATGGATGATGGTTGTGGATGTGGGTGTTGTAGTGGTGGTGGTGGAGTGGTGGCAAAGTGGGAGAGTGGTGGTTTGCCAAGGGATGCCTTTGAAGTGAGCCAAGCACCTCTATTTATAGACTGAACAGAAGCCCGGCCACGGCCCCGTGTCCAGCGGACACGCCCCCGTGGCCATACTTTTCTCTTCCTTCATTAATTGCATTTGTCAACATAGGGCTCAACACGACCTGTGTCCAGCGGGCACGGCCCCGTGTGCAGAAGCGTATCTGTACTACCAAGATTATGCAAGATTCTGCCTATCTTAGCGTTGACCACACCCCGTGCTGAGCTGGCACGCCCCTGTGGTGGGCGTAGAAGCTTTCACAACTTTGTCCTTTCTTCAGACACCTGACCACGCCCTCGTGTCCAGTGGGCACGACCCGTGGTCAGTCTTCTGTTTCTTGTTTTTGCTTTTGGGGATGTTGCCGAGGGGTCGGGCATGTCATGTTTATTCCTTTTCTTTGTATTTATGCTAGTTTTTGCTGCATATTTGTTCCTTTTGCTCGTTTAAGCTCATTTGGTCCTGTAAATTCAAAAGGAAGACAAAAGTACGCTTTTTCCAACATTAGTACTAAAAAAGGGTTAGTTTTATGCCTCATTTGATGTAATTTATATGTTGCATTTTGCACACATCAAATACCCCCACACTTGAATCTTTGCTTGTCCTCAAGCAAAACTCTTTATTATGTGGCTTACACACCCAAATGGAATGGGTAGAAGATAAGTTTTGGGCTTTTCTTGAGTGTCGGGAATCCAAGATCTTTATTGGGTTTTATTTTTATTCTATTTACAATCCTATTCGTTATGATTTATTTAGAACGTTTCATAAGAGAAATCACTTATTTGGGCATAACATGCCTCTTTAAAATTCTATTTATATACAAGTTCACATACCTCATGGGAGATCACTCAACACTCGGCCGAAGATGTATTTTTGGGAAACACTCGAGACCGGCATGGAACTTACATCTACCATATGTTTTCCAAGCAATCAATCCTCCTCCTTTTTAACTATAAACCTTCATAAATATCAAGTGGGCTTTGGGAAAGGGTTAGGCTTGGGCTAAGGGTAGGTGGTTTTGGTTAGTAAAAAAGGCTAAAAGCGTAAAAAGCGTAGGTTGTCGTAAAACTTTTTGTTTTTGTGACTTTTATTCAAACTAAGCATCTTCAAACAAAGTTTCTTTGAGGAACTTGTTTGTTTATTGCTAGACTTTCATTTGTTTTTTCTTTTGATAAAGAAATGTCACAAGATAACCGAGTTTTTTTACTAAAACAAAGGGTTGAAAAGAAAAAGGGTTTTTGGTAGGTAAAAGGGTGTTTGTTTTGCGGGTTTAGAAATGAAAAGGGTTTAGGCTCAAAGGGGTTAACTAGGGGGATTTTTGGGTAGGTGATAAAAATTGAAAAATAATGGTGTTGAAAGGAAAATGGGCTAATCCTATTGCCTCCATCATTTACTTTCTTGGGTTTAAGTTGGTAAGGCCCGGGAATGTATCGTCGTGGCAAGTTCTAGAGTCGTACGAACCAAGCGGCTATTCACACAAGAAACAAAAAAATGAGAATTTAGTTTAAAGATATATGCTTGTATGCTCAATAAAGGCTCAAAACTCACTTGTTATGGGAATGAGTTTATAATGTGATCAAGTATATATAATCAAATTTTAATTAGATTTGTCATGCCTTTTCATAACTTTCTTATGTTGGTTCTTTTTATCACGACGCTATTGGTTGTAAATTTGTAAAAATATAACCTTTTTAGAACTTGTTATTCCCAAATTAAACCAAAACAAGTAAAACAATGAAAGTTTTAGAAAAAAATTGGGGTGATTAGCGGTTCCAATAGATTTTTGTGTAAGGCTTGTTATTAGGACTTGCAAAATTCAAGGTTTTAACATCCCCCCCCCCCCCACACTTAAATTACACGTTGTCCTCAATGTGTCCCAAAAATAAGTTTTTAGGTTGATTGAATGTGTAAAAAGGTGTTGAAAAACAAAATTTGTGTTACTGGGCGTTTGGCCACCCCGTGTGGGTCCGAGCACGGCCCCATGGTCAGATTGCCAGTACCAAAATTTAACAGAAGGCTGGCACGGGGCATGTTTAGTGAGCACGGCCCCGTGTCCAGTTACCTGAACTGGGCAAATTTCTGCATAGACTTGGGCACGGGGCGTGTTAGGATGAGCACGGCCCCGTGCTGAACATGCTGTAATGATGGAAAATTATCGGGAGGCTCTGTTTTTGTGCATGGGTTGTGGTTTTAATGTTCCCTTGGTAACCTCCACCTTTTCAACCATTATAACATCATCCAAACACTATTCAATAATTTAAATCCATCATTCATGAAAGAGTGAGATACATAGTTCCTTGAAATTAAAAAGTACAAACTAAAAACTAAGGTAGATAAGTAGGTCCTAGAATGCAAGAAATTTTAAACCACAAAGAAGTTCTAGCCTAGATGTTTTTATTATAAGAGCAACAAAATCCCGAAAAATGAATTATTCGGTTGAATAAGGCTTTTAGAACTTCTTTCCGGAGAGTGCCCCTCACACATCGTTAAGCCGCTCCTCTATCTCCCGGGGGAGAAGGAAAGCAGGCTCATTGTCTTTCTCATGTGGAGGAGGTGGGACTTCAACCGGAACCTCTTGTAAGGCGTCTAGAGGAGGTTCCGGGGAATGTCATCCCATCCGGTGGGATTAATAACTTCTTATGCCAAGTTCCAATCTTCTTGTGGAAGATTGGTTCCATAGGCGGCATTGCAAGAATGTTCAGCCTTTGGTGCAAAAGGTTGATTTCTAGGAAGCTACTCTCTAGTCCCACCGTTAGATAGTTGATACGGTCAATTAGAATTTCCTCCACGGATGTCATCTCATTGAGTGCCTCCCTTAGTGCCATTACGTAACGCACAAGGGTTGCTTCTATCAATGGCCTTCTTTCCCTACGACTGTTCCTTGAGTGAGCTGAAGAGGTTCCGCTATTCTGGCTCGACATTCTAAGAAAACAAGTCGAAAAGTTCAAAATAATGAAACAGTAACTCCAGCCACGGCCTCGTGCTCGCTGAGCACGGCCCCGTGGCCACCATTCTGCAGGTTTTTGAAACAAGGAATCTTAGTGCTTTAAATTATTTTTCTGACTTTTGAAACATTTCAAAGCATAAATAACTTAAAACAGTGTTATAAAACTTATTTTTGATAAGATTCATTGGTTAAAAACCTAGCAAATATCACAATAAAGCTTAAAAACATGGAGGTTTCAAACTTTAATGGAGGTTTTGAGGAGTTTTTAGAGAAGAAAGCAAAAGACAAAAGTGGTAAGGACAAGATGCTTGTTGGGAACCTTCTTTGGAATATACCCTGTAAGGTATATGTGAAAATCCCAGCAGATCTTGGTCTTTGGAATGGGTCCAAATGTGCAGGAATCATGCTGACTTTATAGAAAACGACAGCACGCTGACCACGGCCCCGTGTCGGCTGGACACGGCTCCGTGGTCAGACATGACTTTGACACATTTTGTCCGTATTCTGAAAATGGGGCGTGTTGGCGTGGACACGACCCCGTGGTCAATTTTTAGGCGGGCACGGGGCGTGTTGACCTGGACACGGCCCCGTGGCTAGAGAGTTTTTATGAAGTTTCGTCTAATATTAAGGAATTTGTCCTTATCAGGCGGTTCCTTACTGGATGGAACAACACCGAAGTGCCTAAGGTACCTTAATTTCCGTTTCTTTAGACAAGAACGCAAGAGGTTATCAGAAATGGTAAAACCTAACCTAAATACCTGTGGGTGAAACTGACCTTTATTCCCCTTATCCGGGCTCTCTTTAAAGAAGGCATATGTCGAATCACTCAGGTCTATGAACGCATCGGCGGAGACCGATGGAGAGTCCTTCACGGCACAATGGACACAGGGACAACTATCGCTCAAGTCCGCACAAGAGTTAGAGGTTCTTTCGGTGTCGACTATGTTGTTAAATTCCGAATGCGTCCCCAATAATTCTCCTGGATTGTTGTCTTGTGATGGATAACTTGTATCCATCTCAAGTTCTTTTAATAATTGGAGAATTATTTCATCGAGCTGACATAATTCTTCTAAAATTATGTCATCCAAAAGAAATGGTTGAGGGCATTCAGGGGAGAGATAAAGATCGTTTTTACTTTCGCCCATCTTAAGGTTATAGGGAAACGATGGGTCTATATAGTGGGGAGTGTAATTTAGAAAGTAACATTCTAAATCTTTATGAGACCCACCACATATTTGGCACCACTCATAAGAGGAACGAAACTAAAAATAATCAATATCACTCAGGTTTGTGTCAGAAATTACCAACCGTCGGGATCTTACGGTTCTGTTTTCACTAATTGGGGTTTGGACACACGGGTGTGTTCAGTGGGCACGGCCTCGTGTTCAGCTACTGTCTGACATCATGAGCGTAGTATAGCGTTGGTAAGATACCGAGGTCGTCCAAGGACACAAGAGCTTTTAGTTTATCCTCAACGTCTAATCAAGCTAAAAAATTTTAGAAAAGGTTTTTAAACATGAAAAATAAAACTAAAAATGCAGAAATAAAAATAAAATAAAAAACAGATAGACAAGATGAATCACTTGGATCCGACTCGCCTTTTAAGTATCCTTTGATGATTTTTGCACTTTCGAACTTTTTAAGAGATTATCTTAGTTATAGTAGTAGGCCCCCTCTTGTGAAGGTGACGTTACCCTCAACCCAGTGGTTTGAGTCAGGAAGGATACAATCCCAAATGGTCGAAATATTGAAAGATAATTAATTAAGTTATTAATGCGAAAAGTGGTAGGCCCCTCTTTTGAAGGTGACGTTACCCTCGGCTAAGTGGTTTGAGTTAGTAGGGATACAATCCTAAGCAGCCGGTTTAATGTATTAATAGTAGTTTACATATGAGGGGGTCAAGCCATTCACACCCCCGCCATCCAATACCAGCGGGTATTGAAAAAGGTCCTAGTAAGCTTGACCCAGGTCCTTGCAGGATCTATACACTGAACAAGGCAAGAACCTTACTAAACCATTCCCTTAACCCCCCCGACCAGGTAGTCAACATACCTCTATATAGACCGTAGAGATATGAATGGTGTAAATCTTTTACTTTATATAGACAGTAAAGTAATGCAAAGACACCACGGACAAATGATAAAGAAAATTCACCTTCAACATAAGAAACTAGTTTTTAAAGTCATTAATACAAAACCAAATAAAAAGTGCCGAACGATTAAAAAAATCAAAAGTAATACATAAAAGACTTGTATTCACCAAGTGATGCAAGATACTTAGCCAAACATGGCCTT
Source organism: Helianthus tuberosus (assembly GCA_030545235.1). Lineage (NCBI taxonomy): Eukaryota > Viridiplantae > Streptophyta > Magnoliopsida > Asterales > Asteraceae > Helianthus > Helianthus tuberosus. Next base: position 52,717,080 of record CM060389.1, on the reverse strand, counting down.
TGATTGACAAGAACTCTTACGATCAATCTTGGATCCCGAGACTACTACACAAACTCTAGGGTGGATGATGGATGATGGTGGTGGATGTGGGTGTTGTAGTGGTGGCAAAGTGGGAGAGTGGTGGTTTGCCAAGGGATGCCTTTGAAGTGAGCCATACACCTCTATTTATAGCCTGAATAGAAGCCCGGCCATCGCCCCGTGTCCAGCGGACACGCCCCCGAGGACATCCTTTTCTCTTCCTTCATTAATTGCATTTGTCAGCACAGGGCTCAACACGGCCCGTGTCCAGCGGGCACGGCCCCGTGTGCAGAAGCGTATCTGTACTACCAAGATTTTGCAAGATTCTGTGTATCTTAGCGTTGACCACGCCCAGTGCAGAGCTGGGCACGCCCCCATGGTGGGCGTAGAAGCTTCCACAACTTTGTCCTTTCTGCAGAAACCTGACCACACCCCCGTGTCCAGTGGGCACGGACCGTGGTCAGTCTTCTGTTTCTTTTATTTTGCTCTTGGGGATGTTGTCGAGGGGTCGGGCTATCACGTTTATTCCTTTTCTTTGTATTTATACTGGTTTTTGCTGCATATTTGTTTCTTTTACTCGTTTAAGCTCATTTGAACCTATAAATTCAAAAGGAAGACAAAAGCACGCTTTTTCCAACATTAGTGCTAAAAAAGGGTTAGTTTTATGCCTCATTTGATGTAATTTATATGTTGCATTTTGCACACATCAGTTACTCACAATAATACACAACGCAACACTTAACCTAACTCGCAAAGCGAACCAAAGTCGGAAAACTAGCAAACGCGAATCGGCTGTCCGAATGGACATCCGACCGGATGGCCATCTGCTCGGATGGCCATCCGACCGGATTGCCATTCGACTGGAAAGCCATCTGATAGCCTGCACTTCTCCACCGACTTAACCCCATCCGATCGATGCCATTCGATTGGAGCCGTCACTGTCATCTATAAATAAGGCACTTGACCCTTCATTCTCACCTTTCACTCTACCATCTGACCACACACACTCAAGTCACTCTTAGTCAGTTTAATCGCGATTCAAGGCCATTTCGTTAGTATTTCTCCTCAAATCTTGTACAAACTTCATCTTTAATCACTTCTACATCATATTCTTCATCAAAATCACACGAACACTTTAACTTTTTCTCAAAAACCAACTGATTAGGACCTCTTGAAGGAGGTTTCCACTTGGTTGCTTATGCAAACTGTTGTGGAGTACCATCTAACCAAGAATGGTTCCAGATCTAGCGGATTTTCACAACTTTTATACAAGATCTAAAGGATTACCACACTTCTATACCAGATCTAACTGAATTTCACATGTTTCCGGCTTGGAACTGATAAGCTTCATGTTTTGCAACTGATTTCTGAACTTTCCTCGGTTTTTATACAAAACAGTGGAGAAATCGGACTCAATCGGGCTCTCGACTCGTTCCTTAGTCAAGAGTCGGCTTGAAGACTGATTCCCACCGGAGAAATGGACCGACTAAAGGGTCAAACATGAAATTACACTGAAAACAGCTCTACTGTCCGACGGGGTGATACCCATCCGATCGATCGAGCTGGGTTTGGGTATGTTTCCGTTGTTTGACATGTCATCACACCGTCTCCGTTAACCCAAAACTTAGAAAATTTTACAAAACTTCACCTACTGACCATCTGTTCGAATGGTCATCTGATCGGATAACCATCCGTCCAGATGATCTGATTTTGATAACACTTGCTGTTTGTTTTTACAAGACACTATGATCAAAAACTTAAACATTTCACAGACACCTACACACTGTTCGAATGGCCATCCGTTCGATTGGTCATCCGCTTGGATGACCATCCGATCGGATGGAGCCCATCCGTTCGAATGGCCATCCGTCCGGATGACCATCCGCTCGAGTAGTCTGTCAAACACTTTAACTCGGTTTTCGCACTATTTGACAGTTTGTTCCCGACCGGGTCAGGACTTAGAGGACTTATGCTCTGTTCCTCGCACACAGACTGATCCAACGCTCCCTTCGATCCAATCCTACTGTGTTTAGGATTCTAAGCACCCACTGTGAGTATACTCGATCCCTTTTTTTATTTTAAACACTTTTGGGATGCAACATCTATTCTATATCAAACACTTAACACTTGAAACTTATTTGAAACATACTCTATCCGTATTAAACATCAAAACACGAAACTTGTGATACTTGAGACTTTTATGCTATGTGAATGTTTGATTCTTATGTGTAGCCTACCTTAACAATTATAGCACTATAGAGGTAACGCACCGCTCTTTGAGTCTTGGGGAGTATTGTTAAGTTTTTTATTCTTTTACATCCTCTTCGTTGCGACGAAGTAGGAAATGCACGTTAACGCGTTGGAGACTTGGGTTATCATAAGAACCACGTTAACTAGCATGTTGAAACTTATGATATGATGTTCATGTTGGATATGAGTTTTATACATTTAAACTATTATGCTATGTATTCAAACTTGTATATTCGCCAACATCTTTGTTGATTGTATTTTAATACATGTTGCAGGTTGATAAGTTTGGACGTGAAGAAATCAAGCTAGGATGATACTTAGAAACTCATCTTAGAGAAGCAATGTTCTGAAACACGTTTTGATCTATGTTTTGATACAATTTGTTTAACTGGTATATGACATTTTGATGCTTATTATGAAATCTGATTAACCTATATCGAAACAAGTAGTGTAATGGATTCTCGTGAGCAATCTGATTCGCTTAGTGTCGCGCCCCGATGTTTCAGCCATCGGTTGGGGTGTGACAAGTGGTTTAAGCGAAACGTCGAGTTTATCGAATCAAAAATAGATTTAGTTTGATTTGGAAGGTAGAATATAGTTATAAAGTACTCATTGGTTATGCATAACGTATTTTGTAATGAATGGAAATGTTACTTTTGTTTTTAAATTTTTTTTACGTATTTTGTAATGAAAAATCAAGGAGTGGAACTAGTCGACAAGGTGCGGGTTTCACCCCTAACTTGACGATTTCGTACCCTAAGTGTGGTTGGTACTCGTCGGGTCAAAATTTATTTCAACATTTCGACGAGGGTCCACTAGAATTTGGAATTTGAATTTCTCCACCAAGGTGATGACTTCACTCCTAACTTAATGGTGAATTTCATGTAAAAAGGATGAGTAGATGGATTGAGTGTCGTTCACCAAATTGTGGGTTTCACGTCTATTTTGGTGAAGTCGCCTCGTTGGTATGATATGAGTGATTTCGAGTTTTAATATAAACGAGTAAAAAGAAGTATGTTCGAAATAATAATAAGTATGAGCACATAAAGCATTTCAAGAAAATAACACGAAGAGACATTTCAAGAATAAAATGTAAAGATGTTTCATAAAAGTAGCATATGAAGCAAGTATGGTCGAATTTGGTACTTAACTATATACTAGGTCAAAAGCATGGCAATTTTTCTCATTCCCTATAGTTATGGCTCTGATACCAATCTATCACACCCCAACCGATGGCGGAAACATCGGAGTGAGACGAAATAGATTGCTCGAGACATCATAACACTAATATTTGGGATAAGTATTTTAATAATAAATTTCATTCCATTTCTAAAGAGTCAATTACAAGGATTTGAAGCAAATACAACAACATGAATAATGAAATACAATACAATAGAAGTACAAAATTTAAAGTGTGTATCTAAGCATCCTACTAGATTCCATGCATCACCAACATCGTCATTAAACCTGCAACATGTTTTAAAAGCATAGTTCAATACAAAGGTATTGGCGAGTACACTAGTTTTAGACTCGTGACATATGTATAAAAAGTATTTTCAATCCAACATAGCAATTTGGTATACAAGGTCAAACTATCATGCAAAACTAAAAGTCAAACCCAAGTGTCCACAAGAATAATAGCATCCCTCGATGTAGCAATATCGAGACCGCAAAGAATGAATAATAGCATCCCTCTATATAACATTATTGAGACCGTAACGAATGAATAATAACATCCCTCGATATAACAATATCAAGACCGTAAAGAATATAACTTAACAAAAACCCCGTCGGGTGGCGTGCTACTCCTATAGCGCTATAATTATTAAGGCAGGTTAACAAGTAGTATGAATTCTAGCATGAACTTAAGCATAACAAAGCATGTATAAGGATTGATTGAATAAAGCATGTTTGTGAATCGTGTATTTTAACAAGTAAAACATGTTGCACCCAAAGTGTATTAAAAGGAAAATGGGTCAAGTGTACTCACTAAATTTGCTAAGTCTTCCGAATATCCAAGTATTGACGAGTTAATGAGATTTAAGATATGAATGGGTTTGGATTGAAGATTAAGGGATGTGTAGATTTGGAATTTAAAGTATAACAGAGTAAGTATACACAAAAATAATCATATAGACTTAGTACTCGTTTTTGACACTAAAAAAACCATAGGGGTTAGAATGATTTCATGGGTTTAATACCCATTAGAATCATAACAAGTTATTAAGATTTAGATGATGTAATCTAATACTATGACAAATGAACACAAATTCATCATCAAAGGTTCGATTATTTAGATAATATATAAGTATTATATAATGTTCATATTGCCATATAGGTCAAGCATGGGGTAGGAGGATGAATCCCCCATTTAGGAACCTCTTTGTTTATCAAAGAAGTTATGTAGGAGGTAGGAAGAACAAGTCTTCCATTTAGGTACCTCTTGGTGTTCACCACTACACTTGATGTTATGAACATTCAAGGAGGGTCTTGAACATACAATAAGTAAGGAAATAGTTACATCTAATCTAAGAAATCATCAAGTAATGTGTGGATTCTTAGTAGGATAGCCCAAGCTAATCCTAAATCACACAATCATCAAGCTTTAGACTTGAACATCACTTGTGGGTTGAACCCTTGAACAAAACATAAAGTTTGTGAGGTTTACACCTCTTATTTTACATGTCTCAACCTTGTTTTTAATCCTAACTAACCATAGATGTGGTTATACGCATAAGGACATAGGTTTGAGATGAAATAACTCAAGTTTAACAAAGTATGAATCAAAAATAGAAACTTCAGTCCACTTTGGAGCCTTTTTGGTGACATTCCAGACCTTGGTTTTCCATGAAAAACCTGTGGAAATGTTCCTAAGGTTGTTCCAAGCAAGTGGGAAAAAGAATCAAGTAAAAAGGTTAAGAAATGAGTCAGATATGCTTGTTTTAGTAACTTGTGATGAATCTGTCTTGCTACCGGAAATCAGCTATGATTTTTAGTGTTTGAGAGTGAATGGAGAGTGTTTAGAAAGTGAAAAATGCTTGGAGGAGGCTTGGGTTTTATAGGGGATGGATTAGGGTTTGGTTGGTGAGGTTTAAATGCAAGAAACACACCTTAAACCAATAAAAACTCATCAAAAATCGACCAATACACGAGCTTAAAGGCTGTTTTCCGGATCCACTTGGCTCGTGGGCCGCGAAGCCCATACCCATGCGGGTCACGGGCCGCCAGGGCCGGGTCTGGTGCGAGTTAAGTTTTAAATATTGACAATTTGGTCCCTTAAGTTAGTTATTTAGGGTTTTAAGGTGTTTTAATGATATAAAGGCATGTTAAATGGATCGAACAAGTAACATTAACATGAAATAAGTATAATGAAGTATGATTATCCGTATGAATGTCGAGATTAAGTATCGTATGCATTCAAAAGATGTATGATTCATAAGTTTCACGTATTTGCACGATTAACACATAGTTTCCAAGAATTACGAATATGTGTCAATTGTTTCATGAAAATAAACGTATGAACATGAATGAAGTATGTATAACACGAATTTAAAGGAATACGAGTTTTATTTATGATTCAAGTCACGGGTTTTACATCGATTACAACGAAAGAACGATTTAAAAGAATACGAAGTTTCCAAAAAATAGGATTACAAGCGATGGTTTCTAAAGATAGAAAGTATGAAAACGCAGGGCGTTACACTTAACAACGGAGCCGATCCGGTGGAGACCTGTGCGTCCCCCATTAGTGGAGGTAGAACAAGAATGAATGCCAGTGACGCTGATCGGGTTCCAGAATCTGTTAATTCTCCCGAGCATCATGAAGTGGAGGTGACTATCAACATAGGGTAAATTGTTGGAGCTCAACTAAGAGAACACGGTGATTTTATCATGGATACCATTAGAAGAGAAGGCAACAATTGGGGGTAAAAGATGAATTGCCTCTCTTTAAATATTAAGGGGTTTAAGGATGGGGATAAGGCTTTATGGGTCAAGGAACTTAGGATTAAGAACGATATTAGTGTGATTGCGCTACAAGAGTCAAAGCAAGAGACGGTTAATGAGATGTTTCTCACCAGCTTCTGGGGTAATAAGCATTTCAAAACGGACTTTATTGGGTCCACAGGGCAATCGGGAGGTATTGTTTGGATGTGGGATCCGAAAATTCTGCGGGTTCAAGATTCGGTCAAGCATAGGAATTATTTGATTCTTAAAGGGAAGTTGGCGGGAAGTGGAGACAGAATCAACCTCATCAATGTTTATGCTCTGCAAAACACGACGGCTAAAGGACTTCTGTGGAACGAGATAACAACAGTGATGGCTTCTCTTGATGGGATGTGGCTTCTGGCAGGGGATTTCAACGCTGTCAGATACAATGAAGAAAGAAAAAATTCCAACTTCAAACTGGTTTGTGCTTTGAACTTTGATACTTTTATTTCTAATACGGGTCTGGTGGAGTATCCTATGCAGGGTAGAAAATTTACTTGTATTAGAGATAACGGAAGAAAACTCAGCAAGATTGATGGATTCCTGGTCAGCCATGATTTTTTCAATAAGTGGCAGGAAGCGTGTGTTAGGGTTATGCCTAGTAGACATTCTGACCACTGTCCGATTATTTTATCCATGGTCGACGCCAACTTTGGGCCGCGTCCTTTCCAGGTGTTTAGCTAGTGGATAGGTAAACCGGGTTTCGATATCGTGGTTAGGGCGGATGTCGAAGGGATTGAAACGGATGGGAAACCCGACGTGAGGTTGATGAAGAAGTTTAATCCGATCAGAAAGGCAGTTAAAATTTGGCGTGACGAGTTTATGGCCAAAGAAGGGGAACAAGAAAAAATGGCTCTTCTTGAATTGGAACAATTGGAGGAAGATATGGAAGCTAGAGATCTTAATAAGGAGGAGGAATGGATGCTCGCTGAAAACAAAAAGATTGTTAAAAACATAGAGAAAAGGAAAACCAAAGACCTTAAACAACGATACAGAATTAAGTGGGCGATCGGCGGGGACGAGAACTCGAAGTTCCTCCATGCTATGGCCAATAACAGGAAGGCGTCAAACAGGATCCACGGGTTGAATATTAATGGAGAATAGTGCACCAAACCGTCTCTAATTAAAAAAGAATTTTTTTCATATTTCAGGAACAGATTTGTGGGGCATTGTGCAGATAGACCGAAGCTGAGATGCGATAACTTTAAGACGATTTCAAGTTAAGATAAGGTGCTGTTGGAGTCTCCATTTTCGGCAAGGGATATCAAGGACGCTGTGTTCGAATGTGGGGATGACCGGGCTCCCAGACCTGATGGGGTTAATTTCAGAAATATTTTCACTTGCTTCTTTAATGATGGTGTCATAAGCAGTGGGTGCAATTCATCCTTTATTACTCTTGTTCCTAAAGTGAAAGACCCGGTCATTCTTAGTAATTTTCGTCCAATCAACTTGGTCGGGGTGATCAGCAAAACCATCTCTAAAGTTATTGCCAACCTTATGAGAAAAGTTTTGGACTGCATGGTTTCGGACTCGCAATCGGCTAAGGGAAGTATATTCTTAACGAGCCGTTAATTATCAATGAGATTATTACGTGGATCAAGAAGAAGAAATCAAAGGCTTTTTTTCCTTAAAATTGACTTCGAAAAGGACTATGATAATGTTAGCTGGGAGTTTGTTGTGGAGATTCTTCAACAGATGGGTTTCCCTAGCAGGTGGTGTATGTGGGTGAGAGGGATTTTATCGTCTGCGAGATCTTCAGTGTTGGTTAACGGAGCTCCTACCTTTCAATTCCATTGTGAGAAAGGGATGAGACAAGGAGATCCGTTTTCTCCGTTCCTTTTTCTCGTTGTGATGGAGGCTCTGTCTTGTATGCTCGACAAAGCTCGGGAGGCTGGGGCTGTTCAAGGTATTCGGTTACCTAATAATGGTCCAGTGGTGAGTCACCATCTGTATGCGGACGACGCTGTCATTATTAGGGAGTGGTCTAAAGAAGAGGTGGTCAATATTGTGAGAGGTTTGCGATGTTTTAATATGTGTTCTGGTCTCAAAATAAATCTTGATAAGTCCAATCTTTATGGTATTGGGGTTGATTTGGGTGAAACTGGGAATTTGGCGTTAGAGGTTGGGTGTAAACCGGATGCTCCTCCGTTCAAGTATCTCGGGTTGATGGTCGGTGATAATATGAACCGTATTAGCATTTGGCAGCCGGTTTATGATATTTTTCAGAGTCGTCTTGCGGTTTGGAAATCTCAACTCCTCTCTATCGGGGAAAGAGTTACCTTAATTAAATCGGTGATGGAAAGCCTCCTAACTTATTATTTCTCGTTATATAAAGCTCCATTGAAGGTCCTCGTGGATCTGGAGGCGATGATAAAAGGTTCCTATGGGGCGGCTCAAATGATGAGAGGAAAATGCACTGGGTAGCTTGGGATCGGGTGGCGTGTAACAAAAAGGATGGGGGCCTAGGTCTAAGTAAGTTAAAAGATGTAAACATCTCGTTACTATCCAAATGGGGGTGGCGCTATAAAACGGAAGGTGACAACCTTTGGAAGAGAGTTATTGATTCACTTCATTTTAGCCGGTGGGGTGGGAGTGTATCCCGTTCAAAAAAACTCTTAGCAGGGTTTGGAGCAATATCGCAAAAGTGTTCATAACTACGCTCATCGACGGGGTCCCTCTTAGGAATTGTTTTAAAGGTAAGGTCGGGAATGGGAAGGATGTGACGTTTTGGCTCGACCCGTGGATTGTGAACGAACCTCTACGTCATAGGTTCTCGTGTTTATTCAGGCTTGAATCCGACAAAAAAATGCAAGGTTAAAGATCGAGTTTGCGGGCAGGGGACAAATAGTTCGACGGCTTGGGAATGGAAACGTTGGAATCGGCTGAGGAGGTCAGCGAAGTCTAGCAGTTGAACGCGGTGTTGGGTTCTTCTAGTCTTTCGGACTCCGCTGGTCGTTTGAGCTGGATCGCCGGGTCGTTGCCGGAATTTTCGGTCAGTGCTGTGAAGAAGCTTTTGAAGTTTGGGGCGGACGTGAGCAACACGTTCATTATGAGCTGGTGCAAATGGGTTCCCACAAAAATCAACATTTTTGGGTGGAGAGAAGAGTTAGACAGTATTCCTACTGGTGCTGCTCTTACAAGAAGGAACGTGTACATCAAGGACATCACTTGCCCTTTGTGTAATTCTAGAGTGGAGAAGGTTGATCATCTATTTACTTCATGTATGGTTGCTATGACCATATTTGTTTTCACCATGAAAGACATTCTAGAGCTGCACGTCTCGCTGAAGGAACCAAGTCAGAAAAAGGAAGCTATACAAGGTATTTTGATAATTGGATGCTGGAGCATTTGGAAGGCTAGAAACAACCTTAAATTCAATAACAAGTCTGTCAATGTCGAGAACATAATCAGTGAAGTCAAATCGTTGGGTTTTCTTTGGTATTCTAATAGATCGAAACATAGGGATATGTCTTGGAACGATTGGCGTAGATTTGTAATTATGTAGTTTCGCTGTGTGTTGTTGTCGGTCCGGTTTGGGCCGGAGTTCTCGTTTGTTAATGAAATTTAGAGTTCAAAAAAAAAACAACAAACCCACATCTAAGACTGCAAAGAAAGGTCAAAGGTCACCAATTTTCTAATAATTTTACAATTTTTTTCACTTTTTTGGGCAATTATTTTAGGTTAAGAATGGTGATCAATGTTTATGCTATAAACAAGCAACACTACTTCTTATGCTCGCTTGCTACAGTCAAAGTTGTGCTATACAAATGGTGTATTAATAAATCTCTAAATCGACCTGCCATCCTATTTCGTCGGTACGCACACCCTTAACTTTGGACGTGATCAGCAGGCACATAGAAGGCATTGGAAGTGGATTTCCAGAATGTTATCTCTCTTTGTATAGTACTTTAATTTTAAGTTACAATTATTAACGGTTCATACTTCAGGCTAACTAGTAATAATGCCCGCGCGCGTTGCGGCGCGGGCACATCGCAAACATCGAATGAATTAGTCTAAGCGTTATGTGTTGCGTTAACCACACGAAAACGAATGTTCAACGTATCTGATTGAAGTTAATGTAACCTACATAAGCATTGCGATTGGATCCAAGCGTTATGTATTACGTTAACTACATGAAACCGTATTTATACAATACAATTATAATGTATTCTATCTGACCCGAATCAGACATATAAAACGTAGCGGGTATAAAGGAGAAACAAACACGTGTAAACAAAAGAGATTAATTAGAACTTTTTAAAAAAAGGAAAAAAAAACACAATTTGACTTCACTCGATTCAGAACAAAAAGTACCAAACAATCATAAAATAAGTATGAAAATGTATTAGATTTGAACTGACACGTTCCCAAAAAGTTTACGTCGTAATATAGAGCAACTCGAATTTATATCCACAGTTACATAAAAATATGCATGTAAAAAGTTTTTTTTTTCTTAAACGTAAATGTATTATATTTGATCTGACTCGATTCCTATTAAAAGTAATCACGTCGAAACGGAGATTACTCGAATTTATACCAAGAGTTACTTTAAAATTTTTCTTTAAAGTAAAGAAACAATACGTAATATAGTTTAAATAAAGTATTTTAACCTGTAAAAACCTAAAAAAAATAAAAAACAAATAAATATTTAAACAAAGTAATTTAACCTGTAAAAAGCTAAGAAAATTTAAAGAAAAAATAAATATATTACTTGCAAACAACATGAATTATTGGTCTTTGGAAAAGTCAATCAAAGTACACAACCAATTGCGAGCGCGTTATATGAATTCAGTTTCAATAGGTATCAGTTAGGTTCACTACGACACGTGTACAGTACCAGTAGAGATGGGTTTTTTTCTCAAATACCGATACCTGTACTCGTATCTATACCCTTACCGATTTTAGGTATTTGGTACATGTATCGGTACCCAGTTTTATTGATTTTAGTATTCGGTACTTTTGGTATCGGTACGGGCAAAACGGGTACTGGTACCGAATTTTATATAGAACCTTAAAAGTTTTTTTTTATATTATGTTTTATTTCATATTATGGTATTTTTGTTATTCGTATCGATTTTACCTATTTGGCTCGTGTCGATTTTACCTATTTGGTAGTTGTATTGTGTTGGTGCTCGTGTCGATTTTACCTATTCAATTCAGCTTCCGGTATCAAATTTTAATACTTTGTATTCAATCAAAAATTATTTTGAATAAACAATATATCAGTTCTAATATATAAAGTATAAAGGCAAGCTACTTATGTACAAATACAAATACCAAAAGTTAGCAGGCTTCCATGGTTTAACTTCCTTTAGTAACCAAGTCAAACAACACGTCTAATTGTATTTCATTATTACCATTTTAAGTAATGGAATAACATGTTAAAGCCACTCCACAATTTCACAAAACCAGCTTTATTAGACCATCAAATTTTTTTATTGAATTAAACAAAACCATGTGCCTACCATAAAACCATCAATAATATTCTCTCTCATGTATAGACTATAGAAAACCATGAGCTCATACAACCTCAAGCACTGCCACCGCAACCACCAAACCACCACCAACTAACAACCGTTGTCTTCATCTGTCTCCCGCCGGCATCTCCCTCCCCCTATCAATCAAAATCTGTCGGAAGGAAGGAGGTGACTGGAGTGAAGAAACGCCGGCGACGGCGAGGTGTTTGGCAGAGGCGCAGGAGCGTAGCCGCCACTGGAAGCCTGAACCCTAGACATCGACGGTGGTGTGGTCAATATCAGAACCCGTTCTTGGTGGTGCGACGTTAACCGGCGAAGTGAGGAGACCAGCCGGAGGCCATGGCTGGGTTCTCTTCCATCACTCTACTCTACTCTCTCTAGAAATCTTAATGAAAGCATAATGTAAAATGTAGAAACTTGGGGGTGAGGCATTTGAAGTTATAGCATAATCAAAAATGTAGAAACTTGGGGGTGGTCTGTTGTGGCTGTTGTCATCGTCTTCTTCTGATGGTGAAATTGGATAATCTTATTCATTGTCCTATATACTGTTTCAAGATTTCTTTATAAACATTATTATAATTGTTATTATTATCTCATGCCATTGATGCAAAATCTCTCTCATAATCTTCAACTTTAGCACGAAAGGTGTGTCTTCATCTTCAATTTCTCTATCCAAATCTCTTTTAAATATGCAGAACAAATCATCATACATTTGCGAATCTGTTTGTTTATATCATTTTGTTGTCGATCGGATGTAGTGTATTGAATTATTGATTATGTATATTTCGAGACTTGAATCTGTGTATACGTATATGTTTGTTTGTGGATGAAATGATGAATCGGTTCGTGTCGTTGAGATTTTGTGATAATTTTGGTTGATTGTGTGTTGGATGTTGATGCAGGCTTTTTGAGCGATGATGCATCGATTGTTTTGTGGAGTTTCGGAGGTTTTTTTACAGCATGGTGGTGGTTGTGTCTTGGTTGTGTAATAGGATGGCTAGCCCTAGATAGAGAAAGAAGAAAAATGTTGGGAGGAGGGCATTTTTGTAACTACGTCGGTGCACTATTGCACCGACTTTCTCCTTTAAGATTATGTAGAATGGGTTGGATCTAACACAAGGGTAGATTGGGAACAAATGTTAAAGCTGTTGATTTTATAAGGATTGTTGGTGGGTAAATAGATCCTTACGGGTCAACCTAGAAACTTTAGACACTTTGACTTACTAAAGTGAAACACACCACATTTCCGTCGCAACGCGAGGCTCTGACTAGTATACATTAATACATGGAAGAAAATCAATTTGGATGGGTGAGGTCGACTGATAATTATGGAATATATGAAAATGTAATATAAGCTAGTTATTTGTAAAATGTAAAAGAGTTAATTACTATTTTTGTCCATGTGGTTTGTCAAAAATCACTATTTCAGTCCATTAGTTTAAAAATTGCGATTTCAGTCCCTGTGGCTTCACTTTCGTAACCATTTCAGTCCACCTCCGTTAACCCCATCCATTTATTCTGTTAAGTACACGTGAATTGACCATAATGCCCTTGTTAATAAAAAACAAAAAGATATCTAAATGAGATAATTACCGTTTTCGTCCTTGTGGTTTATCAAAAATCACTATTTCAGTCCCTGTGGTTTTACTTTCGTAACCATTTCAGTCCAGTCTCCTAACACCGTCTATTTTACTGTTAAGTTTTTAATGAAATACCTAAATTACCCTTGTGTTAATTAAATAAAAAAACCATGGAAATTTAAAAGAGTATATTCTAGGACCTACTTGTTAAAACACAACCCCACACTACCCCACCCCACTCCATCCCTGCTCTCATTTCCTGCAAAAGTTTCCAGTCATCTTCTCCGGCATCACAACCCCACCCTCTTAATGTCCGGCGATGCATTACCCCACCCCAGTTAATATCTTCCTAGCAACATCAATTAACATACTAACTTTGAAAAATAATGCTTACATGGACATTTTCTCATTCTAAAATCCAAAATTAAAATTCTGGAACCATATATGTAAAAATAGTGCCAGACTTCTACTTCTATTGAAGCCATGGTGGGTCGAACCCTACAATTCAATTTAAGTCCACATGTCATACAACAATAAAATCATTTAAATCCAATAATAAAATCATATAAGTCCATATTTAATTAACATAAGGATAATTTAGGTATTTTATTAAAAAACTTAACGGTAAAATAGACGGTGTTAGGAGACTGAACTGAAATGGTTACGAAAGTGAAATCACAGGGACTGAAATCGTAATTTTTAAACAAATGGACTGAAATAGTTATTTTTTACAAACCACAGGGACGAAAACAGTAATTAACTCATTTAGATATCTTTTTTTATTAATAAGGGCATTATGGTCAATTCACGTGTACTTAACAGAATAAATGGATGGGGTTAACGGAGGTGGACTGAAATGGTTACGAAAGTAAAACCACAGGGACTGAAATCGCAATTTTTAAACGAATGGACTGAAATAGTGATTTTTGACAAACCACAGGGACGAAAATAGTAATTAACTCAATGTAAAAAATAACCATTGCTGATGACTTGTTTTGATCTATTGTTAGGGCTGCAAACGAACCAAACGTTCGATGAACAGTTCGTGAACCGTTCGGCGGGAAGTTCGTTTGTGTTCGTTTATTAAACAAACGAACACGAACAAAAAATTTCGTTCGTTTAGTTAAATGAACAAACATGAACAGAGGTCATGTTCGTTCGTTTATGTTCGTGAACGTTCGGTAATGTGCTCCATAGTTAATTAATGTTTTTCGTTTTTATATGTATTTAAATACTTCAGAATTCCAACAAATTAAATATCTAATAAGTGTCAATGTATTCTGTTCATGAACGATTGTTTGTGTTCGTTTATTTCCATTTGTGTTTATGAACATTAGTTTGTGCTCATTTGTGTTCGTCAACGTTTGTTTTTGTTCGTTGCCTAAAATTAACAAACAAACACAAATGAACATGAACAAGTTCATTTCCTTAACAAACGAACACGAACATAAAATCTCGTTCGATAAGTGTTCGTGAACGGTTCGTGAACACGTATATTTCTTAACAAACAAACACGAACAAGGTCCTGTTCGTGTTTGTTCGGTTCGTTTGCAGCCCTATCTATTGTGGCTTTGTGTATACGATACAAACTCACTAACATAGTACAATAACCATTCGTATACCAGCCTTTATTTCAATATCTACAATTTACATGGCCGGGAATAATGCCAGGCAACTGCCTGGCACTTGGTCATTGGCTGTCATTGGGCGGCGAATAATGGAAATTACAGTTCTACCCTCGACTCCAAATGGGACAAGAAACAGCTCGCTACACCGAGACACAAACCACCGGTCCGAGACACAAGCCACCGCCACCGCTGCGCAGCCGCCGTCTGCGGCGGCGCCGCTGCCACCCTCCGACGCCGGCTCCATCTTTGTCTTCAGTCTCTCTCTCTCTCTTTTCGTTTCTCTGTGTAGCACCGTCGCACGCCACCACCATCTGGTGGTGGCAGCCGCTTAAAAAAAAGAGGGGGAGGGGGTTGTGTGGTGTGAAAGGGGGTGCAGTCGCCGGATTTACGGTCTCCGGTGACCGAACAGGAAGCGAGAGGTGTGTTTGGTTTGAGAATTTCGTTGAGTGTTCTTTGTCGGTGAGAAGATGACGGCTGCCATGGCTCGAAACGGCCATCATAGTTGCTCAAAACGGAAAATCGGTACTAGGATTTGTGATCAGGATACTTGATTTAGGGGGCGGGGTACACCGGAGCACCACCGTGAAAACTCGCCGGAAAGACCTCCTACAACATCGCCGTAGCGGCGGCGGCGCCGTGGACCACCACCAGCTCCGCCGATCTTGCCGGCCGGAGTCCGGCCATACTTTACCGGAGAGAGATAGAGAGAAAAGTGTGGTGTGTGTGTGTTTGGTTTCTGTGGAATGAGAAGAAAAAAGGGCTAATTAGTAGACATGAGTAGACTGTTTGATTGTATGTTTATCGAATTCTTTGGTTTTTTTTACTTATATAATAGTTATCGGTAAGTCTATAAAATTACAAATTTGTCATTGGTTTAAATGGGCGGTCGGCCCTCCATCATTGTACCAACCAGTTTATTATTTTTTACACGCTTTAAAATTACGTTTTCGTCCCGGAATAGTATTTTCCTGCCATTGGTTCAAATGGGCGGCGAACACTACCCATTGGACCAACCAGTTTATTATTTTATACTCACTTTAAAATTACGTTTTTGCCCACAGTTAGAAAATACGGTTTTGCCCCAACTTCAAAATACAGTTACCCTCTTACCCCGAGCTAAAAAATACGACTTCGCCAACGGTAAAAAAATTACGCTTTTACCCTCAGCCAAAATTACGTTTCCGCCCCAGTTCAAAATAAAATTTTGTTTTTCCCCCGACTCAAAATTACGATTTTACACCAGTTTATTATTTTATACCCACTTTAAAATTACGGTTTTGCCCCCAGTTTAAAATTACGTCTTTGCCCCCAGTTCAAAATAAAATTATGCTTTTGCCCCCAGCTAAAATTTACGATTTTCCCCTCGGTTCAAAATTACGATATCACCCTCAATTCAAAATTACGTTTTTGCCCCCGGTGTAAAATAAAATTTTGGTTTTCCCTAGCTAAAAATTAGGATTTTACCCTCAGGAAAAAATTTTGATTTTTCCCCTAAGTAAAAATAAAAATATGACTTTCCCCCAGCTAAAAATCGTGTCAAGGAGCTGCCTAACACTCTTTTTACTTTTTCTTTCTAGCAAAACTATTGTACTGTTTTTTTAATTGGTTGAGAATTATTCGGCCCTCGCACCGCAACGCGGGCGGGGCATCACCTAGTTTAACGACAAAATAATCTATATGGCCTAATTTCACGGGTTAGGGTCAAATACAAAGTCTTCAAAAAAAATAAGAAGTCGTAAGAAGGGTATTAAACAGACTCTGATTAACCTCATTCAAGCGGCATTCGAACCGTCTCATCGAACTCTATAATATGAGATTTTGGGTTTTCGCTTTTAGATCTTTAGCTTCTAGATTTTAGGATTTTTGTTTAGATCATTGTGTCTTTTTATTTATCATAGTGTCTTTTCTATATTTGCGTCATTGTGTCTTTTTTGCGTCTTATTGAGTCTTTCTTTTGCGTCTCATTGTGTTTTTTCTCCTCGACATTGTGTTATATTTTGCGATTTATTATGTATTTGTACACTTTTTATTTTTAAAAGAATTTGTAGGATACTTTTACCCTAACTTGACAATGTGTAAAAAAAAACTAACTCAAATAACCGAATAAGCCCCTTCAATACACAATTAAAGTGGAAATGAAACAATATATGAGCAATATGTGAGACTATATCGACATGCAAAACTTCAAATTTGTTCTTTTTCGAGTTTAAAGACATATTGGAGATTCACGAACAGATGGGTTTAAAGGGCGAAGAAAAGGAGGTTTTTAAAGGGATCGTGAGGATCAGGTGTTGGAGTTTATGGAAGGCTAGGAATAGAGTCAGATTCAACGGCAAAGAGGATAAAATTGAAGATATCATTAGCGAGATAAAGGCTTTGGGATTCTTGTGGTATAGGACTGATTTAAATTTAAAGAGATTACTTGACAGAATTGATGTAAATTTGTAATTATGTAGTGTTGTGTTTGGTGGTCGCCTTGGTTTGAGGTGGGCCTATTTTTCTAATGAATTCTACCTTAAAAAAAGACTATATCGACATGCATTAAAATGACATAAGACTTTGTATTACAAAATTAATCGAGTTACACACTGAAATGAGTTTGAGGGTTTGTAGCACGTCGTCCAAGACGTCAGTAACCACTAGGGGTGGCAAAATGGGTGGGTTGAGCAGTTTTGGGTAATAGGTTAGGATGGGTACGTGTTAGGATGAGTTTGGGTTAGGATAAGTTTATTAAGAAATGAGTTAGAATGAGTTTAGGTCAAGATGGGTTTTTGTCATATAAATAAATAAAAAAAATCAAAAAAAATACAATTTTTTTTTTAAAATCAAACAAATTTAAAAAAATAATAAAAAATAAAATTTTCAATAAAAAAAACAACAATAATAATAAAAATTAAAAATTGTAAAAAATTAAAACATCTAAACCAAAACAAGTCCGCCAGATGGTGGTGGTGGGTTGGCAGGTGGTGGTTTGATGGTGGTGGTAGTGGAAAAAATAAAAATTGATGAAGGTATAAACTGCATTGTTATGAATAAAAAATCCTTTAGATCTACCTTGTAACGCCTTGGTTTGGTGGTAGACCGAGGCTTCCCTAGAGATGGCATTGCTTCTTTTGAAAACCCAAAAGATAAAAGTTAAATTATCAGTTTTCTAATGGCCTAAATAATGTATACAAGTGACAATGTAGATCATTTTACGGTTTCAAAGTGGGATTAAGTTCAAGTTACCTTTGCAAGTGAGCTACATATTCTTGTATGGAACTTCGAGAATAGGGGTTTACAAGTCAACCATCTAGAATTGATTGATCCATGACCGCTACACTAAAGAAAGTAGTGCTTTACCAAGTAAGCTAGGCAACCTTACCTGCCTCAACCGATCTTAGCTCGGACATGCCAACAGCCAATACTTGATCTTTTCCCTGGGACAGCCAATAAAAACTAGAGTAAATTACAAGTTTTGTCCTTTATGTTTGTCCCAAATTTCAGGCGTTATTCTTTACCTTTAAAATTGATGAGTTTTGTACTTAACGTTTCAAAATCCTGCAAGTTATGTCATTTAGGACAAACCCAGTTAATTTTCAATGTTAAATCTGATCACATAGACTCCACACAAGGGCAAATTTGTCTTTTTACCATTTCAATAAAAATATTAAATATATATTTATAGGTGGAGATACAATAGCAAGTTTATTTGGCTAGGAAGGCTAGGAAGTGATTTTGACCATCCATTTAGTTAATCAATGGCTAAGATTAAATGAATGAAATTGAAGCAAAAAAAAGAAGCGCGTGGGTTTGTTAGGGGCATTTTAGTCAATCCAGCACAATAGTTTCTCTCTCCTTCAATTCCCCCCATTTTTTAAACGTTAATAACTTTTTCATACGACATTATTTTTTTATAAAAATTGCACAAAAAAACGAGCGTTTTTTTATCTTTAAAACGAGTATACTATTGCTATATTTTCGAAAAAAATTTGAAAACCCAGTTGCGTAAAACGCAATGGAGAAAACCCAGTCGCGTAAAACGCAATGAAAAAAAAAACATAAAATGATTTTTTCTAAAACGCAACACACAAAAAACACAAAGAAATGTCTTATTTCTAAAACGCAATGACCAGAAAACACAAATAAATGTCTTATTTCTAAAACGCAATGGACTGAATGTGTTTTACCTAAAACGCAATGCACCCAAAACACTTACAAATGTCTTATTTCTAAAACGCAATGGCCAGAAAACACTTAAAAATGTCTTATTTCTAAAACGCAATGGCCAGAAAACACTTCAAATGTCTTATTTCTATAACGCAATGGCCAGAAAACACTTAAAAATGTCTTATTTCTAAAACGCAATGGCCAGAAAACACTTAAAAATGTCTTATTTCTAAAACGCAATGCCTAGAAAACACATAAAAATGTCTTATTTCTAAAACGCAATGGCCTAAAAACACAAAAGAAACTGTTCTCTCTAAAACGCAATGAACTGAATACACATAAAAATGTGTTTACCTAAAACGCAATGACCAGAAACTGTTGTTCACAGAACCAGAAACTGTCTAAAATGCAATGACCAGAAACTGTTATTCACAGAACCAGAATCTAACTAAAACGCAATGACAAGAACCTGTTGTTTACAGAACCAGAAACACTGTCTACGAATGCAGTTTTCCAGAGGCAATTTACAGAAAATTAATTTTTCTGATGCATTTTTATTACAGCAATTTAATCAGAAAAAAAAAATTTCCGAGCTGAGCTCAACCCCAGCCAGGGGTTCTGCCCCTTGGACCCCGCCAGGGGCTGCCGCCCCTGGGACCCCGCTACCAGGGGCGCTGCCCCCGGACCCCCGCCAAGATCGTAAAACGCAATGACTAAATCAAAAACCCATATCGTAAAAATGAAATTAAAGAATTTCTTACATGGATCGAAGACAATTGACGAAGTTTGAATGATAGAAACACTTATCAGCTCTCGAATCGAGTGATTATCTCCAATATCACCGGAAAAAAAACAAGATTTTTTATGAAATTAAACTGGGTTTTCTTCAAAAAAGCTGAAGAACACGTTGATCGGGTGTTTGAATCATTGATTTGTGATGAAAATCGTACTATAATGTAGTGATTATTGAGATAGAAAGTGAAGAAATGGTTGAAGATGGTGGGTTTTGAAAATGGTGGGTTTTGAAGTTACTGGGTTTTGAAAAGGAAGAAGAAAGGGTTGGATTGACTAAAATACCCTTCCTCTTTATTTTAAATGTTGCCACATGTCCTAATCCTAATGCTTCCTACACTTCGTAGCCAAAATAAACTTGCTATTTGATCTTTTCCCTACATTTATAAAGGTTCATCTTCTCCACTCAATCACTCTCCTCACCTTTCTCTTTACATCATTATTTCTCTAAAAACACCACCTTCTCCACTCAATCACTCTCCTCACCTCTCTCTCTACATCATTCTTTTTCTAAAAACACCACCTTCCACCACCATCAACCACCCACATGCACCGCCTTGTACCACCGCTTTCTACCACCCACCCTCACTAACCTACCCTCTCTCTATCCATCGGCCACATCAAACAACCGCCACTGAAAAGACAACACCACCGCCGGCCGGTGATTTAACTCGACTTCAACAACAACAAGCAGATCTGATCTGATTCAACTCCACCACCACCGCCGCCATACCCTTCGTTCTCTTCACCCAAATCTAATTTGTATCTGTATTTGAATGTGATTTTCGAGGCGATTCTTGTGACTTTGGATATTCAGAATCTGTTAATCAGTTGCTTAAGGTTTGGATAGTTACATGATCCAATAGCTATCTCAATAATTAGGTTTCTTACAGAGTTATAGTTTCTTTGGTTCAAGCTCCTAATTTGTTTATGTTGCCTTGTTTATCTACAACTTTTCCTCTGTCTTCCACCATCAACCACCACCTCAAGTACCACCCACCACCCACAACGTTCACCAACACCTCCCACCCCATCTGTAACATCTGTGCTTGTAATCATTGTGAACAGTTCTATTGTCAATAAAACAATGTTATTTGATCCCAATGTTTGTTTGGTTGTGTTTTACATTTTTCATGTTTTGACTTTTGTCCAATTTCATGCTCTATATCACTTCCTGGAGAGTTATACGCAAACTGGTGCGTAAACGTACTTAGTTTAACGCGACAAATACTCCGGAACATAAACATATACTCAACATACCTTAAATAACCTTTACATAACTTAGAAATAAGTTTTGAAGGCTTTGGTTTGGCAAAAACAAGTTAATTCGCTTACAGGGACTAAACTTGACAAACTGTGAAAGTATGCCAATTTGAACTGTAACGAACATTCCGGAACATGAACATAAGTTAAACATACCATAAATATCCTATACATAGCTTAGAAATAGGCTTTGAGGGGTTCGGTGTGCTAAAATAAACTTTTGGGTCATTCAGGGACTAAAAGTGTCAAAAAGTGCACAAGTTTGCATTTTCGCGCATAACTCATGTTCTGAATACATCCGGACATCCAAAAATTTATGTAAGCACCATAATATTTTATTTTAGTGTTTGGCATAAGAAAAATCCATTCGTCGCGTCATTTGGATCGTTTTTCGCGCTTATGCGCATTCCGTCGTAATTAAGCGAACATCGCGATCATACGACCAAACGAACCGACATCCTAGATATTTTTGAGCATGTTTTGAGTTCCCTATACTTTAACTTCATTTTAGAGCCTTGAAATGAGGTTAACGGGGTTCAAACGCATCGAAAATAGCTTAAACGGGCTGCAGGGACCATTTCTGCCATTTTTGAAACTTTGCTGAAACTGGTAGGCAGTGGCGTAGCGCGAGCACCTCATGCCTAGGCAGTGGCGCTACGCGACTGCCTAACCTGGACAGAAACATTGTATTTGGTCCATTTTCACTTTCGCACATGGTTTTGGCAATACCGTGGGCTCAAATGGTTTAGAAAACCACTATCTTGATGTGTATGGTTGAGATCAAAGCACGGTTAACGAGGAACGATCTTAACGGTTCTCCGAACACTCTAAATACCCCATTCCTTCAATTGCAAAACCCACTAGAATTTTGATTTGAGAAACTCTAAGTTGAAACCATTGTTTCATACCTGAGTTACTTGGATCGAGATTAGCATTCGGGGACCCTTCGTAAGTATTCTTTCGTTCTTTTATTGCTTTTCGAGTCTTTTCGAGTCTGAAAGTCAAACTTTGTTTGACTTTCTACGTTGACCAGTTTATGGTCAATGCGAAGTTCGTTTGAACTTCGCAACGTGATTGTAAGCACGATGGTTATAGTCCCTTGGGACTATGCCTACTGATTACCACGTTGTCTAGGGTCGTAAGGGTAAGCGATCTAATAAATCGCTTATACCTTCGAACCCGACCCATTTGGTCGATCATTAGGATCCGACCAAACACATTAGGTGACCATAGTATATAGGGAATAACCTTCCGAGGTTATACCTTATGGTCGCTTCGTTAAGTAGTTGTATGATAGGTAGTTTATATGCCTTAGGTAAATTACCAGAATACCCTTTTCATGTATAATTGGTAATTAAGCATATATAACCTAAAATTTTGTCACATAACTGATTATGTAACATATTTAGGCATATAACACTTGTCATAGGACTAGTTAGACGTTTCGAACGCGTTTCACGCGAGCGACGCGTTAAAGTAGCATAAGCTACCTAAACGGGTCGTAATGGGTCACAAGCACTTAGGTTAGGTTTCGTTTTAGTATGTGGGCTTTGATAAACCATATTACACGAGTCTCTATACTCGTTTGGTTTACGAACCCTCATTCTATCCGATCCTCCGATTTAGGTCCGGTTTATTAACATAGTTACCTATATTAGGTGACGTTTGATTCCGTGATCTCTATCATTGTTTGGTTGTCACTCCGGGACTACTGAGTAATCTCAAGTGAGTACATAGACCCCTCTTTTACTGTTTTCCAAACTGTTTTGGGGTGAAACACATGTGCCTACTTGTTACTTTCATGCTTTCCTGTTTTCACATCATATACCGGCTATGTTTGTTAGTACATTATAGTACATGATTTCATTACATTTCATGCTATGTATGTCCATTGTGTGCATACTTAGTACATTGTTTTACATTACATTTCTGCTATGTATGTTGACTGATAGCATGCTAGCACATTGATTTACAAGACTTTTCTGCTTTGTATGTTAACTTAGCATACTTAGTACATTGTTTTCATATGACATGTCTACAACTGCTATAACATTTGGTTTGCACAAACGGGTCTTTATTACGTTCATTAACATTTGCTACGCCGCTCGGTAGTAAGTAGTGGTACCACAGGACTTGACAAATCTCATTCCTAACATCTCGGGTTTGTTTGGATGTAAGGAATTACTGAATCCGAAAACATTTCTTTTGATAACCTTGACTGAAAGGGTTATCCGACTGTCTCAAGGCTTGAATGTTTGCGTTAACTTACCACATAAATGTTTGTATCAATGTAACATGCATTACTTTGCAAAACATAACTTTTTGATATATTCAAAATACTTTGTTTTGTACATTTCTACATTATGATTATGGGACAATACTTTACTTACAATACATAACATTTGATACACATTACTTGACTACTTTTGGACTTATAAACATTTGACATGGCTTATACAAGGACTTTTGACTATTGGTTTAAACATAGACTTTATACATTGGTGGTTTGTTTAAGTGACTTAAGTAACGAGATGTGAGTAATATGATACAAGCATGGTGGATACGTCGCTGGTACTTCCTATATATAAGTGTTTGTATTATATTACATATCATAGCGTTATTTAAATAATTCAATTTGGACTTATACTTTTTACACAAGTAACACAACTTTCACAAGACTTTGGTTTACAAACAACTTATCTTATATAAATCATTTTACTTGGTTATACATTTGAACCATACATTATTCTCTTATTTATACATATCATCTGATCTTATCGTTTTTCAAATGATTTACAAGACAAAGCAAATTACAAGGTTCATGGCTAAACATTTTCTAAACTCCTAAGTCATGAATCCTATTTTCACAAAACCTATGTATCTCACAGGCATTTTTATGCTGACGTACCTATTTTCACATGTGTTTTCAGGAGCTTTTGCGTAGGACGATGATCGTGACACTAGGGCGGACCTGTGCCTTAGAGACATAAAACGAAGATAGACTTAGTTTAATTATGTTCCGAACTCTTTATTTACTGTTTAAGACAATGAAACTTCTATGTTGATAAATAAAATACAACTTTGTATGCCATGGTTATGAAACAATTAATTCTGTTACAACACTCCCCGACGTTTCCGCCACGTTTTGTATGTTACACGTGGTCGGGGTGTGACACCATCCCACCCCACCTCAGCCTTCACAGCCACCACACCACCCCCACCTATCGACCACCGTAACCCCACTGCACCCACTATCACCACCGCACCACAACCACACATACTCTCTCTCTCTCTACCATACTACCACCACCATCAACCCGCCACCGTCTCTGACATCACCACCCCACCGGAACCCTAACCCAAACCTTGCAAACAACCCAAATCACCGACATCATAGTCGATTTGCAACAATAGCCAACAATTCTGACATCGTCACCAACCACCGCCACGGGTGCCGACTTGACGGAAACTTAGGGGAAAGAGAGCCATGGTGTTTTGCCGGAATAGAGAAAGAGAGAGTGAGGCGATCTGGGCTCAAACAACGATCTGGATTCAAAACAACTTCTTATCGATTGATGAAGCGCATAGAGAGAGAGAGAGAGAGAGAGAGAGAGAGGAAGAGAGACAGACCTGGAGATGAAATCTGGAGTGAGAGTGAGAGGAAGAGAGATAGAGAAGGGGATAAAATGATATAATAAGTTGTTACACAATAGTCCTTAGATAATGTGAACACGTGCAAACTGGAAGGGTGAATGCCTGTATTCTGGGTTTTCTGTCTAGGCAAGCACTTCGTATATATCTCATCAGACGCGAGACCAGTTGTGCTTACCTCGGAATTCTTGGGATGAGTGTTCACTTATAGGCGAGCATGTCTTCGCGATACATTATTTTTGATCCATTTACTTTGATTAGTCACTGTGTGTCGTTTGTTTGCTTGGTAATGCGGACGAATGACCACCATCTTTGCTTTTGTTGATTTTGTTTCATCTCATTCTCTTCAGCCAATCATCTCACTCATTTCCTTTCATGTTTTCCTCTTTTAGAATGCCTCCTCGACGCGAAACCCAGATAGCGACTGCCGAACTGGCAGAAATAATTGCGCAGCAGATGGCTGCTCAATTTCCAAATCTCTTCGCTCAATGGAACCAAGCCAACAACAACAACAATGGTCAACCAATTTCAAGAATTTTAACTTGGCTAAACCACTCAAGTTTAGTGGTTCTGAAGGAGCGACTGGGCTTCTTCAATGGTTTGAGAGCATTGAGAATACTTTCCGCCACGTGCAGTGTCCTGACAATCGCAAGGTCGAGTTTTCTTCGAGTGTGTTTCAGAAGAGGGCTCTCACATGGTGGAATGGGGTTATGAGAGACCGTGGTGCAGAAGTTGCTCTAGCACAAACTTGGGCTGAACTTAGGGCCCTTATGATGAGGGAGTTCTGTCCTCGTCATGAACAACGAGCGTTGGAGAAAGAGTTTGAGGACTTGAAACAAGACAGTGGCGAGCACAGGGCATATACTGATAGATTTGAGGAGTTGAGTCTGCTTTGCCCGACTATGGTTACCCCACTCGACAAGGCTATCGAAAGATACATCGACGGCCTACCTGACTCAGTACAAGACATCATTACTGGTAGCAACCCTGCCACACTCCGTCAGGCGATCGAGTTATCAGCGACATTGACTGAGTCGCAAGTTCGAAAGGGAAAGCTACATAAAAAGGGTGACAAGGGTAAGAAGCAGGCATCTGACAAGGAGGATAGCAAGAAAGGTCAAAACAAGAATGGGAAGAATTCTGGTTCCTCAAAGGGTTCAAGGAAGCGAAAGGCTTCCCAAAACTATGCCGTTACTGCACAGGCTCAAGCTGCACCAAATCAGCCTGCGCAACCACCCGCCAAGAATCAGAATCAAGCTCCGGCTCGAGGTCGAGTCTTCAATATGAATGCTCAAGAGGCACAAGCAGATGATAATGTGGTGAACGGTACGTTCTTTATTAATAATCAGCCTCCATCTGTTCTCTTTGATTCGGGTGACGATAAGAGTTTTGTGTCTTTATCTTTTGAGCCATTGCTTCGAGTGTCTAGAACGAAACTAGGTAAACCTTTGACAGTAGAGGTTGCTAGTGGTGAACCCATTGTTCTTGATTCTGTTCTTCGCAACTGCCAGTTAAACTTTAACGACCATTTTTTTCCTATTGACCTCACGCCAATGCAACTTGGAAGCTTTGACGTCATTGTGGGTATGGACTGGTTATCCAAGCATCATGCAGA
Source organism: Helianthus tuberosus (assembly GCA_030545235.1). Taxonomy (NCBI): domain Eukaryota; kingdom Viridiplantae; phylum Streptophyta; class Magnoliopsida; order Asterales; family Asteraceae; genus Helianthus; species Helianthus tuberosus. The sequence goes on along the minus strand of CM060389.1, from coordinate 52,690,670 downwards.
GGTAGTTTGTTTCGAGAAGATCGTTCGTGTGCCACTTTCGACAGGCGAGATCCTACAGGTTCAAGGTGAGAAACCGTCTGGTGGTCTCAAGCTTATGTCTTGTTTTAAAGCTCGGAAATATCTGCGGAAGAACTATGTGGCTTTCTTAGCACATGTTACAGCAGATAAAGGCAAGGGTAAGTCTATTTCAGATATTCCTGTCGTTCGGGATTATTCTGAAGTTTTCCCTGAAGAGTTACCTGGTCTACCCCCAGCACGCCAAGTCGAGTTTCGCATTGATCTCGTACCTGGTGCAAATCCCATTGCCAGAGCTCCATATCGTCTTGCACCGTCTGAGATGCAAGAGTTGTCTAAGCAGCTTCAGGAGCTCTCTGACAAAGGCTTTATCCGTCCCAGCTTTTCACCCTGGGGTGCTCCCGTTCTTTTTGTCAAGAAGAAGGATGGATCTTTTAGGATGTGTATCGATTATCGTGAGCTTAACAAGCTTACCATCAAGAATCGATATCCCCTACCTCGCATTGATGATCTCTTTGATCAGTTATAGGGCGCTTCTTATTTTTCGAAGATTGATCTGCGTTCCGGGTATCATCAACTTCGTGTGCATGAAGAAGATATTCCCAAGACAGCTTTCCGTACTCGTTATGGGCATTATGAGTTCACAGTCATGCCATTCGGTTTGACTAATGCTCCTGCTGTTTTCATGGACTTAATGAATAGGGTCTGCAAACCTTATTTGGATCAGTTCGTCATTGTTTTTATTGACGACATCTTGATTTATTCTAAGACGCGAGCTGATCACGAGCAACATCTTCGTCTTACTCTGGAACTCCTAAAGAAAGAGCAACTTTTCGCCAAATTCTCCAAGTGTGAATTCTGGCTTAAAGAAGTTCAATTCTTAGGACATATCATCAACGAACAAGGTATTCATGTAGATCCCTCCAAGATCAGTGCGATTAAGGATTGGGATACGCCTACTACTCCTACTGAGGTTCGTTCTTTTCTTGGTCTAGCGGGTTATTACCGCCGCTTCATTGAGAACTTCTCAAAGATTGCAGTTCCTCTAACTGCTCTAACTCAGAAGAACAAACCCTTTGACTGGGGATTCAAACAAGAGGAAGCTTTTCAACACTTGAAACAGAAACTTTGCGACGCGCCTGTTCTGACTTTGCCTGAGGGCAATGATGATTTCGTCGTTTATTGCGATGCATCTAAATTGGGTCTTGGCTATTTTCTGATGCAAAGGAACAAAGTCATAGCATATGCATCGAGGCAGTTAAAGATACATGAGAAGAACTACACCACTCATGATCTTGAGTTGGGTGCAGTTGTCTTCGCTCTTAAGATCTGGAGTCACTATTTGTACAGTACAAAATGTGTGGTTTTCACGGACCACAAAAGTCTTCAGCATATCTTCAACCAGAAAGAACTCAACATGAGGCAACGACGTTGGGTTGAGCTTTTAAACGACTATGACTGCGAAATTCGCTACCATCCTGGTAAGGCGAATGTCGTAGCTGATGCATTGAGTCGTAAGGAACGTACTAAGCTTCATTATGTACGTGTTCAATCTGTTATTCAAGCTCGATTCGATATCCAAGCACGCATTTCTCAGGCTCAACAATCTTGTGTTTCACAAGGTTTGATGGATAAGGAATTTCCCTATCACATAACACCTGCTCTGGAACTGAAGGACAATGGATCGTATTACTTCATGGACCGTTTGTGGGTCCCAAGCCAGGATGATCTTCGTACCTTGCTTATGGATGAAGCCCATAAGTCTCGTTATTCTATTCATCCGGGCTCAGATAAGATGTATAAGGATCTTCGTATTCATTATTGGTGGCCTGGTATAAATAAAGACATTGCCTTATACGTATCAAAATGCCTTACTTGTCTTAAGGTTAAGGCTGAACATCAGCGTCCTTCGGGTTTATTGGTACAACCAGAGATCCCAGTTTGGAAATGGGAAAACATTACTATGGATCTTGTTACCAAACTTCCACGCACAAAGAAAGGTCATGATGCCATCTGGGTAGTCGTTGATCGTCTTACTAAGTCAGCACATTTCTTGCCAATCCACGAGGATTTTCCTGCTGACAAACTCGCAAAAATCTATGTGGATGAAATTGTAGCTCGACATGGTGTTCCTTTGAACATCATTTCTGACAGAGACGCTCGTTTCACTTCTCATTTTTGGAGAACCATGCAATCTGCTATGGGGACCCAACTTAATCTAAGCACAACTTATCATCCGCAAACGGATGGTCAATCTGAAAGAACAATCCAGACTCTGGAGGATATGCTTAGAGCTTGTGTGATCGACTTTGGTGGTAGTTGGGATTCACATCTTCTGTTAATTGAATTCTCCTACAACAACAGTTATCACACCAGCATCAAAATGGCTCCTTTCGAGACTCTCTATGGTCGAAAATGTCGTTCACCAGTCTGCTGGAATGAGATTGGCGAGGCTCAACTTACGGGACCTGCCCTCATTTTAGAGATAACTGATAAGGTCAAGAAAGTTCGTGATAACCTTCAGACAGCTAGAAGCCGTCAAAAGAGTTACGCGGATCCAAAACGCAAACCCTTGGAATTTCAAGTCGGTGATCGAGTATTACTTATGGTCTCACCTTGGAAAGGTGTGATCAGATTTGGAAAGAAAGGAAAACTTGCACCTAGATACGTTGGACCATTCAAGATCGTCGAAAGAATCGGTAAGGTAGCCTACACACTTGAGTTACCTCCTGAACTTGGAAATGTTCATCCAACTTTTCACGTGTCCAATCTCAAGAGGTGTTTAGCTGATGAGAACCTCCACATACCACTTGACGAAATTCGTGTTGATAAAACACTGATTTTTGTCGAGAAGCCAGTGGAAATCATGGAACGTGAAGTCAAGTGGCTTAAACGCAAGCGCATTCCTTTGGTCAAAGTTCGCTGGGAAGCTAAACGTGGACCCGAGTTTACTTGGGAACGCGAAGATCAAATGAAGGCGAAATATCCGCATCTTTTCCCACGAGTTTCCTCTAAATAAATTTCGGGATGAAATTTCCACAAGTAGGGGAGACTGTAACATCTGTGCTTGTAATCATTGTGAACAGTTCTATTATTAATAAAACAATGTTATTTGATCCCAATGTTTGTTTAGTTGTGTTTTACATTTTTCATGTTTTGACTTTTGTCCAATTTCATACTCTATATCACTTCCTGGAGAGTTATACGCAAACTGGTGCGTAAACGTACTTAGTTTAACGCGAAATACTCCGGAACATAAACATATACTCAACATACCTTAAATAACCTTTACATAACTTAGAAATAAGTTTTGAAGGCTTTGGTATGGCAAAAACAAGTTAATTCGCTTACAGGGACTAAACTTGACAAACTGCGAAAGTATGCCAATTTGATCTGTAACGAACATTCCGGAACATGACCATAAGTTAAACATACCATAAATATCCTCTACATAGCTTAGAAATAGGCTTTGAGGGGTTCGGTGTGCTAAAATAAACTTTTGGGTCATTCAGGGACTAAAAGTGTCAAAAACTGCACAAGTTTGCATTTTCGCGCATAACTCACGTTCTGAATACATCCGGACATCCAAAAATTTATTTAAGCACCATAATATTTTATTTTATTTTAGTGTTTGTCATAAGAAAAATCCATTCGTCGCGTCATTTGGATCGTTTTTCGCGCTTATGCGCATTCCGTCGTAATTAAGCGAACATCGCGATCATACGACCAAACGAACCGACATCCTAGATATTTTTGAGCATGTTTTGAGTTCCCTATACTTTAACTTCATTTTAGAGCCTTGAAATTAGGTTAACAGGGTTCAAACGCATCGAAAATAGCTTAAACGGGCTGCAGGGACCATTTCTGCCATTTTTGAAACTTTGCTGAAACTGGTAGGCAGTGGCGTAGTGCGAGCACCTCATGCCTAGGCAGTGGCGCTACGCGACTGCCTAACCTGGACAGAAACATTGTATTTGGTCCATTTTCACTTTCGCACATGGTTTTGGCAATACCGTGGGCTCAAATGGTTTTAGAAAACCACTATCTTGATGTGTATGGTTGAGATCAAAGCTCGGTTAACGAGGAACGATCTTAACGGCTCTCCGAACACTATAAATACCCCATGCCTTCAATTGCAAAACCCACTAGAATTTTGATTTGAGAAACTCTAAGTTGAAACCATTGTTTCATACCTGAGTTACGTGGATCGAGATTAGCATTCGGGGACCCTTCGTAAGTATTCTTTCGTTCTTTTATTGCTTTTCGAGTCTTTTCGAGTCTGAAAGTCAAACTTTGTTTGACTTTCTACGTTGACCAGTTTATGGTCAATGCGAAGTTCGTTTGAACTTCGCAACGTGATTGTAATTACGATGGTTATAGTCCCTTGGGACTATGCCTACTGATTACCACGTTGTCTAGGGTCGTAAGGGTAAGCGATCTAATAAATCGCTTATACCTTCGAACCCGACCCATTTGGTCGATCATTAGGATCCGACCAAACACATTAGGTGACCATAGTATATAGGGAATAACCTTCCGAGGTTATACCTTATGGTCGCTTCGTTAAGTAGTTGTATGATAGGTAGTTTATATGCCTTAGGTAAATTACCAGAATACCCTTTTCATGTATAATTGGTAATTAAGCATATATAACCTAAACTTTTGTCACATAACTGATTATGTAACATATTTAGGCATATAACACTTGTCATAGGACTAGTTAGACGTTCCGAACGCGTTTCACGCGAGCGACGCGTTAAAGTAGCATAAGCTACCTAAACGGGTCGTAATGGGTCACAAGCACTTAGGTTTGGTTTCGTTTTAGTATGTGGGCTTTGATAAACTATATTACATGAGTCTCTATACTCGTTTGGTTTACGAACCCTCATTCTATCCGATCCTCCGATTTAGGTCCGGTTTATTAACATAGTTACCTATATTAGGTGCCGTTTGATTCCGTGATCTCTATCATTGTTTGGTTGTCACTCCGGGACTACTGAGTAATCTCAAGTGAGTACATAGACCCCTCTTTTACTGTTTTCCAAACTGTTTTGGGGTGAAACACATGTGCCTACTTGTTACTTTCATGCTTTCCTGTTTTCACATCATATACCGGCTATGTTTGTTAGTACATTATAGTACATGATTTCATTACATTTCATGCTATGTATGTCCATTGTGTGCATACTTAGTACATTGTTTTACATTACATTTCTGCTATGTATGTTGACTGATAGCATGCTAGCACATTGATTTACAAGACTTTTCTGCTTTGTATGTTAACTTAGCATACTTAGTACATTGTTTTCATATGACATGTCTACAACTGCTATAACATTTGGTTTGCACAAACGGGTCTTTATTACGTTCATTAACATTTGCTACGCCGCTCGGTAGTAAGTAGTGGTACCATAGGACTTGACAAATCTCATTCCTAACATCTCGGGTTTGTTTGGATGTAAGGAATGACTGAATCCGAAAACATTTCTTTTGATAACCTTGACTGAAAGGGTTATCCGACTGTCTCAAGGCTTGAATGTATGCGTTAACTTACCACATAAATGTTTGTATCAATGTAACATGCATTACTTTGCAAAACATAACTTTTTGATATATTCAAAATACTTTGTTTTGTACATTTCTACATTATGATTATGGGACAATACTTTACTTACAATACATAACATTTGATACACATTACTTGACTACTTTTGGACTTATAAACATTTGACATGGCTTATACAAGGACTTTTGACTATTGGTTTAAACATAGACTTTATACATTGGTGGTTTGTTTAAGTGACTTAAGTAACGAGATGTGAGTAATATGATACAAGCATGGTGGATACGTCGCTGGTACTTCCTATATATAAGTGTTTGTATTATATTACATATCATAGCGTTATTTAAATCATTCAATTTGGACTTATACTTTTTACACAAGTAACACAACTTTCACAAGACTTTGGTTTACAAACAACTTATCTTATATAAATCATTTTACTTGGTTATACATTTGAACCATACATTATTCTCTTATTTATACATATCATCTGATCTTATCGTTTTTCAAATGATTTACAAGACAAAGCAAATTACAAGGTTCATGGCTAAACATTTTCTAAACTCCTAAGTCATGAATCCTATTTTCACAAAACCTATGTATCTCACAGGCATTTTTATGCTGACGTACCTATTTTCACATGTGTTTTCAGGAGCTTTTGCGTAGGACGATGATCGTGACACTAGGGTGGACCTGTGCCTTAGAGACATAAAACGAAGATAGACTTAGTTTAATTATGTTCCGAACTCTTTATTTACTGTTTAAGACAATGAAACTTCTATGTTGATAAATAAAATACAACTTTGTATGCCATGGTTATGAAACAATTAATTCTGTTAGAACACTCCCCGACGTTTCCGCCACGTTTTGTATGTTACACGTGGTCGGGGTGTGACACCATCCCACCCCACCTCAGCCTTCACAGCCACCACACCACCCCCACCTATCGACCACCGTAACCCCACTGCACCCACTATCACCACCGCACCACAACCACACATACTCTCTCTCTCTCTACCATACTACCACCACCATCAACCCGCCACCGTCTCTGACATCACCACCCCACCGGAACCCTAACCCAAACCTTGCAAACAACCCAAATCACCGACATCATAGTCGATTTGCAACAATAGCCAACAATTCTGACATCGTCACCAACCACCGCCACGGGTGCCGACTTGAAGGAAACTTAGGGGAAAGAGAGCCATGGTGTTTTGCCGGAATAGAGAAAAAGAGAGTGAGGCGATCTGGGCTCAAACAACGATCTGGATTCAAAACAACTTCTTATCGATTGATGAAGCGCAGAGAGAGAGAGAGAGAGAGAGGAAGAGAGACAGACCTGGAGATGAAATCTGGAGTGAGAGTGAGAGGAAGAGAGATAGAGAAGGGGATAAAATGATATAATAAGTTGTTACACAATAGTCCTTAGATATAACTTATTAACACAATAGTCCCCTGAAGAGATGAAAGGACAAAAATGCCCTCATGTGCGAAGCACATGACCATAATTAATGAAAAAATTTAACAAGGTTAGGGCTAAAGGACGTAACATGCAAGATTTTGTAACATAAAGTACAAAACCTGTCAATTTTAAAGGTAAAGGACACCGCCTGCAATTTGATGTAAATATAAATGACAAAACTTGTAATTTACTCTAAAAACTAATACAGACCCTTCTCAAATAGACTACTTCTCATGAACAATTATATAAACTTTTACAAGCACATAGCTTATGTAACTTGAGAGGGAAATAGGCGTAAGATTCCACTATATCAAGAATCAAAATACTCATTAGACAACCAGTCTTATTAATCAAAAAGCAAAAAGTTTACCTGAAGCAAAGTCATAGCATATGTGATATAGCTCCTCATCCTCCCCTGGCTTCTCGACCTACTGGTACAAAACAGATTTATAATAAGTCTAGTAAAATGCTTAATTCTAATTACAAAAGAAAAAAGAAGGGTATTTTTTTTTTCTACAACGAGTGGCTAGAAGATACAAATAAGATCAAAACATCGCCAAGAAGCCGACTATGATCAAATGATTTGATCATTACCAATATAGAGAAATACCAAAAACCATGCAAACAAAGATACAAATAACATCAAATAACAGTTACATCTTGGTCTAAACCTCTTTGAAGCATTTCATCAAACATGTTCTACGCATCTTTAGAATCAATCCTAAATTTCTCACAAACTGAATTCAAAATTCAACAAATAACACATCAAACTACTCTCCATGTATTAAATAATAATAATAATAATCGAATTCAGAAATCTCACCTTAATCGGATACAAACCCTTATCCCAAAATCGAATTTAGTGATGGCAAGCGACACAAGCGAAACGGCTGATAGATTCACGAAATTATGGGGTTTGGAATTCACGATGACGGTGATTTAGGGCTAGAAACTTGAATCCACGAAGTGGATTGAAACACGATGATGGTGATTTAGGGCCAGAATGCTATAGATTCAAAAGTCAAGCGACTCTATGATTTATGTGACTCTGTTCCCGAGTCTCATTTAATAGGGGGAGGGGAGGGAAAATGAGGGAAAGGAGATGAAAATATGAAAAAAACCATGTTCCCGAGTTTTTTTAAGGATAGAAGGGAAAAGGAAGGAAAAGGGAAGAAAATATAACCATATATTCATCCTCTCAAATTGGAGTGATTAGGAGAGAAAATTTTCCTTTCCCTCCTCATGTTAAATGAGACTCGGGAACATAGTGTAGGGTTAGAAAGTTAGAAAACCCATCATGACCTGTGTTAAAACTTAGATGGATAATTTTTACCCATCCTAACCCATCCCAACTTATTCCATGGCCCAATGTGACCTGCTTCTTATTTTAAAAGGACCCAAAATACCCAAATGGGTTTTCATTGCCACCCCTAGTAACTACCGACGATTGGGTGGTTTGTCGGTAAATACCTACGATTTTCCAAAGGAATCAACGACCAAGCGAACAAATATAATTTAATTATTGTAATAAAAATAAATAAAAGAAAACATTACCGACGTTCCATTGGTAAATCTAGGTCAAAATAAATTAAAAAAAAAAGATAGGTGCACGGTATCCTTAGCCGCGGAAGGGATCTCCCTTCCCAGTTCACGACCAGACAACGATCCCTGGCGGTAAATACCCTTGCCAACTTGATTGGATTGAAGAGCCTTGAGTAACCAGGATTCGAACCCGCGACCTCCACATAATGGGAGGCCTCAAGAGACACTAAATGAGTAAGGTCAAAATAAATTAGGAACACAATTATTCTCACTTTCTACAAACATAACACTACCATGCAGCCTCTAGTGCCATCATCGATCACCTCAACTACGAGAGCCTCCCCTGAGGATTTAAGTGTCTTGGTCAAATCGAAAAAAGGTCATTTGGCCTAACGAATTATATAAACTATTTTTAAGCAACAATTAACTTTATAGCAATGAACATAGTAAAAAATTTCGTATTAGAATAGAAGAATTACTTGCACTAATGGCTAATTTAGGGATCTAACATTCAAAAGAATAAAAAACACCCAATTTAGGGCTAATTAACAATTATAAATTTGGGCAAAATTGTGTGAGGGGCTGTTTGGTAGCCTCTTAATGACCATTCAGATGCTACCTCTTAATGGTTTAAAACCTCTGAATGAATAAGAGGTAACCTCAAGTCTGAATGGTTAAGAGGTAACCTCTGAATGGTAAATCATCACATGTCACATTCTTCTACTTTCTCATTGGTAAAATTCTTAATTGTTCCATTAAGAGGTAGCCTCTTAATGACCATTCAGAGGCTACCAAACAGCCCCTGAATCAAGAAAGTGGAACAATAAAAAAAAACATACCTCAATTGAATGATTGAGTTGTGGTGTTCGCCGAAGTCAGTTCCAACCATCTTTGGTGGTTGCCGGAGTGGCTGTGGTGCTGTTAAGTGACGATGGTGGGTCAGTAGTCGTTGGAATTGAACAACAGCAACAATGTAGCTTTTTTTTTGTTTTATTTATTTTACTTTTTATTATCAATTAGATTAGATAGATGTTTGGATAATGGATATGAATCAAAATACGACTAATGGACGAGATATGTTATAAGATTTTCGATATGGATATAAATAAAATGATTTGCTCCCACAATATTGTAAAACTAAATTTTTTTTGTAGAGTGTCAAATAAATTTTTTGGTTTCACATTTTTTAAAATATTTAGATAATTCTTTTTTAATAAAAATTTTAGGCCCCCGAAAAGCCTCGACCGTGGGTGCCGCTCGCCCACCCCAGGATGGCCCTACCAACCACCCACTTCTCGCAACTACCTCTGAACACCACTCTCGGACATACACCACAACCGTAACACCGTCCCACCATCGTTGCTCCCTCTAGACCACCTCTAAATTATACCAGTGTCATACCTACACCCCAATCCAACCACCATTGCACCAGGTGAATAGCAGTGTCACACCTACACCCCACTCCAACCACCATTGCACCAGCAGCTGCACCTGTACGTAGAGCGTTCTCCGAATGCCACAGTTGCACCCTCGGTGTCATTGTGATTTCAACTTGAAGTGTAGGTCCCGATACGGATCGTCGGACTACGATGATTTCTTGTTTCGGATGCCGTAACGAGTGCGTAATCCATATTACGACACAAACTGAGCGAGAGAATGAACAATACGCAAAGATATCAACGATTAACAGTTCCGTGCATTCAATTTGACAGAGTTTCGGTACAAGATTCGACTAATACAAAGCAATCCGACAACCCTCTCTCACTACACTCTCTCGCTAGCTCATATAAGCTCTCTACCTTCTACAGAGATATATGCTGGTATTTATACTGAACCAGTAGATGATTACATCGAAACAGAACAAATACAAACGAAACACATCGAAATACGTGGCATGTATCGAAATAGAATATGAAGTTATGTATCGAAATAGAATAGTTGTTTATGTATCGAAATATACTTGTCCATTTCGATAGTTTATATCTTTCTAATTCGATATATAAGCTTCAATATGTATACAACCTATTTCAATCAAATGATAATTATATCAAAGTCTATTTCGATAGCATTCAGAATGTTGTATTTCGATCATATGTTATATCTAACCAAAGTCATGATGACATCATGCTGATGTTATCATGATGGCAACTTTTTGCTCGCGTGCCGTCAGGTTTCGAGTCTTGTTTTTTCTAGGCGCACGAGGAGGAATATCGCTACGCCGCTCTTGAACCGAACCAAACCGAACCAAGCCACATCCACACAAAAGTGCATCAACAAACTCCCCCTTGGATATTGCTGGTGATGGTTCGTTCTTCACACTACAGGATCTTTGAAAGTCTTCACGTGTCACAAACAGGAGGTGTATCAACAAACTCCCCCTTAAATATTGCTCGAATCTTTGATCTTTTGAAACACCCTCAACACGTTTTAACTGAAATCATCGCAGCGGAAATATGAGTCATAAAATTTCTTTTCTTGAAAATCATACAACTTATTAATAAGCCATTCGAATCAACTTGATTTAAATCTTTTACATTATTCATACCTAATCAAGAAAATTACAATACAAATGGTTTCCAACATGTGATCACATCCCCTTACAATCCTTGATCTTAACTCGACCCTCGATCACTAGTCCGTCATGAATATCCGACTAACCTGCGGTCACCTGACACGTTAATAATTGGTGACATCATATACATTAGTATAAAGACATAAAAATATACATAACCACTTAGCAATCTATCATTTTATACAACTCCGATAGAATATTCTTTTGAGTTCACTCTTTACACTGAGCATCCAATCTTTGTAAGCCCAATACTTACGTATCTGCATTCCTGTTCCATTCTCAAGGCACACCATTACTAACGTGACTATTCAAACATATTAGAGCCATATTTATAAGCATATATACAAGATCCTTTCTTTCATGCACAACAAATCATACTTCATGGATAAGTACCTACACACGTATGTTCGTACACATTTCATACCTACACATATACATGCATACATACTTACGTTCATACATACATACTTACATACATACATACATACTTACCCACATACGTACATACATGCTTACATACATACATACATACAAGCTTTATTCCTTTGTGTACATTCAATCCCATTTAGTACATATGTACATACTTTCATATATGTATACTCATACATCTATTTACATACACCCGAAAACATACATGCAAACATAAACACGTCTATATGTACATGCTTACATACTTACATATAGTTATATAATGCATATAATGTAGTTACATAGCCTTCACACAAGTTTGGAGTTGAAGAATGCGAAAAATATAAAAGAACCAGCGATTTGCGCAAGAAGAAACCAATCTGGCGCAATACAGAAGACATCAGTCAGGGGCGCAACCTTGTGCCAGGGGGCGCAACCTTGCGCCTGGTTCAGACCTGCAACTTTCAGCTTAACGAATTTTTACAATTTTGGTCATAACTTTCTCATTTCTTGTCTGTTTTACGATCTGTTTCTTCCCATATGATCGTAATTTGGTCCTCTACCATATGGACTCAAAATCTAACATCCGAACTAAGGAAGTTCTTAACTTATATGCTTTCGGCTTAATATTCATTTACGAATTATTCGACCTGTTCATGTTTTTATCAAACAACTCATATGTTTATACCCAAAACTCACATGAACGTTATAACTATAACACTTTTACATTATCCGGAGTTCCGTACAATGAGTTTATGAACCCGATTCCCAGTACACGTTAAACTTATTCATTTCAATAAATTTTACGTAATTGAACTTCATTAGCACAATTTCCCCACGAAAGTGTTCCCATTGGTCATGTCTCAAACCAAGTCCTTTGCCTATTAACTCGCGTCCCCGTCTCTCGGTTAGCGCACTTATGAGAAATTATACCCGTTACCCGGATTATAATACCGTCGTCTATACTTATGCAACCATTCCATAATGAAATAAATTCTTATTTTGACCCGTTGGTCTACATAGCGAAAATCTTCACTTCTAAATAACCAAATCCTAATAGGCTTCGATTATCATGCTTAAGTGACTAGCACATAACTTTGCTTAAATAATCTAAGAAGTGTTTCGGAAACCACTTACCTAATACTACTTATTTGATATTATCCTCAATAACGCATTTCAACATAACCTCTAACAATTATCATACAATTAATTCCATTACTACTAAAGAGGGAGTCCGGGAGTTTACTTACCTTACACATCCATACTTGCGTTTGCTTCCCCATGTCCTCTTGACCCGTTAGCCCTTCATGTTTCCATCCATCTTGATATGATCCCTATACTTTCATTTCATTGCATCCACATTCTTGTTAATATATGAAATTATATATATGAACGATCATATCATTTTACATTTCACATTCGACTTTCATTAACGTTTCATCTAACATATGGTATACTCATAATCCTATACTCATTCAACCATATGAACTATATCTAAGTCGCACTTCTCATGTTGATTTACTATCCAATACCTCATTGAAGATTAGCTCATTTACATAACTCTACCATCTCTACTTGCTAGTAAGTTCAAACGCTTCATATCTATTACGTGATCATTTACTAATCATGTCCAACGCTTAATTCCACATATGGCGTGCATCACCTTCAAGCATATAATACTACCTTCTATTGCATGTTTCTTACTAATTCATTTGATCAACTAATTTCCTAATTGTTCTCCATGTAAAACACATTATTTATGCTAATCAATTATAAATTACATCATTATCACATTCTACATATATTATCCATCATGTGCATACAATTCCTACTATTCTTGTCACTTAGACATTTTATCAAACACTTGGTGTACATACAACATACAAGGCACAATGTACAAGTATTTTATTGCATACTCTTCCCAATCCTTAACATAGATCATCAATTTCAACTAGAATCATATAATTTTCATACTATATCTAAATTAACTAAAATTTACTCATTACATACAACATCACACATCAACATTTCACAATTATTGAACATGTATGATCATTTTTATCATCATCTTTACTACTACTACAAGTGGGTTTCTTCTCAAACGTTCAATCCAATCAATTTCAAGCATAAAACATCTTCTATATGATGAATCTAACTCACATACAAGTTCAATTTCATATAATTTCACGGATTGATTAAACCCACTTTATCAACATACATCAAAACAGAAGACGCAAGAAAAACACTTCGAATTGTTGATTAATCGCCAGAGATGGCTTAGAACCAATCGTTCATTATCTAATGGATCTTTCCGTTCTAATACTCTATCCGAGAGTTATAACTATTTATCAAATATGTTCCTATCTAACGGAACACTATTGGATCAAATGACAAAGGCATTGTTAAGAAAAAGATGGCTTTTCCCGGATGAAATACATATTGGATTCATGGAACAGGAGAAGGATTTCCCATTCCTTAGCCGGAAAGATATGTGGCCATGAAAGGCGAAGGAAGGATGGAATGCCAACAGGTGTCTATTATTGAATTCACCCGACCCGACACTACCCGTTTGGGGAACCTCCAGTGCCAAAGTCACTGAATGGGTAAGTCGCCAATCCCTAAAACGGACTATGTAATGCTATGTAATGTACTTTGTTACGGGCGGTCATTTTACTAGAGGTTTATAATCTACCCTTGTGTGATTCCTGTTGAAGCATATACTCGAGGGGTAGGTGCAGGGCGGACGAATTTCAATTTTAAAGCAGACTCCCCATTCATTAGATAGAGAAGATGACCAAGATTTCTAAAATTTAACTTACCTTATGTTCAAACCACTTAGGTTATGGAGTAACTAAGCTCATGCATTCCATTTGTGTTTAAAACCATCACCAATTTGCTGAATCTTGAGTTCAGTTGAAGGAGAAGGGTTTTTCCCTTTTTCCCTTGCCCTCTGCTCGCGATATACACCCACCAAAACACTGGTTTTTCATTTTCTTATGTTTAACATCATAATTTACATATTCAACCCCTCAAGGTTGCTTTTGTGGTCATTTATGTTGTCATTCTTATATAAATATTTCATTCTTTATAAACTTATATCAAATTTATTAGACTTAACTAATTAAATTAAACTCTTAAACACCAAAATAATCTATTATAAATTTTGGGGTGTTACATCTTTAAAGCTTCAGACCCTTGTGGTGTTGATGAATGGTCAGCTGCAACTTGATCGCATCCATGTCATGTCATCATTCCATAGCTTGTCATCTGACGCGTTCTCTTTGCCTTTAGTTCTTTGAATGCCACATCTGCACACACAACAAAGCTAAACGCGTAATGAGAACAACCGCTAGGTTTTTAACCAATCTTAAGGAATTTTTCAGATGAAAACCTCACTAAGAGTTGATTTTAAACAATATTAACAGACGACACACATGAGACCAACTCTCAATCAACTACCAACCGAAAACATTTTGAAAGTTTCAAAAATTGTTCCATTTTAGATCTTTAACTTTCAAAACTTGTTAACTTCGACCATTTATGTAGATACAATTGTTTTCTAGCTTTCAATCAGGGTTTTAGGTTGGATAGATTTGAGTTCCAACATTGGTCAATAAAAAATAACATAGAAGCAAAATCTTTTTGGCTTTTATAAAGTTTATATTAAAACACACCTAAAATCTTTTTAGTATTTTTGAATATTTCAAATGTAAAGACGGAAAGCAGTAAATAAATATTTACAGACATTCTTTTTGCGAGTTTCGAGGGTAAGAAAATCATATCAGTGTACGGTCATGCCAAAACACCCTTGTTGTCCAATTAATTAACATTTAGATAAGCATCCTATAACGATTATCGATATTGTTGTCCACTTAAACTCAACAATCAAATGTAATCATATGACTTGGGGATACATTAAGGTATAATTTATACTTACCGACCTGTGTTCATCCACTGACGACATATTCCCGTATCAAGGTATGCACGAGAGTTCATCTTACTGGTGAGTATACCATTTATTATATGTTTTAACGTATATGATGTGGGATACTCACTTATTTGAGGATGAAAACAAACCCAAACCCTTTGTGATAAAATCACTTATTAATGAGGAACTTGATATTCAATGCATGCAAGGCATGAGAGCAAGTCCATGAATAGGTTAGTACCATCGTACCGACAAAGAGACGAACTTGACTCTCGGATGATAGATGTGATTTAGAATCACTTATTCGAGGGTGAATGTGATATGTTTATCACTTATTGATGGTCGTATGCAACATGTATTATATAAATGTATGTATGGTATCATGGAAGTTCTAGACTTGCTTCCCAATTGTTTTTAGTAAAAAAAAACAACCATGATACCCAGATGATAAACAGTATAAAGACCACGTATCTCAGAACCTCAGCAATCTATCAAACAAAATTTCGGTACCAAGACCATATGCCAATGAGCGGTTCCCACACGGTCTTCAGTCGATTATGTTTATATCACCCTGCACACTTTAAAATGATTGTGAGCCTACCGATACATCATTAATAGAGCTACTTATCATTTTTCATTTTAAGTTCAAAAAGGTTTCGACAGACCACAAATTTACTATCATTTTCTCTTTTTCTCGCCATGAAACTCATTTTTGTTTTTCTCTTGTTTTTGTGATTTTTGATGTTTTTCAATGTTTTTGGATATTTCTGATTTGGATGTACTCCCCCTAAATTAAAAAAGTAAATTTAAAGTTTTAAAAACAACTTTTTAGATTTTTCAAGAAAAATTATTTACAAAAACGATTTCCCGATATGGATTAACTCATGTTTTACCACAATGCCGTTTACCAAAGGTAAATTAATAAAAAAAATGATTTATCGAATTTTGGAAAAATGAGTTGGCATGTTGGTAATTGGTGTGGACCAAAACAACATTGACGAGTTTCATATTGAAACAATCACGTGTGAGGTGTTATTCGAGATCAACGTGTCTGGCCAAGGAGTGTTGTACGAGATATTAGTAATTCGCAAAGCAGCTTAAATATCGACAAAGATAGGAGAGATTAGAAATTCAAAACTGTAATCCTGTAACTGCTTCATGCATTGACAGGTATCTGAGTGCTCTCCCAAATTGGATATCCACCTAGTGTGGACTTCAAGGTCGATTTTGCAGCTACTTCGAATAACTGAGAAATCTCTTCACAGCAACAAGATCAGAAACCTCTGGGTCCGGCTGGTAAGAGGCAAGTGAGCATGTGGTAAAGCTTGTACAAATCATCATTGGTTGGTCCATACATGATGTCTTCCACATACTTTTGTACCAGCAAAGGTCTTCGTCTTTCTCCTTGAGAAGTAGTGTGCAGTTGTTCAATCCATGCCAAGGTATCCGCACACCACGTTGGTTTGTTCAACAAACACATTTTCTTTAATCACACCGTAGAAAAATGTACACTGCACGTTCAAGTTTTTGATATTTTCGATTATCTTCAATTGTTTTAACAAGTTTTAAACAAGAACAACATCGATTAACATCATGTTTTTGTGTTTTTAATTCAGATTTTTAGCAAACAAACTAGGTTTTGAGTGTTTGTCCAAGGAAAGCTTCAAAACTTACTCCAAAACCTCACAACGAACTCGGTTTTTCAACAAGAAATCGAGCCTTAGGCTTTGATACCACTTGTAGGTCCCGATACAGATGGTCAGACTACGATGATTTCTTGTTTCGGATGCCGAAACGAGTGCGGAATCCACGTTACTACACAAACCGAGCGAGAGAATGAACAATACGCAAAGTTATCAACGATTAACGGTTCCGTGTGTTAAATTCGACAGAGTTCCGTTACAAGATTCGACTAATACAAAGCAAACCGACAACCCTCTCTCACTACACTCTCTCTCTAGCTCATACAAGCTCTCTACCTTTTACGGAGATATCTGCTGGTATCTATACTGAACAAGCAGATGATTACATTGAAATAGAACAAATACAAACAAAACACATCGAAATGCATGTATCAAAATAGAATATGAAGTTATGTATCGAAATAGAATAGTTGTTTATGTGTTGAAATTTTTTTTGAATGAAAATATGCACTAATCTTATTAGAAATAAAAAAAAAATAAACAAAGAGACGATTACAGACTGTAACACCCCAAAAATATAAAACTTTATATTAGAATTATAAAGTATAAAATAAACAAGAATAAACTAACTAGGAATAAATAACCTGGTTAGTCATGAGTCTTGTGGTAACATGTAAGAGGGTTAAAACACCTAAAATATGAACTAAACAATTATTGAGGGACTAAAGTTGTTAAACTTGAAACTTGAATTAATAAAACAAAATAAACTACACCAAACACACACTTAAGTGTGTGTGTCTGGTCGATCAAAAGCACAGGGTCAAACAAGAATTCCTCACCAAACCCTAGTTCTTGCCAAATTGATCAAATTGAAGGCTTTAATCAGTTCAAAATCGATTTTCAAGCACAAATTAGTGATCACCTCGTTGAAGGGATCATAAGGTATGCAAAATTTTAGTGTTTTGATTCATCTCAAATTCAAGGTAAATTGTGAAAATCGAAATTGAGCTTGACTATGTGATGTTTAGATGAAACTTGTAATGAAAACAAGTTTAAGAGTGAATCCTAGTTGATAAATTGCAGGAATTATGTTTAAAATTATGAAATTTATGATAACCCAGTAGGTTAAATGGGTTTTACAAAATAAGATGAACACAAGAATTATGATTATCAAAAGTAGTATTACTTGATTTCTATATGATGATTTTGGTGATTGTATGCATGCTTGACATGATGGAATTGAATTATGTGATTATAATTGGCAAAAATAACAAGTTATGAACTTGATTCTAGTTATGTAAAAATTAAACTCGTTAGGTGTTCGTTAAAATGCCTAAGTGAGGAATAAATTGTTAAAAATAGGATGAAAACGCATGTTTGATTTTTATAGCAAATTATACGTTAAAGGTTATAAAAAGGGTTCTAAATTGGTTGTGAATTGAACACTTTAGGCAAAGAATCCGGATCGTCGAGTGGACAAGCCGGAGGGGATACGCGCTTGAAAGGGGTGCTCTAAAGGTACGCGACTTTAGTCCCGTTACATTATGCATAAACGTTTGGATTTAGTTTGTTAATGGTGTCATAGTGTAGTTGTAGGATCGTTGTTGGACCCAAACGAGTCGTTCAGAAGAGCTTTATATCCGAGTCAAAGGCGGAATCAATGAAACAGACGTGTAAACAACTTGATACTCTTAAATCTGTCACTATTATTGATAATAACACTGATTACAACCTAAACAGATTTTGGCAGCACTTCGTTGCGAATTCAGAAGCCGTACCAAATGAAACAGAAAGTGCACTATATATAGGGTGTTGATTTCGCTCCAAATGACCAAGGGATGTTTCGGGCGGAATCAGAACTTTCTGATTTCGCTCGAAATGACATCTTGCACTTTCGAGCGGAATCAGCACTTTAGATCTGAACGACTGTTTCTCGAACCTCGTGCACTGATAATCCTATCCTTTCCTATTACATGATACAAGACAAAGTCAATAGACGTAGTGTACTAACAGACTCCCCCTCGGATATTGACGAAGTCTTCAGTGTCTAGTCTTTAGTATGACACATCTTCAGTCTTGATCATTCTGCCTTCTCATCCAAATTGTAACATTATAAGCATTCATCAATCCTTTTCTTCTATCAGCTTCAGGCTCCCCCTCTCGTCAAGCTTCCGTGCTTCGGGATCGACACCTAGCTTTCCATCTACAAGCTTCTCGTTGCTTCAAGCTTGTCTTCAGACTCCCCCTTAGACTCTGCTTTCGGGATCGTAATCTAGACTATCTGCAAATACTCAAACATCTATAAATACAATGTTTTCAAATTCAATCACTTTCTCTAATCCACTCCCCCTATCAACAAACTTAATTGATATAGCAAAATTAAAGAATCCAACTCCCTCACAGTTAATCATCCAAGTCCAAACTAATGACCTTGGAGATATCACAAACTGTTTTTGAAATTTTTGAATTTAATTCAAGTTTCAAATTAATGAACTTGTTTTATTTTCAGAAACACAATCAGCTTACTTAGATTTTGAAACTCAGCATCTCAGACATCAGTTGTCGAAAATAAAGCAGAATTAAAAATCTTTTTATATTTTCTGAAAATATAAAGCAGTAAAGAAATATGTACAAACATATTTACAGACAATATTTTTGTTTGAGTATGCGTCAGAGGATCATATCAGTTTTTGACAAGTCACAAGTACCGTTGAGCTTAGTTACACATTAAGAATTAAACAATTCACTTAGATTGTCGATATACTAATCCACTTAAATTTTCACACAAACTTCAACTGATTCAGGATACGAATTAAGTGTTTTAAGAACTTAAACTCATTCATGTGTCCCACCTCTTAAATATACTCCCGTATCCAGATCCCAATATTCAGTCTTACAGGTGAGTATACCTAGATGATATCTGTAAGGGGAATAAATTATAGTACGAAACCGTGAGAGCTCAGGTCAGAACTTCCGTTCAGCAGAGAGATGACGGCTCGACTTTTGGTGTGTCCCCTTTAGAGGATCTTTTGTATTACAACAGCAATGACTATCAATTTTATTGTTTCATCAATTTGCTGAGGGCGGCGCTATATTTCAAGCAATGTAGAAAGTATTCTCCGGGGACTAGGCCATTGCTTCCGCAAAATCAGAAGTCCCGGGATAATACCCCAGATATCACTAAGCATAAAGACCTAGTATCTTAGAAAGAGGGGTCCTTCAAACGAGATTTCAGGGGTTACCTATATATCTAAGTAGTGTTCCCCACGAAATAAGTAAGTTTGAATTTAGGTTTATATCCCGAAAAAGTTTACTAAATGTATAAAAATCTACCGACACATCCACGGTGAGATCGTTTAACACATTTTAACTTTCCAATTCTTTAGCGTACTGTAACTGTCTACTGATGTACTATCATTTCCTCTTTTTACACAAAAACTCAATTTTCATTTTTATCATGTTTTTTTGTCTTTTTGCCAATAGGTTTTTATCATGTTTTTGTCATTTTCAAAATTTTCAAATGTTTTTGTATTTTCTGACAATATTTCTCCCCCTAAAATGCAAAATCATTTAAAAAAAAATTTAACAACCAACACTGATTGCTTTGTCTCGCTATCCATTTTCTGCTAAAAGTGCTCTGATTTGCAGAAAAACTAATATAAAGTACCCCCATGATTTACAACCCATTGATTTTCGACAGTTTGAAAACCGTTTTTCAATCTTGTGAAAGTAATCATGTTTGTTCAGCCGTGAGGGTTTCGGCGTATTCAATCAACATATTTTTGTATTTTTTAATATTTTTGACAAAACAAAAACATATTTTTGGTTTTTCAAAATTTTCATTTTTTAGGGTTTTTGAAATATTGTTTATTTATTTACAGAAAAACAAACAAACTCCCTGTTCAACCAAACCAGGGTTCAACAGCTTCCTCTCCTCGTTGTGCCAGGCTGCTCCAACTTCCATTCTCACAATCTTCGGATTTGTTGAGCACCTGCACATTCAAACTAACTCAATTACTTGAACAATTTAGCCCAGGTCTGTTGGACCTTAGGCATTTCAACACAATATGTATCATGCAGTTTCGGAAAATCTTTTTCATTCTGAATAAAGACTTTTTCATCTTTAACTTCCATTTTCTCATCTTTTACCAAAGACACTTGTTTCTTAACACTCCATGTTTGTCCTTTTGGAGTACCTCTTTTGTAAAAATGTGAATCTTTTTGAACATTTCGACTTTGAACAACTTTTGGTTTCCAAAACTCATTTGGTTTTGTCATATCAACTGACTTTTTCCAACTTTGAGTTGTTCTAAATCTGGGTCTGTGAGAATTCCAGGTGTGTCTTGAATCAAACTTATTCAAGTCTGATTTCCAATTTTGATTCGAAGCAAACTTGTTCGTGTTATACCTCCAAGTTTGTTTTGAATCAAATCTGGTCGACTTGTATTTCACATTCTCATATTTTTGTTTCTCAGCATCAATCTTCTTTATGTCAACATCCACAGGTTTTAGATTAGGACACTTGCGTGCAAGATGTCCTTTTTGATCACATTTGAAACATGTTCTCATGGACACATCTTTGACCTGTGGTTGTTGCTTTTTCTTTTTAGCAAAGAACTCATCATTAGATTGTCTTAATTTGAGTTCTTTTTCTTCTGCTAAACTGTCTCCTTGAACAAAACTCATTTTTGCTTGATAAGTTGGCACTTCATTTTTCTTCCAATTCTGTTTCTTCTTATAACCCAAACCAGCCTTCATGTTTTTCTTCTTGAAACTAGGTTTGTTATACGAACCTCTATGACTCTTACCAGCAAACTTTGAAATCTCAGACTTTTCAATCTCAACCATTTTGAACACTTTATCAACCTTTTCTGAAATCACATTCTGAATCGGGAATACAACATCTAAGAACAATTTGTCCGATCCAATCATGGTATAAACCAATCCTTTTGAATCATCATTCAAACTTTTCTCGGATTTTGTGTTTTTCAGATAACTATCATGAAGATTTCCTTCATCTTCATCCTGTGATTCAGATTTACCTGTATCAACCGACTCTTCTTTCAACACACTTTCAACGACTTTACCTACCACCTCTGAATCATGAGAATCATCAGATTTGGAATAGGTTAGGTCAATGTTGTCTGGCAATTGGTCTACCATGTTGAAAGCTTTTTCAACCTTTTCCTCATCATAAAATGCAAATTTTCCCGGTGGTGGAACTTGATGAAACTCTGAGCCAATGCCTTTCTTGTTTTGCTCAGACTCACCATCTCCCGGTTTTATATTGAAAATTCGTTCAAGCACATATGACGACACGTGATAACTCTTTAACTTGTTGTTATCCTGTTCTAAATCAGCAATCTGTCGCTTGAGCTTAGCAACATCCTCAATATAGGAATTAACAACATCTTGTTTTATTGAATACATTCGTTTAAGTTCTTTAGTTGTTTCAGAAAGATAATTCATTCTTGATTGAGCATATTTCATTTCATCTTTCACTTTTTCGTATGACTCTTTCGTAATATGATATGCTAATTTCATTGAGTCATATTCTTTCTTCATTTCTTGACAAGCAATTTCTTTTTCAGAACATTTTTCTGTCATTTTAGAAATATTTTCTTTCAAAATTTCATTTTCTATTTCTAATTTTTTACACTTTTCTGAAAGTTTTTCATCATTTTCTTTTAAAACTTTTTCTTTTTCTAGCATTTCTTTGCATTTTTCTTTGAAAATGTTTTCAATTTTTGTGAACTCAAGATCTCTTGTTCTGAATTGCTCATCTTTTTCAATACAAGCTCTGCACGGTTCCATGCATTTCTTGCACTGATCAATCGGTTTTAAGGTTTCAGAATCAGAATGTACCTCAGTGATTGGCACCTCAATGTTTGATGCAGTTGCCTCAGTTTTTTTTATCAGCATCAACTTGCTTTTCTTCAACACCAATTTCATCACCAACATTACCAGCTTCCAAATTTTCATTCTTTACTTATTTTTCTTCTTTCTTCACATATTCTCCAATTTGCTGTTCTTCAGTAACAACTTTCTCAACTTCTTCATTCACACCAACTTCTTCACATTTGATTTCCTTCACAATCTCAACTTCAACAACTTCTACTTTAACCTCTTCAGCAACTTTCTTTAGATTGTTCACCAACTCTTCAACACTCTTCTTCATTCTCTCTTCATCCCTTTTTCTCAGACATGATGTCATAGCATATCTGATCTTCTTTTCATGCCTTTTAGCATATGTGTCATCTTTCAACACATTTCTATAGTATTCAGCTCTCAAAGGAATTATGAGAAGAACATCATCAAAAATTATGTCTTTCTTTGGAACAACTGGTTCACCTTCTCTGTTGAAGTAACACTCTCTCTTTGTATCCCATCTTCTGTTGCTCACTGCACTCTCATACTCTTCTTGCATTTCATCAATTCTGTTCAACATAATGTTTCTTTCTCTTTAGGTCTTTTCTTCCAGAATCTCTTCTATGGTTTTCACTTTGATCTTATCTGTATCTTTTTCTTTGTTTTCATCTTTAATCTCAGGAACAAAAACAAACTTTCTTTCCTCTGTTATAGCTTTGCCATGAGCTGTTTTTCGAACATTTTCCAAACGATCTTCTGCTGGACAAATTGTGCTCCAGTCAAAACCTTCATCATCTTGAATTACAAAACAAGCTCTAGATTTGGGTTTATCTTCAATCATCTTAGGCTCTTCTCTGCTTCGATGGTAGATTGCCTTTCGGTAGTAATCATCATTGAATGGATGTTCATTTCCACCAACTGCAGAATTAGTGCACTCTCTCTTGAAATGACCTTTCTGTTTACATTTGAAGCAGGTCACTTTGGATTTATCAAATCCAAGCTTCGTTGATGCACCTCCAAGAGATTGTTTCCCAGTAATCTCCATATACCTCCGTGCTCTTCGGATACAGCTTGCTAAGCACCAACGGATGTCAATGAGCTCCATCTCTTCCGGATCAATCTGGTCGTAGTCTTCTTTGGTCAATTCGGAGTTTCCAATTTTTCCAGCTAAAAGACCTTCATACGATTCCAGAACAGATGCAAGGAAACTCATTTGTTGTTTAGCTACATTGATGCTCATTGTAGGAGAATTTTTCAGTTTGAGAGCGATGTTGCATAGAATCTCCTCAGTCTCATCAGAATTTGATTTTGAAGATGAATGATATCCAGAATGATGACTTGTTGAAGTTGTTTGAGGTTCTTTCATCTTCTCACCACTGAATGGTGTCTTTGGTGAACCAACACCTTTCTCCGAAGGTACACTACCTTTGTAGTATAGACCAACATTCTGTTGATGTGAAGAACCAGTCATCTTGCTTTGCTTCTGTAACTCCAGATCATGACTCTCTATCTTTTCAAACAATGCATCAAGAGAAATTGTATCATATAAAACATCATTTTTCAAAATAAAAACAAACGTTTGCCACTGATCAGCTCGTGGTAACGCTTCAATCACTTTATCTATAAGTTCCTCTCTTGTTTTCACTATCTCAAATCTCTCAAGTTCAATTTTAAGATGACAAAATCTCTCAATCATTTGTCTCACTGTCTCTCCTTTTAAACTATCAAACAAATCAAATTCTTTTTTAAGTAAAGCAATTTTGTTCTTTTTTATCTGTTTACCCCCCTCAGCTTTAACACGTAAAGCTTCCCAAACTGATTTAGATGACCCATCATGATTCAGCAACGCAAAAATATCATTTCTGATTACAGACTGGATCAAAGCAATCATTCTTTGTTCGGCAGCAAACTCAGATTTATCTTCTCTTGATAACTTCTTGAATGAAAGTTCTTTGCCTTTATCATCTTTTGGCCGTTCGTATCCAAACTCTAAGAAAAACCAGCTTTCATGAGCATATGCTTTCGCCCAATTGAGAAAACGTTCTTTCCACCATGTATAATCTTCAATACTCTCCAGAGTTGGTGGCTTTGAGTGTGTTCCATAGAAGTTATCATGCTTGATGTTCTCATTTATCGCTTTTGTGATAGTTTTTGGTGTTACATTTGCAATCTCGGAAGATTCGGATGTGAATGCATTGAAAAACGTGTTGTAGAATTCTTCAGCCATGATGTAATCCTGAACAGATACAATCAAACAAACACAATCAGTACAAACAATATCGAATATCCTGAAAACAGACTGATACTCTCGTCGTGAAATTATCCCAACACAAAATTTCACTTTTGGAGCGAAATAGTAAATTCAAGCAAAGTCACTTTTGGAGCGGAATAACAGTTTGATTCTTTGGAGCGAAATCAATGTTTGGTTTTCGAGCGGAATTAGAACTTGATGTTTCAGAGCGAAATCAGCATTTTGTTTTCGAGCGGAATCTCTAGGATGACAATTAGGAGCGAAATCAGGTTAATTCTCGAGCGAAATCAGATATCTAACACTTCGAGCGGAATTAGATACAATTTTGGAGCGGAATCAGATCTAATCAGGCGTTCTGAGCGGAATCAACCGGGAACTTTGGAGCGGAATCAAGATTTCGAGCGAAATCAAACAATGTAAGTTCGAGCGGAATCACTTCGAACATCATTTTTACCCATTTTTAGTCCGAATTTTGTCCTAAAACTTTCAAGGGTTTGATAATATGCACTTTTACATAATCTATGAAAAATTGATCTGATTTTGACCGTTAAATTTTGTTCTGATGAAGAAAGAAGGTGTAGAAGTCAGAAAAATGATGATATCAAGCTAAACTCTTCTTCCTGAGCTCTGATACCACTTGTAGGATCGTTGTTGGACCCAAACGAGTCGTTCAGAAGAGCTTTATATCCGAGTCAAAGGCGGAATCAATGAAACGGACGTGTAAACAACTTGATACTCTTAAATCTGTCACTATTATTGATAATAACATTGATTACAACCTGAACAGATTTTGGCAGCACTTCGTTGCGAATTCAGAAGCCGTACCAAATGAAACAGAAAGTACACTATATATAGGGTGTTGATTTCGCTCCAAATGACAAGGGACGTTTCGGGCGGAATTAGAACTTTCTGATTTCGCTCGAAATGACATCTTGCACTTTCGAGCGGAATCAGCACTTTAGATCTGAACGACTGTTTCTCGAACCTCGTGCACTGATAATCCTATCCTATCCTATTACATGATACAAGACAAAGTCAATAGACGTAGTGTACTAATAGTAGTAAATACGTTTGGTGTGTCATTGAAGTGGCGAAGCTCACTCGACCATCAAATGGGTCAAAATAATGGTTGGAAATAGTTTAGCTTGTCATCAAAGTGATGGTTTTCACTCGACAACCAAACGGGTCAAAACTATGTCTTAAAAACAATCATGTGTGTAGAGACTTGAGAGTCTCATATTGTGCTAGTGTTAGATAGCAATACGCCAATGGATTGGTTATGTTAAGTTAAGTTTACGAATCCGGGATATCGGGTCGAACAGTAGAAATCAATTGCAAATGTTGCATGAAGCGGCATGCTTGAATTTTGAGAAAACAAGCATGAAATTCTAATGCGAGCATAAAACCATGTAATGGCACGGATACGCCAAGATTTACAAGCTCGGGGATTGGGTAATTAAGTCTAGTATGCCAAAGAACTGAATAATGAAAACATGCACACATAGCTAATGGGACGAATAATCGAAACAAGGATTTTGTGAACCGTCATTCATAAACCTGGTTTCGTTATGTGAAATTTACATGGTTAGATCCGTAATTTTATTACGGACCCATAGGAAAAAGAATCGACTAAAACAGACAAGCAGGTAAAAAGTTATGCTAGTTTAAAGTTAGAATTTTTACAAATTTGGAGCTAGGCAAATATGCAGGTCCAAGAACCGGACCTGCTGGAAAACATGCTCCCCCGCGCCACATGACAGGGTAAGTAGATGTAGGTGTGACACATGGGGCCACTCGCGGCATGCGAAGGATAAACTTGAGTCTGTCACATGGCGCGACAGACCAAAAAGTTAGTTTTTTTTTTTTTTTTTTTTTTTGTTATGCGTATGCTATTGGGACTTGTCTATGCTTATTATAGTGTTGTCAAAACTAATAATTGGTGTCGTTTTGACCTTAGGAATGCTCATTTCATTCCAGATGCCAATAAAGCAAGGAATAAAGAACCGAACACAAGTTTTGAAGCTTCCGCGCTAATCTAATCATGTTTAGACAATGTTGTTTTATAAACATTACTAAAAGTTGAATGTTTTTAACTAGTTAGTTGGTTGTATTAGAATATCATAACTATGTAAACTTAGTTCTAATAACTAACTTTTGATAATTATGTAATATGGTTTTTAAAAATCCGTGTTTTTGATTAAAATCTTAAGTAAATGAGACGGGTGTTACACAGACTAATGGCAGGTAGACGAGCAACAAATTGCGCCGCTATGCCCTTCTGAATAGCAAACCCTACCCTGCCAAACACAAAATTTTGCCCCTTAACATGCGCGGTATTACTGCTTACCACCTGCTGAACCCGCTTGAAGAATCGCACCGCGTCAGGGGCGAAAGCGCCAAAGGTATCGGAAGCGAACAGGACAAACACGTGCTGATTCTCGATGCAAACTTTTTCGTGCTTAGCTACTTTGGCTGCCTCCGCCTTGGTTATCGCCTGGCCCGCCACAAACCCGTGGTGCCTTAGCCCAACGCGGGGGGACACACCTGTCAAATCGACACACACATGTTTCCCTCCTTCCCATCCAAAAACAAGAATGTTAGGGGGCCGTAGGGTAGATTTCCCTTCTAATGGGTTGCTCAAGAAGTTCACCGGAGCTTCCTTTTTTGCCAAGATTCCTGCCCGTTTAAGGACATCTTAAAGCACATCTCGAACTAAATCATATCGATATTTAAATCCAGGTAATTCTTTGCAATTGATTGGATGCTCCCCAAAAGAATTCAAGCAAGACTTCTGACATACAGGACACGGGTCATCAACCAGGAAAAGCGGTACCATCAGCCGGTACTTGAGGATAGCCTGGTATTCCACAGCTGACATACATTGCTCTAAACCTTCGATAGGAACAACAGACAGGAAATCCTGAGCATGGGGCCTCGCAAACACTCAAACACGGCTCGCAGCCGCAGGGATAAGGCAAACTTCTCTTCAACTGTCTTGACGATTTCGCCATATAAGGCATTCGCTAGAATTTTCTGGGCTTTAATAGGGGCGGTGTCTTTAATGTAGAAACCGCCGAGATCAAGATCGGGAAAAGAACTATTCAGATTGTCCAAGGCACCCCTGTAATCAGAGTCCAACAACCCACCACCATATTCATGAAGGATGTGGTCTTGAAGACCCAAGATCGGGCCCTTGAAGCCACAAAAGCGTAGGAAGAGGCATCCTCTGCAGAGCAAATCTCAAGCCCCCCAAAACGGGTCGGGAGGGAAGCTAACCTCCATTGTAGCTCCCCAAAAAAGGCACCCCCACAAAAAACAATGTCCTCGATCGCATTCCGAAGCCCCTTGTCAAAAACAGACACGGCTTCCCGGACATAAGAAGGCTGACACGTCCTTAGCCCAAACAGCAGTTTAGCAACCCCCATGCAGGAACGAAGCAGGAGGAGTTCGCTCTGAGGGTCCCGAAGATGTTTGAGGCATCTCATCAGCTCAACCGTACGTTTAGCTCTTTTGAGGGCCAAACCACTAATAAACTCCCCATCTGACAGCACCATCTAAGAGTTTCACACCAATCTCCCACGAAACTAAACCCTCTTGAGTCTTCACCTCGTCGCATGTAGGCCAAAAAACTTCAGTTTTTTTAATGTTGAGGAGGCCCAAGGAGGGGCCCTGCACTCTAATGATGTCTAAAGCCTTGGCAACCTGAGTAGCATCTCCAATAAGGGTCCTATCATCCAGGTACCAGGCATGAAAAAGAAGCTTGTAACGATCTCTGATTCGGAGAACAAGAGGGTGTAAAACAAGGGCAAAAAGGAGAGGCCCTAAAGAATCCCCCTGCTGAACCCCCGTGGAAGACCAGATATTATCATTCCCCACATAAAGCCTAGCTGGTTGCCCGTATAAAAAATCAACCCAAGCAGAGATGGATGGACACATTTTCCTTACCTCATTTAAAAGAGCAGTTCTATCCACAATGTTAAACGGATTCGAGAAATCGATGGTGAGCATAGCCAACGACCCCGTCTCGGTGGTGCACATTTAAGAGCCTGTTCACACTATGAAGAACCGCCTCAGCCCCGTTTAGAACCCCGACCCCAAACTGAAAGTCGCCAAAATATTTGGCCATATCCTTTCCCACCCCTTCATCGCTGCAGTATCGAAATAGACTTGTCTATTTCGATTTTTTATATCTTTCTAATTCGATATATAAGCTTCAATATGTGTACAACCTATTTTGATCATATGATAATTATATCAAAGTCTATTTCGATAGCCTTCATAATGTTGTATTTCGATCATATGTTATCTCTAACCAAAGTTATGATGACATCATGCTGATGTCATCATGATGGCAGCTTTTTGCTCGCGTGCCGTCATGTTTCGAGTGTCGTTTTTCTAGTCGCACGAGGAGGAATATCGCTACGCCGCTCCTGAACTAAACCGAGCCACATCCACACAAAAGTGTGTCGAGATGAAGGTAATCAACAGAGCATATTTCTTAACTTCTAACTGTTGTAATTTCTTTTTTTTTTTCGTAGTTTGTTTTTTTTTTTTTTTGCCCTAGTCAATTTTTTCTATGTATTTGACTAGGTTATCACCCGCGAACTTCGCGGGTCGGAAAATTTAATCTACATTATCACAAAATGTATAAATAATATAAGTACAAATAAAGTGACATATTACATAAATTACTTATCGACAAAGTGAAAATTACAGTTAAAATGCACAGAAGTATAAAACATTATATATATTTTTTTTACTTTTATTAAGGATCAAGGTGTCTTCCGACAAACAACATTTAATGTTTCTCTAAGCCATCTAGAATTTCTGGCTACAGCCATCACTTTCGGGTGCTCGACCCGAGAACCTCATGGCGGGTAGAAGCAAAGGGAACCTTTAATGTATAACTATTTATTCCCAATAAAACATGGATCTATAGAGTCATTGTAATACATACAACCTTCCTTTGAATAATGTAAATTTAAAAGGTCTGGAGCAACTTGTATGCATAAATTAAACACTATATAGAAATCTCAAATATGACTTTGTTCAGCCCTATAATCATACACATCATATGATGGGCCCTTAGGGAGAATGTGTAAGACGAAAATAATGTAATACATACATATATATTAACACATTACCTTTCCGTTTGAGCGCCTGCAACATGGATGATCTTCATCTGTGAAATCTACTTCTCCAAATCCAAAATCTAAATAAATGGAACCATACATTATCAAAGGCTTCTTAACAATCATCCAATTCCATCATATGAGGAGCAAAATTGAATTGAACTAATTCTACAAGTTCATATTTCAATTTGAAATATTACCATATCTGATATTAAAATTCTAACTTTAGCTATCTTTTTTATAAATATAAACTGCAATATGAAAGAAAAATAGTTAACAATCACCTTAACATAGTCAAGGTGTGTCAATCCTTCTAGAACAGAATATTGATTCTCAGTATTCCACAGGCCCATGAGTCCTATAACAAAATTATCTTAACCACATGACAGTGATATTTAATATGTATTAATATTGCAAAACTGAAGCTCACTTCCAAATCTTCAACTGTTAAACGTCCATTTTGCGACTGAGCTTCTTGCCTCTTGAGAGCATATTCTGCCCAAACACGTTATGAATCAATCCCATGGCTTTTGAAAAGAGAAAGGCAGTCAGAAAACAAATTGCCATAAAAAATTGTTAGCATTCAAATATATTGTAGATCTTACATCATACACCTGAATATAAGGATACAAATTTGGAAACAACTGGTCTTCTTCATGACTCATACCACTTCTAATGTGTGTTACACCGACATCTGTGATACTCTTTGGAATCAATTTGTGACCCGCTGATAACATGCCCAGCCCTCCAATCTTCTTGGGTGTGTAGAAAATCACAGGGGGAAACCTACATAAAGAAATTCATCAGATGTCATACACTAAATATGAAGGCCACAATAGCTAAAATTTGGTGTATAGAATAACGCCTCGCATACGTGAAGCCTGGCATCTCGCCCTGACTTTCAAGATCTAGAGTCAGACGCCTCGGACGTTTGCAATTTTTGCTACCAAGGATGAAGTTCTAGTTCCAATCATCACAATATTTAGACACGAAAACAACTCAAGTTTAATACGGTTCCGCATCCTCTACCTTGGAGCAACAACTAATTAAGTAAAAGTGATACAAACACTTAATTCATAATTAAACAAAAAGCATAACAATAAAAGAAGTCAGCACTCACCTTCATTATCCCATATCTGCAAAGGCTAGCTCCTACAAAAACATCTAATTACATAACCAAATAAGAAGCTACCATTTATTCAAAACTACAATATTCCAACAAAAGCACAAACAAAACTAGAGTTAATTACATAGTTAGTCCTTGTAGTTTGCACAAAATAACATACTTAGGTACTAATTGTTTAAAATCACATTCTAGGGTATTAACTTTTCATTTTGTAACGTTTGGAGGTATTAACTTCTAGGGTATTAACATAGTTAGTCCCTGTGGTTTGCACAAAATAACATATTTAAGTACTAATAGAATGTGATTTTAAACCTACAAATAATGTTAATACCTTCAAACGTTACAAAATGAAAAGTTAATACCCTAGAATGTGATTTTAAACTATTAGTACTAAGTATGTTACTTTGTACAAACCACAGGGACTAACTATGTAATTAACTCATTGAACCAAAAATTACATACCCTAGGCTGTATAAAACGGATAAGAAACCAGACTGGAATGTGTTCTTGAAAATTTGTAACTGCATTAGATCCGGAACGTTACGGGTCCCCAATTACTGTATTTTTTTCTTCGCATGGATCCACGGAAGATGCTACTTATCTGTAAACCTTCAATTCTTCAAATCATAAGTTGGGTGAATAGGAGGCTTTACAACATAAATAACTTTGAAATTTGAAATCGAAATTGAGAGTGAGAGAAGGAACGCATGTCGAAGAATCCAAGAGCATTTGAACTTTGCAATGGAACGTCTTCTAGGGTTTTGAAATGGAACATCTGTAGATTTCTTTAAATTGGTATTCAATACAAGATAAAGAATGAAAAGATGAGAGGCGTGAAAGATGAAGGAATATGGAATTGAGGGAGATTTGAAATTCAAAACCTCTTTTTCAAATTTCAAAAGCAGGAGGGATCTAAAAAGAGAAAGAGGGCAGAGGGAACAAAGAAGAACATGAAAAGAAAAGGGAAAGTTGTCTTCTCGGGTACGACTTTGAATTTGGGACCAGATTTGACTTTAGGGATTAATAAAAAAAGAAAAATCTAAAAAATTGACACATAGGATGAAAGTAATGGGGGGTCTTGGTTGAGTGACACCTAGGATTTTCAAGTTTTCCTTTATTATAGTAGAAGATTTAGATACTGAGTTTGATATATATGAGCTTGTGATTATACTTTGATTTAAATGATTGTATTTTTTTTTTTGGAATTTATAATTATTATGGTATCTGGAAATTGTGATACTGTGGTTTATTAGTGGATTAAACTTGAATATTTTGATGTTGAGTGTTGTTTGTGGTGTTTATATAATATTGTGGTTGTAATTGGAGTGAACTAGATATTTACCCCGCGCGCGTTGCGCCGCGGGCTACGAAGGCAGAAACATCACCAACACCCAAACTCTCTCAAGCAAGATGCTTTAGGTGGCTGGGCTACAACGCTAATTTGACCCACGCGCATTGCAGAAGGGGGCGTAAAACTGTGCCAAAAGTAGTGAAATTACCTGTACGTTGTAACCCGCGTGTGTTGCAGCAGGGGGCGTAAAAGCATGCCAAGTAGCGGCGATGTCGCTACCGCAACGCCGCCCTAAACCACCCCTGCCAGGCTCATCTCCTTTACGGTCTCTCCCTGTTCAAGTCTCTCTTTCTCTATATCTCTTCTGATCCCTCTTTTTCTTAAAAAAACAAAAAAAACAAAAAACAAAAAGATATAAGGAGACAATGCTTACAATTTTACACATGACAACTCCCCCAAAAATAAATTTGATTACTTGAAGTTGCGTGATCAACAATGATGCTAAAACCCGGATAACCATGATTCGAAACCCTTCCATCCATGGGGTTTTGGCCTTCAAAAACTGCAGCAAAACACAACTGGTGTATCAACAAACATCGACACTTACACACTATATGTCATAACTCCTATCAAAAGTTTGTAAGAAACTAAGCAATAACTTACATGTTCCACGTGCTCAGCATCAGGGCCGGCTCAACCATTTTGGATGCCTAAAGCGATCCGTAATTTGGGGCCTTTTTATGAGAAAATAATTATTTTACTTATGATGAACAATGAATAGATTCTAGTTAAAGAAAGGAAATAAATAATAAAAATCAATATTCAAATTTAACATTGTTCCCGTGTGTAGCCTTTTCCTACTTTTACATCATGACACTAAATCGTAATAAGAACCATGAGCTTCAAGTAGGAGTCAAACAAAATAAAAATTTTAACACAAACATACAGAAAGTACTTGAAATCGCTTACAATCAAAAAAAGAAAAAATAACTATATGTAGCTGCATCAAACTCAAACCACAATGTTTTCTTTTTTGTTGTATAAACCGTAAATAAACCAAATGAATGTTAATCAACTGTAACCAACAAAAGGAGATTGACCTCATAAACAACGTTAAAAGATTTTGTGTAAATTTAAGAAAAACTAACCTGATTACGTAAATATTTCAAGCCCCAATTTACCCATATAACAAAATTAGGAACTGGAGTTACCGGAGGCCCTATTTAGGTGTGGGCCTAAAGCAAGGGCTTGACTTGAATTACCCTAAAGGCGACCCTGCTCAGCATCCCCAACATGCAAACTTTTTAGGATAACAAATCTGATGCGATTTCACAGATCAACACATAACAAATAATTAACATAAGTATGCATTTAATCCTACAAAAATCATTCAACTCATCTAAACTTGTAACAAAAAACATGGGAAAATAGTAAAACAACTTGCCATTACTCATCCCTGCTCTTTTACTCTACAACTTCAGGCTCTTCCGTATGTCCATTCTCAAGCCTCTCACCACCGCACATCAACAATATCATAAACGATTTGAAGATGATTTGATTCTTTAAATATTGCAATTAAGATTAAATCCATCTGAAAGACAACTAACAATAAAAAAATCTATGAAATTGGAGATTAAATAACCCTGAGAAGAGTAAGTCCATCCAGATTAATAGGCTCCAAGGTAGGTTTTATAGAATAAGAAACCTGTTACAAGTGAAATTAGGGTTAATAACTGGATGATTGAATAGATGAAATTTAATTGTTCATCCGTTTTTATAGAGAGAAATCAAGCTTTTACGCACTAATTTGTGTATCTCATGCCCGATAAGAGGCTTACCAGAATCACTTTCATGGCCAATACCATCATTTTTGGTCCTTGAACCTTCAACAAAATCAAATTTACTGTGTAAAAAGGGGTAACCGGAATCTCGCTGAAACCCTAGTCGGGTCACCGGAGTTTGTTTTTGAAGTCACCGCCACCGCCGACCGGAGTTTGTTTTTGAAGTCACCGCCACCACCACCGGATACTCGCCGGCTCCGGATCTGTCTGTTTCTTTCGAATCCCTCTTTCTCGCTCTTTCTTCTCTTCGTTCTCACTCTTTCTTTCTCTTCGCGCCGGAATCAGGGTGTGTCCCCTGTTATCTTCACGACCGAGGCGATGTCGCTGCCGCGACGCCGACCTAGAACCACCGCTGGCGTGCTCCATCTCCTTCACGGTCTCTCCCTCTTCAAGTCTCTCTTTCTCTCTATCTAATCTTTTTTTTGTTGATTATGTTGCAGGTAGAAAAGGAGAAAACCAAACCCATAAAAGTTGTTACAACATTCTAAGCAGAATGTACCAACCTCATTGCATCGAATTGTTGTAAATTAGAGTATATATAAATGTCAGTTTCTATGTTAGCATATCTTTACACAAATATTGTGTTAGTTGACTAAAAAATGAATGGTTAAAATTTTGTAAACTTATCGTTTTATATCACCTGTGATAATAATTAAGCAACGCACCATGAGTATAAATTAGAAGAGAATACATTGTAGGGGTTCTTTGACATCCTTTAAATCAGTAAGTGGTGCTAAACAAGTAGGAGTAGGAGTTCTGATCAGGTAAGATGCTCTAAACTATTAGTGCTTTGCTAGTAAGTGTTGTTTGGCTAAAACTCTAAATAACTTTACAAAATGACTATTTTACCTATCTAAACTACATTTTGTGTTGAATGAAATGTATATAGTGGTTGGCGGGTGGTTATGGTGGTTGTTGGCTGTGGGAGGCGGTGGTGCCGCTGGTGGTTGGGTGTGTTGTTGGTGGGTGGTGGTTAGAGGTGCAGAAACCAATTAATTTTCGTAACTAGTTCAATTAACTAGTTATGGCTGTTAATTTTACTTTTTTTACTTTAAGCGGTTAATCGGTTAACCAGTTATTGCTTTAACTAGCCCGACTAATTATTAAACCAGTTCGGTTAATTAGCCGGTTTTTTGTCTTTTTTTTTTTTGAATTTCGCGGTTAACCGTCTGCTAATTAAAACCGGTTCCTATACTAAATATCTATAATCGGTTACTAACCAACGGTTAATGTTCTACCGGTTAATAACTTGTTCCGGTCTAGCGGTGGTGGTGGTTGGAAGTGACGGGTGGTGGTGATGCTTGGCTATGATGGGTGGTTAACGATGGTGGCAAGTGGTGGTGGTTGGCAGTGTTTGTCATGGGTGGTGGTGACGGTGGTGGTTGGTGGCGAGTGGCGGGTGGCGGCTAAAGTTTTAGGGTTAATGAAGTTTATTAGAGTACGGATAAATATGTCTCTAGTACAATCATCTTATTAATTAATCACCATTAAAAGGTGTTATTTTTGTGAACCGAACACCATTACCTCTTACTAATTCAGAAGTAGCCTCTTAATGGAATAATTAAGAAGCTACCAAACAACCTCTTAGTGTTTATAACTAGCGAGATTCCACCGCGTTTCGCCATTAAAAGGTGTTATTTTTGTGAAGCAAACACCCTTACCTCTTACTAATTCAAAAGTAGCCTCCTAGTCGAATGATTAAGAAGCTACCAAACAGCCCCTTAGTATTTATAACTAGCGAGATTCCTCAGCTTTTCGCAATGGGAATTTGATGGACATCAATTCGGTTCCTTATAGAACTGGTACGATGGAAAAATAAGTATTGTATATGTTTGTTTTAAGGGAATGATATAGTTTTAGCTTTAGGGGTTTAGCATTATGGTTTTGTTTTAGTGTTTCGCATTAGTATTTAGGGTTTACATTTAAGGTTTAGTTTAAGTGTTTAGCATTAGTTCTTAGGGTTTAGCATTAAGGTTTAGGTTTTAGCTTTAGGGTTTAGCTTTAAGGTTTAGGGTTTAGCTTTAGGGTTTAGTTTTTAGCATAGGGTTTAGGGTTTAGATTTAAGGTTTAGCTTTAGATTTAGGTTTTATAGTTTTTGGTTAGTATTCGACGAGCTGTTTCCAATACCGCTGGAATGAGCTCAATCAGAGTTCGTTTGACCTAGTTTCCTATACTTCTTATATTCTTCGTAATATACACATATGTATAGTTTAAAAAAAATGACTATGCACATATGTATATAATTCAAAATTGACAATATACATATATGTTTATATGCAATATAAAAATTCTTAAAAACTTGCAATCGGAAATAATTATTTTTTTACTTGAGAAAATGTGTTGTCGAGAATGATTCTCAATTTTCTGAAATAGGGTACATTTCTCTTGTGATCCTTACCATATATATATATATTGTGAACCACCACGAGTTGTGAGAACCGTGAGAACTTTTTCTTCCCGCGCGAGTTTGGCCAAAAAATTTTTGCACAAACATAGATGAAAATATTATAAACACATCTGTAAAAAAAAGTAAAAAAAATTGTTGAGTCGGTAGTTTTGACTGATGCAAGTTTTTTTTATGCACTGGTGTAAATTTTGTACGAAAATAAATATTTTTTTACGCTTCATGTAAATGTGGGTATGCGGCTTTTTTTTAATTTTTTTTTTTTGCTGAAACAAGCGATTTTTTTATGACTTTTGAGAAAAAGATTTTCGGAAAAACGTTTTGGATGGCGTAGTTCTTAAGGTTCTCACAACTTAAGGTGGCTTTCATTTTAACCCATCCACATATATACACACATATATATGCATATATATAGGGGACGGTTAAAATGAAAACCATCCCTAGTTGCGAGAACCGCTATCCACCAATCAGATTATGCCATTTATACACTATTATTTTAAAACAAAAAGGTTATTTTGGCAATTTAACCCAAATGTCATATCTCTTTGTCTCTGTCTCTTGTCTCAGTCTCTTTTAAAGTCTCTTCCTCCAGACTTTTTCATCAAATCAATCCCCCCAAAAAATTGAGTCCCTCATCTCTTCTCTCACTCTCTCTCAAATCGTTCACCACCATCTGTCAAATCCCTCATCAGAAACAGGCCAATCTGCCGCCCACACACCCGAAGTTGATGAACTCGCCGCCGACCCCCGATGAACTCACCGCTGGCATCACCTACCCCGGAGTTGATGAACTTGACGCCGGTTTCTCTCTCTCGCTCGTTCACCACCAGGTTTCATCGGCAGAAGCGCCGCCATTCACGGCGGCGGTGAACAGAAGCAACAATGGGCAACCAGGTTGTCGCAACCCCCGCCCCCTATTTGTCTCGGGAACGGGCGGCCGCGAGACCAGTTTTGGTGGTATCGGTTTTAAACATTTGGCAGCCGAAATTTCATCAGGGTCGTAGTTAGGAAATATTTATCAAAGTAAAAACCACGCTTTTATAATATTAAACATATTGGGATAAAACTCAAGTTTTCATTACAAATATTTTCATAGGGAAATTCCCTATTTTATTGAATAAAACATCTTCTTTTATTTAGGTAATTTTTATAGTCACTTTTTCCAAGCCTTCAGTGCTGTCCAGCTGGCTTCTAGTTGGCTTTCACATTTTGTTACCTGAAACGCGTTTAAAACATTTTGTCAGTGGAAAATACTGGTGAGTGAATCCCAGTTTAATCAAGAAGAGTTTTAGTTTTTAACAGTATTGAGAGCTATTACAATGTTTATTTCTACACAATTATTCATCCAATACTGTCAATCCTGACTGGTGGGTCATATTACACATTGGCTAACTCGTAGTCCAATGGTAACGTGTTCCACATTTTGTATACAAAACCCCAACTTACCGGCAGTAATTGAAGAACTACAAAGACTCAATCACTGCTTAATCACATTGTAAAACATTTAAGGTTTTGTAAAAACAGTTTACAAAAAGGAGATTACTCACATTGCTGTCTTAAAATTCTTTTAAGGGTTTCCTGGTGTTTATCTATTAATTACACAAATGTATATATGTTAGTATAATAACCCAATATTTACATTAGTAATACCCTCCCCGAGACGACATTCCAACGACTACGTCAGTCAGAACCTCGACAGCCGTTACGGAACCCTGAATCAATCGGGCAGCGTATCTAATACGTAACTGGGGTTATAATACTTACAACAGAGCAGAACTTCATTAATTAAGGGGTAAAATGCCCGGAAATTATGCCTACTATAGTGAAATTGAGAGAGAAAAAAGAAATTGAACGGTTTGTGAACTGTGCTCGTCGACTCAATTTATAGGGCTGATTTCGAACCTTGTCGCGCCCCGCGTAGCATTTCTTCAGGGCCTACGTGGCCCGTGAGGGAGGCTAGGGTAGACCCTAGCCTCGCTGACTTGACACGTAGCTTCGACACGATGATGACACGTGGCGGCACCGGGTGCGGCCTGGTGGTTGAGTTGTCGCGCCCCGCGTAAGATCCCTAAGGGGTATACGCGGCCCGCGAGCGACATTAAAACTTTGTTTTAATTTAATTTTTAACGTTATATCGTATTTTGGGCTCGGTTTCACATACGGGGTATATTTTGAGACATATAGGAATATTTTAAAATATATTAGGGTGTCGAAAAATATTTTGGAGGGTTGTTATATCCTCCCCACCTTGTTTTAGAGCTCGTCCTCGAGATCTACTGGAACAAGTGTGGATATTTCCATTGCATTTCTGATTCAAGCTCCCATGTGTACTCTGGTCCTCTTCTGAAGTCCCATTTCTCTTTGACAAGAACTAATCTCTTGTGCTTGAGGTTCTTAACTTTCCTGTCTTCAATCTGTAGACGCTTCTCTACAAACTTTAACTATTCATTCACTTCTATATCATTAAGAGGTACTACAAGTGATTCATCAGCTAAACACTTCTTGAGATTAGATACATGAAATACATCATGTATTCCTGTCATTTCCTCTGGCAGTTGTAGCTGATAGGCTACAGGTCCTATTCTTCTAATAATCTCAAAAGGTCCAACATACCTGGGACTTAGCTTTCCCCTTTTGATGAATCTTACCACTCCTTTCCAAGGAGAGACTTTCAATAACACTTTATCTCCTACTTGAAATTCCAATGGCTTTCGTTTGTTATCAGCATAACTCTTTTGTCGATCACATGTTGTTTTCAGTCGTTCCTTGACTTGAATTATCTTGTCTGTTGTTTCTTGTACTATCTCAGGTCCAGATAGTTGCTTTTCCCCAATTTCTGCCCAACAGACTGGCGTTCGGCACTTTCGTCCATAAAGTGCTTCGAAAGGTGCAGCATTGTTACTTGTATGATAACTGTTATTATAAGAAAATTCTATCAATGGTAAATGATCGTCCCAATTACCTCCGAAATCAATTACACAAGCTCTAAGCATGTCCTCCATTGTCTGAATTGTCCTTTTGCTTTGTCCGTCCGTTTGAGGATGATAAGCGGTGCTTAGATTCAATTTGGTTCCCATTGCTTTTTTGAAACTTGTCAAAAATGAGAGGTAAAGCGACTATCTCTGTCAGAAACAATTGATAGAGGAATTCCATGTAATGAAACTATTTCATTTACATATAATTTAGCTAACTGTTCCATACTGAAAATTTCCTTCATTGGTAGGAAATGAGCTGACTTAGTTAGTCTGTCTACCATCACCCAGATTGTATCATTACCTTTTCTTATTTTGGGTAATTTAGTAACAAAATCCATTGTTATCAATTCCCATTTTCATACAGGCATTTCTAACTGTTGCAACAAACTTGAAGGTTTTTGATGTTCAGCTTTGACTTGTGAACAGGTTAAACACTTTGCAACATATGCTGCTATATCATTTTTCATTCCTATCCACCAAAAATTCTTTCTTAAGTCCTGATACATCTTATCAGTTCCAGGATGCATCGTATACTTAGACTTATAGGCTTCTTCTAATATACGGTGGCGTAGGTTTCCTAATTTAGGTATCCACATTCTTTTCTTATGGAATCTCCAAACTCCATCTGTTCCTGGTTCTAATTCCTTAATCATTCCTTTTAGTTTTTCAGTATCATCCTTGATTACTGATTCTTGTGCTTTTCTAATCTGTTCATTTAAATCTACTTGCAGATTTAACTTAAGAGAACGTACTCTTTTTGGCTTTTCATGATACTTCCGACTTAAAGCATCAGCTACTACATTTGCTTTTCCTGCATGATACTGGATATTACAATCATAATCACTAAGTATCCCCATGCACCCATAATCACTAAGTTAACCTGTAATAACCAGCCAATCATAATCACCAACCCCTGAGTCACCAACCGAGGGAATGGCTATTCTAGAAAAATCTCGAATAAATCTTCTATAATAACCAGCCAATCCTAAGAAACTTCTAACCTCGGTTGGTGACTCAGGGGTTTTCCATTTGGTAATGGCCTCGATCTTGGTGGGATCTACATGAATTCCTTCATGATCAACTAGATGTCCAAGAAATTGTACCTATTCTAACCAAAACTCACACTTCGAAAATTTAGCATAAAACTTTTCTTTTCTTAATAAAATTAGAAGCGTGTGCAAATGCTTTGCATGTTCCTCTTTGCTTTTGGAATAAATACGAATATCATCTATAAAGACAATTATGAATTTATCCAAATATGGCTTACATATTCGGTTCATCATGTCCATGAATGCAGCTAGGGCATTGGTTAAACCAAATGGCATGACAGTAAATTCATAATGGCCATACCTTGTTCTGAAAGCGGTCTTAGGAATGTCCTCTTCCTGTACCTTTAATTGGTGATATCCTGACCTTAAATCGTTTTTAGAGAAAAATCGTGCTCCTTGCAACTGGTCAAACAGATCATCGATTCTTGGTAATGGATACCGATTCTTAATCGTGACTTTGTTCAATTCACGGTAGTGAATGCACATACGCATTGATCCGTCCTTCTTTTTAATGAATAAAATCGGTGCTCCCCATGGCGATGAGCTTGGCTGAATGAATCCTTTCTCCAACGGTAAGGTGCTTTGGCAATTGGTGCGGTTCCTGGTATCAAATGGATTCTGAATTCAACTTCCCTGTCTGGAGGTTGCCCTGGTACCTCTTCTGGAAATACATCTGAAAACTGGGATACTACTGGAATATCCTTTAATTCTTTTCCTTTAGTGTTAGTGATTATAGAAATCAAATACACTAATGACCCTTTTCTTATATAACTTGCTGTTTTCATCACAGAGATGAACTTTGTGGATCTAGAGGTTTTATTTCCTTTAATTGTGATCTTTTCACCCCTTGGTGAATTTATTTGGATTGACTTTTGATCACATAAAATACTGGCTTTATTGGCTATTAACCAATCCATTCCTAACACAACATCAAATCCTGCCAGATTCATTGGGTAAAGGTTTGCAATAAATTTCTGATTTAGTATTTCTATTCTTGCTCCCTGCAAGATTTCATAAATTTTAATAGTTTCCCCATTTGCTATCTCTACTAGGCATTCTTGTGGGAGTTTAGTTAATGATTGATTAAGAAGTTTGCAAAATGAAGTATTAATAAAACTTTGGTTCGCACCAGAGTCAAATAATACTTTAGCAAAAACATCATTAACTAAAAATGTACCGGCGATCACATCCGGGATCATTTTTGCTTCTTCTGCAGTCAGTACAAATGCTCTAGCATTTTTAGTATTCTTGGTGTTCGTGGCTGGAGCTAGCTTTGGACAGTTAGGCTTGATATGACCTTGTTCTCCACAGTTGTAGCATATCCTGTTGTTAGGCTTCTTCCTGCAATCTTCCTCCTTGTATCCAGATATTTTGCAAAAGTTACAGTATATGGAGCATCTTCCTGAATGCTTCCTTTTGTAATACCTGCAATAGGGTGCAGAGGTAGAGCCTACATTTTTCCCACGGTTAGAATTTCCATAATAGAATTCCTGGGTAAGCTTCTGGGTTAGGTTCCTCCTTTGAGCCTCTTCTCGTGTACGGACTAATTCATCTGTCAAGGTGTTTGCTAGTTCTACAGCTTCTTCTATGGTTTGAGGTATAGCTGCCTTGACTACATGCCTTATCTCCCCAATTAATCCCCAGATGTAACGGGAGATTAATACTGGTTCAGGTGATGCAAGGGTTGGTATTATTCGGGCATATTCAAAGAATAATGTAGTATAACCCTTACTATCTACCCCAGTCATTCTAAGGTTTAAGAATTTATTTGCTATCTGCTCTTTTTCATTAGGAGGGCAAAATTTCCTTTCTACCATGTTTTTAAATTCTTCTCATTCCATATTGTAAGTTCTATCACTTCCTCTAGACTGGAGGATAGTGTTCCACCATTCCAGTGCTGAGTTCTTAAACAGATTGGAAGCAAACATTATCTTATCCGCTTCCGTGCATTTACTTATTCTTAAGACTGCCTCAGTCTTTTCTATCCAGCGTAGAGATGCAACGGCCCCTTCATTGCCCGAGAATTCCATTGGTTTACAAGACCAGAATTCTTTATAAGAACAACCATAAGACACGGTTTTTCTTCTTTTTGGATTGGGCACTTGAAGTACGGGTCCATTGTTTACGCTATTTTCAGGTTCAAAGGATCATTTACTATCATGTTTACTTTTATTTTCTGCTTCCCTAACCGTTTTGATAATATATGGCATCGCATCTATTATCCCTTGTGCCACTATGTGTTTCATGGCACTGTTATCCACTTGGTTTCCATTATTGTTATTGTTCGGGTTTTCATTATCTGGGTTATTGTTACTCTGGTTATCATTATTTTGGTTTTCCTGGTTTACTTTGTCGTCCATCTGAATTTTAAACATTTATCAATTATTAATATCACAAAATAATTAATAATTTAGGCATCAATCACACAACACACATATTGGTCAAAAGCGTCGATCATTGCGACTTACTCTTTTCTATTATATTATACGTCTAATACTCACTGAGACTGGAATTAAAATTACAATACTACTATGCATCACTAACCACGAAGTGGTCTATACTACAACATATATTATTATTATTACACATATATTTTTTTGTACATATTATATATATATATATATATATATATTATTTCCATTATCACCTATGGATTCATCCAGTAATCCATATTGCGCTCGTCGTACTTCC
Organism: Helianthus tuberosus; assembly: GCA_030545235.1. NCBI lineage: Eukaryota > Viridiplantae > Streptophyta > Magnoliopsida > Asterales > Asteraceae > Helianthus > Helianthus tuberosus. The sequence continues at coordinate 52,646,906 of CM060389.1, read as the reverse complement.
AGACGAGTCGCTCTCCTACCTGTCTCATCCTCTCGCTACTCTCTAAAATCTCTTCTCCAAAAGTTCGGAGCTCTTACACATTTTCTGCACTTATTGGGGGAGACTGGGTCTGGGTACTGGGGCATGGGCTCCTTCTGAGGGTACGGATTCTCTAAGATCTCCCTAATGTATTCATCGTTATCGTAGTAGGGATCTAGAGGGTCCAGACCTGGATAAGCTACTAAGTTCGGCATGGGTTCGTCGTTTAGGTGGTAGCGTGGCACATAATCCCTATGGTCATCAAACCACGGATCGTAGTCTGGGTCTAAGGGATTAGAGGTTGGTATCCTAGGTATCTCCTCAGGGTTGAAATCATGCATTTGGACTTGGTTTTCGGGGTTGTTTTCTATCTCCATCGGCTGCGTGGAAAACAAAGGTAAGGGTTGTTGGGCTACTAGTTGTTCCAGATTTGGGTCGGCAGCTGTGGTTGCTAGGATATGAAAATTGGCTAAGCTTCTTCTAAGCATATCCTGTGTATGGGCATCTGACTCTCGCTTAGCGGCTGCTAGGACTCGCTGCTGTTGCAACTTTCGCATTCTTTTCCTACGCTCGTGTGCTCCCTTACTGAACCATCCTCTCTTTTTATGAGGGAATGGCTCTTCAGCCTGAGCCTTAAACACAAACATCCCTTCTTCCTGGTCAGCTGAATACCCAGAGAGGGCAGGTTGTGAAGAAGTACCTTCACTCCTAGGTGAATCGGACAACTAACGATAAACGTCTGAGGGTCCTTGATCACTCATACTGTAAACTAACAAATAGTCAAATAATACACAATAATAAAATATAGATATGCACGTATTTTCATAATTAATTTCCTAACAATTTAAATAATATTTTGGTGTCAGCAGAACACTTCTGTGGCTGAATCAGTGGCTTAGCTCTGATACCACCTTCTGTCGCAACCCCCGCCCCCTATATGTCCCGGGAACGGTTTTCACATACAGGGTATATTTTGAGACATATAGGAATATTTTAAAATATATTAGGGTGTCGAAAAATATTTTGGAGGGTTGTTATACTAGTGGTGGGTGGTGGGTAGAGTTGGTGTCGGTGGTGCTGATTCAAAAATCCTCTTCATCCGTAATCAGTGTTGTAAAAGTCGGATTCCAAGGCCGAGTACTCGGTCCTCGGAACCCCTCCGAGGTGACTCCTCCTAGGCGGACTCACTTAGTCGGCCTCGGTCAAACTCGGCGCCTAGTCGGCGCCTAGTCGGACGTAGTCGGAAAGAGTCGGCCTAGTCGGTCTAGGCGGTCAACGTGGGTTGTTGACTTTTAATTAGTCAAAATCGGTCAACATCGGCCTACTCGGCCTTGTACTCGGACTACTCAACCTTGTACTCGGACTACTCGACCTTGTACTCAGACTAGTCAGACTTGTATTCAGAATATTTGAACTTTAAACATGTTTCATTTTAAATTATACTCAGTTGACATGAATTATGCTTATTTTAAAATATATATAATATATAACAATTAATTTTCTTTATAGTTACCATGTCCACGTACTCCCCGAGTACTCCCCGAGTACTCCGATTACTCCCAACTCCCCAGTCGGCCGACTAGGGACCGCCTAGCGACTTTTACAACACTGTCCGTAATACTACCGGTGGTGGGTAGAGGTGGTGCCGGTGGTGCTGATTCTAAATCAGGAGGGGCAGTGGAGGGAGAAGGAATCGACCATTGCTTTGCTTTAATTGAGGAGGAGGACAAGCAAGCAAAATAAAAGTGGATGAGTGTCTCTCGAGTTTGGGGTTTGCACTTTCTATCCGTTATTATTATTATTATATTTTTTATTATTAATGGGTGAAAGAGATAATTGTGAAGGGGTAGGGTTGCAGAAGGTTAGGGCTGGAACTCAGCAACAAACTTCATTATTATCCAAAATTGCTAGTCCACTCTTATTATTTACACTTCAATTTTATAAATTTCAGATTTGACGAATATGTCTCTGTCTCTGGTTTGTTGATCAGACTCCGGTTTGATTCGGTTGTTCAGACTCCGGTCTGGTGCCGGTGTTTTTATTCTGTTTTGATTGATTTGTGTTTATGATATTGGGGGGTTGAGATTGGCAGTGATAGTTCGAAACAGGTTTTCTGACAATTGAAGACGATGGTACTGCGAGGATGGTGGAGGGTAGGTTTTTGAACCTGCAACCCCACTTTGCAGCCTTGATTATTGGAAACTTTGAGCCAAACCCCATTTTTTTCAAGATTCACACATTTGTTTTGATTTTTTCTTGTTAGGTTTTTTATTTTTTTTTTTCCAGTCGATGTTGATAAGTTCAATCTATCTGAGACATCAACTGAGTTATGATTTTTGGGTGTTTTCGTTTTGTGTAAAAAAGTTTTTGTAAACAAAAGTTTAAAACCGTAAAAAAGTTTTTGTGAAAAAATAGAAAAAAAGTTTTTTGTAAAAAAATAGTTAAAACCGTAAAAAAGTTTTCGTATAAATTTTTGTTCTTTCTAAAAAAGTTTTCGTAATTTTATTTTAAAAAAAGTTTTTGTAAAAAAAAAAATTTAATCGTAAAAAAGTTTTCGTAAAAAATGTAAAAATTTTTAAAACGTGTGTGTAAAAAAAGTTATTGTAAAAAAAAGGTTGAAAGCGTAAAAAAGTTTTTGTATAAATTTTTTTTCTTGTAAAATTTTTTTTGTAAAAAAAAAGTTTACAACCATGAAAAAAGTTATCGTAAAAAATGTAAAAAAGTTTAAAAACGTGTGTGTAAAAAATTTTTTTTGTAAAAAAAGGTTGAAACCGTAAAGTTTTCGTATAAATTTTTGTTCTTTGTAAAAAAGTTTTTGTAATTTTTTTTAAATTAAAACCGTAAAAAAGTTTTCGTAAAAAAAAGGTTAAAATCATAAAAAAAGTTTAAAAACGTGTGTGTAAAAAACGACGTCGCGTAAAAAAGACGTCGCGTAAAAAAATCGGCGTAAAAAACGGGGCATAAAAACGAGGCGTAAAAAACGGCGCGTAAAAAAACCAAGGTAAAACCGACACGTAAAAATGGGGATTAAAACGAGCCGTAAAAAAAACCGCGCGTAAAAATAGGGTATAAAAATGGGGCGTAAAAAAAGGCTCGTAAAAACGTTTTTTGGTAAAAAGAATCTTGAAATTTTTTATTAAAAAATTTGATTTTAAAATTTTGTTTAATAAATAAATCTGATTTTCAATAAAAAAATAATTAATGTAATGAGACAAAAAAGGCCATAAAAACAATAAATATAATAAGACAAAAAAATTTACTTAACTACCCTTTTCATGTTAAAATATTAAAAACATAATATGACAAAAAGAAATTTATAATGGTTTTAATTACTTTATTTCTCATCCATGCATCTCCAATATCTAATGGTTGGAAAGTGGTTATTACGGTTTTCGTAACTGGAGGTGGTTTTCATTTTAACTGTCCCCTATATATATATATATAGGGTAATGTTCATTTGAGAACCACCCTTATTGCGAGAATCAATGTGAACACAAAATAAAATCTAAGAAAAATCAAAAAGCATTCAAAATTTAAAAAAAAATCGCTATATTTAGTTACCCAAAAAATTTTTTTTTTTAGTAACACTAATCCATGCACATGTGCATATGTATCATTACTTCGACAAATTCCGTAATACGTTATCAGTAATAGACAATTGCACTTTAATTTACAATACCATCCGTAATACACTACTTTTTACATTACCAATATTCAAAATGCACATGTGCATCATTATGTATAACCATGATATAACGTGTTTTGGTACAAAAAGTTTGTGATTTTGAATGGAGAAGTAGGCCCCATATACATGATTTTTGGTTAGTTATATCTAGTGGTTGATGGTTTGGTTATAGTTGTCAATTTATAATGTAATATGTTGATTGGATGGTATAAATGGTGTTGATATACATGTAATAAAGTGAAAATATTGGTAATGGTATTGTATTATGATTGGTAGGAGGTAATGGTATTGTATTATGATTGGTAGGAGGTAATGGTATTGTATTATGGATGGTAGAAGGTAATGGTAGTGTATTATGGATTGTATGAAAGATGAAAATGAAAGTGTATTCAAATTAGTGTACCAAAACACCTTATTTCATGTTGATACATATAGATGCACATGTGCATTTCTAATATTTGTAATGTAAAAAGTAGTGTATTACATATGGTAGTGTAAATGAAAGTGCAATTGTCTAATATTTCTAATGAATTACGGAATTTGTCAAAGAAATGACAAAAATGCACATGTGCATGTTTGTGTATTATGGATGGAATGATAGATAAAAGAGAAAGTAGTGTAACAACACACCTTATTTCATGTTGATACATATAGATGCACATGTGCATTTCTAATATTGTTAACGTCAAATATAGTGTATTACACGTGGTAGTATAAATGAAAGTGCAATTGTCTAATATTTGTAATGAATTACGGAATTTGTCAAAGAAATGATACAAATGCACATGGATAACTGTTACTCGATTTTATTTTTTTTTTTTGATTTTTTTTATTATAAACGAAATATAGCGATTTTTCCAAAAAAAATAGTAAAAAAAAAAATTTTTTTGGTGTTTTTTAGATTTTTTTTAGGTATTACTGTTTGTGTTCACACTTTTCTCGCGGTTCTCGCAATAAATGGTGGTTCCTAACGGATCTTCCTCCTATATATATATAGGGGGCCGCTAAAATGAAAACCACCCCAGTTGTGAGAACCGAGAGAACCACTTTACAACCATTTGATCTTCAAGATGGATGGACAAAATTAAAAGTAGTTAAAAAAAATTAATACGTTTTGTATTATTATGTTTTTAATATTTTAATGTAAAAGTGCAGTTTAATAAATTTACTCTTTTTCTCTTTTTGTCTTTATTATTACTTTTTTGTATTATTATATTAATAAGTTGTTTTTTAACCAAAATATTTTTATTTAAAACCATTTTAAATTCAAAATTTTTAACAAAAAACGAAGTTTACCTTTTACGTTAAAAAGTTTACGGTTTTAACTTTTTTTACACAAAACGAACGCCCCCAGAAATCGCAACTCGGTAGGTGTCTCAGATAGATTGTTATCATCATCGGCTGGGAAAAAAATATAAAAAACCAACAACAAAAATCAAAACAATGAGTGGATTCCTGAAAAAAAGGGGTTTGGCTCAGATTTTCCGATAATCAAAGGCTGCAAAGTGGGGTTGCAGGTTCAAAAACTTACCCTCCACCATCCTTGCCACGCCATCGTCATCAAAATAGACTTTTTTTTGCATCATCATCGCCCAATCCAACAGATCAAAACCCACAGAATCAAGAATACAAATCAACAGAAGTCAAGAACACACATCAACCCCCAACATACCAAAATACCAACAGAATCAAGAACACAACTCAACCCCCAGCATAAAAAAAAACGAATCAACACAGATCAACACCCACCATTTTCTCTAGAGAGAGAAACACAAATCAACACAGATCAAATTCCCAACATCAAAAGCGAATCAACACAGATCAACCCCCGAACATCAAAAACGAAACAACACAAATCAAGAACACTAATCAACCCCCCAACATACCAAAATACCAACACAATCAAGAACACAAATCAATACCCACCATCTCTAGAGAGAGAAACCCACAATATCATGCTCATCTTTCATCTTCTTCTTCTGATAACGGCGGCAGACGGCAGACGAGGGGCCGGCTACCACTGTTACAGTGGTGCGGCGGCAGAAGGTAGACCACATGTCTGCCCTATCACGGGCAAGAGAGAGAAAATGATAACTGTCTTCCTCACCAACCACCTCCTCCACCACCGACTGCGGTAGCCACCACCGGTTCACAGCCCCTCACCCACCACATCGTCGGAGAAACCATGGGGTCATCATCAAACAGTGGCGGCGGCGGTGGTGTCGCCGGTGACAGTAATGGGAGATGAGGGTTTCAGAGACCCACCCACCCCTTGTGCGGCGGCGGCGTCCACCAGAATCGTTAGAACCGCCAGAGAAAATGAAGAAGCTTGAGAGAGAGAGAAGTGAGATGAGAGATGAGAGTGAGATGAGAGATGAGAGAAGTGAGATGTGAGATGAGAGATGATATATAAAAGTCTGTTGAAATTAAATGAAGAGAGATAGATAGATTAGACACTTTGAAGGAAATGATCAAAATACCCCTTATTCTGATTGGTGGAGAGTGGTTCTCGTGATTCTCGCAACTGGGGATGGTTTCTATTTTAACGGCTCCCTATATATATATATAGGGAGGAGATCATGCGAGAACCACCCTTATTGTGAGAACCGCGACAACCAATGTGAACACAACCTAAAATAGCTAAAAAAAACCTAAAAAAACCTAACCCCCCCCCCCCCCAAAACCTAAACACCCCCAACCCCCCCCCCCCCCAAGCTAAAATGCTAAAAACTAAACCTCCAAAAAAACCTAAAACAATCTAAAAAAAATCTAAATTTTTCTTTTTTTTAATTTTTTTATGCTCAAATCGCTACTTATAGTGGCAAAAAAAAAAATTTTAAAAAAAATAATTTTTTTTTGCTTCGAAAAGTAGCGATTTTTATATAAAAAATATTAAAAAAAAAATTTGTGTGATTTTTAGGCATTTTTTGTTGTGTTCACATTGGTTCTCGCGGTTCTCGCAATAAGAGGTGGTTCTCGCATGATCTTCTCCCTATATATATATATATATATATATATATGTACAGGGGACCGCTAAAATGAGAACCACCTCTAGTTGTAAGAACCGTGAGAACTACACCGTACGGGGCGAGGTGGACCAAATTTTTTTTTTCATAAACGTAGATGCATGTATTATAAACACATTTGTAAAAAAAATTCAAAAAAAAAAAAAAGTCGGGTGTGTAGTTTTGAGCACCCAAAGTTTGCGTTTACGGGACCCGTAAATTTTATTTAAAATTTACGGTACCCGTAAATACAAACTTGTGGTGTTCAAAACTACACACACGACATTTTTTTTTAATTTTTTTTATACAAATGTGTTTATAATACAAGCATCTACGTTTACGAAAAAAAATTTGGTCCAACTCGCCCCGAATCAAAAAGTTCTCACGGTTCTTACAACTGTAGGTGGTTCTCATTTTAGCGGTCCCATATATATATATAGGGCCGCTAAAAAGAAAACCACCCCAGTTAAGAGAACCACGAGAACCACTTTTCAACCATTGATCTTTAGAGATAGATGGATGAGATTAAAAGTTATAAAAACAATATTAATTTTTTTGTCTTATTATGTTTTTAATATTTTAATATCAAAAGGGCAGTTTAGTAAATTTGCTTGTTTTGTCTTATTGTATATACTGTTTTTTATTACTTTTTTTATCTTACTAAATTAACTATTTTTATTAAAATGAGATTTTTTAATTAAAAACATTTAAAAATATGATTTTTTTTTTACAAAAAACCTTTTTACCAGCCGGTTTTTTTACGAGCCAATTTTTACGCGCCATTTTTTACGCCCGTTTTTACGTGCCGTTTTTACGCCCGGTTTAACGCGCTGTTTTTTTTACGCCCGGTTTATGCAGGCCATTTTTTAACGCGTCGTTTTTTACGCCCCGTTTTTACGCACCGTTTTAAACTTTTTTAGGAGTCGTTTTTTACGAGCCGTTTTTTACGAGCCGTTTTTTACACGCCGTTTTTTACGAGACGTTTTTTACGCGCCGTTTTTACGAGACGTTTTTTACGCGCCGTTTTTTTACGGGCGTTTTTTAACACGCCGTTTTTTGCGCCGTTTTTAAACTTTTTTTACGGTTTTTAACTTTTTTTTTACAAAAACTTTTTTACAATTTTTTTTGCAAAAACTTTTTAACAAAGAACAAAAATTTATACGAAAACTTTTTTACGGTTTTAACATTTTTTTACAAAAATTTTTTTTACACACATGTTTTTTAAACTTTTTTGTGTTTTTTTACGAAAACTTTTTTTATGGTTTTAATTTTTATTTTTACAATTTTAAAGAGGGGAGAGTGATGATTTGATGGTTTTGATTAAATGTGAAGAGAGAGAAATTGAAATGACTTTAAAAGAGACTTTAAAGAGTAGAGAGATGATTTGATGGTTTTGATTAAATGACTATATTATCCTTTTGGTTATCATTATCTGATTGGTGGAGAGTGGTTCTCGCGGTTCTCGCAATTGAGGGTGATTTTCATTTTTGCGGCCCCCAATATATATATATATATAGAGTGGGGATCTCTGGAAAGTTTTTTTTCCTAGAAAGTGTAGGAAGCAATCTAGGCTATCAGATGAGTGTGTTTAATGGTTGAGATCGTTTTGATGACATTTTGGTAATATACGTGTCTTTAAAATAGGATAATTTAATTGATTGGGGGTAAATGTGTCATTTAAGTTGTTTTAAATAAGGAAATAACAAACAATCATAAAATCACCTCCAAAAATGTCGCAATTTTTTTTCTCTCTCTAATTCCTCACATTTGAAATACCAAATCATACAAAAAATAACGATAATCAGATCTAGATGTGCTCATAGTAGTGTGTTTTAACGATAAAACACAATGTGACGAACTAGTGACTGATTGCTAAAACACAACATCAAGAATGCCAAAAGCATATCAACCAGTAACTGATAAAACACATTGTGATGAAACAGTAACAGGAACAAGTAACTGATTAAACACATTGTGATGAAACTAGTAACTGCTAAAACACAACATCAAGAATGCCAAAATCACATCAATCAGGTACTGATAAAACACATTGTGATGAAACAGTAGATAAAATACAAAAGAACATGCCATTCATGAATCATAATTGGCAGGGGCGGTTCTTAGAAGGCCCGTGCCAGGGCCACGGCCCTGGCAAGTTTTTCGGCCTTAGTGCTAATTTTTCGCATTTCGATCGAAATTTTTTATATATACTATGTTCGGCCCGGGCATTTTTTAGTGTCCGTGTCTTTCGGCCCTGGGACGTTCAACGGGCAAGATCCGCCACTGATAATTGGTATAACACATTGTGATGAACCCGATAATTGATAAAACACAACATCAAGAATGCCAACAATCACATCAACAAGTAACTGATAAAACACATTGTAATGAAACCACTAACTGATAAAACACAACATCAAGAATGCCAAAATCACATCAACCAGTAAATGATAGAACACGTTGTGATGAAATCAGTAACTGATAAAACACAACGTGAGCCAGTAACTGAAAAACACAACATAAAGAATGCCAAAAATCATATCAACCAGTAACTGATAAAACACACTGTGATGAAACAGTAACTGAAACCAGTAACTGCTAAAACACATTGTGATGAACCCAGTAACTGATAAAACACAATGTGAAAAAATTGTTAATGATTTGAACTTCGTAATTTAAAGTAACATCCCTTTTGAAATCGTAATGATTTGAACTTCGTAATTTAAAGTAACTTCCATTTGAAATCGTAATGATTTGAAATTATCAAAGAGATATACGTTTCCATAAATACCTGGATAGTTAGTTTAGGATATATAATATTCCAAAATTAAATTAATAATCAAATTACCATCATGCCATTTTGAATAAAAACACTAAAAGCCACATGTCACATCCATATTACTTCCTAGACTTTCTAGAAACTTAGGCTTTCTAGCCATATTATATATATATATATATATATATATATAGGGGATGGATCATGAGAAAACTAGTTTAAATGAGAAAACAAAAAAACTAACCAAAAAAACCTAAAAAAACCCTAAAAACATACCAATTTTTTTTAACCCCCCCCCCCCCCCCCCCGAAAACCTAAAACTAAACCCCTAAACATAAACCCGAAAAAAACCTAAACCCGCCCACCCCCCCAAAAACCTAAACCCCCCGCCCCCCACACCCAAAAACCTAATCCTAATCCTAAACCTCCAAAAAAACTAACCCTAAAAGCTAAACTAGACTCAAAAAGCTAATTTTAAGCATGTAATGCAATTGTAGTACATGTTATATTGCACATGTGCACTACTATAATAATAGTATTGAAAACAAGACGACACCATAAATCTTTTTTTATGTCATAAAAAATATGCTCGAATATACTTGAATGAAAGATACAAAAATTTGTGATCTTATGGTGCCATTTTTGTTTTAAAATGATAACGTATGGAGAAATGGGAAATGTTTGAAAAGTTATATATATTTTTTTCCAATTTTACCCATCCTTCATTAAAAGTCTCCTCCCTCTTTTTTAGTGGTTTTTTGTTAGTTTTCTAGTTTTCTCATTTATATATAGTTTTCTCATGATCCTCTCCCTATATATATATATATATATATATATATATATATATGGAGAAGATCATGCGAGAACCACCTCTTATTGCGAGAACCGCGAGAACCAATGTGAACACAACCAAAAATGCCTAAAAATAGCTAAAAATCACACAATTTTTTTAATATTTTTTATATAAAAATCGCTACTTTTCGAAGCCAAAAAAAAATTAAAATTTTTTTTTTTTGCCACTAAAAGTAGCGATTTGAGCATAAAAAATATTAAAAAAAAAATTAGATTTTTTTTTTATTTTTTTAGATTTTTTTAGGTTTTTTGGGGGTTTAGTTTTTAGCATTTTAGCTTGGGGGTGGGGGGTTTAGGTTTTTGGGGGGTGGGGGAGGGGGGTTAGGTTTTTTTTGGGGGGGGGGGGGGGGTTAGGTTTTTTTTTAGGTTTTTTTAGCTATTTTAGGTTGTGTTCACATGGGTTCTCGCGGTTCTCACAATAAGGGTGGTTCTCGCATGATCTCCTCCCTATATATATAGGTTCTCGCATGATCTCCTCCCTATATATATATATATATATATGTAGGGATTGAGTAAAATGAGAACCACCTTGAGTTGTGATAACCGTATGAACCAATATAAATCATTGATCAAAAGTGTTTTAATGGATGAGATTAAAAGACAATAAAGTAGTGCAATAATTGTGCTTTAATTAATGAGTTTTTTTAGTGGTATAAGGCTAGTGGGTATGGTGATGGTCAATCCTTGGAGGATGATCTGTCACGTAGGCGCCACGTCATAGTCCTCCCAAATGTGGTCCATCCTCCAAAACTAGAGGGTATGGGAGGATGGTCCTAGTCATAGTCCTCCACCACTTTTATGTTTTTTTTATTTTTTTTAATCTTCTACTTTTTTTAACATTTAAGAAATAAAGTAACAAAATATTTTCATTAATATTAAAAAACATTACATAAACTTAAAAAAAATTAAACTTAAAAAAAATAAATTTAAAAAAACATAAACTTAAAAAACATAAACTTAAAAATATCCTAATATATTAAAATAAGCTACTAGTCTTCGTCTTCCATGTCGTGGTCGGGTTCGTTTTGAGCGTTGTTCCAAATGTACTCCACCCGGTCCGCTTGTAGGTTATGATGTGTGTATTCGTTAAGTAGAGCGAACATGTTCAAATCTTGTTGTTCCCCACTAACTGGAACAGAATTTCCAGTAGACGCGTTTTCGTCGTACTCGCATATCGCTCTACCTTCGTCTTCAATCACCATGTTATGAAGGATGATACAAGCGTACATAATGTGTCGTAACCTCTTTGGTGTTTGCGAACGTGCTGGATGTTCAATGATTTGCCATTTTTTTGTGGAACACCAAAAGCCCGTTCAATATCTTTTCTCGCACCCTCTTGATACTTCGCAAACTTTTTTCTTTTTTCGTCTGTCGGGTGCGGAATAGTTTTAACGATTGTCGAGTACGTTGGGTATATTCCATCGGCTAGGTAGTAACCTCGCCTGTCTTCCACCCCCGAAACCGTAAAGCTTGTGTCTGGACCTGTACCCGCCGCTACATCCTCAAATATCTGTGACTGGTATATGATGTTAAGGTCATTGAGCGAACCAGGTAGACCAAAAAAAACATGCCAGATCCAGAGATCCTGTGACGAAACTGCCTCTAGAATAATAGTCGGATGTCCATGATCTCCCCTAGTATACTGACCTTGCCAGGAAACTGGGCAGTTCTGCCACGGCCAGTGCTTGCAATCAATGCTCCCGAGCATTCCTGGGAAACCATGTCTCTGTTCGTGTGTTTGATATAATTTTTGAACGTCGTTTGCGTTCGGTTTCCGCAGGTATCGCTTGCTATACAATTTGACAACCCATTCGCAAAACTTGTGCAAACATAGACGTGCGGTTCTATCAGACATCCTAATATACTCGTCTAATGCATCGGGTGCGTAACCGTATGCCAGTTGGCGAATGGCCGACGTACATTTTTGTAAATTACTGAAACCCCTTTGCCCCCTAGCGTCGTTTCGCAGTGTAAAAAACGGATCAGACTGGGCCATGTCGCCTGCAATACGTAAAAACAGTGGACGACTCATGCGGAACCGACGTCGAAAAATATCGGCTGGGTACACGGGTTCGTCGGCAAAATAATCGGTTACTAGTTTAGCGTGGTCGGCTATAATTTTAAAACGAAACATAAATGAAATTAATTATAAAATACATTTTCAAATCTATATAAAACATAAGGAAAAAAAAGTAAACTACCTTCTTGGTCTCGGTTATATTTTGCTCGTCTAGTTAGCCGTTGGGACGACGCTTCATCACCCGCCATGAAGACCTGAGTCGCGTTCATAATCATGTTGTGCATAACAGTATCATCTTCCGAAGATGATGAATACCACGTAGACGAAGACGATGAAGACATGGAAGAAATGGAAGAAATGGGTGAAGCCATGATAATTTTTGAGCGAGAGATGGGGTGGTAGCGGGTAAAAAATGATATAAAAAATGATGAGTTTTTATAAAAAAGGGAAAAGTGGTTATAAAATGTGAGAGAGATGGGGTGGTAGTGGTGAAAAGTTGTGAAAAAATGGTTAAAGAGGCGAGTATTTATAAAAATGGAAGTGAATTGGGTGATATTTTGAATTATAGCCGTTATTTAATAAATATAAATTCTGGATTTTTTTTAAACGGTCAAATGCCAGATGGTCCCCACTTGTTTTTGTCATTTTCTGCGCGTCAAGAACGTCGGATTACAGACGTTGAGGACGGAACCCGGGGGGGGGGGGGGGGGGCACGGTGTAGCCACCGGCGCCGATCCAAGACGGTAGGGGGACGACCCCCGTACCGTGTAGCCTAAGGGCAATTTAGTCTTTAACTATATCCATTAATGATTGATATAATTAATGATTTGGATTTATTTAATGTGATTTAATTAAAATGATTTTTAAAAACATGACTTAAAAATCAACAAAAAATTAATGTGATTTAATTAATGTAATTTAATTTTTTGAGCTCCTTTCACAGTAATTTTTTTTTGAAAACATGCAGTAAATAATTACATTACACTAAATCATCAAAAATGTAAAAAAAAAAAAAAATAAAGCTTTTTTTGCACGCGGTTTTAAACTTTATTTACGTGCCGGTTTAAAACTTTTTTTACGCGCGATTTTAAACTTTTTTACGCGTCGGTTTTAACCTTTTTTTACGTGTGGTTTTAATCTTTTTTAATACGACGGTTTAAAACTTTTTTTTCCGCGGCGGTTTTAAACTTTTTTTATGCGCGGTTTTAAACTATTTTTACGCGCCGGTTGAAAACTTTTTTTCCGCGGCAGTTTTAAATTTTTTTATGCACGGTTTTAAACTTTTTTTACCCGCGGTTTTAAACTTTTTTTACGCGCCGGTTTAAAACTTTTTTTCCGCGGCGGTTTTAAATTTTTAACGTATTTTATGCGCGGTTTTAATCTTTTTTTATACGACGATTTAAAACCTTTTTTACGCGCGGTTTTAAACTTTTTTAACGCACCGGTTAAATTTTTTTTTTCGCGCCGGTTCTAAACTTTTTTTACGCACGGGTTTTAAACTTTTTTAGCGCCTTGGTTTTAAACTTTTTTTATGCGCGGTTTTAAATTTTCTTTAAGCGCGGTTTTAAACTTTTTTTACGCGCCGGTTTAAAACTTTTTTTCCGCGCCGGTTTTAAACTTTTTTAGCCCCCCGATTTTTAAACTTTTTTTTCGCGCGGTTTAAAACTTTTTTTTTCGGGTGGGTTTAAAACTTTTTTCTGCGCTGGTTTTAAACTTTTTTAATGTCTCGGTTTTAAACTTTTTTTACGCGCGATTTTAAACTTTTTTTACGCGCCGGTTTAAAACTTTTTTACTCGCCGGTTTTCATCTTTTTTTACTCCCTGGTTTCAAGCTTTTTTTACGCGCGGTTTTTAGACTTTTTTAACGCCCCGCTTTAAATTTTTTTTAAAAGAGGTTCAGATCTGTAAAAAGAACCGGTAAAAAAGGGATAAAACCTCATGGCTGCAATAAACATGGCGGCATCTAATGTATCCACCGCCGGAAAATTGCCCCGCTAAGATTTGGTACTACCTCCGTCCCACCAAAAGTGTCATATTTTGAATTTTGAAAGTCTTTATTTATAAACTTTGACTTTAATTATATATTTTTTTGTGTTATATAAAACTTGATGAAAATTAACCCGATAAAAACACTTGTAAAACACACTCAAATCATATAACTTTCATCAAGTATTATCTAACACAAACAAAATTATTTAAGGTCAAAGTTTATAAATAAAGACTTTGAAAATTCAAAATAAGACACTTTTAATGGGACGGAGGGAGTATATCTTAGCATTCATCATCATCGCCCCTTATAAAGCAGTGTTGGAGTAAAATAAGCAATACCAAACACCCTTAACAGAGTAAACTACAATTTTGTGACATGAAACAAAAAATTTAGAAACTCATCGGCACCACCGGGATGAAACAAAAATTTGGAAACTCATCGGCACTACCGGCAACATTGATTTCATGTTTTCATACACTGATTGCAAATTTCTTTAGAGAATAAAACACACTTGAATAAAAAAGCTCTAACCCTTTTTCTACCCACTTCGGTTTCAATGATTCCTCAAAATCTTATAATTTACAGCTTAAAACCCAGAATATAATCATCAAAAAAAAAAAAAAAAAATCCGAGACAAGATTCATCAAAAAGTCAAGAAAAAACAGAAACAGAAGATAAAAACCACAACTAAAATGACCACAAATTGCATACCCATTTCACCAAACTCAAAAAAAACCTTCAAAACCCAGATAGATTTTTGCATTATTTAACAAATCAAGAAACCCCATCATCAATTTGTGCTTAAACTCATCACAGAATGTATAAACTCATGTAAACTCACAAACCCATTTCACCAAAACTCAAAAAACCTTCAAAACGCAGATGGATTTTTCCATTATTTAACCAATCAAAGCAAAAACTACAAATCTTTAACCCTAAAATTGACCACAAATTGCATAAAAATCACACCTTATGCCATCGTCATTGTCTGGTCGGAACTGATGTTATTGTCCCACACCCTCACTACCAGTCACAAAACCACTGTCGGACCACCCCACCACTGCGTTCGACGGCGGTTAGACTGTGGAGACAAGCATTGGACGGTGGAGTCAAGCATAGGCGGCGGTCACGGAGCGTAGATGGAGGTCGCCGGAGTCATTAAGTGAGTCACCTCAGGGCGCCGGTACCACCAACACCGTCACCGACCTAACTGACTGGGCTCGAATCGCCGATAGGGTGAGAGTCACCAAGCGACCAAAACCCCCAACGCCACCACCACCAAACACCGATCTCTACCGACCAGCACCACCACTGAATCATACCCAAAGTAAATTGGACGACGGCAGGGGATGGTGCTTTTCTTCGCAGAAGAACAAAGGACGGCGAGATAGGGTCTTCACCGTGAAAAACACCACCACAAAGTATTTAGAAAAAAAAATCTCATCTCGAGTATCCATTTGTGATACTCATTTTTTACAAGTGATATTTCATATCTAAATGTGTACATATAAAGCACATTCAATATAATATTCGTTGAAGATTACGAACGCTTAAGTTATCTTTAGAAATAGGTTATATAATTATCTATCTAAAGAATATCGTATCAAGCAATGGCTATACTTTAATATTTGTTGTTGAAGAAATAATCTCTATTCTCTAATATAATTTGGATTAAATGTTTCTCAAAAAACCATTTTGAGAGAACCCGAAACAACTTCATGCTTTCTAAAAAAGAATATATCAATCAATCAATCATACCCAGTAAAATCCCACAAATAGCAATGCAATTTGTAGGGTCTGGGGAGGGTGGGATGTAGGCACACCTTACCTCTACCCCTAGGGATAGAGAGGCTGCTTCCAGAGAGACCCTCGGCTCCAAAACACCCAGGAAAGAAATAAATAGAGCATGGGGTGTGTGTGTATGTGTATGAAGCTACCAATGTAGAGCAGAACAAATATGTGTATGAGTTGCGAAAAAGTGCATGGTAGAACAGAACAAATATGACAACACAAAACAGTCTATACACATAGTTACATATTTACGACCCTACACTACACCTAGAAACACAACTGTACAAAACATCCTATACACATAGTTACTTATGTACGACCATACACTACACTACACCTAAAAACACAATTGTACCCTTTCCTAGAAATCCTTAACCTTAATCCTACATCTCCACGAGCTCCTATCATGGACCATGTTCTCAGAGAGGTGCAATTTTTGCAAATCCTGCCTAATCCGCTCATCCCAAGTAATTTTGGGTCTGCCTCTACTCCTCCTCCCCTCCACCTCGAGGGTTTCAACCACTCTAACTGGTTCTATCGTCTGCCTCCTCTTCACATGCCCAAACCATCTCAATCTTCCCTCCTTTATCTTATCTGATATACTAGCTACTTCTAACCTTTCCCTAAAAACATCATTTCTTATCCGGTCTAACCTTGTGTGGCCACACATCCATCTTAGCATTCTCATCTCTGCTACCTCCATCTTGCGTGCCTGTACTTCCTTAATGGCCCAACATTCGGTTCCATATAACATAGCTGGTCTAATTGCAACCCTATAAAATTTCCCTTTCAATTTTGTTGGGAACCTCCTATCGCACAATACCCCAGTGGCAGCTCTCCACCTACACCATCCGACCTGGATACGGTGGGCAACGTCACTATCTATCTCCCCATCCCTCTGGACAAACGATCCTAGATACTTGAACTTAGTCACCTGCGGGACCGCTTGACTGTCAATGGTGCTCTGAATGTCCTCATCGTTGTCTACTCCACTAAAGTCGCAATACAAGTACTCAGTCTTAGATCGACTAATCTTTAAACCTCTTCCCTCTAAAGCTGCTCGCCACTCTTCTAACCTCGCATTCAGGCTTTGTTTACTATCAGCAACTAACACAATATCATCTGCAAAAAGCAGGCACCACGGAAGAGTCCCCTGAATTAACTTTGTCAACTCATCTAGGATAACTGCAAATAGAAAAGGGCTCAAAGCGGACCCTTGGTGGAGTCCTACCTCCACCGGGAAAGAATCCGTATCCCCTACAGGCGCTCGGACACTAGTCTCAGTCCTAACATACATATCCCTAAAAAAGAATATAAGTTTCTTTTTAATAGTTTAGCCTTTACTATTGATCAGCACAACTATGGTGTGATTTGTGAGAATGACTTTTGATAGGTTATTATTAGTTAAATTGGTTTACTTCCTTTTTCATCCCTAGTTAGATTCTAACAATAGGGTTCGATGGTAAATATTGGGTATTGTTAAAGGGTCATGCTATTCCCACACGCAGAAAATTATTTTCACACCCCTAAGCGCCGCGCTATGGTCATAGCGGGGCGCTTAGGCCGACAAAAGGTGATTTGATGGTTTGACTGACATAAGTTGCAGAGACATAAAGGTGATACGAGGTTGCAGGTGTCTCGTGAACCCTAAGCGCCGCGCTATGGCCAAAGCGCGGCGCTTCGACCCCAAATTTTCACTTTAAAAACCTGCTCAGACACAACATTCAGCATTCGGTGATTTTGTTGTTTGTCGATTTTCTTTGCTCTATTAGTTACATGTCTTGAAAAAACGATGTCGTGGTTAAGCAACTATCTTTTCGGTCAATATTCTAACGAGTCAGTTGTTCCTGATTCTTACGAGGGGACCGCTATTTCTGACTCGTATGAGAAACCGGTCTCGTCCAACTTGAGGGAGGCAGAGGTTGTATCTGGCATTCGTTATCGTGATAACACGGTGAAGCTGGATTTGAATACCCCTGTGGAGGACCCTTAGGCACAACAAGGTTATTCGAATTTCGGTTACGGTGGCGAGTACAACTTTGTACAGCAGGAGGGTTATCCAAACGACAGTTACGGTTGTCAACAGAGCTTACAAGGTTATTCGAATTTTGGTTACGGTGGTGAGCAAAGCTTTGTACAGCAGGAGTGTTATCCAAACCACAGTTACGGTTGTGAATAGAGCTTTGAACATCAAGTCTATTCGAACCTCGGTGACGATGGTGAGCCGGAGGATGTGTCTGTTGACGAGGAAGGCTGTTACCCGGTTACATCTTCGTTTGATACAACGCAGACCTTTTCGTCACGTAAAGAGTTGGTGCGTTGGGTACAAGACACGGCAAAAGACAATGGTGTCACACCCTGGCTTTGCGGAAGCGTGGTTAATTTTGGTGTGACTTCTTAATACCATAGCTTAACCATAACAAAGCTATATGAAATAAAATCATGCAAGATCATCCATTTGATTAAGTTTTAAAACCAGAGTAACATAACATTGTCTTAAGGACTTACAACCTCATAACGTAAAACATTGTCTTGAAAACCATAAACATCAACATGAAATAAACGCAGTTTAAGATTTGTGACTCGTCCAGGAAAAAGTCACATTTCCTAAACCCGGATGACCTCGGAACCCATATGCAGCGGGAAAACATAACATACCGCGCCAGATCTTTAATTTCCTGAAATACATGTAAGTTGAAAAATCAACAATAATGTTGAGCGAGTTCATGTGTAAGTGAGTAAGTAAACCTTTGTGAGTATAAAATTAGTCTTGGTATGTAGCAATAAGGGAATTGAGATCACCAATGGTTTGCAAGGCCACTGATATATGTGAAGTGCAAATAGGGAGACTCAAACCTAGCAGATTTCGCCACGGCATTAGTATGTGGACAAAGTCACCCCAAGGTCCGTTTCTAGTTTGGCCTGGGGCTGGGCTCGCTACACCCAGATAGATCTACCGCTCCTGTCCCTCGGTCCCGACATGAGGACTAATGGCCTCATATTGCTCCTACCCACTCACATGATCTAAGTAGTAAACCTCCTTACGCTAACCATACCGCGTATAAAGTACTTGTAATCAAAGTAACATGTATTTCACCCCCGCAGTTAAGAAAACTGAAAACAGTTAGAGAAAAGGGGGACATGAACTCACAGTGAAGCGTCTCTACCAAGTATCTCCTACTCACGCAGCTGTGCGACGACCTACAGGTGCTAATTTCTATTAGACGGACGGCCGTGCCTTAGCTTTATAGTTTAAGTCTTTGGGAAATAGTTAGACAACTATTCCGTGTTTACATTTTGTAAATACTTGGTAATTATTTTCCTTCCCAAGGATGGGGGATTCAATACATGTGCGTTCATAAATATTTCCGTAAGTGCGTAAGTTACGTTTAACAATCGAGTGGTAATATAATCACCGGTGTAACTTATATATTTATGGTGAAAGCGTTCGTATTATTTTGGAATCGTTAACGTTCGTAAATATTATTTTTACTCTAAAAATAATATCTATGTATTTTCACAAAATAATCATAAACAGTGTGTGAAAATATATATTTATCACGTTAAATTTTGTGAAAATCCCACCTCCGAATATTTAGTAAATAAAGTCATGGCGAAATTTATATTTCGAAAACACGTCAAAAATAATTCTAACACTTGTAGTGTAAATAGTTCTAAGTGTTAGGTTGTTAGAAAAATTTCGCCAGAGTTTCCTCTGTAACTGGAGGTGGCCACGCTTTCAAGCGTATCATTTTCTTTAACAAATCAACTCAACAATTTTCTTTATTTGATCAGAACAACTTTTCTCACAACAACTAATCAACATATGTGTAAATTGCCAAAAATTACATGAACTTGTAGTTTTCCCAAAACTGTGGTGTAAATCCCCTTAAATTTAGTAGATCTTTATATAAGGTGATTTGATCTTGTAAAAACCTCGTTTTTAGAGAAAATCCATCTTTACAACTTCCAGTTATCTTTTACAAAAACTGTTATTTTGTCGGATCTTTTCATTTCACAAGTGTTTACACACTTGTGGTTTATAAAAATCATGCTTGTTAGTGTAAGATCTATCTTTTTAAAATACATGATTTCTTTGATACGTGGTTCTTTGAAAATACCACTTGCAGACACGTAGATCTGCTAGTTTTTAAACACAATGTCACAAGTAAAACTCTTTTACACAAGTTCATGATTCGCGTGTGGTAGAGTTTCACCTTTTAACCCTTGTATTATTCAAAACAAGCTTATGTTAAGATCCATGATCTTACCAAACCGGGTTAAACGATGATCCGAGCTACCACATCATAGATCGGGCCTAAATAATCATACATTTCGAATACTACATCATTTACACAACTTATGTGCTATTAACCACTATTTTTAGTGTTTTAAGTAGACTTTAATGCATCAACTTGTAAGATTTCGAGTTTTAATCATCATACATCTTATTAACCACCTTAGATTAGTTCAAGAACGAGTTTTAAGCATTATACCTCTAGCTCGAGGCTAGGGAAGAATCTATGCGCAAAAGAGGTGGATAAAAGCTAAGTAGAGAGGTCCTTCGCGTTCCGCTTGCTCCAAGCTTCCTAATACGAGACCCTTAACACTTGTAGATGCTTGAAATATGAAGATCAAGATCGAAAATATGATGGATGGAAGAGGGGTGTTTGGCCGTAAGCTTTGAGAGAGAAAGAGAGAGTTTTGAGTTTGAGTTGTGATGTGTGGATGACCTTATGTTAATGCCTTGAACTTATAGATAATTATCAAGTGTATTACCCAATGGAAATTATGCCTACTAGATACTAAACATTAGGGATTTTAATAATCATATTAGTACAAAGTGTGTCCCCCATGGTTGGGGACGGTTAGGATGGGGGGGGGTCCTTGGTTCGATTTCAACCATTAGTTGGTTACTTAGTTAGGTTAACTAAGTTAAGTTAAGTAGTTAACTTGGTTAGTTGTGTGTCACGCGTTACAGTGGGTGTTAGGGTAATCGGGGACCCTAACTGGCTCAGAAAAAGATAAATAATGAAAATAACAATATTTTCATGTTTCGGGTATAGTCCGGTTGTTCGGTTGGATAGTAATCCGTTAAAGCGTTACTAAAGCTTTAAAGTGTCGTTAATACTCTTTTTAGTGACACAACTCATTCCTGACACTTTGGAAAGTGTCTAGTGTTATTTTTCTCATGTTTTGGCACTTTATTAGTTAGCTAAAAGCTGAATTATTTTGTAAAGTGCTGAGTTTTGTACTTAGAGTACGTTTTAGGCACATCCAGTCATAGTGACTTATTCCTAGAGACGCAGTTCCACAACCCTTATATCCCTACACTCACTACTAGTGTAGCAAAACGTTTCTGGCTCGTACAGGCCTTAGAGGCAGTGTTTGCCTGATGCTGGCTTTATCAGCATGTTCAATAGGTTATCCGTTCATGTGCTACTGTGCTTTTGTGCATCATGTTTGTCACTAGGGTTCAACATGTAAATAATGTAGTGACGATAAGTAAAGTATGATGCAGGTAAGTACATGTATCAGTATTTAAGTAGCAGTTCATCAGCTAGTTCAAACAAGCACAGTAATTAAGCACTAATTAATCATTAGTTAAGTCGTACGGATACCTGGTTTAGTGCGGGTTGTCACATTCTCCCCCCGTTAAATAAATTTCGTCCCGAAATTTAAGTTCTGCTTGTAGACGCAGGGTTCTTAGGAAAAAAGGTGGGGGTATTTCTCTTTCATCCGGTCCTCACGTTCCCAGGTGTATTCAGGACCATGTCTGGCATTCCAACGAACTTTGACGAGCTTGACACTGCTCCGGCGGGTCTTGTTAACTTTCCAATCCGTAACCTCAACAGGTTCTTCAACGAAGTGGAGCGTGTCGTCAACATGAATCTCGTCGGTGGGAATGGCAACGGTGACTTGAGTTGGACTTTTCTTTAGATTGGATACATGAAATGTATCGTGAACACCATTCAGTTCAGCAGGTAGGTCCAACTTGTATGCTACCAGTCCTATTCTTTCCAGAATTCTGAAAGGACCAATGTAGCGCGGATTTAACTTCCCACGCTTTCCGAAGCGTGCCACACCCTTCCAGGGTGAGACTTTCAATAACACCATTTCTCCAACTTGGAAATCCACATGTTTTCGGTTTGGATCCGCATAGGCCTTCTGTCTGTGGCGAGCTGCTTCGATGCGTTTAAGAATCTGCGCGATCTTGTCTGTCGTCTCTTGGACGATTTCGGGACCAGCAAGCTGCCTATCACCTGCGTCAGCCCAACATAAGGGTGATCGGCACTTGCGTCCGTAAAGGGCTTCAAATGGCGCGACACCAATACTGGTGTGGTAGCTGTTGTTGTATGAAAATTCGACTAAAGGTAAATGTTTATCCCAGCTACCGCCCAAATCCATAACACACGCCCTCAGCATGTCTTCCAAAGTCTGTATCGTTCGCTCGCTCTGGCCGTCAGTTTGGGGATGAAACGCAGTGCTCAGATTCAATTGTGAGCCAAAGGCTTCTTGGAAGGATTGCCATATCCTTGACACAAACCTTCCGTCTCTATCAGAGATGATTGAGAGAGGTACTCCATGGCGCGCGACGATCTCTCTCATGTAAATTTCAGCCAATTTGCTAGTGTTATCCTTCTCCCTGATGGGTAAGAAGTGTGCTGACTTTGTTAAACGATCCACTATCACCCAGATAGTGTCATGGCCTCTTGGCGTTCTTGGCAATTTCGTAATAAAATCCATGGAGATTTGTTCCCATTTCCACTTGGGAATCTCAGGTTGTTGCAGAAGTCCTGAAGGCTTCTGGTATTCCGCTTTAACCTTAGCGCACGTTAAACATTTGCTCACGTAAACAGCAACATCGCCTTTCATCCTAGGCCACCAATAGTAATCTTTGAGATCCTGGTACATCTTATCCGCTCCAGGATGGATAGAGTACCGTGATTTGTGAGCTTCATCAAAAATAACTTTCCTTAAACCTCCAAACAAAGGAACCCAAATCCTTTTCTCAAAACATAACGTTCCTTCGTCGTTTGGTACCAAAAGCTTCTCCATCCCACGGAGATATTCTTCTTCAAGGTTTCCTTCTTTGAGGGCTTCTTTCTGCGCGGCACGAATGCGCAAGGAAAGATCGGTTCGAATAATCATTTCCAAAGCTCTAACCCTTATGGGTTTGATCCTCTCCTTCCGACTTAGGGCATCGGCGACTACATTCGCCTTCCCTGGATGATACTTTATCTCGCAGTCGTAATCGTTCAGCAACTCAACCCATCGTCTTTGCCTCATATTCAACTCCTTCTGGTTGAATATATGCTGTAGGCTCTTATGATCTGTAAAGATTGTACACTTCGTACCATAAAGGTAGTGTCTCCAGATCTTTAAAGCAAAAACCACTGCGCCGAGCTCCAAATCGTGTGTGGTATAGTTCTTTTCGTGCACTTTTAACTGACGCGATGCGTATGCAATAACCTTTTGGCGTTGCATCAACACACAACCCAATCCTTGACGCGATGCGTCGCAGTATACCACAAAATCATCAGTACCTTCCGGTAGTGCTAAGATTGGCGCATTGCAGAGCTTATCCTTCAGTATCTGGAACGCTTCTTCCTGTTTGATTCCCCAATCAAACTTCTTATCTTTCTGGGTGAGGAGCGTCAATGGTTGAGCGATTTTTGAGAAATCCTCAATGAACCTTCGATAGTAGCCAGCCAAACCCAAGAATTGTCGAATCTCGGTTGGCGTCTTTGGCGTTTCCCAATTCTTGATCGCCTCGATCTTTGTTGGATCCACGTGGATTCCATCTCCATTTACCACGTGCCCAAGGAATTGGACTTCATGTAGCCAAAATTCGCACTTGGAGAATTTGGCATACAGCTGTTCCTTCTTTAGCAGCTCTAGAATGGCTCTAAGATGCTGTTCGTGCTCAGCCTTCGTCTTTAAATAAATTAAAATGTCGTCGATGAATACAATCACGAACTTGTCCAAGTACGGCTTGCAAACTCTATTCATCAGATCCATGAATACCGCAGGTGCGTTTGTCAAACCAAATGGCATAACGAGGAACTCGTAGTGTCCATAACGAGTTCTGAAGGCTGTCTTCGGGATGCTCTCTTCTTGTATCCTTAACTGATGGTATCCAGATCGAAGATCGATCTTTGAATAAAAGCTTGAGCCTTGCAGTTGATCAAACAGATCATTGATTCTTGGCAGAGGGTATCTATTCTTGATCGTCAGCTTGTTCAGCTCCCGGTAGTCGATGCACATACGAAAACTACCGTCCTTCTTTTTGACAAACAGGACCGGAGCTCCCCAAGGCGAGAAGCTTGGTCGGATAAAACCCTTGTCTAACAACTCTTGAAGTTGTGTCGACAGTTCCTGCATCTCAGACGGAGCAAGTCTATACGGTGCCTTAGCCACAGGCGCGGCGCCTGGAACCAAGTCGATGCGAAACTCTACTTGCCTCTGAGGTGGCAGTCCAGGCAAGTCTTCGGGGAAGACCTCTGGATATTCCCTCACGACAGGGATGTCTTCGATTCTCGGTTCAGCAGCCTTCTTATCCACAATGTGTGCCAGGAAGGCAACACATCCCTTTTGCAAACACTTTCGCGCTTTCAGGCAGCTGATAATTCTTAACGGCGTATCACGCTTCTCTCCGTGAACCACAATTGTTTCGCCATCTTCGGTTGGGATACGAACGGTCTTCTCATGACAAACTATCTCTGCCTTGTTGCCTGATAACCAATCCATTCCTACTACCACGTCGAAGCTTCCCAACTGGACTGGTAGTAGATCTAGAGCGAACTCACGTTCTCCCAATTCAATCACACAACCTCTGATAACTTCGTTGGCTTCTACTAACTTTCCATTAGCCAATTCGATTGAGTACGGAATATCTAACTTATTAGCGGCTAAACCAAGCATATTCTTAAATTCTAACGACACGAAGCTATAATCGGCACCAGTATCAAATAAAACGGTTGCATAGCGTTGATTTACAGGGAACGTACCAGTAACGACATTGGGGTCCTGGCGCGCTTCCCTAGCTTCGATTTGGAACACTCTTCCACGGGCTTGGTTTAACTCTGGGCAGTTCTTCTTAAAATGCCCGATATCACCGCAGTTAAAGCACCCAAGTCTTTGCCCGTTTCCTCCAGCTTGATCATTCCTCTGATTACGATTCACAGCGCCCGCTTGGTTAGCATTGTTTCCTCGATTTCCGTCTCCTCCATTGTTCCCCTGTGGGCGATTTCCAATACCACCACGGTTATTATTTCTATTCCCAAATCCTCCCTGGCCTCCCCGGCCAGCACTAGCCCAACAAGACTCCTTTAAGTGGCCCGGCTTTCCACATGCTTCACATATTTTCACATTACAATGGCCAGTATGGTGGCGTTGACAGGTATTACACTTGGGCTGGTTGCCCTGATATCCTTTTCCTTTCTTCCCACTACCAGCTGTTCCTCCTTTCTTAACCGCCACACTGGCGCCCTGCTTAAAGTTTGAGAACTTCCGTTTGTTACCTCCTGACGACTCGACGTGAGTTTCTTTCTTCTTATGCTCAGCATCATCAAACTTGTTTAGGCGGATCGCCTCCTCGGTGAGAGCTACGCTCAAATCAATCGCCTCAGTAATGGTTGCAGGCTTGGATGAGGTTACCATGCTTATGATTTGAGGAGCTAGTCCCCAAATGAAGCGTTCAATTCTCTTGAACTCAGGAGTGACCATGTAGGGTACCACATGCGATAAGTCATGGAACCTTTGAACGTATTCTGCGATCTTTGGACCATCCATCTTCAAGTGCCAGAACTCGGTTTCCAATCTTTGGATTTCTGCGCGGGAACAGTACTTTTTGCGCATAAGTTCCTTTAGTTCGGTCCAGGTCAGCGCGTAGGCAGCAGCTTCGCCAAGTGTCTGTACTTGCAGATTCCACCAGGATAGGGCTCCATCTAGAAACAGCCCTGAGATATAGGTGACTTGCTGATCCAGCGCGCACTTGCTCATACGAAGAACAGATTCGGTTTTCTCAGCCCAACGAACAAAGGCGACAGCACCTCCTGTGCCATCAAAGTTTACGGGCTTGCAGTCTAAGAACTGCTTGTAGGTGCATCCTGCACATACGTTATAACATACGTTTGGCATTAGTATCGTTGCTAAAGATATCCAATTAGGTCATGGTATGTCTAAATGACTTAGTATTACCATGAGGTGGATTATTGTTGCCAGTGTTGCCAGAGTTGCTTCCACTAGTCCCTCCTTGAGAGGCGGCGTATTGTGCAATGGCAGCAGCGATAATTTGCTGGAGTTCTGCCTCATTAGTAGACATGTGTGTCTCGCGTCTCGGCGGCATCTTCTAAAAGATGGTTTACGTTGGTCAGGTCATAGTAAGTAGAGTGTACGTAAGTATACAACAATATCAACACATAACATCTCATGTTATCAATCACATAACATCTCATGTTATAAATAGATCACCCATATTGATAGCTTCTGCAATGGTTGAGGGCTTTGAGGTAGTAACCATACCCCTGATCTGGGGTGCAAGTGTCCAAATGAATCGTTCAATCCTTTTGAACTCTGGTTTGACTAAGTAGGGGGGGCGACCCTAGATAAGTCGTGCGATCGCTGGACAAGTTCAGGAATTTCTGGTTCGTCCATTTTCAAATTCCTGAACTCCACCTCAAGCTTCTAAATTCCAGTCTTAAAGCAACATTTCTTCTCAATCGTTTCCTTGAGCTCGTCCCAGCTCAGTGCATAAGCAGCGTCTGTGCCAAGGGTCTGAACCTGGAGGTTCCATTAAGAGAGTGTGCCATCTAGAAATATCCCCGAGATATAGGTAACACTCTGTTGGGGCGAACAGTTACTCATTCTTAGAATGGAGTCGGTCTTTTCGGACCAACGAACAAATGCAACGGCGCCTCCTGTTCCGTCAAAGTTCAAAGGCTTGCAGTTCAGGAACTGTTTATAGGTGCAGCCAGTTGGAGGGTTATTTCCAGTAATGCCATCGTTGTACTTAGAGCGGAGGGCTTCATGTCGTGCATTCATCTGTGAGATGCGTTCTTGCAGCTCGGCTTCTGTCCTTGGCAACGTACTGGGGTTTGTGTCACGTCTGGGTGACATTCCCTTTTGTCGAAGTGGTGTGAAGCGGGTTAGACAACGTTTCAATTGTCTATGAGGTGTATATAGCAACATAAGCCATCATGTAATCACCCAATTTCACACGCAAATATACTCACTGTATGAGTGGGGAAGTAAATTTCTGAGCCTTCACATAGGCTTGCCAATTTGTCTTGTTGCTCGTAATAGAATGAACTCGAGGCTACATCGCCTTGGTCATTCGTGTTTAAGTTATTTCCTGCTGCATTGGTTATCATTAGCTTGACCCGCAGAGTCCACCAGGATTCCTGTGCACTACAAATCGTTATTACGTGGGCCCCCGTAATAATAAATTGTCTTGCACAGTTACCCCAAATTTTCTCTCGTCTAAGCAGATGATCAATCAAGGAGCAACAGTAGGTGCATTGGCATGAACAGGGTCATGCTCCAATGCGGGGTCAGGAGCAGCGCCTGGCTCAGGGGCCACGGCCGGCTCCGGATTAAAAACTCCATCTCAAGATCAGCTGGATCAACAAACACAGGGGGTTACAGGATCCTCCAAGGGCTGGTCTAAGTGTATGAACTCAAGGTCATGGTCTGGATCAAAACCAGGTGGAAAAGCAGGATCAACCTCAATATCGTGATCAAACTCAAAGCTGTAGGCGGGATCCGGTGCAGCTGATGATGCCATATCAGGGTCGGCGTCGTGTGAGTGGTGCTGCATTCCCTGTATGTGCGAAGATACGGATGTCAGAAACTCAAATGAGTCTGGGATAGGGGAATGGACATGAGTTTCCCCTACAGGAGCGTCCGCATGCAGTAGTCTAATACCAGCAGCAATAGGGCCCGGCCCTCGAATGGGTCCTCCTCCAGTAGATCGTTATCGTCGTCAGAGGCCACGTAGGGAGGGGGGCATATCAACAACAGGATAAGCGGCAAGGGGGCAAATTCCCAACAAGATGGCCATCAGTAGGCTCTGCTACGACTTCAGGCAGCGCAAAAGGGCTAAAAGTCGTCATCGTCTGTGCCGGTAGTATCGGAAATGTACACCTCGTGCTTCGATGAAACTATGTCGTCTGATACTATGGCCATGGGATTCGTAGTGTCCATCTTTCTAGTACTTGATGAAAGCATGACGTTTGTAACACAAACGCATATACGTATAATAATCAATCATATAATCATATAATCACATAAGTCGCCAAGTAAGGTATCACATAATCCTCCTAGTCCCACTAGCCAAATTCCTCCCAGTCTCTAAGACTACTCTATCCTCCACCTCGACCTCTTAGATCGAGCCTCGGTCCCCTTGACCGAGCCTCAGCCTTCATGACTGAGCCTACTCTTCCTAGCCTTGCTAGCCCACTACCTCGGTCACCTAGACCGAGCCTCGATCCTCCAGACCGAGCCTCAGCCCTCCAGGCTGAGCCTATAATAAATCAACGTGCTCACCTACCTCGGTCACCTAGACCGAGCCTCGATCCTCCAGACCGAGCCTCAGCCCTCCAGGCTGAGCCTATAAATAATAAAATGTGCTCAACATTTGTTTGTAAAAAGTTTTGGATCTGGACTTAAGTGGTATGCAGTAAAATGTTTTCGTGAGAGCCCTAGTGATCATAGTCTAGACTCGAGAAAGAATCCTAGTTCGCTATGATCAGAGCTCTGATACCAAGCTGTCACACCCTGGCTTTGCGGAAGCGTGGTTAATTTTGGTGTGACTTCTTAATACCATAGCTTAACCATAACAAAGCTATATGAAATAAAATCATGCAAGATCATCCATTTGATTAAGTTTTAAAACCAGAGTAACATAACATTGTCTTAAGGACTTACAACCTCATAACGTAAAACATTGTCTTGAAAACCATAAACATCAACATGAAATAAACGCAGTTTAAGATTTGTGACTCGTCCAGGAAAAAGTCACATTTCCTAAACCCGGATGACCTCGGAACCCATATGCAGCGGGAAAACATAACATACCGCGCCAGATCTTTAATTTCCTGAAATACATGTAAGTTGAAAAATCAACAATAATGTTGAGCGAGTTCATGTGTAAGTGAGTAAGTAAACCTTTGTGAGTATAAAATTAGTCTTGGTATGTAGCAATAAGGGAATTGAGATCACCAATGGTTTGCAAGGCCACTGATATATGTGAAGTGCAAATAGGGAGACTCAAACCTAGCAGATTTCGCCACGGCATTAGTATGTGGACAAAGTCACCCCAAGGTCCGTTTCTAGTTTGGCCTGGGGCTGGGCTCGCTACACCCAGATAGATCTACCGCTCCTGTCCCTCGGTCCCGACATGAGGACTAATGGCCTCATATTGCTCCTACCCACTCACATGATCTAAGTAGTAAACCTCCTTACGCTAACCATACCGCGTATAAAGTACTTGTAATCAAAGTAACATGTATTTCACCCCCGCAGTTAAGAAAACTGAAAACAGTTAGAGAAAAGGGGGACATGAACTCACAGTGAAGCGTCTCTACCAAGTATCTCCTGCTCACGCAGCTGTGCGACGACCTACAGGTGCTAATTTCTATTAGACGGACGGCCGTGCCTTAGCTTTATAGTTTAAGTCTTTGGGAAATAGTTAGACAACTATTCCGTGTTTACATTTTGTAAATACTTGGTAATTATTTTCCTTCCCAAGGATGGGGGATTCAATACATGTGCGTTCATAAATATTTCCGTAAGTGCGTAAGTTACGTTTAACAATCGAGTGGTAATATAATCACCGGTGTAACTTATATATTTATGGTGAAAGCGTTCGTATTATTTTGGAATCGTTAACGTTCGTAAATATTATTTTTACTCTAAAAATAATATCTATGTATTTTCACAAAATAATCATAAACAGTGTGTGAAAATATATATTTATCACGTTAAATTTTGTGAAAATCCCACCTCCGAATATTTAGTAAATAAAGTCATGGCGAAATTTATATTTCGAAAACACGTCAAAAATAATTCTAACACTTGTAGTGTAAATAGTTCTAAGTGTTAGGTTGTTAGAAAAATTTCGCCAGAGTTTCCTCTGTAACTGGAGGTGGCCACGCTTTCAAGCGTATCATTTTCTTTAACAAATCAACTCAACAATTTTCTTTATTTGATCAGAACAACTTTTCTCACAACAACTAATCAACATATGTGTAAATTGCCAAAAATTACATGAACTTGTAGTTTTCCCAAAACTGTGGTGTAAATCCCCTTAAATTTAGTAGATCTTTATATAAGGTGATTTGATCTTGTAAAAACCTCGTTTTTAGAGAAAATCCATCTTTACAACTTCCAGTTATCTTTTACAAAAACTGTTATTTTGTCGGATCTTTTCATTTCACAAGTGTTTACACACTTGTGGTTTATAAAAATCATGCTTGTTAGTGTAAGATCTATCTTTTTAAAATACATGATTTCTTTGATACGTGGTTCTTTGAAAATACCACTTGCAGACACGTAGATCTGCTAGTTTTTAAACACAATGTCACAAGTAAAACTCTTTTACACAAGTTCATGATTCGCGTGTGGTAGAGTTTCACCTTTTAACCCTTGTATTATTCAAAACAAGCTTATGTTAAGATCCATGATCTTACCAAACCGGGTTAAACGATGATCCGAGCTACCACATCATAGATCGGGCCTAAATAATCATACATTTCGAATACTACATCATTTACACAACTTATGTGCTATTAACCACTATTTTTAGTGTTTTAAGTAGACTTTAATGCATCAACTTGTAAGATTTCGAGTTTTAATCATCATACATCTTATTAACCACCTTAGATTAGTTCAAGAACGAGTTTTAAGCATTATACCTCTAGCTCGAGGCTAGGGAAGAATCTATGCGCAAAAGAGGTGGATAAAAGCTAAGTAGAGAGGTCCTTCGCGTTCCGCTTGCTCCAAGCTTCCTAATACGAGACCCTTAACACTTGTAGATGCTTGAAATATGAAGATCAAGATCGAAAATATGATGGATGTGTAACACCTGTGCCTCCACGGCCATCACACAAATACTGTAGCAATGAAATATTGTATTTCATACTTGGTATTTGTAAAAATATGTGTATCATATGCACATATCAATTTTTGTTCAATTTCAAACTCTAAATCACTTTCTGGAAGGTTATACGCGCACCGATGCGTAAATATAACCAGTTTAATGCAACAAACACTCCGGAATAGTGACATTGTCTTAACATACCTTAAATAACCTTTACATAACTTAGAAATAAGTTTTTGAAGGCTTTGGTATGGCAAAAACAAGCTAATTCGCTTACAGGGACTAAACTTGACAAACTGCGAAAGTATGCCAATTTGAACTGTAACAGACATTCCGGAGCATGACCATAAGTTAAACATACCATAAATATCCTTCGCATAGCTTAGAAATAGGCTTTGAGGTGTTCGGTATGCTAAAATAAACTTTTGTGTCATTCAGGGACTAAAAGTGTCAAAAAGTGCACAAGTTTGCATTTTCGCGCATAACTTACGTTCTGAATACATCTGGACATCCAAAAATTTATGTAAGCACTAAAATATTTTATTTTAGTGTTCGCCATAAGAAAAATCCATTCGTTTCGTCATTTGGATCGTTTTTCGCGCTTATGCGCATTCCGTCGTAATTAAGCGAACATCGCGTTCGTACGGCTAAACGAACCGACATCCATGATATTTTTGAACACATTTTAAGTTCCCTATACTTTAACTTCATTTTAGAGCTTTGAAATGGGGTTAACGGGCCTTAAACGTGTCGAAAATGGCCTAAATACAGTTCAGGGACCAAAAGTGTAATTCTGCCAAAATAGTGCCTAGCGGTGCGCTACACTTTAAGCGTAGCGGTGCGCTAGGGGTCTGCTGACCAGATTCAGAGTTTCTAAACAGCAGGCTGCAGCTGTTTTAACCTCACCCACAAGTTCCTAATTGCCTAGTCATGTTGATAAGAACCATTTTAAGCTTCCATAAGGTTCCGACAAGTGTACGGCCTTGATCGTTTCCCCTTTTCCAAGAAACGATCTCAACGGTTACCCGAATACTATAAATACCCCACCCCCATATGCTTTAAAACTTACAAGAATTCTGATTTTGAGAGCTCTAAGTTGAAACCATTGTTTCATACCTGAGTTCTTGAGTCGGGATTAGCATTCGGGGACCCTGGGTAAGTATTCTTTCGTTCTTTTCCTTATTTTATTGCTTTTCGAGTCAGAAAGTCAAACTTTGTTTGACTTTCAGCGTTGACCAGTAATGGTCAATGCGAAGTTCGTTTGAACTTCGCAACGTGAGTGTAATCACGTTGGTCATAGTCCCTTGGGACTATGCCCACTGATTACCACGTTGTCTAGGGTCGTAGGGTAGGCGATCTAATAAATCGCCTATACCTTCGAACCCGACCCAGTTTGGTCGATCATTAGGATCCGACCAAACACATTAGGTGACCATAGTAGGTAGGGAATAACCTTCCGAGGTTATACCCTATGGTCACAACGTTTAAGTAGTTGTATGATAGGTAGTTTATATGCCTTAGGTAAATTACCAGAATACCCTTTTCATGCAAAATTGGTAATTTAGCATATGTAACCTAAACTTTTGTCACATAACTGATTATGTAACATGTTTAGGCATATAACACTTGTCATAGGACTAGTTAGGCGGTCCGAACGCGTTTCACGCGCACGACGCGTTAAAGTAGCATAAGCTTCCTAAACGGGTCGTAATGGGTCGATAAGACTTAGGTTAAGTTTCATTTAGTATGTAGGCTTTGTTAAACCATATCATATGAGTTCCTACACTCATTTGGTTTACAAACCCTAATGCTACCCAATCTTCCGATTTAGGTCCGGTTAATTAACATAGTTACCTATATTAGGTGCCGTTTGATTTCCGTGATCTCTAGCATTGTTTGGTTGTTACTCAAGGACTACTGAGCAATCTCAAGTGAGTACATAGACCCCTCTTTTACTGTTTTCCAAACTGTTTTGGGGTGGAACACATGTGCCTACTTGTTACTTTCATGCTTTCCTGTTTTCACATCATATACTGCTATGTTCGTTAGTACATTATAGTACATGATTTCATTACATTTTATGTTATGTATGTCCATTGCGTTCATACTTAGTACATCGTTTTACATTTACATTTTATGCTATTTATGTCCATTGCGTGCATACTTAGTACATTGTTTTTCATCACATGCTTACATTTTGGTATGACATTTGGTTTGTTTACATGGGACAATACATTCATTAACACCGATCATGCCGTTCGTTAGTAGGTAGTGGTACCATAGGAATTGACAACTCCCGTTCCGGACGTCCCAGGGAAAGGGGATGAAAGGAATGACCGAATTCGTTGTTATTAAGACAGATAGACCTTTAATTTGTTTAAAGGGTTTATCACCACAGTCGCCAGGCTTGGATGTATGCATTTTAACAACACCACATAAATGTTCATATTCAGTATAGCATGCATTTACACAAGACATAATATTGATTTAAACACAGTTTTACTTCAATACTTTGCTTTTGTGCATATGGTTTAGTTGAGACCTTTCGCTAGCCATACATGACATTTTGACATAGACATTTTGACATAGACATTTGACATAGACATTTTAACATGATTGACATTGATCATGCATTTACACAAGACATAATATTGATTTAAACACAGTTTTACTTCAATACTTTGCTTTTGTGCATATGGTTTAGTTGAGACCTTTCGCTAGCCATACATGACATTTTGACATAGACATTTGACATAGACATTTTAACATGATTGACATTGATCATGCATTTACACATTACATGATTTACATTGATCATGCATTTACACAAAACATAATGTTGATTTAAACCAAGTTTTACTTCAATACTTTGTTTTTGTGCATTTCACCTATGGTTTAGTTGATGCGTTTTCACTAGCCATACATATCATTTAGGTTACACATTACATGATTTACATTGATCATGCATTTTGACATATTATTCAATACATTTGGCAATTGGTTAAACATAGACATCTTACATTGATTGGTTTGGTTTGATTAAGTGATTAAGTAACGATGCGGGTGTAATATGATACAAGCATGGTGGATACGCCGCTGGTACTTCCTATATATAAGTGTTTGTATGGTATTACATATCGTAGCGTTATTTGAATCATTTCAATTTGAGATATATAACATTTTATACAAATAACATATTTTTCACAAGACATTGGTTTACAAACAACTTATCTTATACAAACTCATTTTTACATGGTTATTCATTTAACCTTACATTTATTTATACGTATCATCTGAACTTTTTGTTTTTCAAATGATTTACAAAACAAAGCAAATAACAAGGTTCATGACTAAACATTTTCTCAAACATAAGTCATGAAACCTATTTTCACAAAACCTATGTATCTCACCGGCATTTTTATGCTGACGTACCATATTTTCACATGTGTTTTTCAGGAAATGAAGCATAGGATTGATCAAGATACACTTAGGCGGACATGGGCCTTAGGGACAATAAAAGATGCAGACTAGTTAATTATGTTGTATTTCCTTGTTTGTTAAGACATTGTAACACTTATGATGAATAAAACGAAACTTTAATTTCCATGGTTGTGAAACATTAATTCTGTTACAACACTCCCCGATGTTTCCGCCACGTTTTGTATGTTCTACGTGGTCGGGGTGTGACAGAAAAGATGGTATCAGAGCCAATGGTTATAGGGAATTAGGTTATTAGTAATGCTTTGACCTAGTCTATAACCTTCTTAGGACCCTAACGCGAGTTTACTTGCGTTTAGTCAAAAAAAAACAATATCGTCACCTATCCTTAGGCGACGATCACAACAAGAACACAAATTTCAAAACCGCTTTGAAAACTAATCATCTGTCCTAGGATGATTGATTACTAGGTTTTGAACCCTCTATTACAAGGTTTTGAACCCTCAGTTATAAGGTTTTGAACTCTCTGTTATATGGTTTTGAACCCCTTTGAATTTTCAAAAATCTAGTCAAAGTTTGGGTCTTATAATGTGAACACGTGCAAACTGGAAGGGTGAATGCCTGTATTCTGGGTTTTCTGTCTAGGCAAGCACTTCGTATACATCTCATCAGACGCGAGACCAGTTGTGCTTACCTGGGAATTCTTGGGATGAGTGTTCACTTATAGGCGAGCATGTCTTCGCGATACATTATTTTTGACCCATTTACTTTGATTAGTCACCGTCTCATTTGTTTGCCTTAGGTAACAAACAAATGATCGAAATCTTCATCATTCTGTTTTGATTGTCCAATAATCTTCCACTTGTTTCTTCCTAAGTCTTTCATTTTCTTCTAGAATGTCTCTTCATCACGATGACGCCCAGATATCCGAGCAGACTGCCAAATTTACCCTACGAATAGGCGAAGTAGTCCTGAAGGTTGTTGAATTGGCTACTGCCATGTATCGTCTCCAGGATGAAGCCACCCAAGAGTCACCAAGACAGGCAGGACCTAGTCAAGTGACAGCACCACCAGCCAAGAAACCAATCGGGGAATCAAAGACCATGGATGAACGATCGCCTAAGAAGTCAAAGAAGCGAAAGGCTCCTCAAAACTTCGTCGTGGTCGCTCACAATGGTCGAGCCGTTCCCAACCAACCAGCTCAGCCACCTGCAAAGAAAGCATATGCCGGTACTGCACCTCATTGTGCACGCTGCAACGGTCATCACGCGTTACAACAAGTTTGCTGGCAATGCACGACGTGTGGTAAACTTGGGCATTTGGCCAAAGTTTGTCGTTTGGGACAAAATCAGGCTGCTCAGGTTCAAGCTCCGGTTCAAGGGAACGCTGCGAAATTCCCACTGGGTTCATGTTTCAACTGCGGAGAGATTGGTCACTTCCGCCACAACTGCCCAAAGCTTGCTAATGCAAATCCAACCCTTGGATGAGCATTCGGCTGAACAAAGGATATTGTTGTCTTATGCCTTTGTTTCTTTTGTTCTCATGTATTGTGAAACAATATGTCTTGTTCATAAATAAAAGTTGTTGTTCACAATTCTGATATACAAGTATAATTACATGTATGTATGACTTTTCCTATGTTACCTACATCAAGGAACTATGTTCCTTACAAACTACTCTTGTGATTCTCTCTTTCAAATGATCGCTCATGATTCCTTTGAAAATTTTAAGTACTCGTTTCACTCTATGAAACAAAGTACAGAAAATTAAGTGACATTATGAGTAATCGTGCTTTTCGCACATCTATGCCTTTAAATCCTTGGTTAGATAACTAAGGGTATTTTCAAATCTCATACCCATTACGTTTTGATTTTTCAACCTACACAGTACCAGTATTTCAAAACAATCTTCATGATCTCAAAACATTTCATATAGTTTGAAAACAATTTTTCTAGATGCATTGTCTATGTTATTTCAAAAACATTGGCCATGTTATCAAAACCAACCTTTCAAATTTCAAAATATTTCATATAGTCTGAAGACAATATTAATACAATACATTTTCTTATTAAGTGCATGATTTCGAAAAGCATCGTATAATCTTTTTCAAAAACCTTATACATAATTTCAAAATTCATATCGCATGATTTTAAAACATTTTTATAAATATACTTACCTAGTACACCTACTTTATGATTTCAAAATATTATATATAAGGTTTCAAAAACATTTTTCCCATGCATAGTTTTCCAAATATATTTTCCTCACACATTTACTTAACCTTCAAATTCTGCTTCATATGTCGCCTTGACATATCTAGCATCTCAACCTCATAAGCATTTTACTTCATGTTTTGACTTAAGCACATCCCATGCAAGAATTCAAAGCATCTTCAACTTCT
This sequence comes from Helianthus tuberosus, assembly GCA_030545235.1. Classification (NCBI taxonomy): domain Eukaryota; kingdom Viridiplantae; phylum Streptophyta; class Magnoliopsida; order Asterales; family Asteraceae; genus Helianthus; species Helianthus tuberosus. The sequence continues at coordinate 52,609,828 of CM060389.1, read as the reverse complement.
AAAATCCATATGGGATCTTTTTATCTCCATAATTAGACTCTTGTGGATGATCATCATTCAAATCAGAGTCCTTAAATGGATTCCTTATGTACCTTAATTCGAACATTTCGGTTCTTTATAATCGAAATCGAATTTTCTCTTCAAAAATCTTTCTATCTTTATAGTTAGATTCTTGATAACGTTTAAAGTACCAAATGAAATCCGTTGAATGGATTCCTAGTGTGCTTTAAATGCATGTACGCAAGTAACAAGACAAATTAACAAACAATCTTTGTGGTTATATGACTATGTGTTTATGCATCTTGAGTTTTCATTTAAGTATTTTGTGTTTTTATACTCTGGATAATTCGTTATCCAAATCCTCGCAGGATCTTTCATATCTTCATATGAGGGATTCGTAACAGGATAGTCAAAAGGTACTATCTTAATTCCTTAATGGGCTTCTATGTAATAGTTAAGACCCTTGGATTTTATAGTACTACTCCATGATTCATAAGAGACCCTTTTTAGTGGTCTAGTCAAAAGGATTGTTTCACAATTTGGTTAAAGGACGACATCTAGTGATGTAGCTGGACAGACTCCTTGATAGTCTATTTAGATCATTTATTGATTTAGTCAAAAGGACTCTATGGCGGTCTAGTCACACTCATCACAGGATTGTTCATTTGGTTTTACCCTACACATTATAAAATAGACTGTGTGAACTGTGCAAGGAATTGTCTAATTATGGAGGCCTACATAATTATGAAATTTAGTGCATAGAAACCCAGTAAGGTTTATTATGTGTAAGAACCGATAGTGACAACAATAACAAAATGAGAACGATGTAATGGAGGTACGGTGGACGCACCAATGACGCTTCATATACTTGTATATAAGTATCCCTCTTACATTGCAAGCATAATGTTATTAAAGTTACTAGAAGTTCAGAACCCTAACCAATGTTGTTCGATCTTTTCAACTTCATGTTTTCAAGCTCTCACAAGTTTCCTCTAAATAAATTTCGGGACGAAATTTCCTAAAGTAGGGGAGACTGTAACACCTGTGCCTCCACGGCCATCACACAAATACTGTAGCAATGAAATATTGTATTTCATACTTGGTATTTGTAAAAATATGTGTATCATATGCACATATCAATTTTTGTTCAATTTCAAACTCTAAATCACTTTCTGGAAGGTTATACGCGCACCGATGCGTAAATATAACCAGTTTAATGCAACAAACACTCCGGAATAGTGACATTGGCTTAACATACCTTAAATAACCTTTACATAACTTAGAAATAAGTTTTTGAAGGCTTTGGTATGGCAAAAACAAGCTAATTCGCTTACAGGGACTAAACTTGACAAACTGCGAAAGTATGCCAATTTGAACTGTAACAGACATTCCGGAGCATGACCATAAGTTAAACATACCATAAATATCCTTCGCATAGCTTAGAAATAGGCTTTGAGGTGTTCGGTATGCTAAAATAAACTTTTGTGTCATTCAGGGACTAAAAGTGTCAAAAAGTGCACAAGTTTGCATTTTCGCGCATAACTTACGTTCTGAATAGATCTGGACATCCAAAAATTTATGTAAGCACTAAAATATTTTATTTTAGTGTTCGCCATAAGAAAAATCCATTCGTTTCGTCATTTGGATCGTTTTTCGCGCTTATGCGCATTCCGTCGTAATTAAGCGAACATCGCGTTCGTACGGCTAAACGAACCGACATCCATGATATTTTTGAACACATTTTAAGTTCCCTATACTTTAACTTCATTTTAGAGCTTTGAAATGGGGTTAACGGGCCTTAAACGTGTCGAAAATGGCCTAAATACAGTTCAGGGACCAAAAGTGTAATTCTGCCAAAATAGTGCCTAGCGGTGCGCTACACTTTAAGCGTAGCGGTGCGCTAGGGGTCTGCTGACCAGATTCAGAGTTTCTAAACAGCAGGCTGCAGCTGTTTTAACCTCACCCACAAGTTCCTAATTGCCTAGTCATGTTGATAAGAACCATTTTAAGCTTCCATAAGGTTCCGACAAGTGTACGGCCTTGATCGTTTCCCCTTTTCCAAGAAACGATCTCAACGGTTACCCGAATACTATAAATACCCCACCCCCATATGCTTTAAAACTTACAAGAATTCTGATTTTGAGAGCTCTAAGTTGAAACCATTGTTTCATACCTGAGTTCTTGAGTCGGGATTAGCATTCGGGGACCCTGGGTAAGTATTCTTTCGTTCTTTTCCTTATTTTATTGCTTTTCGAGTCAGAAAGTCAAACTTTGTTTGACTTTCAGCGTTGACCAGTAATGGTCAATGCGAAGTTCGTTTGAACTTCGCAACGTGAGTGTAATCACGTTGGTCATAGTCCCTTGGGACTATGCCCACTGATTACCACGTTGTCTAGGGTCGTAGGGTAGGCGATCTAATAAATCGCCTATACCTTCGAACCCGACCCAGTTTGGTCGATCATTAGGATCCGACCAAACACATTAGGTGACCATAGTAGGTAGGGAATAACCTTCCGAGGTTATACCCTATGGTCACAACGTTTAAGTAGTTGTATGATAGGTAGTTTATATGCCTTAGGTAAATTACCAGAATACCCTTTTCATGCAAAATTGGTAATTTAGCATATGTAACCTAAACTTTTGTCACATAACTGATTATGTAACATGTTTAGGCATATAACACTTGTCATAGGACTAGTTAGGCGGTCCGAACGCGTTTCACGCGCACGACGCGTTAAAGTAGCATAAGCTTCCTAAACGGGTCGTAATGGGTCGATAAGACTTAGGTTAAGTTTCATTTAGTATGTAGGCTTTGTTAAACCATATCATATGAGTTCCTACACTCATTTGGTTTACAAACCCTAATGCTACCCAATCTTCCGATTTAGGTCCGGTTAATTAACATAGTTACCTATATTAGGTGCCGTTTGATTTCCGTGATCTCTAGCATTGTTTGGTTGTTACTCAAGGACTACTGAGCAATCTCAAGTGAGTACATAGACCCCTCTTTTACTGTTTTCCAAACTGTTTTGGGGTGGAACACATGTGCCTACTTGTTACTTTCATGCTTTCCTGTTTTCACATCATATACTGCTATGTTCGTTAGTACATTATAGTACATGATTTCATTACATTTTATGCTATGTATGTCCATTGCGTTCATACTTAGTACATCGTTTTACATTTACATTTTATGCTATTTATGTCCATTGCGTGCATACTTAGTACATTGTTTTTCATCACATGCTTACATTTTGGTATGACATTTGGTTTGTTTACATGGGACAATACATTCATTAACACCGATCATGCCGTTCGTTAGTAGGTAGTGGTACCATAGGAATTGACAACTCCCGTTCCGGACGTCCCAGGGAAAGGGGATGAAAGGAATGACCGAATTCGTTGTTATTAAGACAGATAGACCTTTAATTTGTTTAAAGGGTTTATCACCACAGTCGCCAGGCTTGGATGTATGCATTTTAACAACACCACATAAATGTTCATATTCAGTATAGCATGCATTTACACAAGACATAATATTGATTTAAACACAGTTTTACTTCAATACTTTGCTTTTGTGCATATGGTTTAGTTGAGACCTTTCGCTAGCCATACATGACATTTTGACATAGACATTTTGACATAGACATTTGACATAGACATTTTAACATGATTGACATTGATCATGCATTTACACAAGACATAATATTGATTTAAACACAGTTTTACTTCAATACTTTGCTTTTGTGCATATGGTTTAGTTGAGACCTTTCGCTAGCCATACATGACATTTTGACATAGACATTTTGACATAGACATTTGACATAGACATTTTAACATGATTGACATTGATCATGCATTTACACAAGACATAATATTGATTTAAACACAGTTTTACTTCAATACTTTGCTTTTGTGCATATGGTTTAGTTGAGACCTTTCGCTAGCCATACATGACATTTTGACATAGACATTTGACATAGACATTTTAACATGATTGACATTGATCATGCATTTACACATTACATGATTTACATTGATCATGCATTTACACAAAACATAATGTTGATTTAAACCAAGTTTTACTTCAATACTTTGTTTTTGTGCATTTCACCTATGGTTTAGTTGATGCGTTTTCACTAGCCATACATATCATTTAGGTTACACATTACATGATTTACATTGATCATGCATTTTGACATATTATTCAATACATTTGGCAATTGGTTAAACATAGACATCTTACATTGATTGGTTTGGTTTGATTAAGTGATTAAGTAACGATGCGGGTGTAATATGATACAAGCATGGTGGATACGCCGCTGGTACTTCCTATATATAAGTGTTTGTATGGTATTACATATCGTAGCGTTATTTGAATCATTTCAATTTGAGATATATAACATTTTATACAAATAACATATTTTTCACAAGACATTGGTTTACAAACAACTTATCTTATACAAACTCATTTTTACATGGTTATTCATTTAACCTTACATTTATTTATACGTATCATCTGAACTTTTTGTTTTTCAAATGATTTACAAAACAAAGCAAATAACAAGGTTCATGACTAAACATTTTCTCAAACATAAGTCATGAAACCTATTTTCACAAAACCTATGTATCTCACCGGCATTTTTATGCTGACGTACCATATTTTCACATGTGTTTTTCAGGAAATGAAGCATAGGATTGATCAAGATACACTTAGGCGGACATGGGCCTTAGGGACAATAAAAGATGCAGACTAGTTAATTATGTTGTATTTCCTTGTTTGTTAAGACATTGTAACACTTATGATGAATAAAACGAAACTTTAATTTCCATGGTTGTGAAACATTAATTCTGTTACAACACTCCCCGATGTTTCCGCCACGTTTTGTATGTTCTACGTGGTCGGGGTGTGACAGGATGGAAGAGGGGTGTTTGGCCGTAAGCTTTGAGAGAGAAAGAGAGAGTTTTGAGTTTGAGTTGTGATGTGTGGATGACCTTATGTTAATGCCTTGAACTTATAGATAATTATCAAGTGTATTACCCAATGGAAATTATGCCTACTAGATACTAAACATTAGGGATTTTAATAATCATATTAGTACAAAGTGTGTCCCCCATGGTTGGGGACGGTTAGGATGGGGGGGGGGTCCTTGGTTCGATTTCAACCATTAGTTGGTTACTTAGTTAGGTTAACTAAGTTAAGTTAAGTAGTTAACTTGGTTAGTTGTGTGTCACGCGTTACAGTGGGTGTTAGGGTAATCGGGGACCCTAACTGGCTCAGAAAAAGATAAATAATGAAAATAACAATATTTTCATGTTTCGGGTATAGTCCGGTTGTTCGGTTGGATAGTAATCCGTTAAAGCGTTACTAAAGCTTTAAAGTGTCGTTAATACTCTTTTTAGTGACACAACTCATTCCTGACACTTTGGAAAGTGTCTAGTGTTATTTTTCTCATGTTTTGGCACTTTATTAGTTAGCTAAAAGCTGAATTATTTTGTAAAGTGCTGAGTTTTGTACTTAAAGTACGTTTTAGGCACATCCAGTCATAGTGACTTATTCCTAGAGACGCAGTTCCACAACCCTTATATCCCTACACTCACTACTAGTGTAGCAAAACGTTTCTAGCTCGTACAGGCCTTAGAGGCAGTGTTTGCCTGATGCTGGCTTTATCAGCATGTTCAATAGGTTATCCGTTCATGTGCTACTGTGCTTTTGTGCATCATGTTTGTCACTAGGGTTCAACATGTAAATAATGTAGTGACGATAAGTAAAGTATGATGCAGGTAAGTACATGTATCAGTATTCAAGTAGCAGTTCATCAGCTAGTTCAAACAAGCACAGTAATTAAGCAGTAATTAATCATTAGTTAAGTCGTACGAATGTGCTAATGATTGATGCCACCTACAAAACGAACATGTACAACCTGCCATTTGTTCAGGTCGTAGGCATGGCGTCGACAAACAAATCGTTTACGGCTGCTTGTGCGGTAATTTCCGCTGAGAAGTCAGAGAACTACCTATGGGTGTTGCAGAGGATCAAGTCTATGCTGGTAGGATGTATGGAACCGCGCGTGATTTTAACAGACAGGGATTTTGCGCTAATGAACGCGTGTGAACAAGTTTTTCCAAAAGCGCATAAGTATCTTTGTCGATTCCATATTCAACAAAATATTAATAAGAACAGCAAGAAGAAATTCTCTGACAAGGAGTGGAAAGAATTCGTACGTACATTTTGGACATTGTGCGAGTCTACGACCGAGGAAATATACAGGTATAACTTGGAAAACCTTGAAGTACAGCTGAAAGAAGATGACCGTGAACGTGGGTATTTCTTACATAATTATGTTCAAATTTTATATAATAACAAAAACTGACTATTTACGTTTTTTAATTTCAGAGGTTTTTGATTATTTGATGAAATCCTGGTTGGATCCGTACCGTGAAAAGTTTGTATCTTGCTGGATTAACAAAACTATTAACTTTCACCAAACTACGACTAACAGGGTTGAGGGCATGCATGCAACACTAAAAAGTCACTTTCCAAGTCATCGCAACACACTGGATAAACTTGTACTGTATGTTGATCATGTTGTTGATAGACAATACGCCGAGATTAGTACTAGCTTTGAAACAAGCCTCCGAAAAGTGATGACACACCACAAGAATCAGCCCATGCTTGCATATATACTCAGAAAGGTTTCAATATATGCGATTGAGCTTTTGAGTATGGAACTAAAACGTAAGGAAGACGGATTGAGAGCCTACGGTGCAAGCTGTGGTTGCCAACTTTTTACCAGTTGTGGTTTGCCATGTGCCTGTCGTTTGGAAAAGTTGGAAAATAACGGTAATTAATATTTTTGACCTTTCTCGTTATGATTTTGCCACCTAATTTGTTTTCGTCCACAGGTCAGCAAATCCGTATCACACACATAGACGTATTCTGGAAGAAGCTTGACTTCAAGCCTGCAAGGACTAAGATAGAGGATATCGATGTAGACGCGGAATTTTAAAAATTGAAACAATAGATCGATCCAACACCCCCTCAAGTGAAAAGGAGCTTCTTTGAAAAGTTTCAGCAAATCCTCAATCCAGGGAACAATAACAAAAAACCTCCTGCTGTTCTGAAGAAAACTCGTGGTCGCCCAACATTAAAAACGCAGGAAGAAAGAAAGGTTGAAGCCGCTAGAAAAAGCTCGTACATTCCGTCAGAAGAAACTTGGGTCGAGGCCTCAGACGATCTTCCCCGTCACAGCTCGTACATATCACCCGAAGATTCTAGAAGACAAAAGAATACCAAACCGCTCAACCTACACCCTGATTTCCCGATGATCAAGCTCGGTCCTAAGACGGATATAGCGATCCGCAACTACGCATCTCAGATTCCCAAAGTGATCCATCCATACATCGTTAGAATAAAGGATGTGAAACCAGATGGTCATTGTGGGTTTCGATCGGTGGCTGTTGGGTTAGGAGTGAAACAAAATTCATATTTGATGATCCGGAAACAACTTATAAATGAGTTACGTATGAACGAATCGCTTTGGAGGCAGGTTTTCGATCCGGAAAACATAGGGCATTATGATGCGCTGGTTAGACGGATCGATTTCAAGGGGGTGGGACGAGCAGGTATCGAAAATTACATGTCGATGCCTGAGACGGGGTTTCTTATTGCCCAACGATACGGTGTGATTGTTCACACCTTCGACACTCGTGGGAGCGATACAATTTTCCCTCTGCTGGGCAGGCCAAACGAAGCTGAGGAACCTCACCTGGTGGTTGCGGTTGTGTTCATCGACGATGGGCATTTCATACATGTAGAGCTTGGAGGTTGTTATCCAATGCCTCCCCCAAACCTACTCTGGACAGCGAACAGAACAGAGCGCGCAACAGCCTGGCATACATTATACCGGGATCAGATCAACGCGTACGAAATGCTTACGTATCGTCCCCCTGACCTGAATGTAACCCCATATGTTCAAGATTTATGTTAAATGTGTTTAATAATAATCACGTTTGTGTTTGTTCAATATATGCATTACATCACGTTAAAAACCGAATGTCACCGACACGACCCAATCAGATTCAATACGCACTTGTACGACCCAAAATGACAATATACATCATAATACTACAATTAATGAAAAAATACGTCATGTTCATGTACGGTAGGCGGCTGATACACATAACACTTCTCACAGGAGTACTTGTGCTTTCAAACCAAAATGATACGATATAACGGAATAAGACATCACACGTAACCGATTTGATCCGGAACTTGCAGTATAGTCCATATATATATTAAAAAATGATGTATAATGGAAAAAACGTAAAATTTAGACTATTATCGACGCGTTTGTGAATTAAAAACAATTTAAAAAAATTTAAAAAAGGCCCAAAGCGCCCCGCTTAGGCCATAACGCAGCGCTTTGGCCCCGAAGCGCCCCTCTTGGGCCATAGCGCAGCGCTTTGGCACCTCGTTAAACCTGAAGCGGGGCAACCTTCTCCCCCATTTCATCAACAAACAAAACACACACACAAAGGTGCGATTACACACACTAGGGCGAAGATCTTCTTTTTCCAGATTTCAAACGCTATTAGGTACGATCGAACTTCATTTATTGTTTTGGTTCAAGTTATATGTTTGATTTTGATTTGATTTGGGCAGATTTGATCGAGTTGCTGGGCCTGTTCTTCATAACGAAGAACCAAAGCGCCGCGCCGAGGCCAAAGCGCGGCGCTTTGGTTCATGTTTATTTATTTTTTATATTATTTGTTTATTATTTTATATTTAATATTATTTGTTTATTATTTAAATTGTTTAATAATATTATTTGTTTATTATTTTATATTTAATATTATTTGTTTATTATTGTTTAATAATATTATTTGTTTATTATTTTATATTTAATATTATTTGTATATTATCTTTTATTTAAATTGTTTAATAATATTATTTGTTTATTATTTTATATTTAATATTATTTGTTTATTATTTAAATTGTTTAATAATATTATTTGTTTATTATTTTATATTTAATATTATTTGTTTATTATTTAAATTGTTTAAATAATATTATTTATTTATTATCTTTTCAACGTGCAGGGATGGATTCCTCCGATGACGAGATTGAGCATATGCAGGCTGAGGGAGAGGTGGGAGATGTGGGAGAGGAGGGACAGGAGGCATGTCCGTACCTGCGGTTTCCGCAGGGGTCACGGGCGAGGAGGAGATGCGCTAGGTTGCGCACCATGGAGATTGGGGGGCATGTAGGGACAGACTGGGACCTGCTGGAGACCGTGGGAGAGGCCGCACGGACGCGTGGTATAGTTGGACAAGATACTCCTTGGTCGCGCCTATTTCAGATAGCGATGGAGGACTCGTACCGTGAGCTTACGGTCGAGTTTCTTTCTACGTTTACATACGCGCCGCATCCGGCGGATTACGTGGAGGACCCGGATTTTCCAGTCCACGAGGTTACATTCCGTCTCGCCGGTCAGCAGTTTCAGATGAGTGTGTGGGAGTTTGCTGTCCATACAGGTTTGTACACAGAGCCCGAGCTTGATACTGATTTATATATGCAGCCGGTTAGGGCGATGGACAGGCAGACGCTTATCAGTTTCTGGAGGGCCATTTCCAGGGTTCCCTTTGGGAAATCCAGGCAAAAGGCCACCACCATTAGAGACCCCTTGTACCGATACCTGCACCATATTATCGCGTCATCTATCGTGCCGCGGGGTACCAGCAGGGAGAAGGTCAACCTCAGTGACCTTTTCTTTCTATACTGCCTACTTCGCGGCCAGCCCTGCGATCTAGCAGCTTGCCTGGCAGATTACTTTGCCAGTGCATACCACCGGCAGCTTCGCGGGCAGCTGCACACTGGCTCATACATCACCGCCATTGCACGCTCGCTAGGGATCGTGCCCGAGAGTGATCCGGAGCTGTCCGACCCGATCCCGTCGACTACGTTGGGCCGCGCGTCAGTATCTGCCATGCAGATCACCCGTACCTTTGATGTTGGTCTGAGGTTTAAGGGCTGTGACAGGCTGATTTGGCATCCGAAGGTTGTGCTGGAGGTCATCCCGGTTGTTATTGAGCTGAGGGATGGAGTGTTAGCCCCTCCTCATGTTCAGGAGGCCGCTCGGCAGGCTCAGCTACAGGCTCTGGGCCTCGATCAGTACCCGGGCCAGCCTCAGGATCAGGCTCAGCCTCAGGCTCAGGCTCAGCCTCAGGAGGAGCATGTCGAGGAGATCCCGGTACCACCAGTTCAGCCAGCTCCTGAGCCGCCACAGTACCCGCAGCACGTTTACGCTGACCTGCCTCCGGCAGCGCGTGAGGTGGCTCGGGACTTCGACTGGCGCCTCAGACGCCAGGGCGCACGCATTGACTGGATCGTCGAGACGCTCGTTGCTCTACGAGAGCTCGCTGGGTTGCCTCCACTTCCCCTCCCACCGTCCCCACCGCACGAGGATTAGTACCTTAGTTTGTTTGTTTAGTGTTTTGTTATGTATTATGTACTCAGTTATACCTTTTTGTTTTGTATGTACAAACTGATATATATATATATATATATATATATATATATTGCAGTTAATCTTCTATTTACATCACGTTGGTTTTGCATTGTTTACGTTTAATTCTTATGGCTTTCTGTACATTTTATTTAACGTGTTCGTTTAATTTAACAAAATAAACTACGTTAAGAACTTATATTATATACGTTCTATAAAAATAATGACGTAATGACGTAATTATAAAACAACTATGAATTATATGTAATAAAACTCAAATAAAAATTTTTCCTCCAAAAATCCCTACCAAACTAATCCAACCAAAAATCCCTACCAAACTAACCCACATCCCACCTGTTTCCAAAAAAAAAATATCCAAAGCGCCGCGCTATGGCCAAAGCGGGGCGCTTTGGTCTTGGTCAACAGACAAGGACTGACAGAAGTCAGTTGTCTGTTGACCAAGCCCAAAGCGCCCCGCTTTGGCCATAGCGCGGCGCTTTGGATGTGCAAAAAGACAAATGGCGTGTGCGAATAGACCAGGCCATTGTTAAATGCACCCATAAGTCAATTTTTTTTTATTATTTATTTAATAGTGAAAAGACATTGTGTGTCAGCCTAAAGTAAAAAAGTCTAAAACCTTACTTTCTGAAACCTGTATTTCAAATTATTACTTTTGACCTAGTTTATAATAATAAATTTGGAAAGATAAAAATCTACCTATTATACTAAAAAAATACACTTAATGCCACATGTCCTTTTCTTAAGCAATCATTTATTGATGTGGTCTGTTGACCAAGCCCAAAGCGCCCCGCTTTGGCCATAGCGCGGTGCTTTGGATGTGCAAAAAGACAAATGGCGTGTGCGAATAGACCAGACCATTGTTAAATGCACCCATAAGTCAATTTTTTTTATTATTTATTTAATAGTGAAAAGACATTGTGTGTCAGCCTAAAGTAAAAAGTCTAAAACCTTACTTTCTGAAACCTGTATTTCAAATTATTACTTTTGACCTAGTTTATAATAATAAATTTGGAAAGATAAAAATCTACCAATTATACTAAAAAAATACACTTAATGCCACATGTCCTTTTCTTAAGCAATCATTTATTGATGTGGCATGTCTCTTTGAGCAGAGAATTGGTACATGAGCGGCAAACTCTCTTTTCCTCTATTCTCCTCTATTCTGCTTCTCCTGTACGTTTCATTTTCGCACCGCATCTCTCTCCTCAATCTTTCCATATCTTATTTGCAAATCACAAACCTAGGTGTCTAAAGCAAGGATTGAAAGCATCGATTGAAGGCAACACGGTAAGTTATTTTCTATCCTTAATCTGTTCCACATATGTTTTTTTTCATAAACCCTAATTCTCAGCGAGGCAATTCTCATATGTCTCTTATTCATCCTAAATCGTTACCCTCTGAAGTGAATCTCCGTATGTTAAATTTTAATCTTATAATCCTACGTTTCTACAAAAACCCTAATTATGATATGTGCGATTTTCAGATCTCCAAACTTCAAAGATCCAGAAAGAATTTGAGGGCTAGGGTATGAGATCGGATTCTGATTGTGTGGTTTTAGTTCATTGAATAAATTGTAAGTTTCTAATATCCTAATTCCCTCAATCCGTATGATTAGTGTTATAAAACTTTTGTGAGTGAAGTGATTGATTCAGTACTTGAATCTGGAACATTTACCTGGAGGAAGATCTGGTAATAAAGTTAAATTGATTTACAGTAATGTTAACTTAAGATGACAGATTACGAAGAAAGGTACGAAGGGAACGGTGAAGATGTTGAAACCTTTCACGACTGAGGCTCTTCTCCTTCGGCTGGTTAGTATTAACGATGAGGTATATGTATACATTCTCTTCCTGATTCAGCATGTTATTATGTACGTTCAAGTGGTTATGTGGTTGTTTGAATGCTTAAGTCACGTTGGTTTGATCCATGGCTGCAAAAACATATATTAATTTAAGGCGGCAAGCTCGAGTGGTTCATGGCTGCAAATACATATCATAAACAAGGCGGCATGCTCAAGTGGTTCGGGGCTGAATCATGGTGTACACACCGTGAGTTCGTAAAGTATTCTTAGGGAACATCAAAGGTGAGTTTTATACGCCCCCGTTATGATATTTTTAATAGGTTTTGGGGCTGCTCACATACTCTTTTGATAAATGGTTTTACAAAAGTGATTTTATAAGGTTTTGATGATTATTAAACTAAAACATGACTTTTAGTGAAGTTTGGGCTAGCTGTGTTTAAAAATTTTAGAAACAAGTTTAGATGTATAACTAAATGTGATATAAGTTAGAAGATCGTTTCAGTGTACTATCAAAGTTAATTACAATTATTGTTGTAGAGATGGATTTGTTGTCGGAGTTTAAGGGTTTAGGTTTGACTTTTGTTTTGTTTGAGTTTACATCAGGTATATGGGCTTTTAAGAAGAAATCCAATCTGAGGATTATCATCAAGCATCTTTCGAAACCATCAGGTTTGTGTCTATATGGAACTTTTAAGTATGTTGGTCTATATTTTCAATTAATAATAATAATAATAATAATAATAATAATAATAATAATAATAATTGTAGAGTTAATTTTTAGTATTCTACATTAGCGATTTTAGTATTCTTTGTGCCTTTTGATACATATTATGGAGGTGTATTAATGTATGTTTAAATCTTCTCATTGTTCATACACGTTTGTATTTTAGGGATTCAAAACATTCGACAGGTACCAAATTGTGTTCCTTCAAAAAATCAGAAAGAGAGGAATCGACACTTGATGTAAACCCTAACCCTACTTCTGGTCGTCAATGATGGTGGCTGGTTCAACAATTGCAGCCTGTTTGTTCGTAAAAAAACCATATCAATTCTACAATAGGTATTTTCATAGTTTTCATAAACAATATACACAGTTGTTATGCTAAGAATTTTATGGTCATGATCTGATTTTGAAATTGGTTTTGTTTATGTTTCATATCATGTATGTGTATGTCCATTTTCTGTTGATGATTATTGCAAAAATATCTTAATAATGCATGATTAAGTTAAATATGTTGGGATCTTATTATTTGGGATTCATTTGGAACATTTGCTTAAAAAAATAGTCCATGTACACTTGCACTTAACTATAAATAAGTTTACTGACTTCTATTTACTTTACTATTATATTGCACATAATACTAGACGCCGTCACCACCAGATTCGTTGGTTCCGGTATACCGCCGATCATGGGCGTAATCACCACGAGACTAACTCGCATCCATCAAATGTTCTAAGAGACCAACGTCTCTCTGTCCTCACCAGTGTCACTTTCAATCAAGCTCAATCACCTTCGGATTTAACCAAAGGTTTCGTTTTCGGTTGGGTCTCGATTGCCCAAAAACGAATTAGAAAGAAATTGAATGAAATGGACTGAATTAACTGAAAATGATATGTTTTTAAAACCTTTTAACGGAAAATTTTGGTAGCTTTTTCATTATAAATATATGACCATGTCGTGTTTTTCATAGATTTTCGTCTTCAGCGGACAAGTTGTAGCAGCGTCTCCTCAGTGACAGAGACAAGCATTGAGGTTTCACATGTAATGCGATCCAGGTATGTATTCGATGGTTGGTTTCCGTTCTTACTCTTTTACGATTGAATATTAGTTTGTGTAGGTTGACAATGATTCATTTTGTGGTGTGATTTGTTTTATAGCCGTCTTTACCTAGCAAAGTTGTGTATGATTACGAGGGGTGTGGCGTCATTGTGAGTTTAAATTTCTTCGTTTGCAGGGTTACTCTCATCAGTATTCTTGAAGTTGGATGACGCTTTGAGAAAAGAATTTTGCCCAGAAAAAGTTACCATACACATCTCAAATTCAAATCACCAGTAATATTAAAAGTTAACTCCTTTTTTTACTATTTTATTTTATACCAAGGGCTACTCTTGATTAATTTATGCATTAGGAACTTTTTTTTGCCGTTCTGGTTAATATAATCCTACAAGTTGCAATTTGGGCGGGTTGCGTACTGGGTCAAAACAGATTCGGAAATGACTTTTGCTGTTTGAGATTTAGTTAAGCAATCTCTTTGTTCATACTTTAAGAATATATTATCTTTTTCCACTTTGAAAATAAAGAGTAAAGGAGTGAAAGTTGATATAACTGTTAATTAGAGAAAGCTTGAATTGCTCAATTTTAATAAACCGATAAATTTATTTTGGTTTTGATTTGAACCTATAACAATAGAGTTTGGAGAACAATGGACTAATTGCGAAGTAGATGGATGGAAGGATAAGGCTCAAGAAAATGGATATGTTCGTGAGCAAAATACAACAGTTGATCTAGACGATTATGGCATAGTTGATGAATTGGTTGAACCTGGTACTAAATATCTAAATGAGGTTCACTCCTTTACTCCTTTTACTTTCATATGTCATGCTCTTTGCTATTGTAGATAATATATATGGTATATATGTTTGTCTGCAGGCATATGAACAATGTTAGAATTGAAATGTCATCTTGACCACATTCTTAGATATCCTTATGGAAGCTTTTTTTATTTTTCTCTATTATAATTCTTTTGATTTTGGCGGGTTGGGTTGAGTAACGGGTCAAAATGGGTTCGTATCATAATAGGCTAACTAATAATTGTTTCAATTTGGTTCGGGTAAAAAGTTTCGGGTCAAAATGGGTCTGGTTCAATATAAGTTCGGTTCTAAACATGTTGATTAAAAAATGACCATATTTAATAACCACAAACTATGAGAAATTTAACCACAAATTGTCAAAAAAAAGTCTATTTGTTTCTAAAGAACGCTATAAAATAAATAAAAACAAATTTAAAACTGGATCTTTTCGTTTTAAATGCGAGATACCAGTTATAGGGTGTAAAGATATAGTACATTGAAATAAAGGAAAATTAGATGTATGACTGCTTTTCTTGATAAGTTTTTCCGTTGTTTTTTTTTAATATTTATGTTATCATATTTTTTATACAGTTCAACGAACTAATGTTGTTAATATTTACGTCTCCGACAGGACTCTCGGATACAACCACAAAGATTTCAGAACATATGGTGGGAGACATTGGTGAGGAAAGTTTAAGTACTTACGGAAGTTAACGAAGGTACCCTTGACAAGCTTGCATGTGTTAAATTTTGGCTTTTATAGTCTCCTGTAGATTCAGAAGCTGAGCAGGAAAAAAGCCAGAAACTCATGCAGAGCATTCAGGAATTGCCTTCCCAAGTAGACGCAGAATTGTATTATCACTTGCACAACTCAATGAGGCAACAACAACTTTAGTCGTGGTTTGTTTATAACTCTACATACAATTTCGTCATAGCTTTTATCTTTCTTAACACCCGATACCAAGATTCCAGCAATTAGACTGTTAGGAGGGTTAGAGTAAGGATGAGCTCGGTACCAACCGGTACCGAAAATCCCAAAAAAATATACTGAATATATCCAGTGCGGTTCGATACCAAGTGCTAAATGTTGGTACCGAATCGGTACCAATTCATGAAATTCGGTATTGATATCAGCTCCGAACCGGTACCCGGTACCATTTGCTCATCCCTGCCCGCCAGTTGACATTACCACCACCAACTCCAACGGTTGAGTTGGTGGTAGTAATGTCAAGGGGCGGGCCTTGAGTTTAGACACCAATAGCTACTAATGGGGAAATGAGGTTGTGACCCATAAGACACGTATTTTGGATCAAGTTTACAATGCATTCAACAATGAGTTGGACTAATTATGCTTTTATTTAATTTCCCAATTTTGATATTTTAATTTTTAACTTTTCTCTACTTTTAATTAGAGACTGAATAACTTTCATTTAAGAATGAATTTAGCAAACAAGTTGCATTTTGTTACTGGTGTAGCAGTGAGTCACCTGCTCAACATGTAAGAAGTCATCTTTTTGGCCAATTTTTTGAAAATATATAATATATAATCTTTACTTGTAGTTTTACTAAAATACCATTAGTTTATACTTGAAGTTACCAAAATACCCTTTTAGTTAACAAACAATTTGGATGGAGTTAGAGGCGGAGAGCAAAATGGAAAAAAACATAGTAAACTATTAGAGGAAAATTGCTATTTTTAAATGATTGGGGCAAAATTATTAAAATGACCAAACCACAAGTAGCAAAATGGAAGTTTACCTATAAAAAAATAAAAAAAATAAGTAGATTACAACTAAAATTTACATGAATTTGAGTTAATTTAATAGTTTTATTTTATTTCTGTTGAATTATTAATTATTATACCAATTTTTAGATTTGACATATAGGTGGCGTTGTTAGGGGGATGGGTAACGGGTCAACATATATTTGGGTCCAAAAGGTAATCTTTGGTACAAATTGAGTTGGGTTGACTCAAAACGTTGTCCTACAAGAATCTTTAATAGATAGACAGTTTTGATTAAGTGATTAAGTTTGTATTCTATAAAACTACACTTTAGTATGTTATGACCTGTTTCGTTTTCAATTAAACTCTGACTTTTACCATTGACCTGATAAGGATAAAGAGTCGAATGTCGATATCCCAAATTTCCGATTTCTTATATCATTTGATTATACTTATTTTTCTGAAATTTATGTCAATCAACCATATGCAGATTTTGAGAGATTTAGGGGTTAGGACAATGAAGTTGATGACAAACAACCCTGCCAAGTATAGTGGGCTCAAGGGCTTGATTGACTCACATTCTTTACTTACCCTCATCAGCTTTTTTTAACATATATTTATATAATACTTTTTATTGGATGGCATATGATGTTTTTGACCATTTTGGTGATAATTTTGATACAATAATGGATGTTATAACATAAATATTCAACGAGAAAAAAAATAATTGATGTAAGTTTACAAAACTCATTTCGGCCATTGCTTCAACACATCTTTTATTTGACTATTTATATTTTGCATTGTATATATATTTTTTAAACTCACATGATATGATAAGAAATGTTATATGTTAATTATAAAGCATTAAGAGATTCCTTGACGGGAATTTGTTCCGTATTAGTTCTGTATGTTATTGTACTAGCACTTGTGATAGCAAATCGAGACCAAACAAAAAAAAAAAAAAATAAGTAGTGATATGTCCAAAAGTAGGAATGTGCATTTGGTACCGGTACTAAACCGGTATATTCAGTACCGGTGCCAATTTTCCCCATTTTTGGTACCGATACGTTTGGTACCGGTTCGGCACAGAATGGGTATCACGCTTATCCCTATCCAAAGATATTGATATGTGTTGACATTGTTACATAATGTAATTTACTTTGAGACCAATCGTGTAACACAGGGGTACTTGAAACAACCCGTCTTCTCTCATGTTCTATGTTGCTTAATAAAGGGTAAAAACACTAGATGGAGTCAAACTACTAATGCCTTACAACAACGGCAAACCTACACCTACAGATAAAACAGCTAATGTGGTTTATAAGGAGATTTTCAACAAATTGTGATCGTTGCATATTCATGTATTTCAATTTGTCGTTGTTTTAACGTGTACAATGAAGAAATTTTCTTTTACCAAGCCGCGAAGCTCGCGGGTTCTTAAACTAGTGGTAAATATAAAAAAATGAATTATGGAAATAAGTTATATTGTTACATTGAATCGAAGTATTTTAAATTTAACTTTGGAAACCTTAATTTCAATTCGACAAATATAATTATGGTCATGTATTTATAAAATATATTTGTTAAATTAAGCTTCCTAAAATATAGTTTTATAAATACAGCAAGTTAGTACGAAAAAATGATTTAAGATTAAGAATTACTATAAAGCATATGACATGATTACATCGACTTTAAAAATGGGTAGTTATAAATCGGAGGATTGTCTAAAAACCAAGACACGTGTCATTATAAATAAGTGAATAGTACTTTTAACATTTTTATAATACTAGGTTTTTTCACAATCATCGCGTTGCGGTACCCATGATCAGAGATGAGCAAATGGTACCGGGTAGAAGTACCGAATTTCCCGAACTAAAAGATTTTCAAAATCATTTCGATACTGACTTTTGGGGTTTCCTATACAAGGCTGGTGCCGGTTTTTACCTTCATGTACCGATAACGAACCGGTCCATATATGTATTTTCGATACAAGTACCGGTTAGGATAAACTTGATATCTAATAATATATTTTTCTCACGCAATATGTTATGGTTAACTAATAATATATTTTATTTATGCAATTAGGAATTATGGATGGTCCATTTCACGTATAGTGTATCAATTTGAAATTAATTATCTTAGTTTAAGGATTTCTAATATTTCTGTTAGTTTAATAAACACTGATAAAATTTTTGTTAAAACGTAGATTAACTAAAAACGTAAAAAAAAAGCAAAAAAAACATATTACATCGGAGTTTACTCATTTTCAAAAAAAATGTAATTAACTTGAATTTATACCGAAGCAGGTGTCCTGATTATAATAAGTGTCTTGATTATAATATTGATATTAATAGTAATACTAATAATAGTTTAACAAAATATAAAAAAGTAACAAAAATACTATAAAATAAAATAACATAAAACATAATTATTACTTTTGACTTTATAATAAAACATTTTTTTAACGGCAAATCACTTTATATATATATATATATATATAAAGAGCCAGCTAGAAACTGGAAAACAAAACAGGAAAAACAAAAAACGACAGAAACACAAAGACAATTACATCAGCCCTACAGTATAAAAAATTAACCAATTCCAGCCGGATCCCAAACCGACACCAAACCCCCATTGAAATTGATTGAGAAAAAATTAATTGATTCCGGTTAATCTCCATCTCCCCACGAACCAATTTTTTCACGTGATTCTCAAATCCATCCACACCTATCCCCAGACAGGCCCCAAAATCCAAAGTACGAGAGACTTCTTCCTCAAAATTAAGGCGAACCTGCTCTTCCCCCGCAATTTCTTCCGACGCCTCCCAGTGTATACTACACCTTGGAATAGTTTCCCTCATCCTGTTGACCTCCTCCTCCAAACGGAAGGTCTCCTCGAGGTTGAATGGGTCCGAAGTGTTTGTAATCTCAGGCTCCTGATTTAGATCAGGGATAAAAAGGTTTTGGGCCTTTTTCTTGGGTTTTTTGCCGCGTTTAGGCCTGCATGTGATGTAACTGGGCCTAGTATTGGGCCTAACTCCATTTACTGGGTCAAGATTCTGGTCGCTGGGCTCTTCGTAATTTGCAAAGTTTGTTCTATCTAGTGTCTCTCTCTCCTCATGCGCTGTAACATGTCTAATGTCATCATCAACCTTGTCAGACATATTAGAAAAAAACTCAGCCTCATCCCCAATAGATGTCGTCTTGGGATTTGGCACATCCACCTTGACCCCCACGTTTGTAGTTTTTCCAGTAATAGACTCTTCCAATCCCCCATGAATCTCCGAATTCCCATGCATGTCGTTTGAAGGATCACCGGTAGAAGACTTTTCAAATTCTCGGTGACCCTCCGTATCACCGATTTCCCCTTCTTCGAGCTCCTCTTCTAAGTCTACCATGTGAAATTCCGGCTGAGGCTCAGGCGTCGATGAGTTACCGGCATCAACCGCGACAGTGTGACCGTTGTTAATAGTATCCACACTAACCGACTTCTTCCTTAAGTCTAGACCAAAGTCCAGACACCAATCCAAATTCGTCTCCGTTACCCAGACAGTATGAGTTTCACCTTTCCATTGTAGTACTATTGAGCCCTCAATCCGTTTCCCGTCTTTAACCAGAATACCGACACTTTCCTGATCCAGACTAATGTCATTTGTTGACGCCGACGAAGCATGAACTATTGTTCCAAAGTTACCGGCGATAGCGTCAAAAACCTTCCTATCCCACAAATGAACTGGGACACCAGAGATTTTTAACCAAGCAACACGATCGAAATCCACGTGTTGCCCATCCCAAACTTCGACCGACGAGAACCAATCCTTCCAAACTTCCACGTTGTCCACCAGAAAAGAGTTAGCATTAGCAAACGTACGAAACGTTAGTAAAACTTTGAGACCGCCAACATAACGGATAACAACATGCTCAAAATCCAGTTGTGTTATGAGAACATCTATCCGACATAGCCTGGAGATATCCCACACCGACCCCATCAGAGAGCGCCTTACCCATGATCTTCGAGCTGAAAAGTCATAATCCGACAGTTTCAACACTGAACCTCCAATATTTACCTTACTGCCATCACCTTTTAGTATGTTGCTGTATGTTTGGTTGTCTTTTGGCCTCCATGCTTTATGGTTCGAAACCACTCTCCCATTCGGTTGCATTTTTTTCGGGTTTACCATAGGAGCCATATTATAACCCCTTTGCCCTATGCTTTCTGCCTTCGCAAACTTGGCGATGTTTGAATTCACCTTATGTTCTCCTATCTGAATATTGCACAGAGCTTTTACCATATCTTCCTTATTTCTGACATCTTCGAACCGAATAAATGCGAAGAATTTCCCTGCTCGGTCTTTCCTTCTGGGGAGGTATGCGTCTACCATCTTACCGCACACGCGGAATTCTCTCCATAATGTTCCAAGCGAACATTGACTTGGTAAATTAGAGACACAGAAAGTGGTTGAGTTAGGGTACCGCCAGTTCTCACCTCTCTCTCCCATTTCCTCTACCATTCTCCCATTTCTTATTGGAAATACTTTATGTCTGAATACCATTCTAGTATTAACAATTTTGCTAGTTGATTAATTCACTTTATAATAAAACATAATTATTACTTTTTTACTTTATAATAAAATAATATAATAAAGTAGTTAATCATTACCAAATCATTACTAAATTTGACTTTTGGGTATAGTAATCCTTATCTTGGGTGTATTTATCACACCCCTAAATATTACTTTCAATATGACACTCTGCCTACAAAACAAAGGGTATTCACCATCCTCTACACAATCTTTAAAAATGAAGTTAAATAGGGTTTTATTCCTTGTAATATGACCTAAATAACTATTTTAGTTCAAAAACTTTAATTGATTTTTTTAGTCCAATGTATAGTTTGTTTTTCCTATCAAATAAAATTATGCATTAATATCTATTAATTTTTTAACCTATCTGTGAGATGTGGCAAAGATTCTAACCTAAATAAAGTTTCAATCTTTAAATATATAAAAAGAGGGAAATTGGTATGTGATTTGTACACCATCGTGGTGGTGGTGGATGGTGATTGCATCTATACCATCTGAAAACACTCAGCTGAGATAGGGTAGATTTATTAGAACTTGTTTTCTGTTCTGGATGCTGATGGCCAACACACTCAGGTCTTCTGTTTTGGACAGGGGATTGGATTTGGGGTTGAAGACACTAGTGGTTTGGGGTTACGATGGTGTCCTCTATTCATTAGCCAACCCACCTCCTCTCTCGACCACCATCCGTCACTAGTTAGATTTTGAAGCGCCTAGAGACCTTAGATATCATGATTAGATTTGGGGGTATCTTCAGGGACTTGAGAGAAAAATAAAGGGTGAGGCCAGTGATAGGAGAATGGTGGTGATGGTGGTCTGTGTCGGTGTAAAACCCCCGAATGTCATAATTGGTAAAGGAAACTTTATTCGGACTTAACCCATTGATTTAAAAAAGGAAAAGCCCATCATGGGTAATTTGGTAAATATAGTCACACATAAAACGGAAATGATGCATTAATTCCCTCGTTCTTGCATGTAAAGGTTTCCATTTAGAGAGAGAAAAGTGTGTGAGAGAGGGTGATTATCTAGCACCATTTTTGGCCCCATATTTTATAGTTAAGGAGAACAAGTTGTTGTTTAGCTTACAACCGAGTCATCTATAGTGGTTGTCGAATTGTGTATCATCAAATTAAAGGAAGGACAGGGGGGCTGTTCAAGTGTGGATCTCATTCTAAAGGTGTTAAGGTAAGGGTTTTCGACCCATAACTTGCGTTTACACACGATTATGCACGGGGACTTCATATACGCATGTTTCAAGGCATGGAGATTCATAAAGTTTGAAAATTAATGCATTTACATATTTCATTATCACAGCTGCCTTTATAGCAAGAGCTAGGGTTTATAAGAAGAGATGGTGTGTATTGACAACCTTGAACTTGCTATACATGATGCATGTGCAAATAGTACTCGTAAATGGCCATAGTTTGCGCATGAGGGTTCTCGCAATCTAGCTGACGTAGGAGGGCTATCGCAATCTAGTTCACGCTTTTGATAGTTTGCGAGTACTCATACTCCTTGCATAATAAAGGTCTTTGCTGAAGTAGAGTCATAGTATGTATAAAATCATAGTAAAACTTGCGCATACTCATTGTATGCACAATGATAGAGAATCTATGCAAGACTCAAAATAATTATAGTAAAGTTAGAGTTCTCACTTATAGTATAGTTGACAATTTGATACGTGAACCTTTATTAGGATTTGACTCATTTCCCTAAGGATTTAAATAATAAGATCATAGTATACTTAGCTATACCAACATGCAAGTTTCTGAATCCCTCTTTACATTTTGGTCGATGTACATACTCATTAAAGTTTTCAAAGTAAAATGTTGTGTTTTAAGCATGATATAGTATAACAAAGTTTGCAATTGTAACAATGAAGGGTTAAAGTTATAAAGTATAAAGTGTTCATAGTATGCATATTGCAAGGTTAAAGATAAAGCAGACTTAACGTGTCTAAGGTTAACGCCTTTCTCTAAAAGTAACATCCAAGTCTCAAACAACTTCTAAATTTAACATTGTGGTCACACAAGGTTCCTAAAGTTAGCACGATGACCAAATGATAAAGGGGTAGTGCCTTTGTTGCTTGCCGATGGTTGTGCGACTACGTATAATATGATATGCATGCTACATTTCATATTAAAGTGTTACAATTTATCTTAAAGTGTTGTGTTTCACTGTGTAAAGTTACGTGACGAACTAATGTGCCTTATATGCTTAAGATGTTTTATCTTTGCTAAAGTTTATAGTTGCCTAGATTAAAGTAGAACTCACCCGGCATAGTTGACTTTTACTATGTACATTTGGTTGATTGTTGGCTCGTGGTAAAGGCTCCTGCTTGACGACTCGCATCCCGTTTAAGATACTGTTTTTCTTAGCTACACAAAATTCGTTACTTGTGTAAGACGCTTATTGTAATGAAATTTTATGGTTTAAGGACCACTTGCCATAGGTAAATCAAACAGCTACGACTCTTATGTGTTTGGAGTGTTGAATCAGTAGAGATAGAGCTAGTGATTAGAGAGTAAGATGTGGGGTTGGTATCACTTTATTTCTAGTAAAATATTTATACGTTTCATAAATATTTTATTTTTTAAAAGAAATATTTTTTTAAACAACCAAGGGTATTTTGGTCCAAGGATATGTAGTTAAGTAACACAAATAAAAATAATACAAGGGTATTTGGTCTTTTAATAAAAAGGTAAAACAAATTTTAGATTGAGTTAGAAGTCTTGGATTTAATTGATATAGGAACCAAAAGTATTGCACTAAAAAGTCAAATTTAAACTTTCGGATTAAAATGAGTATTGCTTGAATCACAAGGACTAAAACCATATTTAACTGTGACCAAACCAATACTCGTTGATCGTACAATTGTAATCTAAAATCATAGAAAAAGTTGGTTAGCCATTCGATTAGTTTAGTTTAGTAACATATTAATACTAATATATCTTAATGTTACGATTTTTATTGAATATATTTAGGTACATGCATGAAGTTTCAAGCAAATTCTATATTCTTATGTTCCCCTTAAAGTCAAAGGGAACAAAATGCAATCTCAGCCATTGGATCAAAATAAGATTAAATCCTGGCCCTAATAATTCAGAAAAAGCAGGAGCAGTTATTAAGATTGAAAGTTGACTTTTTTAAATCCCATTTTGATTTTCAACTGAAATTCAGGCCACGATCTGATTTTAATAACTTAACAAAATTAAATAAAAAATCTTTATAAATTACTATATTCCTTCTAGAAGTAGAGGTTACAGACGGTTTGTATGTTTGGGGTTCCAGTTTTGCATTTGACTTGGTAATCATCACAACCGACACCCCATGTTCTAATTTACAATAAAAGGTTATTTTATAAAAATTATAAAAAATAAAACAGTAAAAAGTATAAAACTTTTTTGAAAGCTAAACATTGTGTTACAAGTTTGCTGCCATGAAATGATACCTGCAAAAAAAAATCAGCTACATGAAAGTTTTAAGTCAATTCTAATAATTTTTAAGTGAAGGTGCATAATATTTTGGTTAAATTCTACCCAAAAAAAACATATTCCATAAAAATATAGAGCCTAACTACAAGTTTTAAATTATAAAAATTTATATAAACAACATACCGTCACTGAAAGTTGGAACTGATTATTAAAAAGAACAAAGAAATGTATGTATCTCAAATTGGACAGTTTTCACCTTAAATTGTCAATTATTTTACAAAAACTGCAGATTCTAAAGCTTAAATAACATTTAACTAAATATTTAAAGTCTTAACTGCAACCCAGTTTCAAAATTTTTGTTCCCTCCAAATTGTCTAAATTAGTTTTAAAACTTCCAAAAAAACACAGAAAACATGGGTAGAAGTTATTTTGTAGATCATGGGTAGAAGTTATTTTAAAGCTGTCCCTAAAAGCATCTATATAAAGATGCAGATAGCTTAAAAAATAAACCATACTTTCTCTCAAAATTGCTCTCTGAATGAAGCTTATTATCAAAAAAGAAATGCAGCCAAACGTAAGTCAGTTCTGCAAATTTCCCTACTACCATTTAAACCTTTATACCTTACAATATTTTTATCTTTTGTATTTTAAGATGGAGCAAACTTACCGAGTTGAAAAATATGGTCCCAAAACCGAAGAGAAGGAGCAGCAACACCTTGACTTACCTGTAAGTAAACATATTTAAATGTAATGTAATTTTTCTAGTTCTACATATTTACCTACCATTTCTACTTTATAATATTTTTTATCTTTTCTATTTAAGCCGGAGCCGACTTACCAAGTTGAAAAAGATGATCCCAAAACCGAAGAAGTCAAAGAGCAGCAACACCTCAAATCACATGTAAGTAAACATATTCAGAAATTCTGTAAAAGTGATATCTAATGATGTACATTGATTTTGTAGAAACCTATAAAAAGTGTTGAGATAATAAAATGTGATGGAGAGTTAAGTCCAACCGCTTTAGAAATTCTACGTGAAATCAGTGAGCAGGTAAATCTGAATTATAGCAGTGTTATATATTTTATTTTTTATGTCTACATTATTTTTTTAAATTGTTGTCAGCAGCGATCATGGAGCTTCCGAAGACGATCCACATCCCGATGATGAGATGGCTGATACTGCCGATTCAATGGAGAGTTTTTGGAAGAAATCTAAAATTCCACGAGTTGAAATACGTACCCGTGAACGAGTTGTTCGAGTCGATTCCGTCTAAATCTTTAGTTTTGACAACTATTTGCTATGTTTTTTTATTGTTTTTAGCTTTACTTCAAACCATGTTTAGTGAGTTTTAAATTAATCCAGATGACTTCAATTTTACATCTCTGATTCATATAAGTTGCCTTACTATAATAGTGATACTAATATAACAATTAATGATATTAGTACAATATTCATATTAAAAAATAACTACCTATCATGTATCATGTTATTATTATTACTATCTAAATTATATAACATAGAATCCTACAAATGAATATGATAATAAAAATTTATTATAGTTACTTTTTATTTCTAACGAATTCAAACAAGGTTCTTTTATATAGTGTAAAAGCTATCAGTTTAAACAAACTTCAAGAAGATGGTTTCTCATAAACACTAATAAAAACGAAATGAACACAAAACCAAGAGGGCTGGAGCATAAGGTTTTTTTTTTAGAATTTTTTGTATTTTTTTAGAATTTTTAAGATTTTTAGAATTTTATTGATTTTTTATAATTTTTTTAATTTTTAATTTTTTTATATTTTTTATTTTATTTTTTAATTATTTTTTCATCTCATCTTTACCCAAACCTGTATTAACCTATAATTTTTATTTTATTTTTTAACTATAATTTTTTTTATAATAGGTCAACTACTGAATTAGAAAGAGACGTCCAAAAAAACTATGTTATTTACCATGATTTTCTTCAAGATAGCGTTTTGAAGTAGATCGTACGCATCCTCGCAGTAATTATCCGTAACAATCGTGCACTTGGATCCAATCTATTGACACACGGAAATAAATATTCACAAGAACTTCTGGATTAAACACAAGTCTCGAATGAAAAAAAAATGCTTAAATAAGTAAGTAAAATCATTGGTGTTATGACAGAGAACTAAAAGAATAGATGATAAATTACCTTACATCGTTTTAGAACTTTTAAGAAACTCATCATGTTTGAAAAGGTCGTTTTTCTTCGGTAGGCGATTTTTGGTTCCTCCATTATTGCTAAATCTGCTTCACCGAAACCTATCACGAGAGTCTCGATGCATATGCGTATACCCTAGAACCGTAAATCCTAGATCTGAATGACTGAAAACGACCGAGAAGATGACGATTTGATTTCCGGCGAGATGTTTGGAGTTCTGATTAGGCGGAGGCTTATGAGGTTTCGTTGGAGGTGTGCGCATCTTGAACTAGGGCAAAATTTGGAATGAGATTTGATAGAAAAAGAGAAAGAAAAGAGGTTAGGGTTTCTGAGCATCCGCATATGTGTAGCAGACTAGCAGCTCAAAGCCCTGAAGGCCACTATAACACCCCCAACTTATTTGTTTACAAAAAGAATTATGAGCCCATTTGACCTTAATTTGAATAATGTATACCAGCCCAAAGGCCATGATAAATATAATTCTTAAAGGATTAAATTATGTTTCTTAAAGGGATTAAATTAAGTTTTCTTTATAATAAAATAATATCTTAACGAATTGGACTTGAGGAAATTGAGAGAAGGTATTAATGAGAAGTACAAATTTTAACTTCCATCTGTCATGTAATTTATAGTTTTTATGTTGTGTTGATATATACAAATAATGTTTTTTTTTTATAATACAAACAATAAAATATTTATTTTATTATACCATTAATATGCCCGTCCACCGGACGGGTATAGAACTAGTTAATTAATATACAGGTTAACAATAACTAGTGAGACGATCTATATTCTTCATTTTCGGAGTTGTGTTTCGTAGTGTGATAAAAGACAACAATATAAGTACGTAGGCAAATCAATCTCTTTTAGTAAATATTTCAAATTAAGTTGCTGATGATCTACTCAATTTCACCCGACTAATACAACAACAAATACACATAAATGAGAAGCATTAACTTTTTGGTTGCAGATAAATTAAATATAACCCAAGGTCGATCCTTTCCGCCTTCAAACTAATTAGCTAGGTGGTGCAAGTTTTCTTGTTCCATGGTATGGAGGCGGTATATATGTTGGATAGGGAAGTACATTGATGAAAAGCTTCAACCCCATCTGGCAGTGTTTTCCAACACCACAAATATACCATTTCCTCCCCGGGGTTTGTAAAGTGATCACGTCGTATCCACTGGTGAGGGCTTCATAAGCAGCAGGAATGATACATTGCTGGAATGAAGTTCCATCTACTCTAAATACATTATGTATTCCCTTTGGGTACCTGAAAACTGTGACAATAAAGTTGTAACCAGTTAGCAATCTGCATCAAAACATTCGATACACACAAATATTGTATAAGTATAAGTACGCACCAAGCTTATCTCCGACATAGAATTTCTTTCCCATGGCCCAAGCTTGGTAATCAAAGTTCAG
The DNA here is from genome assembly GCA_030545235.1 of Helianthus tuberosus. Taxonomy (NCBI): domain Eukaryota; kingdom Viridiplantae; phylum Streptophyta; class Magnoliopsida; order Asterales; family Asteraceae; genus Helianthus; species Helianthus tuberosus. The sequence goes on along the minus strand of CM060389.1, from coordinate 52,581,576 downwards.
GGTCCAGCCTTTATCATCTCCAACCACAAACACTTTGCCTGAAGGAGTTGGATAAACCGATGGTGGAGGTGGAGGTGGAGGTGAAGGATATGATTGTGGAAGCACGTTGATGAAAAGCTTCATACCATACTCACAATGCTTGCCAACTCCACATATGTACCATTTTCTTCCTGGAGTTGCTAGTGTTATCACGTCATATCCACTAGTAAGAGCTTCATTTGTAGGAGGAATGATGCACTGTTGGAAAACAGTTCCGTTGACTCTGAAGACATTGTGTTTTCCAGCAGCATATTTGAAAACTACACACATAACGCACACAAGATTTATTATATAAACACCTACTAACACGTGTACCCATCATACAGAAGTACATAATGCTCATATTGTAAAAGGACACATACCGAGTTGATCTCCAACAACGAAGACCTTGTCTTTGGCCCAAGCTTGATAATCGAAGTTGAGTGTCCATCCTTTCTCGTCGCCAACAGTAAACAACTTGGCCGAAACTGAACTAGCTAAAGCTGCTATTGTTGCTGCGAGAAAGATGACGCCCCACTTGTTAGTAGCCATCTTGGATAACTTTGTTATTGGTGTATGTGATAGGGGGGATTTAGATGAAGTGGCTTTTTATAGAGGGAATTCAAAGGATTTAAACTAGTTTTGGACGGCATGGAATAAAATGTTTGCTGGACCAAGTCCTCAACTGGAGTTGGGACACGTTTATTTTATGTCTTTTATGTAAACGACTGGAGTTAGAATATAGTGACTTGAATTTCTTATTACTTCATCAGAATGAAAAAAACATAGTTTTAGTGCATAATGACTTATTCAAATATCTGATTTAACTCTTAGAACAATGCATGCCTGCACTCTGACCGTTTCTTTCATTATGTCATCGAGACAAGACAAATCCAACGAAACAAACAAACACACCAACGATTATGTTAATGTCGAGACTCCATTTGATCCAAAAACTAAATACGTATTTGCTGGATCAAAGAGCATTATTTGCTGAAAGTTATAATCCCTACACATCCTTAAGTTTGAGGGTTGTTCGGTAAATAGTTAATAGATAGTTTATGTTAGAATTAGATTAGTGATAGAAGTGCGGGGACTAGATGTGACAAATCGAAAGTTAATAACCTACAACAAGATGGAGCGACACATCCAGGGGACGTATCTCTTCCCAATCGACTCCTACACCACAAGATCATCAGACGCGATGTTTCAAGAGGAGACACGTCCTTTCACTCGCATCTATTCAATTAGTATAAATAGGCTTGTAGTTTTTCAATTATAACATCCCTGTACACAATCAGAATTACATGTACAAAACTCTCAGTTTATATTGATGTTCGATTCATGTCTAGAGATCAAAGATCTATTTTGGGGCCAACAATTGGTATCAGAGCGTCAGGCTCTAGGCATTAGGAATCGCAAGGCAACGAATCGGCGGGAAGTCATTCGCGATCAGGTTTCATCATTCTAATTTTTCAATTCGCAAGTTTTAGTTTTTCGGTTCAAGGGTATCGAACCAGGGGTTAGAAATCTAGGGTTTTGATTTCGGGGTTATAGTGCGAATTAGATTGTCAGGAATTCAATTAATACGCGTTGTGGTTATTCGCGGGTTAAAGATTTGAGAGTTTGTTGAATTCAAGGGAATTGAATTTTACCAGTACAGTGGTTCGTATTGGTGGTCAGGAAATTTTAGAAAAAGAAAGTAAGGGTTGTGAGAATTCTAAGTTAGCAATCAGACCAGGGTTCGTAAGTGAATGAAACCCAGTACAGGAGCGCAGAACAGGGTTATTTTTGTTTCGTTTGGAGTGCTAGGAAGAATCAGAATTTAATTCGGTAGTTATACGCGATCAAATTCGCGGGTGAAGGCCAAAAGTTTAGAAAAAAATCGAGCGAGTCGATCCGGAAGAAGAAGCCGGTGAAGAAGGAATCGTTCGAGTAATTCGAAGTGTGTTGTTAAGATTAAGTGATTCGAATAAAAGCGATGATCGCTATTTAAAAGAATCATGTGATTCTGCCCGAGATGATCCGAAAGAGCCTAGGGTTCAATTATGTTCAAGATTTTCAATTCATTGGGCGTTCGTGATTATCTTCGATTCAGAAAAATCGACAGTTGCAACAAATCGATTCAGAAAAATCGATTCAGAGCAAGAAGATAATTTGCAGTGAGTGCAGAAAAGGTGCAGTGGATGCAGAGGAAAATGAAGCCGTGAATACTAGATCAGGTAAAAGTGGAGAATCCGTGAGGGAAGAAATCAATGATGAAGAACCCGTTGTGAGAGACAACCGTGAAGAAGATATTTAATCTGTGATAGATCAAGAAGAAGACACGCGTATCCTGTGACTGGGTCAGAAAAAGGAATTGTTGTGTGATACAACCGCAAGAGAGATCTGAGTAAGTCAGTTTATCAAATCTATGAGAAATGGATTCCGATCATGTGATATGATGGTGGGCAAGTTAATCAAGACCGGTGGAGTTCGTGTTGAGACAACTACACAAGAAAAGGTTCGTGTGATACAAATCAAGTGTGGTCAAGACAAGTATGAAGCAAAGTGTTCGCGTGAAGCAAGTTTCACGAGGAACAAGGTTCGTGAATAAGAAGATACATGTGAAGTGTTGGAAACCGAGAAGATTCGAGAAGATAAAGATGCTCAGATACAAGGATCTACAACAACTCAAGGATGTTCGAGATTAGGGGGGTGAATGAAAGTTATAATCCCTACACATCCTTAAGTTTGAGGGTTGTTCGGTAAATAGTTAATAGATAGTTTATGTTAGAATTAGATTAGTGATAGAAGTGCGGGGACTAGATGTGACAAATCGAAAGTTAATAACCTACAACAAGATGGAGCGACACATCCAGGGGACGTATCTCTTCCCAATCGACTCCTACACCACAAGATCATCAGACGCGATGTTTCAAGAGGAGACACGTCCTTTCACTCGCATCTATTCAATTAGTATAAATAGGCTTGTAGTTTTTCAATTATAACATCCCTGTACACAATCAGAATTACATGTACAAAACTCTCAGTTTATATTGATGTTCGATTCATGTCTAGAGATCAAAGATCTATTTTGGGGCCAACATTTGCTCTCTCCATTTTTTAATATCCTTTGGGGATAATGGCAACAATTTTGTTTACAGAAAATTACTTGCGTACATGTCTTATTCAGTTATTTGAATTAACCAACACGTATTATGACCTCTAAATCATTACAGAAAAGAACTAGATAAATATTTTGAGGAAGAAAATCAGTTATTTACATATTATAATTTAGTAAAATGAACATGTAAAATATATATATCTTGAGATACAAATGGGCATCTTGGTATATCTGGTGTTTCGCTATTTCCTTGGTGTTCCTTTTGCGTTTTTGTTGGTACATATTTTGTGGACGCGACTTGGTTCGGTTCAACTTGGTTCGGTTCGACCCGGTTAGGTTCGGCTCAAGCCCGACGCCACGACATTCCTCCGTCGTGCGTCCCAGAGTTCGACACGCGAAGCACGGAGAGCCGCAACCTATTCCCGTCGCCACATCATCATGACATCATCATGATGATGTCATGATGATGTCATAAAGTGGCTAGACTTTGACTAAAAACAAGTTCATGAAAATTCATGCAAGTTATTAAACTGAACGTGCATGTGTTGTTGTATATGGGCCAATCACATTACTTGGGCTGATACAATCACATCTGGGCCGAACCTTACCCAATCGCACAAGTCAACATTTATATATATACCGAAATCACTTGTGATTTCGGTAGACAGACAAGAGACAAGAACAACAAGGGTGTGTGTGACAGACAAAGAAGAACCGCACAAGGAAGACACACCCGAGAGATTCAAGAGAGAGTTTGCAAAGATTGTTTTTGTAAACATTGAGCTTGTAACTGACTTTTCTTACGTATTAATACATTGGTGTTAATCGTTGAGTCTCGGTCTTGTATCTCGTGTTCTTGTCGTGTTCGTTCTCGGTTTGCCATTTCCGGTTGGATTCCGCACAACCGGGTTGGTTCGTACACAAGGATTAGGCGACTAGATCCTCCCCTAGCCGGACCTACAAGTGGTATCAGAGCCTTGGCTCTTCTCCTTGTTAAAACCGAGTAGTTTTCGGGTTTGTTTCAGATTTTTGAAGTTCATATTTTTCTGAAAAATCAATTCAAAACTTCGAAATTTCTGGTGTTTTGCTGAAAGTTCTTACAAAAACCATCTTATTTTTCATTTTCACATGTTAAACCTTGGTTTTTAGTGAAGTTTCGGGCAAAAACGGGTTTCGAAAAGTTGTCGGTTTGCCGGAAAATTCATATTTCTGGGTTGTGTTCTTCACATATTCAAGAAACCTTCAAAGTGTTCTTTGGTATTTTTCACTTTTTAATCTTTGAAATTTGAATATTAAAGTTGTTTGTGTTTTGAATTTGTTAAAGGATTATAATAGTACAAAGGACATCATCATTATCATGGTTGGTAAATTGGGAAATTGTGTTTCCAAAAGTTGGTGAGCCGAAAGTTTCTGCTTTGTGTCAGGTGATTGAAAGTCAACATATGACAATCGCACAAGATTCACAGTTTCAGTTGCACAATAGTTACAATCGCACAACAGTTCATCAGTCGCACAAGACTCATTAGTGGCACAAGAATTGGGCTTCAAGAATTGGGCCTCATATTGAACTGGGCTGTTTGTCTACTCTACTCGCACAAGATTTGAGTAACAATCGTACAAGTCTCTACTCGCACAAGAATTGAATCGTACAAGATCTGATAGTCGCACAAGGAGTTGGGTCTTTCGATCAAGGATCCTTCGGCTGGTTGTTATCATTCGAGATATTAACATAGTTTGTGAAAATTAAATTTTTAAAAAGGGAAAACTTGTTTTTCAAATTTCAAAATCAATTTTCACTTAATATATTAATTTTTATAAAATGGGAACAAACGGTCAGTGGGATCCAACCGCGTGGACTCAAACAACTTTGACTCCACAATCATCAGCTACGCAATCTGCGTCAGATTTCAACAAAACTGCATGGATGCAGGCTATTGCCCCACCTCAAGCTGCAATGATAACTGCAAATCAATGGGCATTGGTCACAAATCAAAGCAGCAGCATTCAATCTATGATGCAGAACGACAGTGAAACTGGTACAAGCACAAAACCGCCAAAGCTAAATCACATCAATGATTGGGGATGGTGGAAAGAAAGGCTGAGAACTTATGTTCAGGGGCAAGGTCAAGATCTATGGATGTGCTTCTTCACCGCATTTGACAATGATTTGGAAGTTGCAGGATCTAATCCACAAACTTACAGCACTATGTCTGAGGATGATAAGAAGAAATTTGAGTTAGAAAAGAAAGCATTCATGATTCTCACACAAGCTCTTCACAGAGACATTTACCACCAGTTTGTTTACTGCACGACTACTAAAAGCTTGTGGGATATGCTCACGTTACGATGTGAAGGAAATGCTCAATCTAGAAAGATCAAGCAAGAATTACTGAAGAAAGAGTTTGAAGGATTCACGTGTATGGAGAATGAGACTTTGGCAGAGTTATCTACAAGGTTCCATCACTTGTTGAGCGAGATGTTTGCTTTTAGAGTCACTGCCACTCCACAAGAAATGGTGAAGAGATTCGCTGATAGCTTACCAGCAAAGTGGAGCAGTTATCTTGAAATTCTCAAAGAAAATGGTGTTCTAGACACAATCACCGTTTATGAGTTAATTCAAAAATTGGAGAACAAGGATGTAGAAGAAAAGCTTAAGGCAAAAAGAACACTAACTCCTCAAAATCCAGAGATGTACTATGGGATTGCAGGAGGTATCAGTGGAGAAAAACCAGCCTCTCAACATGCGAAGCTTCAAACAGCCTTCATCTCAAACACCGGACCTTCCACAACAAATCAGTTTGATCCTTCAGCATACACGATGATGTATTCAAGACCAGATTCTTCTTCTCTACAACAGAATGTGCAACCGACAGCTCAGCAATTCACACCACCGCCTTTCTTAGAACCAAGCAGAGCTCAGCAGCAACAACCGCAACAGCAAGGGTTTTATGGAAGCTCTTCAAACTTTCAAGCCACTTCCAATCCGAACACAGTCAGATTAGACACTTCCAACTTTTCCAAAGTCAGTGTCGAAATAGCCAAGGAGCATATGGAGATGTTGAACACCTTGGTTAGTTCTTATTGTGGATTGATCGCAGGTCAGATTGGGAATATCAATCTAACCAATGAAGATTATCAGCAAGTGGATAAAGAAGAGTTTGAAATGATGGATATCAAATGGGCTCTTGCTAGTGCAATTCGAAGAGCAAAGGAGTTTATGGAAAGGACGGGGAGAACCAACTTGGAAAGCAAGAAAGACACCAAGTATGGGTTCGACAAGCAAGCTGTAAAGTGCTTTAATTGTGGTGAACGAGGTCATTTCAAAAGGGAATGCACAAGACCAGCTCAGCATGGAAACCAAAATCCTTTCAGAAATCAAGGCAACCAGCAGAACCAGAACAGGAACAATGTTCGTACGTTGATACCTGTCAACAACCAAAGCCAAGCAGGGCCATCAAATGCCATCCAGGCACTTGTGGTTCAAGTAGATGAAGGTTGTGATTGGTCGCTTCAGTTGGGAAATGATGCTCCAGATGGAACAGCATGTTTTGCTGAAGTCGTAAAGGATTTAAAGCACGCCAGTGGTGGAGAATCTTCCACCAATGGTGATGAATCTTCTGAAGATGAAGACAGTTCTGGTTATAGTGGAAGCTCAGATGAAGAATCCTCCACTTCAGGAAATGATCATGTGGATGAGACATCAAGTGCGTCAGTCGATGCAGATATTGATGAGCTTTTGGAAGAAGCTGCAGCAGGAACTGAAAGAAGATCTATTTTGGTGGATCAAGCTGCTTACTCTTCGTCTTCTCTCCATTCAGCCTTTATGGCTAATGTCGACAGTTCATCAATTCAGGTATGTGTCGATGAACCCACTGTAGTTAGTTGTGAAAATTGTGATAGTTTAAAAGTTAAATATGCTGAAAAGGAAAGTCAGTTTGAAATCACATACAAACACAATCAATAATTGATTGTAGATCTTTCTAAAGCAACTGAAGCTAACTTGTTTTTAACCAGAAATGAAAAGGAATTTAAGGCAACAATTGCGTCATTAAGACATGATGTTTCAGAATTACAAAAGGCTGTTTTGCGAAAACAACATGCTAACAATAATCTTATTGACACAATTGAAAAGCAAATGGTAGAGTTGGCAACGGCTCGATGTGAATGTGAGACAATTAAGCAGAAACTGGAAAGCTATTCCAATTCCCGCTATGTATTGGATCACATCATTGACGTTCAAAAGAAAAAGGGGGATAAAATATGTATTGGATTCAAATCATGTCCTCCCCCAATGAATCACAATTACTCCAAATTGCCTGATGACGAGGATATGCCCCGTTTTGAACCTACTGTGCCACTCGATCTAGATGACTTTGCAGCAGGCCTCGGGTTCACAACTGGTACATCATCCTCGGGTCAATCAGAATCTGAGAATGTGACAGATTCATCGTGTGTTAAGGAACAGAGTCCTCCCATTGTTGAGGATGCTGATTCTTCGGATGATGAATCTGAAGAAATTGTGAAACAACAGTCTAACTCGGTTACAACAGATATTCCAATCGAGAATCACATCCTGTGTGATCCACCAGTGAAACCGAGTAAGACTGAAATGTCAAAAGCAATGGAGTCCCTTGTATCTAGCAGTGAAGAGAATAACTTGTTGTACACGCTCAAAGGAGATAGCAAAATCTACTCTAACAAAGATTTTCCAATTAAAAATGTAAATCAAGATTTAATTGAGCAAATTTTTTAAGGATGCACTGATAAGTTTTTGGGGAACAAAAGTGGCAAAGTTACCGTCACTCAATGTGATCCAATTCCGTGTGAACAAATTAGAAAACAATACGGAAACCAAAAACTACCAATTGAGCGAAAACAACAAGTCAACTCCGGAAAGGGTAAGGTACAGGGAAAGAAGGCTCAGAACAAGAATGTTCAAGCACCTAAAGTTCAGCAGCCTAAGACTGAACAACCAAAGGTTCAACAACAAAAGGTGCAAAACAAAAGAGCTCCTGTTAAGAAACGAGAACCGAAAATGAACTTTGTTGGATCCACGGGTTCAGACAAACTTGAAACATTTCAGGATAAATCTAACGTTGATTTTATAAAACAAGTTAGAATTTTAAAACGAAATGATAAGAATAATTACACCCAACACACCAACGGATGTGATTTAGGTCCAAGCACGTCTAGATCACAAAGTTCATTGTCTGGTTCTCCGTCTGGTCATCAACATGTTTCTCCGAAGTTTGTAGAGCGGAGAACATGTTTTGAATGTGGGACAGTTGGGCATATTGTAAGATATTGCCCACACGTGCAAAAGCTGAAGTCAAAAACGAGTGCTCCCCAAGAATTCGATTACCGAAAACGATCAGTTTCCCCGAAACAAGACCCACGTGTCTTGAAAGAAAGGGAAAAGAAGTTAAAGCAAAAGAATCAAAAGGTAATTGAAAAGGCCTTAAAATCAGAGGTCAAAGAAGAAAAACCTGTACAAGCAAAATCTGAAACTGTAAAACCAGTAAATGCTAAAACAATGAATTCAAATACTGGTAAAGGACAAACAGCTTGGAAGCAAAAGCAGGTAATTCAATCAGGGGGAGCACCACAGGTTCTTTTTCCTAATCATCAAGTGATTGAAATCACTTTCCTTGATGATCAAGGACGACCCAAGTCCACAAAGGCTTGGGTCCCTCTCTCCAACTAATCTCTAAGTGAGTGTGTAGGATATTCCAGGAGGAACTTTCGATAGTCGTAAGATTGTTGATAGTGGAGCGTCCTTGCACAAGATAGGCGACAGAAGAAATTGTTGCCTTTAATGGAGAGAGGAGAAAAGAAGACAAAAATGTCTAATGATAGAATGTTGTTGAATGAAGTTGCAAAATTCGGCCAGATGAAAAATGTGCCAAAATTTGGTTGTTATGGTTTTTGATCGGGTCCTCAGGAAAGATTCCAATGAAAAGTACGCGCCTGTAGCACGTCTGAAACTTTTCGAAGATTCATGGATTTTTCTTCCACAAGAAGTTCAAAGTCCACAAGATGAACGTGTAGGGTACTTTTCTCTACGGTGTGATTTAAGAAAATGTGTTTGTTGAACAAACCAACCGGGTGTGCGGATGCCTTGGCGTGGATTGAACAACCGCACACTACTTCTCAAAGAGAAAGACAAAGACCTTCGCTGGTGCAATGTGGAAGACCAGCCGGACCCGGAGGTTTATGATCTTGTTGCTGTCAAGAGATTTTTCAGTAGCTACAAAATCGACTTTGAAATCCACACCTGGTGGATATCCAGTTTAGGAGAGCACTCAGATTCCTGGCAATGCACGAAGCAGTTGCAGGATACGGTTTTAAATTTCTAATCTCTCCTATACTTGTCGATATTTAAGCTGCTTTATGAATTATTATCATCTCGTACAGCACTCCTTGACCTGACACATTGATCTCGAATATCACCTCACACGTGATTGTTTCATTATGAAACTCATCAATGTTGTCATGGTCCACACCGATGACCAACGTGCCGACCTTTTTACCAAAGCATTTGACAAATCAAGATTTGACTTTTTATTGATGGTAAACGGCATTAAGGTCAAGCAAGAGTAAAACCAACATCGGAAAATCATTTTTGTAAATACCTTTGTGTTTTAAATTTGTCTTAGTTTATTGATTTTAGGGGGAGTAAATCCAAAATTTGAAAATCCAAAAACATCGAAAAATTTCAAAAACTCAAAAACAATAGAAAAACAAAAATGAGTTTCCTGGCGAGCAAAAGAGAAAATGATAGTACATCAGTGGTCTGTCTAAACCTCTTTAAACCTTAAATGAAAAACGATAAGCAGCTCTATATAAGATGTATCGGTAGGCTCACAATCATTTTAAAGTGTGCAGGGTGATATAAACTTAAATCGACTGAAGACCAGGTGGGAACCATACATTGGCATATGGTCTTGGTACCGAAATTTCGTTTGAGAGATTGCCGAGGTTATGAGATATTCGGTCTTTATGCTGCTTATCATCTGGGTATCATGGTTGTATCTTTTACCGAAAAATAACGGGGACGCAAGTCTAGATCTTCCATGATACCATACATACGTGTACATATTGCATTCGACCTCAATAAGTGATCAACAATCACATGTCCAAACAAATAAGTGATAAAATATCACATTTATCCGGGAGTCAAGTTCGTCTCTCTGCTGTACGAAAGTACTGACCTGTTCACGGACTTGCTCTTGTGCCCTCATGCATCGAAAATCAAGTTCCTCCTCAATAAGTGATTATATCACATAGGGCTTGTTTTCAATCAAAATAAGTGAGAATCTCACATCATATACGGTCAAACAGATGATAATCGGTATACTCACCGGTAAGATGAACCCTCGTGCATACCTTGATACGGGAATGTGTCGTGATGTGGATGAACACCGGTCGGTAAGTATAAATTCTACCTTAACGTATCCCCTCGCCATGATTACATCTGATAAGTTGAGCTTATGTGGACAACAATACCGATAATTGTTATAGGATGCTTATCTTAATGTTAATTAACTGAACAACAAGAGCGTTTTGGCATGACCGTACACTGATATGATTCTCTTACCCTCGAAACTCGCAAAAAGAATGTCTGTAAATATTTATTTAATGCTTTCAGTTTCTGCATCTTTGTATATATTTATTTACTGCTTTCAGTATTTAAATTTGAAATATTCAAAAATACCAAAAAGATTTTAGGTGTGTTTTAATGTAAACTTTCTAAAAGCCAAAAAGATTTTATTTCTATTTTATTTTCGATCGTACGATGTTGGATCTCGAGTCTTCGTTGCCTGAAACCTGATTGAAAACCGAATTGACTAAATCTTCATAAACGGTCGAAATTTGCAAAGTGTTGAAAGTTAAAAACTAAAATTGATAAATATGTTATACTTTCAAACTGTCGGACGGTGATTGATTGAACAATGGTCACATGTGTGTCGTTTGCTTATGATATTCCAGGCAGTTGTTCTCATTACGCGTTTAGATTTCTTGCATGTGCAGATGCTAAAGGCAAGAAGAACATGGTCGATGACAAGCTTCGGAATGAAGACACGACGTGAAGGCACTCAAATGATGAAGATAATCGAGTTGCTGCTGATCATCATCAACACCACAAGGATCTCAAGCATTGAAGATCAAGTCATTCACGAGCATAACTCAAGGGGGAGCTTATGTTAAGGGGGAGTTTGTCAACACACTTCCTACATGAAACGGGGAGTTTGTTGATACACTTTCTGCCTTGAAGACGTGAAGACGTTGAAGATCCTCCGACTTAGAAGACATGGAAGTTGAACCTCACGAGTAGCGTCCAAGGGGGAGTTTGTTGGTACATATTTTGTGGACGCGACTTGGTTCGGTTCAACTTGGTTCGGTTCGACCCGGTTAGGTTCGGCTCAAGCCCGACGCCACGACATTCCTCCGTCGTGCGTCCCAGAGTTCGACACGCGAAGCACGGAGAGCCGCAACCTATTCCCGTCGCCACATCATCATGACATCATCATGATGATGTCATGATGATGTCATAAAGTGGCTAGACTTTGACTAAAAACAAGTTCATGAAAATTCATGCAAGTTATTAAACTGAACGTGCATGTGTTGTTGTATATGGGCCAATCACATTACTTGGGCTGATACAATCACATCTGGGCCGAACCTTACCCAATCGCACAAGTCAACATTTATATATATACCGAAATCACTTGTGATTTCGGTAGACACTAGACAGACAAGAGACAAGAACAACAAGGGTGTGTGTGACAGACAAAGAAGAACCGCACAAGGAAGACACACCCGAGAGATTCAAGAGAGAGTTTGCAAAGATTGTTTTTGTAAACATTGAGCTTGTAACTGACTTTTCTTACGTATTAATACATTGGTGTTAATCGTTGAGTCTCGGTCTTGTATCTCGTGTTCTTGTCGTGTTCGTTCTCGGTTTGCCATTTCCGGTTGGATTCCGCACAACCGGGTTGGTTCGTACACAAGGATTAGGCGACTAGATCCTCCCCTAGCCGGACCTACAGTTTTAGAACATAACTGGGTGAATTTTTGCGCTTCGCGGCGAGAATTTAGTTGTTTGGTTTTATCACTTTACCTTATTGACGCTCACCGTAGCATTCAAAAGGAAAAACTCAAGGGTAGAGTGTTTTTAGTTAAAAATTATAAAAAGGGTAAACTAAATACCGTTTATATTTGAAACTGAATAACTTTATAGATTTGATTAGTTATTTAAGTATAAATGAACAAGTATCATCACTTTGCAATTTTATTCTATGATTTTTTTTAATATATGACAATAAAAAACTTTTTATATAGTTGGTTTTTATTTAATTATTGTAACTAGTAAAAGCTTATTCATAATTGGAAATTTTAGTTCGTCGATATCAATCCTAATATTTATAAATTTTTGTAATCGGATACCATATTATTAAAAAAATCATAAATGGTTTGTATTTGTTAGAAACCGGTCTTCATAACATAATATAAATTCAAACAAATGACAAATTAGTTTTTCAAAATTAGAAACACTGTAAATGCATTTTTTGTCTATAGCCGGAAGTTCATAGGTCGTTAGGTGTTTTGGTGTCTAGAACGTTTGGTTTTTGTTTAATATGGTTAATTTAGTTGTTGTGGTCTAGTCTAATTTGTTACAAGGTGAACAATTGAGCTTAATGTTTAAAGTGGTTGGCCTTGATAGGTCCACGTTCTGGATTTAGATTAGAACCTACTGTGGAATCCAAATCGATATGCAAATCAATCAACAAACATCATGTAAGAAAGAGACCTAGTGATCAGGAGGTATGGTTCTACGGAGTGAGTGGTTGCGGAAGTCGATTGAGCTTGATCAGGAGGTGTTTTAGGGTAGTGGCAAAATGAATAGCACGGAACAATAGTGATTTAGGCCGACGAACAATGCACCCACCAGGAGCACAAACCATTGGTGTTTTTGCTCAGTTTTAGGGTTGAGATAGTGATTTGGTGTCAAGCAAACTTGATTTAGCATCATGAAATGATAGATGTGCTCCTAGCATAACAAAGTGTTCTAAAGACGGAAAATAACATAAGAGGTGACGTGCTCGTTAATCGAATAGGAAAAAAGGTGCACACAAAGAGCAGGGTGCTTGATTAGCCAAGAGTGATCTGCTCAAAGCAAAAAAGAGTGGCGTGCGCAATTAAAAAGCACAATGTGCATGTGTTTTGCTATGATCTAAATCGCCTTGGTGACTATAGTAAAATCAGGATCCAAAACTAGAAGAGGGGGTTATCGCTTAATGTATGAGGGACTTGCGAGGCCTGAAAGTGAGTTCAAGGGTAGTAAGAGGGAGAGATTAACGAGTCAAGAGCGGAATATGGATTAAAAAGATGAAGATGAGGTCAAAGTAGAAATCACTAACAAGCGATTTGGGAGAGTTTTTTGCAGAAATGCTGCCATGTTGAAAAAGTTGATCACAACTAATGCCACTCTAAAAAATATTTCACAAGTAATGCAAACTCCATTGTGAATGGCGAATTTGTATGGGTTGCAGCCTTTGTCAGTCATAATCAGGGAATGTGTAAGGGATTAATCATTGGTGAAGGTACAAAAGCCATTCTGAATGGGGAATTCTGCACATTATGCCATTGTTAATGGCGAAATCTGCCGAAAAGCCATTATGAATGGTGAAAACTGAAAATTTCTTACAACATGCCATTTACAATGGCAAATTCTGTTAAAGCTGAAAAAGGTACTTACAACGTTCTTACAAAGGTACTTTTTCAGCTAGAAATTGGACCAGAAAGTGGAGAGTTACCATCTGCAGCTTTTCACTGTATGCACAGCACAAGTGAATTATTTGCACTTTAAAGACTTAAGTTTTGTATGATGACCGGAGGTGAGGAAGAGACCAGAGACTGACGGTGTAGTGGTGGTGATCGACGGTGTTCGAAATGCGTCGGAGAAGATGAACGGTGTTCGGTGGACGATGGAGGTGGTATGGTGTGACAAGGTAAGTTGTCTACGGTGGTTAATGGTGAGAATGGTGGCCGGAGATGGTGAGTGGTGGTTAGGGACGGAGAAGATGGAGGTTGACGATGATGATGGGGATGATGAAAACTGTAAGTTTCGGATGAACAATGATTTGGAAGAACAGTGTTTCTGGTGGTGACGACCGGCGGCGAGATGATGATGAATGATGATGATCTTTTATGATGATGAACGGATGGAGTATTTCGGAAAGGTGTTTCGAATGATGAAGACTGATGATGTCCGATGAAGATGGTGATGTAAGGTATTTCGAATAAGAGCAGGTATGTTGCTGATGATGAAGATGATTGATGATGAAGATAATTAGAATTTTTTTGCAGAAATAATGGTGATGTAAGGTGTTTCGGATAAGAGAAATAATGATGAAGATTATTAGAATCTTTTTGCAGAAAATTGCCATTTTAAATGGCTTGTGGCAGAAGTTGTCGCCATTTTAAATGGCTTTGTTGCAGTAAATCGCCACTTTAAATGGCTTTTTACAGAAATCTCCATTCTAAATGGCTATTCACCTTAGATTGCCATTCCTAATGGCGATTGTCATAAATTGTACCTGTTCCAATCATATTAATTCTTATATTCCCTGACAGTTTCTTACAACACCTATAATGTGCAACAAATCGCCATTTCAAATGGAGATAGCATTATTTTTAAAAGTTTTCTCAACATGGCATTAGTTGTGAAATTGTTTTCAAAAATAACATTATTTCTGTAAAAAACTCGCGATTTGGATTTGGGTGATGGCTCTAAGTATACTACTTAAAATATTCAGATTTATATAACATGAAGAAAGATCAAGCAGGATTGTTTCTAGTTACGTGTTTTTATACTCAATTACATATGGAGTATGGTGATTTCGGGTGTGTTTATTGATTGTAGGTGGTATGAGTGATTGTATGCAAGAGATGGGATGTGAACGTGTGAGGAAATCAAGTTAATTGCAGAGAGGAAGAAAAAATCATATTCGGCGTGTTGTACATAACATCACATCTGAGCGTTGCAACTGAAGGTGGGCTTTGCACAACGCCGGTTTGGGCGTTTGCAATGCTAAAGACAAATTTAACACACAAATTCCAAATCAAGCCCAAATATTTACGGGTTAAAGCTTGGTTTCTTTAAAGAAACACACATCTGAGAAGCTAAGAAACGAACCAAGGGCGAATTTTGATGATCTTCGAGCCTCATCAAATCCAACCTGAATTGATAGTCAATTTTGAAAAGATGCAAGGTATCAACCTCACCATGAGCGGCTAATGCACTCGTGATTGAACCCATGTATAGGTTGTGTTAGCAATATGGTTTTATTTATCGAAAACGAATTGATTGTAGTTATTTAATCTGATTATAAATAATTTTGTGTACTTGACCTTTTAAGCTTTCAAAGTGGCAATTAACATCGGTTAACAATAACTAGTAAGACACTTTATATTTTTACTTTCAGAGTTAGGTTTAGCAAAGTGATAAAAAGACAATGTAAATACGTAAACAAATCAATCTTTTTTATAAATATTTCAAATAAGTTGGTGATGTTCTACTAAATTTCACCCAACTAATACAACAACAAACACGCATAAATGAGAAGCATTAACTTTTTAGCTGCAAATAAATTAAAAATATAACCCATAAGATTGGATGCAATCTTTCTGCCCACAAACTAATTAGCTAGGTGGTGCGAGTTTTCTTGTTCCATGGTAAGGTGGAGGTACATATGTTGGATAGGGAAGCACATTGATGAAAAGCTTCAACCCCAACTGGCAGTGTTTTCCAACACCACAAATGTACCATTTCCTCCCCGGGGTTTGTAAAGTGATCACGTCGTATCCACTGGTGAGGGCTTCATAAGCAGCAGGAATGATACATTGCTGGAATGAAGTTCCATCTACTCTAAATACATTATGTATTCCCTTTGGGTACCTGAAAACTGTGACAACAAAGTCGTAACCAGTTAGCAATCTGCATCAAAACATTCGATTCGCACAAATATTGTATAAGTATGAATACGCACTAAGCTTATCTCCGACATAGAATTTCTTTCCCATGGCCCAAGCTTGGTAATCAAAGTTCAGGGTCCAGCCTTTATCATCTCCAACCACAAACACTTTGCCTGAAGGAGTTGGATAAACCGATGGTGGAGGTGGAGGTGGAGGTGAAGGATATGATTGTGGAAGCACGTTGATGAAAAGCTTCATACCATACTCACAATGCTTGCCAACTCCACATATGTACCATTTTCTTCCTGGAGTTGCTAGTGTTATCACATCATATCCACTAGTCAGAGCTTCATTTGTAGGAGGAATGATGCACTGTTGGAAAACAGTTCCGTTGACTCTGAAGACATTGTGTTTTCCAGCAGCATATTTCAAAACTACACACATAACGCACACAAGATTTATCATACAAACACCTACTAATTATGTGCACCCATGGTACAGAAGTACATAATGTTCATAGTGTGAAGGACACATACCGAGTTGATCTCCAACAACGAATTCCTTGTCTTTGGCCCAAGCCTGATAATCGAAGTTGACACTACAAGAAATCTGGCCTTTTGCGACAAACCCTTTAGCGACGAAATTATGTCGTCGCGATAGACAACCTGTAGCAACGAAAATTGGTGGCAACAAGTTTTTCACACATTTTCATTTTCTGAACCCTATAGCGAATAAATTTCGTCACTATAGGTTTGGCGGGATGGAGGGAAAATATCCCGCTTTGGGGAAATATGTGTAGCGACTAATTTTCGTTTCGATAAAGAAAATCATTTTTTTTTCATTTTTATTAACCTAAATGGGGGAGAAAAGTGAGAAAAAAGAAAAAAAAAACTATTTTTGTTAACCTATTGCGACTAAATATAGTTCCTATAGGTCACTACAAGAAAAATGGGATTTAGCGACGAAATTTTTCGTCGCAACAGGCCACCTACTGCGACTAAATTTAGTCCCTACAAGTGTTTCAAAAACTTTTGTTTTTCATATCCTATCCCGACTAACTTTAGTTACTATAGGTTTTTAGCGGGATGGCGCTCCTGGAAAATTTGTAAAATTTTTATGAAAACTCAATAGCGACTAAATGTCGTCTGGATAGAGAAAAAAATTTATTTTCTATTTTTTTAATCTATATGGTATGAAAATTAATAAGGAAAATTAGATTTTTTTTTTTGTTTCTAGCTATGGCGACTAATAGTTGTCCCAACATGTTTTATTTAATTAATTATATTTTTTAACAACATCTATTGCAACTAAAAGTAGCCTCAATAGGGGTTTTTTCATTCTTTGTTTTTTTCTGCCAAACAACAAAACCCCATATGGAGTTTTCTTTGTTCCTCCATTGAGCCTCAAAACCCTACGGGGAATGTAATGTCCGGCGACCGGCGAATTCCACAGACCCGTCTTTCTTCTCCACCCCCTCTACCGGTGAACCCATCTTTCATCTCCACCCCGTCGACCGGCGAACCCCTCTTTCTTCTCCACTCCGTTAACCAGTGAACATGCCCTCTAACTAGAACGACCTCTGGTGTTCAACTCATCGACTTGGTAAGTTTTTGTATGTCTTCTTTTCGTTCGTGTGTGTGGAGGAATTTGGTTACTAAGCTTAATTTATTCAGGTTTCTAGCTCACGTCAGGAAATTGGTGGAGAAATTGGTTGAGGAACAAGGTCAATAGGTTTAAAATCGGTTACTGGGGTCACGAAATTGGTAAGTACCAAATTATCTTTTAACTATTGAGATGATTTGTTTTGCAGAGGTTGGATTGATGTGTTAATTTGTTTTTAAAAGCAATTCGGTTTGGTTTATAAGGGGATTTGACTTTATTAGTGTTGGATTGTATGTGTTTGACTTTAAATATGTAAGGGTTCACTGTGAAAACAACTTGAGTGGTGTAACTAAATATGTTTAGGATGATTAATGGTCCATTAGGATGATTGATATATCAATAGGGATAGTGGTGGTCAGGGTTGTTCATGCTACATTTATGTTAATGAAGGAAGTTTAGTATGATTAATGGTCCATTAGGATGATTGATATGTCAATTAGGGCCACTAGTGGTCAATTAGGGCTACTAGTGGTTAATTAATGTTCAGATGGTTAATGGGCCAATTAAAGCAAGTTATGTTCAACTAGGGTTGTTCATGTTCCATTATTGTCAACGAAGGACGTTCAAGATGATCAATGGTTTATGAGGATGATTGATGGTCTAATTAGGGCTGGTGATGGTCAAGTAAGGTTGTTCATGCTAAGGGTGTTAATAGTGATCAATGGTCCATTAGGATGATTGATGGACCCATTTTATGGTCCTAGGGTTGTTCATGCTATATTAGTGTCAATAAAGGTTGTTTAGGATGATTAATAGTCCATTAGAATGATTGATAAATCAATTAGGGACAATGGTGGTCAACCATGGTTGTTCATGCTACATTTTTGTAAACGAATTAAGGTCGTTTAAGATGATTAGCGGTCCATTATGATGACTGATAGGTCAATTAGGACCAATGGTGGTCAACTAGGGTTGTTAATGTTTCATCATTGTCAACAAAGGGAGTTTAGGATGACTAATAGTTTACTAGGATAGTTAATGGGCCAATTAGGGCCAGCGATGGTTAACTAGGGTTGTTCATGTTCCATTATTGTCAACGAAGGGCATTTAAGATGATCAATGGTCCATTGGCCAATTAGGGTTAGTGATGGTCAAGTAGGGTTGTCTATGCTCTATTTTTTTGCCAACGAATGGCGTTAAGGATGATGGTTGGTCCATAAGGATGATTGATGTGTCAATTAGGGCCATTAAGTATAGAAGTTGGGTGTGTGGTGATAATGAATGATGAATAATCATAGATCTAAGAAGATATGAATGAAAAGCAATTTCATAATCACAGATTCATTAAACCTCCATGGATTTTGTATCCATGGAGTTCTTACATCATAGACCTGTGACAATCTGAACCGATCGGTACCGTTCCAAAACGAATTGATACCCATAGACTTGTGGCAAAGTACCGCTGTAGCGTAATGACTGTGGCAACATACTGCCTATTGAATTCCTGTGGCAACATACGGCCACAAAATTCCCAAATTCTCAAAATTTTCCCATTGAAATATTCCCACCCTCACAAAACCTGTTCGTTTTCATATGGTTTTAATATTAGTGATACTCTACAACGTCCGTTTTCGTCGTTAGGTTTTTATATTTAGATCCGAGCTACGACACAAATAAAATAACATATGCAGGTATCATTTGTTTATTGATTATAGAATATTTTTGCTAAAAAATAATAAAATAGAGTAAATTACGATTTTGGCCCCTGTGGTTATATCACTTTTACCCTTTTAGCCCAAAAATGAATCTTTTAACATCTGAGCCTTGAATGTCTTTTTTTCTAACCCTTTTGGCCCCTAACACTGACCCCATCCATTTACTTTTAGAGGCTAAAAGGGTTAGAAAAAAAGACGTTGGCGGCCAAAAGGGTTAGAAAAAAAGACATTCGAGGCTCAGATGTTAAAAGATTCATTTTTGGGCTAGAAAGGTAAAAATGATATAACCACAGGGGCCAAAATCGTAATTTACTCTAATTAATATTAACAATTAATATAAAAGTCTCGTATCATAACTCTCTATTTTTCTTGAAAAATTCAGATGATCCCGCCTACTTCCCCCAATATTCATCTATTCCCTCCAAATGCCCCTTCCCCCAATCTGCATTTTCTCATAACATCTCCACTCTCCATCCATCATAGACGTGGAGTCAAGCTCCCCTTCTAATTTTTCTTCTTCTTCTTCTTCTTCTTCTTCTTCTTCTTCTTCTTCTTCTTCATCTTTTCTTATCATCAGCGTCCATCCACAGGATCAGGTATCACCTTCTATCCTTTGTATCTTTTTATCACTTTCTTTCGTCAAACCCTAGTTTTTATCTGGAATTCGAGTTCAAGTTTTGAACTTTATGTATGGTTGTTGACTACATATCTTGTTAAAGTATGTATTGACTTGTGTTTGATTGTATTATTATTGGTATTTAATTGAATATGTGTCGGCGGTTGCTTTGTTTGTCTAATTTAGGGTTTTTTTTTGGGGTGTTATGGGTTTTAGAGATCCAGGTTTTTGTGATATATTTTGGGAGTTTGTGATGGAAAATGGTCTCAGGTGGAACAAGTGAAGTTAGAAGTAGAGGAATTTGATAAAGATGTCTCAGGTGGAACAAGTGAAATTTATATTTAGGTCCATCGTTTTTGCTGTTGCAGTTTTTACTCAATTGGAATATTTGACTTTCAATAAAATTATCAAATCAAATTACCGTATTTTTCTCTCGGTAATGATCTCATTCAAATTCTAATTGATATCCCCTCTAAACAAATTGAACGAAGAATTTGGAATGGCATCTTGTCAACATCCTTCTCTATAAACCATTCAAACATTGCTTTCAAACTTGCTTAAGCTCTGTTCCGTAGCAATCCACCGTAAACCTCTGTTCGCCGGAACTTTCGGTCACCGCACCACCCTATACCGCCGTAAGCCCGCCATAAATCTTTGTTCGCTAGAGCTTTGTGCCGCCGCACAACCTTGCCGCCAAGAGCCGTTTGCCACCGTGACCAACACCGCACCATTCTTCGCATTCCGTTGTGACCATAGCGCTGAGTTTCATCATCACCAGTGTCGACTTTTGATTCGCGATCAGGTACCAATAACTAATAATCTAGTGTCCTCTCTTTCAAACTCCTATTGATGTATTGATGAGTTATTCGGGCAGCTTCACAACCCAGGTTCGGTTGATGTATTGATGAGTTATTCGGGCAGCTTCACAACCCAGTTCGACATTTAAGGTACCCAAATCGATCCCTTGTCCGATTTGCATTTAGACATTTAAATCCTGGTTTGTTGTTTTGGCTTCCCGACGACTGTATTCTAAATTTTTAGAAGTGATATGTATGTTTGTGATGTAGTTATATGGTCCGTTATATTGCTATCGTATAGTTATACAAGAGTTATATATGCAAATCTAAACCAACATAACTGGACACTAGTTGTTAATAGATCAGTGATTTGAAATGCAATTTTATATTATTACAGTCTAGTAACTTGTATGGAGTTGACTAAATCTCCAACTTAAATTATAAACTATCATCATCCAAGTTTTCAGTGAGTTGGTTTGACTTACTCATTGTTATATACACCTGCATGTCTACGCATGGAACAACAAATAAATAGGAAAAAGATTTTTTTTAGTTGATGAAAAAGAGTGCAACTAACTAAAGTTTTATTATTACTAATGTTTTGTTTCATAGAGGTTCAAGGAACTTTAAGCTATTCACAGTTCCTACATTGGTTGTTTTGTGTATATAATTATATATATATTTTTTAAATATTAACACGTGTAAGGTTCTTTAATTAGCAATTAGTGTTTGTAAAACAAATTGTTTTTATATTGTTGTAGTATGGACATCAAAACTTTGAAGAATTAAATGACATAGTGATTGTCGTGATCATTTTGAATAAAATTTTAAGCTGTTAGTTTTGTTCGGTCGCCGGGAATTTCTTAACAAACGAATCAAATAATTTTCACTAAACTAATTCGGGTGGTAACGGGATTATAGGTTCTTGATTTTTCATGGTCAACTTGATTCATTGGTTTTTGCTTTGCGTGCTAATAAGGTACGGATTCTGTTTCATTTTTCATCATAGTTTTATATTGCTTTTTTATCTGAAGGCACCGGTGCACACGATTGCTTCCAATGCTGGAGTCGAAGGTGCTGTTGTTGTTGGAAAACTGTTGGAGCAGGATAACCCTGATATCGGATATGATGCTGCTAAAGGTCTCTCTCTCTCTCTCTCTTATATACTCGTGTTTTACTCAACATGATCTTTTTATTAATTTTTATTCTTATTGTCTTTTAAATAGGTCAATACGTAGACATGGTCAAGGAAGGAATCATCGACCCCCTGAAAGTCATCAGGACAGCATTAGTTGACGCCGCAAGGTAAATTTACCTTTACACCCCTTTTCTATAAACCATACTTGATTTATTTATATGCAAAAACCGAGTTTCTTTTGTTGTTTTCAGCGTGTCATCTTTATTGACCACAACCGAAGCCGTAATTGTTGAGCTTCCAAAAGATGAGAAGGAATCACCAGCTATGAGTCAAGGCATGGGTGACTATTAATGTCACCAGTAACCCTTTTCATTTCCTCCATCAATCATTATTTTCAAACTGTACAATAATTCAAATTAGTACCGATTTTGGTAGGCGTTTAGATCCAATTCTCAACCGATCCAAAATTTTAAGGGTTTTTTTTTTCGATATATGCTTTTTATGGATGCAAAACCATCATGTAATCTTCGGAGGGCTGGAAATTAATGATAGCCAAGAACGTTTTTCGGTAATAAATTAATTAACCATATATA